>OX420951.1:20427874-21756874 GCA_949091785.1 Polymixis lichenea | reverse complement strand
TGAGGGACCGAGAGGGGATTGAACTTGAAAATGTTCTTTAAACATATTCGCGATTCCCTAGGGATCATTTATTCGCCCCACACTCGCGGGGAGACCGGGTTTCCCATCCAACTTAGGTACCAGTGGATTTCCAGAATTCAATAAACTTTCTAGTAGCTCGTTGTTCGGCTAACCTATCCATAATAATTTCGTCGTATTAATGGGAAAACCGACTAAATGCCCATATTATCAAAACGAGATATTCCATTTTGAAAGTTAGATAAAGAAAATCTCTGATGAAATAAATTATATTTAATGTAAGTTGCATCAACATTTTTATTTAGAACAATTATTTATCATTTCAAATCACTAAATCTTGCGTTCCGCAAGTCTATAATAAAATCAGAAAACGGGAAAAATGTCGTAAATCCCCCAGTTAGTTGGTTTTACCTGTATAACCTAAAAACATGAATATTTAATTAAATAAGGCTACTGCCAAAGTGTTATTTGTCTATTGTTTTTATTGGCTTAGAATAATTCGTTATTGGTTCATATTGGGTTACATCTGTAAAACCGTTATAAATCTAAATAATTGTAAAAAACGAAAACTGTTTTTCTCTTCCGTGGGTAAAACCAAATAACCACTGAAGAGAGAAACAGGCGGAAATGCAAAGTAGGCGTGGCACGCGTGCCACAAATAAGCGTTGTTACGCTTAATTGATCCCAGTCGTTCGGTACATAAAATGCACAAAACGTTTAAAAACAATGCCACTTGGCCACAATTCATAATTAAAGAACAAGTCAACTTTGTGCTTGGACACATACAATTTAAACGCATTGTACTTCCTAAGTGACTTCATGTTTATCTTTTTTAGCGATACAATTTCACTTGTATAAAAAAAAAAAAACTGCATGACAGTGCCCAGGATTCGAATCTCCAATCTTATGCACGGCAATCGGTCTTGTAACCTCCGGTCTAATTAGACGTTCAATGATTTATTGTAAATGTTAACCATATTCACTAAAACAATACAGTAGGTAATTATATATTTTTTTGCAAAATACAAAAGTTACTTGGGCGCGGATTTTAACACACATGTCTTTTGGAGGAGTAACCACTTAATGGAGCTGTGAGTACAAACACCACAATCATTTGAACCTTACATGAGTTGAGTATGATGGTTGATTCTCCCCACATGTGCTCTCCAGACTGCTGTAATGACCAAGTGCATATACTTGGTCATTACAGCAGTTCCAGTTGATCCATCATAATTATTATTATTGGTACCACTACTCACAGTAAAAATAAAAAAAGCAGTGAAAAAATTGGAATAGCATATTAGTACAATGGGAGCCTGAAAAGGTTTAAAAACAATGCAACACAAAGCCCCCATTCTACTTAATATATACAAAGTTACTGGCTTCAGATTACAATTTGAAACTCAACTGTTGCTGCATATCTTGGAATAATAAACAATCTATATCCTTACTGCCCATGACTTACATTACCTTGAAATACAGTCAACAAAACAGTTACAATCCAACTATTTCTTTAATCATTTTTAGGGTTCCGTAGCCAAATGGCAAAAAACGGAACTCTTACGGATACGTCATGTCTGTCTGTCTGTCCGTCCGTTTGTCCGTATGTAACAGCCACTTTTTTCCGAAACTATAAGAACTATGCTGTTGAAACTTGGTAAGTAGATGTATTCTGTGAACCGCATTAAGATTTTCAGACAAAAATAGAAAAAAAAACCAATAAATTTTGCGGGTTCCCCATAGAACTGAAACTCAACATTTTTTTTTTCATCAAACCCATACGTGTGGGGTATCTATGGGTAGGTCTTCAAAAATGATATTGAGGTTTCTAATATCACTGAATAGTTTGCGCGAGAGACACTTCCAAAGTGGTAACATGGGTGTCGTCGTTCCCCCCCCCCCCTCCTGCAACTTCTAAAATAAGAGAATGATAAAACTAACAAAAAAATAAATGATGTACATTACCATGTAAACTTCCACCGAAAATTGGTTTGAACGAGATCTAGTAAGTAGATTTTTTTCAATACGTCATAAATCGTAAACCGCTATTTACCTTTCATTCAATCAACTCAAATGTATATTTTTTTTAAACATTTAATTTCATAAACATAAACCTTATGCATAACCGTTATTTTGGTATTTACTTATAAAAATCGACACACCGTCAACTATTTTCTAATTGCATTACTTACTACGATTAAAGGTAAATACCACGGGTAAAGACAAACTGAGCCCACGTAACGACGCGCCACTTGTAGAACAATTTCCATGAAGTTTTCATAGAAATTGTTCTACGAGAGTCACGTCGCGCCTTTTTGAAGAAACCTTTAATATTATGGTAATAAAGATATCCTATTATTATGATAATTAAACAATTTAGAATTAATTAAAGTCAATAATTTATTTTTATAAAACATGGCTAGGTAAACATACAGTGGTGTTAAAAAATTTGAATGGTACAAACTGAACTAAAACTGGCTAGGATAAATTATAGCATGCAGAAAGTAAGGGTTTGGTAAAATGATATCCTTGAATTCTTCTAAACTACCGTAATGATGACCCTCATTCAACCACTTAAACAATTTAATTTTAAATAATGTTTAATTTAACATTTTGATATGGCTTGGCTTGGCTTTTATTATAAATACGCATGCACATAGCTAGGCAGTTTTTGCTGTTATTGGCAGGTCTTGGGAAATCATTAATCACAAATTTATACAGACCTCGTATATTCGGTGGATTTACATTGTCTACTGTCTCAAATAGATCTTTATTCCTCCAAACGAACGACACACACACTTCATAAGTTAAAAGAGATGGCAACGGTAACAAACCAAAACTCTCGAACATCAACGCCACCACAAACTTATAGACCTGCAGAAATCACAAGATATTTTTTTTTTTACTTAAAAGCACCTGTTTTGATAACTGTACTTATAGCATACTGCGATAAAACAAAACGCTTGCTGTGTAAAATAATGCCTCGTTCCTTAGGTGGCGCTGCTGTGCCCGTGTTTACTTCGGCTCCGTAGTATCTTTCAAGTTAAAAATATACAAAGTGAATAATTAGACAACTTCAGTGCTAATCTCAGTGCTCCAAACTTAAACAACAGTGAACAATACAAAGTTCCAAAGATCAGTGCATTTTATAGACAAAATACCGGCATACAAAAAATCAAAACAAGTACTGTATATATTGTGCTACTACAAATAAGAATAAAGTGGAAATCAAACTATCGACATCTCAGAAGGCCACTCCGTGAAATATTATTGCAAAGAAGGAAGAAACTAGTAAAAAGTGGACAAAGAAATTATTATAACCTACGAATAAACGTGCAAACCATAGAGTAAAGTAATATGGTGCAAACCATCATCACATAATTATTCATTGCTATCCACGCCATCTAGTGGCAGCTGACCTAACTAACTAGACGTGCAACAAGCTGCGTTTGCGCATCAGCTTGACAGCGCCAGGAAACGTCTGCACTTAGTTTGTAGTACCACTACTCACCACTAGAGGGCACTACTAGTACCAAAACATGGAAAACGTTATGAAAGTTCTGAAAGAGATTCAAGGCGATCTAAACAATCAAAAACAGGAAATGAAGAACATGCAAGAAAATATTACCAAAGCTATAAATGACAACATCAACCAAAAATTTACAATTATGGAAAATAGAACGAACAACCTAGAAATAAAAATAAACCAACAGCAAAAAACAATAGATTATTTAGAAAGACAGGCTAGAAAGAAAAATCTAATATTCTATGGAGTAGGAGAGACCGAGCAGGGATACGAAGAATTACAAAATTTATTATTACGTTGCATAAAAAACAACATGAACATTCACATCGAGAAATTTGAAATAGAACTTGTGAGAAGACTTGGCAAAAAAGGGAATAAGGCAAGACCCTTATTAGTAACATTTACAACAATGGGACGGAAAATTGAAATCCTAAAGAACAAGGGAACATTGAAGGGCTCACTCATTAACATTAAAGAAGACTTCCCACAAGAAGTTCTGCTGAAGCGTAAGGAACTACAAGAAGAAGTAGAAAAAGAACGTAAACTGGGGAAAAATGTTGTTCTACGCTACGACAAAATAATAACCTTACCAGGTAGCCCCAAAAATGAGAATTACGTAGGAGACACACGGAAACAAAAACGGAATTTGTCAGAATCCCCTGACCACCAAACCACCGTAGTCAACGAAGGCATTGTCAAACAAATGCCGAAGAAAAACAAATCAAACAATATTACCTCATACATGTACAACGCAACAAACAAAAAAGGGTCTGAGTCATGCTCGACTGAGATACACTCACCGCCAAAAAACGAGTAAAAGAAGCCCCTCTACATCTCCCAATACGGCTTGTCACCGCGGGAGATAACGACTACAACCCTCCACCTCCACTACAAAATCTCTACATCTGTACCTACAATGCAAGATCGCTACTATCACATGAAAGATTACTCGATTTTAAGAGAGCGATTTCAAAAATAAAATACGATATTATTGGCCTTGCGGAAATAAGAAGAACGGGATATAATATTATAGAAGAAAATGAACACATTTTCTGCTATTTCGGGGAAACAAAAGGACATTATGGAGTCGGATTCCTCATAAAAAAGGAATATAAGCTCAACATTGAGAGCTTTATTGGAATATCCGAACGCATTTGCATTTTAAATCTCAACTTTGACAACACAAAACTCACCATTATACAAGTACACGCGCCAACGGTTGATGCAACCAACCAAGAAATCAACAACTTCTACCACCAACTACAGGATGCACATTGTCAATATAAAAACCAGAAAATAATATTAGGCGATTTTAATGCCCGTGTTGGACAGCGAGTACCAGGCGAAGAAAGAATACTGGGCAAATACTGTTTCGGAAATAGAGACAAAAGAGGTGAAAATTTGCTCCAGTTCTGTTGGGAAAATAAACTATACATTACAAATAGCTTATTCAAAAAGAACAATAAAACTATGTGGACATGGCTCTCGCCAAAGAAAAGAAAAAGTCAAATCGATTATATACTAACCAATAGAAAGGAGAACATCTCAAACTTAGAAATCATATCAAAATTAACATTTCCCAGCGACCATCGACTGTTGAGAAGCACACTACAGCTAGCACCGATAAAGAAAAGTAGAGCAAACTTCAAGAATTATAAAACCAAACTCAATACTTCAGAAGAAAAAGAACAATTCATACAAACGTTAACCACTAACATAAACGAAATTGAACTAAAAGAAAATGAAAATATCGAATCCCTATACAACAAAATTAAAAATCCAATAATCACCAGTTTAAATTCAATTCGACAGAAATCATCACCAAAACGGGAGACCATCCCCGTTCACATAAAATGTCTTATTACCAGAAGAAGTGAATTGATTCAGAAGAAATACCTAACAAAAGAAGAAAAAGACGAACGTACATACCTCTACAAAAATATCTACAAACTAATGAAACGAGAACTCACAGAACGCAGAATAAGAGAAATTAAAACACACCTCGAATCAACAGGTAGTTTAAAGAAAGGACTTAAAAATCTTAATACCACTAAACGATGGATACCCTATATAAAGGAGGATACTAATGACAAGAAAATATTATCAAGATCTGACATAATAGAAAAGGCAACAACATTTTATAAAAAATTATACTCAGTAAAAGATACTACTACGGAAATCGAATCGACCAACCAGGACTCTACTACTTTAGATAGATTCTCTACTTATGAAGTAATAAAGAAAATCGAATCTCTAAAATCCGGCAAAAGCAACGGGCCAGATGAAATCCCAAACGAAGCACTGAAATTGGGGAAAACTATACTAGCACCATACCTAACAACCTTATTTAATAAGATTCTAAATGACAGAGCGATACCGAAAGAATGGGCGCAATCGGACATAATTTTACTATACAAGAAAGGAGACCCTGCCGATATTGGAAACTACCGACCAATAAGCCTACAACCAAATATGTACAAACTATTTGCTTCATGTCTAGAGGATCGTTTAGCAGTGCTCATAGAGAAGTTTCAACCGCCGGAACAAGCAGGTTTCAGGAAAAACTTCTCAACAACAGATCACATCCACACTTTAAATTTGATCATAGAGAAATATTCAGAGCACAATAGACCACTCTACCTGGCATTTATTGACTACGCTAAAGCCTTCGACTCTATATCACATAAGAGCATGTGGAAAGCTCTACATGAGTGCGAAGTACCATCCGAGACTATAGATCTCATAAAGGACATCTACGACAAAAGCAAAAGCCGTGTAAAATTAGAGAGACAAGGCCCTGAAATAAACATTTGTAGAGGCGTTAGGCAGGGTGACCCCTTGTCACCTAGAATTTTTATTGCAGTGCTTCAAAGCATAATGAAAACTCTGAACTGGGAAAAGAAGGGAATTAATATAAATGGGCAACTCCTCAGTAATCTCCGATTTGCGGATGACATCATACTCTTCTCTGAAACAGCATCTCAATTACAGGAAATGATTAATGAGCTAAATGACGTAAGCAACAAGATCGGCCTAGAACTAAATGCTACCAAGACTAAAGTCATGACGAACCACCATATTATACCAATACGGGCCAATAATAATACATTAGAATACGTTCAAAGCTATGTTTACCTAGGACAACAAATATCTTTCTCTAAAACAAGACACGAAGATGAGGTTAAAAGACGAGTTAACATAACCTGGAATAAATTCTGGAGCAATAAAGAAACCCTAAAATCTAAACTCCCTATACATCTCAAGAAAAAGGTAATGGACTCATGCCTATTACCCTGTCTTACCTATGGCTGCCAAACATGGATATACAATAACAATACTAAAAACAGAATACAAATATGCCAGAGAGCGATGGAAAGGAGCATACTAAATATACAAAGAAAACATAGGAAAAGAAACACAGAAATAAGAAAAATAACAAAAATAATAGATGCTTTGGAACATTCTCAAAAACTAAAATGGAATTGGGCGGGTCATATTGCACGTATGGACAACGTAAAATGGTCACAGAGAGTAACTACCTGGCAAGGACCAACAAACAAAAGGAAAAGAGGTAGACCGAAAGAAAAATGGGTTGATGAAATAATAAGAAAAGCCGGTGAAAATTGGATCACAAAGGCAAAGGACAGACAAACGTGGAGCAAAACGGAGGAGGCCTTCACCCGTTGAGGGGTCCATAATGAAATAGTAAATTGTTTTGAAAATTGAATTTATTTAATATTTTAGAAATCCTTATAAAAGGAAAGAAATGATTTTATTAATTCAGAAATTATTTGTTATGCTACTGTAACTCAATAATCATGATATAAACTGTAGTAATTTTGTTATTTTATGCATGCACATTTATTGTAATAGTAATCTTATATTTATTTTATAAATTATTAATTATGGAAATAAAGAGGCTATAATAATAATAATATTCGGTGGATTTACATTGTCTACTGTCTCAAATAGATCTTTATTCCTCCAAACGAACGACACACACACTTCATAAGTTAAAAGAGATGGCAACGGTAACAAACCAAAACTCTCGAACATCAACGCCACCACAAACTTATAGACCTGCAGAAATCACAAGATATTTTTTTTTTTACTTAAAAGCACCTGTTTTGATAACTGTACTTATAGCATACTGCGATAAAACAAAACGCTTGCTGTGTAAAATAATGCCTCGTTCCTTACGAGGTATTATTTTATTTAAACTCAAGCTTCCGTAGTGAGCAAACATGGTGTGTAAGACGGTTATGGTCGCTAGCACAGTAATTCTGTTGTTGGTTGCAGGGTCCCAGAGTATTGACATAAATAATAAGCACATTTGGATGTACAGTATAGGTAAGTAATCTAGTTTAAAGTTTTATTATACTTGTTAGAAAAATGGGCTCATCGCTGACAAAACAGTCGCGAAATTAATTGGCAGGTTTTTAATTTGTTTATCAGTTGTTTGTTTGGTCGCCCAGTGGTCGAAATTCGACCATGATTCATTTAAATTTTAATCAACAATATCAAAAACATGAGCTTAGCGCACTCATTCTCCATATAAACTACAACTATGCCTAATTTTATGAATTTTCGTCTATACTAGAGATAACAGCACTTCAGGATAATCAATAAGTTTGGAGTAAAATTTAATACTTACATGGAATACATACGCTTTTTTTAAACCAATATTTGACAGCGCTGTGGGTTAAATAATAACTTACATGAGTTTTACGTAAGTTCTTCTAATGTAATTGTTTGCTGTACCTTTCAAGAAAAATAAAAATAAATAGGCATAAGTAGGTACATAAATTCACACCTTTTTCCATAGGGGTAGGCAGAAACTCTCAAACTTACAGCACGCCACCTGCTTGCCGCGATCCTTAAATATTTTTATATTTTAGTATGAAAGAATTTAACTTATAATATTTCTTTTCAGCGCGTTATGTCCTGTACATACTGACTGTGCGGGCAATGTACGGTGCTTGCGGGCTAGCTTACGACGTAATGCGTAACAAGCGGCCCATACACGTTCAACTCCTGAAGAAAGTCAACGTATACCATGCCATGATGTTTGCCGCAACCATCGTGTACTTACCGTACAACAATCAGGATTTAATCGATAACAGCTTCTTTAAGATTTTGATTGCGACCGTGATTGCGAAGTATCCGGAAATCTTAAGGGTAGGTACCAAACTAATTTATAATTAACCTTTTTTGTTGTTGTTGAATACATGTTGAATAGGTATTCATACTGCCGATAGTCAATCACTGTGAAATCACCTCTTTTCTAAAAGAGGTAGGTCTAAGAAGATACATTAGTTTATTAACTTATGAAAAAAAACACCATAAAATTATGAAAAGAAAAAAAAGAAATTCTGTTCTAGGTGACCTGTGTCACCCCTTCTGAACTTCAATATTTAACCCCCAACGCAAGAACGACGGGGTGTTCGAAGTTTGACGTGTCTGTGTGCGTGCGTGCGTGCATGCGTGCGTGGGTACGTGCGTACGCGCGTGCGTCTCAATGATTAGGCTATGGATAAATGGTGATCAGGACGAGCCGACGAGGAATGAGGATAAATTAGTAACAAACTTCACTGTGGGAAAAATACGCAACGTTACACAGATGTAAGCGAGACATTAAGTTTAAAAAGCAAGAAATAAAAATTAAATTTAAAATTTTAAGAACCCCGACCCAAACAAAAACTCTAAATAGTAAAAAAATAATATATATATTGGCCTTTTAAGTTGTAGGTAATATTTTGATCAAGGCATTGTCAAGTCGGTGGACGGTCAATGAAAACGCCAAACAACATAGCACATAGCATTTTAATTAGCCGTCCCCCGACTTGACAATGCCTTGATCGAAATATTACCTACAACTTAAAAGGCCAATAATTTTTTTTTAACTTTTTAGAGTTTTTGTTTGGGTCGGGGGTTTTTTAAAGCACTTCTTTAACTAAAGTCACAAACATCATCTGGATGTCCAATTGAGGTACCTCACCTCATTACAACTTATTTAAAGTAAGTACCTAAAATCTATGTAAATAAATACGTACTTACATTAATTGTCTCCACCTCACATTCCAGGAGAAAAAAAACAAAATATCAGTGAACTATGCGGTGGGGATGGCTTGCAGTTACTTCGAGGGTTACCTGGTCCACATCCTGCCTTCAGACGGCACCAAGTTCTTCGGGTTCCAGAGCAACATCCGTGTGTATGAGGACGTGCAAGGAGTCGTGTTTCCCGTCAAAAAGCTGTTCATTGTGGCCACCAAGTCACTGTACAGTCCTCCCGCGCTGGAAGACATGAATAAACCTGATAGAGATGATGTCGCTAAGTTGGAGGCTTGTACTGTAGGTACCTGCATCATGTATTACTAATTTATTTTTTATTTATAAACAACTGACTTTAAACTAACTAACTAAACAAATAAATACAAAAACACAAGGACACTTAGGCGTCGAAGTATTCGTCCGCATCGCTGTCATCAGGAAACGTGCCTAGAAGACTGGCAGCATTGCCACGTTGAATGGCAATGCTAATTCTTTGGCCAAAGAATGACCCAGCCCTCTGGTCACGTTTTTTATCACAATTTTTAACTAACATATTATTGGGTGACGGCCATGCCACATCTTGGAATGCTATACATTTGGGTATAGCATAATCAGCCTTTATGTTCCCATTGCTGGGACACAGGCCTCCTCTCGGTGAGAGGGAGTGGGCCGTAAACCACAGCGCGGGGGCAGTGCGACTTGGTAGATGTCACAAATCTTCGAATTTTCTAGGACAGACGTGTCCTACAAGTTTCCTCACGATGTTTTCCTTCACCGTTTTGAGAGCAATGCTGATAAAACAATTTACACAAAGTAAAGCGCCAATTTGTGTTCGAACCTACGACTTACAACTCGTTAGTCGCGGCCGCTACCACTGGGCCACCGCTGCTCTGCATGTGGGTGTCTAAATTGAACTACGTGGCTAAACAGATGATCAAATAAAATCATTTATTAGTCAGTTCTTTTTCGATATCAGATTATTTATGTTAAACAAAAAAATCGCTTTTTGTATGAGTATAGAATCATACTTTATTTTGTTATATTTATGCGGAGCCCTGAAATTTAGTTAAAAACGAGATTGAATTTGTAACAAATTTGTAAAAATATAGAAAAAAATCCTAGGTTTATATTTTAGGATCTGTAAGACAACAACCCCATGGCCGGTGAAACGGTGAATAAACGGTAAAAATTCTTAACACGCGCTGTGTTCAGAATCTATAATAAACACAAAAGTTAATTTAATTAAAATATTGTTGATCATACGTCCAACCCCCAAAATTGATACCCATGTCCACTTTTCATCTAAAGATTACATCCGCCATCTGAAATTAAAAACGAATGATACATTCGTAATCAATACCCCCAAAATATCCAAAATCGATAACCGGTATGGCTATGGAACTTTTCATAAAAAAACTACACCCGCTATTTTTGAATAAAATATGGATTAAACATTCGTAATCACAATCCTACAAATCCCTAAAATTCAAAGATATCTCCACAATTTTATAAAAAAAAAAATCTGTGATCTTGAATGACAAATACGTGTAGGGTACCTCCATCAGGACCGAAGTTCCTCCTTCTTCAACGATGAAAAATTCATCAGCCGCCATCTTGGATTTCTTTTTTGAGCTCACTATCAACTTCAGCACCTTCGAAAACCACGAAAACGACACCCATGGTGACCAATTTGAAGATTTCCGCAGCCTCCATTTTAGATTTTCATTTTGACCTCACTATTGTTTTCAGCACCCTCGAAAACCATAAAAACGACACTCATCGTGAAAAATTTACAAATTTCCGCAGCCGTCATCTTGGATTTTTATTTTTACCTCACCATTGTTTTCATCACCTTTGAAAACCATGAAAACGACACTCATGGTGAAAATAATTAATATTTCCGCAGCCGCCATCTTGGATTTTCATTTTGACCTCACAGTCGGCTTCAGCACCCTCGTTTACCTCTACCGCAAGCTCCGTTAAAGAACTTTATTCCAAAAATGGATGACACTGCGACATTATTATTATCACATTAAAAAAGGAAATTCATCCGCCATCTTGTATAACTGATTACATATTCATAATTATCACTACCTCCAAAATCCTCAATAATGACTATCTTAAATATGTACGATAAAAAAAAACATTATTTGTTCCGCCAATTAGAATAATAAGTTAATAATAAGTTTGGTACTCATACTTTTGGTCCGAAAATTATCAACAGTTTCCAACCACAGTATAGAGCACGGCATTCACTTTATTATTATTTTGATCGTATTTATTTTTTACAAGAAAGCGATACACCCGTGCTTCCCAGGGCGCGTCTCAGCGCGGAATGACAGACCGCGTTTAGAAAATGTATGAAGAAATTGGAGAGCGATCTTTATTTTTCTCTTAAATAAAAGTTATTTATTAAATTACAAAATATTTTGTTAATTGCTTAGAGGACTATATAAGCCACAATTTCTTATTATTTTGGAGTTAAAATATGCAGTTGATCTAGCTATAATCGGTTCCTATTCAGACCCCCTCATTTTATAATTTTCTGCGATTATTGTGGTGGTGAAAACGGATTTGTGTGAAAACTTTGTATGGGGCTATGCAATTTATGTGGTGTCATTGTGGAGATGAATATTATCTTTCATTTAAGACCATAATTGCCTCGCAGTTGTGATTCCTGTTCATGTAAATTGTACCAGAAAACCAGCGGTACTTGTAGAAAAGTGTGATAGCGTCCTTAAGTTCTGAGTTGAGCTACATGATTACTGACTGGACAGGTCCACTCAATATGTCTGGTTCTTTCCTCAAAATACCCTTTCAGAAACCAATCTAAATGGTCTTCACATGATCAGACCAAAATTATGTCCGGACTTTAAAATATACTGATTTTTTTTCGGCCTTGCTTCCCAGAGTAGTCAGATAGGAAACGCCACTCACATCTAGTTTTTTAAATATGATTGATGTGTAAAAAGTGTTTGTACAAAACGTACTAACAGAAATAAAATCATTGATCATTTAAACTCGAACAATTGGTCCGTAACTCCAATATCATTCCGTTTCAGTCACTAAGCGAGGTAGAGAAGGACGTGGCAGGTGTAAAGAACCGCATCTACAGGAACTTCGCGTACAAGATCTATCGCCCCAACCGCCTGCCCGTGTGCCTGGCCGCGGTCGGAGGCACGCCCATGCACACGCTGTACAAGGTGTTGAAGAACAGGGACCTTAGCGAAGGTGAGGGGTTGGTTAAATGGCCCAAACTGATGAAAACCAGCCAAACAACTTGTTGAAACCAGTGTTGTGGGCCTCTCGCATAGTGTCGTTTTGCTTGTACAATCAGCGTCAATAATATCGGGACGAACAGACTGTTCAAAATGATCTGAACAACTATTAAAATTAAATATTAACTCGAATGACACAAGGAATATTTCAGAATGAAGACAGTACACGACTACTGTCATTCTGACAAGAACTTTATCCAATTGAGATAAGGTTTAATTTTCTTAGTTGTTGAGATCATTTTAAACAGTCTATTCGTTCCGATATTTTTGACGCTGACTGTACGTGACGCATTTTGTCCGCCGGTTTGTACTTATTGTGCTGGTGTGCTTAATTTTTTGTTATTCCTTAAGTGTACATGGAGTGGATTGGATTTAAAAACATAAACAGTAACGAACACAAACATATACAATAGGGTGCAGCAAAGCTCTTAGCCAACCAAGGCTATTCTAATAGTCTTGAAGGTTTGGCTTATCTATAAGTGGTTAAAATGTCGCAAAATGTGTCACATGTCAAATATAGAGCTTTATCGAATTGTATCAAAATCGGTTCAGTCAGTCAGTTGTCATAAAAGTCACAAGTCCAAGTGTGCCTGTGGCCCACCAACAAGTGGATCTAAAGGGTCTATACTTACTAATAAATCAAGAATTGTCCGTTTTCAGAATTGTCTGGTATTAACCGGGAGGAAATAGTGGCTGATTTTTTTAAAGCTTTGCACAAGATCATAGCCAAGAGTCCAGAATGCAGGGACAAATGTGAGTTCATCTATTACGATGGTAAGTAGTTTTTGTCACTTCTTCAAGGTACAGTCAATCGCATGCCAATAGAGGTAGGGGTTTTTTGGTACCTTAGTGCTGAGTTTATATATTTGTAATAGAGACTAGCTTTTGCCAGCGGCTTCGCCCGCGTGGACCGGCGCACTATGGAAAATATAGGTCGGTATCGGATCAAAAATCTGTAACTTCATGAATTTTTGTTGTATCGTGATGAAATTTGGCACAAATATGCAGCAAGGTTCGGAGATTCGAACGATGTGTAGTTTATAGGGTTTTCTTGTATATCTATGTATGTTTTTTTGCATAGAATGAAAAAAATGGGAAAAATCACGAAAAAAATAGTTAAAAATTTATTTCAAGTGGAATACAAGTTTATAATGACTAAAAAGATTAAACCATGGTTAATTACAACAAGCAAAGTAAACAAAATATATATATATGAAAAAAAAATACTAAATTAAAATCATATTACTAATAGGTACATCCTATACTCTGGCTTCAGGAAATGATGTAGCTAGGTACAAATATAAGTAATAACTAAATATAAATATTATTTTTAACTTATACCACTTCAGGATCAGGGTCAGTAAATGTGGGTTCACTTTCAGGTGCCACGTTTAAAAGACTTAGTGCCTCTTCTTCAAGTTCTTTCACATTTCTTACGTACGGTTTTCTCAAACTTGTTATATATGGATCTGACGTGTATAAAAGCGTTTTAAAGACATCTTCATTTGTAGCAGATCGGGAACATTTTCTGGCATGATGAAGTCGTATGTTTCTGTAGTCTTTGTTGCGAGACTCTTGTGCGTCTTCCGATAGCTGTCCAATAGGAAGCACCGCAAAATGTTTGATAACGTTTTGCCCGTGTATGAGTATTTTATGAACGGAGGATGGCATATAATACCAATCGTAATTACTTACATAGATTCTTGCAGTTTCTATTGCATATTCCCCAAATTTTTCAGGGTCGATCATCATTCCAGAAGAAAGAACTTGCAAGATAATGTATAGGCGTTTAATCAATGCCTCATCTACACCTGTTATTTCCGATGAGCAAGTGCTATTATAGAAGAATCTTCGTGCGGTATTGCCATCGTTCGTATTCCCGCTAACTTGCCGAGGTTTGTCGACGATTAATCCCAACTCCTCCCTGAAACGTTTTTGAACAACTTCTTTCTTTTCTTTTTTTAATCTCTTATTTTCCTCAGTTGAAGCAGACCAAGTCTTAAACGAAAGATTATAGGAAATATGCAATATCATTTCCATGCAGCGAATCCAGGCGTGTAAGGTGGACAATCCGTATTGGTAGGCGTTTTCGTTTTCGGGTCTGGCAGTTACTTTCGATAGGTCATTCATTAGCCGTGGAGTAGCCCCACATATCGTGCATGTGGAACCAGATGGAGTATCTGTAAGGACCTGAGCCACCTTTCCATCGATCATCGTTAGAAATAGTTCATGCTTCACATTTACTACAACACCATCTTTGTTTATAAGTGATGCTTGTGCAGCCCTAATTTGTTTTTTAATATCATCAACAACTGCCTTGGTTTTTTCTGGAGTTTCCTTACAAAACTCAATAGAAATGGGTCTGCAAAAACGGACAGATGAAGGTACCGGATTTTGCCAAACAACGGATCCCGATTGCACATCAACTAATCTGATGGGGACTAATGAAGTGATGAAGAAATTGGCATCTGAAATTGTTTCTGACTCTTCTGCAAGTATTTGCTTGTATTGGCTTTGACCAGATGAACCATCACATCCCCATTTAGAATAAAGGATCAATGTTCTATGTTGTTTTTGGAAAACAGAATCGATTTTTAAAATTCTAGCAGCAGTATGATCCAATAAATCTTGTATATTAATCACTTTAGCATAAGTATTCGTGATTTCGATTGTAGAAGATGGTGGATAACAGGATCTTTTTATTTCTTGTATTTTGTAGTAAGGCGGGAATATACAACACTTTCGTTCGTTGGTTAAGTTTTTCAGGTACATATATTGTGCTTTTGTTAGATCTAAATCTATAAAAGCACTCAATGCTTCCGTATCGGAAAGAATCTTCATCTGGTCTGAGTCGTTCCACTTACTTGAGATATCTAATTTCTTTTGAGTGTCAGCGGTTCTTAATTCTTCGACAAGATGAGCTTCTGTGTACTCACGTAAAGCCCGTAGTCCCTGCAGATAGGCGTTTTTTATATGCTCGAAGCCATAGTCTTGGAGTAGAAGAGTGTTTTTCCTCTTCTTGGTAGATTCTGAGGAGTCTCCATAAGCCACGCATGCTCGTCCTCGTTGGCCAGATGTTGATGGCGTAGAATATTGTTCAGAATCCGGTAAATTTAACGAATACCTTGAGTCCAACCAAGTACAATACTTCTGTAAAAATGTTTCTTTTTTCCGAGATGCCAGGGCCCAGCGTTTGTTGAAAATAGGAAGAATGTGCCTTTGTATGTCACTAATTATAAAACACAAGTTGTTTTCAGAAACATTCAGCTTTTCCACTAAAACTTTGGATAATGATTCCATGGTCTTGCCGCCCTCTATATAGGGGATTATGAAGTCTCGTTTGGTACAGCTGAAGGGAGACATTTTAACACTTCACAATCTGCAGAAATAATAGGCGTAGATGAGATTTGCTTCACTTGAAGTTACACTGATGTAGATGGTTCGAATAGTTTTTGCTTCCCTTTAAATACTCATTTTACAATATCGAATTGGTACCTACATCATTATTATCTTGTAATTTCCCACGCAAACCGAGTGCAAATTTGATAAGGTCCCTTTGTTATCACGAAATAATGAAGAAAATATCCAAAAAGTTCTATATTGTTCATGTGAATGGTGTCAGTGGTTTTTTTTTTTTTTTTTTTTTTTTTTTTTTTTTTTTTTTTCTGGGTGGGAAATCATCAAATAACTTCTCCCGCTCTGGGTGGAGCGGGAGGGCGTGTCAGACTTTTACTGACTAAAACCCACCCGTGTTCCCTTAGTTGCCTGTGTGCCAGGGGCGGCGGTATCTCTTTCGAACAACCCGCACCCCCGGCAGGCATCGGCCCTTGCGGGCCCCTCTGTTGCTGCTGACATCTCTTTGAGGCGCGCGTGGAACACAACGCGCCGTCGACCCGGGCTTGGTCCTTACCGGACAGCGAGCTACCCATTACTCGCCGTCCGCAAGCCCGTGCCTACGGTGGCCGGGAATCAGCCTGGGATTCCCGACGCCCAGGGCGTCTCCTGCGAAGGCCACGGCTGTGAGGGCGCATGTATTGCATCTCCCTCACGTGCGCCGCCTCCCTCTTTGCGAGCATAACTGCTTCGCTGAAGGAGGCGACTGCCAGCCATGCCCTCTCGCTCCGTACCATGGCCTGGACCAGGGTCGGACGCGAGAGATCGCCGCCGCCGATCACCTGCACGAGGACACGGCGTTGCTCCGCCCAAGCTGGGCAGACCTCCACCGTATGCTCCACCGTGTCCTCTGGGCGATCTTCGCAATGGAAACACCCGGGCGTTTCCTCCCGCCCTATCCGAAACAGGAACCTCCCGAAACAGCCATGTCCGGTGAGGACCTGTGTCAGGCGGAAGGTGAGGACGCCATGCCGCCTCTCAAGCCACTCCTCAAAGAATGGTGTCAGTGGTAAACCGCAAAAGATACTAATTTTCGGGTTCTGACTTTTATCAGTTTTTTTCTCATATCTTCTAAAACCGCAAATATCCGCAGCTGATTTTTTTTGCATTCTATTTATGAATAGTTAGACTACTAGTCGACGCAAAAAGTAGCGCTTGGGCAAACGTGGGTAATACTGAAAACCTTCAACGAAAAAACATACAAGTGAAAAAAAAGGTATGTCACTTTTTAAGTAATTACTGAAATATTTTTCTTTACTTTTAAAATCATTAAGCTGTATCGCAAAAAGCATAAAATAACCTTTCTAAAAATGTATAATACTGCATATCTGTACCAAGTATTTTTTTCACAATATGGTATTGAAACATGTATACGCAAAGACTTGAGTTTGGCACTTCTGTTTTCTATGTATTTCTATCTAAGAAAAAAAAAAATAATTTCGCGTATTAAGAAAAAAAATCGTAATGAATATTATAATTTGACTATTAGAAAACCTAAAAGAATAGCCATATTAGCCAAATTATGATATTCGTAAAAAGCATTTTTGATATGCGCTTGTTCTACCATTTTCCATAGTGCGGCGGGACCGTACTACCGGAATAAAAAGTATCCTATATGACATTCCAGGTTATTATATCTGTGTGCCAAATTTCATACAAATCCGTTAAGATAAGATAAGATAAGATAAGATAATAATTTATTTGCCCAAACATGAGTACAAGACATACAACACAAATTGTCAGCATGCAAGAGATGTTAATAGTAAAATAAAACATCGTCACGTTTGCCTTAGTGGCATGCAAATATTAGTACAATCATAAAATTTATAATGTCACTCATAGTCAAACTATTTAAAAATTTCATAATAATAAAATAACATCCGGCTCGGGGCCATCCGGCCCCGAGCCGGGTCCCCGCTGCCGGTGGTTGTGTGCAGCGCATGAGATGGACTCAGTCTATGAACGAGAACGTCATGCGCGCATATTACGGGTCTACAGAGGGGGGAACTAACCTCACTGCGTACCGCGAAAGGATGCTGTCTCTGTTCCAGGCACTAGAACCAACCGTCAACGTCTCGGCCCAACGACTGTCGGATCAGGTGCGGGTCATCCAACGCAATCATAGGTTGGACGATGCCGCACTTGATAGGCTGCGTTCAGAAGTACTGAGCAACCATATCATTTCGACTCCGACACAAACCGCGGCACATACCTCAACTATTGATGCAATCTCGCCGCGGTCCAATCCTGTTGAAGAAGAAGATGATAGGGTTGCCACAGTAAGTAGCCAGTGCAACGCCCGATTGAGGAGCGCACTGGAGGATGCGTTTCGCGAATATCGGTCCACCCCAACCGAACTTAGGCCCCGATTACCACGGTTACCCATGCACAAGAAAAATAGGGCGCTGGTGTGTGCCTTGAACTCGCAGCTCAAGAATTTCTTCGAGAGCAGCGAGGATCTCGTTGATACACACTCGATCCTGTATTGCGCGGCTGTTGCGGCATGTCGTTTAGCTAACGTCAAGTTTCCAAGCTGTGACGGAGCTTCTCGACCAAAACCAGCCGCACCAGCCTGGCAGTACAGGATCGAGCGTCGTATCGATGGGGCCAGGGTACTCATCGGCAAACTATACTGCTTCAGGGAGGGCAATACACGACCACGAGTGATGCGCTTTGTGAGGCGCGCTTTCTCGGGGACTGGAATCAGTCCTCCAGAATACATGTCCCGTATCACAGAGCGCATCGACTTCCTGAAGCAGAAAGTCTGTGCATGGGCTAACCGTATTCGGCGGTATAAGCGGCGGGTTGACCGGTACACGCAGAATCGTATGTTCCAGAGCGATGAGAGGTGGGTGTATAGAGCCTGGGAGCGACCCAAACAAAATGTGACGGACGTATGCCGCCCGGATGATGCCACCACGAATGCATTCTGGCGCAGCATCTGGTCGGTACCCGTCTGTCACGCTGAGGCTGGTTGGATGCAGGATGTCGAGCGAGTGTGTGAAACTATACCAGAAATGGAACCAATTTCAATTACGCCATTAGATGTAGCCAGAGCAGTCCGTCCGTTACCAAATTGGAAATCACCGGGACCGGACGGACTGCATAACTTTTGGTTAAAATGGCTAAGTAGTTCACACATTCGCCTGGCATCTCAATTCCAGTCATCCTTAGAGTCTGGGTCGCTACCGCATTTTTTAACAACAGGCGTTACCCACCTGCTCCATAAGTCAGGTAGTCCCGCGGAACCCAAGAATTATAGACCAATAACATGTCTGTCGACGGTTTATAAACTTCTTACATCCATTTTGAGAGCGAAAATTAACACACACGTTGAGAATAACTCGATTATGTCTCCCTCTCAAAACGGATGTAAGAACGGGTCCCGCGGTACTAAGGAGCTACTCCTCATCGACATGGCCATAAGCCAACAGGTTCGTCGATCCCGCAAGGATCTGTCAACATGCTGGATAGATTATAAGAAGGCCTACGACTCGGTGCCACATGCATGGCTCATGAGAGTGCTGGAGTTGTACAAGATAGATGCAACTCTACGCACCTTCCTTGAGTCGTGCATGGGGCAATGGAGGACAGTCCTTCACTATCCAGGATGTCCACAGATCCAGGCGAATGATGAGCCTGTATGGATCAAACGGGGAATATTTCAGGGCGACAGCTTGAGTCCCCTTTGGTTTTGCTTAGCCCTGAATCCTCTAAGCACACTGCTGGAGAATTCAGGTCTAGGCTATCGGTTGAGGAGAGACGGTGGGGTTATATCTCACCTCCTATACATGGATGACCTTAAGCTCTTTGCCCCCAACAAATTGCAACTGATGGAGCTACTGAAGGTAACTGAAACTTTTAGTAGCGCCATCAGAATGGAATTTGGTGTGGACAAATGTGCAGTCATGCATGTAAAGCGAGGTGAGATTATGGAATCCGAGGGAATTCAACTTTCGGATTCCATAAACCTCAAATCCCTCTCCTCATCCGACAGCTATAAGTATTTGGGTATGTCGGAAGCGTTAGGCATCAACGCTGCTGACATGAAGCAATCGTTGAGGGAGCGCTTCTTTGGTCGCCTGAAGAAGGTATTAATTAGTCTTCTTACAGGCGGAAACAAGGTGCGCGCCTTCAACGGTTGGGTCATGCCAGTTTTGATGTACTCTTTCGGCATACTCAAATGGACTCAAACTGAACTCGACGCCCTGGATCGACGCGTCCGTACACTGCTGACTGCAAACCGGATGCATCACCCACGATCATCGGTGATGAGACTGTACATCCCGCGGAATTGCGGGGGTCGAGGCTTTTTAAATGCGAAGACCCTCCACAACCGCGAGGTGTGCAGTCTCAGGGAATATTTTTTAAAAACCGAAGTGGGTATGTGATGTGGTCGCAGTGGACAAGGGTCTCACCCCGTTGTCCATGGCTAAAGAGAACTGGCGCAAACCCGTAATACTCACTATAGATGACCGCAAGGAAGTATGGCGAAACAAGGAGCTTCACGGGCGCTTCTATAGGGCTCTTCATGAGCCCGGTGTAGATTTCCTAGCGTCCGTATCCTGGCTACGTTTCGGTGACCTATTTGGGGAAACTGAAGGTTTCATCTGTGCAATTATGGACGAAGTTATCTTGACGAATAACTACCGGAGACATATTATTAAGGACGGGACGGTTGACGTGTGTCGGGCATGTCATCGTCCGGGTGAGTCCATCAGACATATTATATCTGGTTGTTCTCGTCTAGCTAACGGCGAGTACTTGCACAGGCATAATCAAGTAGCCAGGATTATTCACCAGCAACTTGCTTTGCAATATAAACTTGTGGATTCTGAGGTACCGTATTACAAGTATGTGCCCGACCCAGTTCTCGAAAATGACCATGTCACGTTGTACTGGGATCGGTCTATCATCACTGACAGGACTATTGTAGCCAATAAGCCAGATATAGTGGTGATAGACCGGTTAGCGCGCCGCACAATGATAATCGATGTTACCATTCCACATGACGAGAACCTCGTGAAAGCTGAGAAAGAGAAACAGATTAAGTATCTCGACTTAGCACACGAGGTTGTTGCCATGTGGAATGTGAACTCGGCTGTAATTGTGCCGATTGTCGTATCAGCCAATGGACTGATGGCCGAAAGCCTCGACCAACATCTATCGAGGCTCTCGTTAGGCGGTTGGATCAAAGGCCTAATTCAGAAGGCAGTACTCCTCGATACGGCACGTATTGTGAGGAGGTTCCTGTCTCTGGAGCCCTAACCACCGGTAGCTTGGACCCTGCTCCCGATATCGGCGGACAACTATTTTTTATATTTTTAAATGTTTTTTGTAAGGTTATTTTATAAAAATATTTAAAAATGTATTAGAATAAGGGGTTAATGAATATATGAAAATAACATTAAAAAAACAATGATTAAAAAATAACAAATTGGTGAAACATAATTATAATCTCTCATTTAGAAACTCATTCAAGTTATAGTAAGCTTTATCTTCTAGAAAATTAATAACTTTCTTTTTGAATTGTACATCAGTTAACTGCTTCCAGCTTTTAGGTAGTTTATTATAAATTTTTGGAGCCATGCATAAGACACTTTTTCGCATAAGTGACGTCCTATATTGATGTAGGCAAACTTGGCTATTGTCACGTCTATTACGAGGAAATCGATCTGCCATGCGAGAAAAGAGGAGAGGGTTGGACCTTAGGAACATTGCATTTTCTAATATATAAAGTGAAGGCAATGTCATGATTTTGTATTTTTTGAAATATAATAATAATTTGTAATCCATTCAGTCGTTTTAGCATGATTGAGTAACAAACATCCAAACATTTAAACTTTCACATTTATAATTAGTAGGATAGCAGGAGTAGGATTTGATGGCTCCTTGTACTGTAGCCTCACTTCACTTCTTCATAAAATAAAAATACTGTATTTTTACAGATATGGATCGAGAACTGAACCTACCTGATGTGTTGTTGGATAGAATTCGTGAACTGGAACCTAACTTTGAAGAAATAATCGCACAGAGGAGGTAGAGAGTTAAAATTACAGAAGTCTGGGTGCTTCTATGAGCTCTAATTGGCACTTCTACTAACTCGATGTGCCATATTAACGATATGGTATTGAACAAAATTGCAAAGAGAAGATTGAATATCGCCTTTTAGCTCGTAGATGTTTATAGTAATTTTAGTAACTATGGGAACGAAAGAAAAATAATTTTGGATTAGTATTTTTTTTAAATTGATATTGTTAGATTGTACCTTGAAGCCTAGTCAGTGCGAGGCGGAAGACTTTCTAATAGATTATTTTTAGTAAAATGGTGAAACTCCAAAGTGATTACTTTTAAAGATTTTTTTTATAATGTTAAATTGCAATAACTATTTACGTTTGAATCTTTATTTTGAATGTAAAGATGTTAAACTTAGGATAAAATCCTATATTTTTGTATCCATTTGTTTACTTTCAAAAAACTGTCCATGCTTGGCGCATACATGCCTGTATAAGTACATACGTTTTTCATCTTTATGATAAAAGTTTATTTATTTATCAAATTACATTTAACATCACAGGATAACCCAATGCGATAAATGCGCCTATCCTAACTGAAGGGGATGTTAACATCTATAACATTTATAAACAATGCATTCCTTGTCAATTTACTAAGGGAACAACAGAATAAGTCCGTCGCACCCGACATGAGCCAGAGCGTGAGGCGCGCACGGACGCGCCGCTCCTGAAATAACTGCATTATGCACCTTCGCTCAGTCATTTAAATAAATTACGGGAGTGCAATATCTAATCCTTACCCCTAGCTTATTGTAACCTATAACGTTGGATACATTAACGGGTAAAATGGATAGACCACTTACTATCGCTTATACACCGTGACATTTTAGTCGTCTTACAAAGATAGTCCACTCAATGTATCCGTCATAAGCATAACATACCTCTAGGCGCAATTAAAACATTCTTACCGTTAATTAAGATAATAGATACAAAGAAAAATAATGAATCCTTTAGAATTATGAAACACCCTCCCTGTTAATAATGTTTACGTATCAAACGGTAGAGATATCTACCTACCTACCATTACATTCCACCATTAATTCCATCTCCATAACAAGGTGTTTCTAACTACGTCATGTGTCTTAGTGATATTTTCATGTTTTTGATTATGCAAATGTTCAAAAAAATTTGTTTTTATGAATGGTAGTAGATAGCAGTCATTGGGTACATGAAGTGGGCTGCCGTTGTAAGACGACTAAAATGTCACGGTGTATAAGCGATATTACGTGGTCTATCCGTTTTAGTTTAGTTTTTCAGTTTTGTTACAAGTTGTATAAACAACATGTAACATAACTAACGCAATACCTCATACACCCGAATTAGAGTATTAAGTTAAAAGCATGATACAAAAACTTTTTAACATTATTTTATCCATTTAAAACTGAGCCTTATTGCCTTGAAATAAGATTGAATTTTCTTTGGCTCAATCGGGCGATAGGCATGGCAAAATACATAATATAAAAAAAAACTCATGTTAGAAGTAGACATAAATTAATTTAAAACTGCACGCTCCTCCACTAAAATTTCTATATAAACACATGAAATGTGTATGCAACAAGCGGTGGAAGGACGTACTGCTTTTAAATTAGTTGATCTCTACCTAATAAATTTATTTGAAGTTGAACCAAAATTGCACATAAGGGCATTTCGTACTTTTAATAATTTTACAGATTATGTGACTGCTTGTCGTTTAATAATTCAATAAGAACATCATATAATTTTCAAATAATATAAATCAGATCAAAGATATTTGAATACAGATGATGATCATAGTTTGACAGCACGGTTGGCGCAACGGTTAACCGATTGACTGCTGCGCTGCGTGTCGCGGGTTCGATTCCCGCACGGAACAAATATTGGTATGACCTACAAATAGTTGTTCCGGGTCTGGCTGTTTGTGTATGTGAGTTTAGATGTTTGTAAACGCACCCACAATACAGGAGTCATTCCTAGTGTGGAGCAACGTTTTTAAAAAAAACAAAAAACAAAACAAAACAATAGTGTGTTGCAGATGTTTTTGCATTTCGCTGCTCCTCGGCTGCATCTAAACCTACGCGTAATATTACGCTAGGGAAATAGTCGGGGACCATAAATATGAGGGTAAATGATCGTTCGTAGGTTCGGCAGGAAAAGTATCAACATTTACTTAAGATTCACTGGACCACCGGGACCACCATTGTATTTCCTACGTCAAGAATTGGTGATATTTCAAGGTTATATCCGTTACCTCTGTAAAATAACATTGTGTAAAACTGAATATTTGGTTCGACTTTCATTGCTGACTATAGCATGCTTGGAAAAGTTCGCTACTGTGACCTAATTTATAATATAAGCCAGATGACGCTTCTAAGTCTACATTTTCCTCAGTAGCAGTGCCTTAATATGTTCGCTACGTGTATATTAATTATTAAGTTACAGGCTCAAAGTCAGACAGCTCTAGTGCATAGATACAATACTAAATGTACAACTCTAGTGTCTACGCATAGGTTTTTTTAGCTTGTACTGTCCCACTGCTGGGCAAAGGTATAAATAAATTAATCTAAGTTTACTTTTATGCTTATCCTATATTTAGTTTACATTTCAAAAGTCTGCTACTTTCCATAGACATAATTTTAAATGCAAGTCTGACAAGATTGTACACAGAGTACTTTAAATAAAGCTTTAGTTTTTAACCAATTGTTTAATTTCGTTCCATCCATCTGATGGTAACAAAATCTTGGTATCATCATCATCACCATCCTGTCCATTTTCCAAATTAGGTGCTTGTGTGTACCTGCTGCTATCTAACGAACGAGAGTACTCCTACAAGGAGTATAGCAATAGTAATAGAGTAATATTTACTAATTAATGTTTATTTTTATTTGAATTACTTTTGGTGAATGTGAGGACTATGTGGGCCATTTTTAGGGTTCCGTACCTCAAAAGGTAGAAAAGGAAACCTTATAACATCACTTGTCTGTCTGTCTGTCCTTGAGTCGTCACCGATTTTCTCAGAAACGGGTGGACCTAGAAAGTTGAAATTTATACCAGATACTGAGGTCTATAGTCCCTATTAGGTGTATAAAAATCAAGGTCCTGAGTCAACACGATAAAAAAACATGGGCAAATTTTGATTTTCGCCAAAACTTGTAAGTACCAAAATTTACCTTAATTTTCAACTTTTTAATTTTTCGGAATTTTCCCTTTACTTGTCCTGTAAGACCTTGATTTTTGCCCAATTTTGTGATCTGCCCATATCTTATAAATTGACCCATATCAATTTTTAAATGTCTTTTCTTTAGTATTGTTCGTCGAATCGTTGAGCTCCTTGAGTTTTGAGTGGTGCTCCGTCAGTCCTGAACTACACGATTAATGGAAAAAATCGTGTTCTGACTGGACAGGTCCTACAAATACCATTTCGACATCAATCTTCATTGTCTTCACATGATCTCACCTCACCAATTATGTCTGGATTTTAATGTGACGTCTGTGTTTGTTTCGGTCTTTCTTCAGTCAGTTAAGAAACACCGACCTTATCTAGTTAACCGACTTCAAAAGGAGGATGTTCTAAATTCGTTTGTATGTTTTTCTTTTTTGTATGCATGTTCCGCGATATCTCTGGCAATTGTGGATCGACTTTGAAAATTCTCTCTAGATCTCATCAATAGTTTTCAAATCAGGCGTGATTAAGGTCAAGAGCATGACCATTCAGAAATTGAAACGATTGTATTACAAAACCAGTATTTTTCTCAAAAGGCAAGATGCTAAGTAACATAATTACTAAAGTGTCAAATCCACTGTCAAAATATAAAAAAAGTACATGTCAAAACATCTTCACGTGCGCGGAGCTTTACGTTTTGTTTAAAAATATTAATTATACAATAAATGAGTAAGCATGGGCAAACGTAAATTCGACAACGAAAAAGATAAGTC
Source organism: Polymixis lichenea (assembly GCA_949091785.1). NCBI lineage: Eukaryota > Metazoa > Arthropoda > Insecta > Lepidoptera > Noctuidae > Polymixis > Polymixis lichenea. The sequence continues at coordinate 21,730,622 of OX420951.1, read as the reverse complement.
GCCTAAAAAGGCCAAGAAGAGCGAATCGGAAGACGTCGAAAATGTTGACGAAGTACAACCTCAAAATGAAGTGGTGGATACCGAAAATAAACATGCATTTGTATCGAAAAAGGATAGTTTTGATGTTAAATATTTCCGAAAAGAGCTAGCAGCTAAGCAGGGTCAAGCTATGGGTAAGTTTAAACTCGAAATTCTTGCGAATTTAGACACTTGCCTAATGTATGGGAAATTTTCTGTGGTGTAACCTATTAGAGTTAAAACGGCTTTACTTGATAACATTAGTTCATTATAATATATTTCACAAGACTAAATTGTTCAAATTTTTCTAAAGACAATCACATTGACACACATGAAAATTGTGTTTTTTTTATTTTATATTAAAGGTCGCACATTGTAAGCATATGCAACCTTATTATCTTCTCTCAATGAAGACCTATTAATACCAAAAGCTTCAACAGCCTTGGTCTGGCTAATGCTTTGGTAAACATATCTGCAAGCTGGTTTTCAGTGGTGATCTTGCGTACATTTAGCTCTCCACTTGTTACCATCTCCCTGACGAAGAAGTGTCTAATCCGGATATGCTTAGTACGTTTGTGGTACTCCGGATTTTCAGCTAGTTTGATCGCAGCTTCATTATCTACCCTTAGGGTAGGTACACCCTTCAGTTTTGTCATATCTCCAATGACTCTAGACAGCCAAATTGATTCCCGAGCACCTTCACTTGCAGCTACGACTTCTGCTTCGGTGGTAGATATAGCCACGCTTGTCTGATGCTGGCTTATCCATGATACGGCACCTCCAGCATACATGCACAATACACCAGTGGTTGAACGTCCTGTGTTCAAATCACCGCCATGATCCGCATCACTGAAGCTCTCAAGAATACCTGTCTTGAAACCTCTTTTGTAGAGTATCCCATTATCAGGAGCATACTGCAAATACCGTAGTATTCTCTTTAATTTGATACAATCCGGTTCTTTAGGATTTTCAAGGGTCCTAGAAACGACGCTGACTGCATATGCAATGTCTGGCCTACTACCAATCATTAAATATGCCAATGCACCAACCACTTGTCTGTAGTTTTTCAAAAAATTGCTTACGTCGCATGAGTCTTGACCCTGATATTGATCCTCTTTTACAATTGGTGTCATTACTGGTCTGCAATGTTCCATGCCAAATCTTTTAAGAACTTTCTTTGCGTAAGAGCCCTGAGATATTTTGATTCCATCATCAGTCTTCTCTATTTCAATTCCAAGGAAATATGATGCCGCCTTCGTTGTAATTTTAAACTTAGATTGCATTTGTCCTACAAACTCGTTTATAAGGTCCTGGCTCGTTGCAGCCACCAAACCATCATCGACATATAGAGCAACTATCAGTTTATCTCCAGGCGGCGTCTTCCTTATGAATAAACAAGGATCTGAGTCACTAACTTCGAATTGAATATCTTTGAAGTAGTCCAAAATCCGCTTATTCCAACACCTTGGAGCCTGTTTTAAGCCATACAGGCTTTTCTTCAACAAACAGATGCGACCAGAACCATCATCATAGCCTTCGGGCTGTTTCATAAAAATTTCTTCATCAAGTGACCCGTACAGAAAAGCTGTTGAAACATCAAATTGAATCATTGCCATGTTTTCATTGGCTGCCACAGCCAACACACTCCTAACTGTTGCCATTTTAGCCACTGGACTGAAAGTTTGATCATAATCAATCCCTTTCTTCTGACTAAACCCCTTTATAACCAGTCTAGCCTTATGCTTTTCTACTGAACCATCAGCATTCAGTTTCACTTTATATACCCATTTGCATGGTATAACCTTCCTGTTATTGGGAAGAGGCACGAGATCCCAAGTCTTATTCTCCTTCAAAGAATTCATCTCACAATCCATTGCTTTTACCCAAAGACTCCGTTCAGAGCTTTTAATAGCTTCTTTATAACAACTCGGTTCTTGATGACAGCTAGCCATGTTTAAAACATAGTCTTTGAGTTTAATAGGTGGACGAAGTAATGATCTATCTCTGAGAATCCTTCCACCATGTTCTATGATTTCCTGTTCAGGCATTACATCTCTGGTATGAATTTCCGTCTCATCATCATTGACTTCCCTTAACTCTCCCCCTAACTCAAAACTCTGTTCAGAAGCATAACTCCTAGCATCATCAAAATCCGAATCTTCAACTAAAACGTCTTCTCTATCAATGAACTCAGTGTCCCCAATTTCAGTACCAACACCTTCATTGACATTTTCATTATTGTTAATAATTCTATCACTGTCTGAACTTCCTGCATTCTGAGTGACTTGTGGTTGACTCCCGGGATTCAATACATCGTCCTTATAACCAAGCAACTGTGGCAATTCCAAAGGTATTTCGAATTCAGCTTCTGTAGAAGCTTTCACTGGAGCTTCCGCACCCAAGGGCTTTTCATCGAATGAGACATCCCTTGATCTCACCAGCGAATCATTTTGTTGGTTCCAGAGCCTGTATCCATCGTCATTATCATATCCCACTAAGATACATTTCACTGCTTTCTTGTGCAGCTTCTTCCTGGTTTGCTTTGGTACATGCGCATAACAAGGCGATCCGATAATCCTCAAGCGCTTTATTTGTGGTTTCTTACCAACCCAAAGCTCAAATGGAGACTTGCTTTCTACTGCTGTTGGACCTGTCCTGTTCAAAATATAAACGGCAGTATTCACCAACTCAGCCCACAATTTCTGAGGTAGTTCCTCATGAGCATGCATCATAGATCTCGCTGCCTCAACAATCGTCCGATTGTCCCTTTCACTACACCCGTTTTGTTCAGGCGTGTATGGCATGACCAATCGTTGCTTTATGCCTTTAGCCGTCAGTACTTTTTGTATCTTCTTATTGTTAAACTCTCCGCCATTGTCACTCAATAGTTCTTTAACAATATGACCAGATACCCTGGCAGATGCCAACATCTCTTTCAGCTTTTCATGTACCTCTGACTTCTCTCGAAGAAAGTACACAAATCTGTAACGCGTGAATTCATCTTTGAACAGTACAAAATAGCGATACTTTGATATGGATAGAGGGAATAGACCACACACATCAGTGTGTATGCGTTCTCCAGGCTGAGTGGCCTTTTCTCGTACACCAAATTTCTGTCTGTGAGACTTTCCAAATACACAGCCTTCGCATAATTCTCCAGTTTCCTTGGTTTTAATACCGAGTTCCTTCTCGATTAGACTTTTCACATGCCTTTTATTCTGATGAGCCATCCGCTCATGGTAGAGTTGCAGTTTATCAACTTTCTGTACCAAATTGACAATTACTTTAGATGGTGGTACAATCCTACAGTTAAGCCTGTACAGACCTCCGTACCTTTCTCTTTGTCCTGTAATTGTAATTTGTCCATCAATCTTCATTGAACAAGAAGTAACGCGCGACTCAAACAAGCTCCCTGGATTTTTATCTTGTGTGGACAGCACCGAAAATAGATTTCTGCTTATCTGGGGAACGTACCAAACATCTCTCAATGTGCCTTTGACAATCTTCTTGTTAACCTTAGCTTCAATGCTTAGTGATCCTTGCCCAACAGCTTTAATCACATTTCCATCAGCTGTTGTTACAGTGTGATCAGTATCAAAATATTTAAAATCTTGATACAAATCTAACCGCATCGTAACATGATTTGTAGCACCGTTATCCACATACCATTTGTCACAATCAGTGTCAGATTCAGCTGAATTCACAGACAGTAATACCATGTTTTTTGTCATCTACAACTTGACGAGACACACTCCTCTTAGGGCAGTCTTTCTAAAGATGACCAACTTCTTTGCAGTTGTAGCATCTTATTTTCTTCCTTGTCCCTGGAGTTACGTCATCACCCTTCTTAAAAGATTTCTTCCATGTTTTCACCGCAAGGGCATCACAACTAGACTCACAGTCTTTACCGTTGTTGCAGAGTGCCTTTTCATGCGCACACAACTGACTTGTAATATTCTCAATGGTCCGATCCTTTTTAGACATCAGCAACCAGCTCGATTTGAACGGAAAATAACTTTCTGGTAATGTGTCCGAGATTTTGCAAATTAATAAAATATCTGGAAGTTCCTTACAGTCTTCTTCTTTAATTAATTATTGCCTTAACCTGTACCAGACATTTTTCAGCTTCGAGATGTGCGTAGCAATATCATCAACAGTATCTTTTTTGTAACTGAAGAACTGCAAACATAAATCATACAGACGATCTTCACTCACGCCTTCATATAATCTATGTAGTTCATCCCATACTTCACTGGACGTTGAGAATCTTATAACCTTGTCTAATGAGTCATCAGAAATATTGTTTGTTATAAGTAACAATGCCGTATTATCCAGCCTGTTGTATTTTTTTACATTGTCATTATAAAGAGCCAAATCTGCTGCAGCTGTAGCACCAGCCCTACATGCAGGTTTAACCGGTCTCTTTATCTTGCCCTCTACAATGTCTATTAGGCCATCCATGCCTCTTAACAATGCAGACATCCGGTACTTCCATTGTATCCAATTTGTACCCTCAAGTTTAGCAATCTGAATCTTTGACAACTCCATCCTGGATAAATAAGCCCATAACCTATTAGTAATAAAATATTTGTATCGAAAAAGGATAGTTTTGATGTTAAATATTTCCGAAAAGAGCTAGCAGCTAAGCAGGGTCAAGCTATGGGTAAGTTTAAACTCGAAATTCTTGCGAATTTAGACACTTGCCTAATGTATGGGAAATTTTCTGTGGTGTAACCTAGCCTAGTCACCACAATTCACCACCACCATAATTTAAATAATGGTTACTGCCAGTCTTAGGGGCGGAGTTAAGTGTTGAATACTAACTGCATGCAGGATTGAGAAACATTGATCTCACTGTATCAACATTTCTTTAGTGTCCTCTTGCTTGTGATATAAACAGGCACTATCATATCCCCAGGTTTCTTTCATATCTTAAGTACAGAAAATTCATACTGCTAGTAAAATCGTGAAATGTTAACCAATGAGCTTTTTTTAACCTGTCATGTTTGTGTCCACAGCTCTCACACAATTTCTGCAAGTCTGCCTAAACCCTGACAGCCCTGCAGACTACTTGCTGGAGTACCTCAAATCTGGTGGAAACTCCCATGAAATACTACGGCAGATTACTGCGGAGAGTAAGAAAAACCTCACTCTAGCCACACCAGTCTTTCACATCTTCCACCTGATCATCGTCAAAGTGCAGTCTTCTCTACCACACATGATAACAATTACAGAGGAAGCATGCCGTTACTTCCTCAACACATTCATGTCAACTATTGAGATTATGATCAGTGAAAGCTCTGGTCCTCGTCACAGGAAAGTAGTTCTTAAATTATTAACTTCAATGGTCACATTAAATTCAGATTTAGGAGTTGAAGTACTGAACCAGGCACCTTTAACTCCCAAGCATTTGCAGCATGTAGTTGAGAAGCCTAACTTTAAAGAAAAAGATAATGTGAGGACTTCATTTGTTCACTTTATGACATCATTCTTGATAGAAGGACACCTACCTTTGATCAAAGCTCTGTTAGAGAAGCAAGGCTTGCTTGCCCTTGTTATACCAGGATTGATCAATGATGAGCCAGAGGCAGTATTGATATTCTTAAATATTTTGAAAAAATATGTTGTTGATAATGCATTGATATCGAAGAGTCTCAAATTGAAGACTTTCAGTCATCAAGTCCTGCATAATTTGTTTAAAGTGTTCTCATGGAAGGGACCTCCAGAGATGAGCCAGGAAGTGAGAAATGAATTGCGCCCTGAGGTCTTGAAATTGCTGAGTGAAATAATACTAACATTATTCACATCACACAAATCAGGTCTGTACTTTATAGACAACTCTTTAGGAACTGTTGATGCAAACAAGAATCAAAATCTGTACAAAGCACTACTCACATTGAAGAGACCCTGGGAGAATGACCATGAGAGAGAAGTTATTTTGAATATTATTTACAAGTGTCCCGATCTTCACAGGGCTATATTTAGTGTGATGGAACACAGCTTCGATCCCCAACATTCTCCGATATGGGAACGAACTACAGATTTTACCATCAAGCTGCTGAATAAATTAAAACCACAAGACATGGTATCAAGAATGACTCAACTCAATCCAGTACAAATTGCAAACTTTATTAGGTTTATTACATTACCTGTCCCTTTACTAAAGTTTATCAACATGAATCTAGGGAAAGACCAAACAGTGTCTTTGTACTGCATCAAAGTTCTAGTAAAGATGTTGCAGTCTCTAAAAAGATACTTACAGATTTTGGAGACCAAACAAACAGCACAGATTGCTGATTTGCAAAATAAGCTGGAGTACTTCATTCCAAAGCATCTACCAACTCCTGCTGCAATAGTATCATTGATAGAAAATGTGACATCAGGTAAAACTGATGCTGAAACCACTAAAGATTACAGACTTCCTAAAATAAGTGACACAGATGCTCTGATATCTCTTGTTGATTTACTGCTGCTCTACAATGACATCCATCCTGCATATTTTGAAACATTAGAAGGAAGTATAGATATGAAAAAGATACTGGATTTCTCTAAAACTCTAGGCACTGGGCATGTAGCTCTCTTGAAGTTTAAAGTTGTATCTCTCTGGCTAACCCTCGACGGCTCTGCCATTTCCCTAAAGAATCATATGTTTAAAGAACTATTCCTTATCATGTTAGATGTGTACATGAGTGACGATGACGATACTTGGATCGAAGCTAAAGATACTTTGCGTATTTTCTTCAAAAACACATCAATATTCGAAGGTGATGAAGATGAGATACATTTGATATTGTATACTTTGAGAAACGCCAAAGTGAACCCTTCCTCGTTAATTAGCGATATTGTGGAATATGTACTCGAAAATATTACAGACCTGACAGAATATGTAAGAAATCAGTTAGTTCACTTTGAAATTTCTTCAGAAAATACTGAGGATAGTTTGAAAAAGCTATTCAATGACCTGATGGAAAATAAGAACACAGAAGATAATGTGTTCCTAGAAAGTAAGATGCCATCGCCTTTCATTGTAGGGTGCATGCAGTACTTACAGTCACACAAGGATGCCAAGAACAGTTTGAAACATTTCCTGTCTCTATACATTGTTAATTTACTTCACAGTAACTTTACCCCTGAGTTAACTGAAGTTTTAATCGGAGATTGTAAACTAGATGCTAGGAATTATGTCGGAAGTTGGATTGGACAACCAGTGTCCATCTCAGACACAATAGTGGGCCAAGATAATGTTCTGAAAGCGATATCAAATTCCATAATCGAGAATGAAGATGTATCTTTGAAGGATGTGTTTCCCTTTTTAGATGAGGTGACAGAAGATGGTGACTTTATAATAAATAATGTTCAATACAAAATCGACGGTACAAAGATAGTCGACAGTTCAGAAATGTTGATATGGGCAAAATACCTGATATTTTGCACAATAAGAATGACGAATATGGTACAGTTGAATGAAAAACAGCAGAAGAGAATAACAGATTACTTCCAATGCATTATCGAAATCGGTAAAAAGCATCTTTTGGTAGATGTGTGTCGGACAATAATATTAACGCTATTCAAAAACCCACAATTTCTCAAGATCTATAAGCCTCTTAATCTAGGCAAAGATTCGTCAGGTTTACACGCCACGGAATTTCTCTTACAAGTCTTTACACAGCACAAAGAAATGATAAATTATTTAAATAACAAGCATAAACTATTCAAATCTTATCAACAGAAAAATTATAACGAAATCTTGAAAGCGTTCATCAAAATTAATAAGAGGAAGAATGTGGATAGTCAATACACGATCCACGTTTTAGAAGTGGTGGGATTGTCCAGTGAAGATGACGTGAGGTTATTCAATCTTATTTTTAGTGCAGATACAGACGCTTGCTTCCGAGATGATAAGGAACCAAGTTTAGTGCTTGAGTTACTTAGATATTTAATAGAGAAATATTCAGAAACAATCAGCTTGGAGCTACAACCTAATGTTTTAAAGAAGAGTATCTCTTTGTACACGAAATTACTTTCAAACAAAGAGGTGAATCCTAATCTAACCAACTTGGAGACCGCGTTAACGAAATACTTCGAAAATAAACCACATCAAGCATTACGTGTACCTGATGAAGACTTTACAAAGTTCTTTTACGTTAATAACATAAGAAAGTCTACCGCTAATCTCGCAGCGGTGTTATTGAAATTTAACGTAAAATTCTGCAACATTTTTAAAGAAGAAGTCGCCAGGCCCGAGATATTAGCCCAACGAGAAATAACGTTGCCTTTAGGCAATTCAGTAATAAACCACAATCAATTCTTGCTAGATAATAAGGAGTTCTTAGCAACTGTATTTAATGAATATAAATCTAATATTATAAAAATGCTGGAAAAACCTCATAAGGCTGGACAAATCTATGTTACATGTTGGCAATTTATTAGGAAATTGGTAATCGAATGCATGGACGTACAAGATTGCTTGAAATTGTTTAATAAAATCCACAAGTTCGAAGCTGTTGAGTGTAGCCACATACAAATATTGCAAAGTATATTTTTGAAGATATGTGAAAATGTTGCGAAAAAAGATCACCTTATCAACTATTTCTCGTCCATGTTGAATTTGACAACGATAGCACTAAAAGAGACAAAGGTCGACGCGTTAAATGTAATCGTCACCAGCATGCATACCGTTATTCAAGTTTGTAAAGTCGTCGAAGGATTAGAGATTGATCAAAAAGATGATTTCAAGAAAATGATAGAGAGCGCATTATGGCAGAATTTTTGCAAGGCAACGTTAAAAGATTCCTTGAGAGTTAAAACGGTTGATCAAGGGTACACAATTGGGCCTAAAATTCTTGCTTTACTCACGGAATTGGTCAAACTAATGTATCCAGACAGTCACGATGATATAACTACATTATTTGATATGGTGACGTCTCATTCGGAATTTTTGAATGTTATGCTCAGTCTGTACAGTTCGGATATTAAATCTAGACTGATAGAGTTTCTATACACACTAATATCGAAGAACAAAACTGTAATGAAAACGCAACATATTCCTGTTTACTTAAGTGCGTATCATGCAACTAGAAGTCCCTGCGACAGGCTTATTGTGGCCATTTTACATTTCTATGAGACGAATGGCCAGCCGGTCAACGAATACAAACCTTACGTGTGGGGCGATTCAGCTGCAAATTATTACGCTGTCCGCAAGAACAGGTCATCATCGTTGTGGTCCCATCCAACGCCAAATCAAGTTCTGAACATATTTGACAAAGAAGTTATTGAGCGAACTGTGAGAAACTTCCCTGTATCGCAAAAATTCGAATACCATTATGAGTTAAAACCGAATATCGGCGTAGCGAGTGAAGTGACAGATTCAGTAAGATCTGTGTTAAACGAGATGTTCGGAGATGGAGTGTTGAAGCCTTGCGTGACTAAAGATGGTGAAGGGGCGGTGAGGAATTTGATAGTGAAAGGGAAATACGAGGGTATAATATCTCCATATATTGGAGGGGATTTGCTGCATGTCTCAAATGTGGATCAAGACGAAGGTATCTACGATCCTGTGTTCGTGTTTCCGCTTCTGAGTCACTTGTTGGCGCCGGGGTCAGTGGCCTCGTGCTTCAAGATGTTGAGGAGCGGGCTGCTGTCGGTGCCAGTGATGGCGCTCAGCTCGCACTGCCCCTCGATGAGGGCGGCGGCCTACCACGTGCTGCATCGGTTCTGTTTGCTGCTGGAAACTGAAACGTAAGTTATTTAATTTTGTAAACCAACTACGTAGTTACGCTGTACGCATTGCGGGATTGCCATAATTATAATGCATAGTTATAAAAATTTTGAATGCGTATCTTGCTACACTTACCATTTCATATTTGCTCATTGTTTATTCTGTAAACGAAATAAGGCACACAATACTGTAAATTCTGTTTTTTTGTGTGTATATTAATTGCTATAACATGGGTCACATAAATTTATGTTCTTTCTTAAATACTACTAAATACTTAGGTTTTTATGCTATAAAATATTGTTTTTAAATAAAAAAATCTCCCATTCCAGACGACACAAAAACGACAAGTTATTCCTGACGGACTTCATCAACACGTTGCGTCGTAGTCTCACATCTGCCATCACCAGCTCCGAAAACTTCGATGGCCAAGACATGAAGAACCCGAAGCTTCCAGCCATTGACGCCCTGTACCTCGCCCGAGCTCTCATGGTCTCCACGGCACCCTTCGACCCCTTGTACAAACCAGTCAATAACTTCCTCATAGCCAAGAATTTCGTCGACTGCACCCTGGTTCCTGACTTCCTCAGCCTGTTCCACGACAGTGACGTTGAATCTATTGATAGAAGACTCTGGATACTGGATATCATCAGGGACGGGACTAAAACCATGACCGACATAGATGTCGTGTTCAAAACGATGTGCTTGAAAATGATCATGGATTTCTATTCCTCAGTTTTGAGTGATAGGAAAGTCAAGGAAAGAATTTTAGGCGTAATGAGTTCTATTGTAGCTGTACCGAGAGCTTTCGAGATATTAATTGAAGGGTACGGGCTGCTGTCATGGCTACATTCAGTGGTGCGGCAGACTAATGATAAGCTGCTAATCAAAGGAGTTTTTAAACTCATCCAGAATATGATATACAGCATGAATATTGCTGCCTTCTCCAGAAACATAGCAGCTAAGAATGGAAAAGTTAACGAATTCATTGAATTGAGAACCAATAAAGATGTGGAACAAGAGATTTTAGTGATACACTATGATTTACTGAAACATCTAGATGGTTTAGAAGTTGAAGATGCAGCTGACTATGTGAAGATATGCAGACTTATGTCAAAGAGAACTATCAAAAGTTTATCCAAGAAACAAATGTTAATTTTAGTGAATAAAGTAGGTATTTGGTTGAAAGATAGTGAAGTGATAAGATTGCTGTCTAAAGCGTTACTTGCTAATGACTGTCTTGTCTTAAAGAGTCATAATATGGCCTTTAGTTTCGAATGTGAAAATAAAACAAGTTTAGTGAACACCTTGACAGAAGTTGTACAGATGTATGTTTTTTAAGAGAGAGAATATTTTAAATAAGAAGTTACTAATAAATGTATAAATAGTCAAATCAATGATTATCAATTTATTTCCCATCAAGATAAATCTCTGCTTTTCATCATCATCATCATCATTCCAGACATAATACCACTTGATCATAGGATCGATGCCCATTTAAAATCACAAAAATATTACATAACATCACACTGTTTCCCAGAAGGGCTGAAGTGGCACACTTCTGAAACAAATATAGTAGTAACACCCACATTTCGCCAGTTATGTTTAACTCCCATGTAATAGGGGCGAGCCTATTACCATCAACCGGGCACAAATCCGGACTCCGGGCTACTACTGAGAAATTACAGATAGAAAACCATAACATCACACTGTTTCCCAGAAGGGCTGAAGTGGCACACTTCTGAAACAAATATAGTAGTAACACCCACATTTCGCCAGTTATGTTTAACTCCCATGTAATAGGGGCGAGCCTATTGCCATCAACCGGGCACAAATCCGGACTCCGGGCTACTACTGAGAAATTACAGATAGAAAACCCAATAAACACACACTGCCCGACCGGGGAATCGAACCCAGGACCTCATGCTCAGCGGTAGCGCTTGCAACCACTAGACCAACGAGGCAGTCTAGCGCTAGTCCTAGACTGACCGTCTTACTGCAAGCATGTAGCAGAAAAAACTGTAATGGACTAGGTAGAAGATAGGTAAGTAGGTGTGTGGTACACATGTCGCCATCGCGTGTCTCAATGTTTATAGGTACAAGTTGACAGCGTGCCCGTCGCGTGTGCAGCTCTCTTACATATCGGCTCTTATCTGATCGCTGATGCTGATTCACTGCAGCATCTCGTAAGTGATGGCCGGCATTAGACTGATTTACGCAAATACTTTTATTAGGATCCGTGTCAGGTATTTAGTTTGCTGGCTAATTGTGTCGATCTTTGATGCTATCTCATCATATTTATTAGATATATTTTACCTTCAGTCGCCTACTTTTGATGAAACTAGCTTTTGCCGGCAGCTTCGCTCGGGAAGTACTCACCTTGTCCTAAAATTAATTTTTATCTGACTGCGCAACAGCAAGAAGGTTATGTTTTTCACGCGTAAGCAGTAACATAGATACCAGTCCATGTATCTCTTTATGTGGGATTCTATACACCTTCAAATCATCGTACCATGAGATTGCATCAGGCGCCTATCGACTTGTCTGGATCGTGCGATGGTTATAGTTAGCTAAGTTTATGGCGTGCTTCAGCCAGCTTTTTGAAAGGGTAATAAAATATAGTGCTTCGTTAATACCCAGCACCATTTAGAGGATAGTTTCTTCAGATAGAGGAATACCTGGTAGCTTTGGCACACCTGTCGACAAAACTGTTCCTTTTTCCTGTCTTAAAGAGATAGATTAGCCGTCATCTGCCTTGCAAACGAGACCCCGTTGATAATGTTATATAAGTAACAACCATCACGTAATAACTTTTCCAATTAACAGCTAGTGCAGATAAATGGCCGTGTAATGTATCTTACATTATCGAACGCAGCTCGGACGCGGTGATTTTCTTGTCCGGTGAGCTCCGGACACTTGTATGAGAGCGCTCGGCAATGCGACAAGTTGATTCTGTGGCCGGACAACGCCATCTAATTATAATTGTATTTAAATATGTTGCCGTGTTATTTATGGGTCGGGTTGGCTTGTTTATTTTCCGTTTACGCAGTTATTTGCAAGGCATGTTTCTTTGAGTTCACCGAACTTTGAGATGATGTTGGGGAATGCTCCAATGAAGAACGTGAGTTCAATATGACAAATCAGCACCCTAATTGCGTAACTCACGATCAATCATAATCTGTTTCATTTCGACCGTTCGACAATATTCATTGTGTTATTTACGTTGTTGAGCAGACACATTTTTCGAACATACGAGGCAATGGATTAGCAATCTGATTGTTATGTTTGTCATAAAGGTCTCAATGAAACTATCACAATCTATTGGTAGTCTCTGTACCTCACCGTCCCAAGTTGCACCACACCACACAACCTAATATGTTTTAACATACCTAAATGAGGTCAATTCCCTTACCTAACGACCTTGTCGGAATTTTACAATGCTTTCAATCACCAGCCAAAAACGAATTTGCATATCACGTCATCTAATTAGGATCACAATGTTCAATTCAGTTCGCGTGCAACTATACGAGTACAGCATGTGTTTAGAAACAATTCGACGGATTTTCGTATCGAAAATGAATTTGAACTACAGATTTGCTTTGTCTTCGACGTCATAGGATGGTAGGGCAGTAGTGTTTTTAAATTAAACTGACAACATTTTCGGGTTTTAGACTCCTTTGAAAATATTCAAAGTCAAATAGGCACACAAAAGGCAGTTTTGAACGTCAACATTTGCATTAAAATAGAATTGATTCTAGTCGCTCTAAAAGGTAGTTTCGTATGAAGAAGGGCAAGAAACTCCACCTTTACTCTTTTAATTCATTGATTGATGTTCGATTCGGCAGGGAAGCGTATCGATCGGCTGTGGGATGGGTTATGCTGATACCGATAACATTCAGGGTTATACATACGGCATCTGTTTTATAGTCTTCTCAGGGTGCATATCAGCTTTAAGCGACGTATGTAGGTTTTGGTACCCAAGGTAGGAAGGCATCTACTCATATATTTTCTCACTAGAGTAGATGCTATTCTCTTATTTCTAGTTGATTTACGCGGTGGTTTTAAGAACTCCCTGTATAGGGAGATACTTCGCGACATGATGACATGGCCGATCTTTGTGCCTCATTTAGTAGTTCCCACGGCGCCGCCTACAATTTATGCATTGTTACATATACCTACTGATGTTACTGCTATGTGTCGGTATGCGGTTTTTGTTAATTGTAGGTGTGGTTGTGATCGTAAATGCATTTCGGTTTTAGCACTATTGGATGTCAAATCAAAAGAGATCGAATTATAATACGTATGGGAAGGTAGGCCTTCCCAGCGTACACCCTAAACTATCGGTGCGTGTCGAACACATTAACACTTGACATCCAATCAGAACTTTATTTCTATTTTACCCGACTACGGCGAAGCAAAAGGCGGGTTATACAAGAGATTTTGACAGGTATGTATGTTCATCTGTTCCCTCGATAAGTACTTTTAACTGAACTGTATTATTCTTAACATTAAGTTGATCTAATAAATAAACGAGCAAGGATTGCTCAATTCTATCGACATATCTGCACTAATCTGAGTATTAGAAGGTATTTAGAGCCACCAAACCTGACCAATGGGTCTATTTGACCGCCTGTCGGATTAGCATCACTTGTCGCGGTGCCAGGTTGAAAGGATTTAAGATATGGATGTGGAAACTGGATACTTGCACCTACGAGTATAAAATGATTGGTGGGTTAGGCCAGAAGCAATAAGCAAGAAGTGTGGAACTTTATTACATGGCCTCACACATAGTCCAGTAGCCAGAAAAATATGCCCTTCGATAATTCAAAAGTTTTTTATTTTCTCTGGGTGGATAAATTTAGTGAATTCAATGCTATGTACAAAAATGCTAACAGTTTAGAGTTATGCAATAGGTATGAAGTAGGTATTTCCTATTATTTCGTGTTATAACAAGAATATAAAACTTAAATTAAAATGCTTTACTGATTCTTTATTAATACTATCTAAACTATATATTAGTGAAAATGCTAACAGATAGGTATTGTGGAACAATAGAAAACTGAAAATGTCCCGTAACTCATTCAATAAAAAATTTAAGTTTTTTAAATCATCTCCTTTACGGGCATAGGTATTAGTTACACCTTACAACAAAAGTTCTAACAACTAAGTAATATGCTGCAAAAGTAATAGTTTTTTTACGTTGCGATATGCGCAATATTGAATTTAAATTGATAATTTTGCGCCTACATATTCGTAATAATAAACTCAGCTTCCACACAAAAGTTTCAACAAATATGTGCTATGCCTTTTGTTTAATAAATAAAATACAACTTGGGTATTGCGGGGCGCGGTCAGCGCGGTGTAGGTACGATAATGCGTGCGGCGAGGTACGACGACACTCCACTGCGGAAGTGCAGATGTATTGAATGAGGCACGAAATCATTTCAATATTCTCACTTCTCACAAATCACTATACTCCGTTCGAAATAAGATTAGACATTTAAATAAACCTTTTGTACAGTCCATTCAATTGATTTTGACTTCTATTGCTTTGGTAGCATGATAAATGGCATCTGCAGTAAGCAGTTGGTATTGTAACTAGGGCATGCAAACCGGATACCCGGATAACCGTAAAAACCGGATAACCGACTGATTTGAAACCCGGGTTTTTTGGATAACAAAACCGGGTTTTTCGGTTTTGTTTAAAACCGAAAAATGTGAACAGGATGGCGAGGCGGCGTTAGTTTCGTTTCTATTTTGGCTACGTTAATTTAGTTCCTTGTCGCACTACTATGCCACGCTGCCGCCATTTTGTTTTTATAGTGTTATGAGTGAGTGAGACGAGTGCACGTCTTGTGTTTATCGTAGGTAAGTTGGTCACATTCTTTTATATCACTCGTATATTATGCATTGGTAATATTACATGAAGTGTATGACCAAATACTGAAATTTAATCACAGCAAAGATGTTATGCATATAAGTAATAGCTATAATTAATTAGGTTATGGCAGCCGGCACGTTCTCATTTTTGTAAATATGTAACGTACCTATAATTAATAAGAGCCGGTTTTTATTTGAAGTAGTTTGACCTGATCACAGCACATCGTTACATTTAAACTTTAATGTTTTGATTACGTATATTAAAAACGAAGTAAATTTTAATGGTCTTTGGATAATGTGAATGTTAAAAATATAAAATTAATACCTAGCTAAGTAGACTTACAAAGAGTGCGTTTTTTAGTAAGTTTTTTACAGTAGGTAATATGGCACAAATGTGGCATATTGTTTGTTTATTTGTCTTCAATTAGAATCTTCGTAATCGAAATCTTCTGTTGTTGAGTTTCTGCACCTAAAGTGTATTTAACTAGACTACGTGGCGTAAAGCTTCCTTCCAGTTGTCCGTTATTATTTTTAAGATTTATGATCATGAACTTTTGCTACAATGGCACTTAACATTTACAGAATGGGCACGCCACCATTGCGGCGGTAAGTCCCCTCTTTGAGGAGTGGCTTGAGAGGCGGCATGGCGTCCTCACCTTCCGCCTGACACAGGTCCTCACCGGACACGGCTGTTTCGGGAGGTTCCTGTTTCGAATAGGGCGGGAAGAAACGCCCGGGTGTTTCCATTGCGAAGATCGCCTTGACGTGCTCAAACAACATACCTCTGGTGCAAGCCCATCTATAGAACTTGATTTAGAAACTAAAATCAGGGTAGAAATGACACTACGACGGTGGAGGAAAAACAGGAGAATAGTATATAAAGAATATATAATGTATATCAAAAGTATATAAAGCTTTGAAATCTATACCTCCAACAAGTGTGGAATTAGAGAGCGCCTTTTCAATCTATATCTTTAAGTATGACTGATTTATTTTGTTTTGGTAAATTAGGAATAAGACTTCTATTTTATGTGTTATTTAAATAATTATTTTGATCGCATTTTACGTACTGTTGATTTTGCCTGTTTGTATTTTATGACAGTTAAATTGTTATTTAATATTCTGTGATTTTAGACAAATCAAATCAAAACGTTTATTGTAATCCATAATGTACACTTACAGGTGGTACAAAAATTAGAAACAATTATGGGCCTTGTCGGGCACAGCAAATTTTTAAATAACTAAAATAACTAGAGCGACAAAGAGCGCTTTAATAATTTTCGTTTGAATTATTTAATATCCTATTAAATATTTTATATATATTTTTTTTTGACCTTTGTGTACCTACCAGATGTTCCTAATTTTGTATGTTAGGTACCTTAAGTAATGGAGAATATGTTGTTTTCATAAATAATAATCTTGATTCTATGATATGTTTATAGAAAATAAACTTTTGTATTGTTACTTAGTAGTTGCAGCTTATTTCAGTGCAAACAAATGCTCATTAGTATTAAAATAAGTGAGATGAAGTAAAAAAAAAACCTATTTTGATTAGACATCAGCATTTTTATTTCTTTACATACATATTTCTCATTTCTTTAATAAAAATTGAAAAAAAAAAAACCGAAAAAACCGATTTAACCGGTTTCAACGGTTTTGTAAACATTAAACCCGAAAAAATCGGTTTTTTAAAGCAACCCGGTTTTTGCATGCCCTAATTGTAACCACTTTTAATGTCATCCTTATGCATACGAAATAAAAGACGAAATCGGTTGGTCGGACTGTAAAAAGGTTTGTTTAAATGTCTAAAGAATAGGTACTCTGTTCCGGTCCGTGATTTCGCCCGTGTGTAACTAATTATTCATCAACAATTGTCACAATCCCGTCACTACCGTCTAAAAAAGACTGTTTTGAAAAATACGCTGTTGTTCGGTTCTTAATTTCAAACAACTTAATAGGTACCTACCAACCAAGATCGTAATAATTATGTACACTTTCAATATGTAGCTACTTGTTATAGTGATAGGGGAAGGGCACAAAGACAGAAAGTGGAGATTCCGTTACAATTTTTTTTCGGGATAGTTTTCCCGGGAAAAATACATTTATATGTATTTAATATATTAAAAAAAAATATATTGAAGCGGTAAAATAATTGAATTCAATAAGTAGGTACCTGTTTTTGTTCCATCATTTTAAAAGTACCCTTAAGTGATGTCCCGAAAACCGAAACAAAAAATTCCCAAAAAAAAAATGCTACAAATAATTTCTTAATAAACCTCTTTGTTATTGAGAAACAATATATACTTTATAAAAAGCTTTCGTCTCTTAGTAGACGTTGTGTTTCAGATTTAGTTTGTGTTGAAGATTCCAGTTCTCCGAGGTTGCAGTTCGCTTCATAATCTGTGCATTCATTTGGTTTTTATTTTTTCTGGGTGGGAAATCATCAAATGACTTCTCCCGCTCTGCGCGCCGTCGACCCGGGCTTGGTCCTTACCGGACAGCGAGCTACCCATTACTCGTCGTCCGCAAGCCCGTGCCTACGGTGGCCGGGAATCAGCCTGGGATTCCCGACGCCCAGGGCGTCTCCTGCGAAGGTCACGGCCGTGAGGGCGCATGTACTGCATCCTCACGTGCGCCGCCTCCCTCTTTGCGAGCATCACTGCTTCGCTGAAGGAAGCGACTGCTAGCCATGCACTCTCGCTCCGTACCATGGCCTGGACCAGGGCCGGACGAGAGAGATTGCCACCGCCGATCGCCTCCATGAGGACACGGTGGTGCTCCACCCAAACCAGACAGACCTCCACCGTATGCTCCACTGTATCCTCAGGGCGATCTTCGCAATGGGAAACACCCAGGCGTTTCCTCCCGCCTTACTAGAAACAGGAACCTCCCGAAACAGCCGTGTCCGGTGAGGAACTGTGTCAGGCGGAAGGTAAGGACGCCATGCCGCCTCTCAAGCCACTCCTCAAAGAGGGGAATTCCTATGCTTTACGTAATCTCTCAAATGAGGTAAATCAAAAAGTTTTGGTTACGGCGTGTCATGCATATGTTACGTCTGCATTACGATACGGGATTATATACTGGGGTAACTCCACCAACAAGGAGACAGTATTTAGAGCGCAAAAGAGATGTGTGAGGGCGATATACGGTATTCAAAGCACGGAAAGCTGCAAACCGTTCTTTCTGAATTTCCGTATATTAACAGTACCCTGCCTATAGATATATGAGGTGGCCGAATTTGTCAAAACAAACTTCCACCTTTTTGAAAAACTACACAATTCGCGACATAGAAATAAAATAAGCAGTAAGCAACACAAAAAAGCAGTATTCCGTAAAAACTTCCTAGAAATGGCACCACATATTTATATATATACCCATTTATTTAAGAAGCAACTCAATATTCTACTGATAAGTAAGACATACTACACAATTAATGAATACCTCTCTGATAGAAATTTGTGTGTGTAATACTAATAATAATACGTGTAATTAGGGAGAATACCTGAGTTCGTTTTGTTTTTAGTTTTATTAAAATTATCATATTTGTAATAGACATTACTTAGTAATTATGACATTATATATTCTGACATTACATACTTATTGATTTGAATTCAAGACATTTTCTATGGTATTATTTTGAGTTATTAATGAAATTGTAAAACATATTAAGGTGAATTTATGAAATAGTATAATTTTATTGGTTTAATATAATTTTGCATGCCTGAGTTGGTGCAACACAGTGGACTGCGTATTCACTTGACATCTAGAAATGTATGATTATGTATTGTGTTGAGCAAAAAACATTTTAATTTTAATTTACCGCCGCAATCATGGCGTGCCCAGTGCATTCGTTTGGTTAGATGACTAATTTGGAGAGGTCCAAATTAGTCATCTAATATCATTGATAGGGCGGGAGGAAACGCCGGGGGTTTTCATTGCCAAGATCGCCCTGAGGACACGGTAGAGCATACGGTGGAGGTCTGCCCGGCTTCCGCGGAGCACCGCTATGTCCTCATGGAGGGGATCGGCGGCCGCGATCTCTCGCGTCCGATCCTGGTTCAGGCCATGGTACGGAGCGAGAGTGCATGGCTAGCAGTCACCTCCTTCAGCGAAGCAGTTACGCTCACAAAGAGGGAGGGAGCGCACGTGAGGGAGATGCAGTACATGCGCCCTCACAGCCGTGGCCTTCGCAGGGGACGCCCTGGGCGTCGGGAATCCCAGGCTGATTCCCGGCCACCGTAGGCACGGGCTTGCGGACGACGAGTAATGGGTAGCTCGCTGTCCGGTAAGGACCAAGACCGGGTCAACGGCGCCTTGTGTTCCACTCGCGCCTCAAAGAGATGCCAGCAGTAACTGATGGGGCCCGCAAGGGCCGATACATGCCAGGGGTGCGGGTTGTTCGAAAGAGATATCGCAGCCCCTGGCACACAGGCAACTAAGGGAACACGGGTGGGTTTTAGTCAGTAAAAGTCTGACACGCCCTCCCACTCCGCCCAGAGCGGGAGAAGTTATTTGATGATTTCCCAAACAAAAAAAAAACAAAAGCTGTCCAGGTGTGAAGTATCTCCTCACCTTATGTAGGATGCACCTTATTTAGTTCCCATCAAAACACTCGACCAACCCGCACCTGACGATATACTGAAAGTTATATCTTGCAAGTGCAAGTTAATCTGCAAAGAAAATTAAATGAAATGTTCTGCTATGTGCGTCTACTGCATAGATAAACCATGCAGCACAGCACACATAATTACAAGCGAGCCTGATTTGGACTCGGCAACCGAGGTCCAAATTAGTCATCTAACTAAACGAATGCACAGATTATGAAACCAGATGCAACCTCGGAGAACAGGAATATTCAACATGAAACACAACGTTGACTAAGAGACGAAAGCTTTTATAAAGTATATATTGTTTCTCAATAACAAAGAGGTTCATTAAGCAATTATTTGTAGCTGATGCTGAACCTTCCATAGCTTCCATGCTAATCCCCCTTATAGTCTTCTTAAATATTCTTCGTAATATTATGATAGTAAAACTTGTATTTTTTTTTTAATTATGATTATTTTTTATTAATCGTTTATTTCAGGCTTTAGCACCCATAAAATTATAATTTAAACAAAAGATAAACTAAACAAACGAACATTAAAACAAAGTAAAGAAAAATAACAATACAGCAACCCACCATTTCACACCAAGGAAGCCAAAACAAATGTAACAATGGTGAGTACATTTATTTTGTCTCCCTCAGTAAATGCACAGTATGAAAAACAGCTTTGACAATACTATTTTGACTTGCCACCACACGCGAAAAGAACAACGCCCTTAGCTTCCCCATGAGCGCAAAGAAGTCGGTTACTCTACTCTCAGCAAACATCTCAGTCGCACTGCACCGCCAGGGCAGGTTGAGCATGACCCGAAATGCGTTATTATATTGTACACGAGGCGTGTTGTATGCACTCTTCGTGTACTTGTACCAAAGTTGATTGGTGTAGAACGACTGACAGTAAGCCTGGAACAGAGTTATTTTACTTGTTTCGAGCAATGGAAGAAACGTCTATTTAGCATGTTACTTCTATATGCGATGCTACGTCTTTGCCTCTCCAAGTCATCGTCATCTTTTAAATTTTCCGTTATGATGTGTCCGAGATACTTAAACTAACTATTTTTAATTTTAAACCACACAAAGTAATTGGCAAGACCTTATTAGGGCCATTGTCGTGTTTGAAAATCATTACTTCTGTCTTTTTAACATTTTAGGTTAATTGGTGTAAGGGAAATTAGTTTTCTGAGGCCGTTGACCGAGGGGCTGAGCAGAACCATGTCATCTGCATAACTGAGCTTATTTAAACATTCACCGCCAATATGGCATCCGACTCTTGTGCTGCTCAACTCTTCAATCAGGTCGTTGACATATAGGTTATACATATACTGTCATATTAGTTAAAGTTGGTCTTCTTAATTCGTATACGTAAGTCTATTTATATTCGGGTGTTGTGCATTATGTCTTAGTTATTTTCGCTATTGACAAAATGCAGCTGTATGACTGATTTGGTTCTATAGTTTTGATTATAATAAAAAATTATAGTAGCATTATTATTTTATTGCTGCTTATTCAGGAGCTTGATTCATAATAGCAGCATTGCTGTTATCACACTTTCCTACTACACATAGTAAATTTATCGTCAACTAGTGTTGGGAGTATATCGTAGGAAGGCTGGCAGATGCCACACTATGATACATAATATTTCAGAGCAGTAGATACTAACGTAACAAAGTGATGGCCGCCATACTAGAAAGTCAAACTGTAATTTAGTTACAATTGTACCCAAAGGCACTAGTGTTCTATGAAAATTGCAAAGCACCATGTTTCAAACATCACAATAGGAAGACAGTATTTAGCTAAACTTCGAGTAGCAGAGACAAAAAGTGTAGACTTCCTTACGACAATCTTTTTTTTTTGCGGGAATTTCTTGTTTCGGTTTTTGGGAGATCACTTAAGGGTACTTTTAAAATGATGGAACAAAAACAGGTACCTACTTATTGAATTCAATTACTTTACCGCTTCAATATAATTTTTTTTTAATATATTAAATACATATAAATGTATTTTTTCCGGGAAAACTATCCCGAAAAAAAAATTGTAACGAAATCTCCACTTTCTGTCTCTGTGCCCTTCCCCTATCACTATAACAAGTAACTACATAGTGAAAGTGTACATAATTATTACGATCTTGGTTGGTAGGTACCTATTAAGTTGTTTGAAATAAAGAACAGAACAACAGCGTATTTTTCAAAACAGTCTTTTTTAGACGGGAGTGACGGGATTCTGATAATTGTTGATGATTAATTAGTTACACACGGGCGAAATCACGGACCGGAACAGAGTACCTAGTGATTTCTGAGAAGAGACGATAATTAAATGATTTCGTGCCTCATTCAATACGTCTGCATTTCCGCAGTGGAGTATCACCACACTTCGCCGCAAGGCGCGGCGGCGGCGGCGCACGCATTATCGTACCTACACCGCGCTGACCGCGCCCCGCAATACCCAAGTTGTATTTTATTTATTAAACAAAAGGCATAGCACATATTTGTTGAAACTTTTGTGTGGAAGCTGAGTTTATTATTACAAATATGTAGGCGCAAAATTATCAATTTAAATTCAATATTGCGCATATCGCAACGTAAAAAAACGATTACTTTTGCAGCATATTACTTAGTTGTTAGAACTTTTGTTGTAAGGTGTAACTAATACCTATGCCCGTAATGGAGATGATTTAAAAAACTTAAATTTTTTATTGAATGAGTTACGGGACATTTTCAGTTTTCTATTGTTCCACAATACCTATCTGTTAGCATTTTCACTAATATATAGTTTAGATAGTATTAATAAAGAATCAGTAAAGCATTTTAATTTAAGTTTTATATTCTTGTTATAACACGAAATAATAGGAAATACCTACTTCATACCTATTGCATAACTCTAAACTGTTAGCATTTTTGTACATAGCACTGGATTCACTAAAGTTATCCACCCAGAGAAAATAAAAAACTTTAGAATTATCGAAGGTTATGTGGAAAAATTATTGTATCCTTACTGGACTAATTTGTGGAGGTTAATATATACCTACAACTCGCGGTTGTCCGTGGATGGGGGGCCATCTTTACATAACAAGACCGTGCCTCGGAAAGCACGGTAAACCGTTGGTCCCGGCTGTTATTCGTAGACCTTTAACAGTCGTTACGGGTCGTTAGAAGCCCGAAAGTCAGTGACAACCAGTCTTACGTCTTACCAAGGGGTATCGTATTACCCAGTAACTGGGTTGTGAAGGTCAGATAGGCAGTCACCCCATGTCAAATGGATTATTCCTAACCTGACCCGACATCCCGGTCGCGGGTTATGTTAGGAACTTGAAAAAAATTATAATACCTATTTGTTCCGAAAATAACCCTCTTCCTAACCTGACCCGACGTATCGGTCCTATCATAACCCGAATTGCGATATAGATCGGTATCCACCTCTCCTCTTTCTTAAAATAAAAAGTACCTGTGTCAAATCAGACTTTCTAATAAAATTTCATTGGGCCATTTTTTGGAAAAAATCCGTTAAAATAAACCCTACTGATTATTTATTATGTATTTTTCTTAATTACTTGACTGTACTGATCATCAGTTGGAGCACGGGACCTTATATAGACTCCGTGCTTCACCCAGGTGGAGAACCTAGGTGAAGCACGGGTCCGGATCCCTAATTTGACACGTGTTTAAAAACTAAGTTCAAAGTATGACACATAATAAGTAGAAATGTTATTATTTATCTACTATAGGTTTTTGATTATTTACGTACCTATAATTAATATTAAACTCTGATTTGACACATAGGTACAGAAGCCAGTACATCAAGAAATCCCAAACTTAATTTTTTTTCCCAATTGAACATGAACCTTATAAATTTTTAGTAACGTTGAAAATCTATCAAAGAAATTTGAAAGATTGGGGTAGCTTTGATGTCTGGCCTCTGTACTTTTTATTTTAAGAACGAGGAGAGGTGAATACCCATCTATATCGCAATTCGGGTTATGATAGGAATGATACGTCGGGTCAGGTTAGGAAGAGGGTTATTTTCGGAACAAATAGGTATTATAATTTTTTTCAAGTTCCTAACCTAACCCGCGACCGGGTTAGGATGTCGGGTCAGGTTAGGATTTCGGGTCAGGTTAGGAATAATCTGAAAACTGGTATTCAGCTGCATCTGATTAGAATGGAAGCCGACCCCAACATATTTAGGAAAAGTTAGGAGATGATGTGTACCTACCTACATATCTAAGTGCCTTCAAGTGTGTGTGCTAGGATATAATTTAAATACCTAATAGGTACAACTGCCTATCAAGGCCGATATACAGCGCTATCATCACGAATCTATGAACACATTGTATTTGAGTGAGACGTGTAGCTAAAGGCTTAAAGTGAACACAGATATATCCATGCTCTGGTGCTCGTATGAATACATTTGCGCATATGCAAAGCAACGGTTTTATCGGCACACCTTGTAGGGTGACTGTAAGACAGGGTGGGGTCCAGATATAAAATACCTACTTATCCTACTGCGTCTGTTATATTTTTTTATCACTAGGCGACATGGTCATGACATCTATTCAGGGCCTGAATTCACTATGACCACTTAACGATTCCTTACTCGTAACCACGTCAATCACACACGAATTCTGCTAATATCGTATTAATAATATCTACAAATTATCTTGGAACATACAGATTAAGACATTTCGATTCCTTACCGTTACATTGAAAAACAAAAACGATACTGACGTAGTTTGAACGTAGTAAGATCTCGCGGGGAATCATTATAACGATACAGAATTGGGGCCCTGCTGAGTTACGCAATAGTTGAAATAGGTTTCTACTTCCTAAATAAGTATCTAAACTGTAGTTACAGAAGTTTTAGTTATACAACGTGTAACGGAAAGGGTATAAACATACCAAGGGCACGACTACTTTGAATGATATCAAACGATATAGGAAGGGTTTTTTAATCCTATCTCTACATGTTCGGAAGTTATGAGAATTTTTAATACATTGATATCAGAAACCAAATCATCAAATTGAAATAAACACATCCCTTGGAAGTAATATATCGTGATAATGGCAAGTAACGTGGAAAGGTATTGACCTACGTAGTGCGGTGACACGTTTGTTATGCTTTGAATTTAAGAAACATATGAAACCGAGAATTTGGTATCAATTCTTAGAGTATTTGATTTTGAGCTGAAACTATGTATAGTGATTATATACAAGCTGTTATCTTTACTGTTTAAGGATAGCAATAGGGTTTCTGTTACGCCCTGTATATATGCTCTATCTGATCAGCTTATGATATTCTCACTGCTGGAACACAGGTTTCCTCTCGGGTCTCAGTGTGGGTTGGTAGATGTCACATGGCTTCGATTTTGTTTTGGTTCTAGACATGCATCCTCACGATGTTTTCCTTCACCGTTTTGAGAGCAGTAGTGAAGAAATAATTCACACAGAGTAAAGCGTTGGTCTGGTTCAAATCGAACCTACGACCAAGAACTCAGTAAGTCGCGCCTGTTCCCACTTGACTATCACTACTCATAAAATATGCTTTTATCATAATAACGAAGTGGTACTCCAGCAGGCTTAGCATGACGTTTACTATTTCTACAAAGAATAGACAGTGCTTTTTCAATACAAAGTGACATTTCGTTTCTTCATTTTTGACATCGCACCGTAGAT
This sequence comes from Polymixis lichenea, assembly GCA_949091785.1. Taxonomy (NCBI): domain Eukaryota; kingdom Metazoa; phylum Arthropoda; class Insecta; order Lepidoptera; family Noctuidae; genus Polymixis; species Polymixis lichenea. Next base: position 21,704,737 of record OX420951.1, on the reverse strand, counting down.
ATCCTTCTACAATCTGTCATTTTGTCGTTCGTTTCTAACGATGTTTGTCTAGGTCCTTATAAATGTAGACTGTCTCAGAAGAATATTAATTCTTCCCAAACTGTCAAAATAACACTGACAACAAACTTTCTACTCGACGGCCACAAAGTTTAAAGGTACGATTATCTACAAAATTATTTGTTTAGAACGCATAACTATGATAATTAATAGAAAAACATAGTTATCTTCTCCTATTGTAAATCATTTAGTTAATAGTCATGTCACAAATCGGTGCTCGTGCTAAGCCTGCAGAAGAAGCTTCGAAAGAATTCCCTTTATCTCAGGCTTCGTATATCTAATGCATGGTACCCCTACATTTTCATCCCTGATTCGCTTCTCATTAGTTCCTTTGTGCATCAGATGGACGGCGGCCATTTTCCAAGATGGCAGCCCTCTTATTTTGCCGCCAATACCCATGTTAACGTCGAACGCACAATATCGTGCTGATCTCACAATTCTTTTATTTATCGGTAAAAAGAACAAAGATATAATTGGCGGTATCTTTTACCACTGTGCTTTTACTGAAGATTGTAGCAGAGTTGTTATAAACATTTTGGCCTGTTCGGAGGTGTATTAATGAATGACGTATGTAATGTCTTAATTAATCGATAGCTATTACAGAATTATTCGATGCCTAAATACCTATCTAACTACAAAAAAAAACGTTATGAACAAAGTTATTAAAACTTATCTATTTGCATTATTAGCATTTACTGTCATTTTAATTAAATAACGAAAATGCGTATACACTAATTATGCTGTTAATTAAATGGTATGCAATATTTTTTCATCAGTGGTTCTTCATTATTATTACTCGCTTTTAGCTTGGGGGCTCGCATGCACTATCGCAATCTCACTCAAGTGATGAGTTATCTGATTGGCTGTTGCATGTTCCTAGAATAAAGAACCTGTCGCTCAACGTTGAAGGCAGCGTAATGGCGTCAAACACCAGCACGCATTTTAAATGATCCCTTACAATATGAAATAACTTGCCAGACTCGTAAAGGTTCCAGGTGTTAAGGTGCATTTGAACGTAACGTAATCTGTTGCGTAAAAATTTCGACTTAGGTAGGCATATACGCACGTTTGTAGATTACCTACGTATTATTATTTTTCATGTGTTACCTGAATTTCATCTCGCACAAATGATTAAAGGTTAGTAGGTAATGACTTCGCTTAAATGAATTGTGGCCCACCTAGCAAGTGGAACTCTTAGTTGATAAATCTCAAGGATTTTTTTTTCAACTCAAGTGTCAAGCTTTTATTTTACACTCATTCTTTTGCTAATGCGTTGCCTCCCAGTTTGTACGTATACCTACTTGAAGGCATTATAAGGGTAATATAATGGTTATTTAACTCTCTCTACTATTATCTGCACCTTAAGCCGCCACCGCCTACATGTTACGTAGTTGCACTAAACTGAATTTGAAATAGGTTCCTACAAAGACTACAAACTTTCTACAGATCACGTTTGACGTGTACAACTATATACTAACGATCAATTTGTTACTTGATCTGTCACGTCAACGTCGAGACAGCTTTGTAAAGCGTCGTTCAACCACCTCCCACATTTTCCACGAGGCCGGTTTGCCATTTGGCGGTTAAATATTCAGCCCAGCTTATGAAAATATCTAGCCAAAGAAGCCACTTTGAAAGAATTTTCGAAATATAAACACCATACATGTTATATCTCTAAATTTTAGCGCGAAAAGCAAAAAATAATACCTAATTCATTTTACCATTCCTTGTATATGCCGCGGCATATCGCAGTTTTGCAGAAACTCTAAAGTCATACCTAATTCATTATTTTTAATAATACTAAATAAAAAAAGTAATTAAATTGGGTCTCTAATGTTTCGGACACCTCCTTCGCTCAACGAAACGGTATGATGTCCTGCTTGTCAACATGTCGGCCCTAATGTAACCGCTGCCTATGAATTAAATACATCAGTTAGCTGTATGTATCAAACTTAATGTGAACTAATTACGTAGCTCTGTATGACTTAATAACGAGTCAGGACATATTGCTATGTATTAAATTAACAGCTTAAATGCGTGTGGGCTCTGGCTAAATGTAGGCTTGATTTTTCTAAGGTGTTGCAGTATAGATACTTATAGGGTGCATATTCTGACATAAGAGAAAAAATTTAGTACAATCGTAACAAAACTATTGCGTCATTGTTATGCTTTTCTACTATCTTGTAACTAAGGCAACCCCAAAGGAATGCGTCCATAACATTAACAGTCATTGATCTCTGCAATTAAATCTTATTGAACACAATGAAAAGCAATAAAAACTTCAGGGAAAAGCGCTTGAGAGAAACACGAAAAGCTGCATTTTTTTGCAGTCCTATCAAGTTCTGAAGAATACATTATCTGTCCCTTTCTACGTTACTGTAATTTCTGAATGTAGAAAAAGGACAGCATGTTTCGCCGGTGCAAAGCCTCTCGGTTGTATTCCCGCGGTGTTCGCCGGAGACGCACGAACGCTTACGAATGTAAAAAAATATCGTTGTATTTTTTTATTCGCTTTTGAAAAATGTCACGTATAGTTTTTCGGTTTGGAAAGAAATAAACAGTGCTCGTGATGTGGTAACAGTGGTGTGATGGTGTGAAATTATTTAGTGCAGGTGATAGTGGCTGCACGAAAGTTGAAGTAAGTTTTTGATATGTTTATGCATGTTGGGTTGTTAATGTAGACTGCTCGAATAATTACTGAAACACTAAAGTTAACTGAACTTGAAACCACCTTAATGGCTGAAGAATCTGATGAAAAATTAACATCCTGAACTAGTTTCACAGGAACATGTTCACAGACTTTAAAGTTAATGAAGTTTGGATAACTTTTATACGTAAAGAAATTAAGGAGGAGATAATTTCAGTGACTAACATCAAGATTTATAATTTACTTTTATCGCAGTAGTATACTATCAGAGAATGTATAGTTTCTACCTTCAATGTGGTTATAGAGCGTAATTTTTATACTTTCGGAAAGGAGATAGAAGAAGCCACGGCGCAATCTCTGTGGTTTTTCAAAGGAGTTATTCAATTTATAAAAACGAAATGCATAAAATACCCCTTATGCCAAGTCGAAAAGCTGGGGGAAGCCTATAGGTAAAGCCTAGGGCACACGATCGATACAGACATCGGTAATGTCACGAAGGTCTATGTAGGGCGCCAGTTGATCACGGCGGTCTGTTTATGGCTTTATTTGCACACAAAATATGAAATTGCTCCTTAAATGGCAGCTCAGGGTAAAGGTCTTGATGTGTCAGCGGGTTTATATTATTGCAATGGTGTTACAACCTGAGCCGTGGTAAAAACGAACAATACTGCCACCTTGTCTTTTATGTATGGTGTCGCTAGAAGATATAGAAGTGAAGACCACTCATCATCATATCATCTACCGTCTTAATAATAACATGCTAATACTATGCTGAAATGAATAAATGTAAAGCCAGCTGAATAGTACTCCAGGCCATGTTCAATGGCGGCCAATCTCAACAGAGACTAGCCTTCGGCGCAGGAGATATTATAGTGCACAAGAGTGTGCGCAGACGCAGATGCACTCTCTGATTCAATCTCATAGTCATGGGACGGCAATCCGACACGAACGGAGGGAGATTAGGCGCAGGACCAGCGGCTTAAGGCTTCTTCAAACAGCCGCGACGCGACACTTGTAGAACAATTTCCATTAAGTTTTCATAGAAATTGTTCTACGAGTGTCGCGACGCGACCGTCGCGTCGCGCTAGTCTGCACGAGCCTTTAACGTGCTTTTCAAGGCACGGAAAAAGAAAATGAAAAAAGACACACGAAAAAAGGCACAATCAAGAACTCGGTGACGGTACTTTTTAACTAGAACCGAGAACTAAGAAGCCCTATCCATAGTCAATCTATTTGCACCACAGTTAGCCACGTGGAGTGGAGAGTACAGGGCTACAGGCTATGTCTTGAATAAAAACTGGGTTTGCGTTATGTTCATCATATGAATATGAAGCTGAAGCTGTTCATTATATTCAGCTTCAACGCAAAACCTATTGGTGTTGGTGGTTTTCGAACCAGATTTCCCCTCCGCTTCGGTCGACAACAGCTCTTAGGATGCCTGTAGATCATAAAAACTGGACCAATATCTATTTAATATACTTTCTCCCGTTTGTCCTGCTTTCTTCTCCGATAAATTCACCATCGGCAGTTGTGAATCTAGCACGTTTATAAATAACTGTTTGCCTTCTAATAACTGCCGCATGCAACAGTAATTTCCCCAATAACAGCCGCCGACGTGGTAACTGCCGCCAATTTAACGGCCATCAGTCCTGGCTACCGCCTGCAGGCCTGGTCGTGAATATAGACACTGCTACAAAGATATTAGCTTTAAATAAGATTGACTAAGTAAGGTGGAAAGGCGGAAAAGATGCTTTAAGCTTTTATCCAGGCTTGCTCTACCTGTAGCTTATCACGACCAAGACTGAAAACTATAGGCTTATACGGCCTACATCTATTTGAATAAATATATCATCCCAACATATATTTACTGCTTCGTTAGTATAGTGGTCGCAACCACTACTGCTGAGCATGAGGTCCTGGGTTCGATTCCCTGGTCGGCCAATGTGGTACTGCAGTTTGCCGTAGTAGCCTGAAGTCTAGATTTTTGCCCGTAGATAGCAATAGGCTGGCCTCCTATTACATGGGACTTAAATATATCTGGCGAAAAGTAGGTACACCTCTGCACATCTCTTCGGGGAAACAAGCCGTGATGTTATGTTATACCATCCCTGCTCAGAAGCCAGTTTTATCGGATTCCAATTAATATTTTCCGGTGCTTTTAAACCTTAGAGCACTCATCACCGCAGTCTCAAGCCCCATTGAAACGGAGTTCGTTGGAAACCAGCTGTAATTAAGTTCCAAACTTTTACTGACATAGCTTTTATTTTGGGTATGTACTTACAGTTTTTTCCCGAATAACTTTTGAAGTAAGTGACAAAGAGAAGCCTTCTGTAGAACCTTATTTTTATATACATATAAAAATGAATCCCCATTTCCCTTGGTCACGGCATCACACGTGAACAGCTAGAGGATTCCGGCGACTAGGACCACAATTACCAGGAACCGCAGTCCCAGTCGCCGGAACCACTTAATTTTCATAATTTCTTCCGGCTACTGGGACCACCCGTAATTTAATAACAAAATCTATTGTTGAAGCCCAAAATAGTACAGTCAAACGAAAAAGTGTTTAAAGTAATAATTTAAGAAAAGAACTCTTTGATTCGAAGACATAATTTATTTATATATGTATACTATACATAAAACAAAGCCGGGTTAGTTACACCACTACAACAAGAAAGACACAAGAAAAAAAACTAAACTAAACTCATTTCACGGGTAAAAAAAGTGGACAATTCATTTTCTCATACATTTTGTGTGACAGCTAGAAAACGCCTTATACCTTCGAAGTACTAGGGGGTCATAACTCGGTAGGACCTCACATAACATAGGTAGGTATGTCAGCTAGAAAACGCTTTATGCCTTCGAAGTACCAGGTTGTCACAACTTGGTAGGAACTTACCAAACGTAGCAGTAATCATTTAAAAATCAACGTACAGTACAGTCGTAGTTTTTTTCTTTATTTAATAATTTAAACATTTTTTTTCGGTTGTCTGTATTGTTTTTGGCTTGAACAATGGACGTTTTTTATTCATTCATGGGTGGTCCCAGTCGCCGAAAGAAAAATATTAATCCAAATGGATCCAGTGACTAGGATCCCGGTTCCAGTTAATTGTGGCTCCAGTCGCTGGAATCCTCAACAGCTCCACCAATTTATTATAATTATTTTTTTTGTTGTGTTTGTTATTGTCAGGAGAAGGTTCTTATGAAAGAAAAAAATAAGAAAGTTGAGCGTTACATTAGAATATTTAAGAAAACTTAACGACCATTTTAACTTTCCTAATAATAAACCAATGCGAATTCAATATTCATAGTTAGGACGGGACGACGTCTGTCGGGTCAGCTAGTATACATATCGCACACCTAGATCTAAAGGGAGCTAAGTCAAAAACTGGGAGTTTTGACTTATGCTTACCATTGAATTCCGTAACTCATTAGTCATTACCTATCGACCAATAAAACAGATTTAAAAATATTTTGCTACTATTAGCACTGGAGAAGCTGCAAAGCAAATATGTATACAGATAACTTCTCCAGTGCACAGGAACACGGTAAACAGTTTTTGACCTTTTCTGAAAAAAGTGTTTTATTGAGTTAACTCTGTTTAGATCTAGATGTGCTATATATAAACTGTCAAGTTTCAAGTAAGTAATAAGCCTTACCTAAATATACGAGTACCTTTTAATATCGACGGCGATTTTGTTCTGACCAAGATCCTATTAACTGCTTTTTTTGCTTAACCCAATCTGCCTTTAGGACTAAACTGCCCTACTGATTGGTATTATGGTAATAAGTTCTAAGCTCTATGGCTAGATAAACGAGGGAAATACAACAGATGCGTTGTCATGGACGTCGTATATCAGCATTATTGAGACATTCATAGCGGTGGGTTTTACGTCGATATATTCAGATTAGCATAGGATCGAGACGGTTTTAACGATTATTGTTGGTTTTATTTATATTTGGTTTTAGTTATGATGCAATAGTTTAGGGTAGGTATCTGTGTGGCGCTGCAAACAGTTCCAAACCTCAATGAGATGTGCCGTTTGAACTAATTATAATGGAAGGGTGCCTAAACAAATTTTTCTGGCAATGGAACTTCACGACTTCACGATCATGCTTTTTCACAGATAATCGTGTTGGTAGCAAGTACGTAATTTTGTTACATCATCATACATAGCTAACTTTCAGTTCATTTTAGGCAATAAATAACTTATTATTAGCATCTAAAGTATCCATAACATCAGCGGTCGCATGTTCATTTAAAACAAATGCCTGTGCGTGACGCAGTGCCATGTTGCGACTCGTACAAAGTGGTACTGAGTGAGCCCGCGGCGCGAATTAGACGGATGCTGTGCTCCATCTCTAGGTGAGTACTCCAGTAAGTCAGCTGTAGGGCTGTGTGCAAAGATATCATTAGAAAGCGGCCTAAATAAGAATAGAGCGATAATTTGAATTTCTAATAATGCACTTTTAGTGTCTGTGTTTAGTTTCGTTTGATTTAAGAATGGGAAAAAAGTTGTTCGACTTTGGTTCGACCTTCCAATATATAATACCTACTCCTGAAAGTGTGTGGCCGCTAACAGTGTGTTGGATTTTTATGTGGGTATAATTTTATAGCATTTATCACACGCATAATTCCGCACGGTCAACTGTGGCATCTTTACTTTCCATGAGCAATTTTACCCATGAGTTCTGTACTTAAATTTCTCTCGTTAATTAAAAATGTGTTGCCGCTATTTAATATCGCTGCGATACAGAACTAGAATAATCTACTAATTGTAATAAAGTTTTAGTAATTGAGAGATACTTACCTAACTAAAAATTTCGATAGTAAAACTACATTATATTAAGACTGTACGGTACTACAGTACTGATACAGGTACAAGGAAAGCTTTCACCAAAACCTCTCAACAAACATCTTTGTTGTATCCATTATTATACTAATAATAATAAAGGTAAAGAGTTTGTTTGTTTGTTTGAACGCGCTAATCTATGGACCTAGCAGTCGGATTTGAAAAAATCTTATTCCATTTGATCGCTCAATTCTTGAGGATGGCTATAGGCATGTCAGGATTCTTAAGAGCCGAACAAAAAGAAAAAGTCAGAAAAAAAGTAACAGCGCGGGCAGGCGATACGACGGTGTGGGTTGGGGAAACAAGAAGGCAGGTTTATTTAGTAGATAATCATAATCATAATCATAATCATAATTTATTTGCAATACGTATTGGTACAGTTTTGGTCTTACAGTAGTAAATTGGGTTCCTAATACATAGTCAGACATAATTTGACATGCAAAACAATAACATCTATTACATATTACGCTCAATGGCATGCTTTCTATCATTAATTATTCAATACATTCAATATTCATTATTAATTATCGTCACATTAATTTAAAACATTATTTAGCATTAGCATTTAACATTATTTATAAATTCATTAATGGAATAAAAACGTTTTTGCAGCAGCCATAATTTTAACTTAATAAAAAATAAGTTATTAGGTAACTCTTTGAAATTCTTCGGTATTTTGTTATAGATAAGTCCACACATATGATAACAGTTTTTTTATACAGAGAAGTCTTTGGTGCCCTGGGCAGAACTATTCTATCTGGATCTCTTACTTTTCGAGGGCAACGGTCTTGAGCTTTTTTAAACAGGTCAGAGTGCTGACGGACAAATTTAACACATTCCAAAATATACATACTGGGTAATGTAAGGAGTTTTAATTTTAAAAACAATGGTTTACATGATTCCCATGGTGGGATGCCACAAATGGCTCGAACGCATTTATTTTGTACCATAAAGGCTTTATCTACGTCTGTTGAGTTACCCCATAGTATCAGGCCGTATTGTAAGGTTGATGCAACGCAGCCGTGATATGCAGTCAATATCGTACATATTAGCTGCCCGTCCCGGCTTCGCACGGGACCCTGTAATTTTGTCTTTCGAGCGTTTTTTCAGGTTAATATATGTATATATAGCCTATGACACACACAAATAACGTGGCTTTCTATTGGTAAAGAATTTCAAATTCAGTTCAGTAGATCCAGAGATTACCCCATACAACCTCACAAAGTACCTCTTTATAATATTAGTATAGAAAATGCTTTTCAATATATGTATGCACATACATAGTCAAATCATTTATTACAAAATATGCCATAACAGCTATTTCTGAACGTCAAAGTTTACAAGAAAATAGAATTAATTCTAAATAAATTCCAAAAGTAAGTACTTAATTCTAAAAGTAAGTACGTATTGAGACGAATAGGCAAGAAACTCCGCAGTTACTCTGTCAAAATATTTTAATAATTTTTTTTATGGATGTGTAGTTTGTACACACGGCTACAAATCAAGGTATACGTTTCCAGTATAAGCTGATCTCGCATTGTATAGGATTTCCGTACAGTGCGAGATCAGCGTAAACTGGAGATGAATAGCTTGATGTGTAGCCGTGTGTACATAGTATGTCATTCGTTCATACATTCTTGCAGACTAGTTTATTTTGTTTCTGCTAAACTATTTAACTCTCGGATCAATAATATTTACCGTAGTACCCTGGGTATGTTAGGACTATAGAATCTACTAAAACCCGTGGCCTATTGATGGCCACGGGTTCAAGTCTTACCTCGTTGAACTATTGTGACCCCATTCTTACAAGACTGAATAACTTAGGAGAGGTTTTTGAAATTAATAAGCGCACTTTCGTGGCGCGAGCGAGGTTCTGGCTAGGTTGTTGTGAAGCTACCTTGACCACAGAGTCAAAATTAATTACCTTTATTAGGTAGGTATTTGAAAACTTTGCAAGCCGTAAAGTAAAATGTAACAGGAGAATTTATAAAAAAAATCTTTTTATATGTATATCTACATTATATTCAAATAAGGGCTGATTTTTCAATAGTCAGATAACTTATACCTATCTGAGGAATAATATAGAAAATATATATCAAATTGACATAATTATTTTTCAGATAAAAGTTATCTGACTCTTAAAAATTCAGCCAATTTCTATCACCACTGATAGTAGGTATTTCAGTGTGTAACAACCCAGCAAGATTTGCATCTTCTTGGCAACCCTTATTTAAGTTAGAATGAAATGAAGACGTGCCAATGATCTCCACGACGCCTTTAATTGGAACACATTTGTTTTTTAGACGCGGCGATCATTTCATCTCCTACTTTAAATTAGCTCAAGTACTGTAGCACTAAGCTGCGCTCTTGATTAGCACATCAATCTTTCTTGTACGCTGGCCCTGCAGTGTTCAAGCACATTCATGAAGTTATTCAAGTTGAATATATTATACTAGCTTTAGCCAGCGGCTTCACCAGCGTGGAGGTCGAAAATTATCCCATGGGACTACTACCGCGATAAAAGGTATCCTATGTATTATCCAGGTTATAATCCATCTGTGTGCCCGTTCTGTTATAATCCATCTGTGTGCTCGTTCTGTTATAATCCATCTGTGTGCCCGTTCTGTTATAATCCATCTGTGTGCCCGTGATGACATACGATGCCGAAACGTGGATACTGACGGTTGGGCTGATCCACAAATTTAAGGTCGCTCAGCGCGCTATCGAGCGGGCTATGCTCGGAGTTTCTTTGAAGGTTAAAATCCGGAATGAAGTTATCAGGAAAAGAACCGGAGTTACCGGCATAGCTTGTAGAGAGAGCAAGCTGAAGTGGCAGTGGGCTGGCCATGTTTGTCGAAGGACCGATGGACGGTGGAGCAGACGAGTCCTGGAGTGGAGACCGCGTATCGGCAAACGTAGTATGGGACGCTCCCCAACTAGATGGACCGACGACCTTAAAAAGTTGGCTGGGACAGATTGGATGCGGAAGGCGAAGGATAGAGTGTTGTGGTGCTGCCTGGGAGAGGCCTATGTCCAGCAGTGGACTGCGATAGGCTGAGTTGATTGAGTAACATCCAGACATACAAACTTTTACGTTTATGATATTAGTAGGGTTACAATTAATTTCGTGTAGCTCTGGTGTTAAACTAGTAATGTAGTAAAATAACTATAAAACCATGCTATTTGTGATTATACATAATCAATGTAAATATCAATAAAATTAATGGGTAAGCACCTATCTCAACTCTCAACTCCCAACCCAGGTATACCCACATATTAACTCAGCAACCATACACCAAGCTCAAAACTCACAGCCACACAGATAATAACATTCGATCAGTGTTCACACCTGCATAATACCTGCGTATACGCACTAAGCTGGTATGGCGTTACAGAATGTGGGTGTCGAGGGAAGCCCGCGCATCGCCACCGCATAACCAATACACGTAAAACTCGTAGGAGTTACAGTACTGTTACCGACACGTTACCCGTTCATGAGTTACTTTGTTGCTATGCTAAATACATGGAGCTTATTAAAAGTCCTTGCATATTGAGCTAGTAATATCTAGAAATAACGGAGAAAAATGCAAAATAATACAGGGACATGAACGCGCAAACTGTAACTAAACCCCCTAACGTAGAAATTTTTAGTCGGTTTCACAAAGAAAATCAGCTGTTTCACAGAAAAGTAAAAGCTTCACGTACGTACGCGATCGAAATGTGTGGAAAAGCAGGATTTTTTTAATATCATACCTGTAATGAGGTTGAGGTTGGCCGCATTTGTTGTTAAAAATCTAAAAACCTCGCAAATATTTTCCGTATTCCTCTACCCAGTACACAAAGGACCCAGCATGCCTTGAACATACTTCTTCCCATAAAAATCCCACGATTCCCAACAAATAACCAAAAACAAACATTAATACTTAGTCGAGTAATCCCACAAGGCTTCATTAGTGAATACCGCATTTTACTTCAGCCGCAATATTTCACTTCCACAGTTTTATGGTGGTCTGTCGTGGACCATTAAGCGTATTATCAGCCGGTCGGTATTGAGAGCTCGGCCGGTATTGAGAAATCATCAAGGATTATGATCTTAAGGCGAGCGATATTTTATAACTTGTTCATAGCTCTTTAAACGAGTTCGAAATTAGATGTTTGGTAAGAATGGTCGTTATTGTGATTGTGTTTGTTTAAAGAAAATTAAATGAATTGTCTGTTGTTATTTTATGACGATCTTTTTTATGTTGTTTGAGTTTTAATGGTAAGCAATAAAGTGGAGTGATGAGTTGAAGACATATGACATTTTTAATACATCTTGCAACAAATTGTTGTCTAGTATTAGATGGACAATCCATAACTTTCGTCAACAACACTTCGTACTTTTCTGCTGCTTTTGAACTAGGTAAAAGCTTTTCGGTTTTGACTTTTAGAAATATCTCAAACAGCTACTTACTTAATTTATTTTGCAAACTACCTCAGGGAGTGATAATGTTACAGGGTTTTCCTTCCGACGCTAGAAACAAAAACCTCCGCCTGCCGCTTAACCCACTTCGGAATATTTTCTCAACAATTTGAATATAAACTACAGCATTACCACCTTCTGTCGGTACTGTTAGTAATTTTACGGAACAATGGCGACTGTAATGGCGGGTGTCCTCCATCGATTATGGAGAAAGCCATCATTTGGAGCTAACCGCTCAGTGAGCCAGCGTCTTATATGACAGGTAAAGCCTATACTATTCTATGCAACGGGAATTATTTAAAAGGATTCGGTATGACACAGTCTGTAAGTGTACCTAGGAAAAGGGGAAATCCGCTGCTTATTTACCTGCCTATTTGCCATAAGAGGGAATATCCTTTACCTTAAATCCTTTATCCTTTTTTTTCAGCCCATGTGGCACTATGGATGTCTATGTTCATCAACAATATCGCAGGCACCACGTGTCCACGTCCCTGAGGGTCTACTCCCTAAGCACGAAGTCCCTTTAGTTTCAGAGGAAGTTACGGGCGTTTCCTGCTCCGTATGACTTACGGACATACGATTAGTTTGATTTCCGAACGAAGATGAATGACAACACCAAAAAATAAATTAAAAAAAAACATAAAAAAAATATCTTTATCTTTAACACGATTTGGCACAACGCTCTACGCATGATGTGTTTTTACCTGTCCGAAAAAGTGACTCTTGTTTTGACCGTATCGTCGTTGATGGACTTAGAGAGTAGACCCCATAATGAGTACAAAAGCTATAGCCTACTATTGACTATCGTTCAGTTATTAGTTACTGATCAATATCTTCACATCGCACTGCGTCGCTCTGTTGCGTGTGTCACTCAGTTAGGACGTTGAGAAATTGTTCAGAATGCGACAACGCTTCTGTGTCAATAGATAGTTTGTAATGAGGTAAATGGAAGTGGCTCAGTTAAGTATTTATAATTAGAAGTACGTTAACAGTTGACTTTTATTTACAAAACAGGTGACCATTGGACAACTAGCTTTGCTCCGAGCAATGAGAGCAATGAGAGCAGTCTTACAAAGCCGGTTATAAAGGTTTTATACGACTGTAAACTTTACGTTATTCTCGTACGGACAAGGCAAAATAAGTGCATGCCTAAGGAATAACCTACATAACATAAATCCACGCCTGTATTTATTTATTTATTTTTTAGATAACGGTTTTGTAACTAGGTAAACTAAGCGCCCAGTGATCGAAATTCAACCATAATTCATTTAAATTTTAGTCAACAAAAATAAGAAATATTTGCACTGTGCACTCCTTCTCCAAATAAATGTTAACTGTGCCAAATTGTATGGAGGAGGAGCGGACGGAGGAGCCGTCCGCGGAATTTTCGTAAAAAGGGGTACAATGTTTTGACTTATACACATATATACCGCTTACAGTTACCATTTATAAACAAACTTCCACAAATTAAAAACCATATACCTACCTAAAGTTAAAACGTATTCTCTGAAGTATTCCCCGAAGAGGTAGACAGTCAACGACATACGAAGTTATAATATAGGCACTGTAAAGGTTGTCTGCAAAAGTCGACCTTATGCAGGTCAGGCTGGCGATACAGTTGCCTTCAAATAGTCATGCAAATTTAGAATGAGATTAAAATTTTCATAATGAGTTTTTTCTTGTTTGGAAAAATCAGTGTAAATATAGGCGCGTTGATGTAAACGACCGTTTGGATATAAACGTAATAATTTTAATAATTTTGTAATTGAATCATCCTGGTACTCTGAGAGATCATAAAGCTCTCACAGCACCTGCCTAAACACAGCGCGCATCCCGTCGGTTATGTTCACAAACCTATGCAAATTCACGCTATCCACGTTTGCCTATTGCTTTCAAACGAGCACAAATCTAAACCCTAAAACTTACTGGAAAAGATAAACCTACTTTCTTCACATTATCGTAATTGGTCGAGCTGATGAGGAAGAGCGGAAGGCTACGGCGTGCGTCGCGAATTTATTACTGGCATGGCATCGGTACCGCGCAGTACCGCTCGTGCTAATATAAGTACCGATAAGTTAACTGGGAATTTTGCCACGGTATTAACAGTGATATTTTGCAATGCATACCGAAAAGTTAGGGAGGGCGGAAAATGTTGACCTATAAAAGGGAACTGTTTAATTGTTTTAGGGTATGCAAGCAACCTCCTAGTAGACCTGCAAGATACCATACACAAAAAAAGTACAATGTTTCAGGATATAGTTACACGGTTTTGCTTCTTGAAACAAGAAGCAGCCAGATTAGTGAATTAATGCTATATAAATAAATAACTTTATCTCGAGTTTATAAATAATTGTTTACTGAAGGAATCAAGCAAGGTAGAAAGACCAGATTTAGGTACCTGTTTGCCAGTCAGTACTTAGTTTACTTAGAAAGATAAAACCTACAAATTAGATAATGTTCTGGTCCTGACAACGTGTCAGTATAACATTCATTGCTGGAAACCATTCTGGCTCATTAGAGCTCGCTCTCCATGTCCCCAGCCACTTAAAATAATGATTCCTTTTATAGCTTCTTTGGCATTAAAAGTTTGACAATACAATAAAATTAGACCAGTCGGAACGATGCAATTCTTTTGACTTATTCCGTCGTAAAAATCAGCAGTCGTGGTGTTTCGCGTCCTCCTACAAAAGGGCTCGCTTACTCCCCGCGGTGAGCCGGTGAGCGTCGCGAATTTATTACTATCGCCGGTACCGTTCAGTACCGTGCTGTACTGCCCGTGTATACCTACTTTAAATTAGGGCTGTGTTACCAACCTGACGTGTTATGTAAGACATTAAGGTGAAAGATCCCGGGCAATTTCAATTCGTTTGTTACAATTTGCAGATCAGTGTCAAGCTGTATGTTAGACAAAGTATGATTCGCGGGCGTAACAAATATGGCTATTCATAATTATAATTATTAAAATCATCATTACAACCCTCTGAGTTCATTTCATTCCATTGAATGATATTTTCATGACAAAATCGTCAGTCAGTCAAAATTTGACTTTTGGTGGCCTTCATTTAATAAAGGTTCCTAAACATTATGCCGGCGGCCTAATAACGCCTACATCATACCCGAATGGCAAAAACCCGCCGCCTGCATGTGTGAGGAGCCTTTTTTTTTGGGATTTGGAAATCATCAAATAACTTCTCTCGCTCTGGGTGGAGCAGGAGGCCGTGTCAGACTTTTACTGACTAAAACCCACCCGTGTTCACTCAGTTGCCTGTGTGCCAGGGTCCGCGGTATCTCTTTCGAACAACCCGCACCCCTGGCAGGCATCGGCCCTTGCGGGCCCCATCAGTTGCTGCTGACATCTCTTTGACGCGCGTGGAACACAACGCGCCGTCGACCCGGGCTTGATCCTTGGACAGCGAGCTACCCATTACTCGCCTTCTACAAGCTCGCGCCTACGGTGGCCGGGAATCAGCCTGGGATTCCCGACGCCCAGGGCGTCTCCTGCGGCGACTAAGGCCGTGAGGGCGCATATACTGCCTCTCCCTCATGTGCGCCGCCTCCCTCTTCGCGAGTATTACTGCTTCGCAAAAGGAGGTGACGGCTTCCCATGCACTCTCGCTCCGTACCATGGCCTAAACCAGGGCCGGACGCGAGAGATCGCCGCCGCCGATCGCCTCCACGAGCACACGGCGGTGCTCCGCCCAAGCCGGGTAGATCTCCACCGTATGCTCTACCGTGTCCTCAGGGCGAGCTTCGCAATGGAAACACCCGGGCGTTTCCTCCCGCTTTATCCGAAACAGGAACCTCCCGAAACAACGGTGTCTGGTGAGGACCTGCGTCAGTTGGAAGGTGAAGACGCCGTGCCGTCTCTCAAGCCACTCCTCAAAGAGGGGACTTACCGCCGCAATCGTGGCGTGCCCAACGCTTGTAAGGTTAGGTAAATTTTGTATGGAGTGATTCATCTGGTAATCTGTGCTTTGGTGCCCAATGTGGAAGTCAAAACGAGATAGATATACCTAACTACAGTTGTAGGTAGTAACTGATCGGTTCCAGTATTATTGTTAGGTCTTAGAGTCATAGGTCACATAACTTACAATACGTAGGTAAATGCCAGGCCATGCCCTTTGTAAACGAAAGGTTAGGGTCATTGAAGCGTCACGTCATAATTTTATTATAAACTTAATTGACACACGCAAGTAAAGCCACTATTCTCAATCAGAATATAAATAATTTTAAAAGATTTTGCTAATCCATTACATCATTTGTTCGGAAAAATGGCTGCACAACAACGTAAATAATGCAATGAATGTTGCTGAACTGCCAAAATGAAAGCCTTTCTTATTATTAGTGTGTTACGCAATTATCCCGCAGACCTGCCAAGGACCAATTCTTATTAAAGGAGTCTTAATGGTCTAAGGATTATTAATGCTTCGCGATATAAAATATTAAATCACGTTCCAAAAGCAACTGTTTACCGAATAAAAATAAAACGACAAAGAAACGAAATAATCGATGTTTGTCGCGTGACCAGTGTTTCGATCGCAACAGCGTCGTCGGAGTGCCACTAACCACGGGAGCTTCGGCTAAAAATAAACAAATAAACCGATAATAGTACATTTTGAGAATCCGCGTATCAGGGCGTAAACTGGGTTAGTGGGATAATACTGTCTTTGGCTATGGTTTATAGAACGAACAAATCAATGGAACTTGAAATAAAATGTCTTTATTAAATCTTTTTGAAGTCTGGGTACTGTTCTTTTTGAAGTCATAAATATTAATAAAGTCCAGATACTATTTCTATTTTTTGTCGTGAAGGTGCATTGTTATGTTCGCAGTATGAATGACTTTAAGGACATTACCGGCACACTGTGGAAATTAATAAAACCTAAAAGCCTAAGTGACGAGCCTAAGTCAAGATATAATAAAAAGTAGGTATTTAGAGATTTACCGCATACGATCAGATAGGTTATCCACCACCGAAAGAAAATAAAAGACTTCAGCTCCCTCGTAAAAGGAAAACACCAGTGAGCAGAAAATAAGTCCTATAAATAGTAGCCCATAAAGGGTTCGTAGAAAATAAAAGTGCTGGCGCCCAGTTCCCAGTGCCCAGTGCCGACAGTCGCGCAATCGTTACGAGTGTAATTGGCCTAATAATCGCAAGTTCGCTCCGCCCTTATATTACTGGCAGTGCGCCAGGATTCTTGTCCACTATTATTTATTTATAAATAGCACGTGTATTTTTATATTTACTCCCTAATAAAATAATCCACTTTGTAGAGTACTTAGTTTTAAGTACTGCCGACTCAAATAAACTTAATAGGGGATGATATTACTTGATCACAGCGCACGGCCCTACAAAACCAAGTCCAATGGACACACTGACATTCAGTCAGTCATACAAAGTTTGTATTACAAACCGTATGAGTCATACGCGGACCATCGTCTAAACGGCGCTATTTTCAGATTTTGTATTTATATAAACGCATCAAAATGCCTTCTTGCGTATTTATTAAGTGTTCTATACATTTATTAAATCATGAAAAATAAGACAACTCGTGTCTTATTTCACGCAATTTTTCTTATGTCACGCGTAAGTACAGCCAAAAAGGTTAATTTGTAATAGTACATTATGATATAAGTGCGATAAGTTGAAAATTACAGCCGAGGCGATATTGCTAGCCCGAGCCGTAGGCGAGGGCTACAAGAAATCAGAGGCTGTAATTTTCAAAGCGCACGTATGTCATACGACGTTTTATAACATATTTGCGAGGAATTAAATAAAAGTCGGACTTTCTTAAACGAGTAAATCTTTAATCACTTGTTAAAGCAGTTAGAAAAATTTGAACAATTTGTAAAATTGATTATTACTTGTTAACAAATTAGCGATGCGCGCGAATCAGCGCTTTTTTTTAAGGCAAAGTCACAGAAACAGCCAGTATAACTAATAAAGTAAATTAATATATTTTTGTTTTTGTTACAGATAAATGGTTGTAATTTATTGTCAAAACTAATTAAATTAAAGAATTAAATGTTCATTTTTTTTTATATTTTATCTCTCAAAGTTAATTTTATTCATAAATTAATGTTGACCACTTTTCTGACATAAAAACTCTTTGCTAAGATTTAAAAAAGTACCGTTCGTTTTAGACGGAGCATCTTGATAAACCGTGCGTTTTACATTACAATAACGCACAAGTGCCTAATGAGAATGACATTCATTACGTTATTGAAATTAGTGTAATAAGAGACCCTTTACGAGCAAATGTGTTATAAAAAAAATACATCACTAATATATAATATACAACAGTCTCACGCCGCCTCTGTCCGTCTAAAAAAAACTGACGGATTTTCAGCATGGCATCAATTTTTCTTTTTCGTCAGGCCCAAAAAAAGTTGTCCAAAATGTGGTCATCATAGCAGGGAGGATTGTAGCGCGTAACACTAGCATTTATTATTTTATTGAATTGAAACAGCAAACAACTACATTATGCAGTATGAAAAAACCTAAGTAACTAATATAGGTAAAAATGTAGCCCACAGCCCTGTTCACAGTACACCTACCATTAATAAATAAATCCTTACCTTTAATTAAAAAATGAAGAACTTAATTAAGTATCGTAATATCTATTTCTATCTATCAAGAAATCCGTCGCCTACTTCAATTAACTACCTAAACTCTTTACGTAACGAACGACAGTGTATCCACCGACCAATAAATCTGCTCGAACATAAATCGGTTCGTAAGTCGATCGGTATCGGGAAATAAATACCTTTTTACAGTAAACCGGCTTACTGGGCGTGGCTCGCCTTAAACGGAGCTCACAGCCGGGGCGCGAACCCACGGCTAGAACGGTGCGTCTTGTTCTGCTAATTGAAGCGATGGCGGATAAAAAGCGCGTGTAGCTGGGACTTGGAAAAAACTGACGTGTTATTAAAGATTGTGTGATGTGTGCGGATTTTAAATCACGGGAGTTGGGTATTGTTTTGCTAAGCTTTAATTATTTCAGGAGCATTTATTGTTTCCAATCAGATATGGGTAAAACTCAGCGAACTGCGAAACTGTAATTATAAGATGCCCCATAGTCTAAAACACAAAATCTCTAACAAAATTCTGCTGGGGAGTTTGTTGCGCCACTTCTTCTTCCCAGCTAAAGCATTAGGAAGTGGTGAAGGGCGGGCGTTTTGGGGGACTGTCTTATGTAATTCTGACGGTCAAAAAGAGCTGACCCTAGTTTGTTTCGATGACTTTTGATTTGATTTGATTTGACAAGGTCTCACATTCCGAGAATGTGTTTTTACGTAATTATTAAGTTGCCAACGATTGCATCAACAACACGAAAACAAGATCAGAATCATTCATCATTCATCATCATTGTCAAATTATCACTGTAAATAAAAAATGTTTCGTTTTTTTCTAATCACGCATAAACCAATGTAATTCTTAATTTAATCCTCATTGTGTTATCGGATTTGCACAGGTCATAAAGGTGGTTGGGGAGTTATTATTACACACTACTGGTAACACAGCAGTGATGACGACGGATTGTGTCTCCCACGTTACCAGTGTTTCGGAGTTCTATATCTAACGATGTATATGTATTAATATACCATGGGATGCTCAAACTGTATTACCTGCACACATTGATATCCAAAAAACCCAAGATATACAATCAGCGTCTCAAAAACGTCCGCATAAATAGGGCGCAATGTCAAATAGGTAATGTAGGTGTCAAATAGTATCGTTAATTCGTCAGTCATCTTTCAGTCATTCAATCTTTTTGAACATTGCTTTGTAAAAACCACTTTAAGTCATGCGTGTAAGGTCGAATTTGCAAAGAAATGTGTTTTGGGGACAGTTTTGAGTGTTACTTTTGGTCGAGACTATGCATCTTGGGTTATTTGTACACATCAAATGGATAAACACTAATTTTATAGCAAAATCCTAAAATAATGAACTACTCACATTGCTAGCACTCTGTTCTAATACTTAGTTCTATTCTATTTTTTTGAAGGTTCTGGCTCCATCGATAACGTTCGATGATTTTGCCAATGTCAAGGTATGAAAAATATAATACTTAGTTAATTTCATAATTTCTCATTTACAGTTTGCCTTACAGAAACATAATTTAACCATAGAGCAATAAATTAATCCCTGAAAAAAAAAGCGTTCTAACACCCACTTTTATTTAATAAATCAGCTTAGAAAGTTTTAAAACTTTCAAGGCTTCTTCCGTTAACTCAAAAATCTTACTGCAGTCGAAACCTCATTGATTTTCTTAAAAGCCGCGAAGACACTTGATCCGGGAAGCCGTGCAAACATCGACTATATTATGTTCAGACGTAGAGTTGTACATAATGTGCATGAACCTGCCTGCGATACAGCCGAGTGTGGTAAGCGGATGATATTACATACGGCGTGTAGTGTGTGGTAATGGATATAAGCATTCATTAGTTGAGTTGGCGATTTAAAATGGACGATAGTTATGTGTGTAACACATGCGGATTTTGTGAGTGTTAGGATCGTGGGTGTATTTCTCAGAAACAGTTGAAATATATTTGATAAAATACAACCGAATTGAGAACCTCTTTTTTGTGAAGTCGATTAAAAATAGTCCCAAATTAGTACCTAATTGTAGCACTTGTTAAATAATAAATTCATCGCAACATCCTAAGTAATAACATAGGTCCCCACGGGGTACTGCAGTGGCGCGCAGTCCCTAAAGACAGAAAGACACTGCCTACCCTACCTAAATCAGAGAAATATTAAAAACTAATATTATTTTATCAATTAACAAAAATCTTTATTCATAAATCAGCTCCACCTGTCGAGCGTCGTTCGTATAATTAGTATATCATAGATACAATACCCGGTCGGTAATACAATTTGACGTAACTTCGCATTGCGATGCACTAGCGCCGCTGAGTACCTCGGGAAAAACACAAACTATTCGGGTCTTTATGTTTATATGTGTGCTCTCGTGGTCATGCAGATGTATTGGGTGTGCGTTCCTATACATACGTGGCGCACAATTTCACAATTAACGCACACAACCATACAGGGTACTCACTGGCTTTTTACGCTTTTTTATCACACTACGAATTACGAAAGTTACCGAAGTTTTCCGAACAAAGTTGGCTATGCGAGTATTTTGAAAAGTAGCATTGTTTCATTGAATTGTCGCTACATAAACAACCATTACATTTTTGTCGTATTATTTTTATATTCCGATTTCCGACGCCATTGTTTGTTTTGATATATTTGTTTTGGTTGTGAGCTATGATAGTATGTTTTTAAGATTTTAACGTTGATAATAGTTGAAAAATTGAAAATATTCATTGTAAAAGTTGTTCAGGTGGAGTGTATAGAGAAATGAAAAACTGATACATTTTCAAAACTATCTTTCGGTGAAAAAAAAAAGTGCAAGTACAAGTGATCGTGAAATGTAGTTTGTACACCGGATTAATAGGTACAAAAATAAAGGTCAAGTCAATGGCAAATTCAATACAAAACAACAGAATATGATTAATTTGATTGCCTCACAGGTTGCTTGTTGTGTAGGTACGGCAATCGGTTATTCTGTTTGTTTTTGCCTTTTTTTTATTTCTGCCTATCCTGTCTAAAAACTCTGTGCACGCCACTGATTGCAATAGCTCCAAACACCCGCTAATCTGACATCTGGTTGGCGTGTGTATTTTTGTGTGCCTCTAGCTCTACCTAGCCAAGATTACTGAGAAATTAGATCCCAACCCCCGCCCTCCCTATGCTTAAACATAGGTACCTAGGCATTTCAATGAAATTTGATCGGAATTGTACAGAAATCTAAAAAATAATCTAACGCCTTATACTTTGAGATATACCTATTTGACCATTTCAGATAAAAATACCCGCGATCCTGACCCTCTCCTGATTTTACTTATGCCAGATGATTTAAGGCTCCTGCAGGCAGGCGCGACTCGACAACGCAACGCGACTCTATGAAAACTACATGGAAATTCTCTATCTACAAGAGCGATCTACACGAGTCGCCTCACAAGTCACGCTAGTCTACGGGAGCCTTTAAGCGTTTTTGAAAACCAGACTAGCAACTATTTAGATGTTCGATAACTTCTTAAGAATAAGACCGTTAATCATTTAGCAAAGTTTATGGTTCTTGGTATGCCATTCTTTATCCACCTTATAAAATACCTCCTTACAGGTATCTATACTAGCTTTTGATCGCGGCTTCGCCCGTGTGGGGAAAATTATCCCACGAGAACGTGCTACCGGGATAAAAAGTATCCTATGTTCTATCCGTGTGCCAATTTCAACGAAACTCGTTCGGTTATTACGGTGCCAAAGGCTACATTGTGATTATGTTATAATTCAATAATTCCAAAATAAAGTGTGTGCGTTACCCAGGCCAGATGTTGTCGAAAATGGTCATTTGAATCTTATAGATAATTAGTTTTGCGGCTTCTGTAATTGTTGCGCACATTTTTAAATTTGTTGCGCTTATAGTTTTTTAATTATTTCACAAAAACATTTCCTGCTGGGGTAACGTTACGCCAGCCAGACCTTTTTCTTTCTAATGGGAATATTTAAATAATTACTAGCTATAAAATTAGTTGTCTAGATGAAGTAAATGTTGTGCCTTATTTTGTATTTGTTCTTTCATCGGTTGCGTTATTCGAGATTTTGCTGGGGTAACGTTTTTGGTTTTGCTAGATCTTTGAAATGGTTAAGCGGATTCTTATCATATTTTGTACATGGTTTCTTAGGAATTAGTTTAAATTTGTTCTGCAATAAAAAAACCAAAATAATACATAGCTTAAAGGTTATTTCATTAAATAGAAAAACACTTCAATTGGTCCCAGCACTCTCAATAAGAGCTCTAAAGACTTACTTTAAACGATATTTTAAAGCTTGTAACTGCCTTCAAATGTACGTGAAGTTTCATTAGTATCCTGTAAGTATTTAACAAGTTATGATGATATTGAGTTCTTCACGAGCACGGTCTTGATGCGCGCGGTGTTATTTGGCCTATGGATTGGATATATGAACTGAATGTTATGTCAATTATTAGTTTTTTAGTTCAGTTGTATATCAGTAAAATTTCAGCTCAGTACATTGGATAATTAATGAGATAATACGATTAAAGTCATTAGGAAGTGAATGACCGTGGTAACCCGACCAAGTTTAGGTGGTTACGAAAAAGCGAAAACGCAAAACATTATGGTACCTTCTAAAATATGTAGGATAGTGTTACAAATTTAGTACAGACATGTACACAAGTTTAAAAAAAACTACGTGATTATTAAATAATTTTTATTGACAGGTAATATAATCATTTCAATTGAACTTTTAAAGTATTATTAAACTTATACTTAAAAACAATCACATATTAAAATTACAGATAGTAATTTTGCTTTTTTGAAATTTTCTATTATTTTTTAATTAAATTATAGATTTCAGTATACACAGTACACAGTTACAGTTTTTATTTAAATATACACATATTGGACTGTGTAATGATCACAGACAATAAATAATATACAATAGTTTTTTTCAGTTAACACTAAACTTACGGTGCGTACAAACTATATAACATAACATGTTATATAACATAACATGTTATATAACATTTTTCATAGTGTGGTCATGTTATTTAACATTGTTGTATAACATTTTACATAGAGTTGTAGTGTTATATAACATGTTACATGGTCTGTACGCACCTTTACGTATGTCTACTAATACCTACTTATATCAATTAAAATCACAGATCATGGTAATATTAAATGACATCATAATGTAGTAAAATGCTCACAGTTAGTCCTACTGTTTTGTTGTCTCATTTCAAATATCCTTCACCCCACCCCTTCCGCGTCCCACCGAACGACATGTTATATCAGTGATTTTTGATAAGTTTGTGCAACTGGAAGATAGTAATAATGTTTTCATAGTACAGATATTATTATATTATTAATGTATTTAACAGTGTACGCGTCTGTACCGAAATTGTAAGGTTACTAAACATTTCAAAAGATAGTATAATGTTCTGCGTTTTCGCTTTTTCGTAACCACCTAAACTTGGTCGGGTTACCACGGTCATTCACTTCCTGATGACTTTAATCGTATTATCTCATTAATTATCCAATGTACTGAGCTGAAATTTTACTGATATACAACTGAACTAAAAAACTAATAATTGACATAACATTCAGTTCATATATCCAATCCATAGGCCAAATAACACCGCGCGCATCAAGACCGTGCTCGTGAAGAACTCAATATCATCATAACTTGTTAAATACTTACAGGATACTAATGAAACTTCACGTACATTTGAAGGCAGTTACAAGCTTTAAAATATCGTTTAAAGTAAGTCTTTAGAGCTCTTATTGAGAGTGCTGGGACCGATTGAAGTGTTTTTCTATTTAATGAAATAACCTTTAAGCTATGTATTATTTTGGTTTTTTTATTGCAGAACAAATTTAAACTAATTCATAAGAAGCCATGTACAAAATATGATAAGAATCCGCTTAACCATTTCAAAGATCTAGCAAAACCAAAAACGTTACCCCAGCAAAATCTCGAATAACTTCGCAACCGATGAAAGATCAAATACAAAATAAGGCACAACATTTACTTCATCTAGACAACTAATTTTATAGCTAGTAATTATTTAAATATTCGCATTAGAAAGAAAAAGGTCTGGCTGGCGTAACGTTACCCCAGCAGGAAATGTTTTTGTGAAATAATTAAAAAACTATAAGCGCAACAAATTTAAAAATGTGCGCAACAATTACAGAAGCCGCAAAACTAATTATCTATAAGATTCAAATGACCATTTTCGACAACATCTGGCCTGGGTAACGGACACAAATAAAGTAGGTACTCAGGAATGCTGTAAATGCAGCCAAGCACTCTGTGTCTGGCGTTTTTAAAGTTTGTGAAATTGAATTGACAACTCACTCTATTATTTTAATTTGTGTTTATAGAATTCCTAAACACTATTATTTGACATTTTATGATAAGCTTGATACTGTTTTGAATACCTAAGTTATGTTTGTTGAATAGAAAAGAAAATGTTATGTGTGGCGATTTAAATATTGATACGTTAAAAAGGAATAGGATTACTTTAGAACTTGAGAATTTTCTATTATAACCTGAGGTCGGAGTAGGTAGATTGATTTAAGGTCGTTGACGTCAAACGTAGAGGATAATATGGATATGCCTCCGTAATACCGGAACTTCATATTTATTGTGATATTTGTTCCGGAATTTTGAACGTAAAAACGTAGCAAATAATCTGATAACTTATTTTAAATTTGCTCCATTGACGTCTACAGATGTTGAACGATCATTTTTCACATATAAATGGATATTAGACGTCAAAAGGAATACTTTAAAATGAGAAAATATTGATAAAATTATGATCATTTATTTTAATTGTATTAACGTTGAAAGCCAAAATATGGAAATTGTATCCGATGAGGATTAAAAATAATTTATTTATGTTTTTGTTTAATTAAAAATAATTGTTCATTGAATTCAATCAATCATTCACATAATAAACAATTTTGTTAGCCTATCTGTATGTTTTTTATTTTATTTTATTCCATAATTCCAATTCCGGAACTTTTTCCGGTACTTCCCGCACATTATGGATCAATCTACCTACTCCGACCTCTGATTATAACTTGACCTTAGAAATAAATCAACCTACCCGACTTAGTAGTAACACAGGTATCGATCATTTTGCGCATAACGTACGAAGAGGATGTAAAGCTGAAATTATAGATCTCATCCTTTCTGATCACACGTCGTAAATACTCAGAGTTCCTTTATATAGAACATGCCGCTTAAAATTCTGGAAAATTGTAAGAAAAGACTACTCCACCGAGAACCTCAAAAAATTCCGAGATGCATTCTCGATTTTTTTTCGAATTTTCGCTTTTAAAGATGTTTATGAAAGTGAACGATGCCAATTTAGCTTACAAAAGATTTTATGTAACTTTATCCCTATTCTACAAACTTTGCTTCCCTGATAAAGTAAGAACTATTGACACTAATAAAAACGTAAAATGGGTAACGCGCGGCATAAAAAGCTGTATTAAAAAACAAAGAAAATTACTGTGGACTTACAGACTACATCCTGTATTAACTACTTTAAAAAAATACTCTTTACTACCTATATAAGAAAATTATAAGTTTAACATAAAAAGCGCAAAACGATTATTTTATAAAAAAAAACTCGTAGAACTAGTAGAAAGCTACATGGCAAATAGTCAATAGGTCTAAAAATAAATCTCTTAAAGAGCAAATAATGATCATTCATAAATGTGTCCTGACTTTTTCAAAACCTACTGACATTGCAAATGCTTTTAATAATTACTTTATAGATGAAATTGAGAAATATTTAAAAACTGATATGGAATTCGACTATTTTTACAATATGATAAGGCAATCCATGTTTATGCAGCCTGTTTTAACAACCGACATTATTTCGGCTATAGGATCACTTAAAAATACAAGTACTGTAGTAAGTGACGGTATGACAAGAAAGGTGATAAAATTTGTAAATGAACCTATAGCACCCGTATTAGCGCATATTATGAACCTTGGCATTGTTGACGGAGTTTATCCTGAAGACTTGAAGACAGTTATTATTAAACCACTTCATAAAAGATAACAAAACCGGTATGTAGCCAATAGAAAAAAAATCTGGATTTTCCAAAAAATCCGAAAAATATATTTAGGTCTCTGTATCGCTATCTTAATAAATTTAACTTATTATGCAAGGAACAACATGGCTTTAGAAAGAATACCACGATCAACATAGCTGTTTTTGATTTTTTTCATGGCATTATGTTAGTACTAGACCAAAAAGCTCTTTACACAGATATGACCAAAGCCTTCTATTACGTAAAGCACGATGTCTTAATAGACAAACTGCGTAGATATGGTATCAGAGGTAACATTTTAAAACTACTCGAAACCTATATCTCCAACAGAATGCATTGTACAGAGTTTGCAAGAATACGTGAAAAAACAACATTTGAAAAGAGTTTTTTATCTCATTCTAGGTTGATAAAGTTTGGTGTCCCACAAGGCAACGTCCTCGGGCCACCTCTTTTCTTAATCTATATAAATGATCTGCCAAAGGTGACTCAACATCAACTGGTGATGTTTGCAGACGACAGTATTGCCACAGTGAAATGTTTTGATCGCAATATTTATTAAGATGACATAAATAATACACTATCGGATATAATTAATTGACTTAAGAAAAATAATTTAGTTATAAACTTAGAGAAAACCAAAATAATGCACTTTCACCAAAGAACTGAAATTTTGCGATATGGCATTATTTTTTGGGGCAATTCCACTGATAAAGATATCGTTTTTAAGGCACAAAAAAGGTGCATAAGATCAATGTGTGGTCTGAAAATTGATGATAGCTGTGTACGTACCATTATTTAAATCGCTGAGAATACTTACCTTACCCTCATTCTATATTTTTGTAATTTGTGTTTTCGTCAAAACAAACATGAGGTTATTCGAAAAAGTGTCCACGTTACGAGATGTTGCGATTCGTAGCTAATACGCAAACTCTTTAAACCATCAGCGCTGCTAAGACTGCTTTAGTGAGAAAGAGCGTTTTAGGCATGGCACTCCACGCATTTACAACAAATTCTCAAATGCCATAAAAAAATTGAATGTTACACAATTCAAGAAAAAATGAAAACTGTCATTAATTGAAATTTGTAGTAATAGTAGACTTATTTATTTGACTGGAGAAATAATGTTTAATTGAATATTGTAACTAATTGTAATTTATGATTACTTATTTATTGTAGAAATTATATTATACATTGACTGTAGAAATTATTCCACATTGTGACATTTATATATTTTTTAATTTTATCATCATAATTTTATAAATTTTGACAAACCTACCAAATAATGTATGTTAAACTCTCTCGCATGATCCATATTTTATTTCGCATGCAAACATATTTGTACGCCTCTTGGTATAACATAGCGACCTATGGCTTTAATTTAAGAACTGCATTCATTACCTATGTTACACAAATAAAAAATTATTTAATTTGATTTTGCACCATGGTACATTAGAAATGACGACCTCCACCGTGACCTTAAAATTGAACTTGTCACCACCATCATACAAAAATTTGCTGAAGCCCTCGAACACCGACTTCATCGACATGTGAACATCGAGGCACACATCGAACACAACGCGCCGTAGGCACGGGCTTGCAGACGGCGAGTAATGGGTAGCTCGCTGTCCGGTAAGGACCAAGCCCGGGTCGACGC
The DNA here is from genome assembly GCA_949091785.1 of Polymixis lichenea. Classification (NCBI taxonomy): domain Eukaryota; kingdom Metazoa; phylum Arthropoda; class Insecta; order Lepidoptera; family Noctuidae; genus Polymixis; species Polymixis lichenea. The sequence goes on along the minus strand of OX420951.1, from coordinate 21,676,400 downwards.
GCGACGGCGCGTTGTGTTCCACGCGCGCCTCAAAGAGGTGTCAGCACCAACTGATGGGGCCCAGAAGGGCCGATGCCTGCCAGGGGTGCGGGTTGTTCGAAAGAGATACCGCGGCCCCTGACACACAGGCAAGTGGGGGAACACGGGTGGGTTTTAGTCAGTAAAAGTCTGACACGCCCTCCCGCTCCACCCAGAGCGGGAGAAGTTATTTGATGATTTCCCACACAGAAAAAAAAAAAAAAAACATCGAGGCAATTCAGCTGCTAGACAACACGGACGTAGTGCGTAGGCTAAAGATAGGTAACTGATCCATTTGAGTTAGTGTAGTGCAAAAATAGTCAATACCTAATAGTAACAGTGCTGTGCTATACAATTATGTAACACATGAACAAAGTGTTTTTATGAATTATCAGACCATATGAAATTGCAAAATGACACTATTTTTAGTTATAAGTTATAACGTAATCTTCCACGTAAAATATTAAGTTAGGGTTAAATTACTTATTAGTCTATTAGGCTAAATCGTGATAAATTACTAAGAGCTTTAGTTCTTAATAATACAGAAAAAAGTAAAATACATTCGCACAGACAGACTTTCGCATTTATTACATAAATATGTATCGTACGAAACCTGTAAGTTGTAACACCACGTCATCATAACTGTGAACAGTAAAGCAATAAATCGGCGATCATCAAAGACATGTATTTGTATAACTTACTAACGACAGTTTATTAAACTGCGATTCAACTGACTCCAGTTAACTTATGAACTGAAGCTATAAACTCATGATTAAACAACCAGGCAGGTGAATAGAGGGACGGATATGACAGAATTGTAAATGTTTGATATAAGCAATGGTGCATGGGTGACCAAATGTCTATTCTACTATATATGAACATAAGTAATGAAATCGGTTATTCCAATCGCAAAGCTTTAAAAAAAAATAGAGCGTTGGAGGCTTGCTTTGTCTAGATTTTACCCGACTACGGCGAAGCAAAACGGAGGGTTAGGATTTTGACCATTATGTATACCTACCCACCTACGTATATGGGAATATGTGTTCATCTGTTCCCTCATACTTAACTTCTGAACTACTTTATCATAATTTGACAAATAGGGTATCACTGAAGGCGTCTTAATCGTCTGCTTGAAGCGTCTTAAACATTTTCATTTTTTTTTTGTTTCTTCCCTGTTCTAGGTAGGTAAGCTAGTTGCCCGTTCTAAAGCGTAGTAGGTAATACATTTTGGAATAGGTAACAGACGCAACTGGCTTCATCTTTCTAACGGACCGACCGCTTGACAATTCAAAAGTACCTGTTAGTTTTTCCGGTAGAAGGCGCAGGTATTAGCAAAGATTAGTTTTTTGTAATGATAAACATATATTAAGAAGCTTTAGCCATTTTTATATTTATTCTAATTGCGAAACCCTCAGTTGAAAAAACTAACGAGAAAAAAAATGTAAGTATTACCTGCGCTGTACGCAACGACTGTACCAAGAATGGTCGCAGGACCCGCCCGCTCATAAATTACTAGACAAAAAACTTAGGCGGCTTACTGACGCAGGTAAACCACTCGTCTAGACCAGTAACCTAATCTAGACTTGCCGCTATTAAGGTATCCGTTACTTACAGTAATGTCTGTAATAAATTATTCATTGACAATTGTCTCCTTTATCGTTGCACAGAAACGTTCAGATAACCAAAGTACCGGTATTTAGTCGTGACCAGCTGGATACAAGCTGGACCATTGAAGGATAATACTTCAGAATTTGTAGTTCTAAGTACCCACTTACTAACTTAAATTACCATAATCAATTAAGATTAAAAAGGAAAAATAGGAAAGAAAAAAAAATAACAAAGAAGAGAGTAAACATAGAAAGAATGAAAAAGGATCCAGAGAAAGTTAAAGATATTTCTATTTTTTCAAGATTTTGTTTTCCAGAAATCTGTTTTTCTTTTAAGAGTTCCGTGCGCAATGGGTGCCAAAAGAACACTTAATTTCGCAGTGTATATTCATGTTGCCGCTCTGACAACAAAAAATAAATATATGACGTAAAGACGAAATGGCACAAGAAAAAGGTAAGCAACGGCAAGCATTTTGCCCAAAAACGGCACGCTTACGAAACAACAGCGCAATTACAATATTTACTTATCCCGTAGATCGTACTTTTCCAATTTTTCTCTATCCAGGGAGAAATCCTAATCCAGGTTGCTTACCCTTAATCGCAGAAGTCATTAATCTAAAAGAGAATGTAGGCGAATGCTTCATCAACAGCTTGTTGCCAATTGCGATCTAGGAATCAAAGAAAGTGTGTCAGACAGATTCTTACCAAACACTGCGTGGTCTGAGTCTAGTCTAGATCTAACGACTTGTAGCATTCCAACTAAAGAGCTTTATCTGCTCCTTAATTAATTGTCTGCTACTCGCGGTAGGTACGTGAATGTGGGCTGTTGATAGCTTTCTTAATTCACTTGGAGGAAGTAATACTCTCGCACTCGCTTAAAAAACTATTTGGTTGATTACCAATCAATTTTTTGTGGTCTACGTTAATCAAATTATCTCGATGGTATCTTAATGTCTTGAAAGAGGTATGTATTGAAATTGTGTTAAAAAAACGACTTAGTTTTGAAACTCAAGAAAACCAGCCTGCTACATTAATAGTCTCACAAGAAGTTTTATTTTAGATACACATTAAGTATTTCAACTAAAACATATACACATAAGTTGAATTCCCCATAAACCTACGGTCTTGTTTGGTCTGAATGGGCCGCGCGAGACGTGCGCAGACGCAGCCGCGGGTTGGCGCGGGTCGACGACCGTGTGCAATTCGTCAACGAGTGTCACTGCACCCCGCCTTCGCGAAAAGACGCGGCCTATTGAATAACAGTCTGATACCACTTAAACTGTCGTAAGAGAATGTGGCACAATAAAATGATCTAAGTTACTTTACCGTCACAGGCCATTATCGACCAACTGCAGGGTAAAGTGTCTTTATCTATGAGAAACATCTCTCATTATGATTTCCAGTTCTATCGGTCTAGTCGAGAGTCTATCTTGAGCTAACGCTAATCATTTAATTATATAATATCACAGAAAAAAAACTGGCCAAGTGCTTGTAGGACCACTCACAGTACAGGGTTCCATAGTTGGAATGGCTACATATGCACAATATTCATTTTATCCACAGCTAAAATATGTTTGTAGGTGTGTCATAGTATTTCTTTTTAATAGAAACTAAGTCCATAAATCTGCACAGCCTTTTCCCAACCATGTTGGGGTCGGCTTCCGTATTTAACACAGAGCTACTGCCTCCCTTTCACAAATCAGTTACTGGATAACACAATACCCCTTGGTAAGGCTGGGTGTCTAACTTTTGCGATTCTGACTAATGTAACGACTGTCAAAGATTTACCAATGACAGCCGGACCAACGGGTTTCGAAATACAATAAAAATCAGCTGTTCAATACATTTGACCGCGTAGGTATTGCACTTTTCTGTGAAACAGCAAATTTTAAAAAAAAATTTTTTCGTAAAGTGCCTGTGCTAGGGGGTCTAGAATGATATGCTGAATTCATGGTTACAGTTTGCGCACTGGATAAAAATTTATCCTGTATAAAGGATCGTCACCCACCCACGAACCGACCACGGGAACCGTACCTACCTTCGATCGACCCACATGGCTGTTATCATTTAGCCACGAGACGACCATCAGAAACGAAGTCCTATAAATATATGAAAAAAATATAGGTACATAAAACACATAATCATAAAATCTATTCAAATAAATAAAAAAGATAATCAGAATCATCAAAATCTTTTTAACAATGGGGTCCAACAATAGCCCACACGTTTAGCATAATCAGCCTATACTGTTCCCACTGCTGGGACGCAGGCCTCCTCTCTTCGAGAGAGAGAGGGTTGTAATCTACCACGCGGGCCCAATGCAGATTGGTAGATGTTTTTTCTTTCTAAGGGTGGGAAATCATCAAATAACTTCTTCCGCTCTGGGTGGAGCAGCAGGGCGTGTCAGACTTTTACTGACTAAAACCCACCCGTGTTCCCTCAGTTGCCTGTGTGTCAGGGGCCACCGAATCTCTTTCAAACAACCCTCACCCCTGGCAGGGGTTGGTAGATGTCACATGTCTATGTCCTAGAACCAAAAAGTCGATTTTTGTTTCTGGACGTGCCGGTTTCCTCGCGATATTTTCATTAACCGTTTCCAAAGTAGCATTGATAAAATTATTTACAAAAAAAGGATAAGTTTCTCTTTGGGTTCGTACACACGACCAACTCATAAGTCGTAATATATGAGGTTGAATCTTATTGTAATTACTTCTAACACTTTCAGTGAGAAACGTTTTCCTGCTAACGCATTTACAATTTGTCTTTGACAAAATTCAATACAATACAATTCACTGTGTGGGAGTCATGTGGTCTTGTTAGGCTCTTCCTGGGTTGACGCACTTGCAATTGATTTAGAAAAGACACGACGAAACGTGCCCAATAATAATGTGTATCGTAAAATATTGTCTCCCTAAGTAATGGCAATAATAATGGCGTTATATAAATAATGCAGCAAATGTGTAAAAGACTGAACTAAGTGCTTCGTCTGGCCTCGGTAAGATCATACAGGGTGGCAGAGACATGGACGCACATCCTGTTACTATCATGGATTCAGTACATGATAATGACACGCGTAGAACTTTACCGTCGGTTATTAAAAAAATATTTGCTGTTCCATACGTTTTGACCGCGTAAGTATTGCCTTTTTGTATGAACCAATTGCTTTTTCTTTTTAACTGACTTCAATTTCATATAGATCTGATGATGCGTTTCGGAGACAGACAACGGAACTCTTAAAAAAATAACAGTAAATCAACCGCAATTGCTGCTATCTCATAAATATGCATTGTTTTGACCCCAAGGATGATGAAATTTCGAATTAGTGGGGTAGGTACTATAACTAAAAAGTGAAAAATAAAAACTTTTTCTTCTTTTTTTATTTTTTTTGGAAAAAGTTTTTTTTATAACCGATGAAAAATTTCTACGCTTGGAGTCTATAGCTAGAATCATTTTATGCTGAATTCATGGTTACAGCTTGCGCGTCGACATCCCTGCCACCCTGTATAGATTTATATTATTGTTGGGTTCAGAGTAACTCCATTGAAGATGCATCATGCTGTGATGCTGCACTGGACTATCGTCATTTTAGGCAGAATTTACTTTATCATACCTTACTATTACTTTATCATACCTTACTATTACTTTGTCGTATTCAAAAAATAAAACATTATTTTATGTAGAATGCTTGTTCAGGTCTTTTAGCCGACTCCAAAAAGGAGGAGTTTATCAATTCGGTGTGTTTATATTTTAAATACTACATTACATGGTAAGATTTTACTTAGAGGAACCTCTTCTTCTCAACGATCCAACGGAAGAAAGGAAGTACAGGGCATTCTCTGAACACAGGCACTATTATACACAGACCTCTTCAACGGTTCTCCAAAAATAAAATGATAATAATTGTGCCAAGAACGTAGTATCTCCAAATGTGACGAAGAAAAATGTTTTCCGATCATTTCTGAGAAGCCCGTATTGAGTGGACGACGCATACCGGCGTGTATCCCTATTTAAAACTTAATTAAGTAATAATGTACCGCGATTAGTGACTCGGTACACGGGCCGCACCCGGACTTCTTATTTTTTTTTCAGCTCTAAATACTTGTGTATTGCACTCAATCAGCACTTGGTAGATCGGAGAGATTGGAGATGTAGGTTTAATAATGTTAAAGTAAGTGACTGTATGACTGTAGATATCATATTTTTTCCTCGGGGCTAGCTTCGGGCTATAGGACTTATAAAGGCGTTGCTCCACGGCAGCGAACATGAATTACGTACCAGACAAGTTAGTTTTATAAATTCTGTGCTGAGAAAACAGTTCTGGGCCCTGAGACAAAACACATTCCTGTTAGCGTTCACGCCAACGCTACGCCAAAATTTATGGGAATAACATTATCTGCGGAAAGGACACGACGTAATCTTTCCACAGGTAATGTAATTCCCGTACATTTTGGCGTAGCATTTGGCGTGAACGCTAACAGAAATGTGTTTTGTCTAGGCCTGTTGATAAGTTTATCAAAAAAGATGTACAGTTTTATTACATGACAATGGCGCGTCAAATCCTCCTCGTAGCCAGTTACTTACGTCTGATCATATCCCTAATACGTGGAAAAAGTAAAAACTGAACATTCGTTAAAGTTAATATTAGTATTCGGTTCACCGCTGTGAAGCAGCGGCTTTACAAAAGGCGGGCAACAGATACAATCTACATTGATTCACTTCTTTTATTCCTGTATCAACACTCGACCAAAATAAAAAGCAGCAAACGATAATGCCTTATCTTAATGCAACGTATCTCTTTAACATCGGCTTTCTGCGACGATCGACTTCGACAAAACGTGGGCGTGTACCGGGGCACTTATATTTAATACATATAAGTTTACCTTTATTTAAGCATTTTGTATGAAAAACCTGTTGTATAGCCTCCTATTGTTTTACTTTCCTTCCTTGAAATATAACTGGTAACAAACGAGTATATATTTTAGTGTTATTCGGAAATATTTATTATTTGTTCATCCATTGCTGATTATGTATTAGCTGTCGAGTGTGTAGTTGAGACGTAATGAGCAATGTATGGTGAATAGATCGATACATAGTTTTTGTAGAGTGGCATGATGCAAGTTATAGCCGGAGGCTACGTTTTCTGGTCCATAGTACCTGAGACGGGTATTGGTTGTGGTCTAAGTTATGAAATATTAGAGATTTGATTTTGGTTCACAAATAATACCTGACTTTAATATCAACGAAGCATGCAGGTGTAGCATGCTCTACAAAGTAATGAGTTATTTCTACTAAATGAGCTTTTTTTTGACACCGCGACGTAGAAATCTTTCTACAATCTGTCATTTTGTCTTTCGTGTTGCTGTCCGGGTGATTCAAATTCTGGCTTATAAGGTTCCGTAGCTGGTAAAATACGTAATAGGCTGTGTGCCAACGTATTTACGTGTTTAAATTTAACGTGCTCACCTACATTTTGGTCAAGTAAAATACTATTTTAAACAAAATGTCGGTGAGCACATTTAGTTTCTTGCTGAATTTATCTACATATGTCATGTGACAAGTTCTTCATCTCAAAAAACTACATCTTTTGCACCTTGCACCACACACGTAATAGCTTATTAAGAACGTTCCTGGGATGTTTCCCGATGGTTAGCCGCGGCCTGCGCTGGCGCAAGAATGTATTAATTCTCCATAGCCGGCTGGTGTAGCGTCCAACTCGTCATGTCATGCTATGTGCTACGCCGATTGTGTTTCAAAACTTTGTTAGTGTCTTGGGCGCTTGTTTTTTCGCATTTAGAGCTGCAGCAGACGAGGGGCTTTTTGAAAGACTGAATATGGAATGCACAAAAACTCTGGGAAACTTGCGTGTTTTTTTATTGCGGCGTTTTTGCGCATCGTAGGTTATATATGTGTAACTTGATTTAATACTCTATATCGACAATTCGGAAAATAAGATATAAAATGTGGTCAAGTATCTAGTCTGCGTGGGTACTTGGAGTCACGTTTAATTAAAACCCACGTCATCTTTGAAGCAAACTGTAATCAACTGAATCGCAATTTCGCCAGACTTATAACAGGAAATTATAACTTATAAGGCTCACAAAGCGATCGTATAATCACTCAATTTTCGCCATAGAAATCTCGCGCAAGTGCACCATTAACTTTGCCGCTACCGGCAGTACCTTATTGTCTCTTATGTCACCTGCTGGCCGCTGATCAGGTACATGCGCCAAATCACTATAGATCAGTTTCAGTGTAAGTGGCGGCGCTTTCTATCGACACGTCACACGGGACGGGGCGCGGGCGCTTGTCACTGCCGATGGCGCGACGGTTGCGCACCCGTAGGTTTTAATATTTCATTTAGAGGGTCTGGGGGCAAATCAGGGTAGACATTTGCAGAATTGAATCAGTGATTCCTTAACTTTGTATTTCCAAAAGTCAAAGAGTAATCGAATGGCTCTTTGAAGGTATATCTCCTGTGACAACTATAGGTAACCATCCTGGCCCCACACTTGAGGAATTCCTTAACGGATAAGTACCAAAGTATGAGAAGGGATGATTGACGAGGTTTTTGTGGAGCAGTCAGTGATGTGAACCCTATAATTTTAAAGGAATTATCCCCATATTATTGACCTTCATTACCGACGAGTATAATTTCTTCCAAAATTATCGCTGGGGTGATGAGGTTGTATTCCATTATCAACCAAAAAAAGAGTGTAAAATATGTTCTAAGAACGATGTTCTCAAGTGAAGGTGATTGATCAAATTGAAACTTATTGTAATCAGTACAAATATCAAATGCATGTGATCATAAATAAAAAAAAAATAAAAAAAATCATCGGTCCATCGGTAAACACGATGGCCAGCCCACTATTTACCACTTCAGCTTAAAAATAAAGGGTCATGTTTTGTTTTGCTTTATTATCGATGCAAATATTCTCTTCTATAACATAGTGTCTACCAACCTTGGTCAGTGTTCCAATAAACTTGTCATAGTTGGCCACTCGTCACTCTCAACTGGTCCAGTGTCGCAGCTCGTTATGTCCTTATTATCACGCTGCTGTACGACCAATGGAGGGCAGAGCTTTATGTGGATCACTTGTGGTAATGCTGGATGCGTTTGTGTTTGTAGATATCGTATCGGATTGCCGTCCCGTTGGACTATGAGATTGAGGGAAGAGAGACTGCACTATAATATCTCCCGCGTCGATGGACAATGTCCGCTGAGATTGGCCGCTACGGCCGAAATCCAGTCAGGTCCTATTGGTTGCGAACGCTTCGTCTGAACTTTACTGCATTTCAGACTTCTTTAACTCGTTACTATTGGAAAAAGTATATAACGCAAGCGCATCAATTACCGCCAGTTTAAGCTTTTTTCAGATTGATTTGCAAAAATTAAGTACATGTTCTGTTACTAGCGCCACTTTTTTATTTTATTTTCGTTCTTGTTCTTTTAAGTTGAATATATAACAACCAGCAAGAGCCAATGAACAATAAAAAAAAGAGAAAATATGCTATAAAAATATTTCTATTAGGATTTTTAATTGTTTTTTACGTTATGAATTTTGTTATATAAAACACATAAATTATTATGTTAAAATGTAAGCGCTTTCTAGCTGACACAGATATGTTAGGTGTGCTTCTACCGAGTTATGGCCGCCTAGTAATTCAACTGCATAAAGCGTTTTCTAGCTGATACAATTACCTATATTAGGTAATTGTATCAGCAATTACCTATATTAGGTCATAACTCGGTAGGAGCATACCTAACATAGTTGTCAGCTAAAAAGCGTTATAAACTGTCGAAGTACCAGGTTGTCATAACTCGGTAGGAGTGTTCCTACCGAGTTATGACAACCTGGTACTTCGAAGGCATAAAGCGTTTAAAAAGCTTACTAACAAAATGTATTTACTTATATAGCGTGTAACGGAAGGGGGGTATCAACCCTGAAGGAGGTGAATGTGCTCATGAAACTCAACAACTTTCCCCAAAGAACATAGGTCGAAATATGAAAAAAAAAAATTGGCCCTCCCTTACAAAACTGACTACCAGCTGATTGATTTACTATGGGAGGGCCAATTTTTTTTTTCATATTTCGACTTATGTTCTTTGGGGAAAGTTGTTGAGTTTCATGAGCACATTCACCTCCTTCAGGGTTGATACCCCCCTTCCGTTACACGCTGTATAGATAGATAGATAAAGATAGTTTAACAAATGTTCGACGTATTCTTTAAATTGGCATAACTTTTTTATTTATGAACCGATTGACATGAAACAAACACTAAATGTCAAGTGAACCTTACCATAATATATTACTGATAACCAAATCTAAATCGGATAACAGACAAAAACTCTAACAATCATTGTTTTGGGTGCTATTTGCGTTGATAAAGATCCCAATGATATTTTTTCTCATATATCTTCCATGTATAGACAGCGATCCGTTACATTTTTATTATATGTGTTGATTTATTTAATTTCGTTATTTAAATTACTTTTTTTTTTTTTTCAAAAGTCCCACTGTTCCACTCATCTTCGATATTCTCTGGCCTTAGCATGAAGTAGTAGGGATAGCCCAACAACAACGTCCATATTTCTCTCATTTTTGTAGTCTCCTTTCTTCATATTTGATCTTTCACATCGCCCATCTATCGTTTCATGGTTCTTCCCTTACGTTTATAGCCATCTCTCAACTCTGCCAGTTATGTAACAGAATTCGGTGATGGATACCCCACACAAAATGCCATGTCTATAAGTACATTATTAACAATAGTTCCCGCATACCACAGTAATAAGTGTTAATACCATTACGGAGTTAATAGCCGGGAACCGAACCCGTCATTTTGTGCCCAATTACATAATAATACCCTCTTTGGGCAGAAGAATGGGCACAATATCGGACAGTCATGCACACTAATATGAGAACTTTAGAACACACCGGAAGTTAACTTTAGTTAATAATTCAATTTAATGTGATTTTCCAATGAGACTGGACGTATTCCATTTTCTTTTTGTTACAATATAATATATTAGAGCACTAATCTATATGCTGTTTAATTTAATTTGGCTTATATACCGCTTTTTTTCGCTTTGGGTTGCCTTAAAATACCGTTCTATGGTTTCTTTGTGGTTTCTTAATCAGAACACACCTGACACACTGATAAACACCCATTGAATTCGAATTAATTTTCACGATTCCTATTAATGTAACCGGTAAAAAAGCTGGAGGTATACCTCCCTCTATATCCAGATAAAGTACAGGCGAGATTTCGGATCCAAAAAAGAAATCTACCATTAAGACAAGGTAGGTTATTGTGACAAATAACCCTTTGTGACAAATCCCTTGTACGTGAGAAGAGTCATACATTTGTTGGACCAGCTTCTTTCCCATTCAATAACCCTTAATTTGAGTGCGAAGGCATACCTGATGGAAATCTTATTGAGATACTCATTGACTCTCATATCATGCACGTGTATAAATAAATACATTTACTTGTAAATTCGTAAGTAAGCGAGCAGCATCGTAAATACTGTTCACAGGCGGCGAGGCGTAGTTGCCATTAATAAAATTATGCTTTATCACCGCTTTCTTAATCGGCTAGCGATTACCATATTAATTGATAGCTGATAGCGAACTGTACTCGACAGTGGCGCCAGCTGGTTACAAGTTATTAAGTAATTACGTTAATATTTGTTAACGTTCGTGGAATATTTATAAAGGTAAGTAAATGTCCACTGGTCCAGTCGAGTAGGCCACTGGTGGACAGTGGTTGCTGCTGAAAATGGAGCAGGCAGTAATACCAACAGGTTTACCGATGCGTTGACATTAGAGACAAAGATAAATTAAACTTTTTATTAAACTTATTAAAGTTTAAACTCGCCCATTCACCAACATCCATACTCATTAAAACTGAACAGAGGAACGGAGTGTAGAAACGCTTATTATCGGCAGAAATATGCAGGTGTTGTTGTAGATGATGGTAGACCTATTCCAGGCAAGCATTTTCATGCTCCAAGTAGGTATATTCACAAAAACTTTAAGGCAGATTGCATAATACGGTTGAAAACTGCATATTTATTTTATTGCTGTCGAAAACCAAGGTGCTGGTTTATTTTCTTTGGTTTCAAATAAATCAAAGAACTGTTTATCCCCGTTCGGTATTTAAATACCGTATTTTAGATCTTGCTACTATTATTAACCTCTAGCTCTCTCTGCTTTCAACCAGGAAATACATCTCGACAAACGTGCCATTAAGCGTAATGTGTGGAAATGTACAGAAATTCGCGTGCCGACGATGCTACGACTCTGCCTACCCTCGGGGGAGCGATGCGCCAGCGCAACGTAATTGCCGCTCCGTGCTAACATGCGCGTAAGACTTAGATTTACTTGAGATATGTATCGCTGGAAAAATGCCACACTTTTTATTGAAGCCGTGAAGTCTACGGTATGGATGCAGTATAATTTTACCTGGCAACGTTTAGTTAAATCGATGATCGTGATGATTATCTATTAAATTAGCTACGATTGATTAGTAATTTAGTATTGACTAGCTTTGCCCGCGTGTCGCGCGTGTAAGTCGGATATTATCCTACGGGAATGTACTATCGGGATAAAAGTATCCTAGGTCTTTACTTAGGATCCAACAGGGGTGGTCCTTTCCTCAAAGACTGTTCAATTAAAAATTTTTTAATTCTGCGTTTTGGGGGGACTGTCTTATGTAATTTTGACGTTCAAAAAGAGCTGAGCCTCTCAGCCTAGTTTGAATAAATGACTTTTGATTTGAATCAATTCAAAATCAAATAAACTCAATTCAAACCTGAGTGATGTAGCATGGCTAACGTTATCGTGCGAACACTTCACACAATACCGCTGCACTGATTGAAATGCAAACAAACGGAGCACAGAACAGTTGCACGGTGTAGTGAACGAGCACAGACGATGTGAATGTAAAATTGTGGACCATTCAGATCTTAATTAACTCGTATAGTGCGTGTCGACGCGGTTGTAGGCAGATAGAGTGAGGAGAATTCATGTGATGAAGTTGATTGCAAGTGATAATGTGTGGCTTAATGACTTTTAACACTCTGTACATAATTTGCGTTTAGAAGAAGTTTTCTGGAGTTTTTAAGGATGAAACCAATAAGTTTCTGCACATGTACCGAAGCTGTTTAAATTTAGACGGCACTCACAATATTCTATTCTTAATTACCAACCAATTTGACCAATATTTCTCCAAAAAGATAACTTCATTGAATTGGTTTTTATGTCAAATAGATATTTTTTATTTTCCTCTTTTTTCAATCAATATCCGATTCATTCAATCCTAACAATTAACCAAATAACAAAAACACAAAACAAATAACGAAGCTATTTCACAGTTCTCAATCGCAGCACAAACGCGCCGCGCTATTAATCGGAACACTTTAATAAAGGCACGGCCATTACATTAAACAGCCAATTAGTGATAAATGTTATAATAAAACTAATTTTGTTGGTTTGGTCATTTCCGCGTCAGTCACGGCTTCATTACGACCGTCGAGGTCGAAAGTGTTAAATCATTGAACCTGCTGAATGGTCGGATATGGTGTTCTATGGTCATGTATTTTGGCGCCTAGGCTATATTGATAGGATTTCCCATGCGCAAAAGTGACGAACTACAAATACAAACTTTAATCTCTTATTTAACCCCTTTATATGATTAAAACTCTTCCTTAGAGCTCACCTTATCCGGATGGTCCGGGGATAACGCCCGATCTCCGGTGAGGCAGCGGGCCTCCTTGCTGGATTGCCACCATGAGATCTGGAGGCAAAGGTCCTCGTACACTTGGAAGTGGTGCGGGGAGGCCAAACGCTAGGGCGTAACTCCGCTGCCGCGAGAAATCGCGCCACAGCGGACAGAGCTCCGGCGGGATCTCATGGCGACATGGAGAGTGCGATTGTCGCAACCCAATGCTGGGCACGCCACGATTGCGGCGATAAGTCCCCTCTTTGAGGAGTAGATTGAGAGGCTCCACGGCGTCCTCACATTCCACCTGATGCAGGTCCTCACTGGACCCGGGTTTTTCGGGAGGTTCCTGTTTCGCATAAGGCGGGAGGAAACATCCGGGTGTTTCCACTGCGAAGATCGCCTAGAGGACACGGTGGAGCATACGGTGGAGGTCTGTCCGGTTTGGGCGGAGCACCGCCGTATCCTTGTGGAGGCGATCGATAGCGGCGATCTCTCGCGTCCGACGCTGGTGCAGGCCATGGTACGGAGCGAGAGTGCATGGGATGCCGTTACCTCCTTCTGCGAAGCAGTAATGTTCACGAGGAGGGAGGCGGCGCACATGAGGGAGAGGCAGTATATGCGCCTTCACGGCCTTAGTCACCGCAGGAGACGCCCTGGGCGTCAGGAATCCCAGGTTGATTCCCGGCCACCGTAGACGCGGGCTTGCGGACGGCGAATAATGGGTAGCTCGCTGTCCGGTAAGGACTAAGCCCGGGTCGACGGCGCGTTGTGTACCACGGGCGCCTCAAAGAGATGTCAGCACCAACTAGTGGGGTTCGCAAGGGCCGATGCCTGCCAGGGGTGCGGGTTGTTCGAAAGAGATACCGAAACCAGGAAGTCACGATCTGTGAGCTAAAGACGGTAACCCAACATTTATTATCCTATACTCCTCCGCTTCCTTAGTAAAACACAAGTTTTATACGCTTCCGTTGTTTAATTTCCATTCCAACTGGGAAGGCTTACTATGCTATAAATACTCGATGCAGTAACATTTCAGTGAAGCAGTTGGCGAGATAAGAGCTCGACATATATCTGTTACACGATCGACGTGCGTGGTTTGACGATATATCTTACCGTATTAGCATCAAATAGAAAATGGAGAAGGTTTAGAATGTCATTCACACTAACATAGAAGTTGGGAAAGCTTCAGCATCGACTTCGGACGTCCGCAACTACTGAGCCAACCAACGAAGCATCCCTAAAATAATAGTAGCATGTAGTAGTTATGGGACAGACAAACTGTTGAACTTGGTGTGCGCAACGGATGGATGACGATGGGTTCCACTGATGATCTTGAATTGAATTGTTAATATTTCGTTCCCTTTTGCTTGGAGTATGCCTACTGTACTACAATTTGAAAGCGACTTTCTGATATCGACTGCGCTCGCTATCGATATCGACACATCTACAACTGTGCCGGCGCAGGTTTTATAACATAGTTGTTACCATCATCGTTTGGTTAAGCTATTCATGATTTTAAAAAGATTTCATTTTGTAGCTGTTGGTGAGTTATCATATCAGTTTTCAACGAAAACCATATCATAATCAAAATCAAAAGTCATATTCAAACTACGCTGAGAGTCAGCACTTTTTGAACGTCAAAATTACATAAGACAGTCCCCCAAAACGCCCGCCCTTCACCACTTCCTAGTGCTTTAGCTGGGAAGAAGAAGTGGCGCAACAAACTCCCCAGCAGCACAGCTGTCTGTTATGTTGGAAGAACTTGATTTAGGAACATGACTCTTAAAAAAAGAGTCCTGGCTTTCCTCTAGACTTTTGATTTCTAACAACATAGCACTGAACTTGTAGTTTTGGGATTTAAAGGTTAATCAATTAACCGACTTCCAAAAACGAGGCGGTTATATGTTCGACTGTACGTATTTTTTTAATGAATGTTCACCGATTTCTCCCCCATTTGTGGACCGATTCTCAAATTATTATTTTTTTGAAAGAGTATACTCCTGAGGTGGTCCCATGGCACCAAGTCAGGATCTGATAATGGAATCCCAGGGAAGTCGAGGGCAACCCTCAAATGTTATAGGTATTAACAATGTTTTTCATATATTTTCTAAAGCTATTGAGACATTTGCATATGGTCATCATCATCTAATGACGCTGAGCTGATGAAGGAAGGTACAACCTTTTTTTTTATGTATGTTCGGGCATAACTCCGTCATACCTATATAGACGGATTTCCAAAATTCTTGTGAAATGTCCGTAATGGTCCCATTTAAATTTCATATAGATCTGCTGATGCGTTTCGGAGACAGACAACGGGACTCTTCAAAAAACATTTTAGCAGATCAACTTCGATTGCTGCTATCGTATAAAAATGCATTGTTTTGACCCCAAGGATGATGAAATTTCGAATTGGTGTGGGGTAGGTACTATAACTAAAAACGTAAAAAAAAAACTTTTTCAAAAAAAAAAAACAACCGGCTTCCGAAAAAACACTACAAAGTGAAAAATAACATTAATTTCGGAAGTCGGTGACTTTGGATTTATGTATTTTAATTTTTTGTTACCGCCTTCCGAAATTAAAGTTATTTTTCACTTTGTAGAAAACGTTTTTATATGGCAATTTGTTTGCCATATAAAAACTTATGTACTCGCTTTCATTATCCAACTACTTATACATTTAAGATTTTCCAGTAGCCTCACGCTTTTATAGCGATGTTTGGCAGTGATAGCCTTCATACTACTTTAACGGTTGTGAGCTCTGACCCTAGCTCCACTACTGGGCTTAGATTGTAGAAATAAAACAATCGTAGAGCATTAAATTTTATTGTGATTATTGTAGTGTATTTTGGAGTGGGACATTGGCTGTAAATATGTTTCTAGATATTTACAGCAGTAACGTTCACAAACAGATTAATCGAGGAATTTGCGAGCTCGTTGTCAATCATGCTCGTTTAGTTTCTCGTTTTATTTAGTAGAGTAATAAGAATGTATTTCTAAGGGTGTCCATAGCAAAGTATTTTAGCAATGCCCACGCATTGCTAAAATACTTTGCTATGGAGATATGATTGTTTCAGAAATATCTATCTATTTGTATATTTATGTTAAGCAAAGAAAAAAGCCACGCATGTTTTTCCATGCATCATAGGATGTATAAACATGAGAAATTCTTATAACCAATGACATGGCCAATAACGCTATATCCACATTAAATATTTACATACATTATAATCAGTTCTTTGTTTTACTCTAAATCAATAACATGACCACAAGTTAGCTGTCATTTTCACGCCTCACGCCATGACAGTTATGTTCAAAAACACGCACTTGTTCGACGGCAAACAAAAACGGCGCACGCGCAGCGACAGTTATTGAGCCGAATTCGAAAGTTAACCTGTGGGGTTTGGAAACATACGGGCCACGATGTGGAATCGTGAGGTATATTGGCTTATGATTATGAACTCAGTTTACGACCAACTGGTCGTAAACTGTAATATTGTGGAAAACGTTTATTGCATTCACGTTCGTTCGTTTTGTTATTATAATATTTATATTTAGGTTAAGGTATTCCGTCGTTCCGTGTGGTGCCGGACGTAAAAGAATAGCACCATCCCATTTCTTCCCGTGGGTGTCGAAGAAGGCGACTAAGGGACTTACTAGAGAATGGGCAGCAGCGTTCTCCATGCATTTGACCACCATACTGCGATCGCCAACCCGCCTGCCAAGCGTGGCAAATGGTTTTTTATTTATTTATTTATTTATGTTATCTATTATTATGTCAATACTAAATTAATGATTATTGTTTGAGAGGCTTCAAGTAGTGATGAGATTCTTGGCGCCGTAACTATACCGATTAATTTTCGTTTCTAAAACAGACGTTTTCAATTGAAAAATTGAGTATTTACTTCTCAGACGTAGTTTCTAACTCATAAACATGGGAAACTTATGTGATACTCTTGTAATCACGAGCTTTTTCAGCATTAGCATTAGGTCAACGCTGAAAAGTAGTAAAAAGTAAAGTTAAAACCCATTTTTTTTATGAATGAAAGCAGTATTGTAAACCATATTCATGGCACTCTGCAATAGTCTACCTTTCCAACAGTGAAATAATATTTGTAATGGAATCCGTGCTGAGATTTCTTATTACAAACGTTTGAACAAACAATTATGCTTCCTTACAATATTAGTTTAGATATAATTATAATTATCTACTTTATTTCAGAGGCAATATTTTGAGGACAATCTAACAGGACTTATTATTGTGACGTATGTGCCCCAGTGAGCTCGATATCCGTTAAATTCGGAACTAATTGAACGTGATCCGATGTTAACGTTGCGCGCGCGCCGATCTAACGTTACATTCACTCTGTTGATGTATCTGGTAATGATGCTGTGGTGTATGGTGTTGAGACAAGATTTAAGATGACAGAGATTGCATTAAAAGCAGCAATTAGTCCAACGTTTATGCCCGAACAGGTTTGTGAGAGGTTGTGAGTTTGAAACTTTTATTTGGAATCTATATGTTTTCTAGATATCTTTAGAATTATAATCAATGTGGAGTGATGAGGTTTATTTTTTAGGAACTAGGTACATATTCATATTTCATTTTGCGAACGATCTTCGTTCTGCGTAAATAAACATAACATAACGTCACGCCTTGATTCCGCGAAGGGTTAGGCAAAGGTGTAACTACAGTACACCCACATTTTGCCAGTTATGTTTAAGTCCCATTAATAGGGGGCGAGCCTATTGCCATCACCGGGTACAAATCCAGACTCCGGGTTGCTACTGAAAAATTTCAGATAGAAAAATCCAATAACACTTTGCCTGCCTTGGAAATCGAACCCATGAACCAGCAGCAGCAGCTCCTGCGACGAACGAGGCAGGTGTACACAACTTTACAAATGGATTATTCAGTTACGAAGAAAGATAAGCTTTCCACATGATGGTTGAAGAAAGCCCTTGACTTCTTACTACATCCTAAGCTAGAATGAACGACGAAATTCTTCGCAATTCGTAGAACTTCCGTTAGCCAGTAAAATGCAATGATTGAAGATGCTCTGACCATCATAAAGAAAGTACCTAAATGGTTAGTAACTTGTAGGCAAACTGCGAAGGAGAGGTGACCGTTACTGACAAGTGTGACGTAGCTATTCAATGGTTTTCTCATTTTGTTATTTCCACATCCCCGTGAGAGGAGGTAAACTTTACTTAGGAATAAACTTTACTGGCTTTCTTTTGAAGATGGGTGGGCTTCTTCTGTGCAGGAAAGGCAAGGTCCCGGTAATATATGACCCTCAGCTTGAAATGTCTACATTCTTATACTACCATACATCCATGTGTACCTACGATAGAGTAAAAGTACACATTTATGCAAAACTTTAAGCACATGCATAAGCTGACACATAACTTCTAACTTTATCTGCCACAACTTAAAGTCCTAATCTGTATAGGCCAGAAAAATCCTTGTTATAGTCCATGAACATGCCATTGTATGAGCGCAGACATAATGATGCGTTCATCAAGGACCTTAAGAGTCCAACAATAAGGCAGTTTATCAAATGGAGTGGTGCTGGAGTTATGTCGGTGTGTTGTTATTCAAATTCGGCGTCGGTACGGTCCGGCTGACAACTCTATAGTTTTGCATGGCGGGCGATGTTTTGTTTTATTTGGTTCGTGATAAATGCGCATGCTTTGTGTTCGTATGCTATGGGAAATGGGAATACTTTTGCAAAGTAGGTACATCGCAGTTTATTAAACGTGAAATACCAATGTGGATGGTTATTCCGTATTTATTTGCAAGCGAAAGGAAGAGAAGAATTTGTCAGTAACGCGCATCAAACATGTAGCCAGTCACTCATGGCGCTCACTGCTACACTACAGTCATAGTGGTGCGTTGTGGAGTGGGTTCATTCTAATATGCGATTAACCTTATTGATTGAGGGAACACGGGTGGGTTTTAGTCAGTAAAAGTCTGACACGCCCTCCCGCTCCACCCAGAGCGGGAGAAGTTATTTGATGATTTCCCACCCAAAAAAAAAAAAACCTTATAGTTATGTATACATTGGCATATACGTTGCATTTAGGTATTTTTTCTTCTTGTTCTTTGCCTGCAGGACAGTTTTTTAAACCTTGTTGGCCCAAAACGTCGCCACGTCCACGGCGATTTCAGTGACAGCGCAGAAACTACCATGTTTTGAGGCACAGATACGAGGTGGAGCACAGTTTGTAACACATCTCCACATCCACACCCATTCTCATTCACTCCATTACTAAAGTATTAACAAGAGAAGCTATTAATAAAGTAACAAGGGAGACATATGAATTAAGTTAAAATAGCAAAAAAAGTTTTTTTTTTTTTCAATTTTCCCATAACATTTGACGAGTAATTATAGAAAGCGCTGGCGCCACTTCTAGTAACAATGGTAATTGATTACACAGTTGGACAGACCAACAAAAGTTCACACGAGTATTACGAAAATTGTACAAACATTTAATATCAACAACTATTTGAAAGCGTGACCGAAACAAGGTTATGCGAACGAGAGATTTATCACATCGTGTCGGTGGAATCCATTAAACATAAAAATTATAGTTATAAACCTGTTTGCTCATCTATTTACAGCTTAGCCAAAATGTCTAGACACGAAATTATTTTTCTGTCTTATCTGGAAACATTAATCTACTTTTTAGTTTACCTAAGTATGTGCTAGAGATGATCAAAAATTCTAAAAGAGAAGTAGGTGATCTAAACGTGCTTTGCTTTATTTTTAATAACTTCACATATAATATTGCATACTGTGAAACATTTTAAAGAGTAGGTACCGTTGGAGTTTCTTACCCATTCTTCCTTATACGAAACTACCTTCTGGGGCAACTACAATAAATTCTTTGAAAAGTACTTCTTTAATATTTAGGTATCTAAATGTTGACTAAGCTTCAGACAGCCCGAGAAAAGATTCTGTACTTATGTCTAGATTGCATAAATACCACCCTATGGCCTAAACTAGCATTGAAATTCTACCAACGTTAACGGTGATGGAAACGTCAAAAATGTATGGAATTGACATAAGCTACCGCAAACCTTATTTCAATCCTGTTGAAAGTTATTGTAGAAACATGAAACGCTTTAAAAGCGATTGCCACTTGTCTATCTAGCGCTCTTGTTATTTTCATTTACCCGAAAGATAAAAATAAAACATTAAAAAAAACATCGGGGCTGTCTTGGTCGACTTCGCTAATCTAGGCTTCCAAATAAATGAAATTGAAGTGTCTGTTTGTTACGTCAAAATAACAGCTTTTTGCTAAATGCTTAAGAAATTGTATACGGTATGTACATAAAACAAAAAAAAAAATGTCTGTCTCAGGCAAAGACAGTTGCACAATACATGTGTATTCAATCAAAGTCCTATAATAACGATATATCCAAATTGAGACTTTGGCCAAAAATACTCAGACAGTGATAGATTTATTTACAATCCGAAAACCTGTTCTCAAATAGCATACATACTTTATTTGGACATGGACTTCAATTTTATTTTTATTTCTTTATACTGCAAACATGTAGCATCGTGATATATGGCCGGGACGGTCGTTTATTTTAATGGTTGTTGAGCTATTGCAATATTAAAGCATTATATATATGTTTCTTACATGCTTTTATATTGCTCGCAATATATCATGAGCACACATAAAATTTGTAGAAATAGATAAGGTATTAATGTTGAAATTATATTCAAGACTATTCAAGACATCTTTACCGCAAGAGATTAACCAATTAGGTATTTATTAGATTGTCTAAAGACGATGTGGTTAAAACCACATCACTGGAGGTTATTGTATATAACCCCTTATTGTATTTACTAATGTAGATTCTTTTACATATTGTGAATGGGAAAACATTGTAGGCCTTACAGACTAGATTTATAGACGATTTTCTATTCTTTATTTTCATTCCTCTAAGTACTTGGTACTTATTGACAGGCCTGCACTGTCCTCCCATACCTATTATCACTGTAATTTGAAAACATTGTAAAACCCAATTATTTTTAAAAGAGTAACCGTGGAGTTTCTTGCCGGCTCTTCTCCATAGGAAGCGACATATTGGAACCGTGCACATAGCTTCTGACGTTTCATAAGTGCCCTTGCAGGTTTATGTGAAATAAAATATTTTGATTTGATTTGATTTGATTGAAAAGGGTATGTAGGTATGCCACCACTACCACCAGCCATCGACTTTCAATGTCACATACTTATAGCATTTACGGCGATGTTTTAACATTGATTTCTTATAACAGTACTTAATGTCATCGGATTCGGTGGATATCATTGGTGATATTATGTTTTCGGGCCTGGTTGATGGCAATGGGGTCGCCCCGTATTACCTACATCGGACTTAAACATAACTGGCGAAATGTGGGTGTTATAGTATAGGTACACTTCTGCCCATCCCTTCGGAGAAACATGGCGAGATGTTATGTTATGTTATGGTAACAATCGCAATTATTCGGTGGTCAAAATTGTTTTGTCCATCCACTTCTACCTAAAAAAAGCGTATCTCGAGTCTCAACGCATTTCCGCAACAGCCGAGTAAATCGACTGCTTCAAAATGCATAAATTACCATAGAAAGAATCCCAGACATCCAAAAACTTAAGCTTTATCGTCTCATAAATAAAACGAACCAGAACCCGAGATAATATCGTGTCGCAATTAATTGTAAGTATTTTAAGTACGCCGGCCATCAATAATACCTCCGCGCGGCGCCTGCGCAGGTGTGAAAAGCCTCGCACTTCATACATCTTGCAGATTAGCACACTTTCATATGCAAAACTTGAGATAAAAAGTTTTATGTTGACATGCCGATGTTAACGAGAGGGATTAGTGTGACATCGGTATTTGGTATGTTTGTTTTTTTCTTTCTTTTTATGTCAGAGTGTTAAGTTTTGAAAAAACTTCTGCGTTGTCAGTTGTCAGTGTTCGATTTGAACAAACTCCATCGTTTGACTATAAAAGTGCATTTGATGAATTGTAGTGATCTCCCAGAGAAGCCACAAAATAAGATTCAATACTCAATACTCAATATATTGATTTAGTCCAGTAAGGATACAATAATTTTTCCACATAACCTTCGATAATTCTAAAGTTTTTTATTTTCTCTGGGTGGATAACTTTAGTGAATCCAGTGCTATGTACAAAAATGCTAACAGTTTAGAGTTATGCAATAGGTATGAAGTAGGTATTTACTATTATTTCGCGTTAGAACAAGAATATAAAACTTAAATTAAAATGCTTTACTGATTCTTTATTAATACTATCTAAACTATATATTAGTGAAAATGCTAACAGATAGGTATTGTGGAACAATGGAAAACTGAAAATGTCCCAGAACTCATTCAATAAAAATTTTAAGATTTTTAAATCATCTCCTTTACGGGCATAGGTATTAGTTACACCTTACAACAAAAGTTCTAACAACTAAGTAATATGCTGCACAAGCAATTGTATTTTTACTTTACGATATGCGCAATATTGAATTTAAATTGATAATTTTGCGCCTACATATTCGTAATAATAAACTCTACTACCAAACAAAAGTTTCAACAAATACGTGCTATGCCTTTTGTTTAATAAATAAAATACAACTTGGGTATTGCGGGGCGCGGTACAGGTACCTACGATAAGGCGTGCGCCGCCGTCGCCGCGCCTTGCGGCGAAGTGTGGTGACACTCCACTGCGGAAATGAAGACGTATTGAATGAGGCACGAAATCTTTTAATTATCGTCTCTTCTCAGAAATCACTAGGTACTCTGTTCCGGTCCGTGATTTCGCCCGTGTGTAACTAATTAATCATCAACAATTATCAGAATCCCGTCAATCCCGTCTAAAAAAGACTGTTATGAAAAATACGCTGTTGTTCTGTTCTTTATTTCAAACAACTTAATAGGTACCTACCGACCAAGATCGTAATAATTATGTACACTTTCACTATGTAGCTACTTGTTATAGTGATAGGGGAAGGGCACAGAGACAGAAAGTGGAGATTTCGTTACAATTTTTTTTTTCGGGATAGTTTTCCCGGGAAAAATACATTTATATGTATTTAATCAATTTAAAAAAATATTATATTGAAGCGGTAAAATAATTAAATTCAATAAGTAGGTACCTGTTTTTGTTCCATCATTTTAAAAGTACCCTTAAGTGATCTCCCGAAAACCGAAACAAGAAATTCAAGAAAAAGATTGTCGTAAGGAAGTCTACACTTTTTGTCTCTGCTACTCGAAGTTTAGCTAAATACTGTCTTCCTATTGTGATGTTTGAAACATGGTGCTTTGCAATTTTCATAGAACACTAGTGCCTTTGGGTACAATTGTAACTAAATTACAGTTTCACTTTCTAGTATGGCGGCCATCACTTTGTTACGTTAGTATCTACTGCTCTGAAATATTACGTATCATAGTGTGGCATCTGCCAGCCTTCCTACGATATACACCCAACATTAGTTGACGATAAATTTACTATGTGTAGTAGGAAAGTGTGATAACGGCAATGCTGCTATTATGAATCAAGCTCCTGAAGAAGGAGCAATAAAATAATAATGATATTATAATTTTTTATTATAATCAAAACTATAGAACCAAATCAGTCATACAGCTGCATTTTGTCAATAGCGAAAATAACTAAGACATAATGCACAACACCCGAATATAAATAGACTTACGTATACGAATTAAGAAGACCAACTTTAACTAATATGACAGTATAATTATGTATAACCTATATGTCAACGACCTGATTGAAGTGTTGAGCAGCATAAGAGTCGGATGCCATATTGGCGGTGAATGTTTAAATAAGCTCAGTTATGCAGATGACATGGTTCTGCTCAGCCCCTCGGTCAACGGCCTCAGAAAACTAATTTCCCTTACACCAATTAACCTATAATGTTAAAAAGACGTAATGATTTTCTAACACGACAATGGCCCTAATAAGGTCTTGCCAATTACTTTGTGTAGTTTAAAATTAAAAATAGTTAGTCAGTTTAAGTATCTCGGACACATCATAACGGAAAATTTAAAAGATGACGATGACCTGGAGAGGCAAAGACGTAGCATCGCATATAGAAGTAACATGCTAAATAGACGTTTCTTCCATTGCTCGAAACAAGTAAAATAACTCTGTTCCAGGCTTACTGTCAGTTGTTCTACACCAATCAACTTTGGTACAAGTACACGAAGAGTGCTTACAACACGCCTCGTGTACAATATAATAACGCATTTCGGGTCATGCTCAACCTGCCCTGCCGGTGCAGTGCGACTGAGATGTTTGCTGAGAGTAGAGTAACCGACTTCTTTGCGCTCATGGGGAAGCTCAGGGCGTTGTTCTTTTCGCGTGTGGTGGCAAGTCAAAATAGTATTGTCAAAGCTGTTTTTCATACTGTGCATTTACTGAGGGAGACAAAATAAATGTACTCACCATTGTTACATTTGTTTTGGCGTCCTTGGTGTGAAATGGTGGGTTGCTGTATTGTTATTTTTCTTTACTTTGTTTTTATGTTCGTTTGTTTAGTTTATCTTTTGTTTAAATTATAATTTTATGGGTGCTAAAGCCTGAAATAAACGATTAGTAAAAAATAATCATAATAAATAAAAAAAATTACAAGTTTTACTATCATAATATAACGAAAAATATTTAAGAAGACTATAAGGGGGATTAGCATGGAAGCTATGGAAGGTTCAGCATCAGCTACAAATAATTGCTTAATGAACCTCTTTGTTATTGAGAAACAATATATACTTTATAAAAGCTTTCGTCTCTTAGTAGACGTTGTGTTTCATGTTGAATATTCCTGTTCTCCGAGGTTGCACCTGGTTTCATAATCTGTGCATTCGTTTAGTTAGATGACTAATTTGGACCTCGGTTGCCGAGTCCAAATCAGGCTCGCTTGTAATTATGTGTACTGTGCTGCATGGTTTATCTATGCAGTAGACGCACATAGCAGAACATTTCAATCCGGCCTTCATACACGTACAAGTGCCTTTGCAGGTTAACTTGCACTTGCAAGATATAACTTTCAGTATATCGTCAGGTGCGGGTTGGTCGAGTGTTTTGATGGGAACTAAATAAGGTGCATCCTACATAAGGTGAGGCGATACTTCACACCTGGATAGCTTTTGAGCCTGTATAAATCTCAAGTGCGTTCTTGTGTGGAGTATTGCAGCCACTTATGGGATGGCTCAGCAAAATACTAGCTTGCTGCCCTTGACTCGGTGGAACGCAGAGCAAAAAAGGCTCATAGGTGACGAAACGTTGGTGGCTGGGCTTCATGATCCCACTATCGCCCTTTTACTACCGGACTACCAAACACACTGCAGGGTACCATCCGCACTTGGTTGATACCCCGACCAGTCGTACTCAGCGCTACTTTTTTTTGTTTGGGAAATCATCAAATAACTTCTCCCGCTTTGGGTGGAGTGGGAGGGCGTGTCAGACTTTTACTGACTAAAACCCACCCGTGTTCCCTCAGTTGCCTGTGTGCCAGGGGCTGCGGTATCTCTTTCGAACAACCCGCACCCCTGTCATGTATCGGCCCTTGCGGGCCCCATCAGTTGCTGCTGGCATCTCTTTGAGGCGCGAGTGGAACACAACGCGCCGTTGACCCGGGCTTGGTCCTTACCGGACAGTGAGCTACCCATTACTCGTCGTCCGCAAGCCCGTGCCTACGGTGGCCGGGAATCAGCCTGGGATTCCCGACGCCCAGGGCGTCTCCTGCGAAGGCCACGGCTGTGAGGGCGCATGTACTGCATCTCCCTCACGTGCGCCGCCTCCCTCTTTGTGAGCATAACTGCTTCGCTGAAGGAGGCGACTGCTAGCCATGCACTTTCGCTCCGTACCATGGCCTGAACCAGGATCGGACGCGAGAGATCGTGGCCGCCGATCCCCTCCATGAGGACATGGCGGTGCTCCGCAGAAGCCGGGCAGACCTCCACCGTATGCTCTACCGTGTCCTCAGGGCGATCTTGGCAATGAAAACACCCGGCGTTTCCTCCCGCCCTATCAATGATATTAGATGACTAATTTGGACCTCTCCAAATTAGTCATCTAACCAAACGAATGAACTGGGCACGCCATGATTGCGGCGGTAAATTAAAATTAAAATATTTTTTGCTCAACACAATACATAATCATACATTTCTAGATGTCAAGTGAATACGCAGTCCACTGTGTTGCACCAACTCAGGCATGCAAAATTATATTAAACCAATAAAATTATACTATTTTATAAATTCACCTTAATATGTTTTACAATTTCATTAATAACTCAAAATAATATCATAGAAAATGTCATAAATTCAAATCAATAAGTATGTAATGTCAGAATATATAATGTCATAATTACTAAGTAATGTCTATTACAAATATGATAATTTTAATAAAAGTAAAAACAAAACGAACTCAGGTATTAACCTAATTACACGTATTATTATTAGTATTACACACACAAATTTGTATCAGAGAGGTATTCATTAATTGTGTAGTATGTCTTACTTATCAGTAGATTATTGAGTTGCTTCTTAAATAAATGGGTATCTTTAATACTTAACAAAGCATTAGGTAAGTTATCATAAATATGTGGTGCCATTTCTACGAAGTTTTTACGGAATACTGCTTTTTTGTGTTGCTTACTGCTTATTTTATTTCTATGTCGCGGATTGTGTACTTTTTCAAAAAGGTGGATGTTTGTTTTGACAAATTCGGCCACCTCATATATGTATAGGCAGGGTACTGTTAATATACGGAAATTCAGAAAGAACGGTTTGCAGCTTTCCGTGCTTTGAATACCGTATATCGCCCTCACACATCTCTTTTGCGCTCTAAATACTGTCTCCTTGTTGGTGGAGTTACCCCAGTATATAATCCCGTATCGTAATGCAGACGTAACATATGCATGACACGCCGTAACCAAAACTTTTTGATTTACCTCCTTTGAGAGATTACGTAAAGCATAGGAATTCCCCTCTTTGAGGAGTGGCTTGAGAGGCGGCATGGCGTCCTTACCTTCCGCCTGACACAGTTCCTCACCGGACACGGCTGTTTCGGGAGGTTCCTGTTTCTAATAAGGCGGGAGGAAACGCCTGGGTGTTTCCCACTGCGAAGATCGCCCTGAGGATACAGTGGAGCATACGGTGGAGGTCTGTCTGGTTTGGGTGGAGCACCACCGTGTCCTCATGGAGGCGATCGGCGGTGGCAATCTCTCACGTCCGGCCCTGGTCCAGGCCATGGTACGGAGTGAGAGCGCATGGCTAGCAGTCGCTTCCTTCAGCGAAGCAGTGATGCTCGCAAAGAGGGAGGCGGCGCACGTGAGGATGCAGTACATGCGCCCTCACGGCCGTGACCTTCGCAGGAGACGCCCTGGGCGTCGGGAATCCCAGGCTGATTCCCGGCCACCGTAGGCACGGGCTTGCGGACGACGAGTAATGGGTAGCTCGCTGTCCGGTAAGGACCAAGCCCGGGTCGACGGCGCGCAGAGCGGGAGAAGTCATTTGATGATTTCCCACCCAGAAAAAATAAAAACCAAACGAATGCACAGATTATGAAGCGAACTGCAACCTCGGAGAACTGGAATCTTCAACATGAAACACAACGTCTACTAAGAGACGAAAGCTTTTTATAAAGTATATATTTTTTCTCAATAACAAAGAGGTTTATTAAGAAATTATTTGTAGCATTTTTTTGGTCTTGGTCGGTAGGGACCTATTAAATTGTTTGAAATTAAGAACAGAACAACAGCGTATTTTTCAAAACAGTCTTTTTTTAGACGGTAGTGACGGGATTCTGACAATTGTTGATGAATAATTAGTTACACACGGGCGAAATCACGGACCGGAACAGAGTCCCTATTCTCTATTTGAAATATAATTAGACATTTAAACAAACCTTTTTACAGTCCGACCAACCGATTTCGTTTTTTATTTCGTATGCATAAGGATGACATTAAAAGTGGTTACAATACCAACTGCTTACTGCAGATGCCATTTATCATGCTACCAAAAAGTTGAATGGACTGTACAAAAGGTTTATTTAAATGTCTAATCTTATTTTGAACGGAGTATAGTGATTTGTGAGAAGTGAGAATATTGAAATGATTTCGTGCCTCATTCAATACATCTGCACTTCCGCAGTAGAGTGTCGTCGTACCTCGCCGCACGCATTATCGTATCTACACTGCGCTGACCGCGCCCCGCAATACCCAAGTTGTATTTTATTTATTAAACAAAAGGCATAGCACATATTTGTTGAAACTTTTGTGTGGAAGCTGAGTTTATTATTACGAATATGTAGGCAAAAAATTATCAATTTAAATTCAATATTGCGCATATCGCAACGTAAAAAAACGATTACTTTTGCAGCATATTACTTAGTTGTTAGAACTTTTGTTGTAAGGTGTAACTAATACCTATGCCCGTAAAGGAGATGATTTAAAAAACTTAAATTTTTTATTGAATGAGTTACGGGACATTTTCAGTTTTCCATTGTTCCACAATACCTATCTGTTAGCATTTTCACTAATATATAGTTTAGATAGTATTAATAAACAATCAGTAAAGTATTTTAATTTAAGTTTTATATTCTTGTTATAACACGAAATAATAGGAAATACCTACCTCATACCTATTGCATAAGTCTAAACTGTTAGCATTTTTGTACATAGCATTGAATTCACTAAATTTATCCACCCAGAGAAAATAAAAAACTTTTGAATTATCGAAGGGCATATTTTTCTGGCTACTGGACTAATTGCTTTACCATAATGTGTACTTAGGTGGTAACTATATAATTGAGATCATTATGAACCCTGTAGGGCACAGCAAAAGGGTAGGAGATAGGAAGCCCAGTTTTAGGAGATTGTGAATAAATTTAACGTTCAAATAAAACAGATATTCGTAATTTTGATTTATACATGGATTATAAACAACAAAGTCAAAGGTTGATTTGAAATAAAATTGTGGTCCATAATTTGGTTGGTCCGTGGATGGGTGACCATCTTTACATACCGACACTTCTCTGTTCCTCGGTAAGCACGTTAAGCCATTGGTTTCGGGTATTATTCGTCGTGCTTTGACAAAAAGGCTGACAACAAGTCTTACCAAGGGGTATCGTATTACCCAGTAACTGGTTTGTGGAGGTCAGATAGGCAGTCGCTTTATTTAAAATGCTGGTATTCAGCTGCATTCGGTTAGACTGGAAGCCGACCCTAACGTAATTGGGAAAAGGCCAGGCACATGATGTTGTGGTCCATATTTTGGCTTGGCAAAAAAAGGTAACTAGTAGACATTATTTTTATGCTAAACGTTGATAAAACAATCTGCTTAGCCTTTTTGGGGACGGCTGTCCGGCCGTACCACTGTTTTACATGAAGCGACTGCTTATACCTCTAACACCTAGTTACTGGTAACCAGATACCCCTTGGTAAGACTGTTTGTCAGACTTTTGGGCGTTTGACTAGGTACTCGTAATGACTGTCAGATCTACGAATGACACCCGAGGCCAACGAGTAAACGTGCTTTCAGAGGAATGGAGGGGTGTCGACATGTAATGAGTGGCCGGCCATCCACTCGACTGACCGAGGCAAGAGTTTCTTTATTCTTATTCAGCACATAAAAACAAATTAGCTTGCAATATTTCCACGGAGCTATAAAAAATCATATTTCTACACATGATCGAAGCCTATTCTTATGCTAAACAAAATACAACATTAACATAAAGATACTTTCTCATTCATAAATAAACTATTTTTCCATAGACAATTACTGAAGATGGTGGGCGTCAAATGGCAATAAATTTAAATTCATGAATGGCGATAAAAGATTTGACGTTGAGTTAAATATAATACCTCTCTACAATTTAAATGTTCTGAAAAATATCAATAATAGTTTAAAAATACGTTTAAACCAAAAATCACACAGGCTTTATTTAAACATACATACATACATACAGATAAATAAAATTGGAGTGTTTGTTTGTAATATTAAAATAACCGCTTTTTACTTAATGCATATAGATAGGTACCTACCGAAAATGCTTATACCAAAATATATTTTTTTACAATTTTTGTCTGTGGTCTGTCTGTTTGTTCCGGCTAATATCTGAAACGGCTGGACCGATTTTGACGGGACTTTCACTGGCAGATAGCTGATGTAATAAGGAGTAACTTGGGCTACTTTTATTTTAGAAATTTTATTTATTTTTATTAATATATATAATATAATATAAATATAAATAATAAAGAAATAACTATTCCGCGCGGACGAAGTCGCGGGCACAGCTAGTTATTAAATGTGTCGAAAATTTATGTTTACGGTCAAGGCGTAACCGCTTTGACCTTTGCAGTTGTAAGGTAATTCTTTAATAATACCTCGCCATCCGATACGATCGACCTTATCCGCATTATAACTCTACATAAGGTAATGGAATTATATTATAGGAGTGAATTAAGCGTCACTAGGGGTGATACATGGTTTTTCGGTGTCAACAAACCGCACCTGAAGCGATTACTTCACATATTCGTCTCGTGTCGATCAGAAAATACTGTTCGGAGTGTTCGGCATCTTCTAACCTCGCTGAATCATGTTCGTATCGACTTTGCACAATTCGCTCGGCTTGTAGTGCGGGTAGTGAACGATTTTGCGTAAACAAAGAATGATAAAAATGGTTAAATTTTAAATTAAACCATTTTTATCATTCGTTATAAAACTTTAGAAATTCGTTGGTAAAATGTGGAATATAAGAATAATTAATCATTTATTAATAAAAGCAATGCTTTTTTATTTTTTTCTAATAGAAACAAACTTTAATTAAATTATCTACCTAGTTAAAAACAAAATATATAACAAATTCTACAATTTTTAATAGTGCATATCATACTTTTAAGACAAGTTATTGAATTTAAAAAAAATTGCATGTGAGTACATTATTTCATGTGAGTACAGCATACGGTGAAGGTCTTCCCGGCTTGGGCGGAGCACCGCCGTGTCCTTGTGGAGGCGATCGGCGGCGGCGATCTCTGGTCCAGGCCATGGTACGGACCGAGAGTGCATGGGCAACCGTCGCTTCCTTCAGCGAAGCAGTAATGCTCGCGAAGAGGGAGGCGGCGCACGTGAGGGAGAGGCAGTATATGCGCCCTCACGATCCTAGCATCCACAGGAGATGCCCTGGGCGTCGGGAATCCCAGGCTGATTCCCGGCCACCGTGCGCGGGCTTGCGGACGGCGAGTAATGGGTAGCTCGCTGTCCGGTAAGGACCAAGCCCGGGTCAACGTGTGTTCCACGCGCGCCTCAAAGAGATGTCAGCACGATCTGGTGGGGTCCTCAAGGGCCGATGCCTGCCAGGGGTGCGGGTTGTTCGAAAGAGATACCGCGAGCCCTGGCACACAGGTAACTGAGGGAACACGGGTGGGTTTTAGTCAGTAAAAGTCTGACACGCCCTCCTGCTCCACCCAGAGCGGGAGAAGTTATTTGATGATTTCCCACCCAAAAAAAAATAAACCCCTTCAACTGTCAAGTTACTGAGTACAATTAAAAGTCGAACTATAACATTATTTTCGATTTTGCCGCCCAGCTGTGCCAAATCTTGCCGACCCGAACAAGTGTGTAGCACCCCTTACATGTAACTGAGCGATGCTCAGTTAACGGGAGGAACGGGAGATTTACACCCACAGGTTCAAATTATAACCACAGCGGCTTTACAGACATCAAAGACTAATCAACGATCAATTAAAAGATATTAATGTTCTTTAACATACCATAAAGATTAGGAACATAGACAACAGCGCACCATAAAAAGAAATGTTATAGAAGCTCATAAAACACTTTCCTTTAGAAAATTACGTCACTTTATACGAAACGACCAAACGAGGTAAAGTGTACAATGTTCAGGACATACTGCCAATCGTTTTATTCGTGCACCCTGTGGATCAGCTGTACTCAGCGGACACTCAATGCCCTTCGTGTACAATATAAAATTGCTTTATTGCTTGCTACTGAGATGCTGTAGTACGTCTAGCATGTTTATGGAGGCTCGGATTTATGGCTTTCATGCCGTCATGAGAAAGCGAGCGGCCTCCATATTGCACCGTATCTGAGCAAGCTTCAACAGCATTCTGAAATATGTTATGTTAGCAGAGCCGTTAGACGGTCCTTTTATTAGACACTGGATTGACCTCCACGTGTCTAATTGATGCCGTTTCTTTCTATTTGTATTGTATTGTAATGTACTAACTTAGCTCTTAAGTACAAAGTTACTTACTCAAATATGGATAACTGAATCATCCGAAATAAATTATATACACCGTGACATTTTAGTCGTCTTACAACGGCAGCCCACTTCATGTACCCAATGACTGCTATCTACTACCATTCATAAAAATATTTTTTTTTTTGAACATTTGTATAATCAAAAACATGAAAATATCACTAAGACGAATGACGTAGTTTGAAACACCCTGTTATGGAGATGGAATTAATGATGGAATGTAATGGTAGGTAGGTAGATATCTTCTACCGTTTGATACGTAAACATTATTAACAGGGAGGGTGTTTCATAATTCTGAAGCATTCATTATTTTTCTTTGTATCTATTATCTTAATTAATGGTAACAATGTTTTAATCGCGCCTAGAGGTATGTTATGACGGATACATTGAGTGGACCATCTTTGTAAGACGACTAAAATGTCACGGTGTATATATACAACCGTCAAATGATGTTCACAAAGTTGTCAAGAGTAAGCCGGCCTTGTAAACCAAGGGTTCCGTCTACCAATAATATCGAAGGTCTATTACTCTGCTCATAAAAAAACGTTTTTTTTTTTCAAAATGTATAGGTACTAGGTTTTACCAGCGGTTTCGCCCGGGTGGACGTAGAAAATTATACCACGGGAACGTCCTACGCCAGGATAATAAAAAGTATCCTGTGTTGATCTAGGTTATAAACGATCTATGTGCCAAATGTTATCCGAATCTGTGCAGCCGTTTTGCGTGATTCAGTAACTAACATCCAAACATTCACATTTATAATATTAGTAGGATATCGCGTCGTGACTCGTTGAGTACCTAGGTATCGGCCGACAGCTTAAAAAAATACCATTCCTTTTGAAATTGGTTACAAAATTATAATTACCATCATTCTGATCGTTTGAGGGACTACAAGTTTCTAATTTACTTGCTAGGGGAACAGCAATTGGTCCGGTATGGATCTTCTTAAACACCAAATCACCGAAAACGGTTCATAAACCACCCATTAACTTGGTTAGCGGGCTACTAATCTGGCCACCCGGGCGGTCGGCGCGTCACCTCAGACACCTCTCAGGTTACCTTTAATTCCGAGGGCTTCCCATGCCACTGTTGACAGTAGCTGTCAAATTAATTACAAGCATGCTAGAGGTAAGCAGAGATTAAGGTCTTAAGGAATTGTGATGAAAGGCGTGTAAGTTGGGTAAATATTTGAGTAAAAACAGAAGTAGCCCACCAAGTAGTCTAAGCAGAGGTATACCCTCTATAAAGGGAAGAATTTCCAATTCAACAATGCAATGCGTTTGTGTACAACACCTGTCTGTTTCATTCAAGCCCTGGAATCTATACCTGAACCCAGGTTATGAGTTATTATTTCTTGCTTGTAAAATTATCTAC
The DNA here is from genome assembly GCA_949091785.1 of Polymixis lichenea. Lineage (NCBI taxonomy): Eukaryota > Metazoa > Arthropoda > Insecta > Lepidoptera > Noctuidae > Polymixis > Polymixis lichenea. Next base: position 21,642,371 of record OX420951.1, on the reverse strand, counting down.
ACTAATATTATAAAGAGGAAAGATTTGTATTTTTGTATGTAACGAATAATGTTAAAAACTACTGGACCGATTTAAAAAATTCTTTCACCGTTAGAAAGCTACATCTTTACCGAGTAACAAAGGCTATACTTTATCCCCGTATTTCTACGGGATCGGGAACTACGCGGGTGAAACCGCAGAGTGCTGCTAGTGTTAAATAAAAAAAGTTAAAGTTTAAATAAATAAAATGTTTAGTAACTGTTTAACTTTGTGTTTTCATCTTTTCAGTACAATAAATTATATCTTATTCAAAGTATTCTAGCCATGGCTCGTTTCAATTACTCTTTCATTCTATTTAATCGTTTTCTCTCGTATCGACACTAAAATTATAATATCATGAGAATGGCACATGCCGTGCAATTAATTTTTATTTGATCATGTTTATATATAAATCCCAATTAAGTCCGCAAAGTTTCACTAGCTAATTTTATTTGACCCTGTATTTAACTTTCGCAAGTCGTGGATTATCCTCACCAATATTTCTGTACACTCCAGGCCCGTATTAGCAGACCAATGTATGTGAAGGGCGTGTCCAGCTAGCCCTTCATCAGTTCCCCTGCAATTTGAATACACTGCAGTCTGCAGTGTAATGTATGTGCTGGTCGAAGTTGTAATTGTTAAGTAATAACAGATCGGTAGATATCTCAGATCTGTAATCAGCTCGGCTCGTTTGTGCCTGATATTGTTTGTATAGGGTTGTAAATTGTTAACTGAAGTACGTAGGCGTAGGAAGTGTTCCTTAGTACGGTGTTCATCGCTACATGCATTCAATGCATAGCTAAGGCTGCTATAAAAAAATCAGCCGCCTAATCTATAAATCATCGTATAGCGGTCATTTCGTTTGTTATTGGACATCGTCGCATAAACTGTAACCATGAGTTCAGCTCATCATTTTAGACCCCCAGCGTAGACATTTTTCGTCGGTTGTTAACACAAGTTATTATTTCAACGCAGGAGAGTTCAGAATCATGTACGGAATATATAATAACGGGTTACGCGTCTATGTGCCTGCCACCCTGCATAATTTTCTTTCTAAGGATTAGGTTGGAAAACTACTAAGATAAGTCAAACGATACATTTCAAGAAATAAACCCCAAAATTATCAATTTTAACAAAAACCGCGAGCACAAGGGAATGCCAGACCAGTATCTATTTCATTCAATTAAACATAACTGCTCCATGGCATACGTACCTACATACTGTTGATAAATTAAGAACATACTTCGGAAAGCAATTGTTTTTTTTTATATATTACAAACAGCATGAAATTCCGCTTAGTAATAATGCTGTTTAAGAAATCACAGCAGATGTAAAGCTTTGTTCAGATGGGCCTACTTTTGGGGCACAAATAAACCACACAAGAGCATCGGAGAGAAATAAAGATTTACTATCCGATTCCATTTGCAATGATGCTGGTCAATACCGAGAACTTAATACTTATGTATTGCTTAAACGTCTAAGTCAGCCTATCATTATCTTGGATCTTTTTATTGCAGCTATTACAACATAAACCCTTTCTCTTAGTCTACATTAGGACTTGCGAAAATGCGTGGGAGTAGGTAAGTACCACTGAATAACAATAGCATATTAAGCCAAAAGTGGAACAACACATAAATTGACAATATTAAGTCATAATTTATTATTATGCTGACTTATGTGAGAGTCTGATATATGATTATTAGTAATCTTAGCACTCGATTATGGTGAATGTGAAGCTTAACAGCCATTTTACCTATAATCGCCTTAAATGACCTAACCCACAAGATACAATTTCATTACCAATATTTGCATCCTATAAAATCGCTCCATCCGAACTCAGCCTTACTTCAAAGCCACCGGAGGTTCCATCACTAATTGAGCTAACGCAGATTATGTCTGAATTAATTAAACGTTCTTATTAAATAGGTAATTAGTAGGCTTATGAGCCGCGATCAGAGCGCAGCGGGAGACCGCGGCTGTATCCCCAGCGTGCGATCTTTTTCATATGTTATTAGATTACGATGTTATTCAGAGAATGTTGAGGAAATTGATTTGGAAGTTTTAAAGAATTTTGTTAATTTGATTTCATAATCAAGCAACTTGTTAAAGTTGTGGTGATTCTTAACAGGAATTACTTACCTCGTAAGAAATAATGTGACCCCTTCTACAGATCGTTTCGTTTGAGTCTCGAAAAAGGTGTTCCTAAACGAAACGTTTCCATGCATAATTATGTACCGTAAAAGAGTACCTGCGTAGTCTTTCTAACTGTTAATATCACCAAATTAACCAATTCATCCCCACAACCTACTATAATATTATAAATTAGAAAGTTGGAATAATTTTCGATCTCGACGCGGGCGAAGCCGCTGTCAAAATCAACCCTGCATTCAGGCACTAACTTTAATCATAGGATAAGAAACTCTATACCATACAATATGGGTTCCTAACATGCGGGAACCCGAATAAGATCAGATTACATAATCAAGTGCAGGACATAAGTCCTTTAACCGATAGTGTATCACCAACATCGTCACGTGTGTCGGTTTACGTGATCAAGTAGCGTGGATGATGGAGACTAGACGTGACAAAAAATATGTTATGAACGTGTATCGATCTATGCGTGATTGAAATGTAAAGTATCGGGGTGTTTGTTTAGGTAAGGTTTACGATCGTGAGGTAACATTGTTGACGCTTTACGAGTTTTAATCTTCTTGTTAACCTTTATTGACTACCATTTCCGCCTAATATCATATTATTATTTGGCTGTAAGCAATTAGTATCACATTATAAATGAGCTGTTATTTAAGTTCTTATGAGGATTAAATTTAAAGCTAAATCTTTTACAGGGGAAATTTTAAGTTAAAAATAACTTTTGGGAAATGGTTTAGTGATCTTGATATGCTCGAATAAAACGTATTAGGCTTGGCGAATCTGATTTCCTAGTTCTGACTGACCTACTCTATATTCAGTTTAGATATTACTACTGTGCTGTGATTGGGAATAATAAATTTTCCTGTAAAATGACCTGTCTCTTTCACCCACCACGTTACCACACCACAGTCATCTCAAAACCTCATGGAAATCCTATTAGTAGTTAGAACAGAACATTAACTAGTTAGCTAGCTACATATTTCCGTAAAAGGCGTTGGAAAGCATGGCTTTTGCGGCGTTAACTCGATCGCAATGAGACATGTCATGTGTTCGTGGAATGGCCGCGATTGGCGCGACCCCCGAGTGGTGCGACTAGTAGCCGTGAACCAGCACATGCTTCGAATACCTGCCTATGTCGAGTGGATAGACAGGAATGATAGTTGATTGAGTTCTACAAACTCTTAAGTTGAAATGTTTAAAGATTGTGTTGTCTAGTCTGACACTTATTTTTAATTACTTGTTAAAGGAACAAAATCTTGCTTGGGTATCTCTGAAAACTATAGAAACAAAAACTGCTACAGGCAGAGAATGCAACGCAAGATAATCACGTCTGTTTGCATCATACGTCGCCTATACTCATATTAAGCCATTCTTAATAACAAGTTCTAAAAACAAACAGTCTAATTGCCCCACCCAACAGTCATTTTCATATTCCCAACCGAAGAATCTCCTGGAACCTTGAACAAACAGTGGTGAGAATCCGAAAAGCGCCGAGACAATAAAACTTCACGAGCCCCCAAGAAACCACCTGTCTTGGACACTCAATTTTAGTAGCCGTACTACCGAAGCAAGTACAAGTAGTCCTTGGGAGCACATTGGTGGCCCGCCCAGTACTAACGGCCGTGACTTACGAGTTTCAGGTCGCAGGTTCAAACCCAGACAGGTACTTCACTTTGTGTAAAATATTTCATGACCACTGCTCTCAACGTGCAACTGCTCCCTACGCGATCGAATCAGGAATGAAGAGATCCGTAGGAGAACCAAGGTAACCGACATAACCCGAAGAATTGCCAAACTTAAGTGGCAGTGGGCAGGGCACATTGCTCGCAGAACAGATGGCCGATGGGGCCGGAAGGTTCTGGAGTGGCAACCGCGTACCGGAAGACGTAAAGTTGGAAGGCCTCCCATAAGGTGGATCGATGTCCTTGTGAGGGCCGCAGGAGTCCGCTGGATGCGGGAAGCACAGAACCGGTCGAAGTGGAGGAGCTTGGAGGAGGCCTATGTCCAGCAGTGGACGTCTTTCGGCTAGAATGATGATGATGATGATGATGACTGCTCTCAAAACAGTGAAGGAAATCATCGTGAGGATAAGGACATGCTCTTGAACTGCTGGAAATGGGCCTCCCATAAAAGGGGGGTTTTGCCATAGTCGCCACGCTTGGCAGACGGGTTGGCGATCGCAGTACGGTGGTACGGTCAAAGGCATAGAGAAAGCTGCTGCCCATTCTCTGGTAAGTCCCTTAGTCGTCTTCTACGACACCCACGGGAAGAAATGGGATGGTGCTATTCTTTTACGTCCGGCACCACACGGAACATGGACACCCAACTGTCAATTAACCCCGAGCACAAGTAACAAGGCAATTTCAATATCAAAGCCTTCCCAGGTAAATCTCAAATACCTGGAATATTAAAACTAACAAACCATTGTTTAAAATTTCAAACAATAACGTTCAAACATTTCCTTAGAAGACTTGAAAGCACACCGCCCGACTCCTGCGCATACAGAGAGCTTTTAATAAGCGTACTAGGAATAACATAGCTTAGCCTGTGGTTTTGCCCGCATCATGTAGTAATTTGAAGTAACAGAATATAGATAATACTGTAGAACGAAAGTAAGTAGTGCGATATAGTACTACGATAAAGTGTATATCAATAGAATTAAATGGAAATGTAAACAAACCTGTTAAAACTAAACATATTCACGACTTTTCCAACAAAATTCATTTGAAAAAGAAATAATTTGTAGTGAAAATAAAATGAAATTTTTGAAAATGAAAAACATCTTTATACTGTACTTATTTAAAGCCGCGGACAAAGGCTGAGGGAGATTCAATATTTTTTTTAAATGGTACTACAATTGACTGTACGCCATGGCGGTAATCACCCTTTTTACTAGGCGTTTGTTTGTACTTCTATTAAAATTGATAGAAACAGAACTTAGGAATAAATACAACCTAGCTTGGCCTGCGGTTTCGCCCGCATCATGTAATAATGTCTGCGTTTCCCATCGAGTTTATGGTTAGAGTCGGTGAACGGGTCTGAGCATGTGGTCGAGGATCTTACATAAAATGTAAAGCGGAGCGAAAATTGCTCACCTTTTTGTGTAGAAATAGTTCTTAGAGGTGTATGATAGTTGGTACAGTCGTTCTTACTAAAAACTAGCTATGGCCCTGGCATCTGTGGTTCTGTAAAGATCTAGGAAGATCTAAGTCTAAAGGGCCCTATCTAAACACATTTTGAAGATCATAGGTACAGTTTTTCTATACGAAAAGTAGATTAAAAAATGTAATAAATTCATGAGTTTTCTGCAATCAAAACTACATATCATGTCTCACGGCACCATGACAAATATTCAACTTACGAAACTTACCTTACCAGTCTATATTTTTTTGTACGTTTTATCATCTCTTAGAAACTACACAATCCTTGTTTGGTATGAATTAAATTAGTATGCGTTCAACACTTAGGGAGAGTCCGCGGTGTTATGTAGTCGGCGTTATCTGATATTATTTACGAAGCGCGCGCGCACGTGCGACTCTATCGCGAAGCTTTTTACTGAACACCGATAGAGTGGACGAAAGTGCTACTTGTTTGAAGATACGTTTAGTTTCACATAAATTAAATTACATAAAGATAAGCCATGCGTAGGGTGGTTAAAATGACCGTAACTGACTGTAACATTTGTTGGAAATCGTTTTTCACTGTACCTACTTACAATTGTGAGTTTGTTCCACTGTAAAAATTGCATTTTTATCTCAATGCTTTTGTCAATAAACTTATTTATATGTTTTCTTTTGGATTGAAACCACTGCGCACTACACGGGACAATATAATTTATTATATACTAGCTTTTGCCAGCGGCTTCGCCCGCGTGGAGGTCGGTGTATTATACATATAAACCTTCCTCTTGAATCACTCTATCTATTAAAAAAACCCGCATCAAAATCCGTTGCGGAGTTTTAAAGATTTAAGCATACATAGGGATATAGGGACAGAGAAAGCGACTATGTTTTATACTTTTTTTTTTTTTTTTTTTTTAAACGTTGCCCCACACTAGGAATTACTCCTGTATTGTGGGTGCGTTTACAAACATTTAAATTCACATACACAACAATTACTTGTAGGTTATACAAATATTTGTTCCGTGCGGGAATCGAACCCGCTACACGCAGCACAGCAGTCAATCGCTTAACCACTGCGCCAACCGTGCTGTCTACTATGTAGTGATTAGCTTTTGCTAGCGGCTCCGCTGGCAAAAGCCGATAAAAAGTATCCTTTGTGTCCAGTACAAACTATCTGTTTGCCAAATTTCATCCAAATACGTAACGCCGTTTGTGCGTGATTGAGTTACAAACATCCAAACATACAAACTTTCACATTTATAACATTATTAGGATCCCTTATAACCCTTATTTTTACGCCAATTAGAGTGTTAGGTATTTCTTTATCTATGATTTATGCCATAGATACTTTCATTGGTTAAGATACATTGTCTAGCTTTTAGTCACCATAAAGCTCACCAGGACACGGTGAGCTTTATGGTGCCCAGAGGACACGGTGGAGCATACGGTGAAGGTCTGTCCGGCTTGGGCGGAGCACCGCCGTGTCCTCGTGGAGGTGATCGCCGGAGGCGATCTCTCGCGTCCGACCCTGGTCCAGGCCATGGTACGGAGCGAGAGGGCATGGCTGGCAGTCACCTCCTTCAGCGAAACAGTTATGCTCGCAAAAAGGGAGGCGACGCACGTGAGGGCGAGGCAGTATACGCGCCCACACGGCCTTAGTCGCCGCAAAAAAAGGTCCTGGGTGCCGGAAATCCCAGGCTGATTCCCGGCCACCGTAGGCACGGGCTTGCGAACGGCGAGTAATGGGTAGCTCGCTGTCCGGTAAGGACCAAGTCTGGGTCGACGGCGCGTTGTGTTCCACGCGCGCCTCAAAGAGATGTCAGTACCAACTGATGGGGCCCGCAAGGACCGATGCCTGCCAGGGGTGCGGGTTGTTCGAAAGAGATACCGCCGCCCCTGGGACACAGACAACTGAGGGCACACGGGTGAGCTTTAATCAGTAAAAGTCTGACACGCCCTCCTGCTCCACCCAGAGCGGGCGAAGTTATGTGATGATTTCCCACCCAAAAAAAAAGCTCAGCTATCTCCTACATTTATAGTCCGATGGTCAAATAAATATAAGGTTTAATTCAAAATACTGCAATGTGTAGCAACAGAGATCATTCGATAAGTTACTACGTTAATACGCCGAAACTTACGTACAAGTAATATACCTTATAACGATTCACAACATGTACGGAATCGATACTCAATTCTGTGCGCGGCAATAAAATATCAGAACAACCGTCTTTGATATTGACTTGATATGGCAATTGAGCATATCAACTCCCAATCCCATTAAACGGTATATTTACAAAAATAAATTGAGTTTATTAATGTAAGCCATAAACTCAGTCATAACCCACATCGTAAGGGTTTTTAAAAGCCCTTTGCGTACTCGTATCTACCCGAAATGGTTGATAGTTGTGACATAACATACCCTGTGAATGGCAAGCAGAGAGGGTAACAGCACATAATTTCACTTGTAACTTTTTTCTTTGCCTTCTAAAGGTATATCGACACAGTCCACTCATACATGTAGCAATTGGACCCGCATTACGAAACACCGTCTCTTAAGGGGATCCTAGTCACAGGCTTGAACTCACTGGGCCTGGCTAAAAAGCACGCTGTCTCACCAGGCATCGTGTCCGACAGAGGTAGTATCAGTGATGAGCAGCTAGAAGCTAGTCTACACGTATAACATTATTGAATGAGATGCAGGATCATTTATAGTACAACAGGCGGGTAACAAATTTAGAACAGTCCTTCGGAAGATCGGGTTTTATGAAAAAACCACTGCATAAATCAATAACCAATAAAGTTTATTCAACTTTTCGATATTTGAGCTTTGTCGATACCGACTTGGTTTTTCAGATTTTACACTTCCTTTATTACTTAAACACGCCCAAAGTTAAGTTAAATCAGCAAGAAAAACGAATCTTTGTTGGCTCCTAACTTTTTAATGGCTTTTTTATTTTAGTATTCTGTTTCCGTACAGACAATATTAATAATGAGACAAAATCATACCTTGTTTAATTTTTGATGTATATTGTCGAAAAGTGGAGTAATACACTCCCGAAGTTTGTATGGGAAAAATGTGGACTAGGTTCACCTTAACATTGTACAGATTTCTGCAGAATCCAAATGTTTTATGTAATTAATCTCTACCATAAATTCAAATATTGTAAACTTAACGTTCAATTATCTATATTTTTGGGAAATAAAGATATATTATGTTATTATTTTTCAGCTGAAAGGCGTCCACTGCTGGACATAGGCCTCCCCCAAGCTCCGCCACTTCGACCGGTTCTGTGCTTCCCACCTCCAGCGGATTCCTGCGGCCTTCAATGTTACCGGTGCACCTTGTGGGAGGCCTCTCAACTCTACGTCTTTCGGTACCTACGTGGTTGCTACTCCAGAACCTTTCGGTTTGGGCACGCCGCGATTGCGGCGGTAAGTCCTCTCTTTGAGGAGTGGCTTGAGAGGCGGCATGGCGTCCTCACCTTCCGCCTGACACAGGTCCTCACCGGACATGGCTGTTTCGGGAGGTTCCTGTTTCGGATAGGGCGGGAGGAAACGCCCGGGTGTTTCCATTGCGAAGATCGCCCAGAGGACACGGTGGGGCATACGGTGGAGGTCTGCTCAGCTTGGGCGGAGCAACGCCGTGTCCTCGTGGAGGTGATCGGCGGCGGCGATCTCTCGCGTCCGACCCTGGTCCAGGCCATGGTACGGAGCGAGAGGGCATGGCTGGCAGTCGCCTCCTTCAGCGAAGCAGTTATGCTCGCAAAGAGGGAGGCGGCGCACGTGAGGGAGATGCAGTACATGCGCCCTCACAGCCGTGGCCTTCGCAGGAGACGCCCTGGGCGTCGGGAATCCCAGGCTGATTCCCGGCCACCGTAGGCACGGGCTTGCGGACGGCGAGTAATAGGTAGCTCGCTGTCCGGTAAGGACCAAGCCCGGGTCGACGGCGCGTTGTGTTCCACGCGCGCCTCAAAGAGATGTCAGCAGCAACAGATGGGGCCCGCAAGGGCCGATGCCTGCCGGGGGTGCGGGTTGTTCGAAAGAGATACCGCCGCCCCTGGCACACAGGCAACTGAGGGAACACGGGTGGGTTTTAGTCAGTAAAAGTCTGACACGCCCTCCCGCTCCACCCAGAGCGGGAGAAGTTATTTGATGATTTCCCACCCAGGAAAAAAAAAAAAGAACCTTTCGGTTCGATACATACTACTAAAATGTAATTGGAAACCCTTCCGTCTGATTGGTACTTCACAGCTACGCTATGCGCAAACAGACTGACTAATGGCAGTTTGAACAAGGACACAGTAGATCTTGTTGTTTATTTTTATTTCATGCGTGTTTGTTATTGGGTTTGTCCATCAGGAATTTCTCAAACAGCCGGAGTCTGCATTGCCAGGTTTATGGCATTAAAGCTTGCCGCGTATTACAAGGGACTTAAACATAGCTGGCGAAATGTATACCGTAGGTGCACCTCTGTGATAGTTCCGTGTGGTGCCGGACGTAAAACAATAGCACCATCGCATTTCTTCCCATGTGTGTCATAGTAGGCGACTAAGAGACTTACTCGAGAATAGGCAGCAGCGTTCTCTATGCAATTGACCACCATACTACGATTGCCAGCCCGCCTGTCAAGCGCGGCGATTACGGCAAATCCCCCCCTTTTGGGGGCGGCTTATGTCCAGCAGTGGACGTCTTTCGGCTGATATGATGAGGTAGACCTCTGCCTAATTTTTCGACAAAACAGGGATGATATTATGTAGTTTAGCTCGGCCATTTACAAGATTAACCCTACCTCTAATATTAACTATTATAAGTAGACTTTTATACGTGTTATTACTTGTAAGTAGGTCCAATTTACCTGCAATCCAAAAAATGTATTCAAAGAAGGAATCAAAAAACTGTCGAACAGTGCACACCGTCACAGCTGCTTACCATTGAGTGATTTAGCAGTGACAGAGTCGGCCATTATCATAACAGTCTGCAGTCGCTTTTTGCCGCCGTCGATGTAATGGTAGCCTGGTACTGGTAGGTGACGGCAGCTATTACCGTTCTTGCTAACAACTGGCCTTTCAAATGGTCTATTAATCTTAGGATGGTTGTTGTTGCTGACGGGGCGTAATTAGGTATGGATTGTGCTATTTCTTTTGGGTATTCGGCGTTTGGATCTCTTGGCTTGGGTGCTGTCAGGTTTGTTTAATTATTGGTCAACTGAAACTTTACTGCATAGCATCAATGATCAAAAGGCATTTGGTAGTTTCGTTAACTTGTTGCAATAGGTCCATTGATTTTTGTTAAGGTATAGTATTATAGGGTCCAAGCTGCAACAGCGCATGAGCTTTTCAGACAGTTTGCCACTTATCGGCAAAAACAAATCATTACTGGTCCTTGCTGAGAAATACTTAAAAGAATATTAATAGCTATTTCTGTCAATTCAACTTGCAATAAAAATCGATAAGGACATATAATTATAGTTTCTTGACCAAAAAACAAGTGTTTCCGACTCCCATACGACACACACACGACTGGAACTAGCAACAAGTTACAAGACCCGATTGTCTCCATCGCGAACCATCATAAAATTACAAATCAACTTTTTTACCAAAAGCTTTCGCTCGTCATCAAAGTTGTATACATTAATCATACCTGTCTGTCTGTTGCAGCCGCTTACGAGGGAGCTTGCAGGTGGGAAAGAGAGGGAGCGATAGCGTAAGAGGTGCGTGCGCGCCGCGTCCGTAGCGCCGCACCGCGTCAGTCCACGGAAACCTCCGCAGGGAGCAGTCACGTCGAGTGTTTTTAAATATTTTTTATTAAATAATACTTTAATTTTCTCGAACAAACTTGTGATATTATACTAAAGTGTGAAGTGTGTGTCGTCACTTTTGTGTCGTATGGGTCTGGAAGTGTACTGTGTACTAACGTGCAGTGTTGTGTTTGATTGTGTTACATCTGTCGTCCTGCTTCACGGTGATGATTATTGGATTTGCTCGAGGTATAGTATTTTTGTTTTATTGTTTACATTGTAGTTGTACCATAGGATTCCGTACAATCTAGATCCGAAGAACCGTACCATATTTCAAATGAATAGTTTTAGAAAAATTACTTCCATAACCAGAAAATCTGTGGATTTTCCTCTCTACCAGACAAATTGAATGGTAATTCCGACAACTAGACGTGATAAATATCTATCAAAGAAGTCCATACAGAAAAACAGTCATTAGCAAATAGGAGAATCTACGCCTTACCTAACCGAAATAGTTGAACCGAAAAAATCTCTCGCATCAGCGTTGTAATAATAAAATAGATCATTAATCAAAACTACGATAAAATCTTTAGCGACAATAGATCGTTAAGTCGAACGAAACGCAACATAAAATGAAATATGAACTTGAAAATACGCTATTTGGAATATGCGAAGACAGAGGCGTATCTTAGATGTTATCTAAGAAAAGACATCAACGCGCTCGCGTTGTGCATTTTCACAAACGAATTTTTACGATAGAAAGTTATTTATCGCGATAATCTTAACTACCTATGTTTGTATTGAGTGTTGTGGGTTAAGTATGTTGTTTACCTAATTATATATTTCAAATTATAGTCGGAAGTGGTTGACTCTTTACCTTCCTCTATTTGAGGAAGTTACGAATCCACAGTGGGAAGAAAATTGTATTTAAGAAATCGATGGGATTACAAAATCCATTTCTTAAATTGGTATGCGATTGAAATGTCAAATCGTTTTAAAAGCCGAGTCTTCGACAGTTTTTAAAGCTTTTAAAAATTTTATTGAGCAATAAATTAAGAAGTAAATCACCCAAATGATATTTTCCTGTTATATTTTAAGAAAATCTTAAATTATTTCTTAAACATCTTATTTGAAACACGAGAATACTTAAAAGTGGTTATTTGCATACCTCCGGCGTTTCATGAAGCCATGAAAACGTCAATGTCGCCAATAAATGCGATAACGATACGAATACAGCCTTATTTCCAATACGAGCTAATGTCACTTGTAATTCTCACAGAATAAGGTTAAAAATTCTTTAAACTTGATCTAGTAGAATTTGTATGCAAGTCAGGTTCAGCGAAATTAATATTAAAATTCAAAATTATAGTATTTTGGACTCTGTTACTATAACACTAAAGTTCAAGAACTGTTATTAAGATGCACTTAGTTTTTATAATTCTATTTGTTTTAACAAATGCTGTGACGTATCTGATGCCATCTATCTCGCGTCCCTACGGTTAATGTAAGGAATTATTGTGCTCAGATGAAATTGATATTGAAATAATAGTCGATATGCAGACTAACATACAATTATATTGTACTAGCTTTTGCCAGCGGCTTCGCCCGCGTGGAGGTCGGTGTATTATAAATATAAACCTTCCTCTTCAATCACTCTATCTATTAAAAAAACCCGCATCAAAATCCGTTGCGTAGTTTTAAAGATTTAAGCATACATAGGGATATAGGGATAGAGAAAGCGACTTTGTTTTATACTATGTAGTAATTAAGAAGAGAATCAATGGCGAACATGTTTGCCACCTGATAGGTAATGTTTGTACACTGAATTTTGTGGCAACGGTTCCATGATATGACATGACAGGAAATGAAGGATCGTTTAATTATGTTGAAACAACTTTAAGATTTTTCCTTAAAGCTTTTAAAATATAAATGAGATCAATACTCAAGTATCAAAGGCAAATATAAAACTTCAACCTCGATCTGTCCGCCTGAAAACGTACTAATTCTCTAATTGGACAATTAAGTAATCTCGTATTATAATCCAAGATAAAGCCGACTTCAGAATGTTAACCAAATCTATTGACAAGCACCATTATTAAGCAACTAACTTTAAACTTTCACTAATTCTAATGAACATTCTATTAATTCTCTAAAAATATCTTTCACATTACAAACTTGACTTCCGTAACTTACACAGAAGCTTTCCTAATCTTAAGTAAGACTCAAGTTCATTAAGTTACCAGTGTATAGCCAATCACGCGGCTGCTTACCGAGAGACCGCCCACGTCGACCGCCTTCCATTTACATAACATATCACAAACACATACGGCGATATCATCAATATACCTATGTATTATTTATGTACATAACCGACAATATTACACAACACCTTGTTTTGATAGTAAGACATCCGTTTGGAAAACTGCGGCCAGCGTTGTCATGGGAAAGTAATCGAGAGTGTGGTGTTTTGATAACAGCTTGGTCGATTGACCAGAAGGGTTAAGTGTAAAGTGCCTGGGGGAATAATATATCATCAAAAGAAACCCGTCGTAATATCAGATTAGTATTTTAGGCTCGCTTTACATTATGACCTAGCGCAATGTGGTTTAACACATCTTCACATCACAGCTCTGCCTGTTTTCGTGAAATATAGCCATAATTTAGTGAAAAACACTGTCAGAATTTTATCAATAATTGCATGTCAATCATAATAGTACATTACGTACGTGACTTAAAGTAGTTACGCGAGCAATAATGGACTACTTAAGTTACACGTACCCTATACTGTTTTATAGCACGTGTGACCTAAACTTAAGTCACAAAAAAGCGTGACTTAAGTGCGGGTTTAAGTCACACTGTGTTATGCAACCCGAAATACTGAATACCTGCTGAGTGGATTAACATCAGAGCTGAATACTGAATACTCATCAATGGCACACGTGTACCAATTCCGGCCCAGCTCTGAACATGAACTTCCTTTGGGAATCTCTGTGACTCAGTCCAAAGAGTTCAATAGGTAAACAATTCATTCAGCAGGTACCATTTTCTATGTGGTATTGGACCATTTGGAGTTATGCCAATACTAAGACTGCCGGTGTGTTAAATAACAGATTGACAGCATGCCTATTAATACCAGTTTACTCCTAGGCCAAATAGGTGATCGTTTCACATTTGAGTATTTGAAACGTTAGACGCGTTATTTATTATTATGAGACCCAAATGATATCGTACCGTTAGATTCGATTAGACATTCCATAGTTATTTTCTGCACTGCACTAGACAAGTGGCTGTGACTGCGACTGCGGCGTTTCGTATTTTTACTACGACTTACATCAGGGTTGTCCTACATAAGCTTTTAGGTAAGTAATGTCAATCCAATTAATTTTTAACCGACTTCGAAAAGGAGTTCTTTTTTATGTATGTTCCCCGATTACTCGAAGATGGCTGGACCGATTTGGATTTTTTTTTTTGTTTGAAAGGGTATACTTCCCAGGTGACCCCATCAAGTCAGGATCTGATGATGGGATCCTGGCGAAATAGAGAGAATTCTTCAAATTTATAGGCACACTTGAAACCATTTGGATAGTTTTTGGAAGAGTACTTTCTCGGAGTGGTCCCATTTCAATTTGGTGAAGATCTGATGAAGAACTTCGGAGATAGGAACGGAACTCCTCAATAAATGATAGCAAATGGACTGGAATTACTGAAATCTCATGTCTTAGACAGACATGAGATTGTTTACAGGTGGTGACAAAAAATTTAAATACAAATCCAAAGTCACCGCCTTCCGTAATTAAAGTCATTTTACACTTTTTAGTGTTTTTTTTTTGGAAGTCGGTTGTTTCTTTTTTTTAAAGTTTTTATTGACTTTGTCATCATTATTATCGCTGATGAGAATATCACTTTGTCTAGTTAGGTCCTCTTGCCCGGAAAAAAAAAACTATATGTAGTTCACAGTTCAACAGGAATAATTGTTTTGTGCAACTACAAGCTGGCAGGGACAGCGGCGCACACGTTGTGCGACACAGGTTTCAGAATCATGTACTCTATCCATGGCAACAGGTTGTGCGTCGCTGTCCCTGCCAGCCTGTATCTATACTTTAGATCCTCTGTTCTCTTTATAATTCTTCATTTATTAGCACCATAAAACGTATCAACTACCAATGTTACAACAAGTTTAACAACAAAATACCACTTTCTCCCGTAACAGCCACTAAACTATGTTCATTGCTCATACGTGGTGGTACTTAGGTACTTTTTCTGCCGCTGAGCGGAATGTGTTCGTTACATAAGTGCAGAGGGGATGTAAAGGGCAAAAGCCGGCTGGTGCGTGCACCTGCGGCCTCTGAGAGACCTGTGAAGACGTTACGAAGGATGTGTACGCTTGTATTATGTAGGGAGATAAGCAGAGGTCCATTTATACGTAGATGGATGTAAAAAATGGGGAGTTTGTTGCGCTACATCTTCTTCCCAGCTAAAGCACAAAGAAGTGGTGAAAGGCGAGCGTTTTAGGGGACACTCTTTTGTTATTTTGACGTTCGAAAAGTGCTGATTCTCAGCCTAGTTTGATTAAATGACTTTTGATTTTAAATGGTACAAAACATAAATAATGAAAGTGTAATTTTATAAATAACGTGATAGTTTCGTGCCTATACAAAGCTTCTAATATCTGAAGATATTACTACAGTATGTACCGTTGTTAACGGTTAACTTTTTGCTTTCCCACCTCATAGTACTCGTTTCATCATTTGCAATCAGACAAGATTTTCTACACTAAAATGTTCTAAGTAAATTAAAGTTTTTCTACAATGATACACTTCTATACCCCTATCTAAAAAGCTATTCAACTCAATTATAAGAAACACGCATTACTACCACAAAGGAAGGTACATACACATCTTAATTTAAAGATCCGTCCGATAGCAGTCAACAATAGACGACTATTGTTTAGTCAGACGTTTCTACAAACAGCCTGCCAGCGCTTGCGCATTCGGTTTCACTCACAGAATAAATAACAAATGGATAGCTAATCAACATATTTGTTAGGTCAAACGCTGCAACCTTTAGCCTCACCGAATTTCTAAGAGGCGTTAACGATATTTTATGGCTTCAAAGATTAGCATATCTGTTTAATGGCTGGTTTCGCTCACGAATTCTAAAACACTTGAGGAAAAAAAGGGCCCAGCAGTAAGAAGATGACTAATGGCAGACTTTGCATAATAATGTATGTAGTTATGCTACAGATGCAGTTCTTTACATAATGCTAAAATGTCACTTAAACACTCCATTTTGTAATTACCCGTATTTCTCCTATTAATTTCACTTCAAACATAGGTTTTAAGATCATACAAACGAATCTTCAATTAAACTAAATCTTAAAGTAACTCGTTAAGGTCCAAATTCATTTAATAAAAGCCATATTAGCTCAATCATTTGAAAGACCCATTGTGTACAGTTTGTTCGTTAAAATCGTGTGCGCTCTCTGTTTGCTTAGGAGAGAGCTGCTGTACGGCTCCACTATCATGTATTTGCATATATTATACATGTAGATAGGTAGGTTATGAGAAATCGAGAGCATCGTTTGATAATGAAATAACTTAAGAGATGCAGCAATGTCATCGGTGGGAGAGTGCTCGCTCTGCGGTCATCGACCTGCTAGCCGAAGGACGTAACTATGGTAATCAGCGTTTGTTTCCAGTTTTAGCTAGTTTTCCAGTTTTTTTTCTAGTCTAGCAAGTTTTTATCTAGTTTTCTACCAGAGAATATTTGAATGCTCTACACGGTCAAGCCTTTACAGTTTAATTTCTGTAGAATGTGCTCGATTTTTGGCGATGAAAAATCATCAAATGTCGAGTAAAGACTTACTACGTACAGACATACGTATAGACATACGCACCTATGTAGGTACCACATTGCAATCAGAAAACTCAGTCAATCGTTATAATCGATTACGTCAAAATATGTATAATTAATAAATCATCGAAATTTGGAACATTATGAAAAAAAAAATCTTGTTTTAATTTTTTTTTTTTTCGGTGCACGTTAAAATCAGTATGTAAGAGCACGAGCTAACTGACGCATCATCCGGCTTACCATTCAAAATACGCATTCATTCCGCACGTCTGCTTCCTTGCCCAAACAAGTTTTAGGTTTCACTTCCTCTCCATTCATCTATTCACAAGCCCCCATCAGGCCCCCAATTACTTACGAAACTCCGCCATTGAATTAATCATTCATTTGTTTTCTCCAATCATTTCAAACCCGCTGCGATCAAGCCGTGCCTACATTGTACCGCCAATTAATTCAAACTTTAAAACAAAGCCTTTTATCTTGAAGTCGATTGTGCCGACTTTTGTTTTGAAGTCGGTTGTCCCGACTTTCACTTTTATCCACCGTATTTTGTTTTAGCATGGTGTGGAAGTTATGTGTACTTGAGAACAATTGATAGTTATAGGCTTTATAATTTAGTGGTATGTAGGCTTTTATTGCTGTAATGGACACCTCGGCATCCTGGACTCTTGCTCACAGGCTGCACTAAAAAGAAAGGCGTGTAAGATATGCACATAGTTATAAATTATTGGAGGTGTTTTGTTGTATCTTTATTAACCGAATTCCAAAAGGAGGAGGTTCTCAATTCGTCGGAATCTTTTTTTTTTATATGTATGTTCCCCGATTACTCGAAGATGGCTGGACCGATTTGGATTTTTTTTTTGTTTGAAAGGATATACTTCCCAGGTGGTTCCATGATCATCAATTCAGGATCTGATGATGGGATCCTGGAGAAATAGAGAGAACTCATCAAATTTTATAGGCACACTTGAAGCGATTTGGATAGTTTTTGGAAGAGTACTTTCTCAGAGTGGTCCCATTTCAATTTGGTGAAGATTTGATGAAGAACTTCGGAGATAGGCAACAGAACTCCTCAATAAATGATAGCAAATGGACTGGAATTGCAGAAATCTCATGTCTGTCTATTGTTTACACCAGTCCATAACATAACATCACGCCGGGACGCTGTGAAGGGGTAAGCACACGTGAACCACTAAAAAGTGAAAAATAAAAACTTAAAAAAAAAATAACCGACTTCCAAAAAAACACTACAAAGTGAAAAATAACTTTAATTTCGAAAGGCGGTGACAAAAATTAAAATACATATCCAAAGTCACCGACTTCCGAAATTAAAGTTATTTTACACTTTTTAGTGTTTTTTTTTTGGAAGCCGGTTGTTTTTATTTTTTTACGTTTTTTGTCGCACTTTTTATATGGCCTTCGGCTAGTCACATTGCTGTAATTTTTTTTCGAACAGTTTCCGATGTTTGATATCATTAGACTTTGATTTGAGTAGGGACTTACGTATAGTAAGAACATTCTAAATTAATGTTTCGAATGGATTATAGTAACATGCTGCTGGCAAACAATATCAGACCTATTGCGGTGGTTCGTCTTTTACGATACAAAGCAACATACCCACATACCTAGTTCTTTGGCGAGGTCCAAACAACGTCGCGTAATGTTTTATTAATTAAACCATAAAATTTCTGAATTGCAGTCAAACGTTATTTACCCATAAAAATCACACACCATCCACATTGTGCCCAACAATAGCTCATAACCCCATGTTCCCATAGCCCAAGATCAGAGCGATAGCCGCAGGGGCAATTAACCCGTGACCCGCCGCCCGCGCCCGGGATATCGAGCTATCAGACAATGGCGATCAGCTTTATGAAACACTGCCTAGGCTTTACTTGATTGTAGGGAACAGGCGTTCATTGTAGTCTTGTATACTCCGACATAGGAAGTATGGTATTATTGTTGTTTATCCAAATCAAATCAAATCTCTTTATTGCATTCACGTGTACGACTACATTTCGTTGTTTTACAACACATATAAGTAAGTTCCAACATGAAACCCGGTTACGACACGGCTACATAATAATAATATTAACATAATGAAAATAAACATATGTGTTTTTAATTGGCTTGGTAATTTTAATTTGGCTGAAAATTAGAACAATATTCTATCTAAAAATTCCATGTTGTTGATGATGTTGAATTGAAAATTAACTTTACTAATCTCCTTCTAAATTGCTTACTTATTCTAACAGCCACTAACCACTATAACCATGCAGCGTAGCCCACAAAAACTCATGCCGACCTCGGCGTGGCCTCGCGTGACCTCGCCGACCATTCATACCATATTACACCACAATATTTACTTAGCCACTAATACCTACTATTTACACTATTCCGTAATATAATTCCAAACTTCAATTAGATTCGGTAAAAAAGCAAACGAAAAGCTATGTACGTAATTACGGCTTGAACAAAATAAGTTTACAGTTTACGGTGGCGCTGCTTGTCAAGGAAAAATGCAGCCCCACGACAAATTTCATACATTTAATTTTAGTTCCGAGTTTTACCGCCTCCAAAGATAGTTGGGCGCGCGGTTTAATTGAACATAGCATGCAACGCGGCATGTCCGGTGACCATGTAATTGAATGTATATTAAAATAATAATAAATTATTTCTTTTTGGTAGTGTTTGTTCTTGTATGAAGCAATGCATGCTCCTTCTCATTAACTGGTTGAGTTTGATTTATTACTGTACTATCTGTTTCAGAACTATTAAATGAAAATGTAAACAAATGGATCAGAAAACTTTCCTGTAGATACAGTTATTTTCATAACCCCAATTTTCGTCGGTAACATTTCAATTACACGCAATTTAATAATGCTATTCAAACGAAAATCGTTAAAAAGGGGTGAAATATAAAATTGAAATCTTCTAAATACTGATGTATGTGTAGATAATTATTTCGCTGTGTTATGTGTATTTGTTACGTGTTGATGTTTGTGATTGCGTAGGAATTTAACTTGAACAAGGTTTGTTTACACTTTCATCAAATACTTTTGAAACAGACTGTAGTAAGTTCATTTTTGAATGCATATTTGGGTGTGCACACAAATAACGCAAGCTTGAAGTACGCATCAAGCATTTTAATGGTCTTCTGATGCAATGTTCGCTCAATGCTCGCCGGGTAAGGAAAACGTGCACGTTTAAATATCATAGTCTTAAAGAGGCTTATAAGATTTAAGACCACGCCTTGTTCTACTCTTTATAACACAAACATCTATAAAACATTTTTGGAGGTTACTTTACCAAGGCCTCGATTCGCTTTGTATATTGAATGCTCGCTGTCAAATGTTGAGCACTTCAAAGGAACCTTCACAAAAGCTTTGAATGACAAGTAACTTTTACGTGCGCATAGAAAATGGAAAGTCAATACGTTACCCAGTAGTCGCCAGTCGTAATATCCGTTTAGTTATGTGTGTGTAAAGACAATGGGTTAATTTACTGTGAGTGCGGCTTTAGTGGTGAAGCCTTTTGGTTTGAGGTGGTCGAAGGTTTTGTTAACAATAAACATTGTAATATATGTCCAGAGGTTCCGGCCTTCTTTAAATTTATACGTGGATGAGCTTTAAACTGTTTGTTAGATGTCTGACAAAGTTCCAGACATTTTCAGAAAACCGATTTTTTTTAACTGTTTTGTTTTTTGTACTTTTTTACCATTGTGATAAGTCCATGGTCGATAGCGGCCCTATCTTACAACCAGGAAAGTTTACACTCAAATCTACATAAAAACACAGTCGTTTTAAATGACAACAAAAACCACATTTAAATAGCACCAAAACTCAAAAATGGTGTTGCGATAAATCTGTGAAACAATGCCGTTCGCCCACGGCTAGAGGTTGGTCGGCGCAAGCGCATGGTCGGCGCTTACCGCTTACGAAGCGTTGCCATAGGTTACCCGTGGTACTGTACCGTAACCGGCCGAAGTTGGAGCTACTTGTATGTGTGGTTGTGTCATGTGTGGTCGCGTGTGGTCGAAACTTTGGACATGTTGATAGTAAAATCAAGTTGTCGAGACAAAAATGGATGTTTATAGAGGTAATTAAGATTATGTAACATGAAAGATTTAGTTGCTTCGTAGTAATATATTGTTGTGTTTGAACTTATCTGAATGCAAGACAGAACATTTAATTTACTTTCATTTCTGTAGACTCTATGCCATCATATCATAAAAGAGGATCATAAAAAGAATCTAATTTCCGCCCAGCGTGCTGTGCGATCTAAGGTTCTTGCAAAAGTAATATAAATTAACGTCCACTCATACAAGGAATATGCACTTCTTGTCTACTAGAAGTTGTTTGAGTATACAACATCGTGTAATGTATGTTTTCATGTATTTTTCTGCTGGACGTATTCTATTCATCTGAAACTCTAGACATCACACTATGATCCTCAATCAAACTTGTTCAAGTAGTTGTTCTTAAAGCTAGTCAGTAAGACCAATTTCCAAAATATCATAATGAATACGTCCATGAGAATAAAATCTAATGTCCCTATATAAAAACCGATCATAACAGACGTTGAGCTTATAATAATTATAAAATATTTGAGTCATTAATATCTGGACCACATTCCGGCACACAAAAACGGTTAAATCTCATCCCATCTAATGTGGGGATTAGGGCTGCCACATACTTTGCTTCTTTACAACATTTTCGAATGAAACTTCTTTAAGAAATAACTGAGAACGTTTAACTTTTTAAGGGAGCAGTGGAATACTTTGCACGAGTTACAGAAAAAAAATAAGGCAATGTTTAATGCCAATAACTGAGGAAAGAAAACTTTCACAATCTTCCATAACAGCATTTTCTGCAGTCGAAAAAACTGCAACTGCTATTACCAGCTTGTATAAGTACACTGTTCAAAATTAGGTATTTATTTTACTTAACGCACCACTTTAAACGTACCCCCGCGAACGTTGTTTAAACTTCTCACAACTAAACTGTCTAAAGTCGTCTCACTCTAAATGACAAGAGAGGGTAGAATAACATTAAAAAAAATTATAAGTGTTAACATATTCATTTATGAACAGCTCTGCCAGCCCTGGTTCTTACTCGGCTAGTAATTAACGAGTCGGTGCATTGAGCGCAGGAGTGATACTTCACGTTAATGGGAGGTACTCCAAACCGGCGAGGGCGACTGACTCATCAAAATGTGCGCCATCAGCAGCCAGGTTTTACAATCTCATCTAATTGAGAGGCTAAGAGGAGCTTCGGGTTTTGCTTGAAAAACTGCATTTATGAAATATCCAAACTTCTAACTCTCTCTAATCCTCTTTTTTTTTAGTATTGTCACAAATGAGTAAATTGAAGAACTAAGAACATGAATCAGAAATCCATAAAAAAATTAAAACAAGAAAGCGAATAATAAAATTAACTTAAACGTAAATAAAACTCCTTCCTGCCTTTAAAACTTTTTGATGCGACGCGCCGTATGTACGGTATCTCACAAAATTCGTCCACATTGCTCTTCACTTGTTCTCTGCATCTATGAGCGGTCGTGTCATCATCTGCCTAGCCTTTTCCCAACTATTTTGGGGTCAGCTTCCAGTCTAACCAGACACAACTGAATAAAACTGTCGTGTATAGATTTATTTTTCGATTGCTGATAATGGGGACGGCTCCTATAGGTCTCCGGCTAGCAATAAGCGCATTCGTTATTACTGGAAGGACGAGCCCAGATATGTTCAATGTAAACAAAACAAATACCTGAATCAAGACATAATTTGTTGAGGGCTATTAATGTCAGTGAGATATGGATATTTTTAAGTGCCCATTTCACTAAAACACCAAAGTTAAGCCATAACTTTAATGTAATTTAAACACAAACGTTGTAATCGATACCGTATCGTAAAACCTATGAAGTTATAAACTAACTTGTGAAGCATTTTATTCGTTAGGGCTCATATCACGAGCGGCGACCATTAATATTGTATTTTGTCTGAAATAGTCCCAATGTTGCGTGACTGATGGAGATATTAAGCTAATTTATAGCTTAATCTTAATATGGTATATTTAATTTATTTATATAAGACACAGGCTGTAGGTAATAAAAGTCAAACTATTAATTCTACTCTATCTTTATCAATAATACCTGTGTATTAGTGAAGTTACCTCGCTAAAATTCAGCATATTTTATTATTATTTTCGTACTATTTTTCAACGCCCGTCAATAATCCGCCGCTACATATACTTAGGTATAATTGTGAGATAGCATATGAGCAGCAGAGGGGTTAAATGCGTAACACACTAACAGTAAGAATGGCTTACATTTTGACAGTTCAACATAATTCATTGCGTTATTTATATTGTTGAGCAGACAATTGTTTCGAACATACGAAGCAATGGATTAGCAATATCCTTCAAAATGATTTAAATTCTGATTGATATTATGCAACGCTGGTGGTAAATGCGCGCCATCGGCGGCATACATTCCAAAGCACAACAAAGCTACTTCACGCCAATACTTATTACTTCTAATTTATTTACAAATAAAATATCAATATGGCACTATGACGCACCACACACACGTACACATTCCAGTCGTGGCTTGTATAACAAAAAGTATTTTAGCATAACTATTTCAAATCGTAAACTTTTAACCGAGGCTGTATAAAAGATTCTTCGCTGGCTATTATAAAGTCAATACATATTTATGGGCTTATTATAAGGTCAGACTATGTAATTTGAGCATGTATATGGCGTCAAATATGTAGTAAATATGGTAATAAATAAGATAAGAACGTGAGATTTGGATATTGGAAGTTAATGTTATCTGGAAGATGAGTTATGGGTTATCGCGATGTTTATACGTTAAAAAGCCACAAATTTAATCTGAAATATTAAACTGAAATCTACTAATTTTAGTGTCGACCTCGTAACTCTTTTACTACCTTAAGGTCACATGTATGTTAATATACAATCGACCTGCAAGCCTAAACAAAACAATAAACATAATATACAAAATAATTACGTAAGCTACGGCCGGAGGACTCAAAAAAAACCGAATTTATTATAACTAATTTATTTTAATAAAAATTACAATTATTAGGAAATCAAATTGACTCGATCGATGGTGGATACGAAGTGCGCGGGTTCGGTCACGTAGACGGTGTCTTCGAGCCTCGTGTTTTATGTCAGCAGTTTCCACTCGTCGTAACTGGGTCGATGATGCGCACGCGTCGTGCCTCGTGCCTTTGTGTCAGCGCTTTCCTTAATAGGGATGCGCGTAACACCTCCCCCCTCAGATCGACGACTATTTCAGATTTTGAGATGAAATATCGTCGAGAGTTTAGATTGATCTTGGGATGCCGGCTGGGTCTGGCGGGTTTCAGATGTTTCAGGCTCGGCGTACGTGGCTTCGTCTGGAGTTGTTATCTGCTTCCTTCGGCGGATATGAACTCGGTATAGTAGTACTGCTCCCAGTGCAAATAAGGCAAGTAATGTACCATAAAATGGGATTGTCGTATGGTAAATAGTTGAGGTTGGTTCAATATGGATTGGCTTCTGTGAGTCTATTCTATCTTGAATATCGTGCAGCTTCTTTAGGTTAATAGCACTGATTTGAAGGGGTGGCATTGTTGATCCTTCGATGTCATCTGGCACGTTGCTTATCTTCATGGGTTGTCCCCTAATGTGGTCGTTAATATTGACGACGGTGAACTCGTCTGTTTGTAGCTTGCAATTATGTGGGATAGTGGCTAGGAAGCTTCCGACTAGGTTTATAGATTCCTCTTGTTCGCAGATTAACTGAACTTGTGTTGGTTTCGGGAACACAAGAGCGTAGCGGCGGTCATCTAACTTTTCCATTGCGGCCTTCGTTAGACTAATAGTGATCGTGTTGCATGATTTGGGCGGTGTTTGACTTCTAATGATATCGCAGATGCAGTCTGGATGGGTTCTCATTTGGTGGTTGAGTTTTTCTTCGCAGAGATACTCTGAAGCTACCTTCGGGCATTCTGCCTCTATGTACGCATGAATGTTTCCAGTGATTGCTAGGAATGGGTAGGACGGGATGATGGCTTGCTTATTTCTATTTGGTACGATGACTAACTTATACAACAGGAATTTTAGTGGAGACGTTATGGGAAATTTAAATGCAAAAACTATTTGACTTCCACGATAATAGGTTAATGGTTTAATAATGTCATAGTATTCTCTAATTTCTAATTCTAGTAGTTGGTCTTTGTTATAGAGCGCGTCTAGTTTGCGTATCATATTGCTTAGTATTTCTGTACTTAACATGGAATGATGAGTATGCAATTGACCGGAAAATGCTATCGCGTTCTCTAACCTACTTAATTCACTTAATAAACTGTCTACGTTATTGCTAATTATTTGCAGTATTTGCGAAAACTTTGCAAATTTTATGAGGTTGTGTTGTTTATACTTATCGGCGTCAAGTAAATTATGCAAACTGTCATTTAATTGCACTTGGTTTTCTACTAATTTCGTAATAATTTTTGTATGCTCATTCATCAAACCTTTGCTCAGGCTTATATGATGATTTTGCTCAATGGCCAATTGTTGCTGATTATCATTGAGGGCCTTAAGGGCATTATCATATTTGATGGCATCTGTATGATCCAAGTTTCCTGTAATACTCTTAATTACGGAGCCAAGACCATCTACTAAACCTCTCTTGAACCGATTGGGCTTTAGACTTTGTAGATGAGATGATGCTTTGTCTAATTTCACGTTCAAGCTATCTATTTGGAGCTCGTACAAAGTGCGAGTGTAATTGTCTAGTCTATCTGTGGCTTTAATAAGTTGGATTCGTATTTCGTTAATGTTGCTGTCTATGTCAGTTAGTTCTATGTTCTGCAGGAATGTGTGATAATGAGTAATGAGTTTCATGGGGCCTAGTTTGAAGGGCAATAGTCCAGGTCCATTCTCAAGTCGTTCTAGATTGATCTCCTGCGCCCATGTTAGGCTAAGTGACAGCATCAGGGGTATCCTGCAACAATTTCGCGGTTTTAGGGACGCGCTTTAGTCTAGATTTAGCTATAGGTCCCTTTTTCTTGGAGGTATAAATGTGAATAGGTAAATTAGCTAGGACGGTGTCCTGGGTGTATCTGGGTGCGAGTTTAGATCTACTAGCGGAAGGATTACTGATGAATATCTGTTGATCGGGTTCATAATCGACTTCATCCTCACGGGTTTTATTACGACTCTCTATAAGTGCTGTTCGATTAGCGAGAGACGTCTCATTGATTAGTTCGTATACTTTTTGCATGCGTTCCCTATGTGTTTCAGTATATTGTTGTAGTAGGTGCCCAGTCAGATCTATATCAATCGGGTCTCGGGGATCAGTATGTCCTAATATAAGGTCGTATGGTTTACATCGTGTGAAAGAATGGATCGAACTATTGTACGCTATAATAGCATATGGCATCAGATGTACAACTGGCTCATCTTTGTGTTTTAGTTTCAAAATACGAAGATGTTCCAGTATAGTGGAGTGGAAGCGTTCAATATTCCCATTAGCGTTAGGTGAGTATGCGAGTGTTTGGTGATGAATGATTTTGTGCACCTTGCAGAACTCGGAGAACATCTGGTTGGTGAATTCGGTCCCTTGATCTGTAATAATGGTTAGTGGTAGGCCATGATGCGTGCTGAAAGTTAGTAAAGCTTGTATGATACTAACTGCAGTCCCATCTCGAAGGAGGTAAGCTTGACCATACTTTGAGAAGGCGTCTATGAATGTTACGTATTTTTCATTTTGTGCTGAAAAGCTATCCATATGTATTATCTCGAACGGTCTGGTGGCCGGTGGTGCTATATTAAACTTTGGTTTTATGGGGCTCCTATCGTACTTTGCTTGCCCGCATATTGTGCAGTCATTTATGAATTTAGTTATGTCTTCTCGCATCTTGGGCCAATAATATTTAACAGATAGAGCTAGAAAGCACTCGTTAATGCCACGGTGGTTGGTCTTACCTTCGTGGTAGTGACGAATAATTTCCTGCTGCCTCAGGTATTCTTTTACGTTTTCAAGTTCCCTTTTTGCCAATACCAATTTCATGGATGAACTTTTAAAATGCTTTTGTAACAGAGGTATTATATTGTACATTGCAAGGGGTGGATTTATTAACAGGGCAGTTTTGATCTTAGGGTTGACATATTCTTTAATAGCATTTATCAGATCCTCTGCCAGGTTAGATTCAGATAGGTGGATGGATGTTCGAGTGTGGGTGTCAAATGGCTTAGTCGCAGTAGTCCGTTTTTTAAAGTCACCTACAACGGTTAAGCACAACTGTCGGTGAAATTTATTAAGTGGTTCGTCGGTGATGGGTATTTCAAGTATAGGATTTTCCTCAGAGGTATGTGCTGTCAGGGTGTTGGAGTTAGCTAGGGATTGTGGTCTGTCAGTTGCGTTGGCAATCATCGAACTAACCTCTTCGTTATAGACCTCGACACGAGAAAGGGCATCGGCATTGGTGTTGTGTTTGCCCTTTTTATAGATGACGGTAAAATCATATTCGCTTAATTTCAATCGCCACCTGGTTAATCGTGAATTAGGTTCCTTGAGGCTCATGACCCACTGTAATGGTTTGTGGTCCGTTACTATTTTGAACTTACGTCCAAAGATGTAAGGCCGAAAGTATTTTGTTGCCCATACAATGGCCAGTAATTCCTTTTCTATCGTACTGTAATTTACCTCACTTTCATTAAGCGTTCGTGACGCATAAGCTACGGGTTTATCCGAGCCTATGGAACCTTGTGAAAGTATCGCACCGATTGCAAAATTGGAAGCGTCTGTGGTTAAGATGAATTCTTTGTCAAAGTCGGGGTATTTAAGAATAGGATCGTTGATCAGTAGAGTCTTACACTTCTCGAAACAGTTGATATAATCTGAGTCTAAAGTTACTTTTTTCCCTTTCTTTAAACATTGTGTCATAGGTTTGGTAATACGAGAAAAGTCTGGAATGAATTTTCGGTAATAACCGAGGAGTCCGAGAAACTGTTTAATTTCTTTAGGTGTTTTAGGTATGGGGTAATTTTGAATAGCTGTGATCTTGTCTGGGTTGGGCTTTATCCCTTCGGTACTGATGACATGACCTAGGTATGCGGTTTCGAGTTTTAAGAACTCTGATTTATCTAGCTGGATTTTGAAGTTAGATTCTCTTAACCTCTGGAACACTTTCTCTAAGTTGTTCATGTGCTCCTGGAGGGAAGTACTGAATACAATTATGTCATCAAGGTAGACGAGACATATAACGTTTTGGAGTCCTTTGAGTACGTTGTCCATCACTCGTTGGAATGTGGAAGGGGAATTTTTAAGTCCCATGGGCATTCTTAAAAATTCAAAGTGCCCATGTTCAACATTAAAGGCAGTCTTGGGAATGTCACTGGGGTTCATCTCCACTTGGTGGAAACCTGATGCTAGGTCGAGGGTACTGAAATATTGGCACTTGCCTAATTTGTCCAGGACGTCTGTAATATTCGGGATAGGGTATTTGTCATCGATCGTTTTTTCGTTTAGCTTCCGAAAGTCAATGACTATACGCCATTTCTGTTTACCAGAGGCGTCTTTTTTCTTTGGGACGACCCAAATTGGTGAACTCCATGCGGACTCGGATGGCTTAATGATTCCTTGATCTAACATCTTCGCTATTTGATCACTAACTTCCTGACGGTGTATAAACGGATATCTGTAACTTTTGGTATAAATTGGAATTTCATCTGTGGTTTTAATACTATGCTTTACTTTGTTGGTAAAGGTTAGTGCCTCACCTTCAATGTAAAAGACGTCGGCGTACTTTGAACACAGTGTCAATAAATTTGCCTTTTCCTCCTCGTTTAGGTGATCGGTACGTATTCGGGATGTAACATCTTTAGCGCGAGGTGACAGTTGCTCAGTGCTTTCGACATTGAATATCGTTGCCTGAGTGGCATGATCCAGTGAGAATATTATATCGTTGTGGGTTGGGTTGGTTACTTCGACTATACCACGGCTATTAGAAACAGTGGTCAGGCATTCGGATATAATACAATTGCAAATTATCTGTTCCTCTACAAAAACCTCACCACCAGGTGCATTTACAGGTAGCCGTATTAATTTAGAACTTCCCGCCGGTATGATTTCCTCAAAGAGATTTAAATTTCGAGAGTTATAAATTTGGATGGGATTAATTGCGAACTTGGTTATGAATGTAAGATCTTTCAAGTCTAGCTTAGCCTCCCATTTGGTAAGTAAATCCATTCCTATCAAACCATCAAAACGATCGTGGAATCTGTATACGAATAGTTTAATCGATTCCGTGTCACCGAATTCGGGAAAACAGGGTAAGTTAATGGAGTAGTCACTCCTGCTTGTGGCATGAACGTTAGTAACCTCGAATGGATCATAGTTAAGAGGTATGTGCGGGAAATAATTCTGGACAGCTTCTGGACTGATGAATGATTGGTTTGCACCGGTATCTATTAGAAAATTAAGTGGAGGGTTATGAATACGAACAAACGGTAGCTGCCTTTGGGTTTGCAAATTTAATTCTATCCTGAGCTGTTTGACTTCGGAACTTTCTGAAAATCCTGACTGGTTGAAGGTTGCTGCTGGTCAGCAGTACCTGGCTTGTCTTTGTCATTGGTCCCGTCGGTCTGTTCCGGTGTGGCGTAGTCATATACACAGTCGTTATTATAAT
The DNA here is from genome assembly GCA_949091785.1 of Polymixis lichenea. Lineage (NCBI taxonomy): Eukaryota > Metazoa > Arthropoda > Insecta > Lepidoptera > Noctuidae > Polymixis > Polymixis lichenea. Next base: position 21,612,790 of record OX420951.1, on the reverse strand, counting down.
AAAAGTAGTCTTGGTTATAGGGGTCAATATAAAAGTAATCAGATAAGTCTGGGTAATAATAGTCCTCCCCATAATTGGAACACTCGTTCACATTAACATCGCGGGTTTTAAGATAGTTAGAAGGTGGTGGATTGCCTTGTAATGCCCAATTCCAGCTATTGGTAGCAGGCAAGGGCCTAGGGACAAAGTGGCTCACGCCGCTCATAGGCCTGGGACCGTTATTCGGCGGGTACGGGTTTCTTGGGGGCATTCTGAATCCAGAACCACCCTGATTATTATTAGGCGGTGGTGCGCCGAATACTTGTTGCGTACGGGTCGGCCCACGTTGTTGCATGTTATTAGAATTAAACGGCATTTCCGACTGATGCTGCGATGGCCAAGGCCGTGGTGTAAACTGCGGTCCTTGTGGTCTAAACGGACCGGGCATGTTAAAAGGATTGGGCCTAAACGGAACAAGCATGTTATTTGGACGAACTGGAATTCTATGATTAATTTCGTTCTGTTGTGGCATTCGAACTGAGGGTTTTTTATCCGACAAGTTATCATTTCTGCTCTGCAAATACATAGTGTTAGTCTCCTCATGCACGAACTCTAGAGCCTTCTCAATAGTATCCGGTCTCATACATCTAATACGCGCGCCTAGGGGATCTTTCAAGCCGCGGAGGTAGGCCTGCAAAGTTAGTTTGCGATATAAATCGCGTTTGGCCGTAATAGTTGAATCTAGGGTATCATGCAATGAAACATATGTCATGACGGTGCTGAAAAGACTCTGGCAACGCTCATAAAATTCCTGGGGCGTGCCGGAACCTTGTGTAAGTAAAGCCAAATCGTTGTAGAGAGCGGTCTCGTCCCGTTGGTCGGCAAAGTTATTAATAAGAGCACTACGTATGCCTGCCCAATCATTAGGGATACCATTAGCGTTAATAAGACGGGCGGCGGGGCCTGTAACTTTGTTCAATATGCCATTTAAAAGCGCTAGTTTATTTAACGGTTGCGCGTCTTGGATGAACTCTAGTGCTAACTGGTCACACAATTTGACGAACCTGGTAAGTATGTTCGGATTCCCATCAAAATCGGGAACTAAGCGGAGGGCTTTAAATATACTGTCTAAATCAGCCATCTCGGGTTCAATTTCAGGATGAATATCGCGTCTAGAATCTACACTTCTATTCCTACTACTAACTAACCTAGGTGTACTAGATCTACGTGGATAAAAAATGTTGGATAAAGTTTATGGAACTTACACATAAAAAGGAAGCAAGCAATCACTAAGAAAATTCAGCGGACTTACATGAACATTCTGATCTTCGTTGAGCGGTATCGATATCTGGATCTCCGGCGTAGTCTCGTTGTTCTGGATCTCCCGGTGCGACGTTGAAAGTCTATCGTAGCGAACGCGGTGCGATATACCGGTAACCGCAAGTACGACCCGGGAATCCTACCGACTGCGCCAATTACGTAAGCTACGGCCGGAGGACTCAAAAAAAACCGAATTTATTATAACTAATTTATTTTAATAAAAATTACAATTATTAGGAAATCAAATTGACTCGATCGATGGTGGATACGAAGTGCGCGGGTTCGGTCACGTAGACGGTGTCTTCGAGCCTCGTGTTTTATGTCAGCAGTTTCCACTCGTCGTAACTGGGTCGATGATGCGCACGCGTCGTGCCTCGTGCCTTTGTGTCAGCGCTTTCCTTAATAGGGATGCGCGTAACAAAATACACAAACAACAACAAAACAACAACAACAACAAAACAACAACAACAATATACTATACTATACTACTACTAAAATATAATAATACAACGTATTCGAGTTTTTCAGATTTTTATGTCACCGTGTTTCTAATAAAACTGACCGCTTTCCGTAATATTCTGATTAAGAAATTCAGTTTTCATTCACAAACCTTTTACTTATTCTTAAATAACCATCTTTGTCATCCTTTCGCTTTCTGACCATCACAGTTACTACAGTTAGTATTGCACTTTTCTATGAAAAATGTACATTAGTATATTAAAGTGGAAGATAACCATCGATCAACCTGTCCGGCAGTTATTACTATAACTGCCGGACAGGTTGATCGATGGTTCATGTTGAGATCTCTTTTGTTGGCCGTACAATACATTGGTTAATTAGTAAACAAATATGTTGGAAGGGTTTTGGTTCTAAGTGCATCGTAGTATGTCTAATTTGTTCTACGAATGGTTTTTACTGTTCAAGGTAATGTTTTGAAGGTTTTTAATGATGTTTTGTTCGGTAGAGTATTGTACAGTCTCGACTGATTCTTCATTCCGTCTGTGAAATCATCATAGCATAGGACAATCAGCCTGTAGGGAACCTTCCCACTGTTGGGACCCAGACCTCCTCTCTGTGAAGGGGAGTGGACTGTAATAAACTACGCGATAACTTCCGACTTGGAACCAGTATGGTATGAGTTGGCGTATGTTTACATACGAGCTGAAGATCGCTTAGTTGCCCAGTGGGGGCTTACTCAAACAGTGTACGGACAACAAGAGAGATCAGTAAGCAAGCACCTTACTTTAACTAATTTTGAACTTATGTAATATGCGCGTGCTCAGCATGGAAGCAGCCGAGTCGATGGGATGGCATGGTTTGTCTGAGAGTTTTATGTTAGAGTTTATTCGACTCGACTTGAGCATTAACTGAGACGTAACTGCTCTTTATTGGCCAAGAAATAATTGCTTTTGCTCAAGTCGCTGTGTTTACAATTTTGGTGTACAACAAAATCATCATCTTCCTAGTCTTTTTCCAACAATGTTGGGGTCGTCTCCCAGTCTAACCGGATGCAGCTGAGTACTAGTATTTTACATGGAGCGACTGGCGATCTGACCTCCACAACCCAGTTACTGGGTAACACGATACCCCTTGGTAAAATCAAAATGAAAAACGATCAAAAACAAAAGTCATTTATTCAAACTAGGCTGAGAGTCAGCTATTTTTGAACGTCAAAATTACATAAGACAGTCCCCCCAAAACGCCCGCCCTAAAACTGGGTTGTAGCACTTTCGGGCTTCTGACGACCCGAAATGACTGTCAAAGATCTAAGAATGACCGCCGGGATCAACAGCTTAACGTGCTTTCCGTGGCCCGGAGGGTAATATATACAGGATAAGTTTTTATCCAGTGCGCGAATGGTCCACTTGAAGGACTAAGTGCGGAAACCAAACCCATAATAACATAGAACATATCCAGTGCGCAAACTGTAACCATGAATTCAGCATATCATTCTAGACCCCCCAGCGCAGAAATTTTACAAAAAAACAAAAAAAGTCAGCTGTTCCATACATTTTGCCTGCGTAGGTATTGCACTTTTCTATGAAAAATGTACATTAGTATATTAAAGTGGAAGATAACCATCGATCAACCTGTCCGGCAGTTATTACTATAACTGCCGGACAGGTTGATCGATGGTTCATGTTCAGATCTCTTTTGTTGGCCGTACAATACATTGGTTAATTAGTAAACAAATATGTTGGAAGGGTTTTGGTTCTAAGTGCATCGTAGTATGTCTAATTTGTTCTACGAATGGTTTTTACTGTTCAAGGTAATGTTTTGAAGGTTTTTAATGATGTTTTGTTCAGTAGAGTATTGTACAGTCTCGACTGATTCTTCATTCCGTCTGTGAAATCATCATATCATAGGACAATCAGCCTGTAGGGAACCTTCCCACTGTTGGGACCCAGACCTCCTCTCTGTGAAGGGGAGTGGACTGTAATAAGCTACGCGGGGTGCGGGTTTGTGGATGTCACATGTCTTGGCATTTTTCGTTCTAAGTTTTTGGTTTTTGTGAAATAATCATATTTTTTTAATATAAGGTATAAGCAATGTTACTACCTCATTATTGTTAACCATTCCAACAAATATATCGGTTGCTAGGAGTGGATTGCTTGCGCCATAGGCGGGGTTCGAACTAACGACCTCTCACGCACCAGTCCGCGCCTAAACCGTTATACTATTGCCGCTTATTTACTCACTAACTTCCAAAGTAATGTTAAACATAAACATAAAGCGAAAGCCGTACATGGTCAAGGCACTGTTTTCTAACCAGACCAGCATTAAATAAGATAAACTGTGCGGTCACCAGCAGTAACCTTAGGAACTGGCTCTGTGGCTAAGGGCCGGTTTTTTGATCCGTAGTTAACTCTACCAATGGTTGAAAATAGTAACTAATGGTTAAATTTCGGCGAAATGTGTTTTTTGATCAATTGTTAGTTGAACCAATGGTCAAATAACTAACTATTAGTTAATATAATTAACCACCCGATGTTGGAGGGTTAAACAATATGGCGGATGGTTAACTCAAACACAACATCTGTTTTGCACATTTGATTGTATTACTGCTGCAACTTATTTGTACAAAGGTATTTTGTTACTTGTTTGATTGTTGCCTATTTCCTGACATTTTTAAGAAGATTCTTGGCGATCGCGGTGAAAATTTAAGAACAATATACTCGTAGTGAAAATAGCTTTATTTCAATCTCGTGTTATTTTATTTGATTTGAATGCAGTTTATAATAAAATTTGACAAAACACCGTAAAAAAAGACGGATCGTTACAAAATCATAGCTATTTTTAGGAAAAGATTTCTCATAAGATTGGCAATATGATGCCAATGGTAAAGTATTACCAATAGTTAAGTTTGACTTTAGTTAAAATAGATATTGAAAAACGTAATAGCCCTTTAACCATTAGTTGACCAGTTGACTATGGTTATTCTAACAAATGGTTATACGGTTTGACTACGGATCAAAAAACCGGCCCTAAGAGTACGATGTAGGTATATGACTATATACAACGTTGCTTGTAACGGTCCCCTGTGTCTCGCAGATGGAACACTGTGCTCTTGTACCCACACTCTGTGGGACAGGTTTACACAATGGAAATGCTAGCCATTTGACAAATGAGTAAGTAAAATGTTTTCTGATGCTATGCATTAGAAACCATTTTGTTTCAGAGTCCAGATACACATCACAATTAAGACTTAAAACTAACTGCGTTTTAAGTCTTAATTGTGATGTGTATCTGGACTCTGAAACAAAATGGTTTCGAATGCATGGCATCAGAAAACATTTTCCTCCAGAGTCCAGATGTACCTACCTAGGTACACACAGATTTTTGACACCGGTTTGTCGCAAGATTCTAGTTCCAGTCGCAGTTTGGACGTAGAATCTGTGTGTCGACGGCGACGATAGAAACTTGGAGGAAAATGCTTCAGTTTAAAGGAAAGTGTTTGGGCTTGTATTACGAGAAGACAATGTAGTCGTGAATGGTATGATTATTTACTGGTCATACCACTCATACCATACACGCACGCCGGGAGTGAGAACCTACTTCGCAGTTTACGTAAGATGACAGAAGGGGTCAATAATTATTTTAATAAAAAACTTTTTCCAAAAAAAAAAAACCGACTTCCGGAAAAACACTACAAAAAAATTACTTTAATTTCAGAAGTCGGTGACTTTGGATATAAATTTAAATTTTCTGTCACCGCCTTTCGAAATTAAAATAATTTTTCACGTTGTAGTATTTTTTCGGAAGTCCGTTGCTTTTCTTTTTGGAAAAAGTTTTTATTTTTCAATTTTAGTTATAATAGTACCTACCCCATACCAATTAGAAATTTCATCATCTTTGGGGTCAAAATAATGCATATTTATGCGATAGCAGCAATCGCGGTAAATTTGCTGTCAGTTTTTGAAGAGTTCCGTTGTCTGTCTCCGAAACGCATCATCAGATCTATATGAAATTTAAATTTCGGAATAAACCCATTTCGAACAAAAAAAGAATGTTGCAAATCCGTTTATATATGACGGAGTAATGCCCGAACATCCTACCACTCTTAACCGTTAAAGAGTTGTACCTTCCTTCATCAGCTCAGCGTCATGAGATGATGATGACCATATGGCCTGACTTGGTGCCAATGGGACCACCTCAGGAGTATACTCTTTTAAATAACTTACAAAAAAACCGACCTCAAATGGTGTTATTTGCTGATGATACATCACTGATTTTTAAAGTTAGAAGACGTGCACAGGAGCTTGACGACGTAAATAATGCTATAGTTAGGGTCCATAATTGGTTTACTGTAAATAATTTGGTATTAAATGGAAAGAAAACGAAATGCATAAGATTTGCGTTACCGAATGTTAGAAGTAGACAATGTCATGTTGTATTGAATAAGGAGATACTAGAATTCCTCGAACAGACGGTTTTCCTGGGGATCACGCTTGACTCAAAGCTACAGTGGGGTCCTCATTTAACATCACTTGCAGGGCGGCTAAGTTCTGCCGCTTACGCTGTTTGGAAGATCCGCCAATTAACAGACGTGGATACCGCGAGACCGGTCTATTTTAGTTACTTTCATAGCATCATGTCTTACGGTATCTTGCTATGGGGACGGGCTGCGGATATCGAGTCGATCTTTATTCTGCAAAAGAGGGCCGTCAGAGCCATCTATAACCTCCGCAGACGCGAATCTCTAAGGGAACTGTTCAAAACAATTAACATCATGACGGTACCTTGTCAATATATCTATGAAAACATTATGTATGTTCGGAAAAATCTACATCTTTTTAGTAAGATAAGTGATAGGCACAATTTTAACACTAGAAATAGGAACAAATTAGATCAACCACGTTTCAGATTGTCTAAAGTACACACTTCTTTTATGGGGTACTGTGTAAAATGTTATAATAAAATACCAGTCGATATTCTTGAACTAAATGAAAAGAAATTTAAATCATGCATTAAACGCACACTATGTAGACAAGCATATTATAAGTTAGATGATTATATCGTCGATAAAAATGCTTGGCTTAATGCTGGTCCTGCTCCACAGCCACCTGGGCATACTAGTTAAAATTTTAATATTTGAAAGAGAAGCTTCCCTTTTTTATTTTTTCTGACATTACGAACATTTTTGTTCATAATATTATAATTTTTGTGACATTACGAATGTTTTATTTTTGCTGAACCAAGTGTTAGTTACTTTGTATACGTCAATATATATTAAATGTTTTTTTCTTTCTTTTAGGAAATCAAATTTTATTAATATTTCAAATAGATTGCAAACTATAGTTTTGTATAATTTAGAAGCATTTTGTTTGAATTTTGTAAATGTGAGTACTAGGGCATGCAAACCGGATACCCGGATAACCGTAAAAACCGGATAACCGACTGATTTGAAACCCGGGTTTTTTAGGATAACAAAACCGGGTTTTTCGGTTTTGTTTAAAACCGAAAAATGTGAACAGGACGGCGAGGTGGCGTTAGTTTAGTTTCTATTTCGGCTACGTTAATTTAGTTCCTTGTCGCACTACTATGCCACGCTGCCGCCATTTTGGTTTTCGGTCAGTCTGTGTATAGTGATATGAGTGAGTGAGACGAGTGCACGTGTTGTGTTTGTCGTAGGTAAGTTTGATCACATTCTTTTATATCACTCGTATATTATGCATTGCTAATATTACATGAAGTGTATGACCAAATACTGAAATTTAATCACAGCAGAGATGTTATGCATATAAGTAATAGCTATAATTAATTAGGTTATGGCAGCCGGCACGTTCTCATTTTTGTAAATATGTAACGTACCTATAATTAATAAGAGCCTGTTTTTATTTGAAGTAGTTTGAGCTGATCACAGCACGTTGTTACATTTAAACTTTAATGTTCTGATTACGTATATTAACAACGAAGTAATTTTTAATGGTTTTTGGATAACGTGAATGTTAAAAATATAAAATGAATACCTAGCTAAGTAGACTTACAAAGAGTGCGTTTTTTAGTAAGTTTTTTATGGTAGGTAATATGGCACAAATGTGGCATATTGTTTGTTTATTTGTCTTTAATGTAGAATCTTCAAAATCGAAATCTTCTGTCGTTGAGTTTCTGCACCTAAAGTGCATTTAACTAGACTACGTGGCGTAAAACTTCCTTCCAGTTGTCCGTTATTATTTTAAGATTTATGATCATGAACTTTTGCTACAATGGCACTTAACATTTACAGAATGGGCACGCCACCATTGCGGCGGTAAGTCCCCTCTTTGAGGAGTGGCTTGAGAGGCGGCATGGCGTCCTCACCTTCCGCCTGACACAGGTCCTCACCGGACACGGCTGTTTCGGGAGGTTCCTGTTTCGAATAGGGCGGGAGGAAACGCCCAGGTGTTTCCATTGCGAAGATCGCCCTGAGGCGCAAACAACATACCTCTGGTGCAAGCCCATCTACAGAACTTGATTTAGAAACTAAAATCAGGGTGGAAATGACACTTTACGACGGTGGAGGAAAAACGGGAGAATAGTATATAAAGTATATATAATGTATATCAAAAGTATATAAAGCTTTGAAATCTATACCTCCAACAAGTGTGTTTTGGTTAATTAGGAATAAGACATCTATTTCTTGTGTTATTTAAATAATTATTTTGATCGCATTTTACGTACTGTTGATTTTGCCTGTTATATGACAGTTAAATTGTTATTTAATATTCTGTGATTTTAGACAAATCAAATCAAATCGTTTATTGCAATCCATAATCTACACTTACAGGTGGTACAAAAAATAGAAACAATTATGGACCCTGTCGGGCACAGCAAATTTTTAGATAACTATAATAACTAGAGCGAGAAAGAGCGCTTTATTAATTTTCGTTTGAATTATTTAATATCCTATTAAATATTTTTTTTTCTTTTTGACCTTTGTGTACCTACCAAATGTTCCTAATTTTGTATGTTAGGTACCTTAAGTATTGAAGTATATGTTGTTTTCCTAAATAATAATCTTGAAGCTATGTTATGTTTAGAGAAAATAAACTTTTTGTATTGTTACTTAGTAGTAGCAGCTTATTTCAGTGCAAACAAATGCTCATTAGTATTAAAATAAGTGAGATAAAGTAAAAAAACAACCTATTTGATTAGACTTTAGCATTTTTATTTCTTTACATACATATTTCTCATTTTTTTTTTATATTGAAAAAAAAAACCCGAAAAAACCGATTTAACCGGTTTCAACGGTTTTGTAAACATTAAACCCGAAAAAATCGGTTTTTTAAAGCAACCCGGTTTTTGCATGCCCTAGTGAGTACCATGCATCCGTTTATTGTGTTGTTATAATGTACGCTGACTTGAAAAAGCATGGCAGTTGAGAGTATGTCATGCTCACATAAATGTCTCACTGATGGTGGCGCGTGTGTTGGATCATTCGGTTCCCTCCAAAATGGTTGAGCTGGATGGTGCTGATCCACGTGTCAAGTTCGTGAACGGGCGCTGTCGGTTGAGACTGGTCATCTCCTAACTTCCAGGGCTTATTTTTATCTTGTATTTAGAATTGTTTATAATTACATTTTTTTACATTGTTCTCACATACAGAAGCAACAAGAATAATGTTCCCAAGATTTTGTAATATTGCAACTTGATTTTAAAAGAGTGTCCGTGGAGTTTCTTGCCCGTTCTTCTCCATAGAGATCTACGTTTTGGATTGGGCAACTAGCTTCAACTTTCCAACTGATCGACTTTTTGACAATTCAAAAGTGCCTGTAAATGGTTTAATTGAAATAAATGCTTTGAGTTTGAATAAAAAAATAATCTTGAGAATCGGCCCACAAGTGGGGAAGAAATAGGTGAACATACATAAAAAAAAATACATACAGTCGAACATAGTACCTCCTTTTTTGTAGTCGGTTAAACACAATACATCGTCACCCTACGAATATGTATAATGAAACTGCGTCCATGATACAAAAGTGACTTAGCCCAATGTTGTTTATAATATGCTTAATCTATACCTACGTAACTATACTTAATCGTGGACCTAAACTTTCTAAAGAACTCCTAAACTATCAATATTATCGTCTATCTAAGTAATTTCACCGTCAGTACCAAATTTCACCGTCAGTACCAAATTTCACCGTCAGTACCAAATTTCACCGTCCATACTAGGGCATGCAAACCGGATACCCGGATAACCGTAAAAACCGGATAACCGACTGTTTAGAAACCCGGGTTTTTTAGGATAACAAAACCGGATTTTTCGGTTTTGTTTAAAACCGAAAAATGTGAACAGGACGGCGAGGTGGCGTTAGTTTAGTTTCTATTTCGGCTACGTTAATTTAGTTCCTTGTCGCACTACTATGCCACGCTGCCGCCATTTTGGTTTTCGGTCAGTCTGTGTATAGTGATATGAGGGAGTGAGACGAGTGCACGTGTTGTGTTTGTCATAGGTAAGTTTGATCACATTCTTTTATTCCACTCGTATATTATGCATTGCTAAGAAGTGTATGACCAAATACTGAAATTTAATCACAGCAGAGATGTTATGCATATAAGTAATAGCTATAATTAATTAGGTTATGGCAGCCAGCACGTTCTCATTTTTGTAAATATGTAACGTACCTATAATTAATAAGAGCCTGTTTTTATTTGAAGTAGTTTGAGCTGATCACAGCACGTTGTTACATTTAAACTTTAATGTTCTGATTACGTATATTAACAACGAAGTAATTTTTAATGGTTTTTGGATAATGTGAATGTTAAAAATATAAAATTAATACCTAGCTAAGTAGACTTACAAAGAGTGCGTTTTTTAGTAAGTTTTTTACAGTAGGTAATATGGCGCAAATGTGGCATATTGTTTGTATATTTGTCTTCAATGTAGAATCTTTAAAATCGAAATCTTCTGTCGTTGAGTTTCTGCACCTAAAGTGCATTTAACTAGACTACGTGGCGTAAAACTTCCTTCCAGTTGTCCGTTATTATTTTAAGATTTATGATCATGAACTTTTTTTGCTACAATGGCACTTAACATTTACAGAATGGGCACGCCACCATTGCGGCGGTAAGTCCCCTCTTTGAGGAGTGGCTTGAGAGGCGGCATGGCGTCCTCACCTTCCGCCTGACACAGGTCCTCACCGGACACAGCTGTTTCGGGAGGTTCCTGTTTCGAATAGGGCGGGAGGAAACGCCCGGGTGTTTCCATTGCGAAGATCGCCCTGAGGCGCTCAAACAACATACCTCTGGTGCAAGCCCATCTACAGAACTTGATTTAGAAACTAAAATCAGGGTGGAAATGATACTTTACGACGGTGGAGGAAAAACGGGAGAATAGCATATAAAGTATATATAATGTATATCAAAAGTATATAAAGCTTTGAAATCTATATCTCCAACAAGTGTCGAATCAGAGAGCGCCTTTTCAATCTATATCTTTAAGTATGACTGATTTATTTTGTTTTGGTAAATTAGGAATAAGACTTCTATTTCTTGTGTTATTTAAATAATTATTTTGATCGCATTTTACGTACTGTTGATTTTGCCTGTTTTTATTTTATGACAGTTAAATTGTTATTTAATATTCTGTGATTTTAGACAAATCAAATCAAATCGTTTATTGCAATCCATAATGTACACTTACAGGTGGTACAAAAAATAGAAACAATTATGGACCCTGTCGAGCACAGCAAATTTTTAAATAACTATAATAACTAGAGCGAGGACGAGCGCTTTATTAATTTTCGTTTGAATTATTTAATATCCTATTAAATATTTTTTTTTTTTTGATCTTTGTGTACCTACCAAATGTTCCTAATTTTGTATGTTAGGTACCTTAAGTATTGAAGTATATGTTGTTTTCCTAAATAATAATCATGATTCTATGTTATGTTTAGAGAAACTAAACTTTTTGTATTGTTACTTAGTAGTTGCAGCTTATTTCAGTGCAAACAAATGCTCATTAGTATTAAAATAAGTGAGATAAAGTAAAAAAAAAACCTATTTTGATTAGACTTCAGCATTTTTATTTCTTTACATACATATTTCTCATTTCTTTATTAAAATTGAAAAAAAAACCGAAAAAACCGATTTAACCGGTTTCAACGGTTTTGTGAACATTAAACCCGAAAAAATCGGTTTTTTAAAGCAACCCGGTTTTAGCATGCCCTAGTCCATACCAAATTTCACCGTCAGTACCAAATTTCACTTTTAAGGCAACAACAGTAAATACCTTGTGTTTCATAAATACATGCTTACTTTTAATTAGATACTGTTTGGTATGTGTATGTGTTACTGTTCGTTACTAGAGCAGAACGTTGCGCTGAGAAACACGCCACGAATTACAATTACTTGGTTTTGGGTCAGACTGTAGGTATTAGACATAACATCACGCATTTTATTAGATACTGCTACAAGAATTTATTAGGTTCATGGCATGTTCTCATTATTGTACTCGATAAAGTAACTACCAATTTTCCTTGATGGGGAAGACAGATTTCTGGAAGTTTGAGTTTTTTTTTTTTACAATTTTTTTTCTGCATACCTATGTACATACTACTGAGCTATGTTAAAAGTCCTGTGTGACTACTTGACTAGCCTATTGGGACGAGGACATGGGGGATGCCCATTGCTATTGAGCAGGCATAAATTTTCCTTGATGGGGAAGACAGATTTCTGGGAGTTGCATACCTATGTACATACTACTGAGCTATGTTAAAAGTCCTATGTGACTACTTGACTAGCCTATTGGGACGAGGACATGGGGGATGCCCATTGCTATTGAGCAGGCGTAAATTTTCCTTGATGGGGAAGACAGATTTCTGGGAGTTGCATACCTATGTACATACTACTGAGCTATGTTAAAAGTCCTATGTGACTACTTGACTAGCCTATTGGGACGAGGACATGGGGGATGCCCATTGCTATTGAGCAACCATAAATTCAAGACTCCGGATTGCAACTAACAACTGGAATAACGAAACTGGCCAAAAATGGTAATACATCATCATCTGCCTAGCCTTTTCCGAACCATGTTGTGATCAGCTTCCAGTCTAACCGGATGCAGCTGAATATCAGTATTTTACATGGAGCCTATCTGACCTCCACAACCCAGTTACTGGGTAATACGATACCCCTTGGTAAGGCTGGCTGTCAGACTAAAAATGGCAACACATATATTTATTTACATATATTTCATGAAGGGGAAGGCATTGACGCAGTATTGTCTTCCCCTTCAATAAATACAGGTATTATCTTATAAGAAAAGAGTACACAGACGAAGTCTGAAAGTGGCACCGGTAAGTGAAAAGTTGTGTGGAAATCGGTTGTCATGATATGGGCATGTGATAAGGAAGAATTAGGAAAACGTCGTGAGGAAAGTTTTGAGTATGAATGTTGATGGCTTTAAGAGTAGGGGGAGACCAAAGAAACGATGGATGGACTGTGTGAATGATGATATGGTTAGAAAGGGTGTGACTACGGAGATGACGACTAATAGACAAGTGTGGAAGAAAACACATGCTGCGCCCTCCTCCACACCTATGCCAAAAGAGTCATAATTAACGAACCAAGTAATAATTATAGGACGATGTGTAGTAGTTAAGTAATTTAAGTTATAGCTTACTCGGGATATAAAGTCTAGCTTGAACGGAAACTGCAATAAGTACGTTTCGCACTTAATAACAGCTCATAATCATAACTGCTGAGTGTATAAACTGACACTTTATCGCATTTAAATGATAAATGATAAATGATAAATGATTTTATTTCTGTAAGTAGGTTTGTACAAACACTTTTACACGTCAATCATATTTTTTTTAAACTAGATGAAGTCGGCGTTTCCTATCTGACTACTCTGAGAAGAAAGGCCGAAACAAACTCAGAGGTCACAGTCTCTTTTAAAGTCCAGACATAATCTTGGTCAGATTATGTGAAGACCATGTGGATCGGTGTCTGAAATGGTCTTTTGAGGAAAGAACCACATAGATTGAGTGGACCTGTCCATTCAGTGCACGCATTTATCAGTAATCATGCAGCTCAACTCAGAACTTGAGGAGCTCAACGATTTGATGAACAATACCAAAGATAGGACATTTGGGTAGGCCGCATAAAGTACTCAAACTGCCAGATTAATACTAAAAACGAACTGAGAAAGAGATGAAAAAACACAAAAAAACAATTATTAAAAAATAAAAAATAAGACCCACATAGTCCTCACATTCACAATAATTAAAATAATAATAATATTATACTTCTCAAAGTAAATATTCATGTCAATGTGTATATAATAATTATCAAATGTCAAAGAGTATAAGTTTGCAAAAACAAAAACAACATTTAGTATGCAAAAATTGGAGCAGGTCAATCCCAAGCCTTTGTGTCTTCAATATAATTTTTAACGGTATAAAAGGCTTTCAGGCACAACTTACGTTTAATGAATGATTTAAATTTATTGATACTTAGATCTTGAACATGGCTTGGAAGTTTATTATAAAAGCGTATACATTGACATCTGAATGACCCACCTATTTTCTTGAGCCTTGTTGATGGTACAACAAATTTGTGTTTGTTCCTAGTATTTATACTATGGATATCACTGTATTTTTTAAACAATTTAATATTTTTATGGGCATACAAAAGATTTTCAAAAATATACTGTGAAGACACAGTCATTACATTAATTTCCTTAAATTTCTCTCTGAGAGAATGTCTTGGACTTAATTTATAAATTGATCTAACAGCTCTTTTCTGCAAGACAAAGATAGTCTGAATGTCGGCGGCATTTCCCCACAACAGAATACCGTACGACATTACACTATGAAAATAGCTGAAGTACACTAAACGGGCTGTCTCTATATCAGTTAAATTACGAATTTTTCTAACAGCGTATGCTGCAGAGCTTAGCTTTTTCGACAATTTATCTATATGTGGACCCCACTGAAGTTTGGCATCCAGAGTTAAGCCCAAGAATACAGTGTTATCTTCAGGATTCAATTCTTCGCCCTTCATCAACACACTAGTTTTCACCTGCCTAACGTGAGGTAGCGTAAACTTAATGCATTTGGTTTTTTTTTTCATTGAGAAGTAAATTATTAACATTGAACCAATGAACTACTTTTGAGATTGCACTATTTACATCGTCACTAACCAGCTGCTGACGTTTAAGTTTAAACAAAAGTGAAGTGTCATCCGCAAACAACACTATTTCATGATTATCCTTTATGAGGTAAGGCAATTTAATACATACCATAATAAGCCGGTTCTACTTAAGCTTTTATAGTTTGTGGTAAGATCGTCTTTAAACTATGGTCTCTGCAATTTTGTTGCTGGATAGCAAAAAGGATCTTCTATCCAAATTCAAATCACTTCGGCCTATCCGTATGGTACCAAAACAACCTGCCAGCATACAAATATTTGTTTTTTTATTTTTACTATAACGTAAGCTATATTTATACGTATCCTGTCATGCACATTTATACGGTTCATGAATATCAAAAATGATCAACGATGATGATGATCCTAGTAATATTATAGTGTGAAAGTTTGGATATTTGTTACTAAATCACGCAAAAATGGCTGATCATATTTGGACGTACACACATATAGATTGTAACCTGAATTATTATAATAATAATAATCATTTTATTATCAGGCAACTAAGGCCCATACATAAAATACACAAAATAAACTTAAACCATAATAACAAACTAATACATATTAAAAACCAGCTTCTTGTATGTTACTAACACTTTATGGATATTTGTGTCCGAAATAAAACTTATTCTATTCTATTCTATTCTATAACTAAACACGTAAAGTTGACGGCGTCGTGATTCGCTGCGAGGTGTCACGTAACCGTCCTCGAAAACGTCGATATACGACACCTTTCAGCCAAAAGTCCTCTTTCAAGCAGTACTGTAGATGGTGGGTTGGAACTCCTACCACGAATGACTTAAAGTTGATTATATAGGATACTTTTAATATAGAATAGTACGTTCCCGTGGGATAATTACAGACTTCCACGCGGAGGGCGAAGCCCTGGCAAAAGCTAGTAAATAATAATTATTTCTGGAAATTGGTTCAAAAAGACACTTTAACAAAATATACATAATGTAAAGCTGACTGTTTAGGCTTCAAATTCCACTCTCCCTTTGATTTAATCACTTAAAAGAATAAACAAAACTGACGCACCGAAAGTCCTGCGTTTATTACGAATGGCACTAAATCCCATAATTATATGCCCTGTCACGTAAGTTCACCCAGCATACTGAACAGAACGTAAAATATAACCACGTCTGGACGACAAAGTTAAGCATTAAGTGAACAGCTTGAGTGCTCGTAAGTTGTAGCTCTTTATTCAAGGTAAGCATACCAAGCCCTGCTTTGTTTATGTTAACTACCCGCTAGAGTAATGCACGAAACTGTATTGTGTTATAACTATACTTTATTTATATCCTAGCCTCTTCATTTAACTCTGAAAATTACTAACGTATCGGTTTTGTGGCTCAAGGTATTACTACTGTGAGCTTCAGTGCACAGAGCGTGATTTAGGTAAACCTATCTAAAATGGCGATACAACCTACATCTTGTAGCTTTTATCGCCATTTTAGATAGAGTACTAATTTAAATAAATAAAAAGAAAAGTTCTGACCGTGACTGACTGATTGTCTCATCAACGCCCATCTGAAAACCTTGGACCTAGAAAGCGGTAATTTTGCACAGAGGTTCCCTTTATAATGTAGATAAGGAACGGATAAAGGATTTTACGAAATTCAACCCCTAAGGAATTTAAATAGGGGATGAAAGCTCCGCGCGGGCGAAGCCGCTGGCAATAGCTAGTTTAGGATATAGCTGTCACATCTCTTTTTACAGTATTTGCTATGTTTGTTTTTATTTAAGAGTGGTTTGATTTGATACTACTGGCCATAATATTGCAATAGGTCGAATTACGGGGGGTAATCCTCATGGATGTCCTCCGCCCCGGGGAGGGCGGAGGGGTCTGTCAGACTCTTACTGACTAAATCCACCCCGGTGTTCCGTCTCTCACTTGCACCGGAGATCACGGGAACTGGTGTGACTTCCGCGATCCCCGGCTAGTGACGGCCGGCCTCCGCGGGCCACCTCCAGAGAGGGGGGAGTGAGGTGTTAAAATCCCCCCTTACGTCATAGAGAGGCGCGCGTGGAACACTACGCGCCGCCATCTCGGGTCCTCAGAAGTAGGGGGTGACAGGTTTCCCCAGATAACCTAACCTAACAAGGACATCAAGTGATGTACAGGTATCACTAATCGGTGTGTGTCATTTCTATCAGCGTGGTGCGATGTGGTGGCTCGGGAGCAGTCGTGGCCCAGTGGTAATAGCCACAACTGAGAGTTGTAGGTCGTAGGTTCAAACCCAGACTGGCGTTTTACTTTGTATAAAATAATTCACCACCACAGCTCTCAAAATGGTGAAGAAAAACATCGTGAGGAAACAGGAATGTCCTAGAACCAGAAAATCTAAGACATGTGACATCTACCAACACGCATTGAGCTCGCGGAGATTACAGCCCACAGTCTCCCGAAGAGAGGAGGCCTGTGTCCCAGCAGTGGGTTCATTATAGGCTGATATGTTATGTATGTATGGATGCATTTCTGTCACAGCATACGTAGGTACCTACCATAGCAACAGTCTGTGCCCACTATTATCAAAACGAGATTTAAATCTTATCTGCAATACAAAATGATACAGTTCTAAATCATACATATATAGCTATTAACAACGCCATTCCTCTACAATAGAACAATGACACGTAGATCATCAATCTACGCATCAAACTGATGCATAACGCGTCAAGAAACTATCCCATACAATGTGACGTTAAAAAACTCATTAAAATGCCGGCGCGCGCGCAGCCACGCGGAAGTAGCTGTGATGCCTTTGATATTGACACCTTTGAGTGAGAGAGGAGTGATGGAATTCTTGATGTTGAGTGATAGGTTTGTACGAGTTTCGGTATGAAGATCTAAATAATTTAAAGTTGCAGAAGAACCGTTTGAAGTTGTTAATGGTGGGTTAAGTACCAATGAACCCATCTACAGTTGTACTCCTTATCATAATCTGGGCAGCACTACATAACATCACGCATTGTTTCCGCGAAGGGTTGGACAGACGTGTACCTACAGTACACCCACATTTCGCGGTTTTAGGGGCGAGCCTATTGGCATCAACCGGGCGCAGATCTAGACTCCGAGCTGCTACTGAGAAATTCAAGAAAGAAAAACCCTTAAAACACTTTGTCCGACCTAGGAATCGAACCCAGGACCCAGGAGGAATCTGGGCAGATAACAAGTTATTACCAACTAATTGACAACTATGGTAATTTCTGGATGACCACAGTTGTCTATGGCATGTTATAAAACAAGATAACCCTTTTTACTACTGGATCTTTTAAAAGCCACGATTTGCATCGATTACATGAATAAAGAGGTACTCGAAAGATACTAGTTAAACATGAAAACTTCAAAATTAAGTTGTCCTAAAAAAAACTGTCTACTCTTTTCTCTCTCTTTCAGTTTTCTTCTCACCACAGTTTGATCCTGTTTGTTATATATATTTCATGATCACTTGTAATTACATAATTCAACAGCCAGAAGCAAATGCCAATTACATTTTTTTTATTATAACCACTAACCACGGGGCCCTCTTAATAAGGAAAAAAGGAAATCTAGACCGGATGCGCAGTTATCCCAGGTATCTTAAAAAGCTAGACGTAGCCAGAGCTTATAGTCTATGGTTTTCCGGAAGCCGGTAGCGGCCATACTGTGTGTGCGTTATGAATAATGTATCTGTGGCAATTTACGCACTAGGTTATGCTAGATCGTACCCGGCTGGGGGAAGCAAGGAATGATAGTCCTTTAGTGTGAGATGTTACCGCCCTTTTTAACAGACTTCAAAAAAAAGGAGGAGGTTATCAATTCGACTGTATGTATTTTTTTTTATGTTTGTCACCTCATAACTTTCGACTGGGTGAACCGATTTTGATGATTCTTTTTTTATTTGAAAGCTCGTGCTTCCCGTGTGGTCCCATTTCAATTTCATACAGATCTGATGATGCGTTTCGGAGACAGATAACGGAACTCTTCAAAAAATAACAGTAAATAAAATGCGATTGCTGCTATCGCATAAAGATGCATTGTTTTGACCCCAAGGATGAAGAAATTTCGGATTAGTGGGGTAGGTACTATAACTAAAAAGTGAAAAATAAAAACTTTTTCCAAAAAAAAAACAACCGACTTCCGAAAAAACACTACAAAGTGAAAAATAACTTTAATTTCGGAAGGCGGTGACAAAAAATTTAAATACATATTTTGTATTAAAAATTTTTGTAATGTTTTTTTTTAAGTTATGTTCTTTAATTACTCCACCTGCCATAAGCTAAGGTATTCTGTCTTGTCTTACCACACTGAGCATAACTTTAGTTTTAACACATTACACCACGTCTGTTCTCCCTGACGGGTTAGGCAGAGGTGGACCTATAGTACACCAACATTTCCCAGTTTTAGATTTACTATTTGTATCTGTGGTTTTACCACTACGGGATGCTAATTGAGTAACACACTTACATTAAGAATGGCTTTCATTTTGACAGCTCAACAACATTCATTGCGTTATTAACGTTGTTGAACAGACGCATTTTTCGTGCATACCTATGAAGCAATGGATTAGCAACATCCTTCAAACCGATTTGGGTTGTGCGGGTGCTGTACTTAAAGATATCGATTAGGTATACCTATATACGTCGATCAAATTAAACTTAGGCAACTTTTTGGGTCTTGCAAACAGAAAATATGAGAGAAACTACTGTTTTAAAACCATTAGGTGACCTTTCACCTAATTAATCGATACCATGGAGAACGATTTGTGTCAGCGACCATACAATTTCAAAGCCAAAGTTAAATGGTTTATTCCTATCTTACTGTACACCACGATACTTACCAATTGATTTTCACGATGCTGATCATTCATACAATTTCATTGAATTTAAAAAAAATTGAGAGCAGCGGTGGCCCAGTGGTAACGATCGCGACTTACGAGTTGTAGGTAGTGGGTTCGAATTAAGACAGCCGCTTTGCTTTGTGTAAATTACTTTATGTGATAAAGTGCTCTCAAAACGGTGAAGGAAAGCATCGTGAGAAAACTGCACCTAGAACCAATAATTCGAGGACATGTGACATCTAGCAACCCGCACGTAGATTACGGCCCATTCCTTCTCACGGAGAGGAGGCTTGTGTCCCAACAATGGGAACGATATAGGATGATTATACAAATATTTTATGTCAGTATTAGAAAAAGAATTTCCTAATTCTTAATTAAAAATGTGACACCCAGATGTTTGTGTTTTATGTTGCCACACTATGCACGAGTTCCCAAACTCATTACCATAGTACACTTTGCTTATTTACTGTTAAAATAAGGCAATATTTACTTTAACACCCACATAATAAGGTACAGATAGGTTTTTGTTTTTGTGACAATTGGTCCAAGTTACGGGAGAATTTGTTGATTGTCATGAGTTGGCAATTTTACACGCACTTGTCCTAGGATTTATTGAATAATCTTTTATGCTTTTATACAGCTGAAAGAGTGTTTGCTTCAACGTAATGATATCTTACCATCCTCACGCAATCAGTTAATTATCAGCCCAAGAATCGCTAACTCATCATAATTCTTTTATGTTTTTGACTTTTTCAAACCAGTCCACTACTATGACACAGCTTTTTCAACATTCCGACAAACACTAGGTTATAAATTCTCATCAGTTTTCATAAACACACGTACCTAATCGCTCTCGCTCCCGCTACTGCCTTAAACCACCCACAACAAAGCAATAAGGTTGTAAATCAGCGACAGATGCGAATGTAGGTGAGTAGTGAGTAGGTACCCACGGGCAGCTCGGTGCGCAGTGGGCGTGACACCCGGAAGTGACACGCACGGTAACATCCGGGTGTTTTGCGCCAGCTAGTGTACGAGAACCAGGCAGGAGTGTAAGTAAACTGGTGTTTTGGCGACCACATGGTTAGTGGTGTAGAAGTCGAACTACATTTCAATGTAAACCAGAAGAGCGAAAAACAATGTTGCCACAATTGGCCACATCCTTTCAAAACAATTTATCCGAAGTTATTGAATTTGAGGAATATGTTTTCGACACACAATCTGTTACCATAGATTCAGTACTTAATAATGAACTCCTCTCCGCTGATATATTTCGTCGGTAATTTAAACTAACTTAGCTCTGCTATAGATTTTGACCGCATAGCTATTGCATTGTTTTATGAAACAGCAGATTTTTATCTAGAATCATGTGCTGAATTCATGGTTTCAGTTTTCGCGTCGATGTCTCTGACACCCTGAATAAGGCCTTTAAAACATTTAAACAGAGGTTTTCAGCTCGTGCTGAAATCACTGCTATCAATACATAGTTACTAGCTGACCCAGCAAACGTTGTTTTGCCTTATAAATTATTTAGGGGTGGACTACCCCTAACATTTAGGGGGATGAAAAATAGATGTTGGCCGATTCTCATAGATACCGGATAAGCACAAAAAATTTCATCAAAATCGGTCAAGCCGTTTCGGAGGAGTATGGCAACGAAAACTGTGACACGAGAATTTTATATATTAGATGTAAACTTTCTACGTTGCTAAAACTAATAATAATCAAAATCAACTTCGCTTATTTGCATAAAACATGGTAATAAATACTCACTATCCCTTATTCGCTTTCACTGCCACCCACGACAAACACAGGCCACAAACTACAGACCACACGGCACATGCATATTATTACATGCCAATAGTAATGTAATCGTACAATATATTCCTGTGTATTACGACTATGAAGCGAGGAACGTTTAGTGTAATAAGTTTCATATCGTAAATATCTGTCTAATATGGCGGCACCTCGCGGCAATGTCATGAACGGACATTATGCCAGGGCTGTACTAGTGTACAGTCACCAAAAGAGTTTAAAATAGTAGATTGTTTTGACAAGGGAGCAAAAAATTTTTTTATAACACATTTGCTCGTAAAGGGTCTCTTATTACACCAATTTCAATATCGTAATGTATGTCATTCTCATTACGCACTTGTGCGTAATTGTAATGTAAAACGCACGGTTTATCAAGATGCTCCGTCTAAAACGAACGGTACTTTTTTAAATCTTAGCAAAGAGTTTTTATGTCAGAAAAGTGGTCAACATTTTATGAATAAAATTAACTTTGAGAGATAAAATATAAAAAAAACATTTAATTCTTTAATTTAATTAGTTTTGACAATAAATTACAACCATTTATCTGTAACAAAAACAAAAAATATTAATTTACTTTATTAGTTATACTGGCTGTTTTTGTGCCTTTGCCTTAAAAAAAGCGCTGATGCGCGCGCATCGCTAATTTGTGAACAAGTAATAATCAATTTTACAAATTGTTCAATTTTATCTAACTGCTTTAACAAGTGACTAAAGATTTACTCGTTTAAGAAAGTCCGACTTTTATTTATTTCCTCGCAAATATGTTATAAAACGTCGTATGACATACCTTTGATAATTACAGCCTCTGCTTTCTTGTAGCCCACGCCATCGCCTCGGCTGTCATTTTCAACTTACCGCACTTTTTTTTTTGATTTTGGCTTCACACGGTTTGTGCATTTAGCCAGTGTCAAGTAATTTTTCTTTTAGATCAAGTAAATAGCCCGATATCGGGCACGAAGTTACAAAACAGTCATAGTGGTCTTTAGTCAGTCAAGTCAAATCAAAGTTATTGTAAAGCGGTAGTAACTTTACAACAACCTAACAGGAGTTTTTGGGGGGAACACGAAAAGTCCACGTTAGTCACTTATTTTCACCTTCACTACACTTGTGCACACACACGTAACTAAATTGAATAATTCACTATCAAAATTATACAATTTAATTCGCTATTTCACTAAATTCCATGAAAATTAAAATTCGTACGACATGTTCCAACGCGATCCCGCCAAAAACTCTCCTTACCGCACTTAAATCATAATGTACTATTACGGCGAGGGCGCTCTTTTGAACCAGAGCGTAGCGAAGTTTATTAAAAAAAAAAAAAAAAAAATTACATGAATGTAAAAAGTTCAATTACAAGTTTATTAAATACATTACTTATTCATTACAATTTTGAAAATATATTGTCACTGTTTTTTTTTGGATTGATATAGTTGTGGATTTGTTTAATGCACTATCACTTTCAGAACTCGACGTAGAACTCATTTTTTTTGCTAAATACAATAAATTCGGTACCGATTACAAGAACAGGGAAGTAATTCGCGCGCTTTTGTTTTTTTTTTATTACCGCGCCTCCCCGCACCGCATGGCCAACACTTACATCCAATAATTTATATAATTTGCGTTCGATTTCAATGAACGATTCATGTTCCAAATTAATATCTCATTACTGCCCGCTAAAAAGTCTAGTGGAGAAAAGAGCTACTTTTTTTATTTTTCTGGGTGGGAAATCATCAAATGACTTCTCCCGCTCTGGGTGGAGCAGGGGGCGTGTCAGACTTTTACTGACTAAAACCCACCCGTGTTCCCTCAGTTGCCTGTGTGCCAGGGGCCACGGTATCTCTTTCGAACAACTCGCACCCCTGGCAGAAAGAGCTACTTTGCTCCCGCTTATAGAGGAACAAAACGACACTTTTCGAATAGAAGGGATGAAAAAATAATTAAGTAGGCGCAGTCCGATTCCGTGCCGTTTGTTTTCGTGAAAACATTTGGTCACAACTGTAATCTGACCTCGGTCTTTTTGACGTAAACTTTCTTCGATTGTCGTTTTTTTTTTACAATTACGAAAACATTTCAGCCGATATCAGGCGAAATATGTTTTTACATTGGGTTTTGTAACTAATGTTCCCGATACTGTTGTAGCCATTGTATCTGACCGATACTAGATTAAGAAGGCTGATTGGATTCCTCATAAAGTAAGCTTTCACGGATTGTGATGTTTTGTTAAGTTTTGAGCAGACGACAGCCAATATTATACGATTTCTTAAAATATTTTACTATTTGCAAAAGATTTTCTTACGGTTTCAGTCACTGCCGTAGGTATTTGATGGGCACTAGATTTTTTAGGCTCATTGCATGCCTTTTAATGCAAGCTTTCTTCCATATTGGATTCGATTTTATCATTTCTGAGCATATTTACGGCCGATTGCCGACGGATTTATTTTTAACCCTATTTCGGCCGATATTTTAGTCAAATTATATCATGCCTAAAAATTGATATAAATATGACCTATCTTTTGAATGCTCAATCATTACACTAAAACACTCGTAGTTATTAGCGGATGGAATCTTACATGTTTTTGTCGGTCAGAAATATTGAACTTACTAAACGTAAAAAAAATCAAAAAAACTGCGTAAGAAGCGCACTTAGCAAAAAGATTTTGATTTAGACAAAACGACTTCAATGATACCCCTAAAAATGCTGCTCCGTTACCTACTTTACTTTATGATTTCTAACCTAACTTATAGATCATAAAAAGATCAAGAAAAATTGTAGATCATAAAATTAGCTAATTAATTAATTAGTTAATTATTATACATTTTAAATAATTATAGAACACACTCGTGAAAATGTCAACTGTCTATTACGGTTCATGATAAACAGCCAGCTAACAGACGGACAGACGAACGGATGGACAGACAGCAGAGGTTTAGTTATAGGGTTTTTTTTTTGAGGATGGGAAATCAAAAAGAAAGAAAAAACCCCACCCGTGTTCTTTCAGTTGCCTGCGTGCCAGGGTCCACGGTATGTCTTTCGAACAACCCCGTTGGCACCTTTTGGGTACAGAGCCCGAAAAGCAAGCAAAAATTTAGTCTGAAATTTTGGTACAGTCAGATATCTCATTAGCTGCCTAGAGACCAGGTGTGTCCTGGTTAGTAAATATCTATAGTTTTCTTTGCCTGAAACTAAAACTGATTTCGCTCTGTGACGAAAATAAGCATTATAGTGTTTTATTTTTAATCTATCAGGGATCTTAATAAAAATGTCCTCAAACCTAGCCATTATTTGTAATATTAAAACAAGCCACTATCAAGTTGCGGACAGCCGACACGGTTGCAACATCGTGTTGTCACTTGTCGTTTTGCAATTAAGTGCCAATGTTTACAGTAAATAGGGAAAATTCATTCATGTACAAGTACCTATGTGATCGTAGGTATATTATGTAGAAGAAGGTATGTGTCGTTGCAAAGGTATGGTGTTCTTTCAGCTGCTGGCACACACGGCACAATAAACGCTCAAAGTTATCTTTGGTACGATTCAAGTTATTAATGATAGTTACTCTTCTGTGTCAATTTTAAGCCGTAGTAGGTATTCTTCCGCTGGGCTACGATAAACTTTGCCATTTTATAAAACATCTGTCAGCGGTTTTGCCCCGTCTTGCACCATCGCTTTCGCGTTGCTCCGACATCGCTTCATTGTATCCGTAACATTACCAACTCCAATTTGCATTTAAATGCCCTCTATTGATTATATGCTAATCTAAAACAAACCTTGACGAAACAATGCATTGGATCTTGGGAGTATCATTCCTTACATTTGTTAACAACATAATACGCTATCACGCTACACTTCCGATTTCAACAGTACATACGTACATTCAATCCGAGTTACAGTAACACTCGATATACGAAAACCGCCCTTATAGCTACGGAATAAAGGCCCTGTCAATGTCAATATTTTTACCATGGACTCAAGTATTAAATCAGAACAAAGACAATAAAACCTGCATAATAAGCAGTATCAAGTAGGAACATGCAGTACTTACAAACAGGCTGACTATAAAGCGTTCGACTTATTGGTCCATCCTCAAGACGTTTAGCGGCGGAAGGGCTCGGCAGACTCACTGGAGCGGTCGTTATTGCTTATTGTTTACAATTGAAGGGCGATTGCTGAACGGAGCGGGAGCGATTGGCGATTTCGTTTTTCACAACGTCTTTAATACGTCGAAAGAACTAAGTGCCATAATTTGGTGCCTTCTGAACTTTCCTGAACCTTTCTTGCACTTTAAGCGAAGTTCAAATTATTATCAAAACTTGCAGAGGCCGACTTACACAAACAATGTTTACTAAGAAAAGTTTCAGAAGCAGCTTGCTTGAAGAAGCTTGTTTTCCTTTTACGACACTGAGCTTGGCGCGATTGTTTACACGGTTAAAATTACTTGCAGAAGTCAACTTTCGAAGTTCTGTTGAGAATATTAACTTCGCTTTCAGAAAACGCACTTTCAGAAATGTTTTTGTACTAATAAGAAAACGCAAGTGACCAAACGTAGAGATCGACGATCGTTCTTTGTTTATTTTCTGTACCAATAAGAAATCGTCTTCTCTAAACCCTGTGGGCCACATATCTACAGGTACAATGAACATTCATAAACTCCTCGCCCATTACATTATGCCAATCGAGGTTTTACTCAAAGCTTTATCACTAATTTTTACTGCCTCAGAGATTATAACCATGATAAGTTAGTACATAAGGTATGTTTTGCTGAAGAACAATAGCGTTTTAAATTAGCACACAATCAAATCGTAAGTCAACTGCACCACTCAACTTAATGCTCAAATTGATATGATCTTTCAATAAAGTTTATTACAACGGTAGCTTGGGTATTCGTGACATTATCTTTTACTAAACATATAACTTATTGTATTATTATATATTTTCTATTGAGCATTAAATTATAATAATATGTTTTATCAAATTAATGTTTTTCAGATTTGAACTGATGAAATAATGCCGCTATGTATCTAACAGTCGAGACACAATAATCATATTTTTAGAATCACTATTTTCATAAAAGAGACTGGTGGTCACAGTAAGTTTGTTACATAGCCGACAGAGGGTGCTGCCCATACCACGTCTAAAGGCTGTCAGTGTCATTATTTTCTGTGGAATTTTGACACTGACAGTTCATGAACGCGGTTTAAATGTGCTGATCGCGTTCAGTTTCATCGGTGAGATTCGCACTTCGTCACGTTTTGTGGCACCTATAGACAGCTGATATAACTAATGAAGATATACAATGTGTAGATATCTTGAAAAAACTTAGATACAATATCTACATTAGCAACACGCGCAATATATATAAGTCTTACAGCTGAAATCAAGCTATTTCATTCAGACCACCATTGCATGGGAACCAAACAGTTACAAACATTTTTCCTCATAAACTAAATAATTATATTTCTTTTAATTCCGCTCACGCACATTCCGCTTCCCGCCCACAGCATGTGACAGCCGATGTAATCTGTAACGATCGACATCTATCTATGTAAAACAAGTATGTTGATGGTCGAGTATTAGTGCTTAGTGCCGATCTAAACGCACGCGATGTGTCGTGTGCCCGCGACGTGTTGCAAGTGATTACTTTACTAGTTCACGTGTCTACTTGAACTTGCCAGTTTTATTGGGATGCAAGTAAGTTGTACAAAGGTTTGTGAAAAGAGTTTGTAACTCGGAAACTGACAACCAATTAAACGATGCTGGCCAGTAATTCTAAACGGTACCAATAAAAAATAAAAGAAAAGAAAAATAAAGCTAATGGCTATTCACATATTTTTTTGAAGCAAAACAGCCAGTTCTCCTTTGTTTTTTTTCATGCTATGTTAAATTGAAAATTAAAGAGTTCATCTAGTATTGTATACCTTCTTGTTGACTAACAACACTGACTTACTGCTTGACTTGTTGGCTTTTTGAGGTATTTTTGTAATCAATTAATATCGACTTTCCTCACCTCACACTTTTTAATTACTTAAATTAAATTATTTTCTACTTTTTAGTTGGGTTTTTAAAGCGTGTTTATTAGTTTTTTGAACTATATTTTTTATTCCCAAATTGGGCAAGTAAATAGTTTCGTATCCAATTTTATCTGTGATAACTACTGCCTTAAAGGACGGTCAACTCTGCAAAGTAATGAGGCATTTGCTACATTTTTAATAAAGACGCAAGTTTTAATTTTAACCTACAACTGTCCGTAAACAATAGGGATCGGCCATTAATCTACCACTAATATCTAATGTCGTGACAAACGAAGAATCATGAGAAAATGGAACTAAAATACGGAACTCTCAAATTTTCACACTAATTAAAACACATGGTCCGGTGATGCATTTCTAATTTAAAACAATTTCCCTCGGTTTTAACAAAAACGTTTAGATGTCTGTATACAGTTTAAATATTCAACAAATTCAATAACCCGTTATTGACCAATTAATATTTTTCTATGTAAATCATAGAATTAATTTCTAATGAAATATTGGCTGAAGTATAATTTTAAGTAGAGGCAATTAATACAGATTAAGTTAATTGATTATGTTGTAAAATTATGACAGCATGTTAATTAGTTAATATTTCCTACACGCTCTAAAGTAATAAGCAGCAATACTTTGTTTACTTTCGCCTTGCTTCCTAATGGTAGCAAAAATAATTTATTATCTGTATGCATCTATTGTACCTATTAAGGTTAGCAAACATAAGACAACTAAGAAA
Organism: Polymixis lichenea; assembly: GCA_949091785.1. Taxonomy (NCBI): domain Eukaryota; kingdom Metazoa; phylum Arthropoda; class Insecta; order Lepidoptera; family Noctuidae; genus Polymixis; species Polymixis lichenea. The sequence goes on along the minus strand of OX420951.1, from coordinate 21,584,458 downwards.
AATAATTAACTAGGCAGCAAAAAAGTTAAGCTAAACTTAACTGATTAACAAAAATACTTATTTTGTTCTGTCAAACTCAAACTCAACTCAAAGCATTTATTTCAAATAAACCAATTAGGTACAGGCACTTTTGAATTGTCAAGATCGGTGAGTTAGAAAGATGAAGCTAGTTGCCCATTCCAAAGCGTAGGTACCTATGAAGAAGAACGGGCAAGAAACTCCATGGACACTCTTTTAAAATCATGGTGTTGTTACAAAAAGTTGGTTCCATCATTATGTTGAAATTATGAATGTGAGAACGATGTAAAAAGATGTGCACATTAAATCGATAAACTAATAGCAATACTACCACTGGAAATGAGAAAAATATTCTACAGATTATACCGCATTCTAATAAAAACTTTTTCTACACCGACCATAGACAATTCAATGCATTCAAAACAGCAATGGCGCCTAACGACGCATGTATCCATTAACAATTCTTCACACCTTTTTATTTTCATTTCTTAGCCAACTATGCATGATGCTCATCGTTAGCAAAACTGAATTGAATAGCCTGTATGCATACTGATATAATGCAAAGCAGAACGCAGTTAATTGAACCGATTGAGATAGCCTCCAATGGCTTCATATTTTATTAAAATGAATCCCGTTAAAGGCAAAGGAACATCCAACTCCATTCTTGTCGCGATAATGTGGCTATTAACTATAATTCTATATTATCTGATAATCATTTGACGCGGACGGTACAAACCGGTGTAGTAAAATCTAATGAGCGTTATTATGATCAGTAAAATTGAAATAACTCTAGAAATGGGAATAATGAAGTAATTTTCAAGATTACCAACTGGAAGCAATTATTAATAGTACCTAGATACTATAGTATGGCCCATGAATCATGGAGGGTGAGAACATAAAACAGATTTTATTATACGTACAACCTTGCGCTGACCTGTCAATTGCAAACAACGTAAGACAAATTTATTTTCGTGGGCTACACTGGAGCTTTTACCACAGTTCAATACTTTTACCTTAATAACGAATCCTTTAAAAACCACCAGTTAATATATTTAATATGTCTCATTGAAGAAAAAACACATTAATACACATATTAAAAAGATACTCCATTTCATAACATCACGAAAGAATACTCAATAAAACGAAACTACGCTCATTTTCTATTGACGTTATAAACTTGCGGCCTATGATCTTACCCCCACGACGCCGACTCGGGCAGTTACACAAAATAGGCAGGCCTCCTTCGAGCAGGCAGACAGCCTCGAATTATGGCAACATTGCTGGTTAGATGCTGAGCCTTTTATAAAAACCCTACTTTTAAATCTAACTGCAAAGCATTTCAAACCTTACGAAGAACAAGTTACAGTTTAGAATCTGTATTTCCTACATTTAAATACATATTATTTGTTTTGTGGTTACTGAATGGAAGTCGTCTGTAAACGGGATATCTTATTGCAGTGTTATTTAACTTGAGTCGGCTTAATGATACTCTTTTATGAAAACACTGCGCTTTGATCCAAATGAGGATGCCTGTGTAATCATTTTTGTAAAACTGGGATTACTGGCGTCCTTTTGAAATGTAGAGATTTTTAATCGAGTCTTGTAGTTGTGTTCAAATAAAATAGATTTTTGTTCACTGTCACATAAGTTAATTGTTTAATTAATCACCAGACTTGTAAATAAAATGAGAAGAACGTAATCTTGTTAAGAAATATGTTTGCACTTCTCAACTTATTTTGACACGACTGTAAAGAAAGATTATGTTTTTTATGCCATGTTCTGCAGTTCTCATTGAATTTTAGTTAATTTGTATCGGCTGGGCTCTTGGCTCCTGTGATTCCCAGACGTTAACCCGACTGGGATTACGTTAATTGCTTGTGATTGTCATCACTATATGACGCAATTAACAAGATGTATGACGCAGCAAGAGATGGGACCCTGTTCTTCCAGAAACACAAGAGATTGTTAAGAGAATGAAATGCTCCTTTTGATTGATTAAAACAAGCTTCTTACATTACGTTTCGTCAGTCTCGTATACTTTTAACTAATAACGAAGCGAGGCAATGAAAGGTCGTCTCACTCAACAATGTAAAAAAATATTAAAATGAGAATTTTGAATAAAAAATCAATTTTTGACCGTCAACCACTGATTAATTGAGCCGTTACGTCTCCATAGTGTCGCGTCTACCTGTCCCTGACAAATAAAAGGGGTAGAAAATAGACTAGACAATTAGAATTTAATAAGAGAAATACAAGATAAATTATAAAAAGGTACCTTTGCACTCTATTTATTGGTAATAATCACAGTCCAATTCCTTGACATGCATATCTTTGGCTTTCACTCCTGAAACACTTCTTGGAGTTGTAGTAGCAGTCACACAAGCTTGCTTAGGAATAGTTTCAGTAACTGTTCCATTCATGCCCGGGACGAAATACCGCGCACGAGCCAGCAGTATAAACGCGGCCTTCATCTTCACCCCGTAATCTTTCATGGCTATCGTCATGTCTATGGAAAGTCTTCGGAGTTCTTTGCCAGTAGCTAGGGCGGTCCATTTCCTAATATTGTTGTGCTTGAAAATCAAACACTTTTCTTACGACTATTTCATTTTTGGGCATAGACGGACAATGGGCATTAAGTGCAGATGTGTAACTCCATTTTATTGCTTTATTTCAATGTGATTTCCAAAATACCCAACTGTTTTTTTGCTGACATTCTCAATTCCTTCTTCTTTTTCTTTTTCAGACATAGATATTCTCGTATGCCAGTCTAGTCGGTCAAGACATATAAAACCTCCTTCATACAAACCGAGAGTGCGTTTTAAGACTCTTATAATAATAATTTAGAATTTTGTTAATTAGTTGACAACGTAGTTCCATAGAAAAACCAAATTTAGGCTATCCAAAACGATATAAAATTATTTTTAGTAAGTACAATCTTAATGCAACCTTCCTTGAATAGACTGCGTAGACAATTAAAAGAATAAGTAGACATCAGTTTGACGTGTTTGACTTAAATGTCATAACAATAATATTATTATGTAAAAATATGGAAAATTCTAATGTAAAATCAAGTAATTCTATATAGACGAATCGTTTAAGACCGATTCGCAGAGTACTAACACAGAAAACAAAGAGATAAATATAATAATGTAAGAAAGTTGTAAAAGGATAATAAAACAATGATGATGTGGATGAATGAATAAGAAGTGTAAGTACAGTATCAGTAATAAACAGATACTATATTTCCCCATCGACCCCGAGAAAATTTTTGGCCTAGAACAAAAATTTTGTAAGGTTAAGTAAAACAACTTTCACATAACTTACATACTTCTTTCAATCACACTGACATCTTACGAAGTTAGGCCAGGTTGGATTCACATTCAATGATCACAACTCGACTTGATAAATAAATAACAGTAGGCTTATTTTCGGAGTTGTTAGCCGCTCTCGTCGAAAACCATTAATCAGAAAAGATTTTTAACAAAGGCTTATTTATAATGGAGTTGTTAACCGCTCCAATCAATATCAGTGTTGATAGTAAATAACAAGGGCTTATTTTTATGGAGTTGTTAGCCGCTCCAATCAACTTCAGTGTTGATAGTAAATAACAAGGGCTTATTTTTATGGAGTTGTTAGCCGCTCCAATCAACATCAGTGTTGATAGTAAATAACAAGGGCTTATTTTTATGGAGTTGTTAGCCGCTCCAATCAACATCAGTGTTGATAGTAAATAACAAGGGCTTATTTTTATGGAGTTGTTAGCCGCTCCAATCAACATCAGTGTTGATAGTAAATAACAAGGGCTTATTTTTATGGAGTTGTTAGCCGCTCCAATCAACATCAGTGTTGATAGTAAATAACAAGGGCTTATTTTTATGGAGTTGTTAGCCGCTCCAATCAACATCAGTGTTGATAGTAAATAACAAGGGCTTATTTTTATGGAGTTGTTAGCCGCTCCAATCAACATCAGTGTTGATAGTAAATAACAAGGGCTTATTTTTATGGAGTTGTTAGCCGCTCCAATCAACGTTAGAGTTGACAGCAAATTAGAAAATAAAAACTAAATAGAGTTGTAATGGGCCGAAAAGAACTCTACAGTTTAGAAGAAAGAAAGAAAAAAATGAATAATGAGTATTGACTAAAAATAATGTAAAGATAGCAAAAAGATTAAAAATTGTGCAAAAGGAAGGTAAATGAGAGGGTTTGTGTCAGTGGGTAGTGGTATGGGTAGTGTCAGAGTCAAAGAGTGTTCAAAAGGGTAAATTCGTTGTAAGAGGGAAGACAAGTAAGTAATAATAAGAGTAAGATCACTCCTTAAAGAAATTAAAAAGTTATTAAGCCAAATAAGTTAGTCAAAAAGAAGCAGTACTATTAATAGTACATTTTAGAATTTTGAAAAATGGTTTAGTATGTAGTAGTATCTAGTTTTGATTTTACATTGGGCGCCAAACTGTCGTGTCTATCTATCCCTTTGCACTCTATTTATTGGTAATAATCACAGTCCAATTCCTTGACATGCATATCTTTGGCTTTCACTCCTGAAACACTTCTTGGAGTTGTAGTAGCAGTCACACAAGCTTGCTTAGGAATAGTTTCAGTAACTGTTCCATTCATGCCCGGGACGAAATACCGCGCACGAGCCAGCAGTATAAACGCGGCCTTCATCTTCACCCCGTAATCTTTCATGGCTATCGTCATGTCTATGGAAAGTCTTCGGAGTTCTTTGCCAGTAGCTAGGGCGGTCCATTTCCTAATATTGTTGTGCTTGAAAATCAAACACTTTTCTTACGACTATTTCATTTTTGGGCATAGACGGACAATGGGCATTAAGTGCAGATGTGTAACTCCATTTTATTGCTTTATTTCAATGTGATTTCCAAAATACCCAACTGTTTTTTTGCTGACATTCTCAATTCCTTCTTCTTTTTCTTTTTCAGACATAGATATTCTCGTATGCCAGTCTAGTCGGTCAAGACATATAAAACCTCCTTCATACAAACCGAGAGTGCGTTTTAAGACTCTTATAATAATAATTTAGAATTTTGTTAATTAGTTGACAACGTAGTTCCATAGAAAAACCAAATTTAGGCTATCCAAAACGATATAAAATTATTTTTAGTAAGTACAATCTTAATGCAACCTTCCTTGAATAGACTGCGTAGACAATTAAAAGAATAAGTAGACATCAGTTTGACGTGTTTGACTTAAATGTCATAACAATAATATTATTATGTAAAAATATGGAAAATTCTAATGTAAAATCAAGTAATTCTATATAGACGAATCGTTTAAGACCGATTCGCAGAGTACTAACACAGAAAACAAAGAGATAAATATAATAATGTAAGAAAGTTGTAAAAGGATAATAAAACAATGATGATGTGGATGAATGAATAAGAAGTGTAAGTACAGTATCAGTAATAAACAGATACTATAATAGGGAGAGCCGTTTAGTTTTTATCTAAAAAGTCATTGACGGGGGGTTTCACAGAAAAATTGCGTCAATTAGTACCTACCATCTAAATGTCGATTACACTAGAACTATAGTAATTTTATGTTTCCTCGAAATGTATAAAAAACGAGTCGCTGTGTAGCCTTTGGATATAAAGAAAACCGAGTGCTGAAATCGCCAAGTGATATCTACATCACTATAAAAAAATTGGGAGAAAGCACAGACGATGTTGAATTTTAAATCTAGCGATTTTTAAAGGTTAAGCAGGAAACATTTTACAGAGAGTCATTATCGTCATCTGCCTAGTCTTTTCCTAACTACCTATGTGGTTAAGATCGGATTCCAGTCTGACAGCATGCTACTGAATGGATTTAAAAGAGAGTATTTATTAGGAACAGGCTATGATGTTCACTCATCCTCCATAGAAAGAGGAGGATCCTCCAACCTGACAGGTGTTCTGTCTGTTGTGTAATTGCCCGGCGATTGATGTCAGGATATTGTATATGTATGCTGGTTGCGCGGTAAACTCTGCTTGCGCGATGCAAGGTTTTGCGTGACGGCAGTATGATACTCAATTCGCATACAATGCGGTAGTGTAGATAAATAATAGGTACTTCATAAAATCATGTATTCAATCCAAACAGGGCTTTTATATTATTTTATCCATTCAAGTCTTTTAACAAGTAGCAAGTTTATACCGCCCTCTGCTGGACAGGCTTTCGGTAATCTTTCCCGTTGACAGCAAAAAGGGGCCAGGACTAAATTCACCTTTGTATTGTTGCAGTGATGGTGTGAGACCGCATGGGTCTGGCCGCGGCGCTGCTGGAGGCGGCTGCGCGCGGCGATGCGGCCCGGCTGGCGAGCCTGCTGGCCGCCGACGCGCGAGACATCAACGTCACTGACGAGGTAAATATTATAGTCCTCCAGACCGAATTCCAGTAACAGCGGTCAATCTCAAATGAGACTAGTCATCGACGCGGGAGATATTTTTATGCCTCAGGAGTTAAGTCCTTGCCTTGTACAGTATCTTTTACTTGGGCATAAAGTGCACATTTGTGTACGCAGACACAGGTGCTCTCTCATCCTCCATTCGCATAGTCTGAGAGAGATCACGCGAAGCACCAGCAGTTTGATGTGCTTTCCGAGTTACCTACGGAGGTATCATACTGCCAGCTTTTAAACTCCGTACTGCTACTGAGAAATTCCTGAAGAAAAAACCCAATAACCCTTGCCCGAATTAGGAAAAACGCGACCACGATACGAACGAGGGAGTTGACGAAGATTACAGTGTCGGGTATCGCAAAAGCTTATAGAAGCAACCACTACTCAACAGTTGAAGTTGCAATCGCAAATAACGTGAACCGCATTGCCGTTGATTGGAAAGCGATCGTCAATGCTGTAATGGGTGCAGGCTGACAAACAGCAGAATCTAAACGAAGCGAAGCGTTGAGAGAGTTCTAACTTTATTAAACACTTACCCCTCCAGATAAATAGTAGATACTGAGTAACCTTCCGTCTCCACAAGGTTTCAACCCTGATTAAGTATGGAGAGACTTGTAGGTAAGTACGTATCGGAAACAATTATTCTTCAAATTCCAAACTCATTTCTCATTAGTTGTTTAGCGCCAGTTGATAAGACTAATGACTAGCCATCACTATTTTAATTTATAGCTACTTTAAAAAAGTGTGAATTCTATAGCCTGTTTGATTGGCCTTTCAACACAGGCATGTTTCTTTTAGTTTATTTATTAACCTCACTTTAATGTAGAGCATGACTTAGATAGATCGTTTTACTCAACTTTATCAGGAAACGCGATAGTAAAAAGATTTCTGACCGAGATTTATCTTCTTTGTCAGAATAAATAAATGGATTAGCTGTCTCGAAAAACATAAAACATGTTTCTTACTTTTATTTTCTCAGTCGTATCGGATGCGCACCGCCCACGCGCTAATAGGAATAAAGGGCTTCATTTTTAATACTATTTTTAAGAACAGGCAACACAAAGAAAGTGTTACCATAATGAAAATAACAACAAACAACCTTACAATAAAACGGACGTACAATAGGATTTATATTTAATACAAAAGGCAATAAATTGTATTTATGATAAATGGCGGGAGGATAGTAAACGTTAGCGTGCTATTTCCAAAGAGTACTATAAGCTATCGGGTAAAGAGTGCCCTCTTACGGTATTTTAATGCAATCCAGCGCAGTGGCGCCGCCTACAATTTGTATCCGAACTAACCAGTCTATAGCTAGCTATGTATAGTGATAGATTGTAGGTACTGGATGGATTATTAGTTGGTGCAAGCGCATATCATAAGTAACAAAACCATTAATGGTTTGACAGAGGACAGGATCTGCTTTTACTAGTTTTGTTACCAATGATATACACATACACATGCAGGCTAGTCTTTCATGGAAAAGACGTGAAATGAAAGTCTGATGTTTTAGTCATTTTTTATTTTTATAATGTTTATGCTTATCATGATACAATTGTGCTAATAATTTTGTTTCATCTTCTCCATTATAGGTAATTTTTCCCGTTAAAATACGGTTAATGGACCTACACCAACTATGTAGTATTACACTAACTGTTAAATTAAAGAAATACTCTTTTAATTTTTCTTTGTGCGCACTACACTTAAAAGGGGTATCCACTAAAACATCTGCAAACGAATTAATCGTTCCACGTACGTTTTGTTTAGGAACACGTTTTTTTAAAAAAGATTCTGTCATATTTTGCAGGTCATGGAAATAATTTTGCAACAGCTCATTTGGATAACATAACCATTTTTTATTATTATATTCTTTAGCTTTTATAAAACTATTATTATTAATATTTTCATTATTATTATCTAAAAGGTCTTGTCTGCAATGTTTACACGATTTCACAACATTTTTTAAACACTTAGTCAGGACCCAACCACATACATAATTTCTTTGACCAGCATCAGGCTCTTTGGAGTAATCAATAAGTACATCGGCAGTAAAATTAATTTTGTCTTCCTCGGGAACATTAGTCGCATCAGGTTTTTCAGTGACGTAAAAACGAAGAGTTTGTAGGCACTTGTTGGTGTCCTCTTCGCAATTTGCCCTTTTGGAATGAAGTGTATTATAATTATTTAATAAAAGTGCTTTATATGCCCCTACAAATGATATTGTATTTGGGGCATTATTTCTAGCTCCATAGCTTCTGATGTTCCCAAAAAAGTTTTCTACAGGGTCCTGATTAAAATTACGAGTTAATATTGCATCGTAACCATATTTATCAAACAACACTTTGCAAATTGCTTCCATGCCTTCAATAGTTTTGATTAAATTCTTTACAGATGGTATAGTCGTTTCCACAAATCGTACTTTATTACCAGTAACCTTTTTTTGAATAAATTTCACAGTTTTTAATAGTTCCTTTGATTTTAGCCATAGTTGGTGGTGAGGTGAGTGCCTTCTAATCGGCCCTTTATACATTTTACCATTGGGTATTGCAAAACTACTTACATTTAATGCATCAAACAAATTGTCTAGTAATAAAGTAATTTCTATTAATTGTTTGCATTCTTCGGGCAAATCTCCTCTAGCTACTAAGTGGTCTGTTACCACAGCGAAACTGTGGCTAAAAATTTGGGTTGCGGACTTCACCCTCATTTTATTAATTTTTTCAGGGACAATGTGCTCTTCTGTTATTTTATGTAAAAGTCGTAGCTCCCCTTTGGATTTATCTGCAGCATACACCTGCTGATAATAGTCCCACTTAACAATATTATTTTTATTATTAGAGGTGTACGCCATATCCTTAGTGAGTAAATTATTTCTTATTCCTTTAATTAAATGGGGAGCATCGAACAACGGTATAATCTTCTGACCATTTACCCTGAAAAAATCATGGCGCCACTCTTTGCCTAGCCGCAAATACCTCGCTCTCGTGTCATTAATTAAATCGGTTATTGCCCCTACGTTTACGGAGCTCTGATCACAAACAGTGTTAATAATAATTAATCCCGATTTTTGCACCTCTGATGCTACACATTTTACGAGTGTTTTAAGCTCTACTTTTTGTAGGGCATTGGTAAAATAATATGCTACTGGCTGTTTAAAATTGTGTTTTAAACCTTTCACCATGAAAACGAGAGCGTGGTCGGCAAATTTGGTGTCTTTGATTGTCGCAAAACCCTCAAATGCATCATTCTGCTTGTTGTAAAATATTTGAGGTGTCAGAGACATTTCGTCAAACATTAGACTGCACAAACGATCAGCAGTATCTTTTTCGAGTACAGTTTTCTTGATTTTTTTGAATACTATGGGATTTATGCCAGGATATAGTTTAATTCGACTTAGCAGACGTTTCATTGCCTTTGCCGAAGGTAATGTAAAGTAATTATAAAGTAAAGAATAGGCCTTTGGACTTTTCTTATACATAGACAATGCAAGGATTTTTTCATCCATAGTAAACCGCCTACCTTTGGATTTTTTTGCGGATTGCAGTTGCATATGTACAAATAGCTGGGCAGGCCTTTTCAAATTTTTCACAACTTATTGGAATGCAGAAACTTGGGATAATTTAGCAGCATTTGCCAGTCTTGACTTGAAAGACAGGCTTCTCTTCCGCAAACGACTTATCTCGGACCGCAGTTGTTTAACTTTTGTAGAAAGGGCTTTCACTTCGACATAATTATATGTCAGTGAACTCTTAGTAGAACCTGGAAAATTTTTTTTAGATAATTATATTATTTCATATTAGGTAGGTAAGTACCTAAGTAATATTATTTTGAAACTTGCTATAAGAAAATAACATTTACCCATTCTAATTGTTTTTCTTAAAGATCCGCTAGCCTTACTATAGTTGTGATCCATCATTACTGCAGATGCAGTCGCAATGCCATGAATTGCGTCTGAAACATAGTAATGGATAATTCATAGAAAATTCATATGCAAGTTTCCTACTGAATTTGGTTTACGTACTGTACTGTACTAAATACGTGTATATTGATGTGTAAGAACTGAGCAGACCTACAATGTTGCAAAATTATTATATAGGTACCTACTGTTTATATTTGGAAAGAAAACGGCTTAATCTTTACCTGTATTTGTAGCATGTAAATTGGAAGGTTGACTGACAAGACTGATATCAGGTTCCCTGGGCGTTGTTCCTGAAATCACAATAAAAATAATGAAAAATAGTTTTTCCTATCGATCAGATTTTAAAGCGGTTTTTACCATAATATATGTAGAGAATTTGTTCTAGAAGGTTTATGTGTATTATACATTCATAATTAACTTAGATATAGCTCAGATATACCGATGTTTTGACATGTCATCATCACTAGATCGAATCCGACCGAAGCAGGGCCGGGTCGTTAGTTAAATATAGCATTAACTATGTATACGAAACGAGCAGGGCTTCTACAATGTTGTGGTCTATACGTTGTTTTGTTTATTTTAGCACATCTCTTGCATCTCTATTATAGCTACAGCTACCTACAGTTTATATTTGGAAAGAAAGCAGCTTTATCAAAAACTGACTTATGATCTTTACCTGTATTTGAAGCGTGTAAATCAGAAGGTTGACTGACAATACTAACATCAGGTTCCCTGGCTGATGTTCCTGAAATCACAACAAATAATAAATTAAGAATTTAAAAAAAAACTGATTTTAATGCGGTTTTTACCATAATTTAGAGAATTTATTCTCGAAGGTTTATGTGTATAAAACATTCATAATTAATTTAGATATAGAACAGAAATACTGATGTTTGGCATGTCATGTTCACTAGATCGCAACCGTGCGAAGCAGGGCCAGGTCGCTAGTTAAACATAACATCAACTATGTATACGAAACGAGCAGGGTTTCTACAATATTGTGGGTTTAGCATTGTATTTTTTTTTAAATTTAGCACATCTCTTGTAAAATTAATATAATTAAAACCATAAACAGTTTATATTTGGAAAGAAAACAGCTTTAGCAAAACTGACTTAAGATCTTTACCTGTATTTGTAGCATGTAAGTAGGAAGGTTGATTGACAAAACTAATATCAGGTTGCCTAGCTGATGTTCCTGGAATCACATTTAATTGTCTTTATTAAAAATAAAAATAGACTATAAAAAAAACGTGTAACATTTACAACAGTTTCTGGTAAAAAAGGAGTCGGTTACATCCAAACAAACATACAAACATACAAGTGAAGCTAATATAAAGCGTGTAAAAGAAAGTCCATTTTCTTAATCACCTTTGTGGGGAAAGTCTTATTAAGAAGTCTACAAATTGATGAAATCTATGCACATAAATAAAATTTAAGTGTCTATTTGTAATGTCAAAATAACAGCTTTTTAATTAATGCTTATGTCTATAGAACAAAAATAACGAAAAAGCATTTTTACCCAATTGTTTTTTTGGTCTCTGTTCTTCCCGGTTAATCTCAATAGTAAAAAGTGGTAAATGTGTTTCTCTTAGTATATTGTGTATCTTTTAACATCCACACAAACGAAATTGCGGGGCACAGCTAGTAAATTATAAGTTATTTTACACAGCATCAATGTTTTATGAAAAATATGTAGAGTCAACCGCATGTCCATGATAACAATTACTTTCAAAGAGCCTTTATTTTATAGTAAGCTGATTTATGTAGGTTTCAGCTGACTAGCAGTCGACCATGCATATTTATTTTCCAAAAAATTACATTCACTTAGGTACTTGTATGACAAAGAGACCATAATTATACATAGCTGGGTACATAAGTTCAATATAATAGTAGCAATAGCTAAAAGTTTCAGTATTCAGATTCTAAGTCTAAAAGAATTGTCATACTAACCATGTAAATGAAGTGATGGAACTGCCAATGCATTTAACCGGTTATTACGGTTTCGATCTCTTGCAGTAAAATGAATATCGCACACCAACTTCGTTTGGTAATAGGCATAATCAAATGCTGTTTCTAGTTTCCCACCAACAAGATTGACCCAAGCCTTAAGACGTTCAGGGAACTTATCAGCATTTGGAAAACGATGCATTGGGACACCTGAAATTGGAAAGATAAAAGAGCTGTAGGCTATTTGCATAGTTGTTGTCTCAGCTTTGAACAATTATTGTTGTGCCTTCCATGGAAATCCATAGATGTTCGACATAAACTCATATTATGCAAACCTATAATACTTAGGATGTATCATTGTTAACCCCTACCAATTAAAAGGGACACTCAAAGCATTAAATCAAACAGCTATTAGATTCTTCTTCTTCTGTTCAGAATCTAAAATATTCATGTCCCATAGCTATTTGACCACTGCAACCAATATTTGCAGTGGTCAAACAAATGCTTCATGCCAAATATATTTTTTTACTGATATTCAATTATGCAACCTGCATCTTTACACTGGAAGCTAACCAGATTATGAAAAGACCATGTACAGTGCAAGTCAAGAACTAATATTATCTATAATAGTTACTGCCAATAACGATTGCCTTTCTGTTCAAATTATGTACTAATATTAATACTTAAAATTGATGAAAATAAACATTCGGTACTTAGTTATTGATAATGTTATGACGGATTAAAATAAAAAATCCGATGATGATATACATGATGATGGTGATGATGTTGTGATATATATTTAACTTACCACTGGGAGCACAGCCAAATGAACATAACTTAGGCATTTTCAAAAGAAATGTTGATATAACTTAACAACACAAAGCGTCCTTTCGCGAATTTGTTGAACACAATTCAACACGTATTACGGGCCGAAGTCACTACAGTAAGGCGGAGAAACTTAAAGCTCAACTCGACGCACTTTCTGGAAGATTTCACAACCGAAACACAAGCGAAAAATGGAAAAGATCTACAAACATGCGCTTAGGCAGAGAGTAGCTACCATTTTGAAATTTGAATTTCGGATTTACGGGATTGACAAATTTTCTTTTGACAGTTACCACTTTAAAAAAATAAAAGTATTTAAATAATGTGTTATTTATTTTCATGTGTAAAATAATTAAAATATGCTCAATTATTTAATAAAATGTAAAATCAATATTTTTACGGTATATTTAAGTCATAAAATTTTAAAATAATACTTTTTTAGTACAGTGCCATCTGTCGAGATGCTATACTTAACTAAACCTAAAGATTTAGAAACAAAATGTAGATGGAGCCACTATCTTTGATCCAAGCCAAATATATGGAACTGTCCCCCCCCTGGCTATTTCACCCAACAATGTCAGCTGTGTTCCATTCCACGCAGTAGCATCGTTCAACATCGAATCGGCACCCAACCGCGAACAAATTAATACCTCGCGAAATTAATGTACCTATCAAGCGAGCCAATTTAAGTTCTAAATCATCCTCATAAAGTTTGTAATTCAACAGCATCATAAGTGATTCTAGAAAGCGTTTTATTTATGGCCAGTGTGTTCCCATCGTCCACATAGTTGTCCCTTTCGGAATCGATTAATAAATAATTAAAATGCATCGATATATCGTGCGTCGGTGCCGATTTATCTACCCGTGTCGCTACAGGCTGGTTGGATATTGTAATTTGTATGCGCAGTTAGTGAAGAAATAAAAAAACTTGAGCCAGCTGTGCAGATTGTGCACGACAGACAATGTTTTCAGCATCCATCGATCCATCTGTCATACAAGAAGTCTGCTGTCTGTCTGAAGTCCTAGTATTTAATAAGTAATTAATGAAATTAATGAACGTGGGGTCTAATCGACTACTCGGAGCAAAAGATGCATTTGCAAGCAAAGCTGATTAGTTGCGGGCTGGATTTAGTAGAAATTAATGTGTGAACCTGTTTGAATGTACTTAGTAAAAGAAAACTAAGCATTTTTTTGTAGAAAGTTCATATACGTTTTGTGAAAATTAGTTTTTGTTAGTAAAATTATCGATTGTATGGATAAGAATTTTCAATTAATAATTTTGCTCACAAAAATTACGATTTTTGCGTTTTAATCCGAAATCACCGCGATTTTGTTCACTACTCGCTATTGTGCGAAAATGGCGGCTTTCAACAACTTCTTGCAACAAATAAAAAAGTAAACAATCGTAATTGTTCATCCACAGATATTACAAGAGAGCTAATTGGATCCCACGGCGCAGCATCATCAATCAGAGTACCTACCTAGCTAGGCCCAGTTTTTCTAACACAACTATGAACCATTTATTTTTTCTTATTGTTTTATAAAATGACCGTTGAGAACAGCGTACAGGCAATTAAAAATAGAACACAGTAATTACGTCATATTCTGTAACAGTTTCATTTCATATAAAGATTTACCGGTAATTATAATACTAACAGACAATGCGGTCATTAAAACGATGTCGTTGCTCTCGTATGTACGTAAAATTAAATCATTAAGGTGTTCAAACTTTTATTGTTAATTTTATTAAAAAAATTATGCATGTAGTCATTACTGGCGGCATTTAAGAAGTAATGAATGTTTTAATAAAAGCCTTCATAGGTATAAGGTCTATCAACAGTTCTTGTGCTACTTTTTGCAATGGTATGTACAGACACGACTTTTCAACGTCAACTTCCATAGCTTTTATAGCTAGATAACTATAAGCTCGCATTTATAGACTATTTATCATCTAAATTTGTTTATAGTTCAGCACAAGTGTAATAAGTGTCCGTTTGAATGCCGCAGCCACGGCGATATTTTAAAAAAAATCTACCAAGATTTTGTAAAAGTTGATTCCCAAAACCATCAATTTGTCAAAGTTATGAATAAAAAGTTTTAAGGGTTTGAACGTGGCCGCGCCATTGAAACGCGGAGAACCGCGCGGCCACGGAGATCTTTAAAACTAAGCGTTGCAGAAACCTGAAATTTAGGTCAATGATAGATTAGATTTTTTTTTAAATTGTAAAAATATAGAAAAAATCCTAGGTTTATATTTTAGGAGCTGTAGTACCTACGGAATTGCGTACAACATTTCAATGTTGAATAACGCGGCCATGGGGTTATCTCTTCTCGTCGTACAGCTCCTAAAATAAAAACCTAGGATTTTTTTTGTATATTTTAAAAAATTCAATCTATCATTTACCGAAATTTCAGGGCTTTGCAACGCTAAGTTTTAAAGACCTCCGTGGCTGCGCGGTTTTTCGTGTTTCAATGGCGCGACCACGTTCAAACCCTTAGAACATTTTAACCATAACTTTGACAAATTATTGGTTTTGGGAATCAACTTTTAAATGTTTTTACAAAATTTTGGTACGCTTTTTTTTAAATATCGCCGTGGCCGCGTCATTGAAACGGACACGTGTAATAATAGGTACAGAATTACAATTCTTCTAACGCAAGTAAGCAATGCCAAAGGTTAGCTACTGCAATGTGTTAGCATCGCGACTCGCGATCTCTTTGCCACCGTATCGCGGCTGCATCGCTGCAAACATTCGTTCTGAGCAAGCCTTAATTCACAGGAAGTATTATACAAACCTAACGCAACAGGACGTATTACATTATTGAGTCTTAAAACTCATAAATAACGTGTTTCGAAGAAACAGGTGACACCAGTCCCTCGTTAAAATACAAATCCAGTAGTCGCCCGCCATTTGAAATTGTTGACATAACACGATTCGTGCGGAAACTAATCATTTCGTGTTCTCCTACGGAAATGATTGATCATGGCATGTGTTTATTCAGCCTTGTATGGTCAGTGTGTTCCACTTGAGTAAGCGTTTGACATAATCAGGGATCTTGACATTATTTTAATGCTTAGCAGTTACAGTGTTGCCAGTTATATTGCCCGGCTTAAGATTCTTGCTTGGTTATTTGACGCTTGTAAGAAAGTTGTTTGACCGTAAATTGCGAATTAGTTTTATAGCCTCTGGTCTTCTATGGAGAAATTGATGAAAACAGCTTTGAAAGGGTTGTTTTTAATGGTTAACTTACAAGAAACTTAGAATTGACAAATCATACCTTCTTAGTTTTTTTTAACCATAATTTATGCTTAATAAAATTTTATGCCCTGAATTATTATACATTCACATTACAACTGTATAAAATTGCTATATTTCTGGGGTCCAGAAATATAAACCTTATGACCTACTGATAAAACTGAATTTGATTATTATCTTCGAACCCATGCGAGCTTATTTAACGCTTTCCGATAGGTTGTAAAAATTTACGATTGAAATATAATAACCTGCTACCTGCTTACATAATTTCGACATAAAGAAAAACGCACGACTTCATTCAAACGAACCACAACCACCTTTTAAAATAACTAGGAATTCGTAACGAAGATTTGCTTTATGTAGGTAGATAGTTTCCACGTTCGCTTTCTAGACTAGGAATTTTTCAAGATTAGCAATTCAAAAAATAAGGCAGTATTTTCCACCAATATTATATATAAAACAGTGTTATTCATAATAATATTAATACTAGAAATAAGGACAAACTACGTGCTCCCCCTTTCACCGGCTTCATAAAGTTCATAACTCATTTGCTGGGCTTGGTATAACCTTTTATAACAAGCTTCCCTCTTCTTTGCTAGATTTACATTTTAATGCGTTTAAAGCGAAAGTAAAATCAAATCTTTGTTCGAAGGCATACTATTCTATCAACGACTACTTAAACGATAAGAATTGTTGCTCGCTGTGATTAACTCAAGACAACGTTTGTGTTCTTTCACCAGAATTAGCTTAACTACTGAGAGCTCATATGAATTACTTCATATAATTTTTTATTTAACTTGACTGCATAAATCATTTTATTTTTATTTTATTAATTAAATTTTCGTTTATTGTTGAATGTTAATTATATGCTATTATTGTATAGAATCAAGTTCTTCCAATATAACAGACAGCTGTGCTGCTGGGGAGTGTGTTGTGCCACTTCTTCTTCCCAGCTAAAGCACTAGGAAGTGGTGAAGGGCGGGCGTTTTGGGGGACTGTCTTATGTAATTTTGACTTTCAAAAAGTGCTGATTCTCAGCCTAATTTGAATAAATGACTTTTGATTTGATTTTATATGTAGAAAAATAGACCGGTCCAGGAAAACTTAAAATCAGGTGCAGCCAGTTTAAATTTAGAAGTAGATAACTAATAGGAATAAGAAAAACCTCAGATAGAAACCAAGCCGTGAATATCAACTTTGTAGACAACCCGACGCTGTCACATGCAAGCAAAGAAAAAAAAGTGAAGCGCGAACATAAATAATTTGTAAAACCAGCCAGTGACTTACTAAACCAGTTTCAACTAGAGCGGTGTTCAGTGTTCTTACTTCTGATCCAAAGAGGTGGACGTCTTAAAGTTTCCAAACAATTAATATATTCACAATCAGCATCTTTATCTCCTGTCATCTTTGAGCAACCGAGCCTCCGTCACTGGGTGCTCAAGATCATTAAAAAGCTAGTCCGTTCAGTGGACCGGTCCCTCTTGTTACGCACACTATTTTATTTTGTTGGACCCCACTTTATCTATTATGCATCTGTGGTGTCAAAATAACTTTGTTTCTAAACGTTTCGACGAAGTGGTTTAGAAAATTGGTTGTGAGCAAAGTGGCCGTGATTGGACAAACTGACAAGGAAATCTACATTGATGAACTTCTGTATAAATGCAGTTATACAGCAGTGAATTTTCGACCTAAGTATATATTCGGCATTCAAACACGTAGCTACATCACTATTCGTTATCCTTATTAAAGAATTAAAGCTCACGGACATAGATAGGTACCTACCTACGTTGTACTATTAGCTAAAACCTGAATTATTAGGGAACCCGTTCACTGGCACTGGTATCTCCATCGCTACCCGCAAGTCAATTACTGTATCGCTACTGTTACCTGAAGGCAACGACAGCATTGCGCCTAAGTCCTTAGAAAATTAAAACTCCTAGCCATAAAAGTTCCGACACTGTCGCTAACCCTACATCCACTCAGGGGGCCTACTCCCTAAGCACGAAGTCCGTCGTTTCGGTTGAAGTAACGGGCGATTCCAACTCCGTACCACTTACGGACAGACGATTAGTTTGGAGCCCGAACTAAGAACGAATGACAACACGATTTAACAGCTGTCCCTACTCCCGATATGTTTTTGTCCGCCCAAAAAAGTTAGTTTAATTGGCTGTAGGATTCACTAAGAAGTTTCAAACTACTTTTGGTCGGGCCCGTATCTTAGTTGACGGAGTTAGAGAGTAAGCCCCAAGTTCAAGCCGTATGTCAAAGCTAATAAGTCATTGGCCATGTAGGTATTTCAGATGCGCGGTCACGTCTCAGACTCCGCGACTCATTTAAATTGACGTGTGATGCTCGAGGAGATTTATACACACTGGCTGTAACGGTAGGTGGCCAGTGTCACAACACACAGCATCAGTCAGGAACTTCGGTCAGGAAATACTATAGATCAAAGCAAATGTAAGATATATTTATTTAATTTTGGGACAGACATAAATTAGCAGCATTAGCATTATTGTAATCAGGTATCGATTGTCCATTTAATAAAAACATATGTGTGAACATTAACTCTAATTTTAATCAATCAATATTTTTTTTAATAAATAAAGATTAGTTAAAAATAAAGTCGATTTATTCACAGAATAGACGATTACTATTTTTATGCAAGCTAACATTACCCATTGAGGAACAAATAATGCTAAATAAAACTGCGAAAGATACAAAATACGCTAGCCAATTATAAACTTTTACTTATTAAAATGCAAAGCACCATTTTATGTATCAATAATTTAAATTATAATTTTATTATTGAGGATCTAGAGACCAAACGAGCATTCGGCGTGTATACCTATTAATAATATATTTTATGATATTTTAGGTAAGTAGCTAAAATTATGTTATAAATTCTTCTTTAATAAAGTCATTAACGCGGAATTTATTGGAAGTGAGGTAGAGCTGTATAAATCATTTTTTAAATCATTTTTATAATATTTCATGGAGTTAATTGGTTATTGACTTTATAAGCTTATTCTTAAACTACCTACCTAACTAAAAACCACTTCTATGTTATTCGTTTCGTGATTTTGAGGAAATCCTCTTCATATTTCATAGAAATATATCATTTAATTTTAACTCGGATTGGCGTTTTGACTCTGAAATCTGCAACTACGTCTTGTCTTGAAGCAAAAAAACTGTCTACCTATATCCGCGTTTTTAATCCACCAGTAGAATGTAAATCATTTGTAACTCGTTTTTTTAATGAAGTATGTTTTGTAACACAAATTGTTAGCGCTGGATTAGCAAATCTTGTTCCTTGCTATAGCAATATAAGTAAGTGCCTAGTTGTTTTTAAAGTACTTGTAGCAACTAGGAGATTAACAATAATTACCTCCTCCTTTTTGAAGTCGGTTAAAAATAATCTTGAAAATTCAATTTCTCATACAGTGATGAAAGCATCCTTGAGTCTAACTCGGAAGGTATCTCTTGGAATGCATGACAGTCAAATTTTTTTTGTGATTAACTGATCCAGTGATTTAATGTCGGCTGTTGTTATTTTAATATCTACTTTTGTGGTTTTGGTGTTACTCGTAAATGCTCCGAGTGCTTTCCTTCTATGAAAAATTGTCCATTAAATTATTTTTATTGAAGCAGAAGTGACTATCAGGCGTTTTTAGCAATACCACAGCACTTTGGCAGGTGCATAAAAATATAGTTAGCGACGTCGTTGATGCGAAAAACGTTCTTTCCAGTTTCCAGTTATAGAACATCAACATTCTTTTAAAAACCGAATCCAATTTTAAATCCATCGCCACGATCCGTTCCGTCATTCTCGATGCGCTCACTGATCGTTAGTAAATCCTCCATTGATTAGATTGTTGGTTTATTGTACAAGCACAATGATGAGCCGGACAAAATCCTGTTTCACATTAAAATTGATTAACTTTACAACTATTTTTGAAGCTTCAGCCTCGTTAAAAGTAGGAAGCTATAATTTGGTGTAGTCGTTACGGGCTTGCTAGCTTTAATTTCAGTTATTTGAGAGATTTATGAGGCTACACCGTTTGTCAGAGAACCGTTGTGGCGTAGAATGGAGGTCACATGCCGTTGGTATGAGAGGCACAAATCTGACAGGTGGTGTGACGGTACTAAGTGTCAGAATGTTCCGATCGTTAATCACGAGAAAAGTAGCGAGGAAGTAGAATTTGGAAATCGTTTCGAATCGAAGTTTCGCAACACAATTTATAGACTTAATAGGTCACGAAGGAGAAAACTCTTAGCTCAAAATTTTAAACAAATTCGGGTCCGGTTTCATTTTACTTAAAAAAGGTATATGAAGAACGGAAATCTCTAACTACATATGTCTTAACTTTTGGAAAAAGGCAAGGTTGATGATCAATACGAGTCATCATTACATAGGCACCTAGGTGTCTTAGCACGTTTAACACGTGGAAAACGAATAAACGGAAGTTTACGCCTCAATTTACACTTCCATCGTAATTTCTAAAACAGCGGAAGCCCCTTGCGAAGACTTTGTTAGAAGCTATATTGCGTGGGCGGCAGACATCTATGGCGGCTCTCAACTGTCAAGTGACAAGTTAGGCCCTTGCAAGCCTTTACAGCTTGTTGTCATTCGTAATAGCTTGTTTATTGCTGCTTTACGTCCAAGCTTCCGTTATCATACCATTTGTTAGTAGCAAGCACGCTTTACAGCGTCATTAAACACGTAAACAGGTAGCAATTGGCCAGTTCTACGAAGATTAGTAAACGTCTAAAGTTATAAATTCGTTATTAATTTAACAACGTTTAAACTGGATCAATTAATAACGGTAAGTGGTGGGTGATAAAACTATTTTATCGTCCAATTACACAACAAATCTCTTTGCGATAAAACTTCGTGAGATCATAAATTATGCCAGCTTTCAAAGATTTCGTGTTATTTTCTAATTGTGTTTGTAAACATTTTAAATTAGCTGGAAATTGTTACACGTAATTAAACAAACTTCTGGGACATTCTCACTTTTTGTGAAGCTACTTATATAACACGGACCGTGTCACTTACAGGGCGTTTTGCCGCGAAAAATAAAAGACTGCGCAAAAGCGGCCATTTTGTTAGTGATGCGAATGCGAGGTAATGGCGATGCGCAGTAATGCCAATATGGTTCTCATACGTGACAAAAATGATATACGATAGAGGTGTTGACAGCTGCGTGCGATGTGGTGGTATTTTTTTTATGATTTACCGCAGAGAACGAGTCAATCATTAATTCTATGAAAAATTCATGGGTTGGATAGTGGTTTATAGATCTGAGGATGTAGACTACCTACTAGAATTATATCAATAAAATTATTGAGATAGTTAAGCCTTAGTCTCTCAATAATTTTACTGATAATCTCAGTAGGTAGCTAACTTAAAGAACGAAAGACCTTTCCAGTTACCTACTCAAAAAGTCATAAAGTTAAATACAAACAAAAAAAACCTGCTTATGAATAAGCACAGTCAATAAATTGACACGCAGGATGGAGCGCACCTTTCCATTAGTAAGAATTTCCATCTTACTTAAACAGAGCCACATTTACCGTCCAGCACACCCGCAGTGAAATACGGCCACAGCAGCCGAAGCAACAATACCTATAAATCGAAAGTCAGACATCGACTATTTATCGACATTTTCGCATCACCAGCTAGAGTTGTATCGCTGGCACGACGCCTCGGGCCAAGAATCGTTTGCGTAACAATCGTCCCTTGTCCGGGCATTCCACCGCGCACGACTCCCAGCCATTCTGTCGTGTGCATTCGGCGCTGTACAACCACGTTCCGAGACAATTGCTTCGAGGAAACTGCAATATATAATGAGCACTGCGATCAAGGCGAACAAGGTATAAATTCGCCTGCGCAATCGTCATTATTCTTCGGTGTGGAGTTGTAGACTGCAGTCACAGTTCAAAAGCGGCGATCGTAAGAATAGGCGCAATTGCAAAAACAAACTGAAATGAAAAGTCTTAAAAGCCGGGGAAAAGGAAATAACCTCGTAATAATACCCTGAAATATACAGAACATCGGCGCCAAAGCCTTAGGACTGTTTGCCAGCTATGTTCCATAGTTATTCAGTCCATGGGGTGTCCCAACATTAAAATAAATTAAAATAATAAAATGAATAAAGTATGAGATTTACCACGCTGTGCTTTTATTCTAAAAAGGAGGTGAATAAAGGCACACGACACTTTCTAAAGCATATTCCTGTGTAAAGATTACTGTGAAGGATCCATTGTAATCATGCATTTACAATCATCGCCGGGAGATTTTTTAAAACTATAACAATGTCTTTAGTTTGCTCCAAACTCTTCATACATCATACATAAGTAAGGGGGGGGGGGGGGGGTAAAATACCTATCCAATTTAACCCTACTTTTAATGTTCCTTATTTCTCTTGTCTCAGAGCAGCAACTTCTTGCTTCGAGGTAGCTATTGCCTTTTGTCCTTTTTCCCTATAGGTATATTTCCGTTTTCTACAAAAAAAAATTGCAGCATAACCAGTAATACTCTTTTTCCACCACCGCACATTTCTTAGCAAATGTGTTGTATGATTGTCGCCATCTTGTAACGGTGTTTGATGACTTTGTGCGCATCTCCGTCACGTCATGATTGCCTGGTCATTACTATGCGGCTGCGTCGATGAGTTGCAGGAAAAACATGGTTGGTATGCAAATCCATGTGAAGTTTTTGGTGGGAAACTGTTAATTGACTTAGTAATGTGAAAGTTGTTACGAATTTGTTACATATTTTAGACTTATCAGGTACTTAAGTATTATTTTTAATTGGTTTACCTGCGTCTCAATAGCAAACTTAGCGGATGTGTGTCAATAAAGTGCCAGTGCCTGCTCCACAAAGACTAATTTCGCACAGAATTAGTAGCCTTTCTTCTCCTGATTGCCGCTCAATCTGGAGTAGGAATCTATCTTGATTGTTCTACGAGATCTCTAGCCTCTAGGCTGTATCATAGCAAAATAGGTTAATTACCTAACCTCATGCATGCACAAAAGACTAGTTAATTTCTGTAACAAATTTGACATAATTAATGCCTTTAAAAAGACAAATCTAATACATTAGCCACCTTGTCTCTGATAAAAGCAATACTATCCAATATTAATAAAAACTATCTGACTACAGGATTATTCTTTGATTTGTCTAAGGCTTTTGACCTAGTGTCACATGACCTGTTGCTACAAAAGCTGGAGGTAATTGGGATAAGGGGACATGCTCTTCAGTGGATTTCGTCATACATAAATAACCGACAACAACGTGTTTTAGGTAGAAACAACGTCATGACATCATACTCATCAGAGTATTATCATTTCAGCCGATAGACGTCCGCTGCTGGACATATGCCTACCCCAAAAAAAATGGGGCTTTGCCATAATCGCCAGAGTCAGAGCATAAATGCAACAATTATGGCGCCCCACAAGGAAGTGTTTTCGGCCCAATATTGTTCCTACTCTATATAAATTCAATCACAGACATAACAAATCATAAATGCATACTATTCGCTGACGATATTTCCATTATAGTGACGTCCGATAAAAAGACTAATACAACTTACGACCATGAAGCAGAAAATAACAATACAATTGACAAATTAATTGAATCTAAATTAATTTTTAAGTTATTCATGTCAAGCCAGACATGAATAACTTAAAAATTAATTTAGATAAATCCGTGTACATACAATTTAACAAATCGAATAATAATAAATACAATTTAAAACTTGACATACCAAAATTTAGCGCGGTTACACAAACAAAATTTTTTGGAGTATTAATAGCCTAGGACATAAATTGGAAAGCACAAGTAGATTATATATCTAGAACAATGAACAAATTCGTATACGCACTCAGAACGGCAATAAATATCACAAATATTAAAACTGCTATTACTACCTACCATGCCGTAATGTCGAATCTTTAATATGATATGGGTTCATCATGTGGGGTGATAGTACCGATAGAAACAGCGTATTTGTTGCGCAAAAAAGGTGTATTCGTGCAATAAATGGGCTTCAACCTGATGAATCCTGCAGGCCAATATTTAAAGATCTTGGTTTATTACCGCTACCCTCTCTCTAAGTATGCATGTTTGTTAAGAAGCATAAAGACCTATTTAAAAAGGCATAGGATGTATATCCTCGAAACCGGCGCCATCCTCACAGGCTTATATTAAGTGACTTACCGAGACTGGCTAAATATAGTAAAAGCTGTTAAGCCATGTGTATTCGGGTGTACAATAAAATACCAATGGACTTAAAAATTTTAGATCTTAGACTGTTCAAAAAATATATCTAAAAATGGCTAAAATCGAATAACTTTTACAGCACTAAAGAATTTACTGACGGGAAACATTTTTAAATGTAACCAACAATATTTGCATGCTATGATATAAGCTAAACATGTATGCTCTATAATGTACCTTAAAACAACTTTATATACCATGTTTTATTTATTTAATACTTTAAGCACAAACATGTACAGAGGCGGACTTAATGCCATAGGCATTTTCTACCAGTCGACCTTTGGGTGATGCAGAGACAAACAGTGGTAGGTGCAATAAAATATATATACATAATTATATGCCTATCTATATATAAATATAAGCATAAATAAATATACATAAATAAACGAATTTACTTAAAACAAATGAGACAAACAATGAGAAAACATTATCGTTGTAATGATACTGCTAACTTCTTGCGAATGTGCTCGCGAACTTTGATTTTGAAGGTCAATAGGTTTTTTTTTTTTTTTGTGGGTGGGAAATCATCAAATGACTTCTCCCGCTCTGGTTGGAGCAGGAGGGCGTGTCAGACTTTTACTGACTAAAACCCACCCATGTTCCTTCAGCTGCCCGTATGCCAGGGGCCGCGGTATCTCTTTCGAACAACCCGCACCCCTAGCAGGCATCGGCCCTTGCGGGCCCCACCAGCTGCTGCTGACGTCCTCCTGCGACGGGTCAGTACAGTGGCCCCGCCGCCAACCACTTTTCGGCCGCAGGGGATAGGGAGAGCGGCCAACGCTATACCGACACTCCTCTTCCCCTGCGGCCCCACCGCGTCCGCCATCAAACGGTGGCGGCCCCGTCCAGGCTACGGAAGGGAAGAGCGCTACTCAGAAGTACCGGCACTCCTCCTCCACCGCAACCTGTAACCCTCAGCCGCGATGCCTCCCATTCGACATCGCGGCCCGCCTCAGTTGCGATGCACCTCACCGCAACCTACTTTTTGGCCGCTACGTCGTCGGCTTGGAGGCACAAGCCCTGACGAGCGGCCCCACCTTGGGGTTCCTCTTCGCTTCACCGTGGGAGGGTGACCACGGTTACTGAGCCTCCCCGCAACGACAATGCGGGAACCCCACTGGGGGGGAAGGTCAATCGGTTGGTTGCCATTCTGATTTCTTGGGGGAGCGCATTCCACAGAGAGATAGATTGGACGAAAAAAGAAGAGTGAAGACAATTATGCGATGAGCGTAGATTTTTATTGTAGTTAGCGCAAATGTACTGAAAGTGGGCAGCTAGATAAATAGGGGAAGAGGGAGAATCAAGAAATGAGAACAAAGTGGTCAGCGCCCTTTGCTCTCTGCGCTGCCGTATGGGTAACCACTTAAGAAGGGACCGATGCGCAGAGACATGATCGTATTTACGCAGATTGAAAACAAATCGAATTCAGTTATTGAGAAGACGGTCAAGTTTATCGAGGAGATCTGCATTCAGGTCATAGTAGCACACATCACCATAGTCGATGATGGTGAAAATTAAGTACTGCACAAGCATTATCTTCGTACTCGATGGTAGTAAATTTTTCAATCGGTACAGAGCCCGCAGCGTTCCAGTAATCTTCTGGCTTACCCTAGCGACTTGAGTATGCCATTTCAGGGAACTATCAATATGCAAGCCTAGGTCCTTCACGTCAGTGCTAAAAGGAACGATCGTGCCATTGAAGAGTACTGGTGGCAAGATTGTGCCACCCACCTTGCTAATACTGTGCGGACTGCCAATGACGATCGCCTGACACTTCGTAGGGTTTACAGCTACACCAAATCTGTCAGCCCAGGTTTTTATAGCTCTCAAGTCCCTGTTTAATTTGTCGATAGCATCTGGTAATTCATCAACCTTTCCTTGAGAGTACAACTGCAAGTCATCTGCATACAGATGATACGCACACTGAAGTTCAGAAGTTATGAGATTAATAAAAATAGAAAACAGAAGAGGAGAAAGTATACCGCACTGAGGAACGCCAGTTTCCAAATCACACCAGCAAGAGGAAGAATCAACATGAACGGACTGCTGACGTTCCTGAAGGTAAGAGGAGAACCATTCCAGTGCTTCGGGAGAGACCATAACATATGACAGAATGGCCAACAGGATGTCGTGACTGACGGTATTATGCAAATAAATGAGGTTTTATGCAAATAAATATTATTTATATTTCAGTAATATGGCCTTCGACGATTTGATGTTTATTACTCCTTGACACCAGCAACACAAACAACACAGCTACTTATTTTATAACCACGGTGCACTTCGTTTTGAATATTGCCTTTTGAACCATTAACATGATAGTTAGCTCTTCACATCGTTTAAGTCCCCTGAGAGTCGGAGTTCGAGCACAAATTAAAATTCCATGCTGCTAATTCCTTATACCTTACCACCGAGTAATGAAAGATAACCAACGAATCAGTAAAACATACTATCAAAAATGCCGAGAGATTTAGAGGCGAGTGTTTTCACTTCATCTTTAGTTACAAGAACATGTTGCTATCCAGAATTACCTTCTTCGTAATACTGTGCATTGCTAACATATTATATCTCACAGAACAAGATTAAACCCTGTGACACGGACAATAACTAAAGCAATTGAAAACGCCGTAAAATCACGAGTTTACTGAGAAATGTACTCGCTACTCTAAGTCGAGTGTCAGATATGAGAGAACACGGCGTGGGTTTAGACTTTAGAGTAGGTATTTCAATTCCAATCGGTACTGTACCTTCCTGAAACTATACATAGTTCTTTTTATGTAGGTTATGAAAATTGGAGTAGTTTTATGGTTGCTATGAACATATTGATCGTGTAATCATCTGTGCCCATTTCAGAAATACTTGTGACTCTTTTTTCGTTACCGGAAAGTCTGAAGTCAAAGATGGCACTACTCGTTCTTGTAGCTTATTTATGAATCTGGGAATTCTGGGATGGCAAATCCTGACTGTACTTATCTTTACCGGTTTATTTAATTATTTGCCTTCTCTCCTGAGATAGCCGAGATCATAATCTGCGCTACCGAACTGAAACTTCATAAAAAAAAAGCGTTCCGAGCCTTTATTAACTCCTTGAATTAAAAGTCGGTTAAAAACCCGTGGTATGTAATTTATTCCAACGTACGTATACGTTGTCAGCGCTAATAACGTTAGCGCTGACAACGTAATCCATCTCCCACAAGTTGCTCAGTTTCAATAATTACTAATCAAAATGGCTACGCTGACATTTTTGTACGCAAGGGAGTTGATTAAAATCGCCGAGGGTACACGTCCTTAACATCTTATAAGTAAAGCATCATAAAAGGCCATGGACATAATGGGTAGTTACATGGTTAATACTCAGATTCATCGTTAAGTGCGCCTATTCATAGATTTCTTTGCTTTTCTAGCTGATTCGCACGCGGAAGCTCGGCAGAAGAATTTTATCTTTTTAGGTGCGTGTTTCAAGCTGGTGTAATTCTTACTGCCAGAGAAAGATGACGCGCCAACTATGTATCTTAAATCTTATGTTAATATTAACACCGTTTACATGGTAGGAAATATTATTTACATTCGTTATTTAAACATGCTTAGCTTTGGGCACGCCACAATTGCGGCGGTAAGTCCCCTCTTTGAGGGGTGGCTTAAGAGGCGGCATGGCGTCCTCACCTTCCGCCTGACACGAAGATTGCCCTGAGGACACGGTGGAGCATACAGTGGAGGTCTGCCCGGCTTGGGCGGGGCACCGCCGTGTCCTCATGGAGGCGATCGGCGGCGGCGATCTCTCGCGTCCGGCCCTGGTCCAGGCCATGGTACGGAGTTAGAGTGCATGGCTAGCAGTCGCTTCCTTTAGCGAAGCAGTGATGCTCGCAAAGAGGGAGGCGGCGCACGTGAGCGAGATACAGTACATGCGCCCTTACGGCCGAGGTCTTCGCAGGAGACGCGCTGGGCGTCGGGAATCCCAGGCTGATTCCCGGCCATCGTAGGCACGGTCTTGCGGGCGAGTAATGGGTAGCTCGCTGTCCGGTAAGGACCATGCCCGGGTCGACACGCGTTGTGTTCATGCGCGGCTCAAAGAGATGTCAGCAACAACTGATGGGGCTCGCAAGGGCCGATGCCTGTCAGGGGTGCGGGTTGTTCGAAAGAGATACCGCGGCCCCTGGCACACAGGCAACTGAAGGAACACGGGTGGGTTTTAGTCAGTAAAAGTCTGACACGCCCTCCTGCTCTACCCAGAGTGGGAGGAGTCATTTGATGATTTCCCACCCAGAAAAAAAAACCGTGCTTAGCTCATGATTTTAACAGAATTTAGCTCATTTACTGCAACCTTATCCCTAACGGTAGGTAATCTAAAATGCTAAATAACACGTTGCACGATGCCAAATTATTAAGATGGTTAAAAGTAATCTTCTATCAGTTTCAGTACATTACTCATAAAAATAATAATTGATGCGTCTACTCAAAGAGTCTCCATAGTTTAACAGCGACAACATTCATACGAGGTCCTTAAAAAACATGGTGCCGACCGGTCCGGGCAGCCGGCACGTTGAAATGCGCAAGCAGCCCGCTTCACTGAATTAATTAACAATTATATCCTACAGTTATTGGAAGACTAGGCGGGAAAGTGACTGAGAGTATGTTGAGATGATGAGACTAAAGTTACCCAATAATTAATTATTTTGCACTAGGTACAACCCGCAGTCCCGCACTGGTTCCGCGTGGTGGATAAAGCCTTTAGATCAAAGATCTGAGATTACGGCTTACTACCTCTTTCATAGCGAAGGCTTGGGACTGGCAGCTGTGGAAACTTTATTGGCTATGTTTCTATTGTGTGGATTTTAAAAAGAGAGACAGACACACGCAAAAGGACGATATCAACGACATTTATGAACTTTTCTTCTAAAGCATCAGGACTATGTTTAGATTACAGTCAACCGAAAGTTGTAAGCCCTACTTTAAAAAATATAAAATATAATCTCTCCCTTGCCTTTACATTTTAGACATTGTCATATTTGTAAAATCAAATCGGCTCTTTATTTCCACGTCAATCAGAAGTGGTCGATCGCAACCATAATATACGCGATGACAGTGTCCTCTGTCTACATAGATCAAAAAACAGCATTAATGCACAAGAGTGTTTTCTGTCTGGTCACTAAAATTTTCAATTAACTCCCAAATAGTTGAAAGAAGCTTAATGACCGTCAATAAAAAATAAATTAAAGATACTGCTAGAAGGGAAAGCATTCTACAGTATTCTAGAATTTCATAATGATAACATCTAATACTGTGTAAGTAACCAATGTTATCAATACATATTTGCCATAATCCGTACATACAGCAACATATTATTGCTATGATCATAATTTTAATCCAAATTTAATAATTGTTATGTACCAAATTACGATGACGAAATTTAAATATTTGTACGCCACTAAAGCCAAACATGACTGATCTAAACTATAATGTAATTTAATAACTTGCATGCTCTGTATGTGTACTCATGCTTCCACAAATAAAGAATCTTGAATCTTGACAGCTCCACGATATAATTTTTCGTGGTTTCATAAAAACAATGGATAAAACCAATACCTATTACCTACCGTCGGTTAACTTTAGGTAAGTAAATGAATATTAGATTTCTATGAAATCTTTCTGTTGTAGGACAAAAATCTAGATCGTGCCAATATGTATCTGAATTCATAAAAGCCCTGTCTGACAGCAATAGCCTCATTTCTAAGACAAACAGGTGCGAGCATATTTTTACTCAAAATTTACTCAACTTTATGACCTACGAATTAAGGCTGATAGCTATGAAACCGCTGATCGAATTTTTGTAATATAGTAATTTGGTACACAAGGCGTTCGCTAGATTTAGATCGATTTAGTATCCAATTGCGTTGGTCGCAAATCTTATGAATGGACAGCATTAATACTTAATTAAAGGTTTAAATCTTATCTATATTATACAAGGATAATTAAAAAGGTAGATTTATACTTACGTAAAAGAGCAAACTAAAAATTCTGACGGAGACTATTAAGGCTTTTACAAACAAGCGCGACGCGACACTTGTAGAACAATTTCCATGAAGTTTTCATAGATTTTATTCTACGTGAGTCGCGTCGCGCCTGTTTGTAGGAGCCTTTATACCTCCTACAAGAAGAAGAAGAATATTCTTGACCCACATACCCTATAAATATAGATACCAAGGTAATGAGTGATAGGTAGTGATAGTTACACACGAAAAGTTTTTGATGTAGCTTGCGGCAACAGCCGCGCAGGTCGATCTATCAGGTTAAGCTACGCTTGCAGCGGTTGATCCGTGGATGGGTAACCGTCTTTACATACCAAGACTTCTCCGCGACTCGAAAAGCACGTTAACCCATTGACTATCATTCGTAGATCTTTGACAGTCCTTTTTTAGTCTGACAACCACACTTACCAAAGGAGGGGGGGGGGGGGGGTACCTATCGTATTACCCGTTGCACTGTAACTGGGTTGTGGACAGGCGCGGTCTGAAGGGGGGGCGGGGGTTGTCCTAGGGGTCATGAACCCCCAAAGTCGTAAGCGTGAACCTTAAAAAAGTAATTTTTCGGAAATATGATACATCCCCCCCAGTCTTTGGCTGTGACCGCGCCTGGTTGTGGATGTCAGATAGAATACTGGTACTCAGCTGCATCCGGTCAGACTGGAAGCCCACTCCAACAAAGTTGGCTTATTTCTTTTTATTGCTTAATTTGCCGTTAGCAACAATTATTAAATTTTGGGGTTGCTGTTATAAAAAGGCAGTGCATTTTTGTCAATTTTGTCCGTACTTTGAACATGTAAGTAAACGGCCTTCAGTTTCATATTGTTTAATAACATTATGTTAGCTGTAAGTTTCTCAAATAAAATAAAATGTTTCATCAAGCAATGTTGCAATTGGTGCAAGTCCAGTGTACCTTTTTTTTTATTACGGGGGAAATCCTCATGGATGTCCTCCGCCCCGGGGAGGGCGGAGGGGTCTGTCACACTCTTACTGACTAAAACCACCCCGGTGTTCCGTCTCTCACTTGCACCGGGGATCACGGGAACTAGTGTGACTTCCGCGATCGCCGGCTAGTGCCGGCCCGCATCTGTGGGCCACCTCACGATAGGGGGGGAGTGAGGTGTTAAACTCCCCCTTACGTCATAGAGAGGCGCGCGTGGAACACTACGCGCCACCATCTCGGGTCCTAAGAAGTAGGGGGCGACGGATTTCCCCAGATCCGTTGCCCCTGGACCCATTTAGGGGGGCTGGAAGAGGGCGTTATCCGCCCTCCGCCGACGCCCGGTGCGTCGGGTTGCTGCGGATCGGGTTAGCGGAAGCAATGTCCCGCTCCCTCTCCGCAGCCTCCTTCTGTGACATGACTGTTTCGCAGAAGGATACCACCGCGTCCCAGGACTCCTCGCTGCCGACCATCGAGTTGACAACGGCCGGCAGCGACAGGTCACTGCCGACTCCTGAGATGAGGGCACACTCTGCCAGCGTGTGCCACGCCGTGTCCTCCCGACAGTCGACGCAGTGGTGACACCGAGCGTCCGGCTCCCTGTTTATGCGACACAGGTACTTACCGAAGCAACCATGCCCCGAGAGCACCTGTGTCACCCGAAACGACAGGGAGCCATGCCTCCTCCCGAACCAGCGCTCGAGTACTGGCCGGACCGCCCCGATGGTAGCGGGGCCGGCGGTAGGGCGTGAAAGCCTGTCCCGCCATTACGCCACCAGGGCTGCGCGAAGCTGTGACCGACGCAACTCCAAATGTAGCTGAGTCAGCCACTCGCCCCGCGCCCTCGAGTCCTCGCGCCACCGGTACAGTGACGCGAGTACCTTCGCCTCGAGGTCCCAGGGCGGGGATCCGGCCAGTACACAAGCCGCCTCGTAGGAGATCGTGCGATACCCTCTAATGACTCTGACGGCCATCGCTCGCTGTGGCCTTCGCAGGACAGCGATGCTGCCGGCCGTCAGGTCGTCAGGTCAGCCGCCCAGATCGGGGCCACATACAGGGCCATCGATCGCACGATCCCCACGTAGAGCCGCCTACAGGCGGCGCTCGGGCCCCCCAGATTGGGAAGCAGCGTTGACAGCGCCCAAGCCGCGCCCAACAACTTGGGCGCCAGCCGCTGGAAGTGGGAGCCAAAATCCCACCGGCTGTCGAGCACCAATCCTAGGTATTTCATGGTGGACTCGACAGCGATTCGAGACCCCCCGACCACGATGTGTGATCCCAGCGGTGGCGCCCGCCGGGGGCCAAGACTCCAGTGCACCTACCTTATCTAATAAAATGTTTCGTTTCCGCATATAGTAAGCACGGCAAATCTTATATAATTGAAGTTATTAACCAGGATACCAGTATAATATCCATTAAATGCGTTGGCACCACTGATATAGCGGTTAGTTAGTTAATTGCTCGATTTCATAAGTTGATATTTCGCAGTCCGTAGTTTAGTTAAGTCTCAATGTTGGGAAACTGTTTCTGATAAATAGATCCTAAAAATTCATTGGTTTTCTCTGGGAATCAACCTTTAGGATTTTCATCATTCATTTCCGAAATACGTCCTCTACAGGACAAAGGGCTTCCTAAGCATCGCCACAGCGGATGACTTTAGTTTTATATTCAGTTAGATTAAATACACACACACGATTACGTAACAACATCTTGATGACCGAGCTTTTCTCGGTATGTTTTTTATGTTTACTAAAAAAGAAACCTAGCTAGATCAATTTATCGCCCCTGAAACCCCCTGCATATTAAATTTCATGAAAATCGTTGGAGCCGTTTCCGAGGTTCAGATTATATATATATATATATACAAGGTGTTGTTTTGCATCCTCGTCAAATTTCAGGTGGTTGTCATAAAAGACATAAATAATCAATTGAAAGCACAGTACCGGGCAATAACTAATAAGCGCTGCTTTTTTTTGTTATTGAAATTTAACAGTATTTCAGAATTAAACCCTTAATTCAATACAAATGAAAGAGAATCACCCGACTACGCAGTCTACGCACACAGCGACAAGCAGCTGTGTGCGTGAATTTCGACGTCTACTCGTGCGCGACCGAGAAATGACCTTAGCGACCGGTAGCAATAATTTTACCTAATTTTATTTCGAAAATCACCTACATTATTTTCATAAATTTCGTTTGATAATTAACTCCTTTTAAGCATCAGTATAATACGGAATCTTACTAATGACAGTAATACTAGACGCCATAAAAAGTTCACTGACCTGCTATCAGATGATTAATAAAATTTAAGTTTTGCTTTATTGCTATCGTTCAGCCTAAACTTTTCGTAGTGATTTTGTTTTTATTTGTGGATTAAATTGGTTGATTTGAAATTTTCCTTCCTACTTAACGGGCTTAGGACCGTCAATAATACCTACCCCGATCTACTAAGTATAAAAATGTTTTTTAAAGATTTGATAGTTAAATGTAAGTACCTAAGTGGTGATACTTTCGACTTTTAGGTATTATTGGCGTAGTTAAAAATTTGAAATCAACTTATTTACACAAATAAAATTGATTAAGCTAACAACGTATTTACAAAATGTACAAATAAATAAATTACCTACTTATGTTACCCGGAGGTATTGTTCAAAGTTGCCACCATCACACTCTTGGCACAATCGAGCACGACGTAGCTGGTTTTCCTTCAGCTTACGTAAAACTAACACATTCGTTTTTAAAGTGTCGAAAGCACTAATGATCCTTGCACGTAATTCTGTTACACTTGTCACTTCCTCCGTGTAAACTAACCTTTTAACGTCTCCCCACAAATAAAAGTCTAGAGGCGTCAGGTCCGGAGAACGCGGAGGCCAGGCCACAGGACCTCCGCGACCGATCCAGTGGTCACCAAACTTTTCGGTCAAGTACTCGCGTACTTGCCGACCATAGTGAGGGGGAGCACCGTCCTGCTGGTAAAAGAGGTTGCGATGTAGTGCCAGAGGAATATCTTCCAACATCTCCTCAACAACGTGACGCAACAACTCCAGATATGTTGCACTGTTGAGGTGCCCATCGATGAAGTAGGGTCCAAGCACGTGTTCCCCTATTATGGCAGCCCCCACATTCAGTCCAAACCGCACTTGGAACGCATGCCGTTTGGTTACGTGCGGGTTATGGTCGCGGTGAGCCCACCAATGTTCGTTATGAACATTGTAGACGCCAACTCGAGTAAATAAACACTCGTCCGTCCATAGGATGTTGGCGTCTTGGTGTTCCAGCAACCAGCGACAAAATGTAATCCGCACGGCATTATCAGCTGGGTGAATGTCTTGTGCCTTGCGGTAGTGGAACGGGTGCTGCAGTTCCCGCTTCAGTAGGCGCCACACTGTGGTGTGGTGCACTCCAAGTAAAGGAAGAAGCTGGAAGTATTCCAGGATGTCTTCCTGCAAGGCGACAGGCAAACCTACGCTGCCGCGAGCTTGAGCATGCCGGGGAACGTCAAACTGCCGATACCTAATCCCGCAGTCTCTGTGTTGCAGCCAGCATGACGCTCTGTGATGGGGGTTGTCGATCGGGAAACATTTCCGTGAACATCCGGATGGCTCCACGTAGGCTGTCTCCACTGATGGCATACAGGCGGACCATCTCCACCAACTCGACATTAGAATAATTGTCCGTCATCTTGCACTTTGTATCGAATGACGTCTCAACAATGCACCTACCGAGAAGCGGAATTCGCAAAGCGCACGCACGCTGCGGCGACATCAAACCACAGAACACTATACTCCTAGCGGAGAAGAACGCCAACTTCAAACAAAAAAGAAAAAACGGAAGTCGCTTCTAGCGACATCTAGATTACGCCCACAAAACTATCATGCACCGCGAAATTTAAAACGCCGCAATCCTACTTTCTTACATTTTAATAAGTTTGGGCACTCTCGCTTGAAGAAAACTCGAATCGTCACATATTTCGAGTTTTCTTACAAGTGAGAGTGCCCAGAGTATTAGAAAAATTAGAAAATAAAACAACGATAATGAGACATTATGTTTTAATTTACTTTTCTATCAGATAGATAACTACATACAAACTGAGACATTTTCTCTATTTTTGAATAACTGAGAGTTACGTATGGTTAAATTCTAACTAAATAGCACATCACATACCAACAATCAGGTGAAAAACCATCCTACATAATATACATTTACACGGCAAACAGTTAAGGTCATAATATAGTGCATATTCTATATAGTTTAAGATGTGTACAACACATCGTTTGGATAAATATCAATGTAACAAGAAAATTTTACTTTAACAAAGTAAAAACCGACTTCAATAGCCTAAAATTAACAAAAAACTTTCATAAAAACTTTACGGCTTCAGAAGTCGGTGTCTTCAATTTTTCAATGCACCTTAGCTTGGAATTGAAACGAGAAATTGAAGACACTGACTTCAGAAGCTGTTAAGCATTTATAGTTGAATAAACAATTACATAATTACATAGAGAAGTATGGAATAAAAAGCCATGATGTGCCGACCCTAAATTAATTTAAATAAGGGCAGGAGAATGATAGCATGAGAATACAATTACATCAACCCAAGACGAACGAAAAGAAGAATTATAAAAAATGGTTAATTCGTTTTTGAGAAAATCGCCATACATACGGGTTGAATACAGAGCTTCCTTTTTCTTTTATTTCCTTAATCTCTATTCCTTAACAATAAATGAGATATCAACATTCATAGATTATAAACAGAAAACAGTGTATTTTTTATCATATGCAAAACAGTCAAGGGTATAATATAGTAATGGTTTATAGTATGTAATTAACACATTGTTTGGACAAGTATCTATGTAACAAGAAAAATAACAACAAATCAAAGGATATATAAGTACCTATTTTTAACATTAGTTTTAGAAAACATGTTTTAAAAAACGTTACATGTATATAATATGCTTTTGTGTTTTACTGTTCATTTGTTTTAATATCTCCGATTTCCTAACAATGAATGGGATAGGTATCAAAATTCATTTATTACTGTAAAACACAAAAATCTAATATTCAGCAGATTATAAACAGAAAACAAAAACAGTTTTTTTAAATCATAATGCAACAATACTTTCTGTTCACCAATAAAAATACTATTTGTGAAGAATAATTTTCATCTTGCGATTGAGGGCAGCAGCTGATGCTTCTTGGGAATAAGATCTATTTTTAAGGACGCAAAAACGTTTGATACATATGATAAAAACACTGTTTGTAATATGTTCAATATTTGATTCTTTGTGTTCTACACATTCATTAAGAAAATCGAAGTTCATTTTTGATTTTATATTTTCTTTAATTCTTTTTTTTAAAGAGTTTGTATGGCCATTTTCTTTTAAGATTTTGTTTATGAGTGTTGCACAGCACTCAACGCAAGCTATCATTGGCTTCGTTACATAATTTAAACTTTTTTTCAGTTCATTATACTCCCGGCACTCTACAAATAAATGTTGTGGTTCCAATGTCTGCGTCAAAAAAGTTTTGTGGCAGGCTTTGCATACGTTTTTTATTTTTTTTACAATAAACCCACACACATAAGCACAGGCCTGAATTTCAGCATTCTCTTCTTCAATATTTTCTTCCATTAATTCAGGCATGTCCTTAATAACAAATTCAGTTTCTGTGTTTATGTTTGTAGGCCGCGATTGTGAGGCTGATAAAAAAGTATTAAAGTTATTAATAATTGTATTATTATCACTCTCGCAATTTCCTGATGTGCCTATGTTGGACAAATTGCTGAGAATAGCAGTTTTCAATCCTGCCACAAATTGGCCACACGTGGGGTTTGTATTGGACCCACAGTTGCCCCAAATGCATCCAAACAGATTTTCGATTGGGTCCTGCTGCAGCCTTCTGGTAGCCAGGGTAGTAATATTACCCGCCTCCAAATTTCTCCGTAATCTTAAAAACGCATTTAATGTTGTTAGCCATCCATCTTGCGATGGCGGCCTCCGAGGACAATCAATGAATTTCATTGTTTGAAAAAAAACTTTCATTTTTTCGAAGAATTCGGTGTGTGGGCTCGTCAAGGACCAATTGGTGGAATGAGGTTTTCCTCGCCTTAAGTCTGGGCTGTCAGCGTTCATTAAGTCAAATAACTTGTCCATATCTGTCACCAGACTGGCTGTCACAGTACCTTCAGTACTAATTGAACCTGAAATTGAAACATTTGTGGTTAATAAAAAAATACTAATGAGGTGTGAGGTTAGAAAACGTTGGTACTAACTTTCCATCAATTGTAGAATTTGTATATTACCACTGGAATGACCTACATGCCTATAATAGAATTAATTTATAACCAACTCCAAAAAAGAGGTGGTTATCAATTCGACACAATGCATGTAATTGTAAGTGTGATGGCCTAGCTTATTGATGCGAGCTATGGGTGTCAAAGGGAAAACATCTTAAAATCTTGTGCAATATTTACAACAAACCACATTACAACCACACTACTCATTACAAATATTCCAGATTTTACATAATTAAAAAAAATTCAATCAACTTCTATGAAATAACTTTAATTTCGGGAGTCCATAGAAAAAAACTAAAACTAACAGACTGCCGAAATTAAAGTTATTTCATAATTTTGATTTAATTTCTTTTTGAAGTTGATTTAATTTTTTTAAATTACTTTTTTTGTATTTGAACATTCCATATTAATTACCGTTGGATATTCTCGCCAACATTCCTCCTGCTACAGAGTGGCTCAGCACTTGTGCAGCTAGGTTCACTTTCATCTTCTGCTTTGAGTTGGGATCTAGATGATCTTTTTTCAGCACTGGTGCATATACAAAATTGGGATTGGTGCTGTCCACTTTGTAAAATTCCTTTATATGGGACCATTTTGCAATACCTGTAGATAAGCATTTTTTTACATTATCATTATGTCACATGAATAAAATTATTGCAACTATAAAATGAGGTCAAATTTCAATCAGTGTGCGACCACTAGTTATAATAAAACTATACTTAAATTCTAATTTTTTTTAAAATACTTATTTGATACATTATATCTTACCTTTTCCAACTAAGCCATCAGAAGAAATGTGTGTAGTCATCTCAACGTTATATTTCATAAACATATTTCGGAAACATTTAAGTAGATGCGGTGGATCGAAAAATGTAACAATTTCTTTGTTATTTAGTTTTATGTATGGATGCTGTACTGTTGAACCCAGAATCGTAAGAGCTCGTCTATTGACTCCGTCCATATCACAGACAATAGCTGCAACATTTATACCTGCTTCAAAGCATTGATTTAAAACCTGAAATTTAAAAAAAAATCTGTTTAAAGCCTATGGGTGATAAATATCAACTATCAACATCTAAACATATAAAACACTGTGCTGTGACATAGACTGTGACAGGCAAAGCACAGCCCTAACCGCTAGATCATAGAGATTTGAAATTGAATTAATTTAACTAATGGGTGCCACAAATGCCACTTTGCATCCCATTGGTGAAACTGATTGATTAGCCGGAAGGGGTAGAATGGTGGAGCAAAACAATAAATTAATGGCTAGTCCGTTATGGGTTTGTCATTTTAGCGAGCTATGTGAGTAGAATTTTTCTCATCACAAAATTATGACTAAAATGCAAGTAGTTGCACAAATGACGTCATAATATCACTAATATGAATGATAATACTTTACTAAGCCTTATTGTGAGACAGGTCAGGTTGAGTAAGAATAAAAAAAATACCTCTTTTATAAGCACTGCAAGCCTGTCTGCAGTTGAAAATCCACTTGAAAAATAATGGGCAATTGGTTGCTTAGATCTTTTTCTTATGCCTGAGATCATAAAAACCAGAGCATATGCAGCTATAATTGGTGACCTTCCTTGGGTACCATGGTCCTGGTATCCTTCTATAACGTCATCTTTGGGATTATACTGCAAATGCTTTTTTATGGACATTTCATCAAACAATAAAGCGTAATAATTATCCCCTGGTGTTTGTGTCACTGCAAATCTTTTTAGC
Source organism: Polymixis lichenea (assembly GCA_949091785.1). Classification (NCBI taxonomy): domain Eukaryota; kingdom Metazoa; phylum Arthropoda; class Insecta; order Lepidoptera; family Noctuidae; genus Polymixis; species Polymixis lichenea. The sequence goes on along the minus strand of OX420951.1, from coordinate 21,544,834 downwards.
ACTGTAAACATTGGTTTATTTATTCCAACTCCAAATGGCAATTTCCGGAGGAGACTTTTCAAAGTGCTGGTTGAAGGCAATGGGAACAACCGTCGTAATAGTCGATAGCATGTTGGAGAGCATTTAAAAATTCTCAGTGCTGTAATTTTTTCTTCTTTTGACCATCTCCGACCAGTCACTTTCTTTTTAAAGTTTCTAATTTGCCCTTGTAAAAGCAGAGCAAATGCAGGTGTAATTTTTTCTGATAATTTTTTTACTGCTATATCTTCATGAATGGCATTTAGTATCTCCTTCTTTTTGAGATTTTTTATACGGTTCCGTAGCTGGCAAACTTTTTGCATGTATTTGTGACATTTTTCTTGTAGCATGCTCTCTCTAGTCTGTTGTGCTAAGCTGGGTGAAGCAATTGATGGTCCAGCCACTGGCTTTTCTTTTGCTTGATGAATATCATAGGGTGCAGTTGATGGTCCAGCCACTGGGTCATTATCTTTTGCCTTCTGTTGCAGTGCAGTCTCAGTATTCTGCAAATTCAAAATGTCACAAAAGGGCCTCTTTTGCGAATGTCCTGCAGAGGAATATACATGTAAAGCAGGTTCTCCCTGAAATGAAAAAAAAAAAATGAATGAAATAATAGTTTTTTAAGAATAATTATAACATTATGTTGGCCGAAGCCCATTACTAGTAGAGGTAGTAGTTCTGCCTTCTGAGCCTTTAGGTTGCAGGTGTGATACCCTCTCAGGACAAACATTTATCGATGTGAAGAACATAGATGTTTGTTCTGTGTCTGGATGTTTAATACTTATATATTTATGTATAGTCTCTAGTCCCCATATTACTGCTTATGCCTAGATTAGGATCTTATGTGAAATGACAAAGATCTTTAATTATTACAGTGAGATAAAGCGTCCAAGGATTTATATTGTTTTTATATTTTTTACTTACATCATTTGGGACAGCGGTTCTTAGTAGCTTTGTCTTTGAATGGTCTACAAAATCTGCATTCTTAAAATGTCGCTGACACAACATTCTGTGCTCAGTATGCAGTTTTTGTTGTAAATTTAAGGATGCATTTTCCTTTTCAGGGAAAATGTACTTCGCCCACAATAAACAGCTAGCGGAAAATAAAAACAAAACATGAATGAAAATTTGTGTTTTGACAACTTGGAAAATGTCCAAGCAAAAAATTTGGGCTGTGGATCGTCTTAGAGGCAGAGTCTATCAGTTTTCCTTAGATTTAAGTACCTACCTAGAGGACATGACATTTTTCGTTATGAAAATATAGGTTATATCTTGACTACAGTGGGACTTCTTAGCTTTGCAAATTGTGGGTTTTTCCTTTTTACAGTCTTTACCATCCCCAAACCCCCGACTAGAGAGGGTTCAAAAGTTAAGTTTTTATATGGTTTCTATTACGTTTTTAATTAGGACTATAGAAAATGAGAAGTTCGTAATGTTACCTACCGAATCAGGTTAGTTACTCCAGGTTTAGGAAATCGAAACAACTTCACGCCGTCTTTAGCACGTGAGCAGCCGCACTTTAAACATTTCCTTTTGTTTTCCATTGTAACAAAAGAACAAAAAATGTCACTTTCTCACAAGAGTCAATTTCTCAATCAGAACAATTAATCGCTCGAACGGAGGAGCATTAGCTCGACTCAACGTTGGTTAGATCAGGTGAAGATTTTCAAATCTAAACACAAATCCGAAAATACCACGAAATTAAAGCAGAGACAACAACAAAACAACCAAACAATTATTTTGCCGACGCCATTGTGAACTTTGTTTTTGATTTGAATTTGAATTTCATTGCCGGAAGTTATGTGTTACCGGTGTTACCACACAAAATCATTGTTTTTTTTTTCTAATGGCAAGTTAAAGGTTTTGCCCTAGTAGGCATTTCGTTCTTTCCATACAAAGTTGACTGGGGCTGCATCAAACACACTGTTGGTTCGGGGGCGCGGGGGCGCCGGGCCGCCGGCGCGAGCGCGGGAGAGTCCCTGCGCCGTGGTTGGTTGGGGTGGGATTTTGTACCTACGAATTTATCGAATGATCGTTGCGTATGCGTTGTGTATGAATGTTTGCGTTTGTTTGTGTGTGAAAGCGCGGTTATAGGGCTAGTAACAGACGCGCCGCCTTTAAATACGGTTGGTTCACACTTACGGATTTCAGTAAACATGAAAAAAAAAAAAAAAAAATATCTACCCATTTTATTGTTGATTTGGGTCGAGAATCATTAGCATAATTACGTCCTTGAATTTGACTAGGATGCAAATCAACAGCTTGTATATATATACATTTATACAAGAACTGCTCGTTTAAAGGTATTATAAGTTATCATCCCTAGACTACGGGCACCTAGGACGCCTCCAAAGCTTATAAGTACGTAATTTTATTCTAAGGCATCGTATTATATACTTTCCTGGGGTGGTCACGGCGTGCCATGTATCCTGGTGCGCCGGTGATAGGGGTTATTCCCCTCCGAAGAGGGTCCGGTGACGGACAGCCGCGGTGGGTTCGCGGATGGCTTGCGCGTTTCCGTGTTTCCGCCTCAAGCGGCACTGAAGGACTCCGTGGAGTTTTAGTGGGTTACAGTCCCACATAACTGCGCTATCTCCCCGTGGTAGCGCAGTAGGCATTTCTCCACGTTAAACAAAAAAAAAATGCCCGGGTCGACGGCGCGTTGTGTTCCACGCGCGCCGGTAGAGATGTCAGCAACAAATGGTGGGGTCCGCAAGGGCCGATGCCTGCCAGGGGCGGGGGCTGTTCGAAAGAGATACCGCGGCCCCTGGCACACAGGCAACTGAGGGAACACGGGTCGGTTTTTGTCAGTAAAAGTCTGACACGCCCGCCCTCCTGCTCCACCCAGAGCGGGAGAAGTTATTTGATGATTTCCCACCCTCAAAATAAAAAAATCGTATTACCCATGTACTTACTTCCTGCAATGTTGCCAGTTTCATAACGCATAAAAATTACGCACCTTGACCAATTATTGGAGCAGAAAATGATCGGGTTCTCATTATGGCCGCCAACCGTTGGTTCGCCGAACTACTTATTAAAAATGTCGCAACTCGAGTAATGCATTATAATTAAAATCGCCCGGGCCCTTACACTGGTCTAATTGGTCCTGACTATATAAAAGTGATAATTTATAAGTCTGGTCTACCTAATGCTTATGAATTATTAATTTTAGATGCAGGTTTTTTGCAAAAGACTTAGCACATAAGAAGATAGTAAAAATAAAGATATTCTATTTTCAGTGAGTGCATAAAATACGTTGGCTCGTAACACCTTAACGAAGTACTAAACACAACAAGGACTGCAAAAGCACAACAAACACGTACAAGAAATTTATAAAAGAGAATCTTTTCTGCTTATGAGAAAGTTTCATTAATTAGGTACATTAAGTTTTATGTAGCTGAACGTTGAAAACATAAATCAGAGATACTCAAAATGGATATTTCTGACATAAACGTAGTTTTACAATGAACACTCGTATTTGTAAAGAAATTATAAGTATGTACTTAATAATAGATGTGAGAAGTAATGTCCCATGATAACGTGAGTGTCTGTTGTGGAAATGTGTGTTGGCTATTTTGTATGAATTCTCAAGTTTTACAATATGCCATTACCACTTTTATGATACCTTAACATAAATGCCAAAGTAGGTACCTTGCAAAAGTAGGTTGGACTGACCCACGACGGCCGCCATCCCATTGCCCACGTACAATGGTCCAAGTACGAAATACCAATCCAATAAAAACAAAAAAAAAATCCAATAAAACAAAAGACAATTTTCTACAAGTTATTTACATGTTTGATGACTTTTATTATTAGTAGTTGATGCAGCATTCTGAACATGAGCGCAACGTTGCAGTGTTTCATATCTTGTTACAGAATGGATGCACAGCGTTGCAGCGTGCGGCAGCGGACGGACACGTCGAAGTGGTGCAACTGTTGCTGCAACATGGCGCTGATCCCAACAAACAGGATAATGTGGTAAGGCCGTAAGCGTACTTCTTATTCATTTCTACACTTACCCTAATTTAACTAACTTCGCTAACTTCTACGTTGATGCATTTACTGAGTTGTTTACTGAGTGGGATAGTTACATCCAGTCTCTGACAAACATTGGTTTTGACCTTTGTTTAATTTTGACAATGATTTGATATTTACGTTACGCGCCGTCAAGCATAATCAGCCTATAACATACCCATTGATGGATGGAGTGAGTGAGGTGGATTTATTGGCTATTGTAGTCAGTCATCACAGACTTAGGCATTGTATTCACTCGCCTGTTAGCAAATTGTGTTGATTGACCGTTTAGAAACTGGGTTTTTCAGTAGCACATTGCAATGCTGTAACAAATCTCACACGTTAAATTTCAGCATGGCAACACCGCGGCTCACGAGGCCGCCTGGAAGGGCTACTCGCGCTGCGTGGCTCTACTCGCGCACGCGGGCGCCGAGCTGCGCGCGCGCAATGCGGCGGGCTTCGCGGCCTTACACCTCGCTTGTCAGAACGGACATAACCAGTCGTGTCGGGAGATACTGCTGGCGGGGGCGCCACCTGACTTGCAAAACAATGTACGTAGAACATTCTAAGTATTCATGTTATGATTTGAAATCGTATTAAAATGTTATCTAATGGATGACAATATTTTGAAGCGTAAACAGTCAAGCCTTGTTTAATAATAATATACTTTATATTCCTAGACTTATTTACGTGCCTGAACTAGGTAATCCTGTGTTTCAGGCAAGAAGAGCTAAAATAGTCTATAAAAGTTAATATATAATCAAAAGTTGACAATAGACAAATATATAAATATTGAGTAGGTTAACTCTTAGTTGATAAATACTTAACGTAGGTGAATATTTACTTTAACACAGTAAGTAAATTCTCTGTTTCTTCATATGACATACTTTGGAGAGCATCATTGGGAGTTCTCTAACAATTTGTGTAGTTCAGGGAATAAATGCTTGCTTTCGAGTTTAGTCTATTATAGAGGAAAGGACTGAGGTACAGGTAAAATTTGGATACAAAAGCATGTTTAGTTATATTTTGAGGACAGACTATATATTTACGTCTTTTATTAGTATATTCTGTACTGTAAGGTAAAGCTGTGTATTGTTTTAATACAATTCCCATTATAAATAGCTGTAGAACTGTTAATATTTCACAAGATTTGTATAGTAGGTTAGTAGGAAAGAGAAAAGGGCGGGAAGTAGACACTTTGAGAATCGCCCTCTGAGCTCTCTCGATGGTAAGTAACAGTGTTTTACCCACAGCACCCCAAGTCGTAATACAGTAAGTCAATATCGATTGACACAGAGCAAAGTACTAAGACAGAAACAACTAATTTCATGTTCATGAGGAACCCTCGGAGGACCAACGCGCGTTAATATGTTTAACGCTGCTTATAGTCTAGCAGGCTACATTTTGTAATCAGGACAGTTCCCTAGTATTTGTGAAAAGCTTTTCGATAGTAAGTAATCACGTTGATTGCAAATGAATGCATTTCTAATTTGTCGTCGTTCATTTTCCAGTATGGTGACACATCTCTCCACACGGCAGCTCGGTACGGGCACGCCGGTGTCACTCGCATCCTCATCTCTGCCCAGTGTAGAGTCTCCGAACAGAACAAGAACGGGGACACAGCGCTACACATCGCCGCAGCCATGGGCAGGCGGAAACTAACCAGGATACTCCTCGAGGCTGGCTGCGACAAGTCCATACGCAACCATCAAGGAGAGACAGCAAGAGACATAGCCACGAGGAAAGGCCTAGAAGAAATCATCAGCATACTAAACACCCCAGTAGCAAAACAAGCTAAGAAGAAACACAGAGACAAAAGCAAAGAGCGAACGCTGGACGAACCAGACGCAGGCAAAAAGAAAGAAAAGGAAAAAGAAAAAGACAAAAGCAAGGACAAGAAAAAGAAAAATGTCCACTTCGAAACAACTCCACAAGTCCAGTGGTCACCCTATGGCTGCCATTACTACCCCGATCCAAAGTTCTTTCCTAAACCAAAACTAAGCTCGCTACCCACCGAGCCACTAAGAAAAGGCGAGCAGTACTATTTAGATTTGGCTGGGAACATTAAAAAGGGTCCGATAGGTGCTGGATATACTTGCTACTGCGCACCGTTCTTTAAACACATGGAAGATAAACTCAACGAAGATAAGAAGGACTTGAAAAAGCATATAGATAGAGCTCACGACAGGCTAGATCAAAAGGTTACAGATTTAGAAATGAAAACTCAAGGTCAAATATCAGAATTGACGAGATTTGTAGCAGCTGAAAGAGCCATGTGTAAGGAAAGGCACAAACATTTGGAGCATTGGTTGACGAGAGGCATGATGTTCAGAGCGTCAGAAAGAGTGAAGAAATTAGACTTCAGTCCTAAAGGCTCCTTAGATATACCTCCACTTAAACGTACTAGAAGCTTAGAATTACTAGATGCTGACACTGAAGAGTGGAACAAAGTACACAGGATAATAAAGAGTTTCAATAAAAACGCTGAACACTACGAAACAAATGCCAAAGACCTGAACGATAGCAAAGCCACGTCTAAGAGCACAGAAATCTTGGATAGTAGAGAGCCACCCAGTCCTAGACGAAGGTATCTACTGAAAAACTCCAAAAGTAGCGACCAATTAGATGCTGGACCGAGCAGGCTTTCAATACCTCCCTTTTCTAAAAATAACCAGCAAGGTCACCATCAGAATGTCACAGCAGAAATTCATGTAAAAGCTAACAAAATGTCAGTATCACAATCGCCAATGTCCATGGAAGTAGAAAGTTATCACAATCAAAGGTATCGCTCTCCTAGTCGACATTCTGACGCCAAGTCGCCAAGCAGTAGTCACAAACAGCCCAGTGATCTAGAAGAAGACGTAAGAAACACGAAAGACCAAAATGTGCCTTTATGGAAAAGTCAGGTACTACAAAGGACAGCAGATGACATCAGAAAGCGGGTAGCTTTCGAGAAAGAAATGGCTGAAGTTATGTCGAGAACAAACAAGTCTTTAGACATTTCACAAGATGGCTACGTGAAATTAAGAAAGCAAGGCAGCTATCAAAACCCAAATGAGGCAGAAAGAGAGCAAAGAAAATCTGTTCAAGAATTAGTGGCGCAAGCAGAACAACAAAGATCCGTATCTCCAGAACCCATAACTAGAAAAGTACAGCCCACCGAAAACATAGAAACTGTACCGTCGACAAGCCAACAGAACCCTGGTATTTTAAAAATGCCACAACAGCCCCAAAGACCAGCTCCCGTCTTGAAAGAAAAACCACCGAAGAGCAAACGGTTCAGCTTACACAATCTCATACCATTTCCAACCCGAAAAACATTTCAGAACCCACCGAAGGAAAATGGCAACAACTCGGAAAGTAGTGACGAGGAAGACAACCCAATTAGAAGTTCCATGCAGCCAGGACCAATGAGAAATACGAACCTACTTCAAACATTACCGATGCCGAATTTCGAGACTGTGTCAAAATCTCCATCACCAGCTCAAATGTCGACTCAGAATCCGTACCCTCACGACTTGCGAGCTATGATACCCAAAGACGCTTACTTCCACGATATCTCCAACAGACAGATGCCATACATGGACAGTGGTCTACCAGTACCTCAAATCCCTTGTCCGCAGTACGACTACAACCAGTCAGGGTTGCCGACCCAAATACAACCGCGGAACAGGAACCCTTTATACCACCAGCAGACTGGAGTGTTCGATGCGATGATGCAAGACCATATAATGAGAGAGATGGAGCGCATACCACACTGCTACAGTGAACACTTGGACCAGAACACTGAGGTGGAAATCGCAAACCAGAATGACTTTCGGATGTGTTACGACACGATGTACCCGAATTTTAGGGGGAACCCGCATGGAATGACCACGAAACCGAATCCTGACCACAGTTTGCTTCACAGTCGGCTGCAGTCGTTGGCGATAAACACCCACCTAACAGAGACTCAAAGTCAGACGGATAGGGAGTCGCATAATGATTCGGGTTACAGTACAAAGGTGTATGGAAGCTCTCAGGGACCGTCACCGAGCTTGTCAGGCCATGCGGAGGGCTCAGATAACTTGTCTGGGCAAAGAGTTAATATTGTGCCTAACGGGAAGATTATGGGAGGGCAGATAGGAGCGTCTAGCTTAGTTTGAGAAGCAGATCAATGAAAAAATGGGAACAATTAAACTTGCCTTCTGAAAATAAAATACTAATAATCGACGTTTACAAATCTGAAATGTTACGATAGGGAAATCCTCTGAAAAATAAAAAAAAGTAAAAAGGGAAAAAAGTGTATCAAAATACCTCTTACGTAATTATAGGTAGGTAATTAATGCTACCTACAATCATTGAACTTATTGCAGGCTAACAATTGTTGGTTCTATTGTAATGTGTTCAACTTTTTTACTATTCTTAAATTATCTGTTAAAAAGTATTCAATAATAAACATAGCCACAACTGTTATAATAAAAATCACAAAGCACGTTAACCGTGTTAATCTAAGTCACTTTTTCCACAAGTACACAGTACACAAACTGACGAACACGTAACTCAATAATAAAATTTGCAAAAAGTACAAATTTAATGTAGGATTTAACGATGCCATGTATCACATTAACTGTAATTAATATTAAGTAATAATAAGTCTTGTTGTTTTTCTTTTAATTTTAATTTGTAAAAATACTCATCTCACTATTGTTTTATTTTTCAAGTCAGGTTTTTAAAGTAGATTTGTTGTGTTTTATAAAGGGTGGAACTATGATTGAACCTCACAATTTTATTTATAAGATAAAGTATTGGTTTAGGACTTAAGGCTTTAGAGTCTAAATTTAAGAGTTTTAGAGCATACGATGTAGATAATATGGATAATATGGACACAACTGCTTGAAATTTTAAGTCTGGAGCTTGCATGTTCCATGACATGAATGGATGATATGTTTTAGTATGAAATTAAGGAATCCATAACATTTTTCCAAATTACAATCTACCTACCCTTTTCCCAACAATGTTGGGGTTGGCTTCCAGTCTAACCGGATGCAGCTGAATACCAGTATTTTACATGAAGCGACTGCCTATCTAACCTCCACAACCCAGTTACTGGGTCATACGATACCCCTTGGTAAGACTGGTTGTCAAACTTTCGGGCTTCTGACGGCCCGTAACTACTGTCAAAATTCCCCGAATGACAGCCGGGACAATCGGCTTCCCGAGTACTCACTTAATAAAGATAGTATTATTTTAAGCTGGGCCTAAAAAAGTATATACACATCCGGTACCATGTGTTCCACCCTGGCGTGCTGAATATGAAATTATGAACATTATGTACTTTTATACATACATTGTAAATCTAAATTAAGCATAACATTAAATTGACCCCTTATTTCATATAGAAATAAAGTCACAAATTGTGTAGTCCATGTAATATAATCTATATTTATTGTGTTGCGTATTGTATCTGATTGATGATTGATAACTTTGTACTGATTGATTGACTAATAAATTGCACTTTTGAAGTGTCACGAACTAAATCTTGTGTTATTTATAATTTCAGTATGAGGTACAGAATGAAAGAAGAACTTACCTCAAAAGTGTGTCCGTTTCAATGGCGCGGTCACGACGATATTTAAAAAAAAAAAAAACCAAGATTTTGTAAAAGTTGATTCCCAAAACCATACATTTTCAAAGTTATGGTTAAAAGTTATAAAGGTTTGAACGTGGCCGCGCCTTTGAAAGCGGAGAACCACGCTGCAACGGAGATCCTTAAACTAAGCGTTGCTTCGCCCACCTAAAGCAAAAGCGAAGAAAATATAGAAAAAATCCTAGGTTTATATTTTAGTAGCTATAAGACTATAACCACATGGCCGCGCCATTGAAACGGTAAAAACACGTTATCGCCGATATCTCGCTGAAAAATCATCGTAGAGGTCTGAAGTTTTTTGTAATACCTAGATTTGAATTTGTCAAAAAAAAATACACAAAAAATCCTAGGTTTATATTTCAAGAGCTGTAGTGCGGTATCGCAATACGTTTTAAATGTTTCGATATAAACCACCCTAAGGTCACCTAGGTCCCAGCAGCGTTCTCTATGCATTTGACCACCATACTGCGATCGCCAACCCGCCTGCCAAGCGCGGCGATTATGGCAAATCCCCCCTTATGTCCAGCAGTGGACGTCTTTCGGCTGATATGATGATGATGATGATGATGCATTAAGTTATTATTTTTCCTTGTTCTGATTTTCGTTAATTTTATATAGCAACATTAAAAGGTACTTTGCAGCAAAATCAAACAGAAAACTTTTAATCATTATTATTTCTCCACTACAGCTTTAGGGCATAAAAAGTTAAAAAGTAAAAAAAAAATATTCGAATTTCCTGCATTAAATGTAGTTTTGTACCCCGTGGGGCACGTTTTGTCTATCTCCTTTCAACATCAACAACAGTCGCACGGACGTAAAAATATCGCGGCGGAATGTTTTCGGGCATTCGATCTTCAACGCTCCGCTTAGCGCCGAGAGTTGAAACTCCAACAGTGTGATTTTTCAATGAGCTGTGATGCGCTCTGTTGGATCTCAAATTTCGGTACAATCTATCTACTTTCTGTCCCAGTAGCACGTGGGATAATTTCCGAAATCAAGGCGGACGAAGCCGCTGGCATAAGCTATTGTAAACTAAAACAACCACAAACGATCAATATCTATCTTTAATACTTAGCTACAACATTCTAATTAACAGCCCGTCTCACTCCCCACTGGTTATCTCTATAAAAGTCACACAAACTCGTATGATAAAGTGGTACTCCTGTCAAAGTCGCCGACCTTGCACCCACAATTTTCACAGCTACGTAGTCTCCCGGTTTCGCTTGCCTTTTCCCTCCATCTTCGGCCAAAATCTCTGTTTGTTCAAACACAACTCTCATATACAATTCGTTCCTGCCTATAATGTTGCCAGACTTTTTCGCAGTGCCTTCGACTAGTACTAAATGTGTGTTGCCAATTTCTGCATCATTGAGTATTTGACATTTTCGTCTGTATACTTCTATCATTTGGTTGTGTCGTTCTTTTTTTATTTGATCGGGTACGTCATCTTTGTAACGACGGTAGGCTGTGGTTTTCTGTGAGAAACAATACTGGTTTAGGTATCTCGAAAATGAAAGCTTATTATGTTAGTCGCACATTCATTTAGATGGTTAGAGCTTGTTTAAATAAGACTGCAACAATTTTACGCTTTAATAGAGATATAAGGATTTTTCTACTTTATTTTGTTTGAATCTCATAGCCAGGCGTAGCGAAGCGCAAAGCTATTATCGATAAATTTTAGTAATTAGTTATAATCTGACTATTAATGGATAAAATCAATCAAATATGTTTATTTTGGATATAAATGCAGAGGTGTTCAACACAAAATGTCGGCTCGAGTAAAGTCTTTAACTATCTATCCTTTTGAAAATTATTTTGGGGTCAGTTTCCAGTCTAACCGGCTGCAGATTGCAGCAGCCGTTCCATGTAAAATACTGGGTTATACGATACCCTTGGTAAGACTGTCGAGGAGTATTTTATACAAGAATGCCTTACCTCTCTCATACTGTAGGGGAACAAGAACGCGATGTTGTAGTCGACGATCTCCATCAGAGAGAGCGTCTCTTGAAACTCCTCTTCCGTCTCGCCGCAGAATCCGCAGATCATGTCTGTTGATAAACCCACTGGAAGAAGACGATAAAACATGGTGTAGTAGAAATAACGACTAGATGATGATTAGTAATGATGAAATCATTCAAAATACTGCTCAAAAGGTTAGCAGTTAAACCAATTTGATCTTTGTGTTTTAAAAACAAAAGTTGACTTTGCATTCAGTCAGATCACAGACAGTTAGATGGTCTTTTTGTTTCGTTAAACCAATTTCGACCTTATAATTTTGTCCCTAAGATTGACTTTCTGTAAATCTCCTCTTGCACACATACCTCCAGGTATAGCCTTCTTGACGTCTTCAACGAGCTGTAGATAGGCCTCCCTTGTGTACCCGCGGCGCATGCGCTCTAGCACGTCGCTGGAGCCCGACTGTGCAGGCAAGTGCAGTAGCTTGCAGATGTTGGGTCGCTCTGAGATTATTTGGAGCACCTAGACAGTAGAATGACGTGATGAGTTGGTTTTAATAAAAATAATATCGTTTATTCGGAACAAATAAACAAATACAATCCAAATAAACAAAATAAAACGATGGTAGCTGCAAAAGTTAAAACTGTGGCGCGTTTACCAACGCCCGACTCTTATTAGTAAGTACTTTGTTCTACACGACTTCGAGCTGTATGATTTCTGACAAATGTGTGCACTGACTGGGCAGCGCCACTGAATCTGTGTGTCTTTCCTCAAAAGATCATTTCAGACACCAATCTATATGGTCTTCACATGTTCTGACCAAGATTATGCCTGGACTTTAAAAGAGAGTTTGTTTCGGCCTTCCTTCTCAGTAGCGCGATAGGAAACGCCGAACACATCTAGGTTGTAAAATATGATTGACGTGTAAAAGTGTTGGTACTAATTATACCTACAGAAATAAAATCATTTATCATTTAAAAAGTATTGTTGGTTCAGAGTTATTAAAGCTTCTTCAAAAGGCGCGACGCGACACTTGTAGAACAATTTCCATGAAGTTTGCATAAAACTTGTTCTACGTGATACGCGTCGCGCCTGTTTATAGGATAGGAACCTTTTTTTTTTTTTGTGGGTGGGAAATCATCAAATGACTTCTCCCGCTCTGGGTGGAGCACGAGGGCGTGTCAGACTTTTACTGACTAAAACCCACCCATGTTCTCTCAGCTGCCCGTGTGCCAGGTGCCGCGGTATCTCTTTCGAACAACCCGCACCCCTGGCAGGCATCGGCCCTTGCGGGCCCCACCAGCTGCTGCTGACGTCTCCCTGCGACGGGTCAGCAGTGGCCCCGCCGCCTACCACTTTTCGGCCGCAGGGGATAGGGAGAGCGGCCAACGCTATACCGACACTCCTCTTCCCCTGCGGCCCCACCGCGTCCGCCATCAAACGGTGGCGGCCCCGTCCAGGCCACGGAAGGGAAGAGCGCTACTCAGAAGTACCGGCACTCCTCCTCCGCCGCAGCCTGTAACCCTCAGCCGCGATGCCTCCCATTCGACATCGCGGCCCGCCTCAGTTGCGATGCACCTCACCGCAACCTACTTTTTGGCCGCTACGTCGTCGGCTTGGAGGCACAAGCCCTGACGAGCGGCCCCACCTTGGGGTTCCTCTTCGCTTCACCGTGGGAGGGTGACCACGGTTACTGAGCCCCCCCGCAACGACAATGCGGGAACCCCACTGGGGGGGAGGATAGGAACCTTTAAGGACACATTTACGAATTGACGCGCTTCAATTCTAGATATTGAGTCTTACTACTACACGTGTACGGCTCACACATACAGCGATTTGTGCGAAGCGGCGAAATTATGAGTAAACTGACACGGCTTGATACTTGAGCCTACTTTATTTAATTTTTAGCTATGTATTTTGTTTATGCTTACGTAAATTTACAATTTAGATTCGATTTTAATTTTTTCTGAGACTATTTGTTACTTTTTGCAACCTTTTTGAGTTGAACATGTCTGCTTACATAAAATATTTTTAAATAATAGAATTAATGTTATTACAAGAACAATGTTCCTAAACTGCACACTACATCGTCAATATTTTGTGAACAGGTAATGGAAATTCTTTTTTACAATGGTAAAAACCAAAATTTTCGAATACAAAAATTTGGTTTTTACCATTGGGGGCACAATACACATTTGGTTTAGTGTGATTTTGCCGCAAAAAGCACCAAAAACCTGCTTATTTTTGTCAGATTTGCAAACGGTTAAGCAAGGTTAAAATAAACGAAGATTATTAGAATTTCATTGTATAGTCGACCTTTAACTGCTTTATTGCAGGGTTGATTGTCATCTGCAAGACAAAGCCTATTATTATCTATGTGACAATTAGATAGTTTCAACCTTAGTAAAGTTTCAATTAAGTGGGAATTCTATACAATAACTTTGTTTTAAGTAGTGTATTGATGTACGGTAAGTAAAGTATTGTGCGAAGATTAAAAAACTTAGTAACAAAAACAAAACAGTAAAATCCTACTTAATCAGGAAGGAAGCGTTCGTCCTGCGCTGGGATTAACAACAAGAACCTATAGAGGTATGAGGCACAGGGTGTAAAGTTCACTTATCCTCCATCGAAACAGGAGGATCCTCCGGCCAGACAGGTCTTTTGTCTGGTGGACTACTGCTAGTTGCGCCGTAAACTATACTTGCGCGATGCAGATGTTTGCGTGACGTAAGATGTGTAGCGAACTTAAGAGTAGTCTTCAATAACAGTTTGGTTTTTATAACCTACCTCTTCAGGGAAGTCTTTGGGATGTGCGGCAGTGAACCTTATCCTCATCTCTGGGTCTACAGCCGACACTTTTTCCAACAGATCAGCAAATCTCAGGCCACCTTTCTTTGTTTTGTAAACGGTTTTGAATCCTGTAAAAAGAACAATGGATTGGTCACAATGAATAATTTATGGTATATAGATACGGTATATTAATTATATTATACACAGCAGTAGAAAATATAATTTCTCAGTTTTCACTCCTAAACGAAACTTGAGGCCGTCGTGATCTTTAGAATGTTCAAGCGCTTTCAAAATAGCACTATTCAGACTTCAGCCAACTCACCTCCGTGAGTTTCCCTTTGAGGAGTGGATTGAGAGGCGCTACGGCGTCCTCACCTTCCGCCTGACGCAGGTCCTCACCGGACACGGCTGTTTCGGGCGGCTCCTGTTTCGGATAAGGCAGGAGGAAACGCTCGGGTGTTTCCACTGCGTAAATCGCCCTGAGGACACGGAAGGTGCATACGGTGGAGGTCTGCCTGGCTTGTGCGGAGCACCGCCTTGTCCTCGTGGAGGCGATCGGCGGCGGCGATCTCTCGCGTCCGGCCCTAGTCCAGGCCATGGTACGGAGCGAGAGTGTATGGGTAGCCGTCACCTTCTGCAAAAAGGGAGGCGGCGCACGTGAGGGAGAGGCAGTATATGCGCCCTCACGTCCCTAGCCTCCGCATGAGACGAGCTGGGCGTCAGGAACGCCAGGCTAATTCCCGGCCACCGTAAGCGCAGGCTTGCGGACGGCGAGTAATGGGTAGCTCGCTGTCCGGTAAGGACCAAGCCCGGGTCGACGGCGCGTTGTGTTCCACGAGCGCCTCAAAGAGATTTCAGCACCAACTGATGGGGCCCGCAAAGGCCGGTGCCTACCAGGGGTGCGGGTTGTTCGAAAGTGATACCGTGGCCCCTGGCACACAGGCAACTGAGGGAACACGGGTGGGTTTTAGTCAGTAAAAGTCTGACACGCCCTCCTGCTCCACCTAGAGCGGGAGAAGTTATTTGATGATTTCCCACCCTCAATTAAAAAAGAAAACCTACGTGAGCTTCGCTTTTTTTATTATGTTTTGTTTGGTTTTCTTTAACCCCAGGGTTACTGCTATTTTCTCTCTTTTAAGGCTGACGCAGACTAAGGCGCGCCGCAAAAGTATTACAAAAATCTTCCTACATCACTTTCGTTCAGGTTGTTATGCGCTGCGGCCCGCGCGGCGTTTTTTCACTCCAGGAAGATCTAAACAAACTTCTTACCTTTAGCCATATGAGTATCGACCTTCTCAGTAGCCTGTGAGACATCTCTGTAACTATTCACATTCTGTCCCAATAGCGTGACCTCCTTCACTCCCTGGTCGGCCAAGTGACGCACCTCGTCGACGATGGACGTGACGGCCCGCGACCGCTCCCGACCGCGGGTGAACGGGACGATGCAGTACGTGCACATGTTGTCGCAGCCGCGCATTATTGAGCTGTGGGATTCATTACAGAAAATGTTTCAATCAGGATATTTGGCGATCTAATGTGACTAGCAGTTCCGGCATGTTGAGGCACTGAAATTTAAATGAGATGAGTAGGTTGCAGCTTTAGTTAGTTGAAGTTTGTTGAAGCTTCTGAATAAAGTCATCTATCTAAAGGAACAGAAGAAAAGGTAAACTCCATGAATAGGAGATAGCCAACAAAATATAACATTAAGCATCATGCCTGATAGTGATGACACATCAGGCATTCTTAATGATACAGTTTCACATGAAATTGCTAATGCATACCGTTTTTTGACTGAGGTAAGTAAATCTTTATTTATCTTAATAAATAGAGAGAGATAGAGCTAATAGAGAGCTTCGCACAACAAAAGGCATTTTAAATTTTGCCATGGTGACATCAGGCAAATAAAAATAAGTCAAAAGTGAATTCTGTGTATAACTCAGAGGTCCTAGTTTTTGCCTGAATATTGAGCTTTTCATACAGTACTTTCCCACTAAGAAGATATTGTCCCTCAGCAAACTTACATAAAAGCTGACACACAGTCTTCATTCAACCTGACGGGCACCACATCAGCATATGTCTCATCTAAAGATAGAAGTACATTGACTGCTGATTGGCCATTCTCTGTGAGAGCTAGTAGACGCGGTAAGTCTCTGTAACTGTCGGGACCTGCCACTGAAATAAATTAATGATTTGTTGATTTAACATCTTTAATGCTATTCTCTTTTGATCATAACTTTTCTTTAAGAATGAGTCTTTTGGAGCAAAAAAAAATGTTTACAGTTCAAAAATGGTACTTGTGTATAAATGGATATACTAACAATCCTAAATATTTAGGATTGTTAAAATTAATGTTAGCAATCCTAAATATTCTAAGCATAAAACCTTTAGTAACAGCATTTAAAATCTGGCCCAGGGCGAGTCAGACTCGCACACAAAGGGTTCCATACTACAATACAAAAAACGCCAAATAAAAACATGTTTCATGTTTATACCCCTTTAAATTTTAACTTTGTTTTTCTTTTTATTATTCATTGGTATAGTGGCAACAGAAAAACACATTATGTGTGCCTGCTGACAGACAACGGAGGTTAGAAATAGGGTCCCATTGGTTACCTTTCGGGTGCGGAATCCTAAAAATGGGTACCTACAGTCATAATACACTAATTTTGAGTTTTGGGTTTTCCCGTTGATGTTAAATTCTTGGACTTTTACACTTACCAACATCAACAGCTTTCTCTTTCTCAATGAGTTTCTCCTTCAGTCTCTCGGCCATACATCCCAGGATACCAATCTTTACAGAGCGATCCTTCGCGCGCCTTTTGTACCCCCTGAGGTGGTCTAAACGACGCCAAATCTTAGTTTCAGCGCCTTCTCGGATTGCACATGTCATCACTAGGAATATATCAGCTTCATCTTCGACTAACGTCTTCTCAAAACCCTCCTTTTTCAAAATAGACCAAACAATGTCAGTGTCGTTAATGTTCATTTGGCAACCGTAAACATCAAAGAAAACTTTCCTCCTCGTCTTTATTTTATCATTTTCCAACAAATAAGGTATGTAAGGACGATCTGTGAGAACAGGTTCAGTACTTTCAGTTATAAAATCCTTTAAACTGGGCCCTTGTTTTATTTTTTCTTTGATTGAAGTTACTCGATGCGTATCCGAGTAACATCGACAATTACTTGAGGAAGTATTATTGATAAGGTTTGATAAACGTTTTATGCGTCTAATAAATATCATTTTGATGTATTATCAAGAGACGAAATAAATCACAAAAGGTTGAACTGCTAGAATAAACATTATAAAATCAAATAACCTACAAATTACAAGACTCGAGCCACAGAATACATACAATCAAGAGACTCGAGCTGTCACCAGTCACCACCAGTGTCACTGTCAGCTGCCAATTTGCTGACATTATCGATTAGCATTCTCTGTCTTTGAATTAATTGCAGTCACAGAGTACATTATTAAATACGATTGCAGTAGAAAGAAAACTCGATTCAGAGTAAGAATAGTACATAGGAAGAATATCTTTCAATTTTGATCGTACTCAGTGTTGCCAACTCCAAAAGTTCAAATTATCGAGTTCCCACGATAGCAGACAGTGGTGCCGATTCTCTTGTCACAAAATTCTCTAAACTAAACTATAAATCACTAAAATTTAGTTTATTCCTGTCAAACGACGATTTCCCATTCTGAAATTGACTACAGTGACACAACTTATTTATATTTTAGTTTGACAGCACTAAGATTGTACTGAGTTTTTAATTTAGTGAAAATGGTAATTTTGCTATTCTGTTGTTGTCAAATTCATTATTCTATTCAATATAAAATTTCGATTGTCTAACTAAATCTGACTATTTTTAATCACGTTTAAAAAGGTGTGGAATAAAATTAGTTGTCAAGAACTAAAATTCACACTGACACTTCGACTTCGGGCGCAAATACAGTACTGTATCTTTTTTTTTCTTTTCTTTTGCTTATATCTCGAAATCGGTGTGTCCTATCGTAAAAATAATGAAAATTTCGACCCCCTTTATGAAACCCCCATACACCTCTAAAACTCAAGATGTTGGTAATAATTTTTCATATTTTCAATACAAAAAGTAAAAAAATCCATTTAAAACACGTTGAGGCTGCCCCCCCTGCGCGATTCCGGCTCTAAAAAAAATCACGGGGTAGGGCAAACGTGGAGTCGCGTTTGTCAAATTCGATTTTAGTTGTGTCAAAATTATTTTTAAATTTAGAGATCTTTTTTTGCAGAATAGCTTTAAGATTCTCATAGCCAAAAGTAAGGAATTTTAGTGATAATTTAGTTAGTTTAGTTCGGTGTACAACAGAATCGGCACCAGTGACAAGTTAAAGAGGGAGAATATGCCAAGTTTCACGACTAGTAGCGCTAGCAGCACCAACGGCCAAACTTTACACACAACCACGGAGTGTATGAAGTGTATATTATAATAGGTCATTAGAGTCTTTATTTACGTTTTACGATCTGTGTTCACGCTTACCCACGACACATAAAGCTAACTAGTAGCAAATAAAAAGTTATCTGAGAAAACCACAAGAATGCAGCATAAAACATGTGATAATATTTTAATGTGTGAGGGAAAGAGATAGAGAAGAAAGAGAGACATTTACCATGTTGATGTTTACATACTTGACAGTTGACGTTGAGATTTTGTTGACTTTCTGCGTTTTATTTTGTCTGAAAAATACGTTTTCAAGACACTTTTTTTCACAAAGTTCAATATTATCGTACATTAGACAATCACTGTCGTACATCGTACCGTTGGCCAAATTATCATACACCCCATTATTATCGTACGAGTTGGCAACACTGGTCGTACCATATCTGTCAGAAGAATCATTTCCGATAGCATCAACTAAACGTAGTCTCTTGTGAGCACGCAAGTTTTACGTGCTGAAATATACAAAATCCTATTAATCTGCACTGTTTTGATTTACTGAGTTTGAAATATTCATTTTTGCCTTACACGACATGACAAAACTTGCTGTAAATTTTCTTAATTTGTATAATAACCAATAACAAAACGTTTCATTCAATATCAAGAAAAAAGCATTTTAAGGAAAATGGCCGTCTTTTTGTCGTGTTGATTTACATAGTGAAAAAATAGCATTATTGTGTATTATCTGAAAGATTTTAATGTCAGAAACGTATTAAAATCAAAGAATAATGAGCGGGCGTTATCGGGATTTCGACAAAGGTATTAGAATGTCATGAAGTGAATAGTAATTTTGTAAAATCTTGCTGAATGATCACTTCTTTGAACAATACTCTCACTTTCATTAATAGTTTACTCAGATAAGTATTTTTATTTATCTTTGCCAGTGTTTTCGCATTGGCAGGGTCGACTCGATCCACGCGCGATGATTCTAGGCCGAACAAGGAAAGGCGCGAAGGTCGGGACAGGGCTGAGCGAAGACGTTCGAGGTCTCGGTCTCCTCGAAGATGGTCGCCACCAGCGCGAAGCAGTGATTACTCGCCCAGCAGACCTTCGAATAGTAGAGAACGAGACAGAAGGGACTATGAAGGTAGGAATATTGCCTACTAATAACATGTAAACAGTATTCAGCAAAAAGAGTGATGATGTCCTAAATTGCGCAACAGTAATCAACATGGTATGTTTACGTATTTTTCCATGACATAATTAATCTTTTCGTTAAAAACAAATTTTACTTGTAATTAGTTCAAAAATAAAACTAGCAAGTAGCTTCGATCTTTGTTAAAACTACAATGATGGATACTACTACAATAGTATGATTATATTTATTTATTTATAATAATATAATAATAATAATATATCGTTTATTTATAAAAGGGGCATATTTACAATGTATCTTAACAATTAAAATAGAGCACAGTTGCTTATTGCCTGAACTAGGTTGAACCTGTGCTTCAGGCTATGAAGCGCGTAAATACTTAGTGTAATAAATTAACAAAGTGTAGTATATGTTAAACTTAGGAAAGTAAAAATAAAATAGCATGTTAGTCATTCTATTTGCAGACAACAAGTAGATCTTCTGTCTGTGCATATGCAATGGTTAGTAAATATTTAAGTATAATTTTCTTACAGCTAAAGTAATTTAATTTATAGATACTTAGTTTTCTAAAATCAAAATCAAAATCAAAATCAAAATATTTTATTTCACATAAACCTGCAAGGGCACTTATGAAACGTCAGAAGCTAGGTGCACGGTTCCAATTTGTCGCTTCCTATGGAGAAGAGCCGGCAAGAAACTCCACGGTTACTCTTTTAAAAATAATTGGGTTTTACAATGTTTTCAAATTACAGTGATAATAGGTATGGGAGGACAGTGCAGGCCTGTCAATAAGTACCAAGTACTTAGACGAATGAAAATAAAGAATAGAAAATCGTCTATAAATCTAATATGTAAGGCCTACAATGTTTTCCCATTCACAATATGTAAAAGAATCTACATTAGTAAGATCAACCTATTTAAACAAAGTGACATGATTTCCATGAGAATCACTAATAAATAGGTGCTATTTGAAGCGATGTATAATGTCAAAAATGACGAGAATATGTCAGAAAGTGTAAAAAATAAAAATATTAAAAATTAACATTGTAATTTGGAAGCAGTTAATAGACTCTCACAAAGTTATGCTGTTAATGAGGTACCAGGGAAGCCACATGTGCAGAAGGAATTAATGCCAAACTTCCCTGTCTTCAACGTAGTCTTTTATCTTATAATATGCTTTTTTGATAAGGACACGTTTGATGTGAGTTTTAAACTTTCCATCGCTAAGTTCTGTAACCGACTTTGGCAACTTGTTATAGAAGCGGATACTGTTTATTAGAAATGACTTGCTAGTTTTAGTTAATCTAAATTTTGGAATCACGATTTCATCTTTACTACGTGTATTTAGATTATGGAAGTCGCATCTTTTTTTGAAAAGACCTAAGTTTTTGCGAACATACAAGATATTTTCTAGGATATAAAGAGAAGGCAGAGTTAGTATATCAATTTCATTGAATTTGTTTCTAAGAGACTCGCGAGGCCCCATTTTATAGATTGCGCGGATTGCCCTCTTTTGTAAAATGAAAACTGAATCTACGTCAGCTGCCGATCCCCACAGCAGAACGCCATAAGACATAATACTGTGAAAATAAGCAAAGTATACTAACCTAGCTGTGGCTACATCAGTCAACTGCCTTATTTTTCTTACTGCGTAAGCAGCTGAACTTAATCTACTTGAGAGAGCTCTAATGTGGGCACCCCATTGCAATTTTGAATCTAAAGTAATTCCTAGAAATATAGTTTCCGAAATAGCATCTAGTTTCTTGCCATCAAGTTTTAAATTTAGCCCTACTTGGGGTACATTTGGTAATGAGAACTTAAGACATTTAGTTTTGTTCGCATTGAGTAAAAGATTATTAGCCGCAAACCATTTCGAGAGAACAGCTAGACTATCGTTGACATGTAAGACATCCGTATCTTTTCTATCTATTCTAAAAATAAGAGAGGTGTCATCAGCGAATAAAATTATATCCGAGAAGTTCGCCATTAGGTAAGGAAGGTCATTAATATAAACTAGAAATAAGAAAGGGCCAAGAATTGAACCTTGAGGCACGCCCATCTTAACTAGAGACCCCGAGGACGTTGCCCCGTTAACATTTACTTTTTGCTGCCTGTTTGATAAATAGGAAAGTACAAGATCAGCAGCTCGTCCACGAATTCCGTAGTGGTGTAATTTACAGATGAGTGTGTTGTGGTCAACGCAGTCAAACGCTTTTGAGAGGTCACAGAAAATGCCAATTGCATCCTGGGACTTCTCCCAGGATTCCAAAATGTGACTGACGAGTTTTACTCCCGCGTCATTCTATTTAACCTGTTGTACAGAAATGGGCCTAAAAATGTAAAAAATCTTTCTACAAAGACATGTTTTGAGGTTGCATTCGATGTGCATACTATATCATTCCGTCTTTTGTTAGTGTTGTCAGCAGTGTAGGTAAGCATGGTGTGCTGTTTTAATACTAAGTGCATTATGAAAAGTTGGCGAACAGTCAGCACGTGGCAGGATTTATATAGCAGATCTGTGGGAAAGAAAAAGGGATGGAAGTTTGCTACCTTTAAAATTGCTCTCTGTGCTCTTTCAAGAGGAAGCAAATTCGTTTTTGGTGCGCCACCCCATGATGTGATGCAGTATTGAATTATTGATTGACATAGGGCTAAATAAACTTGAGAGATTAATTCTGAGTCTGCAAATGATCGCAATTTTTTTAAAACATATATTAATTTGCGCACTCTTTTAACGAGACTTTCAATATGTTTTTTGAAAGACAGAGTGTCGTCCACTATTACGCCGAGGTATTTTATGTTGCTAGTTTTGAGGATAAAAGGACAATTGCACATGTTGACTGAACGGTTTCCGCATTGATGGATATATAGATGAGGGTTAGTAATATTAAGTTGAGGCTTTCGCATGGAGAACTGAATATATTTTGTCTTGTCAGCATTTAATGTTAGTAAGTTTCTTTGAAGCCAATTAGTCACAGTATTAAAACCTAGTTGTGCGATTTCGAACAGTTCGGTACTGGTTCTAGCGGTAAAAATTAGCGCCGTGTCGTCGGCATATGATATAATTTTCCCGTCTTTAATATTAAGGTTACACATGTCGTTAATGTAAATCAAGAAAAGTGTGGGGCCCAGAATACTTCCCTGAGAAACACCAAAACCCGTACTTTTTTGCTCATCGCTTATGGTTTTATCTATTCTAACGCATTGGTATCGGTCTTGTAAGTAGTCAGAAAATAGTTTCAGCGGTGTTCCTCTAATTCCTATAGTCTCTAATTTATTTAGAAGGACAGGAACGGACACCGTGTCGAAGGCCTTGGCTAAGTCAAGGAAGACTCCTAGGGTTTGGTTCCCTTTGCCGAGTTCTTCTGAAATATAATTGGTTAGGTTATGCACCGCGTCGGCTGTGGATAATTTGGCTCTAAAACCAAATTGCGCAGGGGATAAAAAGTTATTGTTTTCTAGATAGTTAACTAGTCTACTGTTTATAATTTTCTCTAATATCTTTGATATAGAGGGAAGTAACGATATTGGCCTATAATTATAAACTAGGTCTTTGCTTCCAGATTTAAAAACAGGGATTACAACTGACTTTTTTAGACATCTAGGGAAAATTCCATTGGAAAGACAGATTCGAAATATATGCGTTAAGGGAGGTACCAAAATATGCTTATAGAGTTTAAGGATCTTATTGCTTATGTTATCCCACCCAACTGCACAGTCATCTTTTAGCCCAGAAATAATTCGGATTATTTCGTCTTCGTCAGTGTCCATCATAGCAAAAGATTTCAGGTTACTGCTATTGCTTGATTTTTGGAAAGATTGTTCACAATAATGTTTCGGAATCTGTTCCGCAAGAGTTTTCCCTACATTGACAAAAAAGTTATTAACATTGTTAGCTGAAAGGAGGGGTGAGGCATTAGTCAGCAGTAAACTCGAATTTGACTCACGCTGTTTAGACATGTTGGTGACGTTTTTAATATGTTTCCAGAGTTGCTTGCTATTGTTACCTGCTCTATTTAATTCGTTTTTATCGTAATTATTTTTTAAATTCTTTAGCAGATTGTTGCAGAAGTTCCTGTATCTTTTATATGTGGTTTCAATTATTAGATTATCAGGGTATCTTTTTGTTCTCTGATGAAGTTTATCTCTGTGTCTTATACATCGAATTAGTCCAGGAGTAACCCATGGTTTAATATTATAACATTTCTTATCCACTGTAGAGACAATCGTGTTACGTAATATTGCTTGTTGGACATATTTTATTAGGTACGATAAAGCCAAATTAGCGTCAGCAGTATTGTAAACTAAGCTAAAGTCGAGGTTGCATAAGTCATATTCGAGTTTATTTGTGTTTAATTGGCTTTTGGTCAGGGGACGATTTTGCTTAGGCAGCGTTAAATTTACGGCAAGTAGGACAGCGTGATGGTCAGTAATTGTTGAGTTAGTAACAAGCGTAATGTATGATAAGCTGCTTTTGATCATCATATGATCAAGACAGGAACCGCTTTGATGAGTAGGCAATGTATGAGCGGGGAGAAATCCATGGTATGAGCAGATATTAAGGTAGTTTTCGGTCCCTGCATCGCAGTTTTCGGCGCCAATATTTATATTCAAATCACCTGTTAGTATAACATTCCTAAACGATCTTAGTGTTTGAAAAATCCGATTTAAGGTATTGTGAAAACTATCAAAGTTTCTAGCGGATGGGGACCTATACATAGCGATTATTGCTGTAGTTGCGCCAATTTTGATAACTAAGCAATTACTCATACAGTCTTGTAGAGTAGGTTCCTCGACTGTGACCTTTAAACATTCTTTGGCAAAAACTACCACACCACCATTTTGATTGCTGTTTATTGTGGTATGCAATAAGTTATACCCAGGTATTACTGGGAGGTTATCTATGCGGTTTGCTAGCCAACACTCAGTTAGTACAATTATATCACAATCAAAGTTAAGTCTATGAAGGAAAACTGTAAAGCTATCTATGTTCTTATAAATACTACGAATGTTTTGGGTCAGTATAGTTAGTGACTTTTGATAATCGGAAAGATATTGTCTGCAATCCTCAACTTCACATGTTTTTGACACAGTTAAAAATGAGTTATCTATATTGGTAAATAAGTTAATATCCATACTAAATTAAAGAAATAACAATAAAAATTCTAAAACCTAGCGTCTAAAATATAAACAAGGATGTGGCGCTCTTAGGCGCCTTCATAATCGATCGAGTTGATGTACCTGTTTTCTGCAGCCTTTTTGGCCGGACAATCTGCGTCTCCCGTCTTGTGGTTGGCCTGTTTTTTAAAGCGCAAACATGTAGCACATTTAGGTGCTTCGGATTTTCTTGCGCAGTCCTGTATTGTGTGTCCTTCTTCACCGCAATGTCCACACGTAGAAGCAGCAGTTTTGCATGTTTTGGATGCATGACCGTACTGCTGGCACTTGTAACATCTCGTTACTAGTGTGAAGTCTCGTACCGGGCAGGACGTCCAATTAATGAAAACACGGTCTTGTGTGATGAGGGCCTTACGTACGAGGGCTGGAACTTCTATAATATAGTTGCAGTGTTCAGCATCTTTCCTGCCAGATTTGTGGCTTAGTTTAATAGAGGTCAAAAATGAATCTAGGGATATAGTAGGCAGTTTGTCGGCCAAGTTTTGTTCATAAATGCATTTATAAACCTCATTTTCAGCCATTGATGTGGGAACTCCTATTACTATTATTCGTGGTTTGCGCTTTTTGGGTTCGTCGACGGTGAGCCCTGTCGAAGCGAGTTGGACTGTTTGCTTGAGCTTATCTAAATCATCTTTAGTCTCTGTGCTTATTATGAGTCCTCCTTTTCCAATTTTCCGTACGCCTCGAACTTTCAGTTTCATTTCCCCAGGGCATATGATTTTTTGGACCATGTTCTTAGTTTCGTCACTGGTTTTTGAGATGTCACTGGGATAAATCGCCACGGAGCTAAAAGTATTAGGACGAATAAAGGTGTTGGACCCCTTCTTGACCATACCTGCAAAAGATGAAGAAATTGGTTCTCGCTTCGTGCAGGATTCCTGAATCGTCCGGTTCATTTCCATAAGGCAATCAGATAGGTCTCGGGCTTCGGTCATGGTTTTAAGGGAGGTATGGGTTTGGATGGCTTTCTGTTTTAGCGACTGGTAATGAACTGCCATTTGCGAAGTTCCATGTCCAACTTTCCGGCAGAGATTGCTTATTTTCAGCTTCTGATCAGCGTTTAGCTTTCCCTCAGAAGCAACAGCAACAATCTCATTTAGACACTGCTCAATGGACCCCATCCAGTTCTGAATCTCTGGAGTGGACACAACTTCAACTGCCTCATCTTGGTCCCGTCTTGGTTGTTGGGGCGGTGTCCGTGCCGGGGTTGGTACCGGAGTCGGAGTCGGTGGAGGGCTACGTCGTATCATCGCGCTACGATTAAAGGGGCTGCCTTCCATTTACAAGTAATAAGAACTTAATACCGTCAGTCCATTGTTTTAACTTATCACTTTAATATGTATTGATATGACACACTATAAAACTGGGTCACTGATTATGCAAGCGTTAATTTATTTACTTAAAATTGTGCATTGATGAGCACGTCTGTATGCGATGAATGCAATTTGCAATTTGCCAATACAAACAATATTTCAGATAGGAGTCACCAACACGCACCAGAATGGGAGGAACCTGAAGGTGTACCAGCACCACCCCCACCTCCTCGCATCACTAAAATCTCCATTGGGTTCAACAAACCAAAGGGTCCTATCAAAATGAATTTTGGTGGCCCTGCCAAGCCAGTGGCTAAACCTACTATAGCATCAGTATTCAATGCTGATGACGATGATGAGCCTGAAGAAATGCCTGCTGAAGCACGAATGAGGATGAGGAATATTGGAAGGTGAGGATATCAAAGAAGTTTCAGTGAAATATTGAGAGTATTACATGGACACGTTTACATAATGTAAATCCACATTGACCTTGGATAAAGCCTGCAACAAAACTTCCATATTTTTCTTGTGACAGTTACTTTGCATACTAATGCTTTTGGGTAACGATAGTTACTTAGCAGCAACAAAGCTCAGATACATGGTCAAATTAAATTAGCTGGCAATACTTTACGCACGTTTTGGGTATCAATATCAAAAAGCAATGGAAAAACAAAATTAAAAAAAACTGATGACCGAAGGTCGATTTCGTAACAATTGATATTTTGTGGAACATGATATTTTTCACGAATTTCCAAACACCGTAACTTAACAGTTGTTTGGTTGCCATAATTTACATGTCAGTGTCATTTATAGTTTAGAACAAAGCAGGAGTGATGACAAAAAAAAAAAAAAAAATTATGTCATTCGTTTTCAATATTGATACCCAACACGTGGTTAAGTATTGCCAGCTAATTTAATTTGACCGTCTTCACGACATTTCTTAAAATGTGCTTATTCTAATTTTTTCAGAGAAACACCAACCTCAGCAGGGCCAAACTCCTTTGGTAAAACAAAGCAAGGATTCTGTGATGCAAAGAAAGTATTTGAGAAAAACCTGAAGCATGCTCTGGAGATGGCTGACAGACCTGTCATGCCAAAACTGCCACAAACCATTTATAAGATAGCAGGCCCATGATGTTGAAAGATTGTAGGGAATTAACAGCGAACATGTTACTGTAGACAGCCAAGAAAGTGGTCACATTTTCTAAAATCTAAACAGAGCTAATAATGTAATGATAGACACAATTATTTCTTTAATTTGGCTGTTGAGAGGATCTGGGAAGTAAAGTATAGGTTGTGTACAAAGTTGAGCATGAGCATGCCTGACCTTATAGACTTATTGCATATTCATAAAAGAGTTTTGCCTCCAATACAGCTGTGATAACACAACACCCATAAATCTTGTGGCTGTCTCCAGTACCCTGTTTGCAAGTACTCCAAGTAACATGAAAATGCAGATTTTGCCTAGTTTTAGTTGACATTTAGGGGCGATTTTTTAAATTGTGATTTATATCTGCAACAGATGCTATGTCAAGTGTAAGCTCAAAACAAAACAAAAAAAGTTATTACACAATTAAAACATAGATCCTAAATCTTGCAATAATGTAGCTTGATTTATAATGAATATGCCTTTTAAATCAGATTCGTAGTTCAAATCTTTGGAATTGATTCAGATTATTTTATTAGCCTTCCACACAGGATAGCCAGTAGCCTGTTGTGGTTGCCTTTATATATACTTACAGAATATAGATATTACACTGCGAAAACATGTTAGCCACACACTTCCCTTAGTAGGAATTGACCCTGTGAAGCAATGAAGACGCATCGCACTCTTTGTTAGTCAATGATTCCATGAAATAGCGAAATATTAGTCTTGTTCCTCTTTTTACCTCAAAACAATGTTTCTATAACGCAAGTAAAAATGCTCTCAAAACTGCAGAACACAAGCGCGTGCGTCATGAGGCGCTTACGTCGTTGACATAAGGTTTAAATCGAATTGATTAATGCTCGCTAATGAAATGCAACAGCAACTATAATAAAAAGATTAACTTGCACATATTGCTGCCTATTCTCTAATGTGAAATGTGATTCCACGTGATTGCAAGTTGTTTTGATGTCCAGTAGAATAGCAAGTTCTGCTCTGCAAGTAGACTCACTGTCTTTGTAGGTGAAACTCAGCAAATCTACTTGATTTAAAGGTTTATAATCTTGGGCAATAAAACTTGCTAAGATTCTGTTATTACATGCCTTTGGATCACAGTATTTACTGAAATGTGGCGCCGTGACTGCATGCAAGTTACTTTCAGAGAGATGCTTATTTACATTTATCCTGAATTCCAGACTAGTATAGTAAATAATGGAATGTTTTCAAGTTTTCCGCTAGACAATCATTTAAAAGTTTTTGTCATTTTACGCAATGACTTTGTTAATACTATAGCAATAACTTAGTTCAGACATGTTTTGTTAATTTTAGCTAAATATTTCTAAGTTTGTATCTTATAATAATTCTTCCTGATAGTTTTTCTATTTAAATTGTAATCAGTTATGGATACTCCATAATATTATTGGCTTTTATTCCTTGATTATTTTATAGTAACAGTATGATATATCTCACACTGGAAATTACATTTTCATCTATATCTTTTGTGTATTGTACTTATAGAAAAATAAAACTGATAAAATTTACTGATACTACTTTCTTCTTCCTATTATTAAAACACAAAATGTAACGTATACTTAAATCTTATTGGCAGTGATAAGCCTTCAGATTCATTTCACAAGCAAAATAAAACAAAAGCATCTAAAAATGGTACATTATTTATTTAACAGTATTATTGATATAACATGGATATAAACTTCACTCATGATTCTCAACAACAAATATACATTTATTTCTTATCATACTTGTAGAAGCCCTCTCCGGCCTTCACTCCGAGCTTGCCCTCGGCCACCAGTTTGTCTAACAGTGGGATGGGGTTGAACAGTGGCTGGTTGGGGTACTTCTTGTGCCAGCCGTCTAGGATGAACTTGTTGGTGTCCAAGCCCACGTAGTCGGCCAGCTCCAGAGGGCCCATGGGGTAGCCGGCGCCAAGTTTCATGGCAGTGTCGATGTCGCGGGCTGAAGCGTCTCCTGAGGAATTAGACATTTTGTTAATAAAGATCTTTAAAATTAACTTGATCGCGATAGAACAGACAAGTTAAATTCATGAGGTATGCCATTTTAGTTTTTGCGGTATGTCAGATAGAACAGACAAGTTGTATTCATTTTGTTTTTGTTAGGTCTGACATTTTGATTATCAGCAAAAGAAATATTCTGTCGATTTATTCTAATGCATATACACGTATCTACGGCGCAAGCCAAAGTACGGTACTAAGTACCCTAGGACCTACTGCATCAGGGGTAGTCACTTCACGAAAATCTCAACTATTGTATCAAGTGGAAACTGGATGGAACATCTGCCTATCCTAAAGCAATTCGCGTTGCTTATGAAAGACAATTAGTACAATGAAGTACTAAGATATCATCATATTAAATCATTCTACTAACACAGCAGTGGTGGCCACGGTCACGACTTACGAGTTATAGGTCGTAGGTTCGAGTCCAGACCGACGAATGTTTTCTGTAAATTAATTCACCATTACAGCTCTCAAAATGGTGAAGATGTCATCGTGTGAGGAAACTGACATGTCGTAGAACCGAGAATTCGAAGACATGTGATATCTACCAACCTGCGCTGGGCCGGCATGGTGGATCACGAGTGGTGTGCGTAATCCACCACCTGTGTCCCAGCACTGGGGACATTATAGGCTGTTTAAGTATACTGACCTCTTTCAAACAGCCTGATAGCCTCACAGACGTAGGGCACCAGCAGCCTGTTGACCACAAACCCGGGTGTGTCCCTGCAGGTGATGCAGGTCTTGCCCACAGCCTTGCCCCACTCCATCATAGACTTGTAGGTGGCGTCCGAGGTGTCGGCTCCTCGCACCACCTCTAGGAGACGCATCACTGGCACCGGGTTGAAGAAGTGGAGACCGCCGAATCTAAAGAGATCATTGGAACAGTGTAAGAAAAAAAAGTAAACAGCATTCACAACTTTTTTTCCAAATATGTGACAGTATCTAGTAAAATAATTTTAATCTTTTCGCAATATTAACTGTAATCAACTTAGTCAAGCATGCATAAAGTTGGTATTTGTTTAATTAAGTGGAAATGAGATCTGATTGGAAAAAGGGATTTCAATTTAATGAATAGTTTCAAAACGAAAATGGTGGTGTGAGCAGCCTAAAAAAGTATGAGTAGGTAATTGTTGAATAACAACCATTGATTAGCCGTGTGATTTATTGTATTTATCATTTGGACCTGATATTACCTAAATATTATACTGTACCACCCCAGCAAAGGTTAGATAAATAACTAATAATGATAACAAGCAATGTTACAGGCGCGGTCGCAGCCACAGACTTGGGGGGGGGGGGGGTTCATAGACAAAGACTACATATTAATTAGAAAATTTATTATATTTACGAAAAATTACTATTTTAGGAAGGTTTACGGTTACAGCTTTGGGGGGATGGGGCGGGGTCATGACCCCCAGGACGCCTACCTCGGACCGCGCCTTTTATAATACTATCTGATAACATTACCTGTCTTTCCTTTTCACTACTGAGCAGATTTCATTGATAGATAAAGATGAGGTATTGGAAGCGAAGATTGTGTGGTTTGGTGCTACCTGCAAAAGTCACATATAAATATGAGAATAGAGTAAACAAAGTTACCTACTGGTGTTATTCCGTAAGTATTCAACATGATACTTCAGATTGTGTGGAGAAATTATTTTAGCTTCTTTTGCTTTTTAGCTTTAATTTTGTGAACATGGAGTTTCGGTCATCAATTTTATTAAAAGTATTATCAAGACCATAATTGGACCAATGATCCAATCCACACAAACCTCATTTCGAGATAATTGATTTTAAAGTTTATTGCGGTATTTCTCTGGCCTTGTAATGCTACATTTTGTGTTTTTAATTCTATGTAATTCGAAGTGTAGTAAACTAATTTACATGCATATATTTAGTGAATAAATTGGAATTTTTCTTCCATTTTAATAACAGAGTTATGAGTCTTTGATATGTTAAAATTATCTTATTCGGGATAAGTTACCTTATTCGGAGTACATAGGTCACAAAAACTGGAAATTGTCAGGGTTGGATCATTTTTGCTAAAATCGGTCCAATTATGTGAAACATACCCCACTTATTTAAACCTCTTACTAGTTAGCAAAAATATGGTAGAGCATGATCAACCTATAACTTTGTCCTGCTGGGATGCAAGCCTTCATAAAGCCTCCAAAGCATGGTTTATTATTACACACCTGTTTTCCTGAAGGGGTCTGTAGAGGTGAAGTTAGTATAATAGTACCCACTTACTGTTACAAGTTTTATTCTAGAACTCAGAAAGTCTTACCCCATCAAGTTGAGAGAATAGCTTGTGCTTAACACCGATATTTTCAACAATAGCCTCAACCACAAGGTCCGCTGACTTGGCAGCCTCCACAGGGTCTGTGCTAGTCTTGATCCTGGCCATAGACTCAGACACAAACTTCACTCCATCTTGCGGCTTGTCTTTATACATCTTCTTGGCCACCCTGCCAAGGTTAGCAGCTATGGACTTCTCAGATTTAGCGAGAACATCAGAGCTTAGGTCTACAAGGACCACATTTTGACCAGCTTGAGCAGAGACCTGTAAAAATATTTGTATTTATAAAATATATAAAGGTATGTAGTTGTGGAATATGAATGGACTTTTGACCAGTACATAAAAGGAATTAATTAAAGATAAATATTATTTAGTTGGATCCCTCAACCTGAGGTAGGCATCACCTTGCTTAGATTGGTAAAACATTATCAACACATAACAAAATGAATGGTATTGAACTTGACCTAGGAATTTAGTCCGTAACATTCTCAATTGCTACTTGTTTACGAATTAGTTTTTAATTTGGACCGCAGTCAATGTGTGGTAAAACATAATAATGTTTAAGTGTAAACTTAACAGTATGGACTCTTTCCCGTACGGAACTGAATATGTGGGTACTTTTTATTAATTATTTAACCCTAAACTGCTAGCAGTAATTATTATTTATTTAAATTAAATTATTGAATAAGTTGGCCTGATTTCTGTTTATATATCCTGCTAATATACAATGCCAACGAAGCAGGTATTAATCAGAATCAATACAAACCTGAGCGATGCCGGAACCCATAAGACCTCCGCCGATAACTGTAACATTCTTAATTGCAGCTTGCATCGCTGAAGAACTGGAGAAATTCCTGGCAATAATGCCAAATTGCACCAATTTCGTCATTTTTGAATAAGCTATTTACAATGTTATAAGAATTAAATCACACTTTACGTTCTGCAAACTTTTTCAAAAGTTATAAAATTATAATTCCAAAGTTCAACCCGGCTGTCAGATAAAAAATACTTGCCGATTGTAGGTCCCTACTATCGTTATCGTCGTAAACTCACTACTTTCTCATATCATGTTCAGTCTTTGTCAGTCATCCAATACCATCTATTGTGATGGTATAAAATAAATCAACTTCAAATATTTCCAAGATCGTAAAAACGGCTGACATTTTATTGAAGTTTTCGAAAGAAAGTAGCGTCCAGAGTCCATACACGTCTATGTGAAACTTATGTGTTAAGTTTCACATAGACGTGTATGGCTACTATTTTTCATTTTCTCACTTTCTTGTTCTTAAACAAGAAAGAAAATGAAAAATAGTAGCTTTGATTTTTCAATCGTTCAGAAAGTTTTATGCATGCTTGTCAAAGTGCTAGACCAAAAATCTCATACTTTTTTAGGGCACAAAACAATCTATCCTTTATATTTGAGGGTCGAAAATTACATTGATTAGAGTTACATAGTTGCTGAAGAGATTTTGGCAAACAAATTGGTTTCTGAACTAGTTTGCTTGTTGTCAAATGTCAAACTCAACATGTGGTTTTCAAGCGTTTCATTATACGTTATAACGTAAATACCTTTTTTAAAGTTTTTCAATGTTTGTGCAAATCCCGTTCTGTTAATTTATTGTTTTACTATAAGTTTTGCTTCATAAACTTTTCATATTAAATTTTAATGTAGACAGTGGGAAGTCGTGTAGTAACGTTAAAACAAGAAACTACCTATAAATAAAAGGAAAAGGAACGTTGCCATATAAATAAACACTCGTTTTCCAAAAAAATATTTCATTTTTGATATCTCAATCTATATCTATTTACAAATTATCAAAATGTGTTGTGTTATCATATCAAGCAACAGATCCCTTTATGGCAGGTATGTAAGATTGCAGTAGTAAGAGGCCAGGAGGTATTTGAAAAGGCTTCATATTTTATCAGTGTTTGCACTTTGTCCTAGCAATGTTCGAATACCTACATTAATTCAACGATAATTTATTTAACAAACAAACCAGTTACATTTTACGCATCGTTTTGTATGAAATTTAACCTGGAGTTTCATGAGTGCAAAGTTCTGCAACTTGAAGACTTGCGCGTTGTTTATTTCAATACGTCATTGCGAGGCCGGCTTTCGCTCGATTAACACATACAAACCATTCAATATGAACAAATTAATTGGTATTACGAGAAATTTCTCGACTTCCACGTCTTTAAATGCTATTAAAACGGTAACTGTTGTTGGCGGAGGCCTTATGGGGTCTGGAATCGCTCAGGTATGTGAAATCTGAACTTCTAAATATGTAAGCAACTTTAGAAACTCACCGGAATACATAACTTGGTTTAGCTTAAGAAGTATTAGTTAACAATTTTTCTCGACTACTTCTGTAGTTGCTGCAAACTGGCTAGCTGTGTAGGTAATTAAATTATTTACAAAAAAACTGGTCAGTGGGTCGTCTTAGGGGAGGAGAAAAACTCATGATAAAACAGGTTATCTATAGCTTGTGTACAGATAGTTATTTATAGCACATTCCAACATTATTCACACAGACCCAATTATTGTAATGCACAAATATAAAATTACTTTAAGGTAAACTGTTCGTTTTCTTTCATCCATTATGCAAATGAGTTGTTTAAAACTCTTTGTAAAGAACATTATTATTCATTTATTAATTATTTATTCATTTAAGAAAATCCAAGCTGAGCTTATGCAGTTGTATTTACCTACTTCTGTGCACATAAATAGTTATACTAGTGTTTGTGTAACAATGGGTAACAAAGGTTATGGCACTGAACTGTCTGTGTCGGTTACAGTAGCTTGTTACTACTGTGACTCACATAGACAGACTAGGTATTTATAAAAGACCAATAGAATGTTTTGAATTTGCCAATGTTATTTTAAAATTTTATAAATGGATACAAATTTGTTTTGGTGATAATTTTAAACAAATGTCTAAACTTTTACTAAACAGATATTTTTTTGTTCTTTAAAATGGTCCGATCCAATCAGACCTATTTTTTTTAAAAGAATTCCTGTAGTTTACCTTCGGATAAATAGCTGCTTGTAAAGTTTATCTTTAATCCACTCAGATAAACAGTTATCGAAAACAGCGATGTAATTTATCATTATGTAATATACTTTGACATACAATACAAAATACAAGACAAGTATGTAAATTCAAAGAAATACTTGTCATGATTTCATACACTAAATTCACTTAATAAAACCAACATTCTTTAACATAATTTTGTGTACATACTCACACCTTTTTTTTTAAGAAGAAACTACAGATAACGAAAAACAAGTACTTAAACTATTTACTCCATGACAAAATACAACCCCTAATTTCCCGCTCACATAACCCGTAGTTCACATACTTTTAATCTCAAATCTAAAGGTTGCAGCACAAGCCGGCCAGACTGTGACCATCATAGACATCAATGCTGACCTCCTGAGCAAAGCTGAGAAGTCCATCCAAACTAACCTGACCAGGGTTGGCAAGAAGCTCTACAAAGGCGATGCAGCCAAGATTGACAGCTTTGTGAAGGAATCCGCTGAGAGGATCCGGGTGTCTACCAAGCTGGAGGATGGAGCTGATGTGGACCTGATTGTTGAGGCTATTGTGGAGAAGCTGGATGTTAAGCAGGAGCTGTTCAATAAGCTTGATGTGGTAAGATTTGGAGTCCCAATTTCAATATAAATAACAAATTTTGTGAAGCTCTTGAGCAGTGTAATATTCCAAATAATAAAAAAATCAAAATGTTTACATCAGCTTATATAACTTATGCTAGTTACAATGAGGAGAATCCTGTTAAGCAAATAGTTTGAATGCGAATGAATAGTAGGACCTATGCTATACAATTTGAAATGAATGGAAAGGAGTATGCTAACAAAAAAAAATGAATGAAGAAATAAATAATGATTATTATAAGGTGAATCTAGCTTATTAATTTGCCTTACGTTGCACTTTTATTAATTCTTATCTAACAGTAACAGCTTATTACGAAATATTTTTTCTTAATTCCAGCTGTCGCCTGCTCGCACGATCTTTGCGACCAACACTTCCTGCATCTCAGTCAATGCTATTGGTTCTGGAATCAAAAGGAAAGACAGGTAAGTCTATCCAATTTCCGCAAAAAACTAAACAATTTCCCCATGAAAGCTATTAGGTACTTACCTAATATTATGTTAAAGAATGTAAGTTTGGAAGTTTGTTACTCAATCATGCAAAAACGGACGAACGCATTAAATTTGGCACACAGATAGTTCATAACCTGAATTAACACATAGGATCGGTACTTCTTATCCCGATGTACAAACGGGGTAGAGACTATTTCGGGTAAAACAACTGAAATCGATTCAGTAATTTATAAGGATATTTTTTTTTCAAAAATTATGTGGGTATTTTGGCATACCGCCGATTGATCCAAAGATAATTCTGTCTCATTTCAAGGCTGTAAGACTCGGTTTTAAATGCATAAGAAAATATATAAAACGAATAGGATAGAAAAACATTTAAAAAAATAAAGATTTTAATAAGGTAAGATAAACTTAGAAAACAAAGACAGTAAAAAAATTAGTAGGTAAAATAAACTCCTGTCTCCGTCTTTAAAGTAATCAGTAGTTGAGTAATCACTATTTATAAATAAGACTATAATTTTAAAAATGTATAGTACAAAAAAAGACAAACGCAGACTCTAAATTTTTGCCCGAAATTTTCCAGATATGGCGGTCTTCACTTCTTCAACCCGGTGCCCGTGATGCGTCTCCTAGAGGTTATTAAATGCGATGACACCTCCGAGGAGACGTACCAGGCTATGATGGAGTGGGGCAAGGCGGTGGGCAAGACCTGCATCACCTGCAAGGACACGCCCGGGTTCGTCGTCAACAGGCTGCTGGCACCTTACTCTGCTGAGGCCGTCAGAATGTTGGAACGAGGTTGGTGCGCCTTAGGGTTAGCTTGGTGCTATTGGGTTTTTATTTTGACTTTGGAGTGGTGGTACTTGGGCTTGTGGGTATGGTAACTTATCAGGTTTTTTTTTGAGGTGGTTATGAAAGCATCAAACGCGCTTGTACGCTGACTAAGTTTCACTTAGACCTCGTTAGAATGATCCCAAACCAAATAATCCCCGGATCTTTTACCTTAAGTTTAAAAAATGTGCTTTCATCAACAACTGTACATATTTTCAAATAAATTGTTCCACCTAGGTACTACTATTAGAGAAAAGTGCCATACAAACTTATATACTCCCTCTTGTGCAAAAACAACAATGCTCAATCCAGGGATTGGGTTGCGTATGCGCTCTGGAAATTATTTTTTTATTCTGTAAACAGGATATCGGTATCACTTTTACGCGTCATATTAAAATAATAACTAGATGGCGTAGACATTTACTATCTGACTACCCCTGAGAAGAAATTGCGAAACTAACTTAGGGGTTTCAAGTCTCTTTTAAAGTCCAGACATAATCTTGGTCAGATCATGTGAGGATCATGTATCTCCGAAGCTGCCATTTCCACGTTCCACATGCATAATTTATGGCAAAGTGAGTCAGTTAGTGTGAGTGTGTACTACATTTTTCGGCTACATAAAAAAACCAATTCATCGCGCCGTTTGTCGGCTATTATGTTTTTTAACCATTAATTAGGTAATGAGGTGTAGGTAGGTTCATTAATTTGGTAATTCATATAAAAGGAACTGGATTTCTGGCATTGTATGTTGTTGGCGCTTCGGTACTTAATGATTAATGTGGTATTAAAATATTTCAAGATTGTTTGGATTTTTTTAATGGATTTCTTTATATTTAAATGTAATATGTAAGTATATTTATTATATTTTAAAGGACATGCTTAATTTATGTATAAACACAACTGAAACATATTCATCTAATTTCATTCTTATAGCACTGTCTACTTTAATGTACCCTCCGAACAGGCCCTCCGAACTTTCGTGCATGTTCTCTCACTCACACTCGCTTCATGTCACCTTTCGGTTCCTAAAAAATGTTACTGCGCAGCCTCCTGCGCAAAGTTCGGACCGGCCACGGTTCATTGGCCGTAATTTATTTTTTTCTGGTTATTTCAAGGATTTTAGTAGAATCATCAAATGAATTTTAAATGATATTACGCTATTTCATAAAGTTTCCCTTAAAACTCACCAAGAAGCTTTTATTGCAAACTCCCTTTAGTCAACAGTAATAAAATAATGTCTACTTTAAAATATGAATATCAAAAACATCATTCATCTTTTATTGCAAGCATTTTAAAAATACTAAATACTATTATTTCTCGCTCCAGGCGATGCCACAAAGGAAGACATAGACATTGGCATGAAGCTCGGCGCAGGCCTTCCCATGGGCCCCTTCGAGTTGGCCGACTACACAGGCATGGACACCAACCGGTTGGCCCAACAAGCGCTGTACTCCATGACCAACAACGAAGTGTTTGCGCCAATTGAGCTGCTGGAGAAGATGGTGCAAGAGGGAAAATACGGAATTAAATCTGGCGAAGGATTCTATAAATATAATAAGAAGTAAATGGTTATTAATTATGTATGTATTGGTGCTGTTGAAATAAATATTTTTCTACAACTTTTATATTTTATTATCACACTTCTGTACTCTTAAATCGTGCCACCTTGCATGTTTTTCGTACAAAGCTCTGTATGTAAATGGTAGTAAATTTTTTGGAACAACAATGATACCAAAATGGTCGTCCAGTACGTTGTAAGGTTCAAAACTTTTTCTTTATTTCATAACTTTTTGGATGATTTAGACCTTTATACCTAACATGGAAACTCACGGCGGCTCGATTTAGAAGTCAGGGAGTGGACATTGTTTGATTGTTATTATTTTACGTTACATAAATGAATGACTAAATCAAACTTCGCCTTTTAAAGACCACATCGGTTATGAGAAACCTTAAAACATAATATAATCTAGGGAGTGCCTCTGCAACTGGTGCTAGGGCAACAAAACAGCGCTGCTGTTGTTTAAGGCGAAGGCGTCAGGGTAGCTCGAAAAATTCAAATTACAAAAAACGTTTGTTTTTAATAATTTGCAGGTGGGTATCAGGTATATTGATTTAAATATGATTGATAAATGATAATGATAAATGATTTTATTTCTGTAAGTAGGTTTGTACAAACACTTTTACACGTCAATCATATTTTTTTAAACTAGATGAGGTCGGCGTTTCCTATCTGAGATGATTACTCTGAGAAGAAAGGCCAAAAAAAAACTCAGAGGTCACAGTCTCTTTTAAAGTCCAGACATAATCTTGGTCAGATCATGTGAAGACCATGTCTGAAATGGTCTTTTGAAGAAAGAACCACACAGATTGAGTGGACCTGTCCATTCAGTGTACGCATTTGTCAGTAATCATACAGCTCAACTCAGAACTTGAGGAGCTCAACGATTTGACGAACAATACCAAAGACAGGACATTTGGGTAGGGCGCATAAAATACTCAAACTGCCAGATTATTATTAAAACTAGCTGAGAAAGAGATGTAACACAAAACAAAAAACACAAAAACAAACAAAATATGACCCACATAGTCCTCACATTCACAATAATTAAAACAAAAATAATATTATACTTCTAAAGTAAATATTCATGTCAAAGTGTATTTATTAATTATCAAATGTCAGAGTATAAGTTTGCAAAAAAAAAACAACAATATTTAGTATGTAAAAATTGGAGCAGGTCAATCCCAAGCTTTTGTGTCCTCAATATAATCTTTAACAGTATAAAAGGCTTTCAGGCACAACTTACGTTTAATTTAATGATTTAAATTTATTGATACTTAGATCTTGAACATGGCTTGGAAGTTTATTATAAAAGCGTATACATTGACATCTGAATGACCCACCTATTTTCTTGAGCCTTGTTGATGGTACAACAAATTTGTGTTTGTTCCTAGTATTTATACTATGGATATCACTGTATTTTTTAATTTTGCATTCGCGATCGTAACAAATATTGATTTATAGAATTAATCGTGAAAATCGTCAATACAACTTTATGTTCATAGTTTACCCTATTGAATGACTATTTAATTTTGAGGGCAATTCTAACGCCATATTAAAATTTGTTACGGTCACGGGTCGCGAGTCATATTATAGGTAATCAGCATACAACATGACACTGACCTGCTAAATGCAATTTGAATTACACAGGCTACCAAGCGCATCGCCCTTAATAAAAACCATATCTATGAGTACTGCATTATTTTTATCATTTTTTTTTTATTATGGCATTGCGCTATTATTATGTCATACCACCAACTAATTGCGTCACAAAGAACTAATATCACACCAAATCAATTAAACAATTGCATTAAATCATGAACTTAACTGATTATGTACCATTATCTGGCGATAGTGCGATACTAACAGTTTTGTGTACAGTCAGCATTAAAAGCAGCAAGGGCAATAAAATATTTAGAATTGTGAAATATTCTTAGATCCTCATGAAAATGCAAGGTCTTCTTTATTAAATCATCGTTTTTCGCCATCGTAATTTGCAACTAGTAAATTGGTATTAAACATGACTATTAACGAAATAATGTACAATAGGAGAAGATAGCTTTATTTTTCTATTAATTATCACAGTTATGCGTTCTAAAAGAATCATGATTTTGTAGATAATCGTATATACTTGTGGCCGTCGAGTAGAAAGTTTGTTGTCAGTGTGATTTTGACAGTTTGGGAAGAAATATTCTTCTGAAATACTCTACATATAAAAGGACCTCGACAAAGATCGTTAGAAACGAAAGACAAAATGACAGATTGTAGAAGGATATCTACGGTGCGATGTCAAAAATGGAGAAACGAAATGTCACTTTGTATTGAAAAAACACTGTCTATTCTTCTTAGAAATAGAAAACGGCATGCTAAGCCCGCAGGAGTGGATGGACACTGTTGAAAATGCCAAGTTCGTAGCCAGATTCTGGGCTGACTGTATTAAGATTGCTATCGACAAGCTAAGATGACGATGAATTTGTCCTGAGTTCGATTCTCGGGTCGGGCTAAGTGTTATTGGATTTTTCTTCTGGAATTTCTCGATAGCAGCCTGGAAGACTCCATGGATTTCTGCCCGGTTGATGTTATTAGGCTCATCCCATATTACATGGGATTCTAACATAACTGTCGAAATTTAGGTGCCCTATAACACCTTTGTTTAATTCTTCAGGGAATACAGGTGCGATGGTATATTATGTAAGGTTTTGTTGCTGAGTGTACAATCTTATTTTATCATGCTGACTGTACATAAACCTATAGCTTTTACGTAATGTTAGTTATCGTATCGTGTTTATACATGTGCTCCGATAAAGAAGTAAAAATAAATGTAAGTACATTGTTGTATATCGTATTTTTGCCTAGGTAGATATTTGGGATTTTAGTCATAATTTTTTGGCACTTTTTTCCTGTTTCTCCTGTATTGTGGTGTGCTTTAATCGTATTTTTGTTTTTATTACGCTTTCCTATTAAGCATTAAACCATATTGTGTTTTTAATTAACGTGCTTTTCATATAATAACAATACATATACCTATATATACTTGTTATAATAACGTAGATATTGCCAAATATGTTAATTGTTTAGAGGCTTATTGGTTTGACTTGCATCTATCTAACACTCATTATCTTAGGCATTTATATATTTTCTACCCAGTTAGACGAGGAATCGGATAGT
Source organism: Polymixis lichenea (assembly GCA_949091785.1). Lineage (NCBI taxonomy): Eukaryota > Metazoa > Arthropoda > Insecta > Lepidoptera > Noctuidae > Polymixis > Polymixis lichenea. Next base: position 21,503,211 of record OX420951.1, on the reverse strand, counting down.
CAAGGAAAAATCACACTTAAACCCACCAACAGAACGAATGAAAAATAGAAATTCCACCTTATTCCAAATATGTACCTAATTATTTGTTAGTAATTGTTTGGTAGATAATTTTCACAAGAAGACAAAAGTTACTAAACTCGCGTATTTTTTATGAAGTTTAGGTACATGGGAACACTACGAACAAAAACAATTTACTTATGTACTTATTTATTTTAAAACTGCAACTCTGTTTTTCGTCACTAGTATGATACCAAACCAAAGTTGCATCTTTTCTACCTCTCACAGTTTTATGCTGTTTGTGAAAAGTTATTGCAAATAGAAATACGGCCTTCTGAACACTTCTCATCTTGGTTATAGGCATGTGACAGTTTCCGCAAGATAACAGCAAGACGTTATCCGAATATGATTGCTCATTCTTCTTGCAGGCTACATGTACCTACTATTAATCTCTCACATCAAACTGAACAAGTATTTTTATCGAATAAGCTGCACTATCATAACTATGAACTAGATGGGCTAGATCTAGTATACTGACTGGGAAGGGTATAAAGCCCCTAAAATAAAAATAAAACATATTAAAAAAATAAAAATATCAAAAACAAAATTTGTAATTGCTGCGAAGCTGTTTGTTGGCAGACGTAGCTCTATTTTTCGTCGTAGTTACTTGTGAACAAAATATAACATCTTTTCACCTACACGCTAAACTATCTAGGCTTATAATAATTTGATAAGGACACCAGTTTTTCCAAATATATAAAATCATACATAACTCCTGCTGACGCATTCTTCTTTCCTTATTTAATCTATAATCTCCTCATTATATCAATAAAGGATTAATTGCTTTCACAATCAAGTAATGATTATTAAATATTATTTATTATCGTAATAACGATAACAATCGGTTTGCAGGTGACGCGTCAGCGCAAGACATCGACATAGCGATGAAACTTGGTGCTGGCTTCCCCATGGGCCCCTTAGAACTGGCTGACTTCACCGGACTGGATACCAAGAAGTTTGTCCTAGGTATCATGTATGAGAAGACAGGCCGTCCAGTGTTTCGGCCAATACCTCTTTTAGATAAGTTGGTTAACGAAGGGATCTTTGGAAGGAAGAGTGGGGAGGGGTTCTATAAATATGAGAAGTGATAAAAATTGTCTGTAATGAAATTGTTTATTCTATAAATAGGACATCAGAACGATTTACACTTTTTTTTTTTTTAAATAAGCTACATGGAATTGATATTTCCTATCTGATTACCCCTGAGAAGAAATGGCAAAACAAACTGAAGGGCCAAACTACCCATGTGTTTCAATAAAATAATATACTTACTTGTAATTTTAATAATGGTTGTTTTATTTTATTCCCGAGTTGTAAACCATGCTCTATTAAATTGTCAGTAACTTACCCTTTTCCCCTAATTACATGATACTTAAACATACTGAGTATTTGGGTGTAGGTACACCTCTGCCTAACCTTTCGGGGATTACAGGCGTAATGTTATTATGTTCTTCTAGAGTGCAAGTATAATAGGAAAGTTAATTTATTCTGCACGAGGACAATAGAAAATTGCTGGTATTAAATCCTAAATGCCCTTATCTATCACTAGGTTCTACTCGCGACTTCGTTCGCGTCAAATTTCTTGCTGCCCTGACCCACCCCGTCGCTTCGAATCGCCAGCCCGTTCGAGTACTTCGTATTCATGACTTTTTTTCTCTTTGCTCGGCTCCTAAGGGTCTATATAGCCGTCCACGATAAATGGGCTATCTAACACTGAAATAATTTTTCAAATCGGACTAGTAGTTCCTGAGATTAGCGCGTTCAAGCAAACAAACAAAGAAACTCTTCAGCTTTATAATATTATAGATAAACGGTAACAAAGTCTTTTATCAAATTGTCATAGACTGATGAAGCAATCTTAGTGGGATGATGAATCACTTCAAAGCACTCTGTAGGTATGCAAATACCTATTGTAATAGTACCTACCTATCTACTTGAAGTTGTGATCTGTTCCATTAAATGTGGTACCTACACAGAGACAGTTTAGTTCACATTAAAAGTACTGAGTGTGCTAGTACTGTAGGTACCTAAGGTACTCACGTACTGCACCCATATTTGATTATTTTGAAGATGTGAGTGAAATAAGCATAATATCAAGGAATACCGTCATTTTATATTATTATCAACATCATGGACGTCGTAAAAATATCAATTGATAAACACAAGTCAATCTTGATTTATACGTTGATTAGATTAAACTAAAGTAAAATCCCTCAATGTACTTCAATGTCGCGAAATTTTTAGTTGCGTTTAGAGTTTCTGTACTAACGCTGTGTTTTTGCCGCTAATAGGTATAATTAGTGAAGGTCCAGTCATTTGTGGGTTATTTTAGAATCATTTTGTGCCTCATCATTCATCAGTTCGTTTTGTTTTCGTTGTTGTTGTCATTTTTAACCATTTTTTTCCTCTCTTTGTTGTGTTGTGATTTGATTTTCTTTGTTTTTGTTCCCTTCAAGATGGATAACAAAGGTAATAAGTTAAGTTTCCGATTAAGTTAAGTTGAACAAAACTTGTTAGGCACTAGTTGTGTGGCATTTTTGCTGAACTGAGTTTATTTGGCGCAGTCGTAAGGCACGCAATACTATTTTAAGTTTTGTCTATTTCTGTGTAAGATATAGGTTCCTATTGTGTGCCTTAACCTGGGCCAAATAAATTTATACTCTTTCTTTTTTCTTTCTTTCTTATTACAGGGTGGCAGGGACATCGATTCGCAAACTGTAACCACGGATTTGGCACATGATGCTAGCTAGACACCTAGCGCAGAAACTTCGTCAGTTCTAAAAAAAAATGCTGTTTCATAGGAAAGGGCAATTACCTTCGCGGTCAAAATGTATGAATACAGCTATATTTTTTTAAACCGACTAAACATTTCAGAATCATGAACCTACCTACTGAAACCATAGTAGCAGTTTGCACGTCGATGTTTTTGCCACACTGCATATTAATGGTGTTTTACTCATGGAAAAGAATAGGACCAATATCAATAAATGACTAATTCAAAGATAAAATACTCAAGTATTGAAAAACCTGGTTGAATCATTCTCAGTCAAGATATGTTAAAAAGTAGATATCAGTGATTCTATTTCATACCTCTAATACGTCTCACGGACGAAGCACCTTCGAATAACATAAGCAAACCGACAAAATAAATAAGTCTAACGTTTATTTATTAAACTAATACAGTAGGTATTGAAATAACTTACATTTATACTTAGCAATTACTTAGCAATAACATAAAGTAAACACATTATGTAAAAACCTGTGAATCATTAGTTCGATAGCTATTCGAATGTGAAATCACCCGCATTGCCTCCTTATTTGAGTGAAATACAGTAGTGCGAAAGGTTGGCAGTTACAACACTTCAGCAGAAATTTAGTACCTAGTGTTTTACATAGGAAAATCTTATTAATATACTGTGTTTGTTGCTTAATTACGCTGTAACGGCTGCTGAACGGATTTGGGGTAGACCACTTTAAATATTACCAATTTATGTATACTGTAATATTATAAAAAAGTAAAATATGTTTGTAAGTTTGTATGTAGGGGGTAATCTCTGGAACTACCAGTCGGATTTGGATTTTTTTTTATTGCATTTGATACCCCAATTCTTGAGAAAGGCTAAAGGCTATTCGACATCACGCCACGACCTTTAGGAGCCGTGCAAAAAGAAAAAAGTCTGAAATAACGCTAAGTGAAAACGAGCTAAAGCGCGGGCGGGACATGAGACGTGGGGATCGGGGCCAAAATTTCACGGACGATGTAGCGGGCGAAGTACTAGTACCATATGATGTTCTCAGGATACATGTGACAGTTTTCCTAGAATCGAAGTGAAACCGCAGGCAACAATTAGACCATAATGAGGTGCTATCAACATGGTAAAGCGATAAAGTAACTAATTTACAGGTAACTGTAAATTGTAGGTAATTGCTTTAACGATTTATTGAGGGAGCGATTAGGTCAGACGTTGCTGTGGTTAACTTGTGTTAAATAACTAAGTTACCTACTTATTTTAATAGATGACGTTTATTTTTGTTACTGATAGTAGGTACCTAGTTGCTTCATTCTTATGGAAAGGCCCACGGGAGGAAGTGCAGTATTTAGTGTTGTTATTATTGTTCTAATTTCCTATTAATGTTGTTCGATTAGTTGAGGAAAATATAGAATAGAGGACACCCGGAACAGACGTGATTTTAAAATTAAGCATATCATAAAATAACACATTTAACTAATCAGAGAAGTTCCTAATTGCGTACACCCTAACAGTAGATTGGCTTTCATTTTATGTTTTTGAGCAGACCGATTTTTCGAACATAATCAGGCATTAGCATGACCTTCAAAATTATTCAGAATCTGATTAATAGTGTGTTACGTAATACCGGTGCAGCTCAGTCATTATGGCAGGTAGGTATGTCTCATGCAGTGTTGCCACATGTGTTGCTTTTATAACAAAGTTGTACTTGCGTTCTCAAGCTCTGAATGCACTTTCGGCTTGCCATGCCTATTTTTACAGTGCGTTAGTTAACAAATTAACTAACGCAATTTAAGTAATGAACTAGTAGATTCATCAAGTGGTTTGATTTAACTGGCGAAATGAGGGCGTGCCATAGGTACGTCTGCTTACACCTTCAAGGAACCTATGCCTTCGAGGAGTTAGGCTCCAGACACGTATGGCACTAGTGGCGTACTGTTATAAGGCTTCCGTACCCAAAGGGTACCAGTACCAACGGAACTACTACTAGTCTCCATTGTCCGTTCGCGTGCTTATCAGCGGGCAGGGGAAATTATCACGGAGTGTCTTATTTCTATTGCCAATAAAACAACAAATAATTAAAATAAAGTAAAAAGTTAAAGGACCCTCTTCATACGCGCTTTTGCCTTATGGTACGGAACCCTTCGTGTGAGTCCGACTCGCATTTGGTCAGATTTTTATTTACGTGTATTCATCTCTTCAGACTATTAAATTACCAGAAGTTACAAGAATCAACTAACAAAATATATCATCTGTTTCCTTCCAGGCCCACGACTAAATGAGCGATGTATCGTGCAACCCGAAGCGGCGTAGCGCACGTCGGCAGCGCTCCATCTACCAAGTGCACTACAACATCAAGCGACAGGACAACGAGATGACGGCCAAGCCCCTGCTGCTGCCCACCAGCCCGCTGGAGATACAGGCCTATGCCTTGCAGGTGGCTGGCCATAAGAAGACGGAGGATACCAAGTATTTGGGTAAGCTATCAAATCAAAGCAAAATTAAATCAAAAGTCATTTATTCAAACTAGGTTGAGAGTCAGCACTTTCTGAACGTCAATGCACGCAACAGACTCCCCAGCAGCACATATAATTTAATATAAGTATTACATCATCATTGTTACCGCCGATCAGCCCGCTGGAGTTTTGACGGCACGGTTGGCGCAGTGGTTAAGCGATTGGCTGCTGCGCTGCGTGTCACGGGTTCAATTCCCGCACGGAACAAAAATTTGTATGACCTAAATGTAGTTGTTCCGAGTCTGGCTGTTTGTGCATGTGAGTTTAAATGTTTGTAAACGCGCCTACAACACAGGAGATTTTCTTAGTGTGGGGAAACGTTTTTTTTTTTAACATTATCGTAACACGCTTATGCCTTGCCTACGCCGGACATTGTAAAAAAGTGTTTGGGAGAGTTATTGGCTCGTTAAGAAAATAAAAAAAAAACTGTTTGAAGCCATTATGATACGCATCATAAGGCTTAACTTCAAGTCTACCGGATGCAGCTGGAAACCAGTATTTTTGTCGAAAGTCTTGATTGATTTAAATAAAGTCCTTTGCCCTGTTCCCGTACGGCGATAAAATGGATAAAATACCTACTCTTAAGCCACCATTTCAAAATAAAACCTGCAGCACCTGTATAAAAGAGATACACATAGAGGTAGACTAAGTAATAACAGCCACACAGGTCGAGCGATCAGCTTAAGCTACGCTTGACGCGGTTGGTTGCCGGATGGTTGAGCATCTTTACATACAAAGACCCCTCCGTGCTTCGGAAAGCACTTTAAGCCGTTAGTTCCGGCTGTCATTAGTGGGTCTATGACAGTCGTTGTAGTTGTCAGAGTTTCGGGCTTCTGGCCACCCGTAGGTGGCCAGAAGCCCGAAACTCTGACAACCAGTCTTACCAAGAGGTATTGTATTACCCAATAACTGGGTTGTAGAAGTCAGATAGGCAGTCACTCCATTTAAAATACTGGTATTCAGCTGTATCAGGTTAGATTGGAAGCTGACCCCAACATAGTTGTGAAAAGACCAGGCAGATGATGACATAGAGGTAGACTGTGGCCTCTGACTTTGTTTCAGTCTTGCCGAGTAGTCGGATAGCAAAAACGAACTCATCTAGTATTAAAACGTAATTTATTTTAAACTTTAAGATCTGCATTTTTAAACAATTTACAGAAATAAATATCATTTTAAGACCATTACCAAAAATCCTTGACACATTCTCCAGGTCTACTCCAATGCAACAACGGCACAATAATGAAGCCTATCATCAAAGAGGCTCAGAAGCGCGAGATAGACTTCTACGAGCGCCTCGCCACCACGGAGCACGCCGACCTGTTGGAGCTGCGGGGCTCCGTCGCCAAGTATTTCGGGTGTCGCAAGTACACGTACAACGGCTACGAGCAGGACTACATCATACTTGAGGATCTGTCGGAAAGGATGCTGGAGCCCTGTATCATGGATGTTAAGATTGGTGAGTAGAGGATTCTAAACTTGTTGAACCTCGTAAAGTGGGGCTACCTCGACGCACGGCAAGCAGGGTGTGCGTGTGAAGCTGTCACAAGCTATGCTCCCTCGCATGCTACCCTGTGTGCCCCAAAGCATGCAGCCAAGGTGACCCCTGCCCTGCCACCGATAACGCCGTGGAAGCGGCGAAGTTTTGGGCCAAAAAATTTGATAACTGTCGTGGCAAAGACACGACAGTTATCACGAAAGAAGAACTTGATTTTCTTTAGCTTTTGCCCGCGACTTGTGTAGCTAGATAATATATTCACGCAGTTAGCACAGGTATTTCTAAGCTGCTGGTTAGGGTAGAAAAGGGTGGTTGTGGCTGGTTAGGGTAGAGGTATCTAAACTGCACTGATTTTTTGGGATGTTAGCATCCCAAAAAATCTGTGCAGTGCAATTTTTGCGAGCAACAATAAATTTACAATATCTTAAATGACTAGCCTACATTGCAGTTAACTGTATCAACTGCATATTTATCAATCAAATATAGTAGTGAGTGTACCATTAATACTCGAGTAACCGACAAAGAAATCCTATTTTCTGTACGTAAGTCATCCCAAATCTAGAATCCCAGATCGACTTTCGAACTATGGTGATTCAAAGCATAGGCTTTATTCTACTAAAACCTTCCAGGTAAAAGAACCTGGGACCCCCTGGCCTCTGAACAAAAGATCGCGAACGAACAGATAAAGTACCAGCTGAGTAAGCAGCAGTACAGCTTCTGCATCCCGGGCTTCCAGGTGTACAAACTGAGCACTGGGAAACTACACAAGTACAACAAGGACTACGGGAAGAGGATACACGGACAGGCTGTTAAGGATGGTGAGGGTTTCTTAATCATTCAAAAACAACAAACGTCATTTTTTTAAATTAACCCATCAAACGATCATCTCTAAGTCGACTCGGGCTGTAGGCGTATGTAAGCCCAGCGGATTGCACGATTATTTTTGTTGTCTTTACGAGTGTATTTTTCTTAACAATCGCTGGTTTTTACATTTGTCGAATCAAATTGAGAATTAGCACTCTCTGAACGTCGAAATTACATGAGACAGCCCACCAAAACGCGCACCCTGCACCACTTCCTAGTGCTTTAGCAATCGCTGGGGAAAAGTGGCGCAGCAAACCCTCCAGCAGCACTGCTGTCTGCACTCTGCCATTATAGGGTTTATCTAAAAACGGTGCTCAAAGTTAAATCTTAACTTTAAGCAACGTTTATTAACTAACCTAACTATTGAAACTGCTGTTGAACTAGTTTTCTCAGGATTGCAACGTCTTCTCATAAGAGTAAAACGCATAAAATGTGGAATGTACCAATTATTTTTTGTTCATATAAGTAACAGGATTACTTATGTGAAAAAAGTACTTTCGGACTGCATGCGGACGGCGCTTTATATGTCTAAATATGTATACAGGGTGTAATTTTAATCACCGTTAACCTCATAACCCCTTATGAGGTTAACGATGATTAAAATTACACCTTGTATTCATTCCGACCTTCCACTACCGACCCTTCGAATGTCTGAATTGAAATACCTTGCTCAATGCAAGCGTTGAATTCCATATATTTGGTACACCATTTGGCCGCTAAAAATGAAGATATTTTTTTTAAGTCACGGTAAAAGTTTCTAACATCAGACGTAAACATATTACAAGGCTACAAGACTTAATAAAACTGACAACCAAACCGTATTTCTTTTCCCAGCTATTCGCAACTACCTAAACGGCATAGGCACAAGCCTCTGCCGTGCTCTACTGCTGCAGTTCCTATCGGAGCTGTGGAAGATACAGAAGTGGGCGCGGCACCAATGTGCCGTGCGCCTGTACTCGGCCTCTCTGCTGCTGGTGTACGACGCGGCCAGGCTGCGCGAGTGCTGCCAGAACAAGGAGTTCACGTGAGTAGTGTCTCATCATAACAAAGAGATACAGAAGTTGGCGCAGCGCCAATATGCCGTACGCCTGTACTCAGCGTGCTTTCTAATGGAGATTACAGACAAACCGTTATTTGTAACATCCTAAAGATTCAGTAAAAAATTTGCTCCGGACATTATAATCTAGCTGTATGCAGAAGTGAACCTCTATAGCGCAGTTATGTTTGGGGTGAACATATAGTTTTCTTGTCATACTATTATAGTTGTATGTTAGGTAGCAAGTGTCTTTTCGTGAAAAATATGACTAGTTTCTTTTCCATAGCTACTCGGATAAAATCACCAGAAATATGGTACAAGGAAAAAAATGTGAAACATCCTAGATGAGACTCGGTTATTGTTTGATTTAATCAATTGAAACATCTTTTCTCGAACAGTAAAGATCTGTTATCAAAACTTTAAAATAGTTCAACATGCTTCGAGAGATGGCGTTGTTAGTTGAGAGCCAATTCCTGAATCGCGCTATGGTTTCGTTACGCGGCGGAGTATAAGTACCGGCGTTGACTTGGGTAGATTAAAAAGGGTGTTTGTCGCTTCTATGACACATGCGCCGTAAGGTGCGTGGGGTATGGCTATCAAGACATACCCAACACATAATTTTTGGATCAGAGAGGCTGTTGGTACCCAAAGTACCGGCGCCTCCTCTGCTATAGTACTTTAGAAAACTGTAAGTAGTAAGTACATACCTACTGAGTAGGGTGGGGGTAGGAGTGCGATCTTTGGAAACGAAGATTGTATGCAATTAGTGACTACATTATAATTTCTACTAATGCGTAGTATTTTTATTATTTTCTTTTGCCGGTCGCTATTTTGTACAGAAATTGTACAGCGCCATGTGAGATTATTTGGAACTACTCAAGTAGGCATGAGAATCATTAGAGACATGTTCCTAGTCGTATACTGCTTTATGTGCGTTTTTTCCTACACTACAAGCACCAGTAACCCTGCCCGCGACGCGTGCCGCGGCGCCCGGTACGCGCGGCGCCACTCCCTGCAGGGCGCGGGCGCCGGCGCCACCTTCAGCGGGCAGCTCAGCTCCAAGGGGCCAGTCTACAAGAAGCTGCAACCTGTCTCTGTCACACCTATGACGCTATCTCAATCTAGCTTCTCGACCCCACCGCCTATCAGCTCCCCGTGGAGTGACGCCCTCGCCAGCTTCAATCACAACCACTCCTTCGAACATAACTACGAGAATAAGCTGTCTAAGATCAAAATGAACTACAGAGCTATGTTGGACCAGCTGTCGTACGACTCTCCTACTCCCAACCCTTGGGGTACGGTGAAGGTCATCGACTTCGCTCACGCCTTCTTCAATGAAGAAGAAGAGACAGATATCGATGAGAACTTCAGAGACGGCGTTGATAACTTCGTGGAGATCTTCGAGTGCTTTCTGAGTGAAACAGACGATCAAATCATTTGATAGTTCCTGTGCGTTTTTTGAGTCGACAAGTGACAGTATTAAGCTTATAAAAGACATTTTATAGTAGTTTTTTAGAATTTGTGAACTGTTTGAACTTTGAAGACTTATAGAAGAAATAAAAAATGTTAAACTATTGAGAGGTGAAGCCAGATGGGCGCAGTAGACATGGGCAAAATGTGTCACTAAAAAGAAAAGATTGAAATGTATCTTTCGATCACTGGGATATGTATCACTCTTTTATATCCTTATGTATCAGTAGCTCACGCTCTCGCGTACGACACGCAGCGCATAGAACTGATCGGATCCCGAACGGTAGCGAACGGAGGTCAACGTTGAACTAATGACGATTTGATTTGATTTAGAACTAATGACGCAAACTGAAATTTTGTGGCAAATCTGCTTTTTTTCTATCCTGATCCTAAGAACGTTGGCTTCATGACGGAAATTAGTTTGCATAGTTTACTAAAACTTTTTAAAGGAAAAGTACACATATAGTTAAAACGAGTATAGTACTTAAATGTTCACGTTCCGCTTAACGACTATAAGAGTTTTAATTTACCTTTCTGTGCCGACGTTTGTCAGTTTATAATGTTCAAACAACTCATTCTCTCCCTTCTTGCGAAAGCGCGACAGAACATTCTAAATAGGAAAGTGCGAAAGAGACGCCTGGACTTTCCGAAAATTTGTTTACGAGTGTAAACACTCACTCACCCACTTTTACGGTTGCGTTGCAATACAGATTGAAGAAAAAGGCCGTGACTCCGTGAGTGAATGAGTAGTAAAGATACATTGATACATTCGGATGTGATATAAAGAGTGATTGATGGAAACGGATTGATTCATATCTTTTGTATCCATCTCTCCCGAGTTACCCATCTCTAGGGCGCAGTTACTGAGCGGCTGCGTTCTACGGGTCACGGGTTCATTATGAGGAAGAGATATGTGATCTTCATCCAGATGTTTAAAAGCATATTATAATATCTCAAACATCGAGATCCAGAGTGAGCATAAAACAAAGAAAAGCTAGCATCGGCAACATTACTATGTACTTAACTTTATATGTTTATAATGTAATCTCCCATTTTAGATGACTTGTGGTAAACCTCTACAGTATACTACTATGTTTTAAGCGGTATTTCAATGTGTCAAATAAGGTATTGTAAACTATGATAGTAAACTTTGAATTCGTAAAGTATCTAACTGAAAATATACTGTATTACGCTATTCTATGTACATCAGACTAAGCGAATGTACCTAATGTTGTAATTAAGACCTAGTTTGTTATAGTTACTGTTAAATAACCCAGCCGTGTATAACTCAACGTAATGCTCAATTTTGTAAACAATTCCATTTGTTAGGTGTTTCCTACTCGGGACACGCTAAGTCAAAATATTGTAGTACTTAAATAGATTTTTATTATTCCAAATAATAGTTTTATATTTGTTATATAAGTGTGAAAAATGTAAATAAATTGTTTGACGCTTTCGCGTTATAAATATTTATTATAGAAATCAGCCAAAATTATTTCTCCCAAATAAACATTAACTATAAACTTAAGTTATACAATCAAATACGAAAAGTTGGCAAACCCAGCCGACAATAATGATTAATGAGTGGACATGCACCCCACAGTACAAAACTATATCTGTCAATACGAGACGCGTCCGGGCAACGCCAGGCCACGCCACGCCACGCCAGCGGACACGGCCGGTCCGTCCGAATATTAACTGTATACTATATACGGAAACAAAATATACCTATCAATTCTAAACCATTTTAGAACTCCAATATTTACAGTAGGCCATTAAACAGTACATTTGTTCTGTGAAAAACGTTTGTGACGCACAATCTATTATTGCAAAATGTTAAACTTTAAAATTGGTTAGTAACGACTACTGATACATATTACTTATGAATTAATTTGGAACAACGTTAACAAGGTTAGCGATTGTCGCCACAAACACTATTCTACAAACAAAGTAATATCCTCGGCGCCATGTCCGGTGGGTGGCAACAACAAAAGACACCAAATATAGTGGCATTTCTAGAGCAGGCAAGTAAGATATTTCATAAAAAATAATATGTTTTAAGCATTAATTAATCTAGTGTTATACAATGTATTATATTATACAACAACAAATTAGGCCGAGTGCTCACCGGACGACAATAATAGTAACACGTTGTAACTCCAGCACAAGTATCGCTTCACCTGTGTATTATTATAACATCGTATTATTTTACAATCGCAGTCTTTTGTTTACAATACAGATACTTTCCTGTACCGCGAGTACTAGATAATGAAAGTATTTACAAAAGACACGTAACAAGGGGTCCAATAGGACCCGCATTATAACAATAAGGGAAGGGTTATCGAGAGGCGAACCTTTGTACATCCTTGTACTGGACTTACTTTTTTATATAAATTTGATTTCTAACAATTTCTATTTTTCATTTGTACTGGATTAACTCGATTTATAATTGGGGCGCGTGATCGGTTTTTAGTAATAAAATATAACAATTTGAGGCCGACCGCGTCGCCGCCGAGGGCGGGTCCCGGCGAGCGCTCGGCGTAGAAACCATACGAGGACGCGGCTAGCACGGGGCGAAGCACCGAGGTGTTAACTAGAGCGAATAATGATTACTTTTTTTTTGTAATTTTTCCACAAAGTTTTCATTAGAAAGAGAAAACAAAACACACACGTGGCGGAGGATTTTTGAACATTTTTATCTTAAGGTAAGGCTTCACGGGCCGCTAGATGCGCGGCAGCTTGGGCGCCAGCACGGGCGGCGCGTCGGGCGCCAGCAGCGCGCGGTAGTCGTACGCGCAGCCGTGCACCTCGGCGTAGCGGTGCGGCGCGCAGTAGGCGGCGCCGCAGCGGCAGCGGTGCAGCGTGGCGATGCTCAGCCGCTTGCGGCACCACGCGCAGCGCGCGCGCGCCCGCCGCGCGCCCGCGCCCTCGGCCGCCTGCGCCGGCGCGGGCGCGGGCGCCGGCTCGCGGCGGCGCGCAGTAGGCGGCGCGTCCAGGCGCTCGTCGCTGAGGTGCAGGTGCTCGCGCGGCCGGTGGCGGGACAGCGCCGGCAAGATGCGGCTGGCGACATAGAACGTTCCGTCACAGTAGGTTAGCTTCAACATACCAGTCTGTCGATGAGAGCGTTTTCACAGGGCAATTATGCGGAAGGAGTTAAATCCAAAAGTGGAATTCCGGGACGTCACCCCTTTTCAGTTAGGACTTTTACACTTTCAAATTCTGTTTTCATTTGCAAACTAATCTTAGTCATTAAAATCTAACATAAGTTTACAAATGAAAACAGAATTTAAATATTCTCAAAACGACTGAACTAAGTTACTGATGCTGAACCGATGCGTTTTGACGATTCTCAAGGATTTTGATGTCAAAATTTGATTAAAATCTAAAATGACATTCACCTAATTTTGTAATGAATATCGTAACTCACGAATAAAAACATTCAATGACAAATCTATAAAGAAAAACAAATTCCCTAGATTTTTTTTTATTTTAATGTTATTCAACTTGTAACAATTCTGTGTAAAAATAAAAAGCTGTCAAAAATCCCGAAAATCAGTAATTTACTATTTCTTTAATATATAATTATTTTTTTTGAGGATGGAAAATCGTCACATAACTTCTCCCACGCTCTGGGTGAACTCAGACTTTAACTGACTAAAACCCACCCGTATTCCCTCAGTTACCTGCCATGTGTGCCAGGGGCGACGGTATCTCTTTCGAACAACTTGCACCCCTAGCAGGCACCGGTCCTTGCGGACCCCACCAATTGGTGCTGTCATCTCTTTGAGACGTTCGCCGTCGACCCGGGGTTGGTCCTTACCGAACAGCGAACTACCCATTATCCGCCGTCCGCAAGCCTGCGCCTACGGTAGCCGGGAATCAGCCTGGGATTCCCGAAGCCCGAAACGTCTCCTGCGGCGACTAAGGCCGTGAGGGCGCATATACTGCCTCTCCCCCACGTGCGCCGCCTCCCTCTTCGCGAGCATTACTGCTTCGCAGAAGGAAGTGACGACTACCCATGCACTCTCGCTCCTTACAATGGCCTGGACCAGGGCCGAACGCGAGAGATCGCCGCCGCCGATCGCCTCCACGAGGATACGGCGGTGCTTCGCCCAAGCTGGGTCGACGTCCACCGAATGCTCCACCGTGTCCTCAGGGCGATCTTCGCAGTGGAAACACCCGGGCGTTTCCTCTCGCCTTATGCGAAACAGGAACCTCTCGAAACACGCACGTCCGGTGAGGACCTGCGTCAGGCGGAAGGTGAGGACGCCGCACACTGGTCCCAAATTAAAAAAAAGTGGACATTGATAGTAGACCGCTGATATTTTTTTTTATTGTTGATACAATGATAACAGATAAGGCAAAAAAATATTATTGTCCTACTTCAAATACTTTTCTGTAAAAAAAATATTTCTTTTTTTTTTGTATGGGAGCGATTACATTTTACTCAATTTCTCAAAAACTTTAAGCGATGTCGAAATGGCAATCACATATGTTAGAAAACTAATAATTCTGAGTATTTGGCTCGAAGAAACTTATTGCTTATCTCTGCGTACTTTCGAGATAATAGTGACAGAAAATAACATTTTTTTTAAATGTTAATTTTTTGCTTTTTTTTAATCATAGCCTTACTTTAGCACATAATTATAATGTATGCGTAATGTCAAATAAGTAAAAAGAGACTTCTCTGTAAAAGAGGTTATGGGGGCTCACTAATGACTGAAAAGCTATGACCTTTCTGAAGGAGTACTTTCATCAGTTCTAAAAAACAATCAAAATGAAGACATATTAAGCTGCAAACATAAAGTTGAATATGTTCACAAACGATTCTGAAAAAATATTATGGTGAAAGATTAATATTTGGGTCTATATTCTCTTGAGAAATCTCTATTTCCTCGTTTTCCAACGAAAGCAATTCATTGTTCAAGATCAAAGCACTAGCCTCTGGAAACAACTGTTTATGTAAACGAGCAAACTTTGGTTTGATATGGCTGATGTAAGGATCTGAGCTAATTAGAAAGCTGTGGATAATGTCTAAATTAGTCTGAACTCTACCGATTTTTCTTGTATGTGCCATTCTAACATTCCGGAAATCTTTATTCCTCGCTTCGGAAGCTTCTTCGGAAAACATGCCTATCGGAATAAAGGAGAAATTTTCACAAATATCAGCACCGTGTATCAACAATTTATGGACACTTGAAGGCATGTAATACCATGGATATAAGTTTACATATAGCATTGCTGTTTCTTTACAATATTCCCTAAACAAGTTGGTATTAATAAGTTGACCAGATGAAATTGTTTGTAAAATGACTGCAAATCTCTTGATTAAATCAGGGTGGATACCCGTTATTTCAGCAGATACTTCATAATTTTCAAAAAACCTTCTTGCCGTGTTACCGTCATTGGTTGTACCAAATCCCTGTTTTACTATGTCAATTAACAAACCAGTTCTTTCCCGGAATTCTTCTTGTGTCAAATTCTTTTTAATTTCTTTTAACAATTTATCTTCTTTTCGTGCAGCCCACTTTTTGAAGTCTAAGTTGTACGAAATGTGTAAAATACATTCCATACATCTTATCCACATATGAAGCGAAGACAGACCATATTTATACATATCTTCTCTGATGAGTCTTTTGGATACAAAGTCCAAGTCATTCATTTTGCTAGGTGGGGTATTGCAAATATTACAAACAGCTGCAGAAGAAGTATTGGAAATCACAGTAGAAATTTTCCCATCAATCATAGTCATGTACAAATCATGTTTAATATCAAAATTATCTACAATTGTGGGAACAAGATTACGAATTTCTTCCTCTAAGGATGCACTTTCCTTCTTTATCAATTCTTTTGCAAATATAAAGCCAATTGGACGACAATAGTTTGTTGAAGAGGGAGCAGGATTTTGCCACAAGATAGTACCACTCTCTTCTTCCAAACGAAGCGGAACCAAACTAATCATGAAAACTGAAGAATCGTCCAATTTTAGTGTCGGAGTGTGACTTTTGTTTATAATTACTTTGAGAAGATGACCCGTCAAAACCCCATTTGCTTATTAGTTTTAGCGATTTTTTGTCGGCAGAGTTGTGCTGAATTGTTTTTAATATCCTATTAGTTGTCAAATCTAGAAGCGATTGAAGTCTTATCTTAGCATCAGATTCAGTTACAGTTATGTCTGACTCTGGAGGATAACAAGTTTTTTTAGCTTCCAGGAGCTTTTGATAGGATGGAAGACCATACATTTTCTCTGAAGCAAGAATAGTTCTTAAATTTCGATATTGCCATTTTGACAAATTTGTTGAGGTGTAAAGCGCTAACGTTTTATCATCTGGTAAACACGGTTTGTCAGTCTTTTTAGCGAATAGTACATCATGTACCATCTCACATTTTTCCTTGTTTTGGCTGAGTTCGTTTAATATAGCTGCTAATTTTGTTTTTTTAGACTCTTTTAATTTGGCACATAAAGCATAAACTAATTCCTCCTCTGTGTGATCTAGAAGTGTTAGAGAACGCCTTTTCTTCTGTTTATCAGATATATCAACAAATGGTTTTTTACTTGTACCATAACTTAATTGATGAGTATCCACTTGCGTTTCGAAATTTGGAATTACTTCCTCGGCAACTTTAAAAATGCTGCTTAAATCGATATTTTGACATTTTGGCCAAACTATTTGGGATTGTAACCAGTCTGAATTTTTGTTAAGAAAGGTCTTTTGAGCTCTACTGGAAGCAGACCATCTTTTTGAGATATTACTTGAAAAATTACGACAAAATAATTTAATATTACTCAAATCTTCGGAAGACAATTCAACACCAATACGTTCAATAAGGGCATTAAATAAAAATTTATAAAAACATTTTTAAAACCACCTCCTGATTTAAGAACAACGTATAAGTCTAAGTTGGTGACAAATGCGGACATATTATAATTTTAAGGAAAATTGAAAACAAATTAGAATCAAAGATATCAAAGACAAAGTGACTTTGATTTTAACAAAAAAAATTACGAAAACAAATTCGACGAAAGAAAGACAAACAAAAATTATTTGATTTTAAAATCCAAAGATTCAAAATACAACAATAACAAAACAAACAAACAACAAGCATTTCTTCAAGCGCACAGAAAAAATAAGGACACGTCTTATCGCAACCACATTTAGTTGTACACTGAGTGAGGTGTACGCGCGCGATTCGTGACCGTATTACGTTACGTCATGAGAGGCGGCCATCTTGTTATCCCGGCAAACTCGCGTCGAAGCTCCATTTTGCTGGCCAGCGGACCTATTGCGATATGAGTAAGGCTATGATTAAAAAAAAGCGAACAATTAACATTAAAAAAAAATGTTATTTTCTGTCACTATTATCTCGAAAGTACGCAGAGATAAGCAATAAGTTTCTTCGAGCCAAATACTCAAAATTATTAGTTTTCTAACATATGTGAATGCCATCTCGACATCGCTTAAGGTTTTTGAGAAATTGAGTAAAATGTAATCACTCCCATACAAAAAAAAAAGAAATATTTTTTATAGAGAAAAGTATTTGAAGTAGGACAATAATATTTTTTTGCCTTATCTGTTATCATTATATCAACAATAAAAAAAAATATCAGCGGTCTACTATCAATGTCCACTTTTTTTTAATTTGGGACCAGTGTGCGCCGTGCCGCCTCTCAATCCACTCCTCAAAGAGGGGACTTACCGCCAAAATCGTGGCGTGCCCAAAACTATAGGGGTTACGACAATTTATGCTTCGACAAGTTAGTTTTTTATATCGTTTACACTTTGCACAAAACGTCCCACTACTATATACCGTATACTAAGATAATTTCGAGAGAAGCACATACTCTCGAACTCAATCTGTGCAAATATGCTAGTAAAAATGATATTTTATGCTCAAGAAATCCGGATTATATACACAGTCATACTCATAATTCTTTGTATGTCGATCATGTTTTAAATGCCCTAAACTTATGTTGTATAACTAAACAATACATAAGAACGGGAAACGATCCTGCAATAAACCCCTTAACAGTTTTTTTCGGAAATAAGAAGATCTATAATATATACAACACAGCATGACTTTGACATCATCATTCTCCTGTCCTTATCCCAATTTATTTGTGGTCGGCGCAACATGTCTTGTTCTCCCACACTTCTCTATCAGTCGTCATCTCCGTAGTCACACCCTTACTAACCATATCATCATTCACTCAGTGCATCCATAGTTTCTTTGGTCTCGCCCTACTCTTAAAGCCATCGACATTCATACTCAAAACTTTCCTCACGACGTTTTCCTAATTCTTCCTTATCACATGCCCATACCATGACAACCGATTTCCACACAACTTTTCAGTTTTCGGTGCCACATTCAGGCTTCCTCATATGTACTAATTTCTTATTCTAACCATTCTTGTAACACCACACATCCCACTTAACATTCTCATCTCGGCTACAATAGTTTTTTTTTTTTAAGTGTCTTAATTAGATTCTAGAGTGCTAATATACCACAAAAAAAAAAAAAAATTTAATCGATTAGTGCCATAAAATGTTTTTGGCGGCATCGCATTGGAACATGTCGCACGAATTTTCATTTTCATGGAATTTAGTGAAATAGCGAATGAAATTCTATAATTTTGATCGTGAATTATTCAATTTAGTTACGTGGGAGTGCACAAGTGTAGTGAAGGTGAAAATAAGTGACTGACGTGGACTTTTCGTGTTCCCCCCAAAAACTCCTATTAGGTTGTTGTAAAGTTACTACCACTTTACAATAACTTTGACTTGACTGACTAAAGACGACTATGACTGTTTTGTCACTTCGTGCCCTTTATCGAGCCATTTACTTGATCTGAAAGAAAAATACTTGACACTGGCTAAATGCACAAACCGTGTGAAGCCAAAATCAAAAATAAAAATAAAATAGTGCCATAAAATTGCATTTAAATTTAACATTTTTCAAATTTCGCGCGTAATTTTAAGAAAAAGCTGGACGCAGTGGACGCCATATTGCTCTGTGAGTAATGAGCTGATATTTTGTATGACAGTTGTTTATAAATTAAAAAATGAGTGGTTTTTCTACTTATCGTTGGTTTGTTGTTCCTGAATGCAAAATATTATTTAAATAAAAATTACTTTGGTTACGAAAATAATAAAAGTACAAAGTTGCTCAGTTGACATGCCGTATGACGTAATATCAAAAGCAGATTAAAAAAACTGAAAACTTTAAATTGTATTGTAAAATTTATTTTGTTGTTTCGTGTACTAATACTTTTATTTTCCGACTGCATTTTGCCTAAGCTATCTCAATTAGATATTTCTCATATACAGTAAAATACCCTATTGCCTTTCATTAATCCCTTTCGTGGCCTAACATTCCGACCCATACAAGTCTTACCATGGTTTTATATATCTTCCCCTTAAGTGTTAGGGGAACGTGGTAGTCACAGATTGTTCCCGTGACCTGCCGCCATTTCATCCAGCCAATATTAATTCTGACTTAACCGTTCGATCTACTTCGCTATCGCTTTGCACGAGTGAACCGAGATACCGAAAGTTGGAACAGACAAGGAGAAGCGTGCCATCAAGTGCTATGCTCCAGAACTGGAGAGACCGCCGAAATTGCAGAACAGATTCAGTTTTGGTTATGCTGATTTTCAAGCCAACATTCTTAAGCTTCTGTTGCCACTTCTCCAATCTGCTCTGGATCTCGGGTACATCTTCACCGACAAGACCAATGTCATCGGCAAACAGCATGCACCAGGTTGCCTCTTCCTGTATGTCCGACGTCAGAGCGTCCGTGATCAACAGGAAGAGATAAGGACTTAAGGGCGATCCCTGGTGCAAGCCTACAGCCACATTGAACTCGCCGGGTATTGCCAGCAGCCGACCGGACGTAGGTACGAGGTTGACTGTACATGGCACGAATTAACTCTACATACTTCCCGGACAACTCTTTCTCTTTCGAGGTCCACCATAACACATCCCGAGGTACCCTATCATACGCTTTCTCCAGATCAATGAACACCATGTGCAAGTTCTTGTGTGCACGTCTGTACTTTTCGCACAATTGGCGGAGTGCAAAAGTGGCGTTAACTGGTTCTGGGTAAACTCACTCCCTTCTCGCAGTCTTTTCTCTATTACTATCTCCCATACCTTCATACTATGTGACATGAGCTTTATCCCTCGATGGTTGTTGCTGTCCTGTACATCATCTTTATTTTAAAAAATGGGCACTAGTGAACTATAACACCATTATTGTGGGATCCCTCCTGTGTGCAACAACTTATTGAAGAATAAAGTCAGCCAGACACGTCCATCTTCTTTTAAACACTTCTATACTTTTACTGGTATATCATCTGGGCGCATAGCCTTTCCATTGTTTATATCATGAACTGCCGTTCTTACTTCATCCATACTAATTTCCCTCACCAATCCCATATTTACTTGTACTTTTCTGAGCACACCATTCCATTTATTCTGTTCGTTCATTTTTACTTTGTTGTCTCTCCCCCTACTCTTATAGCTATCGAAATTCATATTCAAAACTTTCCTCACGACATTTTCCTCATTCCTCCGTATCACATGCCCATACCATGACAACCGATACCACACAACTTTTCAGTTATTGGTGCCACATTCAGGCTTCTTTTATGTTTTTATTTTTTATTCTATCTGTTCGTTGCCTTTCATTCATTCCTTTTGTGTAAAATTTAGCGCGGAATTTAGTTCGGAATAAAGTTGTAGTAACATAAATTCGCGTAAAATTTTACGAATTATTAGCAAAAAACTGATTTTTGGGATTTTGGTCCATCTTATGGTGACGGACTTTTTACACAGTATAATATTTAAATAATCATAATCCGGGTGAGATCTTTCCTGGCGTTTTTGTACGGATAAAAAAATGTTGCCTGAATGAATCGTCAGTAGACACACACCTGTTCCTCTTCAGCTTCTCCAGGTCCGAGGTGGAGGACGAGAGCGGCGCGGCGCGGCGCACGGGCGGCGCGCGCGCGCTCAGCGACGAGGCGCTGTGCGAGTGCGGCGCCGGCGCCGCGCCGCGCAGGCGCAGCCAGCCGCGCGGCGACCCCAGCGCCAGCGGGCCTGCGGCGGCACATACAAACCGTACTTAAAAACTTGTTTCCGTCACATCCGGGGTTCCTGAGGGCTCAATTTTGAGCACTTTATCATTTATCATTAGCGCTTGTTTTAAGCATTCGAACTTTTTACTATACGCGAATGACTTAAAAGTCTACAAAACTGTTAATTAGTAAGTTATGAGTATGCATTAATCCACAAAATTGACTAATGAACTCATTTGTTAACACTAATATATTGTATAAACGAAGACTTGTAATTTGACATATTCCTTCCAGGACGTAGCGTGTCCAATTTGCAACAAATAAACACCCATATAAAGCCAATTTCATTGAATTCGTAAATTCTAAATATCTCTTTTCTCTAAACTCCACGCTGGAGGCCATTCAATTTGAGAATGCCCTTCATTGATTTGATATTCCGTTGAGAACCTAATACTTTAATAAACCTTTCGATGTAACTAAAGTTTCTACAACATGCAACATCAAACAGCTAAAAGTTGCAGAAAACAATGTATTAACAATTCTCAAAAATCATCTTCATACATTCACAAGCATAAATACACGGTAGCTGACGTTTACGCGTGTCTCTGACATTGACGCGCAAACGTTGTGTAACCTAATGCGATAAATAAAATAACTTAAATCATTAATTTCCCCAATGGCCGGTAAAAAAAATGCGAGCGCGTTAAATTGCGAACAACGCGAGCATACCTCGTTACCACGATTGCCATTTAGATAAAACATTGATGAGACTGAAACTCGAATAACTATGGATAGTTTTTTTTTATGTCCAATTGCCCGTCTTTACAGTTTTCTCTACTTTTTACTTAGAAATAAGTATGTAATAAGTTAATGTTTAGTACTTACTAACTCCATGATTAAAAGAAAGAAGTGACAGAATCTGTCAGTTTTCTTCAATAAACGAATAATAGAACTTCAGTCTCAAAGGAAGTGTGAATTATGATGAACATAGGTTACTCGTTGACTCCTTGTGGAACATACAATATAAAGCCATACACATGCCTCAGCAACACTCACCATAGTCCTGCATGGGCGCCAGGCTCTTGCCGGCCAACTCGTCGTCCTGGCGCAGACACTGCTCGGTGTCGAGGCACTCCTCCAGGATGGCGCCGTCGTCGCCTATCTGCAGACGCGCCATACATATCCCTCAGCAACACTCACCATAGTCCTGCATGGGCGCCAGGCTCTTGCCGGCCAACTCGTCGTCCTGGCGCAGACACTGCTCGGTGTCGAGGCACTCCTCCAGGATGGCGCCGTCGTCGCCTATCTGCAGACGCGCCATACATATCCCTCAGCAACACTCACCATAGTCCTGCATGGGCGCCAGGCTCTTGCCGGCCAACTCGTCGTCCTGGCGCAGACACTGCTCGGTGTCGAGGCACTCCTCCAGGATGGCGCCGTCGTCGCCTATCTGCAGACGCGCCATACATATCCCTCAGCAACACTCACCATAGTCCTGCATGGGCGCCAGGCTCTTGCCGGCCAACTCGTCGTCCTGGCGCAGACACTGCTCGGTGTCGAGGCACTCCTCCAGGATGGCGCCGTCGTCGCCTATCTGCAGACGCGCCATACATATCCCTCAGCAACACTCACCATAGTCCTGCATGGGCGCCAGGCTCTTGCCGGCCAGCTCATCGTCCTGGCGCAGACACTGCTCGGTGTCGAGGCACTCCTCCAGGATGGCGCCGTCGTCGCCTATCTGCAGACGCGCCATACATATCCCTCAGCAACACTCACCATAGTCCTGCATGGGCGCCAGGCTCTTGCCGGCCAGCTCATCGTCCTGGCGCAGACACTGCTCGGTGTCGAGGCACTCCTCCAGGATGGCGCCGTCGTCGCCTATCTGCAGACGCGCCATACATATCCCTCAGCAACACTCACCATAGTCCTGCATGGGCGCCAGGCTCTTGCCGGCCAGCTCATCGTCCTGGCGCAGACACTGCTCGGTGTCGAGGCACTCCTCCAGGATGGCGCCGTCGTCGCCTATCTGCAGACGCGCCATACATATCCCTCAGCAACACTCACCATAGTCCTGCATGGGCGCCAGGCTCTTGCCGGCCAGCTCATCGTCCTGGCGCAGACACTGCTCGGTGTCGAGGCACTCCTCCAGGATGGCGCCGTCGTCGCCTATCTGCAGACGCGCCATACATATCCCTCAGCAACACTCACCATAGTCCTGCATGGGCGCCAGGCTCTTGCCGGCCAGCTCATCGTCCTGGCGCAGACACTGCTCGGTGTCGAGGCACTCCTCCAGGATGGCGCCGTCGTCGCCTATCTGCAGACGCGCCATACATATCCCTCAGCAACACTCACCATAGTCCTGCATGGGCGCCAGGCTCTTACCGGCCAGCTCATCGTCCTGGCGCAGACACTGCTCGGTGTCGAGGCACTCCTCCAGGATGGCGCCGTCGTCGCCCGCCTGCAGCAGTAGGTCGCCTATCTGCAGACGCGCGCCCGCCTCGGGCACGGACTGCTCCGAGTCCGCGCGCGTGCCGATGGGCGGCAGGAGCGTGTACCTGCAAATGTCACGAATTGCAAAAACCTTTAGCGCTTGAAATTTTGGATGTTTGGATATTTTATAAGAAATGTCAAGGCAAGTTTTCTAACCACGAAGAAATTAATGGTACGGTATGGTTTTGTTTGTTTACTGTTTGTGCTACTAGCGCCACTAGTGGTGAAATTTGGCAGATTTCTCTAATATTCTTCTAACAAATGCTCAGGACATTTACTGAAATCACTTGTCACTACGGCCGAATGTACTTTACAGAGCATTAAACTGTTTCTGTTGCAAAGACCGAGACCTTGCTTTTTTTGTCTTTTATAAAGGACTTTAGGTCATTAAGGCATAAAAAAATTCATATAATTTAATGTAATGTCATAAATTGTCACAAACACTCGGGAATTGGATGCTACCTGAAGGTCGGTCGTCCGTTGTCGAAATAAGAAGTTCAAAAATTTTTTACCTGTCAGTAAATGAGCAGTCGTAGTCGTATCGCGTGTAGTTGCCGTCGTACAGCGGCGCGAAGGCATCGTCGTCGCCGAAGGGCGCGTACGAGGCCGCGCGGTGCTTCAGCCCCTCGGTACTGTCATCTAACAAACTAGGGACGGATAGGGTTTCCTCGCTGCGAGTCTTCTGGATTTCTACTTTATCTGGAAAGAAAAGTTATTTGTTTTATTACCACCATCTTGGATTTGGAAATGGACAACATTTGCAGTACTTATCAGAACCTCATGATCATTATTATTTCAGTCGAAAACATCCTCTGCTGGACGTATTTCATCAATAACGAAAATTTGTATTGATTCATTGCTGCTATCTTGCATTTTGTTAGCAATCAACTTAATTTTTGGGAGGAGGTGACAGTATTCCCTCATAAACCTCAAGTAATTCAGGTCTTATTAAATAATTTATTCTTCATTAGAAAAAAAAATCTACAGTGGCTGGGATTGGAAATCGATTGATTTCGATGAACCTTTAGGTCGCAATTTTCCGGGCGTACCGAAGACGTCTGTGACGAGGCGTGATAAATGATGTCATGTCTTTCAATTTGTCTTTTGTTGTTTTGTGTCAGCAATGATGCAATGTCCATACCGTTTCTGTCGTCAGGCCTGCCGGGCGGGCCGCGCTGCACACACAGCGTCTCCATGCGCCGGCGCAGCTCCAGCATCTTGCCCATGGTCACGGCGTTGTCGTGCAGCGAGCCCGCGCCGCCCTCCGCGCGCTCCGCCAGCTGCGTCAGCGACGACGACGTGGACGAGTCTGGGGAGAGAGCGACATCAGTGTGACGCGTAGTTCGCATGTGGCGACGTAGATGGCGCCATTGGATCCTTTGAGAGACCTCCATGTCAATTCTTGATCTTCAAGTCAACTTATGTGATAGGTAAAGTGATAAGACGTACATTTGTTGTGTTCCAATGGGGAGTAGGTGCCGTCATGGTTCTCCTTGACGCGCAGCATGTTGACTCGCTCGCCGTCGCGGAACACCAGCACTGTCACCTTGCAGCCGCTGCCGCCCCACTCCGCGTCGTCTCTGCTGGCAACCCATCATTAACAATAGCGTTTACTTAGAGTCACACACACATACATACATAAACTGACGCCATTTTCCCATGGGGGTATGCAGATACTACAGAACGCTCCCTGCTACGATCCTTCCTTACTCCTTTAGCCTCGTTTACGTTCATACACCTAGTCATACACGCACCCCGATTACGAGTACTAAGCACCTGACATTTCAGAAAAACATCAGTAAGGTCACTATATGTCCGCCGAGGGCGTCCCCTCCCGGGGTTTCCCCTCCTATCTACCTTATAAATTTTATTTAAACCTTTTGTTAGCCGCCCTTCATTCATCCTCTCAATAACTCTCAGTCTCAACTCTCTCTACTCAAAGAATTCGAGAAATATCGAATTCATATAAATACAGAAGCTTTAAGTGCGTATCCTCAGCAGTGAGGATTGCGTGCATTGCTTCGTCTATTTAGTTTTGTTGTACGTTATGGGCTTAATGTAAAGTCGACTACGTTTATGATTTGTCACTTTTGGCCAAAACTTCTAGTAAATTAAAACTTCATTAAGGTTAAAACTATCTAACTGTAAAAAAGGACCATTGATATTCAAGCAAAAATAGATCTTGAAGTATTATGACGTGCAAGTGACATTCAACCTTAGGGCAGTGGAGATAACTTCAAGCACACAAGCTCAAGCTCACTTTTCAAGCAGTCTGATGCAGTTGGTGACAGTTTAATATCAGATTAGATACCACTAAGACTGGGTCAGACTTCAACTGTTTGTTATTTTCAATCTTTTAGTGTGTTCCATTGTTGGAATCATCTTCTCAAGCTCTTTAATTTTGATATCGGACATGGTCATATCATAGTGCTATTTTTTTTTTCAGGACTATACTTATGGACCATTAAAAATATTAAAAAAACAAAACCTAGCCGCCTAACCATTACGCGACCTAGACGAGATAGACTATGTATCCAGTCGTTAGGATGCTTCGAGGGTTTGAGTAAACAACTCTTTGCCGTCGCGCAGTCGGGTAAGAAGCCAGTCCCTCTCACCTATTAGTTTCAAGCAGCCTCTCGATATCCCTCCAGGGCTCGGCGTTGGGTGGCGGCGGCAGGCGGCGCGTGGACACGGGCCCACCGCGCATGCCAAGCACGAGGCGCAGGCGCGCGCCATCGCCGATGGAGTGCTCCCGGAGCGATGACGAGTCGTCGAGCTCCACCAGGTTGTATAGCAAGTGTTGCTGGGACACCGGAATGCCTGAAAAGTTCCAATACCGTGTTATTTTGCTAGCTGGTTATTTTGGTAGTAGTTTCGATTCGGAGGATGAGCGACAGACATGGCAAGCTTTCGAGAAGACCTTTGTCGAAGGACAAGCTGTTTAACAAACAAGAAAATAATTGTTGAGTAGGTATAATATAAAAAAATCAGTGACTATATTACAATATATTTACAGCTCATGACAGTGTTTATATTTTTATCATCCCTTTAGGTATTTATATCAGGGCATGGTACTGATCTTCAATGTGAATGGTCTTTTTTTTTCGATTTCTTTCGTGTTCACATTGTTAGGCGATAATACACATTATTTATTTATAAAATGAATGCCAAGAGATACAGTGAGAATCTGTTTATTTTTTTGTTATTTTGGCATCCAAAAATAATTAAGCCGTATCTTATTCTTAACGATTCCCGGAACATCGTATTTACAATAAATTTTCTGGATTCTGGGTTGAACTAACTGCAAATCTAGGTTGACATACCAACGTATTATAATATCTAAATCGACAAACAGAATTAAGTATACGTAATTATTCTTACGCTAGCTAAACTGCAAATAATCATAACATCTTCTGTGATTACGTCACTTGTAAAAACTACACGTGCCTTGTTCGACATAATAGCGCCTCAACGAATTTGGCAATGAGTTCATAAAAGTAAAACATCTGATAAGTGGCTGATGCGCGTGCGGCGGCTTCGTGAATCAGCTGGCTGGAGGACCGCCAAGCGAAATCCTGTCACTAGGGAGACTTACAATATTTACTTTCTTTTTTTAAAGCGATTATGTCATGTCAGTTTCACTGTATCTGAAATGGTACGCTGAGGGACTGACTGGGAGAGAAGTTCAGAACGCGACATAAAATTATGCATTCAGAACTAAATAAGGAAATTGAAAAGATAACATGAGTTCCTAGACGATAGCAGTCGGATTTGACCCTTCAAACAACCATCCAACAAGCGATATCAACAAGGATTTCACGAGGACCAATCCAAAAACCTCGCAAACCTAGACCTATGAAAAATAGTACTATTTTATTTTGCCTATGTTGGGAGTATTGAATCAAGAACAATAGCGCTTGTGGCACTCATGTAGCAGTAAATAAACATGGTATTGAACAGACCAACTTGCTGAACTTGCTGCCGGTTGCTCAGACAAGAATAATATGATAAATTTTCGAGGGAGATTCTCTAGCACTTAGCTGGTAAATTGCTCGAACAGCTCGTTTTTGAAGGACAATATTTTGAATACCAGCGGCTTTGCCCCAGAATACCGTAGGTCATTACGCTGTGAAAATAGCTAAAATAGACTAACCGAGCTGTATCAACGTCTTGCTTTCCTGACGGCGGAGTACCGGTCGGACTGAGCCTCCCCGCTAGGATTGATATTATATTATGTGCAGTACTGAAAAACTGCAGAGTCGACAATTTCAAACACCTCTTAATCTAAGACGATTTGGCTCCTAGATTTCTAATAATCGGTAAAAGCCCCCGCAGACAGACGCCACGCGACTTTGACAGAACAATTTATGTGAAAACGTCATGGAAATTGACCTACTAGAGTTGTGTCGCGCCGGTTAGCGGAAGCCTTAAGACTAACTTTACACATGTTGTTTCCTTAATCACCCTAATCCTTAATCCCCTAAAACACCCAGATAGTTCCATAATTTCAAGAACCTGTAAAAATTCGAGATTAACACCGTATCGATTGCTCATAACAATATTTTCTAAAGAAAAGATTCCTAAGATTATTCTAGAACGAACCGAATCCGTGAACATATTCACAAGAGAGATTAATGAAGTGACGCGGAGACGACGACACAAGTTGCGTCACACGTTCACTACGCGTGCAGGTTACGTCGCACTTATTCGTCACGTTAGAACGAAGGGCATACACAGTTATATACTTGTACATAACCAGCTGGAATAACCCTGAAGGTAGGCTGATTAAGAATTGATGAGACGCATATGGTATTCAGTCTGTGGTAGCAGTTTATTATGTTTCTGCTCTCAAAACGGTGAAGGAAAACATCGTGAGGAAACTGGCATATCCCAGAACCAAAAATTCGTGTGTTCATATGGCATTCGCTAACCCGCACTGGGCCCGCGTGGTGGATTATGGCCCAATCCCGCTCACAGAGAGGAGGCCTGTGTGAGCTGTCCCAGCAGTGGGAACATTTTAGACTGATAATGCAATTCAAGTTGCTGTCAGAGCTAAAATAACTGTGCCACCGTAAGCACGGGCTTGCGGACGGCGAGTAATGGGTAGCTCGCTGTCCGGTAAGGACCAAGCCCGGGTCGACGGCGCGTTGTTCCACGCGTGCCTCAAAGAGATGTCAGCAGCAACAGATGGGGCCCGCAAGGGCCGATGCCTGCCAGGGGTGCGGGTTGTTCGAAAGAGATACCGCGGCCCCTGGCACACAGGCAACTGAGGGAACACGGGTGGGTTTTAGTCAGTATAAGTCTGACACGCCCTCCCGCTCCACCCAGAGCGAGAGAAGTTATTTGATGATTTCCCAACCAGAAAAAAAAAAAAAAAAGCTAAAATAACTGTAAAAAGAACTATAGCTCTCATTTCAATGGTTACTCAAAACCTTCACGAGAGCCGCAATGTCCAGCACACCCTGGTTCAGCCAAATCAACAAGTAGTCCAGAACCTCACCGACTTCCTCATGCTGCTACATGAGACCGAAAGCTCGTACCCGACAGGAGAGTGAAGCGAGGAATAGACGAGAGTATGTTTTACAGAATTGAAAACGTTTGTGATGGATGATTGTTAATTAGGGTGTAAATACACTGCACTTCCGCAGTTTAAACCCGACCTGAGTATATTCACATCGCTAAACAAACATCAACACAGGTGCCTCGATCCAAACAAATATTATTTCCGAATCGGCAACCATTAAACCGATTCCACACAAATTCTGAATGCGTATAGCAATAAATCAATCGCGATAAAACGATATGACTGCGGGCAGCGCGCATAACATAGGTATATCTCAGACGGATCGTTCTGGCACGACATCAAACATCGTAACGTCATGTAAACCCCAATGGCCCGAGCGTCTAACCCACCATGTCAACACACCTTTACACCTTAAAATAACATTCAGCTGTTTGGGTAAACTCGTAATTAAACAGTCTGTCAATCTACAAGGACTCTTCGTATTATAAAAACAAAATTTGCTGTTCTTAAAATCCAGTTTGTTTATCAAAACATTCTAAAAGTGTTTAAGTTTGAATTTTAATAAGCTCGCGTTATAGAATGGGAGCAATGAGCAAATAAAAGTTTTTGTTGAGAATTGTTGACTCATAAACATTGAGACCTAGAAAAACAGATTTTGAAGCTGTTGTCTTTAATTCGTATTATTAGCATAAACTCATTGCGTGGCAGTGTGGGAGGCAGGGAGATAGATGTTAATTGAGATTGACTTTTAAGATGTAAAAAATGTCCTCAAGCTTATCTGCAATCAGCACTATTTCAGTGGCATTGTAATTCGTGATTAATAGCTGTATGGTAGAATGTTTATTTACTTTTCGGATAAAATTATCTGACCCAAACAGGGCTTGTAACCGGTGCCAAAAGTACAGGTTCTGTCTCAGTAGTGAGCAGTTCTTGTAGCAGCTTGAGCAGTACCTGGGAATTGTTCCTTATGGGTACCGTTTAAGACAACTACCGGTACCTAATTCAGGTACCCGCCGCGTACTCATAATTGTAAATTATTTTCTCATGCATATTAACTTCGGTTTTTACTTATTATATCTGTTTTCTCACTAACTTACGGAAATATTTCCGGTATTTCTAATCAGACACCAATAGTACGGCAAGCGCGGTCCGAGGGGGGTCCTAGGGGTCATGACCCCCCCAATGCCGTAAACGTACAGCTTAAAATAGTAATTTTTCGAAAACAATACATTTTCTTATTAATATGTAGGTAGTCTTTGTCTGTGACCCCCCTCCAAAGTCTTTGGCTGCGACTACGTCTGTAGTACAGATACTACGACTAGTACAGGTAACACTCTGGTATTGGTTCCAAGGCTTGGTACCAAGGCCTGGTATTGGTTCTCAAAAATATCGGTGTATCAAGGCCTGGGTCTTGGCTTAAAATTTTTAGATACCTACTTATTTAGATAAAACTTAAGAAATTTCCTAGTGTTCAAATCTTACAAAATTTCATACTTTACAACATCAAAATGCTGAATGTAGACAGTATAATTATAATTTTTACAGCAGATAAAAGTTGAAAATTATTGTGTACTTACAATAACTTATACATTCCATTGATAAAATGATATTCAACAATTGAATTTGATGATGATTTTTTTTGTAGATATTTTATTGCCCTCTTTAAATACAGACACATTTTTAAACAAACAAAAATTACGTCTGCCTTACAATTTAGGTAACTTAACCATACCTTATCATTGGGCAAAACCCAAATATTTATTTCCATAATAAATTAGCACAAGTAAAGTTTTCATATGTCATGCATGAGTGACATGACTAACCAAAAAGTTGAGTTGAGTCAATACAATATAACAGTACATGTCCTTCTATTGAAGACGGAAGCAAAAGATTACAAAGCCATTTCATTGAAACAGATAAAAACAATTTATGTGTTGTTTAACTTTTTTCTCCCAATGTGAAGTCATCTTTGACCACAAAACCGTCCATGCTGAACACACATTGTAATAAGCCTACTCTTAGGTACAATATTGTAAGCAGAAATCTTTCTCTGGGTTTTTCAACCAAATTGGCTTGTTTATTTATCATTGACCCATTCTGTTTATTTGTTTACAATTTACATTATACCAAATTTTAATGTCCATATTATTTTCAAAGTTGGTGATTAATTTGTACAGTAAAATGTACATTTTAAATGAGGAAAGCTATGGGTATGGATATGCTTAATCCTGTATTTTCTGCCCTACTACACTTAGTAGAAAACTATGTTAAAAGAACTGAACTATTTAGAGTACTTACTTCAATATTTAGAAACATTATCAACATAACTTGTTATGTAACTCTCCAATCATGTGTTAGGTCCGACTAACAGTATTTCTGGATTGTTTATGACTTAAGTATAGCCGAGTCATAACTTAAAACAAGAATAACAGGTAAGGCCTTTGTTTTTTATTATTTTTCAGATTTCCTAATGGACTGAATCAAACAGCTGCATTTCTCAAGTTAGGAATGAAGGTGAATTTGTAAATATAACGAAAGGTAAAATAAAGAGTCATTTGTGGCTTGGCAGCTTACAATGGTGAGCTTTCTAGCTCATCAATGCAACCAATGAACAGTGAATTTACATGAAACAACTCAATCATTGTTTCCAATTTACTTATTATTCAAATATTGAGTAATAGGCTCGCCCCAATTACATGGGGCTTAAACATTACTAAGGAAAAGTGGGTATTCTATAGGTACACCTCTGCGTAACCTTTTAGGGAAATAAGGCGTCATGTTTTTTTTTTTGCCTTGTTTTTTGTTTCACATTTTTGGTTTTTGTTTTGTTGTAGATTAAGTATATGTTTGTGTTTTATTTTTAAACAGTATCTGCGATTGGATACGGACACTGTCTTTTTGTTGAGGCTTTTCGCAAAGCTCCATAAAGGGGTTACCTTTCCTTGTTAGCCGCATAAGTTTTTGTACAGTTGTACAGTACGCGTGTCCGCCCCCCACGTAGCCAGGTGTTCAGCTTGGACGTAAGGTAGGATTTTAGGGGACAAGGCGTCATGTTAGGTTATATTGAGTTAATCAAGTATAAAATATGCTCAGTCTCTCTAATTCGATTCCTGATTGCGCATTGTTATACTATGGTAATAAGTCTTGTCCAACGTTTAAATCAATTTAATTTAAAAGAGACACACAACTGAAGAAGATGGACTTAGAACTCAAGTACATAGAAACTACTTAACCTTGACCAAATCAGTGATGAGTTAGTAGGTCACTTATCAAGTTTATGGACTTAATTAGTGTTTATGTACAAATACTGATGCTTACCTAATTACCCTGTTCTAATACACTCAAATAATTAACTATAAAAATATTCCTTAAAAAAAGAACATCTTCTGTAAACAACAGCCTATGTCCTGTTCAAGCAATAGGGGCCTTGAAAAATACAGACCAAACAATAGTATCCAATGAATGTTCATAAGAATTATTGATTCTATTAATAGTACATCAAGTTGGTACAATAAATCTTGATTACTGCAAAGAAAACAATCATGAGTATACTAACAGAGAGCATTATTGTTTGCTGAAAATGTATCATTTCAGTCGACAGGTGTTCTATGCTGAACATAGGCCTCCCTAAAAAAAATGGGGGGTTTGCCATAATCACCATGCTTGGCAGGCGGGTTGGCGATCTCAGTATAGTGGTAAAATGCATAGTGGATGCTGCTGCCCATTCTCTAGCGAGTCCCTTAGTCGCCTTCTACGATACCCACGGGAAGAAATGGGATGGTGCTATTCTTTACGTCTGGCACCACACGGAACCAAAAAAACCAAAATGTATGCATAAAGAAAAGAAACGAATAGATAGCTTGTTTAAACCTGCATCAGCAACAAGTGGAAAAAGGTTGCAACAAAAAAGGGCAGGTGACAGGTAAAGCAAAAAAAAACCCTTTGTCCATGCTCAGACATGGATGCATGGCTATTTTGTTAGACTTTTGATATATAAATACAGCGCATATGGATGCCATAAAAAAACTGGTACGAAGCCATAAGAATCTGCAGGGCAAATATAGCTCAATGTCTCTTTTTATATTATGTGACCATAACCTATCCTAATATCATTTTTTTGTTTGTCTTTTTGGTATTCTGCCAGGCAGGGCTGTACTGAGATTATGGAAGGCTAAAACATTACATATTGTCCCAAAAATAGACTGAATACTTAACTTTTTAATTAGAAAGTATTGAGAGAAGTCTTTAATACAGGTTTGTTTGACATTTGTTGGCCAAATGAATGGCCAATTCAAATAAAAAGGTTGTTCACATTGTATCTGTACACAAGTATTGTGCAGATCAAAGCTGTACCTACTCAACAACACACCTACATACAATATTATTTACACTGACACTGGACTTAGCTCTTACACAATACTTTAATTAAATTACTTATAATTTTCAACCTTCCTCTTTCCAATGAGTGTGTTATAATGTCACTGTGTACAGTGGTTTCTCACTGCCCAACATAGGTTATCAGCAAAGTGTCGTCGTTACGACGCACTAACACCACAACATCCTTTGTCGAGCGTGGATGACGCACGATCAAGCCTACCCTGTCAAATAACACATATAGTTGTGTAATGCACAATCAGACATACGACTCACCTTCGACCCTAAATATCTTCGATTTAATGGCAAAAATGGTGTCCGTGGGCAACACGGTCATTTCAAATGCGGTTCCTGTGAGGGTCTCCACAAGAACCTCCATCGTAGACTGACTCGGGCCGTCATCCTGGAAACCTTTGGATCTATTCGACAGTCTCTCTGGGCATCCATGTTGTGACATTTCACACGCGGTACACAACAATTGACTATCTGCACCACATCGCAATTCACAGAAATGTTTTCACAAAAGTTAAATAAGACACGGAGCACTCAGGACAATCGCACGATGACGGAGTAAAGTTAAATTCACTGCTACGGACAGACATCGAACATGGTTGAAATTGTTGTACTAATCATGCGAAATAGGAAAACAAAGGAATTTTTTACTAATCTATTATTATTTTGCAACAAAAATAATATTACAGTGAAATAAATTCTTCGTGACAGACGATTATTTTTTTCTGTTGATTGATAGTGAATGGATGAATGAGTCATTTGACTGTTCGGAACGTGGAACTTTACGTTGTCAATGGATTCGTTTAATTTTCTTTTTTTGCCTTATTTCATGATTGACAGCATGTTGTTTTTATAACTTTGTGCCTATAAACTATTTGGGTATTTGATTTTGCTTATCTTTTAATTTGGAAGAATGCCTTTGTAGATTTAAATCAAAACAACATAATTATTTTGTTTGGAAATTTTAGAAACAATGTTTTATTTTTTCCTTGGTAACATTACAACCGAATGAAAGGAAATCGTTCAATGTCATCATTGACTGAGTCAATTGTCTATGCTGACAATTTCTTTTCCATCGTTTTCTGTTCACAGATTCGGAGGTTAGAAACATGGTGCGTAAACTTTTTGAAATAAATAAGTACTAAATAGTGCAATTAACCAGTAACCAACCGGAACAAAACCTGTAGTGTTATGAATCAACAATTCCCAATCAATGTGCCATATTTCGGCTTCGCCAGAACTTTGAAATACACGCGTCGTCTTTGTCAAGTTGAGCATGTGGCTTCATGAACGGATGATTTCTGTTTCCAGACTCGCAAACGCCGTAACGGAGGACGGGCCAAGCACGGCCGTGGCCACGTGAAGGCTGTGAGGTGTACTAACTGCGCTCGTTGCGTACCTAAGGACAAGGCTATCAAGAAGTTTGTGATTAGGAATATCGTCGAAGCGGCCGCCGTCAGGGATATCAACGAAGCCTCCGTATATGCCTGTAAGTATTATATCTCAAGCATCCGTTCTGTCACTATTCCATACATTGGTGTTCCACAGTGATAATCAACAAACATTCCTAACCTAAAATATAATTTAGTAGCTATATTCTACTTTATCATGAACATAGAACTTCTTACGATCCTCCATTTGCTCCATTATCGCGGCCTAATATTTATTCCCTCCTTAGACCTGACCAGTTTACGGGTTGCTGATAAGATCTTGTAAACTTATCATTATAAGCAGAAATGTTTCAACCTAAACTAGTAACCCTATTGCTCCATGTCATACCCACAAGAAGAGTTGAAGACTGGAAAACTTCATTTACAATAATTCCAGTCCTATTTTTATTTTGTATCACATTTATTGTTGCACATAACATCGGTTTGAGGCCCTTTCGATATTGCAGTTTTGCCTGGTGCCCTTAAGTGTATTCTCCAACTCTGCCCCTAAGACGACCCACTGACCATTTTGAACCAAACAATTTTTACACTAAGCCTTTTATTTTATTCCACAGCATTCCAGCTGCCCAAGCTGTATGCAAAGCTCCACTACTGCGTCTCCTGCGCAATCCACAGCAAGGTTGTGCGCAACAGGTCTAAGAAGGACAGGAGGATCCGTACGCCACCCAAGAGCAACTTCCCTAGGGACATGCAGCGCCCACAAAATGTGCAGAGGAAGTGAAGTGGTAATCAATAAAATATAAGTAAATCTATCTGTTTGTTTTACTTCTGTTGTTTCGCCACCTATGCTATGGAAGAAAACTTAAAGTGAATCTTTTCAAAAAAAATCCATACAAACTTCCTGAGTGTATTAGTCCACTGTTCGACAATGTACATCAAAAATTCAACATGGTACGGTTTTGTCTCATTATAAATAATATCTGGATGACTATGTGGATGACTGATCTTTGCTTCGTTTTCTTCTTTTTTTGACGTTTTCTAAAAATGAAACCTAGCTAGGTCGATCTATCACCCCCGAAACCCCTTGAATACTAAATTTCATGTAAATCGTTGGAGCTATTTCCGAAATTCAGATTATATACATGTACAGGATAAGTTTTTATCCAGTGCGCAAACTGTAACCATGAATTCAGTGTTAGCATTTTAGATCACCCAGTGCAGAAATTTTTCGTCAGTAATACAAAAAAAATCAACCGTGCTGGACGCAAAAGAATAAGACCATCCCATCTCTTCCCGTGGGTGTCGTAGAAGGCGACTAAGGGACTTACCAGAGAATGGGCAGCAGCGTACTCTATGCATTTTACCACCATAGTTCACCATACTGCGATCGCCAATCTGCCTGCCAAGCGTGGCGATTATGGCCCCCCTTTTGGGGGAGGCCTATGTCCAGCAGTGTACGTATTTTGGCTGAAGTGATTAGTAGGATATACAAGAATTGCTTGTATAAAGGTATTAGATTGTCTGTACGGAAACAGAATACAGTAAAGCCATTAAAAAGTTAAGAGCCAACAAAGATCCGTTTTTCTTGCTAATTTAGCCTGACTTTGGGCGTGTTTATATGGCATGCCAATTTTTATGTAGGTATTCTATGTACTTGACGGTGAAAGTGTTAAGTAATAAAAGAAGTCTAAAATCTGCAAAACCAAGTCTGTACCAACCAAGCTGAATTATCGAAAAGTTCAATAAACTTAATTGGTAAAACCTGATCTTCCGAAGGAGGACTTTTCTTAATTCTTTACGCGCCTGTCTTAGTATAAATGATCCTGCATTAACTCAATAACTTTGTGCGTGTAAACTAGCGTCTAACTGCTCGTCACTGATACTACCTCTGTCGGACACGATGCCTGGTGAGACAGCGTGCTTTTTAGCCAGGCCCACCAGTGAGTTCGCGCCTGCGACCAGATTCCCCTTAAATCCTAAGTTATTTTTATTCTGATGTCGAATTACCCTTTCTTTGCTGTAAGTCTGAGAATTTTATTGTCTCGTATTTTATTATTGTGAATCATATTTTTTTCACCATGTAGCCTGACACTGACATGCAAATTACTAAAATGTAAGATTTTGAATTTCACGGGCTACCCTGAGGCCCTAGTGAGCGTGTTCGGCGTTCCGATTGACCCTGAATTGGTGCTGGACCAATCGGAGCGCCAAACGCGCTCACTGCGTTTGGTGTAGATGGTTAAATGAAACTACACTAGGGCCTCTGATTCCCTTATCAAGTAAATTAACAGACACTTATATCTCGAGCCCATAGCCAATATTAGCCACAGAAGTATCAGGCGCGGACAAAGTGGAGGGGTCCTAGGGGTCATGACGCCCCCCCCCCCAAGTTGCAAACGTAAATCATAAAATAGTAATTTTTCGAAAGTATAATACATTTTCTTATTAATATGTAGGTAGTCTTTGTCTGTGACCGGGCCCCCCCCAAAGTCTTTGGCTGCGACCGCGCCTGAGTAGTATCAGCTCTGAACATACAAATAACCTCACCAGTATCATCATTATTTTGCCCTTATCCCAATTTCTTTGGGGTTGATACAACATGTTTTTATTCCATATTTCTCAATTAGTCATTATCTTGGTAGTCACACCCTTTCTAGAACTCTTTTCATTCTCAAAACTTTCCTCGGCGTTTTCCTCATACCACGTCCACCACCTGGCAAGGGTCACCGAAACGATCAATTTTTACGTGATTGATACACATTGATGCGCAAATTGATCGCCTACCAAATGCAATTGAAAATATTACTACAATTATAATTGATGGCAATTGATCGGGGTCGGGCCCTTCAGAACTGCGAATCTTTATGGATGGATCCAAATCAGGTGGTGGCACTAATGCCAGAATCTTCTCGGACAAGTTCAACATTCACAGAGCCACAACCCTAATGTTGTCGCTAGGTGTATGTTGTGTTCCTCCGATCCACACTTAAGATAACAAGCCTGGGCTATACGAGTGTCACCGCTGCCTCGACTAGTTGGGATAGCCCCAAAGAGCCCAGAGGAGAGTAATATATGGATAGCCCCAATAAAATAACCATTCAATGGATCATAGGACATAGCGGTGCGTTAGGCAACGATGCAGCTGACGAAATCACCAGAAAGTTTGAACACCAGTGGGACCTGAACCTATCGCGCCACTACCCTTCGGGTAGGTCCCTGCGTACTCTGGTAAGGAAATGCACCAGGGACCAACATCACTAACTATAGTTGGACCAAAGTGGGTGCAGGCAGGCTAAGGAAGCAGTTCCTATTATTGATGGTTGGCTTACCAGGGTCGACAATCTTAATACCTAGTGGCATCAAAAAGTACTCTGTGTGCCTTACGGAACAGGCAGCCTGACTTACACACTATAGACTACAGCAGCTATAACTGGCCACGGGTCATTTAATAAACACCTCTTTGTCATTGCGAGTCACGGACGGTCCGCTATGCAGAGCCTGCATGGAGGACGACGAGACAGCAACTCATGTGCTTCTACTGCTAACTGCCCGGTGGTTGCTAACTACAGGGCAACGTTCTTCGGTAACCCAGCACCCTCCGTGTGATTGTCAGTAATACCAAGGGACTTCCTTGAGGAGTTGTGGTGGATCGAATAATAGATTTTACCACCCGTACGTTCCTGTGGGATAATTTCTGACCTCCACGCCTCTCGCGGATAAATTGTTATGGAACAAGACAATGACAGGTTGGTCCTAGGGGTGCGATCGCTGAACTGAGTGTCTGAAGGTTGGGCAGTGTGAGATAGTTGTAAGTACTATCAAACGCACGTACTTTTGTAAGGGTTCCGTGTGGTGCGGGACGTAAAAGAATAGCACCATCCCATTTCTTCCCGTGGGTGTCGTAGAAGGGGACTAAGGGACTTACTAGAGAATGGGCAGCAGCGTTCTCTATGCATTTGACTACCATACTGCGATCGCCAATCCGCCTGCCGAGCGTGGCGAATATGGCAAATGTCCAGGCTTAGGGAGGCTTATGTCCAGCAGTGGACGTCTTTCGGCTGATATGATGACTGTTAAACGACTTACATTGCTGTTTGAGTATTGAGTTCTTGAGTGGAGGCCGTGAATCGGAAAATGTAGTGTGGGGCGCCTGGCACTCCTCCTTGGTACATGGATTATGCATAGTCGGCGTATGACGTTCCCACTGCCGTGACACGCGTCCTCTCGGTAAGAGGGAGGGGCCGTAATCCACCACGCGGGCCAGTGCTGGTTGGTAGGTGTTTCCGAATTTTTGCTTCTCTGACGTGCCGGTTTCCTCACGATGTTTTCATCCACCGTTTTGTCTGGGTTCGAAGTTTGTGTGGGACCAGTGGGGCCACCACTGGTCTCATCGGATCAACAACCTTAAAAAGGCGACTGAATGCGATCAATGCGACACTGCGCAGATCGGATAGTACCGTGATCGGTTGAGGTGATAAATTAAATAAAACCACAGCATAAATAATAATGATGTATACCACTGCTATTGATAATTAAAAATACAAAATAATCAACCTTAACACATAGATGTAGAGCTTAAATTACGTTTCATAGTCATCATCTTCACGCTTTCGTTTCTGGGCCACGGGGTCGTCGTGCTCCATTTTGACGGGTTGGTGTGCTGATGGCCCGGCGGTTACCCTGACTGCGGGCTTGGCTACCACCTGGAAACGGTTATGTTTTAGAGAAAGGTAAATATGAAGGATTTGATTAATGTCTTTACACTATAAATGATCACATGT
Source organism: Polymixis lichenea (assembly GCA_949091785.1). Taxonomy (NCBI): domain Eukaryota; kingdom Metazoa; phylum Arthropoda; class Insecta; order Lepidoptera; family Noctuidae; genus Polymixis; species Polymixis lichenea. The sequence goes on along the minus strand of OX420951.1, from coordinate 21,463,374 downwards.
GTATTAAATCTGCTTAATGATTGGATTCAGCTAGTTCAGCTACAATGCTTTTAAAACAACAGACAAATATTTTAACTGCACTACCACAAATGGCAATGAGAGTCATTCATAGTCGTCTACTCCTATCATAGATCTATGGTTCATCTACATTCCAGTTTAGGTTGATCTATGAGGCTAATTAGTTTGGCTGCCATGGCGCATGCACAATGGTCCACCTGTAGGTCGAAGTGCGGAAACCAAACCCTCTAACATAGAACATACAACTCCACGCCCAAGATACAGGCTGTGCCAATGCTATCTACTTATATGATTTTTTTTTTAATATAAAATTAAATACTATTTCAAATTTTTTAATATATTACACTTTTTCTGAACCACTGGGTGCTTCAGGGTATGGGTGATCTTTATAACTCGGGACCCTCTTTCCTCAGATGCTTTTGTCTATTTAAGATTGTGCATTATATTAGGTAACATGATGTTGATTTATGATTATAATTGTACAAAAAGTCTCAATTATTTAAACCTTACCTTAGTGCCAGAAGTGAATTTGAGAACAGGTTTAGGAACAACAGTAGCTTTGGGTGCGGCAACATTGACAATGGCGCCAGGTGGCCTCTTCACCACTACATTCTGTGAAGGAGGTGGCTTGGACGTAGTAACTGTTTTTAGAGATGGCACTGCTGAGATTGTCGGCTTCGGTGGGGCTTTCTTGACTGCAGGCTTGAGGCGGTAGTTGCAGGCTGACAGGCAGTAACTGAGAGGACAGTTTTAATACGTTAATAATGGTAAAATTGTAACAGAAATGAGAGTTAATATTAGGTTAAATATCATATTCCATAGTAACAAGTCAAAAATCATTTAAGTTTTTGTTAAGCAAGTAGGTACATATTATGTTGCATTATTCTTTTTTAGTGCTATGTCTTGCCTCACATCATCATTCTCCTACCCTTATCACAATTTATTTGGGGTTGGCGCAACAAGTATTTTCAGAAGCATCCGGTTAGACTGGAAGCCACCCCAACACATTTGGGGAAAGGCAGGCAGATGATACACGATTCATTTGCTAGGACCTTGTAGACACTAGACACTGCAACAATGACAGTTTCACTCACCGATCTGGCGGCAACCGTAGTCCACAGTGCGGCTTGATCATCGGCAGAGGATTGACATTCTTTACCCTCGATATCTCCAACAACACTTCCCTCGGAGGAGGACTCGTGAACGACTTATCTAACTGCATCTGTACAGCCAGCCTAACATCTTCCAGATCAATTGTTTTCTTCTTTGAGTGAGTTGCAAACACTCGCGCGTCATCCAATACTGATGTTACGTACCGGTACGTGAACTCAAGCAGCTGGTTCACGACCCGCGGCTCGTAGTCTGTAATGCCCACCTCCTTCATTATCGTCATGATTACTTGTGCGTCTTTTGGTATGTGTTTCGCTTGGACGTTCGCTTTGGATTTGTCTTTCTCCGACATTTTAGCGGTTTTGCGTAAAAGTTTACACCTAATTAATTACTTAAGATACTTCTGAAGAAAGCTGTATTTATTTATCAAATTCCGGAAGAATAACGACCCTATATAATTTTACGCACTCACTATTTATTGATCGTACTCGTTTATTACCTTTCTTCCGAGTAGTTCCGAGTAGAGGTAAGTCGTATATACTGGGCCAGGTATATATACCAAGTATGTGCTGTCCAGTACGCAGCCCGGGTACAGACCGAAATACTGGGTAAATACCTTGAAGGTATGACGTCATACGTATAGGCTAATACGATACGAACCGCTACCACAAGGTAGCGGGCAGTTCGTGCGGCATCAGCACGCCCCACCGTGCGCCGAAGCTACCCTACAGCAGGACCCGAAGCTAGTGGTGAGCGTTGAATGAACGAACTGGTTTTTTAGACTGTTTATTCGACCTGAACTGTTCGACTAGTTTACTGTCCACAGATAAACCAGTTTATTCGTGAACGACATTTTACGCATGCGACCGGCGGCGGCGACAACTTGATTTCGCTGTACACGTAGTCGACGCTCGACGGAACGGAACGAGTGAACACGAACACTGCCGAAGGCCGTTTGTTATTGATTCTCTCTCTCTCATGCAGAAACGAACGTTCATCTCACTGAGCGAACGCTGTTAAATGAAAATAGACTCTATAACAAAACGATAGATACCGATCTCTATTTATTTCGTTGAATTCGTTTATCATACATACAAGTTTATTAGTCAGCCTGCCAGTCCTAACCCTGGAAAAAGTATGAAGAGAAGTTCATTTCGATTCCCAAGTACAGTTCATCTATCCGTCGATTAGTAAACTAGTTTCAACTAAACGACCTAATCTGATTGTACAATAAACGGTGGATAAACTCCGTGAACATAAATTCGTTTATATGCTGTTCAGTCTATTATGTAAACTAGTCGAAAATTAAACTGTTTTATCAACTAGTTTATTGTATGCGGTAAACCAGTTTCGTTTCGTCGACGGTAAATACGTGAACGACCCACTCCTACCCGAAGCGTCATTCGTGCTTCAGGAACGTTCGTTCGATCTAATTCAGTTAGAAAAAAAATATCCATATGTCTACGTCCTTATATAGCTAATACATATAGCTAAAAAAAATTATTACATATAAAAATTATGATTGTAAATAAAGTGATTTGAAATCTTTTAACTACGCCGGCTAGTTATTCAGTTTAACTATAATTAATGTTATTTTGCATAAAGTTATACCTAAATAAATAGCACTCATTAATATAACTATCATCAATTCATCATACTCTTAGCCGACAGTCCTAAGCTGGGTAAAGTAGGAAGGAAAGATTTCATATCTCTTTATTGCATATGTATACTTGAAACGTCGTACCTACATTATATTGGAGGTATACCATCCTTATCGCATACGTTTACTTATCGAAATCATAACACACCCAAATACTTATAAGTATTTTGAAACCCAATTTTTGTACCAGGTATTTAGCTATACCCATACCTTGAAGGCCGGGTATGGAGATTAGCAAGTATAACTCATCTCTAGTTCCGAGTTGACTTGACAGCTGGCTACGACATTTTGTTTTGAGTGTCAGTTGAACTAGACATGGTTCCAAACGTTCGAAAACAAATACCAATAATACATTTAATTGAATATGTTAAAAAAAAAACATCTATTATTACTGTATGCTCTCAATATTACAAATCTATTCAATGATTTGTAGAGAATTACAGGTATACTCAGTATACACTCAGGAGGTGATTAGATTCAGGCTTTAATTTTTGGACGAATATTTAAAACTATTGCCACCAAAATAATAAAACTACCAAAATAGTCGAAAATGAAATATTTTACCGTATCAAAGCTACTGGAGCGATTTTGTACACGTTCAATGTAACGATACGTTCAACCACAGACTACATAGAGATACTATCGTTCAACCAATTAGGAGTATATCGAGTACAACTTCATTTTCGGGATTGTTAGCTAAGTTTTACTCCCCGGTCCTGCGGACCCCGCAACTTTGTGAAGTACTTTTTAATAAATCCCTAAATAAGGCTGAAAATAATATGTTTTTAAGTAAGATATTTTTGGTAGTTTGACGCGTCCTACGTAAGTAAAACATGAACGTAGGGTGATTTTTGAACTGACTCTTAGATCCTACGTTCCCTTGTTTCTAAAGATTTTGAGCACAAGTTAACATGACGATATAAACTTACCCTCTTCCCAACTGTGTTGATGTCGGCTTCCAGTCTCACTCGATGCAGCTGAATACCAGAATTATACATGGAGCGACTAGCTATCTGACCTACACAACCCAGTTACTGGGTAAAACGATACCCATTGGTAAGACTAGTTATCAGACTTTCGGGCTTCTGACGACCCGTAACGACTGTTAAAGATCAACAAATAACAACCGGAACCAACGGCTTAACGTGCCAACGGACCAACTGCGGCAAGCGTAGCTTAACCTGATCGACCCGTGCGGCTGTAATTACCTATCTACCCTGCATAAGTTGACATAACTCCTATTTGTGAGTACCAGGGCGAAGGATTAGTTTTGCCCTCCCAGGCTTTAGACAGACTTTCTGCCACTTTAGATAAGTACTATTGTAATCGAGCTTATCGACCGTAAGCTTCAGCGCCTCGTACTAGCGTGCTTGGCCCATGAATTAGAAACTAGCCCACAAAACAATTATTAGGTATATACACCTTGTATCACACTGCGATAACTTATAGCAGTGGCGGATTATCCATAAGGCAAACTAGGCACGTGCCTAGGGGCGCGAGGTTACAAGACCCCCGCGTGGAAATTTTTAAACGCACAAAAAATTTAAAGAATATTATCAATAAAAATAACAAAATGAAAACTATTTATTTTTATTTAAGAAAATAATAGCAAGTTCGGTTTAGTCGCTTATCTAAATATTGAACTTATCTGGAACAGAGTTTGGAGCAAAAAAACAAGCACGTAAATGTTTAGTAAACAAATGTACTCAGAACAGCCTAAAGCAACAAGTCAAACTTGCCATGACTATTTTAGAATAAATAGATGTATCTACCGGAGCGCGTGAATATTAACCTGGCTAATTATTATCTTGATTTCAGATCGTTATGTTTTATTTTATAATTTTTATTTAGTGAAAGTTATAAAATACTAACGAGAACTTTCCCATTACAATAATGAGATACTTACACATATTTTTGGCTAGTAAGTTTAAAAATATCAGGTTCTAATTCTATCATTGTTACAGTTTAAGGCCATTCTCAGACAGTGTCCTACTTTCCCACTTAAAAAAAACTCAAAAGCCTGTCAAAATTTAATTAATTAATTAAAACAAAATTAAAACTTTAATTGAAAAAAGGACAACGTAACAGTAATATCACCGAGATATAGAATTCTAAAAAATTACTTACAGTTGATATCAATTGGGAGTCAAACGAAATTTGTTAAATAAATTTTAGCATACAAAATACCAAAATTCGAATTAAAAAATTGACAAGAAGATTTGATTGCGGCGGTAAGTCCCCACTTTGAGGAGTGGATTGAGAGGCTCCACGGCGTCCTCACCTTCCGCCTGACGCAGGTCCTTATCAGACACGGTTGTTTCGAGAGGTTTCTGTTTTGCATAAGGCGAGAGGAAACACCCGGGTGTTTCCATTGCGTAGATCGCCTAGAGGACACGGTGGAGCATACGGTGGAAGTTTGCCCGGCTTGGGCGGAGCGCCGCCGTGTCCTCGTGGAGGCGATCGGCGGCAGCGATCTCTCGCGACCGGCCCTGGTCCAGGCCATGGTACGGAGTGAGAGTGCATGGGTAGCCGTCACCTCCTGCCAAGCAGTGATGCTCACGAAAAGGGAGGCGGCGCAAGTGAGGGAGAGGCAGTATATGCGCCCTCACGGCCTTAGCCGCCGCAGGAGACGCCCTGCGCGTCGGGAATCCCAGGCTGATTCCCAGCCACCGTAGGCGCGGACTTGCGGACGGCGAGTAATGGGTAGCTCGCTGTACGGTAAGGACCAAGCCCGGGTCGACGGCGCGTTGTGTTCCACGCGCGCCTCAAACAGATGTCAGCACCAACTGATGGGGTCCGCAAGGGCCGATGCCTGCCAGGGGTGTGGATTGTTCGAAAGAGATACCGTGGCCTCTGGCACACAGGCAACTGAGGGAACACGGGTGAGTTTTAGTCAGTAAATTCTGACACGCCCTTCCACTCCACCCAGAGCGGGAGAAGTTATTCGACGGCTTCGCTAGCGTGACATGTGACTATCCCGCAATAAAATTATCCTATATGTTAATTCAATGAACAAGGTACCTTCATACAAAGTTCTTCATAATCTGGTAAGTTGTTTTTGCATGAACGAGAAACAAAAATGCATCCCATTACCCTCGGAAACTTTCGCGCTTATAATATTCGTAAGATGGCAACCAGAGGGGCGCTGATGAGGTGCTAGCCTAGGGCGCTGTAGACATTTAATCCGCCTCTGACTTAAAGGATGAAACAGGAGTGCAAGATAAGTAGCTGTAGAGATGAGTAAATCCATCGACTTCCCATGAGAGTAGTTTGAGCCTCTCACTTAGTAACTGTGTTCGCTTGTAGTAGGTATATTTGGCTGAATTTATAAATCAAACAAACTGTTTATAATAACCATTTCGATTTATTCAGTTAAAATATGAAATAACTTACGTGTACAGTAAAAATAAGTTGTTTGTTAGATAGTCATTGAAGTGTTAACTCAAGTGTGTATGTATGTATGTATATCGCTAGAAGCCGCGCGGCCTGCGTCTCAACATGGCGACTACCTTAACACCTTGTTTACCAAGTGTACTAAAATACATTCTAATGATTATATTATTGTAATTTGTAATAGGTACATTAACATATAAATGGACAATTTGGACGTACAGTTGTGGTTTTTATTTACTATAGTGATAAACAGAATGTTCTAAGGTTACACAGCATGTTTCCTTCACTTTCGTTCCATAAATATTAAGTGTTAATATTTACAAATTTTATACTAGACCTAAAATATTAAATATTATTGTATACTCTCGCAAATGTATTATAATTTCATCTTTTTACGTTTTAAACACAGTTGTCTTATGTCTTCAAGATCTTAATGCCGCCAAGCAGCCCTTTTAATTCGTTTAGACTACAGTCTACCATTGCCAAGGAAGTGAAACTTCAATAAAATGTACAAAATATACAATTATAAATTATGATCCATTTTTACTTAAGTTTGAATTTATTGGCCATTGTAGATTTATATTTCTGAGGAAGCCTACCTCAAGTTTCAATGTGGGTAGCGAAATTGACAAAAGCGACGTACCTATATTTTTTATATTTTACTCTTAATATTCATGTAGTACCTATAACGTTATGGAACAAAAGTAAAGCAACATCTCAAACGTACGAGCGATCAATTCATCGTTTAATGAAAATCTTGTCGAAAATTAAATCTATTGTGTCGTCCGTGATATGTTTAGAGCCGAAATCATTAAATAATATGAACGCTGATGTATGACCGCTCACGAAGGCGAATAGAAAATGATGTATTATTGCTTTCGTAATAACGTTATTAACGATTATACAAAATGATGCGCGCATCACAAACATGTTACCGTCCTGCTTTAATGTCTATAGCTAATAAATTGTGCTATATGCTGAAACCATCCATTAGACTATCATCATTCTTTATTATCCTTATTCATAATTATATCACCTAGTGAGGTTTCAAACAATAACCTACGAATCCCTCACACGTTAAGCCTTTGATGAAGAGTAAAACAAATCACTTCATGTTAGCTTCATAGAAATAAAATCCGTACTATTGAAATCCTAAATGTAGAAGAGACCAGAACTAGTTCAGGACTTTATTATTTAATCCTAACGAGACTTATTATGTGTCTACAAAGCGAACCTTTCGAGGCAAGTATTCAACGTATTTATTCACTTATGTTAACTATTTCCCGCGAAATGGGATTAACAACCTCAATATAACCGCCGGTGCTACCGACTGTGTATTTGTAAAATGTGATCGATAACTATTTCTATGAGAACTCGATGTCTATTACGTATTTCGTTTTCAGTTCTCTTCAGCAACGTGTGAGGTGACCTATATGAGACTAATTAGGTAGAAATGTACTTAATGATCTACTCTCGTACACTCAATACAATATTATCAACAACGTAACTAGGGTCTACTTACGAAAAAACTATGAACATCACAAAATCCCGAGTAAACTATCAGACGATGTGTATGGCTAAGAAACAAATTATAATACAAGTTCATGGATCACTCATTATTTACCTCACAATTGCAAATTCGTACAAAACTCACTAGTATTCGAGTACCTATGGCAAAAAGGTTGTGAATGGCACTGTACTATTAATTCGTTTACAAAAACTTCAAAGTTATTGGCAAATTGGGATAAGAACAGAAATCTGCAATAGTGATCATTTAAGATAATTAATATTAAAATATAATATAAATTCATAATTGCACAATTAAATTGAACATAATATTTTACAATAAAACAGTATAAGCTCAACTCTTTATTATTAATATTTACGAATAATTCATACAGTATTATAATTAAAAATTAAAACAAAAAGTTCATAGATAAAATATTGCATCATATTAAACAGGGAATCACTTAAGTCATTTATTCATTAATGTATTTTATTACAAAAATATTCAAACATATCAAAGTCAGTCCATACGCAGAAAATCACCAACTTTATGTTTTGCAATTCGCAAAAGGCACGGTGAACCTAGTCCACATTTTTCCCATACAAACTTCGGGAGTGTATTACTCCACTGTTGGACAATGTACATCAAAAATTAAACATGGTATGTTTTTGTCTCATTATTAATATTGTCTGTACGGAAACAGAATACTAAAATAAAAAGTCATTAAAAAGTTAGGAGCCAACAAAGATTCGTCTTTCTTGCTAATTTAACCTAACTTTGGGCGTGTTTTAGTAATAAAAGAAGTCTAAAATCTGAAAAACCAAGTCGGTACCGACAAAGCTCAAATATCGAAAAGTTCAATCAATTTTATTGGTTATTGATTTTTGCAGTGGCTTTTTCATAAAACCCGATCTTCCGAAGGACTGTTCTTAATTATTTACGCGCCTGTTGTACTATATAAATGATCCTACATCTCACACAATAATGTTGTGCGTGTAGACTAGCGTCTAACTGCTCATCACTGATACTACCTCTATCAGACACGATGCCTGGTGAGACAGCGTGCTTTTTAGCCAGGCCCATCAGTGAGTTCGAGTCCGCGACTAGGTTCCCCTTAATGCAAATTAATTGTCCAAAGTCGTGAGACACGGATGGGGCGTGTAGGAACCGAGCATTCAAACTGTTGAGCTTATTTTAAAAGCATCCCATATAGGTAAATTAAAATTACAGCTTACCACTATTTATATCATAAGAAACAGGAAGAAACTACAAATAGACAAGTCCATAACGGTATTTAAAATAATACAAACAAACCGGTACATGATAGAGTACAAATTTACTTCAGCTACGCTACGGGTTATTCTCTGTTATGCTGCCTAATTTTATAATGGTAGTGTCTGAAACATTCACTCTCCGTACGCAAGAAAATGAACGAGTCAAATTACTTTTTCCTATACTTTGCACTTGATTTCATTCCGTCGAGTATTGCACATAACATTTCCACGATAAATATATACATCAGTTAGTTATAGTATGTATAACGTGTCGATCACTTGTAGCTTTGTTACCGCCGGATTGGCTACACCGCAAGTAGCCATCTCACGAAACACGTCTGGGTTTTATGTGTTGAAAATTGTCCTGGCACTGTGTTCGTGGATTAGATCTCGGCGGTCAGCTCTGCTGAAGCCTGCGACAGATAAAATAGGGATGAATATCAGAAATATTAAATTTAACTTTTGGTAGAATTTAAAAGTAACGCTGACAACATTATCATCCAAATAAGTAGGAAATGAGAAATACGAGGGTAGAGATTAAAAGAAGTGGCGGTGTATCTGGCTGCCGATTTTTAAAAACAATATTTAGTCATGGTTTATTTATTAGTAAATTAGTTAGCGTAATTTTCTCTAAATCTATAAATAGTTTGATTTTAAGAGACGAAAGTGAATAAATTAATGTTCACATGAATGCTGTTCTAATATTGGTAAGTGAACGAACTTATTATCACTCTTTAATTCACTGTAGGGGAAGGCAGAGCCCAAATTACACGTGTGTCTATAAGTGGTACAGGTCACTAAAAAGTTGTGTAGAAATCGGTTAACATGGTATGGGCATGTAATGCGGTGGGACTGAGGAAAATGTCGTGAGAAAGTTTTACGTATGAATGTGGATGAAAAGAAGTGCAGGGGAAGACCAAACTACCATAGAAACGATGGAAGGACAGTGTGAAAGATGATGTGTATAGAGTATGTATGGTGCGTGGCGCCGTGCGCGCCTACCTATGTGGCGAGCGCGGGCTGCGCGTGGTCGGGCGGCGCCTGGTGCGCGCTGGGCGGCGGCGGCGCGGCGTACTCCACCACCTCCTGGTAGATGAGCTGCTTCCACTGGTCCACCGTGTGCTCGCGCTCGTCCACCGAGTGGTCGTACGACGCCGGCGCCGGCTGGCGGCACACAGGGTCACATTAGACATCACTCCAGACGTAGGTTACTCAAAAATATCACATTATCCCCGTGGAGCTATGACTGAACCAAATACAAGATATTTTTCCCCAGGATTTCCCCAAAATTTCCTACATTTCCCCCTCACTAGATTGCAACATTTCCTAGATTTTCTACCACTAGATTCCACAGATTCCGAAATTTTCCTCTACTCTATTGCAAAATTTCCTACATTTTCCCCCATTAGATTGGCAACATTTCACCCTTTACATTACAAGATTTCTCCCATCGCTACGACCATAAAGAGCGTGTCTCACCGCGTTGACCTCTCCCTCGTCGTACCACACGTTGATGTACGGGTGCAGCAGAGCCTCGTCCACAGAGATGCGCCGCTCCGGGTCGATGACCAGCATGCGCGACAGCAGGTCGCGCGCCTGCGACGCCTGCACGGAACAGAGGATATTCGTTCAAATAAGTGTATAATTTTCTTCAATATTTTTTATTACGTCCGTGTTTTTAAGGATTTGTAAGGTAACCTCTCGACAATTATAGTCTCTAAATGTAAACTTTTTTTGTTCCAAGAAGGTTAAGATGTCTGTGCTGTTAGGGAGGACAGAGCGCCACTTCTTCCCAGACAAAACACTAGAAAGTGGTGAAAGGCAAAGGTTTTGGAAAACTCTTAATAATATGTAATTTCGATGTTCGAAAAGTGCTGATTGTCAGCCTAATTTTAATAAATGACTTGATTTTAAGCTTTGAATATTAAAAATAATTAATTGGAACGGTTATACAAGTTATCTGAGCATTGCCCAATAATTGTAAGCCAAGCAAAGTGTTAACAGTTTGGTTGGTCTGCAAATATTTTGTAATTGCTAGCTTTATATATTTATTAAAGCTTTACGCACAAGTAAATAAAATACTGTACAATGGCGGACTTGGAGGCATTTTCAACCTGTCTGACTAAGGGTGATGCAGAGACAAAACATGGCAGGTGCAACATATGGGATTAGCGCTTGGATGTTTCTACAAACTTCTAACGGATATGTTCATCTCACGCGCCTTCATTTGAACATTGATCATGAACATTGAACGTGACCATTTAACATGAACAGTGAACATTGAAGCAGTGTGACCTTGAGCCTGTTGTGCTCGTTGCTGTCGCTGGGGAACAGTATGTCCGGGAACAGTCGCTCGAAGCTGTAGCCGGTGTAGCGCGGCCGGTTCTCCACGTAGTTGCGCACTGTGGGCTGCAGGCGCGCCATGAAGGCCGCCGACGGCGTGCCCAGTTGCTCTGTGAACGATTTCATAATTATTGTTGAACATCATGCCATGATAATTGTAGTGGAATTAGCGCTTAAGTTGCCGAAGTTAGCTGGCTGTCCCGATCTGTTGTATGACAGGGCGGGATCGTCTTTTTAAAGAAAACTGTGCTAAAATCTAAAAACTTAAATAATTGAAAGTATCATAGAGACACGTGTGAAAATGTTTTTTGCACGATCATTTATTTCTGAAATCTTACCTTTGTATATCCATATTCGGTAACAAATGCCAAATTACTGAAATCAATTTGCCTAAAATTCTACCATTCCGGGTATGTTTTATACATAAGTTAATAGTTTATTGACTGACCAATAATCTTGTTCCACTGGTCGATGTGGTCGGTGCCCGGGAACAGCACGCCGCCGCGGATCATCTCGCCCATGATGCAGCCCACCGACCAGATGTCCACGTTCTCCGTGTAGCCCATGCCGAGGATCACCTGCGGAACAGAACAGAGCCTGGTAAGTAAAATTATAAAAATAGAATATTAAAAATTATGGAAAAAATAGACATACTGCGCCGACAGAATTATGAAAATAATGATAAAAGACTGATTGAATATTTAGGACGGATTTGTTCGAGTCAAATGTATGCCGAAAAACTGATCTCATGGGCAAGTTTATATGCATCTTCAGGTCCACGAAGCGAGATCGATCAGTGTTACACTTCACCTCGGATATGTTAACTTATCGTTTGTCCGTTCAACTTTGTCGAGATATGCAGAAAAGCGTAGGGTGCAAAAACGAGCTCAATAATTTTCATCTCGGCTCAAATGGGATAGGTTTTATTTTTTGCATGCATGCAGAAAGATGCTTAAGATAGAGTAGTAGGTAGGTAGTTGGCACCCCGCCTAGGGTCGATTAGACTTGGGAAATAGGTGTTCGAAATTTGTTGACTAAGGCACAAAAGCTTTACAATCGAGAGCTTGCAGAATGCAAGAGCGAGCCAAGCGAACTCGAAAATTAGAGGATCGCGCGTCGAATAGGTTGAGTTTTCTATTAGGCGTTTTGGGATTATTTTTTGTTCTGAGTGTTTTTACAGCTATATTTTATTTTGAAACCAAGGGGGTGCAAGTGCACCCCGCTCCTGGCACCCATGACTGATCACAAGAACAAAGCATTTGCGAAACCATCAATTGCGTGTTATCAAGTTTCCCGAAGGTTTTATCGATTACCAGAGAGTAGTCTGCGGCTAGTAATAATCGGGGCTGATTAGATTACTAGCCAACTGTCAAGCTATGGTGTGGTCCAAAAATCCCAAGCGAAAGTGACAACAACAGGATCATAAAACCTAATAGTGGATGCCAATTTGTAATGCCACTTACAAATTCAGTGATTTGATGCATAGCATGTTTTAATATTTAAACCTGAAATCCTAATTTTAAATTATTTTAAATATATTTTTACATTTGACAAATGTGGTTTATTACCGCTATTTTCATTGACAACAATTAATTAATGTTTATCAAACAATAATTGTTAGAAATAGTTTTGAGAATAACCCCTTTATTTATAAACGTTGCTTAAAGTTAAGAGATGTTTATACGTCGAAAATGTATGGTTAATCAAGACGCTAATCATTACTTAACTTAAGCAACGTTTATAAATATGGGGGATAAAGTTCAAACCTTGTTAATACAGATGAACGTGTTACTAATTCTCTTTAATGAGTGATTGCGTCAGAATTAACCAGCGGGCTGTTTGCGTAACACATTAACAGTAGGAATGGCTTTCATTTTGACAGTTCAACAACATTCATTGCGTTGTTTACGTTGTCGAGCAGACGCAAATCGAACATTTGATACAAGGGATTAGCAATAATCCTTCAAAATGATTTACATTATGATTAATATTGTGTTACGTAATTAAGGTGCTGAACAGGGTTTGTTTACACTTCCATCAAATACTTTTGGAACAGACTATACAACCTTACTGCCATTATTGGTATAGTGCTAGATCAAGTATTGTGATAAGTCGAGCAAAAACGACGATACATACCTCAGGCGCGCGGTAGTACCGCGTGACGACGTAGGGCGTCATCATGAAGGTAGTCCCGGCGGTACGCGCCAGTCCGAAGTCCAAGATCTTCAGCGTGCAGTCGCTCTTCACTACTATGTTGGACGGCTTCAAGTCCTGAGGAACACATTACGTGCTTAGTCCAGTTGAATATGAAAATAAAATATTAGGATGAGTTTGTAAGGAGAAATGGCTATGCTGAGGTCCTTTCTCCAAACTCAAAAATCGAAGTCCTAATAGAACCCAAGTTCTTTGTCTGACTAATTATCCTGTTTGGATGAAATAATAATATTTTATGATACCTAGATTTATTTAGAAAAGAAGTAAGCAGACAGGTGACACTTACACTTAATAGTGACTTAACTTTGATAGTGCAAACTGCAAAGATCAGGAACATTAAAGTAATTTAATTTTTTTGTTATAATGCCAATAACCGCGGTTTTCTTTCTTTCTGTACACAAATATGATGCTTTAACTATGGGATATCCTTTCTGTCACTTTTATATGACCGCTGCTTTTACAAAATGGAAACCTTTTTTTTTCAACAAAAGAACTTCAGTAAGTATTTACTTCTTTCTTCAGATATGCTAAAATTGGAAGTCTGTACTTCTACAAAAAAAAGGAGCGTGCACGAACTATAGATGGCAGCACAAATCGACAATAGAGCCACGGTGTGGTCAAAAAAAGAAACTGTCATCGTGTTGCCGCCAATGTCTATAATAATGTTAACATTATATTTATATCGTTTCTAATGATTAAAATGATAAAATATGGGTTCCGACCGATTAATAATGATCGTCAGTGTGGTCAAAATATGTTCAAAGGCCAAAAACTCTTCCGAGTCCGGGCATGTCTTAGATGTAGAAGTATCAGTTATGAATCCTGAAAATGCAGTAATAACTGGCAAAATTGTAGCTCAAACGACGATTTCTAACGTTTATTTTGTCAAAATAACTGTAAAGTATTTTCTGAAGTCATTTTTCACGTAAATATTTTGTCTATATTATTATATAGGTTCATGTCGCCTTCTTTTCAGCTTGATGGCAATATAATTATTAGAAGAGCAAATTGCAAATGTAAGGCAGGCCTGTCTGAAAAATGTAAGCACATCTGTGCTTTAATTTACTTTGAAAATTCTCCAGATAGTGCTTTATCGAAAACTAGCAAAAATTATTTGAGGTTATGTTTACTTAGATTTGTTTGTACTACATACAAAACTCAGGTATTTTTACAAATAACATTATTGAGTAATTTCTAAATGTTTTGAAACTCATACTTACACATTTTTTTTTGGTTACAAACATAATAAAATTACAAAGTTGCTCAGTTGCCATGCCGTATGACGTAATAACATCTCATCATCTCATCTTTTCAGCCGGAAGACATCGACCGTTGGACATAGGCCTCCCCCAATTTGGGGGGGGGGGGTGGCTTGCCATATTCGCCACGCTTGGCAGGCGAATTGGCGATCGTAGTATGGTGGTAAAATGCATAGAGAACGCAAACGAACGTAACGAACGTAATAACATGGCGAATATTACTTCACGGTGTTCAAAAACAGATTTAAAAAAATTAAATGGTTAAATTGTTTTTTTTATTTATTTTTTATTTCATGAACTAAAACTAACTTTATCCGACTGCATTTTGCCTAAGCTATCTCAATAATATTTTTAAATATTTTTAGATTTTTCTCATATAAAGTTAAAATACCCTATTGAATCCACTTACCCGATGTATAATCCCAGCAAGATGCAAGTGTTTGATGCCACACAGCATCTGGTAGAGGAGGTAGCTCATGCGCTCGTGGTCCAGGTCCATCTGGATGACCTGGCACAGGTTGGCGTCCATCAGCTCCATCACCAGGTAAACATCCTGGAACTCCTCGAGGCTCTTCTGCGGCGTAAACGCGTTTAGAAGGCCAATTATCTGGAAAGGTGAATTGAAGAAGACAGGTGAGATTATTTTGTCCAGAGTGGAAGGAAGCTTAGAAGGATCACGTTGATTTCGGAAAAAAAAAATTGCTGGTATGAAACTAACTTTGAGAGTTTTAAATTTTTTTCTTGACTATGTCTTCAAGTAAGTCTCGAAGTTTTCTGTTACATAGCAGACTTTTTCATAGATAAAAAGATTCATAAAAATGCCCGAAAGAACCATGAAAGAATTATACACATAAACTCAAATATATTCTTTTGTTTAAAGTACTAAAAGCAAAGCAAAGTTTTCAACTTCAGAAAGTATTCAACTTACATTTTTATGATTGACGAGTTTCATAAGTTTGAACTCGCGGTACGCCCGCTTAGCGTGCGTCACATTTTGAAATGGCCGTGATAGCTTCTTGATCGCAACATTCTGTTGTGTCACCGTGTCATACGCAGCACTGTAATGAAACATAATCACCATTCACTAAGAAAGCAAGCAATGGACGATGTAGAAGAGAAAAGACGGTAAAAAAAAAAAGAGTTTCTTATAGGTAAGAAAACCAAACGAAAAATACAAATCAGATTTGAATTTGAATAACCCTTGGATGCATGAAGCTAGGCGAATAATATGTCGCTGTTTCAGTCGTGTTATTGTTTATTAGAGTTTGAAGCGCAAAATATTAGTTTTGCAGTTAGATACAATGGAAAATATCTGAGATTTAGATAATTATATAAAAAGTTAATATTAGTTTTCACTATGCAAAGTTAATAGTTGTTAATTCAGTTTATGTTCATGTATGAAACCCCTTTTCCAAGTCAAAATTCAAATTTTAAATATGCCATAATGAAGTGATGATCCCCACGAAATAATACAAAAAGAAAACATCAAAAATCCAAACCACCAAGATGAAATAATGTAAATGAATATCTGAAAATGAATCATTCAAATATTTTAATCACATTTTCCATTCAGAGTTTATTGATTGAATTTATTCAAGTGCCTCCTTAATTTGAAATGATTCTGAAGAATAATTTGATTTGTGTAGTGTCGTGAACTCAGGTATTACTGTGACGGAGGGATAACCGTCCTATTGCCTGGAAAGTAATTGAATTAGGTGCCCTATTCCTGATGGCGATAGAACACTGTTGGATGAAATCAATGTAGTAATACAACAAATTCTGGAAAAACCGAGAATTTTATATGATAAGCCACTTTTGGGCCTTGAACTATAACGAAATTGTGGTCATGTCAATATTAGTATTAATCCTAAAACCAAAGCAGACGAAAACATGTAAAGCGGCGGCCATGTTTGCAAGATGGCGCCCGATCTTACCACACCATCCCTTGTGCGCCCGCGCCGCGGCTCACTAGCTCAGTGTACCGCGTCGGAATTGTGAACACACTGTCACCGAGTGTGACTGAGTAAAACTGAACCATCTCTAACTGCTATTGTACACACTACTGGATCAGCTATAAAAGAAACATATTATATTGGTGACTGTGGGCGTAACCAGGGTCGGGCAGATGATATTTAAATTTTGGATTTTGGTTTAGAAGAAAAGTATGATACAGTCATGCTTTTAAACAATGCATAAGACGAAGGGAATTTCAGGTAGGAAAGAAGCGGAAGTTAGGAAATTTCAAGTAGAAACGAGAGAGAGAAGCGGTTTGGTAGCTTCGAAGTAATAAAGAGAATAGCAAAGTAAAGGCATAACTGTGGATGTGCTTCTTGTGGCCATGTGTAGCCTTCTTGATATTCTGGTTACGCCCACATTGACAAGCCACTACAGTGCGTAAAATTATCTGTTGTATAATAGTGTGATAGATGTGCAAACATGCGTGTGTGCGTGCGAACAGGGATGCATAGAGTTGCGTGTTTTGTTCACACGCTTGGCGTGCTAGAGTTGAAAATAAAATAATATTTCACTTGCGTCGTTTAGTCGTAAATTTGCTACTTAAAGCTAACTTATTAAAAAATACACGTGTAGACAAGTTCTGAAAGTTCCTGATAAAGGATATGTGCTGGAAATAATAGGGTCATTATGAGAGACAGTAATAGACTAGAAAATTCTGTTTAGTATTGTATGTTCCTGTAAAAAGAAAATATTATATACTTAGACCAATCTGCATGCTTGTATTTGTAGAACAAAGCGAAGTTTCAGAGAAATCCCAGACTTGAGTATAATACAGTGATCCGAAGCCTGAATGTTTCAAACAAATGTACCTATAATTAGCGATAATGGAAGTTGCGCGAACATATGATGTTGCGTAAGTGCGGGGGAGTTAATGAAATAATTATACCAAGAATTACTTAGTTCCAAAGTATGAGAAATGTTTAGCCCTCTAATTAGAAAACTTACAGCCCTCGGTAACTCGTCGAAAGGTCTTCCGAAATTCTCAACTTTCGGAGAACTGTTAATCTTACCAAGATTTCCTTGAGGAATTAACTTGAGATTTAAAAGGACACCCTACCCTAACCGTGTAATTTAGTAAAACAAACTAAAACCGATTTATTCAGAATGCTTAGGCGAGCTTGGTGAATGATTTCGAAAGCCTAACTTTACCTGTCTATGTAAACGATGTCAATTGTAAATCTTAGCATAGATCGACATTGAACTTTCTTAGATCACCGAACAATGTTAACTTTATTAGGTACCTATATTTCTAATTGAAATCAAATGGGCACTGATTCTTGAAGCAGATAATCAATTAGGAAAGGATGTTTTTGTATTTTGTGCTGTAAAAGCTCTAAACAACAACTTTTTCTAAAAGTTTCTAATCAACGTCAAACTTAAAAGGTTTTGCTACAGTTATACAAGGATTTTTTGGCGCATGGCGAAAACCGGAACTAAATCCACCAAAAAAATAAATTGTTTCACAAAAGAATTTCACTATTGTTTACCAAGAGCGTCCCCATACCATATCAATGTCATGCAAGCGCCAAAAGATCCTTGTAGCATCAAAATAAAAAGTTAACCTGTAAAAGGTACTAATTCCAGCGTCAAAACTAGAAGAGGCAAACATTATGGTCGTAGTTGTAAAAGAGACTTACCATACTATTCCCTGTGCTCCGGAACCGATGGGCTTCAAGTTCTGGTAGCGCTTGAGTATGGTGAAGCGTGTGTCGCCGACCTCGACGGTGTAGAAGTGAGGATGGCGCGCCGGGGCCGACATGGCGGAGGCTGGTAGCGCCGCGTGGGGCATGGACCACCCCTACCTGTGGAGACACGAGATGTTTATGAACAACAGTTGCAAGCCAAACAAAAAAATATTCAGTTGCATCCGGGTAGACTGGAAGCTAACCCCAACATAGTTGGGGAAAAGCCAAGCGCAGATGATAAGTTTGAAGACAAACGAAATCGTAAGATAAGATAGGTACCGCAGTCCCACAAAAATCCAAGGAGTTTTTGACCCTGAGTTTATAGCTAAGTGTAAAACATGTATTTTTCATTCCATCTATTCGAAAAGGACGACTTGGTTCGCCTTTAAGTGCACCCAAAGGTGGTGTTTTCTATAAGAAACTTTTAGCGGGCAGTAATGAGTTTTTAATCCTCTTTTTAAGTACGCCGCAATTATCTTTGCCGCGCAATTTTTTAATTTGGAACATCTTAGTATTCAGCGCCAAAGAAATCGAACGCAAATATTGTTTGAATAAAGACTGGCTGGTACGACGGCCCATAGTCGCGCCGCCAGCTGAATAAAAAAAAATGAAATCAAAATAAAAACGCGCGAACTATCGTCAATTTTCACCTTAGTCTGAGATTTTCACGGATTGTTAGAAATTCATGGTTTTGTTTTGAAAAATGAATTCTTCAAGTGACAGTGAAAGTATAGAATTAACTCCTGAAAGTATTACATAGAACTGACGCAAGAAATGTGATGGATAATCTATTACCTGCAAAATCGCGGGAGAAATATATGAAAGCCTACAGTAATTTCATTGAATGGAGAAATGCAAGAGGCGCCAAGAATTTTTCAGAATCTGTGTTTTTGACCTACTTCCAGTACTTAGTCAAAACTAAACAACCTTCCACTCTTTGGAGTACCTACTCAATGCTAAAATCAACAGTCAGTTCTAATAACGACGTAAAACTGGACACATATTCGAAATTAATAGCGTATCTGAAGAGGATATCTGATGGATTTAAGCCTAAAAATCCAAAGTGTTCTCAGTCAAAAACGTGGAGACTTTCCTTAATGAGGCACCCGACAAAGTCTTTCTTGCCGCAAAAGTAAGTAACTATGTATATGGTGGTTTAGTAAAGTATAACCATAGTGTTTTAAAATGCGCATTTTATTGTAACCTGTACTTCGATAGATACTTGTCTTATTCACATTCGGTTTTGTAACAGGTGGCTTTAATTTTCGGAATACATGGAGCTTGTCGTGGCAATGAACTTTTAAAAATAACTGTTGATGATGTTGAAAATCACTCGGATGATAAACTGTTAGTAAAGCTGACAGACGCAAAAACAAAAATTGACCGATCCTTCGTAATCCGAGGAAAATACAAAACTATTGTACAGAAATACCTGGACCTGCGTTCTGCTGATATGAAGACCAATCGGCTTTTCATCCGTTATCAAAATGGCAAGTGCTTTAAACGAGTTATAGAAAAAAATAAAATTTCTAACATGCCACAAGAAATCGCTACTTATTTGAAGTTACCAGATATCAAACTGTATACAGGACATTGTTTTCGTCGTACTTCTGCTACCCTGTTGGCAGATTCTGGAGCGGACTTAACTGTTCTCAAGCGACATGGAGGATGGAAGTCGAGTGCTGTAGCAGAGGGGTATATAGAAGATTCCATTGAGAACAAGGCGAAAATATGTGAACGCATCGTGGAAAACATTAAATTGCAACCTTCAGTTCTTCCATCCATGCCACTGTCGCCGCGCCCAGCTACATCCGAACAACGAGATGCACCGTCACATTTTCCTCAAAATCAGCCAGATTCGGACATTATTTCAAACACGCAGAATATAA
Source organism: Polymixis lichenea (assembly GCA_949091785.1). Classification (NCBI taxonomy): domain Eukaryota; kingdom Metazoa; phylum Arthropoda; class Insecta; order Lepidoptera; family Noctuidae; genus Polymixis; species Polymixis lichenea. The sequence goes on along the minus strand of OX420951.1, from coordinate 21,443,006 downwards.
AATCTACAACAATCTCTATTCCTAATAAAAGTGTAACAATAAATTTCATAATTGCGAAAATGTCTCAAATGTAAATATAAGTTTTTAGTTGTTTTATTATTAGATACTATTCAATTTCAATTTAGTTGTTACTCTATGTTTTTATTAAATAATAATGTTACAATAAAATTTGAGGCACCATTTATTTTCTCATAGAGGGTGATGTAAAGTAGAGTGTATCATTCGGGCGCAAAATATATTTTTGGCTCGGGCGACGTACTTTGAATCCCTCGCTACGTTCAGGATACTACTAAAGAATACCTCGCTTCGCTCGGGATTCTACTCTAGAATCCCTCACTTCGCTCTGGATTCAAAGAAGCGCCCTCGCCGTAAAAATATTATTTTGTTCCCTTATGATACAATCTACTATTTCATGTTATTTACTGTTTTCTTTTATCGTAATGACTTAGTTGTATAAGAAAACTTGTCAATAATGATAAAAAGGTGGACAAAATACTTCAAACATGTCTGCAATAACGATTATAAATGTATAATAATTATATGTTTCATACACAGTACAAAATGTTTATGACAAGTCTTTTTTACAAAGCTTTTTGAAAACCAGTACGACACCTTGTATATTAATATGTGTAAACGTGGGTCTAGCCCACATGAAGGGACCCAATGGAATCCGGACATTCAAAGAACCAGGAAAGGAAAATGGTTTTAGTGCACCGAAAAACGCCGGTTTAATGGATAGCCTTCAAGACGGCATAAATAATCTTCTGAAAATGCATTGAGCTCCCTTTTCCAATATACACAGGGATTAAATATTAACTTTGCCACGATGATGTCACGCTCGCCTCTGAAGAGCACATCAAAGGATCAATTGCTTATTAAAGTTTTAATACCCTCGGCATAAGAGTATTGGATGTTAGGAGGGTGTGAACAGTGTTGCAAGCTTAACAGTTAAATAAACGGTAGCCAGGATTTGCATTGCCACAACAAGTGGGACGTTTCTTCAATAGTAGAGAAAGTATATATTTTTTTAGTTAATCATCTTCTAGAAAGTATTTGATCACCATAAAAAGAGTATACGTACTTTTCGTGAATGTGTGTACAGAGTGCGCGGGCGCAGTCCATATATTGTGCGCGCTTATTGTCCACAGCGTCGGCGCACACGGCTTCACTCACTCAGGATTTATAGCGCGGCGGCTGGGAGACCAGATAATTACGTCTGTTGACAAAGAAAATACATGTTTTAACTTGATTAGCCTAGAAAAAGGTATAAATCATATCCATGGCACAAATCAGCATGTTTATGGTGAATCTAGAATTTAAACATCTACTTCAGTTGCAAAATTTATAAACGATAAAACCCAGGCATTGTTCGTAACTAAGGTTGTCTTAGGTAAAATTTCTCGATCTTGCCGTACCATTTTTTGTCAACCCCAATAAAACTAACAAACCCTTACGCTATAAAGAAGAAAATTGATAGTGATAGATGCTGGTAGTATTATCCTCATTCTACGCGGACAAAGTGGTAGAGGTTCTATTTCTTGTAAGCTATCAATCTTCATTTATAAACCCGCTGGATTTGAGACACCTGCGGTTAATTTTGTGTTGCCTTTTACATTTGACTTTTATTAAAAATAAAAAACAGACTACTACGAAACAATATTTGGCATTCTAATGAGTTCAAAAAAGTATTTTTTAACACGCATTATTATCCTTTGAACGCCTACAATTCACCTATAAAGGTGAAATATTGGCAAATGTTCACGATTCAGCAATTTTGAGGGCTGCAAACTTTAAATTTTTATTATACCTAAGTGGCGTGGGCGTGATTATCGATTGCAAAGGTGAGACGGGGCGCTTCAGGCGTGTTCTGAGGGTGGCCAGTGAACCGTAAACCTATTCACACGAATTTGGTGTCACTTTCACAGTAGGTCGTTAATATATAGGTAGGTACTTGGTATAGATTATCTTGCAAGGTGAACTTGGAGTGGGGTTCTATATCTTATGCTAAAAGCTTATTTGCATGGTTTGGTGTTTAATTTAAAATGATGCCAGTTTAAAGATATCTACGTTTTAACTTATAACCGGTAGGTACTATACAATATCTAACAAAAACCTTTTGCGATTCGAAACAGGCCCAAGGTACTGCAATAATATTAAGAAAATTCATAAAAGAAAAAAAATGCTATTTAAATTTAAAATTCACGATTTTAGTACCAAAAATGACTCCCATTTTCATAAAAAATTAACAAATTTTCCAACAGAGAGGACATAAATTACGATTTGTAGACACCCGCTACAAGACGGCCACCCGTGTTCCATGTATAAATCAGGTAAAATCCGTCTTTTGATAAAAATTAGGTAGTATTTTTTATATTACCACATTTTTCCACCCAACGCAACACTTAGCAGCACCCTCACAGATCAGACAGAGTTTTTATTACATGTTGTATAGATACTAGGTAAATCTCCTCGAGAGCTACACCGTGCGTCCACGACGCAAAAATACACAGATCTAATCTCTCATAAGTTTCAAATCGGAGTCTATTATTGAAGTGTCAAAATTCCAAGATGGCGTTTCACGCCGTACCAGAGCAAATACCCAGACGACCGGGCTGTATCACGCTATATCGCCAATCGTGGTCCGGGCATTCACACAATGGCGCTAGATGATGTCTGGCTGAATTTACGTTCACGTTTATTAACATCTGAACAACAATAGACTTGAAGTTTAAATGAGGAATATTGCGCCAAATGTTTGAGCGAGAGGGCTGGGGGTCGACAGACATTGAACTTGAAGTAACATTAGTAAGTTCATGCCTAATGAATGTAGGAATAGTAATTACAGAACAAATTCTGTAGTCTGTTGCGGTACGGCTTCGATTTATTTATGAAAATGTATGCATATAAAAGGTATACAGGGTGTAACAGAAACCCTATTGCTATCCTTAAACACTAAAGATAACAACTTGTGTAGAATCACTATACATAGTTTTAGCTCAAAAAAAAAACTCTAAGAATCGGTACCAAATTTTCGGTTTCATATGTTTCTTAAATTCAAATCATAACAAACGCGTCACCGCACTACGAAGGTCAATAACTTTCCACTTTACTTGCCAATATCACGAAAAATCTCTTCCGAGTGATGTGTTTGCTTCAATTTGTTCTGGTATCAATGTATAAAAAATGCACATAACTTTCGAACATGTGGAGATTGGATTAAAAAACCCTTCCAATATCGTTTGATATCATCCAAAGAAGCCGTGCCCTTGGTATGTATATACCCTTTCCGTTACACGTTGTAGAGACAGATTTAGGGCCTGCGATCTAAGTAGGCATGCCTAACCATATATTTAGAAACTTGAATGGAAAATTCCCAGCATCCTTTCTCCTTCTCTCATCTGTAACGTTACAATGTGCTTACGCAGGCATGAGCAAGCCTGATTGTGCGGCGCTAATCGTATCATTTACCCTGTAATACACATACGCAGCTGTTTATAATAACATTGAATACACATTAGCGATTTGGCGGCGCTGCTAAGTCGATTTGTTACGCACTGACTCGTGCGACCGAATCACTATAAAGGGAAAGCTATTGATAGCTACCTTTTCCGGTTTTCGAGCGACCAACTCGTCCTTTTTAGTCGTAAATGTGAGATGGTGATGTATTCTATTATAAAATACAATGATAACCCAACTTAGGATTAGTATAGAAATGGATAAAGTTATATTAGAATAGTTATAGTCGTAAAGTAAATTCAAGATTTAGATATTCATGAATACTTGAATTTGCAATTATAGTGATTGGTCGGGGCTCTCGTTAACTGAACTTTCCTAATCCCAATCGTATAATAATAATTGTCAGAGTCAGTCAAACAATCGACTAAGCTTTAATTGATATTACAAATTTAAAGCAAGCACTCCAATTGTAAATCTGTGTTCACATTTATTTATTTAGGTAGACGTAGATATCTCTTTCGAACAACCCGCACCCCTGGCAGGCATCGGCCCTTGCAGGCCCCATCAGTTGTGAGGCGCGCGTGGAACACAACGCGCCCTCGCACAGTGGAACGAATGTATGGGAGCGGTTGGACGTAGACATGTCCGAAAAAAAAGAGTAAAATTATGCCAAACTAATGATGCCATCTTATTCGATTACTTAATGCCTTCATAACTTGTGGTGATGAATTTCTTCATAACTCCCATATTTCGGGAGTAATTTGAGAAAATGTGAAATTTTACTATGAAAATGAGTGTATCGAGCTCTCTCCCTCCTGATTCCGGGCTTGTTTCAAGTAGCGGTCTCTAATATCATAATGCTAATACTAAGAGCTATATTTAATACTAAGACACATAGTGCGCCAAATGTGCACTTTCTGGGATAAAGAGTGATGTTTATTTTATAACACAATTTTTTTATTTTTTGTTTATTTTGTTGATTAAAACCGTTTTTCTAAAGGTTTACCTTATTACAATAACATTTCTGAGCAGCCAATTAGAGAAGATATAAGCTAATTAGGATATATAATTAGGGACTTAAGGTTTACATATAAAACTGATGCACTAATGATTACTGATAAGAACATTGCTATTATTTAATTACTAAATGGCTCTTAATACACTAATTTAGCATGCATCATTTACTAATTATCACAATAACTAATTACCTTGCAATATTTAACAAAGGATACCTGGGATACCTGGATTTTATATAAATAGGTCACTATTAGTAACTTTAAAATCAGTGTTGATTTACACCTCGTTGTATCCAAGCTAATCTCGCAATGTATTTTCCAAATTTTAATACAAATCTTGATATTCACGTTGCTTTATGCGCACGCGCACATAAAGATTTACGCGACTTTAACTATTTGTTCAGTGTTTTAAAAGATAACAGTTGTGTTCAGTTATGTGAAAGTGCTGAAACAAGTTTAAAAGACTGGTGTCGTCGATTTTGCTACCGCATTTATGCAAAATGGACACAGTCTGGAAGAAGCACAGATAAGTTTCGGAAGAAACATGAGATTTGGCTACAGGCTGCAATTCAATGGCCGGAATTACAGAATGAAAATATGGAACCTTCTACAGAAAATATAAGTGACGTCATCGAGCCCATAATTTCTCCTGCTAAATCTGATGCTTCAACTTGTACACATCCTAGTCCTCGTAAATCTTTTGAGGACCTTAGTAACCGGCAAAAAAGAAGACGCACTGAAGATAGTCTTTCATGCAGCAGTAGCAGCGCTGAAATTATGTTTTCGGCCGAAAGGGCGCTTCAAAAGGCAGGACAAAGCGATACAGCTTATGTTATGAAATACTTGACGGAGAATCCAGAAGAGGCCTCAAAAATCAAAGCCTTCATTGAAGGTAAATCAATTCAGGTACGGGAAATATCCCCTTTGAAGGCATTGGCTCTTTATGTATCGATGAACTTATCGAAATGGCGCTATAACACTCTTCGGGATTTCAACACTCAAGAAGGAGCTCTTCAATACCCGAGTTACTACATGTTGGTTAAAGAAAAAATTAAGTGCTATCCGGCCAAAGAAGATCTCACAGTTACAGAGAGCTCTGCAAAAATCAAATTACAAGCCTTGATGGATTTAACCTCAAGAAGACTTATTAGGTCGTTAGAAACCCCTGTTGATCCCAATCAACAGCTCGTATTGACCAGCAAATGGGGTTTTGACGGATCATCTAGCCAAAGCATTTATCATCAAAGGACGAGTGAAGATGAGCAAATCGATCTTGCTAGTAATTTTATGATTAGTCTTGTACCACTGCGGCTCGTCTCAAAAGGTGTAACAATTTGGGAAAACGAGCGACCATCTTCCACTTCATTTTGCCGGCCAATATTGTTTAAGTTTATAAAGGAAACCAAAGAAAATGTGCAGAGAGAGATGGCTGAAATCGAAGCAGAGATTGAAGCCTTAACTCCATCCACCATCACTGATGGAATTAGTGTCAAACACCAACTGCTGTTGACAATGATTGATGGTAAAATTCATTCCATTATATCCAATACAGCAGCTTCAGTGTGTGACATATGCAAGGCTTGTCCTAAAGAAATGAATAATTTAGAGTTAATCAAAGATAAACACGCAAACGAGGACATGTATAAATATAGCTTAAGCACCCTTCACGCTTGGATTCGCTCAATGGAATGCTTATTACACATTTCCTACAAATTAGACATAAAATCATGGCAAGTAAGGGGTGATATAGCAAAAAGGCAAGTTGATGACAGGAAGAAAAGAGTTCAAGAGGCTGTAAGAAGAGAAACGGGCTTACTTCTCGATGTTGTGAAACAAGGCAGTGGATCCACCAACAATGGCAACTCGGCAAGGAGATTTTTTGAAAACTACACTAAATCTGCTGAACTGACCGGAATAGATGCTATGCTTTTAAGAAAAATCTGTGTGATCTTGCAGTGTATTTCATCAGGAGAGAAGATCAACGTAACTAAATTCCGAGAGTTCTGCTTTGATACTGCTAAGCTTTACGTGGAGTTATACCCATGGTATTATATGCCTTCTTCACTTCATAAAATTTTAATGCATGGGCCAGACATAGTTCAGAACATGTCAATTGTGCCCATTGGTTTTCTATCCGAAGAGGCATCTGAGGCTAGAAATAAAGATTTTAGAAAATATAGAGAGGGGCATTCTCGAAAGCATAGCAGTATCTCATGCAATGAAGATATTATGCACAATCTTTTACTGTCTTCTGATCCACTTGTTACAAGTATCCGTCCAAAAGGAAATAAGTTTGTAAAAAAATCTTCTTTTAAGGAATTTTATGAGCTTACGGATTCTGAGAAAAGTGATATCGAATTTGTTAACATAAATGATTTAGCGGACATCGATTCTGAATTTGAATTAATTGATGATGATGATGATGACGAAGATAATTAAATGATGTTATTGTTTTAAAATGTGTAACTTAGTAAATTAGAGCTTACATCTTAATTATTTATTGTACTTTTAATGAAACTAGGTAATTTATTATCAACTTACTTAAAAGTCATACTCTCATCAGTTCTTGTGAATATTTTTGTTAATATATATTTCTGTATATATATATAATATATTTATAGACCTCTTAATAAGTCTGTCTGCGGTTTAAAGTAAATACAAATGGGGAAAAAACGTTTTTTTTTTTAAATTTTCATTTCCTTTTATCCCAGAAAGTGCACATTTGGCGCACTATGTGTCTTAGTATTAAATATAGCTCTTAGTAATAGCATTACGATATTAGAGACCGCTACTTGAAACAAGCCCGGAATCAGGAGGGAGAGAGCTCGATACACTCATTTTCATAGTAAAATTTCACATTTTCTCAAATTACTCCCGAAATATGGGAGTTATGAAGAAATTCATCACCACAATTTATGAAGGCATTAAGTAATCGAATAAGATGGCATCATTAGTTTGTCATAATTTTACTCTTATTTTTCGGACATGTCTACGTCCAACCGCTCCCATACATTCGTTCCACTGTGCCTCGACCTGGGCTTGGTCCTTACTACCGGACAGCGAGCTACCCATTACTCGCCGTCCGCAAGCCCGCGCCTACGGTGGCCGGGAATCAGCCTGGGATTCCCGACGCCCAGGGCGTCTCCTGCGACTATTGGTAGGGTTCAGCCAAAAACAAGTTGAAGAAGTCAAAAAAGACACTGAAAATGTAATATGAACATAATTAACACATCATACATTTCTAACTCAAATCAGCTTAGAAGCCGACGCGATAAATTTAAATTTAAAAGCTAATTTACAAACGTGGAGTGCTCGCAGGCGGCCGGACCGCAGATGTCGTATAAATGTCAAGTGGGCACCGGCGCACATAACCACGTTAGATACGTTTCATATTTCCATGTGGAATTATTCTTACATTTGAAATGGCTTGTTCGAAAGAAAATATACCTATACGTAGAGAATAAGTGATAAGTATAGGTTTTTGGTAAAATTGAATATAGAGAAAGTAGATAATTGACATTAACATGATGAGTCTATCATAGTTATGTAAACGCGTTGCGACTTCTTACATTTCCTTCTCTTTATATTTATTATCGGCCCTTTCTACGAGAAAGTTTCGTGAGAAAATAAGCAAGCCATTTATTTTCCTGTTCACAGGAGTTTACGAAACTAAAAATACCCGCAGTCCAAGTGACAGTTTTCCTACTAACACAACAATAAAATATAGTTACTAGCGAGTGCGACTCCACTAGCGGGCCGACTTGACTCGCTCCAATTACACAGCACTCGCTTCGTACTTGCTTGCACTCGACACCGTTGTGGCCACTTCAGCGCCAGTTCAGAGGCGAGTAGCTCGCCTTGTGGCCTCACAAACGCTTACTTTGGATGTAGTGAATAGTACAACAAGGCACTGAATGTTAGGTACTCAATACAATATCGGAAAATTAAGTTGCTGCTGTCTTATTTTCCTTTGAAATTATTTCTATGAAGACTATGATTCCAAACATTAATTTCCATCATCATCTGTCTAGCCTTTTCCCAGGCTAGGCAGATGATGATGAAAAAAAAAAACCGGCCAAGTGCGAGTTGGACTCGCGCACGAAGGGTTCCGTGCCATTATCTATAGAAAACGGCGAAAAATCACGTTTGTTGTATGGGGCTCCCATACACCAAACGTGACTTTTGCTCTTAAATATTTATTTTATTCTGTTTTTTAGATTTGTTGTTATAGCGGCAACAGAAATACATCATCTGTGAAAATTTCAACTGTCTAACTATCACGGTTCATGAGATACAGCCCGGTGACAGACAGACGGACGTACGGACGGACGGACGGATAGCGGAGTCTTAGTAATAGGGTCCCGTTTTACCATTTGGGTACGAACCCTAAAAATTAACTAAACATACATTTTCCTCGATAATATTTTTTTCATTATCTTTGACCCAATTCTTGAATAGGTATTCTTAGGCCTCACACAATTAAGGTCGTAAAAATCCACACAACCTTCAGAATGTCTATCTAGGGCACGTATTAATCTTATTGTAACAAGAAAATCAATACCCATAGCAAATGACAAATGGTCTAACCTCGTTCTATTTGATTCAGAAAGTATGGCGGTTCTCACCCAAGGCAATGACATCATTTATCATTTATCTTTTCAGACATCCTATGTATGATCCTAACAGCTTCAGTACACTACTTTATCTTTTATTCAATCAATCAATCTATCGCACAACACTGGACATACATACCACCGGTGAAGCTACAAGGAACACCTTTAAAAACCGTCACTCAAGTTAAATACCTCGGCCATGTGGTCACGGGTTCTCTCACAGGTGACCAGGGTATAGATAGGGAGCGCAGGGCGCTGGCAGCCCGATGCAATATGCTTGCCCGCAGGTTTGCACGGTGCACTGACGAGGTAAAACTGACGCTCTTCAGAACCAGTCGTTTTACTCGTGCAGCCTGTGGGTTCGGTATACGCAGAAGGCTTACAACGCTGTGCGCGTGCAGTATAATAATGCGCTGAGGATATTGTTAGGACTACCTCGGTTTTGCAGTGCATCGGGTGTTTGTGGAAGCGCGAGTAAATACTAAACTTTCATGCCATCATGCGCAAAACGGTGTGCATCGATGTTGCAGCGATTCAGGGGTAGCCCTAACAATATTTTAGCTACACTGGCGGACAAGGTTGATGGATCTTTTATCAGGCTCTGGGCAGGCAGACATGTGCGTGCACATGTTCATGTAGCCAATTAATTTTCAGTTATTTAATTTTTCATTTATTGAGTTTACTAACATAGGCTAAGTTTATACTAACACTATATGGATCCATGGTCAGAAATAAAATTTTATAATTTTAATTCGTTTTGTTTTACTTCGATTGGATACTCCTCAAAAAACTGAATGATGCCATGGGTGCTCAAAACTTTTGGCCAAGGCTGTATGCCTTTTCCAAAATTGAAAGTTAGTCGTCTAATATAATAAACAGAAACATTTTACGTAAAAACGCAAAAATGTTGAGGCATTCTCTGAATAAATAATTACTTTCCCCGACCGCTCCCGACGGATGGAGTGGAACATAGCTCATTCGTTCGCCGCCATTACTGGCGAGCGGCGTGAACGGACCCTGGGGAGTGAATGGAATCACGCCGGCGATATAACTGCTTAGTGATTGGCACACCAGGAGCTGTTAGTGGCAGACCTGGTAATGGTCTGCAATTGAAGGATTTATTGCTCACTCGTATTTTTGTTGAAATGTGAAATTAAGTTGATGTCGATTCTAATTGGCAATTTGATGTAGAATATGTAGGTTGTAAAATATGCGTGTTTTCAACTGTTAGCGCTATTCGGGAGCGTTCTTTCTTACTATTGTCTAATAGTGGTAGTGAAAAGTAAGTATTTACTTTCTACTGCAATATTTTTGTCGGCCGCCATGACTACAAGAAACATTGATCATGCCCACATGTTAAAGGGGAAAATTTACAAGTACGTGATAAAACCTGTCGTACTGTATGTACCGGAATGCTGGACCGTGAAGAACACGGACGAAAAGAGATTGTATGCAGCGGAAATGAGAATGTTGAGATGGATGTGTGGAGTGACGAAAATGGATTATGTTAGAAATAACAATATAAGGGGAAGTTTGAAAGTGGCGCCAGTGACAAACGTTAAAAGGAAGTCGTTTGTCATGGTAGGGGTATGTGACGAGGAGGGAAGAAACGAATGTTTTTATAAATGATGATGGATGGAGAGAAAGAGTGACGCCAAAGAAAAGATGGGTCATGGATGGATTGTGTGAGAAACTATATGAAAGAGAAGAGAGTGAATGATAGCGTGACAGCTGGCAGGGGAGAATGGAGGAAAAATCGTGATGCGCAGACCCCAAGTAACAAGGGCCGGAAGATGATGACTACAAGAAATAATGATGCTTCTTTCTTGTGTCTTCCTTGGTCAACAATAGATTTTAGGAAGTGTTTGCCTAACAGCAAAGTTTCTGGACGTTGCGAATAAACAGACTTTTTTATTGCAAGTTTTTTTCAGTTGATTGAATAGCAACAGATTCCGAGGATTGTGTTCAAAGTAAATATAATATTATTCCATCGGCATTATTATATAACCAGCTGAAGTCTCTTCCAAATACAAAACTGATAAATTGGAAGAAGAACTCGTTATGTAACAATCGATTCAAACTCAGCATCGAGTGTCGCCTAACGCGATTGTTACCAACACTAGGGCTGGCAGGACAGTATCAGGAAGAGTCAGGAAAGAGGTGAATATAACTGGACATTTTGCCTGTAATATGTTATTTCTAAAGTTTCCGTTGGCCAAATATCTATACGATTTATTTCTTAACTTACTTACATTGAATACTACTGTTCAAAAGAGGAAATGGAACATAAAAACTCGCTAAAATCTGATTTTTAATTTGGTAGATTAAAATGACACCTGCGATCGACCTTTATATGTCAACATGACAGTTAAGCGACAGCTGTCATTCTGGTCTAGCAAATTAAAAGTCACGAGTATACACAAACCTTTGTTTCAAGGTAAGGACTAATTTGATCTTTCTATCAGATTCTCATTGAGGATTAAACAAAGTTACAAAACGGTAACAACAGGAGCTAAATGTACTAAACCGGACCAAAGTGTTCCTAAGCCAAATGTATCGTTCTAAAGCCTGGCAGCCCTAACAAACCGCCGAAAGAAAGGTGCTATACACACTGGCAGCTTGCCAAGTGCCAAGCCTGGGCTTTGCTTACACGATAAATGCGCCGTATTTACATTCAACATTTACATTTAAGGCGGGATCATTTGCTGAATTTTGTGGTTTTAAATAAAAGGAAATGAAAGAACTATGTGTAAACTTAATTTAGAGATAGAAGTAATTTGTGTTAGTTATATTAGCGTTGTATTGTGGAACCAAGAACAATTTTCTTTATGAAAAGACTGCAAGACTAGGTTCATAAAAAAGTAACGCAATAGAAGTCTTTATTTCTGTTCCAAGAAAATCTTTTGGGTAATCTCTTGATTATGGTTACGGTGCCATTTTAGTGGGAAATCAACATGGCCGGCCTCTAGGTTACAACACAGCTAAACTTCGTGAACAAATAGCCGTCCAGGAGCTATTTGTTATGTATTAGGCCACTTTGTGGCCCTAATTCGTAATTTCTGAGCTTATATCCTACCGTCCTAGTTCCACGGAGCGCGTCCAGGGAAATGAATGCAAAATGCACTGTAAACCAGGACATACAGAACTATACAACAGTAGGACTTCAAACTCTAGTCCCATGATTTTAGAGTCAAAATTCTGTTGGAAGTTACACGGTAGGTATCAAAGTGGTCGACTATTCTGTAAAATTTTTATTCGACTAGCGCCGTCGCAGAGGAAATGTTTTAGTGTTGTAATCGGTTTGATAAAAGTTTATATCGGAATAGTTAATGCATGCGAGTTTGTTAACGTGGTTTTGTGATTTTCATAATGCTTATACAACAAAAAAAATAACATGTAAGTAATTGCAATTGCTAATTTGATTTCAAATTCTAATTACTACCTTATCAGCCCTGCAACTTTAGATTTACCCGAATAGTCCCAGCGTTACAATGTGCCTCCCTGATTTAAGTGATCCTCACCGCTCCTAAAAATGCCCCATTTACTTTTTCGCCTCCATTATTTAAGGCAAACAAAAATCCTTTTTTAATCAAGCTTGTCAGTGTCCAGTGTCACAGTTGGGAATAAGGGTAAGGTCCCTATTCAACACATCGCGGGGAGCTGTGACGTAGGCCTGCGAGGGCCTGCGGCCTTCCAACAAATGCGCCGCCATTTGTTACCAGGACAAAGATAACAATCTGACATAACTAAACTTGGTAATTTGTTGTTTTTAGCGATTCATTTATGTAAGATTATTTTCTTTGTAGTCACTTTTATGTTGGTAGGAGACAGCATTTGATTATTTTTTATTGAGGGTTTAAACTTCCGTTTATTTGTCGCTTTAAAGAATGTGTTTTTAAAACTTCTGCCTCAGTTGGGGGAGGATATATCAAAGTTTAGATATCCCAAGCAAGATGATTGATGGTAAGGTACAACTATTTTCTTAATGTCCTTCGCGAATCATCGCATTTCCGAATACAAAAGAGCTTTTCTCCCATGTTAAAAATAAATTACAATAAGTTAAAAGAGTATTAACAACTCTGTATACTTCCAAGTCGACTTGAGAGAGTCCGGTCCGCACCAAGTGCAAAATACAACTGAGAGAAATTCTACAACTGACGAAACCCGAAGTTTGTCGAGGGGACATTAAGAAAATAGTTATACTGTTATTCTATTAACAATCTTCTATTCTATCACTTGAGGTAAGTCCTCAAATTGTTTAAAGGACCCAAATGGATATCAACCATGTCAGCATGTAAAAGCACCGGGGATTAGGCGGCTCCTGGCTCTAATCTGACGCGTAGGCGCAGGTGCTGGACGCAAATCCGCGATAACTAAGGTTAATCCTTTAAGCCGCAGTAGCTTTCGGGGCTTAGAGCTTAAAATGTATTTGAGTGTAAAGCTTATTGAAGTTTTTAAAGTTTGTTTAGTCACTATGAATCCATTTTTCGTTTTGGCGGGTTTTTAAGCGACATAGCACATTGTAACCGTCAAAATTAATCAGTAGGCAGTTAGTTAAGTAAGCATTAATCAGAACATTGCTATACGTCAGAAATTGGTTGCGAACAAAAGAACGCAGTCATTTCGTGAGAAACGCTGATGCTAAAAAGCATTAAGTGTCCGTATCTAATCTTAAACCGACAATATAAAAGCAATGTACCAGACAATGAGTAGCCTAATAAACCTAGTTCCACTGGTCTATAGCTAGGTCTTCCAGTTTAAGCTGTAAAACGTCGCGGCGCCGACTGAATACTAATTTAAATCTGGCATTAACGAGTAGCTCGGCTTGATTAACTCAGTTAGGATTAAGCCTGTTACAGCTTATTAGCTTACATAATTCCAAGTGCCTTTGAATACGGATTTTGGTACAGAAGCGATTTTTAATTTAATCAAGTAACTTTGTTTTAATTTTGAGAGATTTCGACGTGGTTTTCGAATAGGTAAATATATTGCACAAGTACTATCAATTACTGCTATGAATTGTCCTGAACTATGCGTGTAACAAGTGGTCAGCTTAGTTCGGACATAGTTTGTGTAGTAAGTCGGGTTATTAGACTTAAGGCCCTGGTAACTTTAAATATTGTCATTATCAGCGATAATAGTTCTTATTGCAATGTGTTAAGGGTTAAAATCTGTTGTAACAAATTCGAATAACAAATGAGCAAACGTATGTCGTAAAAATGCAAATAAAATCGTATAAATTTAGATATTAACTATTTGATAATAAATAATCCATCACTGGATGCAGTTTGGCATTTGGAATTTTATGGTATATTTTTAATTATGTTTACAACTGTTATTGAAGGGATAAACCGATTTTAAAGATAATTAAGAGGTGACTTTGATGATATTTTTGATGCATTCAAGTATGTTTAATTATGTTTTGAGTTCCATCACTGTATGCAAAAAAGACTTGAATATATCATATTTTTTTTTGACACACAGCTTTAAAATAACACCTTTTTGAGCGTTTTCCAGAAATCTCCGCCTTAACAGTGGCATATTGCTTCAACATTGTCCGTTCTAGGTTCCCGCATGACGGAGCACTTGCTTTTTGTTAAATGTATCTTCTTCATCAGACAGATGTTATGAACCGATTCCCTTCTGCTATATTTACTGCCTTATGCGATTTTCTTATAGGCTTCTCCAAGAAATATGAAATTTCAATCAGTTTTGGAAGTTACATAATATCGATTTATCGCCTACTACATTAGGTATTATAACACCCACAGTAAACCACTTAATTTAATCATAAAATAGCCTCTCTTCCACGAAATCCTGTCCAAAAATATCAGCAGCCAAATTCAAAGCTGTGCCAAAAGTGAGTGGAAAAATATCCGCCGCCGTATCGGAGCGAAGGCTCGATTTATCAGAGCCCGCCTCTGTAATTTATTTTCCCTTTTCAAGCTCCTTTCAGAATGTAATCTGACTTACTTCGTATTATCGATGATTATCGGAGTCCCGGGAGCTTTGAGCTTGGACTCCTTTTGACATATTTTTATTTATGACTCGATATTTTGAAATGATATTCATTTTTTTTCATAAATTGTCATTTTAGAGGTAGGAAGATATGTGTTATTACGCACGAACGCGCAGCCAATTTTTATTGATAACAGTATTAGATCCCTCACAGAGTGGGGCGATGTTATCGCTGTTGGAACGGCACAATTGATATGATATTAAGCTCAATAACTTAGAATTTGAGTCGATTTCAAATGGAATATTTTTGCTAGACGTCAAATATGTTACGACGAATTTGATATTGTTTTTAACCTAACATCGGTATTATATCAGGTTTCGCTTTGTGTATGAGGGCTGGCGATTAGTTTCACTGTGGTATAAAAACTATTTGGTTTTAGACATGCATTTTTAGGGTAAAAGAGAATCATTTCACCATATGCTTGCCATAATAATTAAAGACGTCTTGCGACGAAATATTTGTGAGATAAGGGCCCCTTTGCTGAGAAGTGTGATTCAACCATACCACCCAGCAAACACACACCGATAAACAGCACATTTTCCAGTAAACTTCATCTAAATATTCCCCAGTTTACGAGCACATTCTGTGAGTAATAAAGTATTACGTAACAACTGAATGTTAAACTTACCATAAGCTGCGCGCGCTCATGTTGTGTTAAAATGGCGTCGGTTATGCTCACACCCTCTGTAACAAACGTTGCGATGTTAATACGAGCTGCCGACGAAGTAAATAAGGATTACGTCAGAGTTGGGCATGTAAAGCAATCATCATTTTGGTAAATGAAAATGACGTCGAGGTAAAGTTTCGTTAATAATTTTGTTTTTACAGCTACAGAGTAATGGGTATGGGAGTAGGTAGCCGTATAAGTAAGTGTAGGTTATCATATAACTATCACTACTATACTACTACTATGACTATGAAAGGGACATGTGACTAATAAATAACAGCCCCAAGGCTCGATCGATCTGGTGGACGGGTGACGGTTACATAACCGTCACCCGTCCACCGTCCACCGTCACCACTTGAGAGTTCATTGAATGCATGTGAGATAGGGGGTCTTGGTATGTACCAAGACCCCCTATCTCACATGCATTCAATGAACTCTCAAGTTAGGTTATTCATTTAAGAAAATAGGCAAACAGGCAACCTGTGTGCTTCACTTAATAATTTATATTTATTGAAGCGGATCTACATATCGTGTGCGTACTTCATGAAAATCTGGGACAAAATCAATCAAAATCAAAATCTTACTTTTTTTTTTTTTTTAACGTTGTCCCACACTAGGAATTTCTCCTGTATTGTGGGTGCGTTCACAAACATTTAAACTCACATACACAAATAGCCAAAATCAAAAGTCATTTATTCAAATTAGGCTGAGAATCAGCACTTATCGAACGTCAAAGTACATGAGACAGTCCCCCAAAACGCCCACCCTTCACCACTTCCTAGTGCTTCAGCTGGGAAGAAGAAGTGGCGGACACCCATTGACATCGCCCACCCATTACTTATGTGAGTAAAAATAATAAAACTCCACGCTATGTTACTGGGGCCTGTATTTTATTAATGTGGCCGCCGAACACCGCACAGGTGGCAACTTTTTCTATTTTATGCCTGTACACTGACGTTTGTAGTCGCAGATTAAATCTGGTACTGTGTGAATAATGGCCAACGGACACGCAAATCAATTAATACACGGTAATATGGTACTAGTGAACACGTATTTTTTTATTCTAATTCGTTCGTAAAATATATGATTAAATAATTACAATACTCTCTGTATTAAATAGAACGTTAGTTTGAGCCGATAGGTTTTTGTTGCGTATTTTAAAATATGTGTAAAAAGAAATGAAATGATTTATTCTGTAAATAAGATACCGTATCACTATTGTACGTCATGTTTAAAAATAATAATAAGCTAGATGGAGTCGACATTTCCTATCTGACTACCCTTCAAAAGCCTCTTTGTATTTAAAAAAAAAAAAACCACATTTCAGTAGTCTTACAACAGTTAGTATCTAAACTCAGAACCTGAAAAGCTTCAGTTAGACTAGAAAATCTACTTTTTCGTCTACAACATCACCACGAACACTTTCCAAAATTTAAGGTGAAATAAATAAAAAAAAACATTTTTATGGCTAAAGTTTTCCCTTGACTTCGCCATTTATAATTCCCTGTTAATAGCGCCATCTGTCGTCATAATTTATTCGATTGCTTTTAGCTCAGCGACCGAAATACGCGAAGAAATGGGTTCAATGAATTAAATTAGAATTCTTCTTCGCAATCTGACGCTCTCTTGACCTATAATGGGTTAGTAAAGGTCTTAGATAGGGCTGCAATGGGCTTAGGTAGGGTTGTGATGGGGCGTCCAGGGCCTTGCCCAGTCTTTATATAAAATAAATAATTTGGGTACCAGCCTTCTAATAACAAAACCGTATTACAATTAGACCATACGTCTGAGAGCTACGATACCACAAACAGACACACAGATACACAAAACAACAAACCCGTCAAATTCATAACTTATCATTTAACTGCTTTGCAGTTTGGCAGAGGTAATATAATTTTTGTAAATAAATAAAAGATAAAACTAAAAAACACGCTTTAAAAACTAAATTAAAAAAGCAGAATATAATTTAAAAAAAGCATGGGGTGCTTGCTTTTTGAGGTATTTTTATAATCAATTAATATCAAGCACCGCACGCTTTTTTAAAATTATTTTCTGCTTTTTTAGTTTGGTTTTTAAAGCGTGTTTTTTAGTTTTTTAATCTATTATTTATTTGATATTTTTTAGTTCTCCGAACTACAAAAATGTGATGTTTCCGTTTTTTTTTTACATTTTTAACATTATGAAACAAATTTGTGAAATTATTGAATTGTCCATCAATCCTCGATAAGTCTACAAAGTTTAAATGAAAGCTGACCGATTGGAGTGGGTCAAAATCAAGTCCAAAGGAGTCGGTTTCAAACATACTTCCAAACATACAGGTGAAGCTAATAATAAAATAAAAAATAAAAGAAGCGTGTTAAAAAAGGTATCTCTGAATAAACATTTTTTTATTTAATTTCTTTTTAAAACGTTGCGGGTAAATAAAGGTTTAATTTATCATACAAAAATCCTAACAAAGTCAAGTTTTTGACATTTGAGTGTTGCCGAGGTGAGACTGCGACTAGATTTTGAACGTTTTTACCCGACTGCGCTAGAAGGAGGGTTATGTTTTTAATTACGAGAATTGGCCTTCAGATCTGTTTCGCTGTTATTCCGATCCGTCGTACCTTTAATAAGCACCATTAAAATGAACTCGTAGTCGGAACAACATTTTCAGCAAAATTAATAATCCTCTTCTATTGAGTCTGTTTGAAGAGGCATCCCTGACTACGGAACCACTGCTCTCAATACACGGGTGCCACTTGACCTATAAAATTTAACACCCTACAGATAGTTGTTATTGCCTTCTCTGCGGGTTTTTTTTTCATACAGTAAATATAATTCGTAATGCATCCCTTGCTGTGCACTTGTATATGGCTTATTTACTACTAAACGAAAGATTAAATATAGCACGTTAACTGAAGTAGCAGAAGTCTTACATTTTATTGAAAGAAATATTATATTTGTCCCGGGTAGACAGAACAGTTACCGTCTTGTTTCGAAATCTTTTTTTTTTTTCAATGGATTAAGGAACACTTTATGTGACTAGGTTGTACCAATTGTGGACACCATCATTGTTTCCATAGACCGATATGACTATACACAGTCTTGACAGAAGTCTGCGCACAGCCTAAGAGATATGTCTTTACGCGTCAATATTACATCTAAGATGGTACGAACAAGAGCTATTTCCGTAAGCTCTCCTTATCACATATTGTTAGGACAGGCCCTAAACTACCTACTTGCAACGACGCTTCAAAGCATCTGACCTAAATCTCGTAGCGTGAATGCAGTTGTATGCTCGTAGCACCATAGCGCCGTAGGCGGCCTACGCCGTAGCGGCGTAGCCCCGGGACGATGGGAGACAGCTACGGTGCTGCTCTTTTGTTTGTCGGAATGGATGGCGAAGGATTACGTTGGTTTTGGGTTTTGTGGATAATTGGGATGATATTGTGTGTCATAATGGAAATGTTGTTGACATTGTTTGAAACAAAAAGGTTTGGAAAATATCAGATTGAATTATTATTCGTTACTATATGTGATTTTTTGTAATAATTATATTATCTTCTAGTTTTCAAGAAACTTCGGCCTTGCTTATGCTTTTACGACCAAATTGTTCCTACATCTTCTGACTAACCGCGATGCATTTCTGTTTGCCACTTACACAGTAATAACTCGTAGAAAAAACAGGATTTTCAATAATTATTTTGTATTTTTTTATTAGCCATTAAGGATCCACTGCTGGGCGAAGGCCTCCCTACTCTCTTTCAACCCCTCTCTGTCCAGAGGTGTCGAGGACCAATCTTTATTTATTAAATATTGATATTGATAAAAAATGTCTGATGGTAATACATATATTTCCTGCCTTTTTAACTGAGAGCCATACAGCTCCTTAGCCGATCTACAACAAAAATAAAACATTATCTGCTTCAGTGTGGCCCCTCGCCCCTCTCAGCCTATTTGCGCTTCTTTCAATGAGCCACTTGTCGTGTATTCAGCGCTGAAAGCGCGGGATTAGCGCAAACATCGCCAACACATAGCCGACGGAAAATAATGTTTGTGTTCAGTTAGGGTTGCCGCTCTGGGTGGTGCGGGAGGGCGTGTCAGACTTTAACTGACTAAAACCCACCCTTATTCCTTCAGTTGCCTGCGTGGTATCTCTTTCGAACAACCCGCACCCCTGGCTGGCACCCGCCTTTGCGGACCCCACCAGTTGGTGCTGACATCTCTTTGAGGCACGCGTGGAACACAACGCGCCGTCGACCCGGGCTTGGTCCTTACCGGATAGCGAGCTACCCATTCCTCGCCGTCCGCAAACCCGTGCCTACGGTGGCCTGGAATCAGCCTGAGATTCCCGCCGCCCAGGGCGTCTCCTGCGGAGACTATGGCCGTGAGGGCGCATTTATTGCCTCTCCCTCACGTGCGCCGCCTCCCTCTTCGCGAGCAATACTGCTTCGCAGGAGGTGACGGCTACTATGCACTCTCGCTCAGTACTATGGCTTGAACCAGGGCCGGACGCGAGAGATCGTCGCCGCCGATCGCCTCCGCAAGGACAAGCCAAGCCGGGCAGACCTCCACCGTATTCACCGTGTCCTCAGCTGCTGCAGGGGTCAATTGATCAGGTTAAGCTACGCTTGCCGTGGTTGGTCCGTGGATGGGTAACCATTTCTTTCCATAGCAAGACCATACCCCGTACCTCGGAAAGCACGTGACCGCGTTGGTGCCAGCTGTCATTCGTAAATCTTTGACAGTCGTTACGGGTCGTCAGAAGCCCGAAAGTCTGAGAACCAGTATTACCAAGGGGTATCGTATTACCCAGTAACTGGGTTGTGGAAGTCGGATAGGGAGTCGCGTCATGTCAAATACTAGTATTTAGCTGCATGTCGATCATTTTTAATGAACCAAAAAATTAGACAATGTTTAGTTCTGTAAGTATATATTTTAATTCACTGTAACACGTATTTCTTTTTAAAAAAATATGACAAACTAGATGATTTATTTTTATGTTGCCTATAATTCTTGCTTATACATGCTCAACGACGAACCTATGTATATCAAGGCGGAAGAAGACTGCTGTGTGCTATTACAATCATACGCTTGAGTATACAATGCATCAACCTTGTAGGACATACGTTTTTCAATGTGAATGAAAAAAATGTAAATAAACATGCCAGTGGAATACGTTTGATTTGGTATTACGTGAAAAGTACCATAAATCGATAAGTCGTGTTCCTATATTTCCATTAATCATTTGATTGGATGTTGACGCTTCCGACATCGAATTGATTTTAAAAATAATGTTACCTGAGTTATTTTTTATCAGATCCATTTGTTTTTGACGTTTTCGTTATCATGTTTTATTGTAAAGACAACTTGACGTGTTTCTGATGTATTTATTATGTAGCTGAAATAAGATATTTTTTAATTTCTTACATTTTAGGAGGCCTTTCCACAATATCTACGATCTGCTGGGCACGCTCATTTCATCGTAGACAAGATCGAAAGCGATGGATGAGTATCGCTTTCCAGTGTCGCAGGCGAAATCGACGTCAAGAACAGGCTAATCAGGCAATGTTCTTTTCTTAAATCCTGACAATATGGGCATCAGTATGATAATTCGTGCTCGGGAAATTCGAACGGAAAAAAGAACCTCCTAATCGATTAACTTCATCCCTTCTAACGTAAAAGGAAAAAGTAAAGAGGATAGCAGGACCAGGATTTAAAAATAGAATTATTCCGCCATTATTGAGTTCCCGGCATGATGGCAGATAAACGTTTTTTTTTCTTTCTCAGTGCACGTAAGCGTTCATTGCTTTCATCCTCTTTCCGTTCATTTGATGTTTTTCCTCCTAATCTCGTATCAACCTTCTTGATAACGAATCTAATTGCAATTAGTTACAGGATTTCCTCTATAAGAATGTATGGAATCATAAATATTGTTATTTTCTTGGCATAATATCCTGTATATTACGCCTGTAATAATCAAGGCTAAATACGAAACAACGTCTGTTATTTACTCTTTGTAAATTAGTGATGTTGTTTTCTTTGAGTAAAGCAACATTAATTAACTAGGATGGAACAGTAACATATTACAATTAAATTAAACGTATATTAACAAAGATCATTATAATTATAAAGAAAAAATATATTTTCATCTCTTCCAAAAATAATAAAGTCCGTAAAGACACTTACACGTGAACCGAACCGTACCACTAATGATAGGGAAGGGAGAGATAATATCACCTAATTAAAAGACTCGAGGATCACTCGGGTTCTGCCAACAATAACAGTTCCTCTAAGAGCCTCCTAGACCCCCCCTCAACCCACAGCGACCCCTTTGTATAAATTATCATAATGAGCACAATAAGAATTTTACGACAAGCGTATATTGTTGTTGAGAGTACGATGTAGGGTTGGCGACTGTTTTTAGGTCTAATGAGGAAAATTAAAAATTCTGTTAGATGAAGACAAAAGATATCATGTGCTTACTTATTTAGAACTATCGATACACATAATAAATAGCAAAGAACAAATACGTACGACAACGTAATGTCTGTCATCCCCGTTGGGTTAGGCAGAGGTGTAATTGCTAAAAGACGTTCCATCGGCATGAAGACGTTGAATTGGACTAAAGTTCTTCTTATCACTCTGTAGAATTGATCGTTTGTAATCCTTTAATGTTATAGTTATGCTTAAAGATCAATTAGTGCTTGTTCCGAATATTCTTTCCAAGTCCACGCAAAACTTATTTAATTAAACGCTCTTAAATCCTAACGAGCAGCCCTATTTATCCGTATTTTACGTTCCATCGTGACAATTTTGGGATTAAGCCTCGTCTGTAGTGGCCAGGTCTGCGCGGACTCGATACAGTGTAATACGGACACAAGTGCCTTTGACGAGCATCCACTATTCAGTTTAATGCTCTTTCGGACCCCTTATGTATATTTTATATGATACAGCTGTTGGATACATTGATTTTAAGGACCTCTGTGAAGTTATGTTATGGTCTGGGAAATATTGTTTAGAGCTCGGAACATTGTTTTTGATTAGAAATGAGCCGGGCCGACTATGACTTTGGCCGACTAGCCAAGCCCTTTATTGCTTTCGGTTGAGTTTCGGTGACATCGGTAATGTTCTTGACTACGTTTAGGCTCGTAGGTGCCAGTGCGCGGCGCCCGACGACCAGACGGAATTGTCGGTACATGTTTTTGTTTACTTTGCATTTATTCTATCATTGTTTACGTGTGGGTCGGCGTTTCTTTATATCATAATTTCCTATCCGTTTCTAGATTGCACTGAAAGTAAACTGTAAAACTGAGTCTTTAATAAAATAATATAACAATAAAGATTTCTATTTCATTTCAATCACCGTCTTTTAAATTTTTGTCGGCGGTTTGAGCCGACTATTCGCCGACTATAAATATAGCCGACTAGTCGGCTTTCCCGACTAGTCTATACATCACTATTTTTGATATTAATTGTGATCGGGTCAGGATACTATGAAATTTTAATTTGGATAATTTAATTTAAAGACTCAATTTGTATATTGAGGTCCAAAAAACGGTTGTGCGCGTTAACTCTAGAGTAAATACACTACTATTTGCTCAATTGTTGGAGATAATTGTATCAATTCAAAAAATATACCCAGCAGAATTGTATTTACAAAGTACTGGCTCATATATCACCACACATTAAAATACAGCCAAACTGAAGGCGCATAGGCACAGTTTTCACCTTCACAAGTATTAATTCAAAGCATCGCTTAGTGCCAAGGCTGCAGACGCGGTTATTTCCAGAGAGTTACCCGTCCCATTTGTGATGCATTCAAACGCATTCACTTGGCTGGCTTCACTACACACACCGAATTCGGCCGGGTTACCTCGTCAAAGCGACGCGGTCAGCTAAGAGGAACTTTGAAGTGATGTAAATTTCACTTGTCCTTGTATAAATTATTAAAACGCAGTGACTGTGAATCTGTTTGAATAAAAACAGGTATCTTAGGGGTAAATGCAACGGTGAATATTTTTGTTATGAAAATCCTGGCTTAAGAGCACACAGGGATTAACGAACTAATTACGTTCGTTTGATCCCTTGCTGCATCGTTATTATCAATATTGAATAAGAATAATGATAATTAACAATAGTCTGTGATTTTTACTACAAAGTACAAAGCGTATACTGTATTAGAAAAGGATAGGTATTTACTTGTTTCATTATTGATTTATTTATACAAACATTATTACAATTTTACACTCTCTGTGGTGTAAGCGTTAAATAGACACTTTTCTGTCTGACTATACATCGACGTTTTTACGCCTATCGAAACAGGTGGAGTGGGCGCGGACCCAATTTTACTACGTTTTTAAATTCGCAGGTCATTATGGTTGTATGTTGATTAAAATATTATTCACGACCGTAACAAATATGGGTTTACAGACTAATCATCGTTAAAATCCGTACAACCCTCTTAGTTAATTTAATTTCATTGAATGACTATTTGATGTAAAAGTCATTCAATACTACCTTGGCGTTTCTCCCATAATTAGTTGATTTCATACATACATATCGTGCCATCTTCCCGTGGTAGGCAGAAACTACAGAATGCCACCAGCAGGCTTAGCATAACGGTTTCTATTTCTACGAAGAATAGACAGTGCTTTTTCTATACAAAGTCACATTCGTTTCTCCATTTTTGACATCGCACCGTAGATATCTTTCTACAACTTGTCATTTTGTCTTTAGTTTCTAACGATCTTTGTCTAGGTCCTTTTATAAGTAGACAGACTATTTCAGAAGAATATTTCTTCCCAAACTGTCAAAATCACACTGACAACAAACTTTCTACTCAACGGCCACTAAGTAAATACGGTTATCTACAAAATCATGATACGTTTAGAACGCATAACTGTGATAATTAATAGAAGGACATAGCTATCGTCTCCTATTGTACATCATTTAGTTAATAGTCATGTCTGTTCTTCCGTCGACAAATCGGTGCTCGTGCTAAGCCTGCTGCTACAACTCCTTTTGCTTCCCTTACAAGGGCGCCGGTCGATTTCGGTCGTATCAAAGGACCACAAAACAAAATTGAAACTCCCATTTTTTGCCCAACAGTCTCCAGGATATTTATACGGCTATAAATGTCGGTTATCGGCAAAAGATCTCGGTTGAGCTTTCAATAAAGCGATGTGCATCGGAGCGGAATGATTGCTGGCCAGCCGCCATGTTGAATGGTTGGGCTGTGTTCAACATAACGGTACTTGGCACACTTGTACTTACACTCATGCATAGAGAATAGATATTTATTAGGGTTTGGTGTTAAGTGTGTTCATGTGTTAACATAAACACACTTATTAAAACATCATGCCTGTTTCCCTTGAAGGGCTAGACAGAGCTGCACCTACACAACCATTTAATAAGTTAAGATTACCGGAAATAGCAGTTATTAATCTACGAAATGTTTTTATTTAATCTTCAAAAATCTTGACAAGAGACTGATTGAGATTTGTAAAGGTACGCAAGAATGGGACCGTTCCAATCCTCATGTTTGTAGTTTCATTTTGCTCTGAAACGAGGTAAAACGATAAAATCTGAATTAAACCCTTGAAATTACCCTTCCACCCCGACTCTTAGGAGTATTGATAAAACAAACTAAGCTACTCATTAATCACTGCAAAACATTGCCACAAATACTTATCAGTGGCGACTAATCTAATTGTTAGATTCAACTGTTGTGCGCCTCAGGGCAGTAATTAACCCTCCCCTGCGGCCCGCGGTCTATGCGACCATCTATATGTAAATTGACAATTAACTGTCGCGATGCAGTCACGTCGCGTAGCTGTCAAAATGAATTAACCCGTCGCTCGCAGAGTGACATGTGCTGACGTTTGCGACGGCATTTAAATGACACGTGTCAGAGGATTTTGGTTTGCAATGTTGGATTATATGCGCTGGGTTAACTTGTTTTTGTGCAATGTCATTGTGTTTGTTTTTGCGCAAAGTGTTTGCATATAATAGACATGCAAATGCATTTTCTCTACAGTTGGGAGATTGTGGTAGCAATGCGCTTTAAAACATACATTACTTTGAAATATTGCATACGTAATATGCAGTTCCTTTGTCTTTAAATTCTTGGGCGTTAAAAGGAAAACTGAGTTTTTTTGCCAGACGTTTTCGGGAAGCTAAACTGAGATATACGAGGTCGGGTCAATAAGTCCGTGACTTTTGGAATAAAACACAGATTTTTTGATAAATAAATCATTTTATTTTTCAACGTAGTCTCCCTTGAGCTCTATACACTTTGTCCACCGCTTCTCCAATGTTTTTATCCCTTCCAAAAAATATGATTTGTCGAGGTTCTCGAAATAGGCCTTTGTTTGCAAGATGACTTCATCATTGGAGTCAAATCTTTTTCCACCAAGCCATTTCTTCAGGTTTGGAAACAAGAAGTAGTCACTCGGAGCCAAATCTGGAGAATAGGGCGGAGGCAGCAATTCATAGCCCAATTCATGGATTTTTGCCATGGCAACTGCACATGTGTGCACCCTTGCATTGTCTTAGTGGAAAACAACTTTTTTCTTGGCCAAATGAGGTCGGTTTTTTTTTCAAATCGTCATTGAAGCGGTCCAATAAGTTGGCATAATATTCCCCATTGATTGTTCTTCCCTTTTGAAGGTAGTCAATGTGGATTATCCCACGTGCATCCCAAAAAACAGGCGCCATAACTTTATTGGCTGACAAACCCACCTTGGCCTTCTTTGGCGCCGATTCACCCTTAGAAACCCACTGTTTTGACTGTTGTTTGGTCTCTGGTGTGTTGTGATGGATCCATGTTTCGTCCACGGTTACAAAACGGCGCAAAAACTCCTCCATATTGCGATTAAACAACGCCAAACCTTCCTGTCAAGTTGTTACACGATTGCGTTTGTGGTCGACTGTGAGCAAACGCGGCACCCATCTTGCGGAAAGCTTTCTTATGCCCAAGTGATCATTCAAAATTGAAACCACTGAGCCATGCGAGATCCCTACGGCTTCCACAATCTCTTGCACTTTCAATCTTCGGTCGGCCAACACCATATCGTGAATTTTTTCGATTGTTTCGGGTGTAGAGACCTCAACTGGGCGTCCAGGACGTTCGGCATCTTCAGTGCTTGTACGGCCACAACGAAATTCAGTAAACCACTTTTTTACCATTTAAATCGATGGTGCAGAGTCCCCATAGTATTTATCAAGCTTAGCCTTGGTCTCGGTAATGGTTTTTTTCCGCAAAAAATAATGCTTAATAAGCACACGAAATTCACTTTATTCCATTTTTTCCTCAAATTACTGGGTAGTCTGATAAAGATAGCTGTCAAACACAAACTAACTGACGCAGCCAGTTCAAATTTTGATAGGAGTCAACTGACAGATGCCTGTTGACAGGAGTAGTGTTGCTTTTTCAGTAAAGAGGTCAGAAATTCAAAAAGTCACGGACTTATTGACCCGCCCTCGTATTTTTGTAAAAACAAACCATCTAGTAAGTTTTAACGACTTTTTAACTCAAAAATGAAACATTTTCCGCAGTAAACAAGATTACTTAGCGATAAACGCTTAAATTAAAACTCGTGCAAAGTTTGTAATAATCTCAAAGCTTCTCCAGTGCTCTTGAAGATTATAAGTTAAAGTTACCCGGACATAAGCTCCCCAATAAGATTTACATTTTTCTTGTACCGTTCATGCAGATGGTTTTAATTAATCCCTTCGAGTTAAGACATATTTTATTAAGTCAAACGGTAAAAAAAGAACTAGCACCAACCCGGAAGAAAACGTTGAAGAGATGCGAAATCTATATGAATTTAAGCTACTAGAGTGGCGTAAACATTTAACAGCTTGTAAGCAATACTGCGAATCGAAGACACATTCTAAGCGTGAATGACAATGAAGTATTCACCGCAACAGCTCGACAATCTGGCAACGTGGCATTGCGTTGCCGCAGTAGATTATGCAAGACTATTACCTATTCTGGACGGGATATATGGGATATTGTCGAATTTAAGATGTGTTGTTCGGCTACAAGCATTTTATCAAATGGTTCCCCTGCATACACCTACTCTGTGGTTATTCTGCAAGGACTAGTTACGATCAATTGCTACACTTCGCGGATTGTGGTCCCGAGGGACCTTTTGGTTTGATTCTAGCGATTTCAATGGGTTTGCTTTTTATTGAAATAAGATTAAATATTTTTTCATGTGACAGTGTGCGCTTCCTATAACATTGTGAGTGATGTGCTAACGTTAGTAGGGTATTGATGAGCACTTTATTGAAATGTTAACAATAATTTCGTTTTGTAGGTTTACAATAAAACCCACATCAAAACAACTAACGTAATATTTAATAGAACACACTGAAAGGAAGTTGTTTGAAACATTGATTTGTGAGCTGCTAATACAAGGGACATTAAATATTAACAAGAGGGGTACATATGTGAGGAGATTGATAAAAGATTTGTAAAAGCAAGTGCTTCCGTGATGCTTTGAAATCCAACACCGAATACATTATTTAAAATACGATGCAAGTTCAAAAACAGCTCTATTTCGATTTACGAAAACTGTCCGGAAAACATGCAATTCTGGCTGAATTTATAATCGAAAATGTCGATACGATATTCTACTTCACGTAACGTATCTCTATTAAAGCCCACAATTTTAACGCTCAGTAAACTACAACAAAAAACCATTGGAAGTACGGATATACCTACCTATCTATATCCACGCATGAGTCCGCAATTTTCCGGCTCAAACCGGTTAGCTTCCAGCCGAGAGGGGCAATCTACGCGAATTGAAGCGATGCGGTAGCCTACGGCTGTAGTTTATAGCATTTCAGACGAAATTTGATAAAAATATCACATTTATGATAAATAAGTTTGATATTATAAAAAAAAACTTGTCGAATTTCTGAATATCGACACACGGTCCCAACGACCCGTAATGGCGTTCGAAGGTTAAATAAAAAGTAATTTATGAGTGTTTGTGATTTAGAACGCCGGTTTTTTTGGAACAAATTGAACGCCCTCAATTTGTATATTTTAGGGTTCAACGGTAGCGGGTGACGTAGGTTGCGTCTAATGCGTCAAGGAGGGAAACTATTTGGCTACACGCAGCCATTTCGGGGCCATGCTACTGGTATGTTGTTTTTATAGCGATACTTATTTACTTATCTCCGACATCTATTTCCAATTTGAGTTGATCGCTAAATAATAGCGATGAATTTGTTACGCTACCAAAAAATCTTTATCAACCAATCTGTCTAGCCTTTTCCCAACTATGTTGTGGTCGGCTTCCAGTCTAACCGGATGCAGCTGATTACCAGTAATTTATATGGAGTGACTGCCTATCTGACCTCCACAATAGATACCCCTTGGTAAGACTGGTTGGCAGACTTTCGGGCTTCCGAGGACCCGAATGTCAAAAATCCTAATATGACCGCCGGGACCAACGACTTAACGTGATTTCCGAGGCACGGAGACGTCTCGGTACGTAAAGATAGTCATTCATTCACGGACCTGCAGAGGCCTAGGTAAAACACATTTCTGTTAGCGTTCACGCCAAACGCTACGCCAAAATGTACGGAAATGACATTACCATCGGAAAGATTCAAATCAAATCAAAATATTTTATTTCACATAAACCTACAAGGGCACTTATGAAACGTCAGAAGCTAGGTGCACGGTTCCAATTTGTCGCTTCCTATGGAGAAGAGCCGGCAAGAAACTCTACGGTTACTCTTTTAAAAATAATTGGATTTTATAATGTTTTCAAATTACAGTGATATTAGGTATGGGAGGACAGTGCAGGCCTGTCAATAAGTACCAGGTACTTAGAGGAATGAAAATAAAGAATAGAAACTGTAGGCCTACAACGTTCTCTCATTCACAATATGTAAAAGAATCTACATAAGTAAAATCAACCTATTTAAACCAAGTGATATGATTTCCATGAGGATCACTAATAAATACTCGATATTACAAGTGTTGTATTCATTTATTTATTTCTCTAGTTTTAATATAGCATGTTACTTAAAGTCTCATTCTACAAAAAGGCACGTGCTGCACTTTGTCCGCAGAGTGAGAGCTTTTGAAACATATCCTGGTTGTTTCCTCATATTACTCATGTTTATATAAATCTAGGTGAGGATAAAGATGAAGCAATGGCTATTGATAAGGTAAAAGAGACATTACATTGACGAGTTTTAAGTGGCGTTTTTCAAATATTATCCTTTTACAATAATTATCCTGACAATGCCATAAGTGCCCGTTCACCTGCACTTCGGATGACCTAAAGCATGCCACAGGCGCAATTAACGTGGCCAGATACTGGGCGCAAACTATTAAAAAAAAGTGTACGAGTTCCATCGACAGGAAAAGAAGAAAATTTATCCTGCAAATAATATCGAAACTAGCTGCTACAAATGCTGAAATATACACCCACCGAAAACATTTTCTTCTAAAATGTTGCCAAGCCGAGACCATATGACTCGCACTGTCAAAAACTTATCAGATCTCTTGTAGAAAGAACCAAGCTTCAAGCTTCACAAACTTCACAAACCTTAGTCAAAATATGTTTTTTCTTTTTTATTACGTTTTTTTTTATTATTTATTATAACAAGGATCAAAATTGCGGAAGTCTCATACAAACTTCCATACCCTAGTTTAAGAGGTTAGGGGATAAAAGTTCCAAGTTTTCGTTTTTTGTTTTTGTTGTTTGTGTACTAATACTAGCTTACATACCAAATTTCAGCTTTCTAGGACAGTAGGAAGGACCCCTATGAATTTTGATGATCATCAGTGAGTCAGGAATCAGGGTTTTTAGATATTAATGAAATCTAAAGTGTAAGAGCTATGCAATTAAAACTTTATATGTTTAATAAGTTCGCTATTGACAACATATCCCGAGAATTTTGATTATCTGGTATAATCCAAACCCAAGTTATAAGGGTTCAAAAATACGACGAAGCGTTTCGAGAAAAGGTAGGTAGTTCCCTTGCGCTCCGTTTGGCTTGTCTTGGCGGGGGCACGGTCGTGCCCCGCCAAGACGGATTTGCAGGTACCTCATTCAGACGACCCAGTCTTTTGTTGTAGTTCTATTGTAATCCAAATTAAGCTGATTAGACGAAACATTTCAAATAATATTTCATTAACTATACCTTTTAATAGTCCTCAACAATGTTCTGAATAATACTCCCACCTTGAACAGCCAACACAATGGTACTTGTATTTTCTAACGTCTACGTAGAATAGATACTTCAGGTTTATTTTAGTCGTAGCCATGAAGTTTCAAAGTTAGACGCAAGCATCCCACCAAGTACTCACAGTATAACAACTTCAGTGTAACAACTATGGTATAACAATATAATGCTCAGCTATATTACTCTGTTTTATATTCTAGATTCCGTGAAACACAAGTATGAGCACTTTGTGTTTGTGCGTTTATTTTTAATAACGTATATAAAATGTTCATGAGTTTATGTCACTATAGTCAAAAACTCATGGGATCAAATATCCTGGGATATGTTTCAAAAGCTCTCACTCTGCGGACAAAGTGAAGCACGTGCCTTTTTGTAGAATGAGACTTTAAGTAACATGCTATATTAAAACTAGAGAAATAAATGAATTCTGATTCTGATTCAAAGCAAAATCAATTTTCCTGCTATCACAAGGACCAAACTACGACCTACCCCAATTACCTATAGTATCTCCAATCAATAAACGAATACTTTGTCAAGCCATCCTCCTATTTAAAGAAAATACAATTTCAACATTGAATAACATTTTAAGACTACACGTGATGTGAAACGTTCACCCATTTTCATATTTTGAATACTGTATGCCAGAACGTAAATGAAATGAGTCTGAGCGAAGTATCATTCAATTCGCCCGCATGTGAACTGTACATAAAGGAAGTACGTACGGAATTTGTATGCTCATACTCATGTAGGTAAATCAGTTTTGTTACAGAGTAGAAAATATTTTATGTAAGCGAGTATTTTATTTAGTTAAATCATCGTCATGTTGGACGCCTGGAAATGAATGCCTCTGAATTATTTGTGCTATGTTTTGTCAATGGTTTTTTCTCCGCGATTTTCAATTTTTGGAAATGATCATTGACATCAGCCAGACCTCTCATTTAATGAATAAATATTATCTAAAACTGTCAAAAGAGGTACCATCCTGTCACACAGGTGGTCGCAGTAAGTATGTACTTAGGGAAGAAAACACATGCAACCTCCAGTTATTCTATTTTATTTCATTCATTTCAAATTAATCAGAATAAAGGCTCGCAGAGAATGCTCTGAACTTCACACAACATTGGTATTATGTTGTTGCAAAGTTCACCGAGTGTGTGGGATAATTAAACATATGCAGTCTTAACCTGAATGGAACAATTATGGACTGAATCGCCACTTTTGAGTGCTCCATTGCATTGTGGAAATTCTGTTGGCTTCAGTTTCATTTTGCAAATAATACATAAGTTTTAAGGTGAGCTTTTTTCAACACAAATGAAAGCAATGAAAGCATTCAAAAACATACAAAAAATTGAGCCTGGAATAGCTTTTAGTTTAGAAAAAGAATGTGTAAGAGTATGAAGGAAACTTCTGTCCAGCTCTGGGGCACTATAAATTAGAAAAAAAGGACGTATTTGCAACTACCACAAATCATCATCATCTGCCTAGCCTTTTCCCAACTACGTTGGGGTCGGCTTCCAGTCTAACCGGATGCAGCTGAATACCAGTATTTTACATGGAGCGACTGCCTATCTGACCTCCACAACCCAGTTACTGGGTAATACGATACCCCTTGGAAAGACTGGTTGTCAGACTTTCGGGCTTCTGACGACCCGTAACGACTGTCAAAGATCTACAAATGACAGCCGGGACCAACGGCTTAACGTGCTTTCCGAGGCACGGAGAGGTCTTGGTATGTTAAGATGGTCACCCATCCACGGACCAACCGCGGCAATCTTAGCTTAACCTGATCGATCGATCCGTACGGCTACTATTACTTAGCCACAAGCCCCTCCACAAATACAGCAACTACCACAAATACAGTAACAAAACATAATAGATCGGTACGTCACCCTACGACTGCAATAATGGGTCGTTGAGACCGAGGCGTGCCAAATGAAAGCCCGAACGCACGATAAGGGAATATACTCGGAAATAGATGTTTTTTGTACTGCATGGCATACATTTGCATAAAAATAAGCTATAAAACGCGATTGATTGGTTATCGGGAATATTGTAGAGTGAAGAGAAGAAATAACTTAACAGGTATTATAGAATAACGTTAAAAGGACAAGTGGAAGTATAAAAAAGCAAAGTTATGTAAAATATGTACTATACAAAATACTTTTGACAAAAACTTTTCTCATTTATGTTTAGCATGTTGCACTCTTCGATAAAGTTTTCAGTTGACGTACTTCAAGTAAACTCACAAAATGAAATCTTGTAATCAACATAAAAATATTTTCAGGAAAAACTGTGCTTACGTAATGGGCCAGGGGCTCGTAACACTGAGCGCGCGGTAATGTGCCGTTGAGACCCAAGCGTGCCGAATGTTTACCGCTCCTGCAAAGTCCCATGTGCATGTTGCCATATTATCACAATAGGGAAGAAAGTTTTAGAACAATTTACAAATGCGACG
Organism: Polymixis lichenea; assembly: GCA_949091785.1. NCBI lineage: Eukaryota > Metazoa > Arthropoda > Insecta > Lepidoptera > Noctuidae > Polymixis > Polymixis lichenea. The sequence goes on along the minus strand of OX420951.1, from coordinate 21,409,579 downwards.
CAGGCTCATATTCTGGTAATGTTTTGGCATGAGTTTATCATATCAGTACATTTTTGGTTTGGAACGAATTACATAATGTTGAAAAAGCTTACTGCTTGAAAAGGTAAAATCACAGCCGCCTGACCCCAAAAATTCAGCTGAAAATACAGTAAAATATACACACCTTAAATTAGTAAAAAATAAAATAAAAACTGTACAAACAGAGAGAAACTCGGGCGTAACACTCTGCCTGCTATAATGGGTCATTGAGACCCGCTTGTGTACCCAAACAGCTCTGGGCCCGAGCGATCTGAATAGTGCATAAAATGTTCAATACTAAGTTTGGTTCGCAACGGTCGTTCGAATTGTAAGAACAATAAAGTTTTGCACATTTCTACGAGTAATAACTTCCACAACATTGTTTTGAGTGAAACAGTTTTCATTGTAGCAGACAACAAACCAGCTTGTAGAAAAACTTAGAACTGAGAAAATCCTACTGAAAACTGTTAAATCTGATTCAAATTACTCTCACTGTAGACGATAATGCTGATACCTACCCAATACTGGGAAAATCCTATGTGCTTTTAATAAATCTGATTTAAATAATCCTATGTGCTTCTAAACTGTTAAATCTGATTTAAATTTAGCCTCACTGTTGACCTTTATGTTGATAACTACCCAATGTTTACTTAAAATAATGCCAATGCTGTGTAAAGTAACCAGAGGCCTGGATAAATCACAGAGCTAGCACAAATGGAAGAAAACGACCAAGTACTTAGTAGTGTTAATCAAACCATGCAACATTCTCAGCACGTTGCACAAAATCCAAAACTTATAAGCTATTCATTCCAATTTAACATGTAAGGAAAACGTTTTAAATCATAACGTAGGTAAAGCATTCAAATGTTTTCGTAGAAATGTTCCATTTAATATTTCCTGTGAGAACTGAGATGGAAACAGTGTACACACAGCGTCAGTATATGCTAACCCTTCAAGTTTTATAATGTTACACTTGTACAACATTGAATTCGTTACGAGTAATCTACAGAATACTTCAAAAAGAGTTTATTGTTTCGACTTATATTCGAACCATCGCATCACCGAACGTCGTCATACTCATACTGGCGGTTTGACGAACTAGCCAGCGAGCCATATGAATTGCGATGAAATTTTTACTGACTATCATCCGAGTAACTTAATTTTTAGGTCTCTGTTTAATCGATAGACTATGTTATTTGAGGGTATCCATTAATTTACGGTTTCTTTATAAAATTAATCCCTTTACCCTCAAGTTATAACTACAACGTTTGATTAATACGTTTACTTACAACGTCTGTATGCAGAGACGACATGACAGATCACGTGACATTTCGTTAGTTTATGTCAATCTAAAATATTTCTATTGCTTCCTTTTTTATCGTTTGCGTTAAAAGGATGTCACTTGTCTACTGACCCATTTGTGTCAGTTTGCAAAATATGTATAATATGTATAAAATATTAGTAGTAAAATAAGATCAAAGTTTTTTTTTAAATAATATCAATCATAAATATTATGAAAGTACCTATTTAATTTTTCTTGATTTTTAAAATCATTATAAATATTACAAAAACGAAATAGAAAAAATGCTTAATATAGAAAAACACTACTGCATAAAGCACATTTCGTGCCTAGGATTCGAACCTCCAAACTTATGCACGGCAAGCGGTCTTGTAACCTCCGCCTGGTCTAATTAGACGTTGAGTGATTCCTCGTAAGTGTTAACCATATTCACAAAAACAATACAGTAATTATAATGAAATCTTTTTGCTAAATACAAAAAGTAACTTGGGCCTAACACGGATTAGATCGCACATGTCTTTTGGAGAGGTAACCACTTAATGGAGCTGTGTGTACAAACAAAATACATATGATTCCTCCAAAATTACAAGCTGCCTGGAAATGGACGCAATTTCTATAGTGCAAATATGTCGGTATAGTTTATATGGACAGTAATATCGGGATACATATGCACTGCATTTGTGTAATGAGTGTGTATGTAGGGTAACTACGTAGTTACAGGTTTTGCTCTGCAATAAATCTTCCATACATACAAATATCATAAATAAACTTGCAGTGTCTGTTTATAATGTCAAAATAACACCTTATTAGTATTTAGTGAAAAGCTGTTTTTTGTCTTCTTGTTCTATGACATTACATTACTCATTGCTTTTAACAAAAAAGAAAAAAACAGTAAAAAAAAACTGTCTACCTGTCCTACCTGTCTGTCTATCTTCGAAAAGGCTGGATCAATTTTGACGGGACTTTAACTGGCAGATAGCTGATGTTATAAGCACTTTCTACTTTTTGATCCAGTAGCACGTTACCGCGGGATAATTTCCGACATCCACGCGGCCGAAACCGCGAAAACAGCTAGTATATGAAATAAGTAGGTACACAATCTACAAACAACCACAGCCTAACCTAGCCTGAGGATATGTATCCTCTATTTCACAGTCGGTCAACGCGGGCGTTGACTCTGCAAAGACCCTACACTATGCTAAAACCATACGTCAATACCCCAAGAGCTAAGATGCAAACAGCAATACGAAGATGCAAGTGAAACGTTACGCCGTACATACAGTGCAACGTCAAACAAAGCCAGTGTAACAGCACTCTGCAACGAACGCGAGCCTTTTGCTCAAAGTCAACAAGGAATGTTTGAACAGAGATGAGCTGCAGCACTGTTATTAACGTTTATTGTTGAATATTCTAGGACTGTGCTGGATAAATATGTAGCTGTCAGTTATACAGGAGTCGAATCTAGATTTTAGTTAGGATAAGGTTAATTTTTTGACCTTTTCGCGTGGCAAGTTCATGAGAGTAGGAGGAGAAAGGTCAAATAAGATAGAGATACATACTGGTTTTATTTAGACACAATGTCAAAGTATTTATTGTAGGATGAAATGATCTAATATTAATAGGAAATTCTGTTTTTATACTCAGTCAATAATAAAGCTTGTAAAAAAGATTTTCCATTTTTTTTTTCGCCTGAGCGCGAATTTCACCTAACTTTTATATCTAGAATAATTCTTAGAAGCTAGATATAGGTAATAATTACTTTATTTTTTTAAAGACAGCTTTTCTTAATTTTGAGGCACTGAGACATCAATTATCGTGTGAACCACAACGTTGGAAGTTTGTAAGTTACAACAAGAGGTAGGTACCAAAGTTACCAAATAAACGCGAAGCTTCTCCAAATAATTGAGAAATGATTGTTTCAGCAGAGATCGAACTCCTTAATCTGAAGTAATTGAATTGTGGGAGTTATCGAAGTTCGTGCTCTCAACTAATTAGGCTTACTTAGTTAATGAACACTTTCATAACAGTAACTTATTAAATGAAGTGTTTGGGCCTGATTCTTGGAAGGGATTTAAGTCACGGAGTAACTGTGTGATTTAACAACCGTAGCAAATATTTATTCGTTATTCCTATACATTTCTGGTACACAAGAGGGGGAGAAGTTACTTTTTTTTGTTTTTTTTTTTTTTTAACGTTGCCCCCCACACTAGGAATTACTCCTGTATTGTGGGTGCGTTTACAAACATTTAAATTCACATATACAAACAGCCAGACCCGGAACAACTACTTGTAGGTCATACAAATATTTGTTCCGTGCGGGAATCGAACCCGCTACACGCAGCACAGCAGTCAATCGCTTAACCACTGCGCCAACCGTGCTGTCGTGTGTGTGATGATTTACCACCCGCAAAAAAGAAAAAACGGGCTTACTGCATAATCAGCCTATAATGTACCCACTGCTGATACACAGGCCTCCTCTCTGTGAGAGGGAGTGGGCCGTATTCCACCACGCGGGCCCAGTGCGGGTTGGTAGATGTCACATGTCTTCGAATTTTTGGTTCAAAGACATGCCGGTTTCCTCACAATGTTTTCCTTCACCGTTTGAGAGCAGGTGGTGATGTAATGGTTTGCACAAAGTAATGCGCCTGGCTGGGTTCGAACCCACGACCTACAACTCGTAAGTCGCGGCCGTTACCACTGGGCCACCACTGCTCTCGGCGGACTTATATTAACATAGTCCAATTACCTTCTAGTTGACGAACAGTACCGGGGTTGGGAATCACCCATCTAGATCAGATTTTCTAACTAATGGAATCAATCTGACGTCAGCAAAAATATCACCCCTCGTATACCAGATCGTGGTGATTATTTTACTCTCGGGTATGACGACAGCCGACTTGCAAGTGGAATGAGGTTACAGTGATAAACTCAAAGCATTTATTTCAATTAAACCATTTACAGGCACTTTTGAATTGTCAGAAAGTCGATCAGTTGAAAAGTTGAAGCTAGTTGCCCATTCCAAAACGTGTCATTGCCATTCCAAAAAAAAATCTATGGAGAAGAACGGGCAAGAAACTCCACAAGATTAAAGATTAAAGACAATACAAGATTAAAGATAAGCCCTGGAAGTTAGGAGATGACCAGTCTCAACCGACAGCGCCCGTTCACGAACGATACGAGTAATTTACCTTTTTTAAAAACTTCGAGCTGTATTATCATTTGTAACGAAATGATTTCTACTCCATAGAGTAAAACAAGCATAAAATCCATGATCCCTTTTAATCCCTAATTTAAAAGGCTCCCGGTAATACCCGCCTCGGCCGCGTAAAATCATATAATTATAAGATAGAATATTGAAAATCCTTCGACACGGGCGAGTTCACTTTACAAGCTTAGCGGCGAGCGCTATCTCGCGGCCAAATGTAACAACACTACCTACCTGTCATGTTCTATTTGAGTTCGTTCAATCATAAGGTGGATTTATTTCGTCCTTAGATAGGTATTATTTTAGATATATGTCTTAGAAAATGAATATTGCTTAAGGCTCTTGGGAGTGACGGCATTCTTCATGAACCTTTATTAGGCCGTCTTTGAATAGAATAGAAAATTTTAAACATAAACATAACATCACACCTGCAATCCCCGAGGGGTTAGGTAGAGTTGCCCTGTAGTAAAATACAAATTTGGCCAGTATTTTTTTAAGTGTAATAAGGGTTTCCCCTTATAGGCTTTCGCCCATAGCCATCAACCAAGCACAGATTCAGACTCCACGCTGCTACTGAGAAATTCTTGTTGGAAAAACCCAATAACACTTTACCCGATCTGTGAATCAAACCAGGACTTCTTGCTTAGCAGTACCGCTTGCGAGCATTAGACGAACAAGGCAGTCAAATAGAATGTTTTTATTAACATTCAAACATTAACGTCCTATTAATACACCGTGACATTTTACTCGTCTTACAAAGGTGGTCCACTCAATGTATCCGTCATAAAATACCTCTAGACGAAATTACAACATTGTTACCATTAATTAAGATAATAGATACAAAGAAAAATAAATAATGCTTTAGAATTATGAAACACCCTCCCTGTTAATAATGTTTACGTATCAAACGGTAGAAGATATCTACCTACCTACCATTACATTCCATCAGTAATTCCATCTCCATAACAGGGTGTTTCAAACTACGTCATGCGTCTTAGTGAATGATATATTTTTTAAATTATGCAAATGCAAATATTATTATTTTTTTTTTTTTTTTAATAAATGATTAGTAGTCATTGGTAGTGTTGAGTAGGACATACAAGAGGCGGTACATTTGTCCCGTACATGACGTCAAAATGTAAGAGCGGCTCGGCATTTTAAAATGTACTACTTCAAATTTTATGTCGCGGCAGTCGCGAGGTTGCATTACTTACTCTCCATCTCCGTCAAACTGTAGTATGAGGACAGAGACGGAGCGAGATGCATGCTACAAATTACGTCATTCTACACTGAATATTACATGACTGCGTTTCGAGTCTCGGGCGAAAGGGAAATATGTTGAGAATGACATGACTACCTATCGTGCGGCGCGTATTGAAGCGACAGTTTAACATCGTGACCAGTGTAAAAGCTTTTTATTTGATGCTTTATTTTTAAAACTATTTAATTATAAACGACTTTGTATTGTTGTCACTTCTGTGCCTTCGGAGCGTACCTACTTCTAGCAAAGCGAACCAGGTCCTTACAAAAAGAAGGAACCGGCTCAGTGGCAACAAGTCGCGCAAATATTACTTTTACATTGTAATTTTATTAATTACCTTTTTATTATATTCTTTAAATTATGTTTCATAATTATTTACTTAATTATAAACGATATTTACTATGATAATCGTTTCATATTACTTTGCGATACTTGATAATAATAAGTCTTTAATCAGAGTTCAGACTGTCATTGTACTGTTTGAAGCTACCAGTACAAATGTCACATTTGTACTGGTAACTTCAAACGTATGATACAGCTTCAGTGCGCGTCGCCCAAGTTCCAAACCTCATTGGCCTCGCCTCATTTGAAGTAGGACATTGTACCGGCTCAGTACAAAAAAGAGGCTACTCTTACAAACTCTTTTTCATGCCGTGTCCTACCCAACACTAGTCATTGGATACATCAAGGGGCCTGCCGTTGTAAGACGACTAAAATGTCACGGTGTATAATTGAAATCTAAAAACCATGTTCCGCCATGTACTCGCTTACAAATATTTGAACATGTTAAAAGTAAAACTTTACAAAATGTATAACTCGATGTATTTTTGACAGATTGAGACTGATATCAGACCGTGAACGGTCTTAAAATTGCGAGAATTGCCCCTCTGTTGGTTCCTTAAACGAAAGTAGAGCTACATGTTATGTAGATGTACGTGTAACGATATAGCGAAACAAAAATGAGCCTCTCAAAATGAAACGTTCCTAATATATCTCAAAGGCAATGCAAATAAGAACGCACATCAAATATTACGTAAAAGCTTGGGATAACTTGTCTAAACAACGTGTGCCTCGAAAAGGCAAAGTCTGTAGAATATCCTCTTCAACACAATATCAATTATGCAAACAGCAAAATCTCTAACTTTTAGTAAGTTTAAGCTTAAGAACAAACAAACATAACATCACGCTTGTATTTCTTGATTCTTGAATTTTGATCGATACTGCTCCTGGAAAACTTTATTTCTTAGATGTTTTTTAAAGTATGTATTCAGTATTATTTTTTTTTGCCAACCATACCTAATCGTAATTATTAATCTTCCAAACATTTCTACATAAACAATTCATAACAAATTCAAATAATTGTAACAACACAATTCGTGAATAATATACAGTTTGTTTCAGGCAGTTATCGCGATCCATTTGTTTCGATAACGTTCGTACATACACACCACATACAATTTTATATAAAATATAGGCTCGACAGTCGACACGCTACATTAAATATTCGGCATTAATACGTCAATTAACTAGATTGATGTGCCAGGACTACAGTTTATTTACTAGTGAAAATATTTACATGAATAATGAAATATATATTGCGATGAAACTACCGAATAGTTTCACCAAATAATCAGCCTATAATGTTCCCACTGCTGGGATACGTGGGCTGTAATCGACCAGGGCCTTAATTCACTATCACCACTTAACGATTCCTTACTCGTGACCACTTCAATCACACACGAATTCTGCTAATATCGTATTAATAATATCAAAAAATTGTCTTGGAACATACAGAATATGACATTTCGATTCCTTACCGTTACATTGCTTTCTAAAAAATAAACGATATTGACGTAGTTTTTACGTTAGTAAGATTCCGCGGGAAATCTTTATAACGATACAGAATTGGGGCCTTGTACGAGTTCGTACATGTCACATATCTTCGAATTTTTGGTTCTAGGACATGCCCAGTTTCCCCACGATGTTTTTTTTTCGCCCTTTTCAGAGCAGTGGTGATTAAATTATTTGCCAAAAGTAAAACGCCTACATGAGTTCCAACCCACGACTTACAACTTGAAAGTCGGGGCCGTTACTAGTGGCGCACACAACATTATATTCTGCATTCCTCGAGGAGTTTGCAGAGTTTGTACACCTTCAAAACTTCTTTATCAATTTTCTAATGGAAAACCCCAATAAAACTTTGCACGACATTAACCTCTACCAACATGTCTACAAGGTAATAATAATAATAAACTCCTGATCAAATTCCGGCCCCGGCAGCCATTTTCACCGGATATTAACTAATTACGCAGGATTTAAATAGTGCACACGTGTGTGCGCAAGCACAGGTGCTCTCTCTGTACCTTTACAAATCCAACAAGGCCGGGCAGAGATCAGGACCAATCGCTTTATGTGATTTCCGAGGCACGGCAGAGTCACACCACCAACTTCCAAACTACTAAGAATTTCTTAATGACACTTGCCTGACTCGTGAATCAAACCTAGAACTCGACGCTACCAGCCGAGTTTATGACACTAGACTTGACAGTGCAGTTAAAGGAACACAAGTATTAAAGTGACCTAATTCTAGGTAGCCAGTAAAGTGGACCTTAACCAACATTCCCAAGCATAAAATTCATCTAAATTTAAGTAGATAGGAATATAAAGTTGTGTAGAGAGAGCACAACTACAGCAGGACAGGTATGTCGCATGCAAATATAAGTTAGTCATAAAATATAGCCATGAGTCAGCGCATTTTAAAAAGCTCGTAATAAAATAATCTAATGCATGCAGCTTCCAGGCACCTGCCACCAACCTACCTACTTACCTTGGAGGTAAGGTGCTGCTGTGAGCGGGCTTGTAGAACACGGAAATTGAAGATAGAAATATTCCATACCATGAATAATACATACAACTCATGGCTTTTCCAGTGGGGGCAGGCAGAAACTATAGAATGCCACCTTTTACCATTTTTTGCTTCGCTTACGTTCATAACATGGAATTATTATCCTATGAAAACGCTGTAAAACAGTTCATAAGGCATCATGAAACCATCACAAGCTTAAAGGATTACTCAACTTGGAAATTATAAAAACTAAGGTACTGAAGTTTTTTGGTCATGTCAAGTCGGGTGAATCTGTGAAACTGTCAATTTCGGCCATCTTTAGTTCGAGATAAGTTACAATAAATTGACTTTACCTACAGGTGTTTATCTAAAACGCATACACTGTCACCCCGACACATTCCGCAGCCAATATCTGCGCTTATAGCGTATGATTCGAATGCGCCCTATCGCTACAGCCCGGCAGTATATGAAATTAGTTTTTATGACACACGCCAGGATTTATACAACTACCCTCTCGCTGAGCCAGCAATGGTCGGAACGAATTTTAGAATTTATTAGGGGGATTCTTGAAAGCCATTTTAGTTCTACATGCGGTTAATTTTGAGGGGATGAGGATTTGATGTATGGGTTCGCTTGCAGAATTTTTAGTGCTCATTGGTATGAACTATAAAAATCGACTAAAAAGTAGCTGCTGCAGACGTTAAGGTCTATGGAATCACGTTTTTGAGTACTTTTACATGTATAGTGTTGAGTTCTTCTTCATAGATTTCAAATGTGACCACTACGGGCACTTAGTGGGATACATGGCATTACTTCATCTTCATCATTTTCAGATGATGATGCAGGCCGATGATGGAGGTAGACAGATGCCTAGCGTTTTCCCAAGCTTTTTCAGTTTCCAGTCTGACCAGATTCGGCTAGATACTAGTACTTTGGAGCGACTACCTATATGACCTCCACAGCCCAATAACTGGGCAACACGACCCGTTGGTTAAGACGGGTTGTTAGACTTTCGGGCTTCTGACGACCCGTTAAAGACTGCCTACAAATGGCAGCTGAGTACCGGTATTTTGTAGTAAGGAGCGACTGCCCATCTGACCTCCACAAACCAGTAAATGGATAAAACGAAACCTCTAAAGTCTGACAACCAGTCCTAACTGGTTGTCAGACTTTCGGGCTTTGACGACCCGTAACAACTGTCAAAGATCCACGAATGACAGCCGGGACCAACGGCTTAGCGTGCTTTCCGAGGCACGGTGGGGTCCTGGTATGTAAATATGGTCACCCATCAAACTCAAACTCAAAGCATTTATTTCAAATAAACCAATTACAGGCACTTTTGAATTGTCAAGGTCGGTGAGTTAGAAAGATGAAGCTATTTGCTATTTGCATCCACGGTTCAACTACGGCAAGCGTAGCATAATCTGATCAATAGACCCGTGCGGTTGATAGTACTTAGCTACAAGCCCCATTATGCTGAATTCAAACAAATATGCCCAAGCTGAAACAACACATTCTAACACCAACAACAAACTTTTAAAAATCCACGCAGCAATTACAACAAAAACAAAATGTTCTTACTTCTCACCCACAAAGCCTGGAGTGGTGGGGCATGAAACTAGTTATAGATAACACAAGCACTGAGCAACAGTTCAATTAACTGGACGTGCCCCGCTGGGCAGTAGATCATGCGCAGCGAGTACTGGGAATGATGACATGTAGGTCTAGCTAGCTACCAAGTAGACTGCTCAAAATTAAAGAATATAATTTGCAGGGAAAATAAACTATAACTGTTGAAAATGGACCAGCTACAGGTCGATTTCGGAATTGGAAGGAAATTGATAAAATGAAAAATAAAAAATATATTATCCGGCAAATCGATGTTAAGCTGCTCGTGCAGACTAGCGAGACGCGACGGTCGCATCGCGACACTCGTAGAACAATTTCCATGAAAACTTCATGGAAATTGTTCTACAGGTGTCGCATCGCGACTGTTTGAAGAAGTCTTTATGCTGTCATTGATCCTTGAAATTATATTTTAGTATTGTAGCGACAGAAAGAATGAACGAGTCAAAGTGAAGCGTCGATTGAGAATTCGGGGGTGTTTTTGCTAGTGCTATCGAAACATGCAGTTGGTACTTATTTGTCAACTTAGTAATCAATAGGTGGCTTCATGTATAGAAGTAAGGATGGGATATGTTAGTTCCAGTATACACATCACACGACAAACTGATAGAGAATCTACTTTCAGTTTTATTAATCGTTGCCAATTGCCAATAAGCAACGAACGCCATCGATCTCAGGTTGACGTAAAAATTACAACCTGAAAATTAAACGCCCGCTAAAAATGATGATCGCTTATATTGATCTGACAATGAAATGAAAACAGGATCAGCTGCTTGTTATTCTGCGCAAGTTAGAAGGGAGGCTGGAGAGGTCGTTTACCTCAGTTGTGTTGTTTCGCTGCCGGAGGGCGGCTAACATCGGCCTGTTTCCGCATCAAATGTAATCAAAACAGGTAGCTTTGATTGATTTATAAGTATTCTGTTTGTTTTGTATTTTGTTGACATTGTTGGACTTTGCGGGATTCGTGTTTTCGCCATATTTGTTAATTATACCGAGTATTTTTTGCGCGAGGTAGGTATACGGAAGGCAAATGCATTGCTTTCATCAGGATTGAGGAGTTTGCTCGTAAAAACTATCGTAGTGTAAATCAGAATCCGAATTTCATACCATTCCCAATATAAAGAATTAACTAAAATGATAAAATTTCACAAAGAACAGCCTAAAAGAATAATGCAGAAGTTCTGATTTGAATGAATGATTTGAAAAGAATCTGTACAAGAAATGCGACCCAGAAATTACCTTTGGGTTATCGAAACAAAACGAATTATTGTCGAAAGTTCGATGAGTTAACGTTAGTATTAGAAGGACGAAAGGATCAGTTCCCAGGGGTAATTACCCCTGTATGTTCCCCCCACACATAGCTCGGCATTCACTGACGTGTAAATATTCCAATTACAGTTTTGTTGTCTTGTGCAACATAATGACTGACTGTTTGTTCGTGTTTATTTTGAACTTTGTTGCCTTTGTTCGTTCATTATGATGATAGTGAAGTGCGATCGTTATTGCAACAAATATTATTTGCTACAGCTGCAGTTGGAATTATATCTCAGCATTGTTAAGTGCAGTTGAAGATTTATTTAACGAGTAACTTTCTCAAGTATCATTTAGATAGTCTTATTATCCTACTTCCTACTAATTTTATGAATTAGAAAGTTTGTATGTTTGTTACTCCATCACGCAAAAACAGCTGCTCAGATTCGGATAAAATTAAAATTAAAATTTTAAAATTAAAAATCAAAATTAAAATTTTGATTTTGAATCTGTGCGAGGGATTAAAATCGGTTAATCACCGGGTTAATCCAGCTTATAAACTTATAAGCTGGATTAACCGATTTTAATCCTGGTAGTACGTTCCCGGGGGATAATTTCCGGCATACGCGTGCGAAGCCGCTCGCAAAAGCTAGAATGAAATAGAAATACACTTCTGGACACATCTATTGGCCCACCTTCAGTTTCGTTTGGTCCTAGCTAAAATTTTATATTAGGTCGAGCAAAAAGTTTTTATGCAGTTTTGAACCTGGCACATTCACAATTTCATTCAATAGTCTTTTTTTGAATTTCGAACACAGAATTTAAAGAAACAAAAGACAATTTGGAGCCTGTTTGTTGATATCCAACAATCGAATACTAAGAAAACTTGGTTTTATTGGTTTACTTGGATTTAATTCTTGAAAAAGTGATTGATATCTTTGGTTTTGCAACAAACATTACTTATTCTTAACATTAAGGTGAGGTTCTATAAATAATCTATGGATACTTCACCTGAAGTCGCCGCCCAAGCTGTGGCACTTATTCAGGCCGGACACAGCCAAAGAAACGTGAGTGCTGAACTTAATTTAAGTCGATCTGCGGTCCGAAATGTTTATCGGAGGTACCTAGAGACTGGCGGCTTTGTTCGTCGCCAAGGAAGGCCACGATCTCGGGTCACAACTGAAAGGCAGGATCGATTCATCGTGACGACCAGCTTGAGAAATCGTCATCTTACCTCCATTGAGATACAAAACCAACTTCGCGACTTCCACGGAGTATCTGTGAGCGCTCGAACTGTTCGGAGAAGGTTAAAAGAACGCGATATGGTACCACACAAGCCAGCTAATGGGCCCAAACTAACGCGAGCCCACCGAACAGCGCGCCTTCATTTCGCACGCAGTCATTTAAATTGGACACAGCAAGATTGGAGCCGTGTACTCTTTTCTGATGAGTCTAAAATTGTGTTACATGGCAATGATGGAAGGAAGAAGGTCTACCGACGTAAGGGAGAGCGTTTCGCACAATGCTGCTTTGAAGAGAGGGTTGCTTATGGCGGTGGCCCATGGACTGTCTGGGGCGGTATATCCGCGAGCGGCAAAACTCAACTTGAGGTTGTTATAGGACCACGGCTGCCAACATTAAATGCTGAAAGGTACATTCGTGAGTGCTTAGAACCTCACGTGATACCATACGCTGACTATGTGGGCCCAAATTTCCTTTTTATGCATGATAATGCAAGAGCCCATGCGGCCGGCATCGTCAGGGAATATCTTCGGGATGTGAACATCACAGTTATGGACTGGCCAGCCAGAAGCCCAGACATGAACCCCATTGAGCACATGTGGGACGAGCTAAAAAGACGTGTTAGGGCTCGTCAGCCAGTTGCCCAGACGATGCAGGAGTTGAAAACTGCCATAGAAGAGGAATGGGAGATGATCCCTCAAAATTTCATAGAGCGGTTGATAAACTCTATGCCTAATCGTATGAGAGCTGTGGTAGATGCCCATGGAGGCAACACGCGTTATTCAATTAAACCTTTATTTGATAAAACATGTTTTTTATTCAAAAATCAATTGCCTTTAATAAGGCGCATATCCGACTTGTTAGGCGCTTAGCTTAGCTCCATGTCGTATGGTATTCTGAATTCAAATTTAAAACAATACGATCGAAAAAGATGGTAAAATGTATCAGGTTTAAAACTGCATCAATAGTTTTTGTTCAATCTAGCAATCATATTTCGGTAGGGGCCATCGAAACCTAAACTCTAAGGTGGGCCAATAGATGTGTCCAGAAGTGTATTTTAAAAGGACCAATTATGGATCTATCTGTGATTGGCTAAAGACCCACAATAGTGATCTGAATTACTTGAAAGTAAGCCCTGATTTGCTGACTCTAGAGGAGGATAGTGATAAATTGTGAAAGCGAAGTCAGAACGACCTGAGTAGATAAAATATTCATCGATGATCAGTACTAGCCACTAACGAACCATGCAGTAACTGATTGAAAATGGTTCATAAGCTGGCACACCCAAGCAGGAACAGAATATTTCGAAATATCGTTGCTTTACCCCACATACGCATGTCAGTGAAGTAAGCTTGCCAAGCCTGTCTGCCACGGAGTTGGCAGGTGACTTCTGCAGGCTAACTAGCTAAGCCCTAGACTACACGACACACACGGTGGTGTAACGAGGACCGACAATCAAAAAACAATCAAAGTCAAAAGTCATTTATTCAAACTAGGCTGAGAGTCAGCACTTTTTGAACGTCAAAATTACATAAGATAGGGGAATAGGGGGCAAACTGTCCTGTTACTTTCAATTACAGAACTGTGAAGCTTTTGTGACGAGTTTTCAGTCAAATTGTCTTTCGGTACATAACAATTCGGCTTTGCGGTTTCTATCCTTCCATTTACAACTGCATTTGTGACTGCAGAATGGTACAGAGTAAAATATGTCTTTTTACCCGTTTACGTTTAGGCCTAAAATTCTATAGGAAGACACATTTTAGCTTAACCAGATTACTCCAGTTATTAAAAAAGAGTAACTCATTTCATCCAATATTCTTTTACTCAAATTCCAATCACTTTCAATCGTCCTTTAATTTATCAAAACCCCAACTTTTTTAATTTTTCTTTGTTCTGTAATTAGGCGCAGTTCATCCGAAGTGGCCTACGTTTTGATTGTCTTGTAAGCCACTTTTTTATTTTATTAACGTCTAAAGGCTTGTTAACTGGTTCCAAGTATTGTGTCTCCACTTGTATTCTTGACTGTTTACTAGAACTTACAACCTTTATGTGAAAAATATTATTCTTATTAAGTCCAATTTACGGTTCAATCCTTATTATAAAGGTCGTAACAGATTTCTAACGATATTGTCTTCAATGAATTCGAACATCATGTTTATTATTTATTCATTTATTTAATACTTTAAGCACAAACATGTACAGACAGGACTTAATGCCATAGGCATTTTCTACCAGTCGACCTTTGGGTGATGCAGAGACAAACAGTGGTAGGTGCAACAAAATGCAAGACAATGCCAATGTTGCCATGTGTCAATGTTTCACAAGACAGTTCTGCAAAAAGATTGAAACAACCTTCAAACATGAGTAAAGTACCAATTAATCACAAACCGCTTAACCGCTCTTCCAACAGACTTTAGTTAGACCAAAAAGATAGCCAGAAACCACAAAGTGCACATCAATGGAACCGCAAATACTGTGGCATCCGTCGCAATTACCGCGGTAGGCAGCAGTCCAGCATCCAGACTATTAGTGTCGTTATAAATTGTTTTCCAGAATGTACCGTAAATAATTAAGCCTAACTGAGTTACTTTCCATGTTTGTCGCGAGACTTTTTGATACGCCTGCATATTTTAGACGCAATTTGGACAGGGATTGAATGGACGGCCTGTGCGAGTTTGTTTATTTAAATAGTCGTGGTAATACACACAGTAATAGTAAACAGTATTTGGCACGCCACGATGGCGGCGGTAAGTCCTCTCTTTGAGGAGTGGCTTGAGAGGCGGCACGACGTCCTCACCTTCCGCCTAACGCAAATCCTCACCAGATGTACTACTAATATCATAAACGCGAAAGTAACTCTGTCTGTCTGTTAAGCTTTCACGCCCAAACCGCCGAACCGATCGTCATGAAATTTGGTAGAGGCTACTTTTTACGCGATAACCGACGTCCACGCGGGCTGAACTGAGGGCAGAGTCTATACTAATATAATAAAGCTCTGGAACTAATAAGCGGAGAAAAATAATGTTTCCCGAGGAATAACAAAAAAAAAAAACAGAAAACGCTAACCGAAAACGGAGTATTAGCGCGGGCAGGCGATTCGATGAAATCGGGCCGAGGAGGAAGTTTTATAAAAAAAAAAGATGACTGATATTTTAGTAGGCATGTTGTGTATCTTACGACTCTGACGCCAAGTCGCGGGCAGAAACTTACCTAATAAAGAATGACGGTGCAACTTTAGCAGTAAATGAAATAGGTTACGGTTAGTTACAATTAAAGGGATGTGACCGTAAAACTAAATGTGATAACTCAAATATGTTCACTAAGTGATCACAAAGGTAACGATTACCTAAAATCGCCCTTTCAGAATCGGTGAAGGAGTTTAGTGATCGATGCTGTTAATCGTTCCTTTTTTGTCTGAAGAAAGGCCTGTGCCCTTAAGAAGGACAATTACTCATTTATAAATAGGACAAAGACCCCATGTCTTCTGCCTACTTTTAGAAAGTACTTGACAAAAGATAAAAAAGAACGTTTAATATTCATCAAGAATTTAATTTAAAATAAACCCATCAACGATTAGAAACACTTGAGCCTAATTTGCTAGGAATATTCAAAAAGGATCACCAAGTCTAATTACTTGATTAGGTAGGTAATGGAATATTATATTCAAAGAAAAAGTGTAGGTGTATTAATTTATGTTATATTATAAAGAAACATACTGTTATTTTTATCAGATAATAAGGAATATTATAGGGCGTAGGTTGACATGACTCGTAGGAGGCGATATGACTTGTCCAGGTCGATAAGTAGCTCCAAATATTACGAAAATATTTATCTAACAAGTTAATAATAACATGGAGCTCATTAGTACTTTGCTTGTATAACATGTTGCCGTTATTCTTGGGAGGGAAAAGCAGAGACATTATATTTCAGTTAAATAATCATGCCATTTATTTGCATGTTAACAGTTTATTGATACTTAATTAACCGAATTTTAGAATGCATTTTATTGATTTCTGAATTATAAATCACTAGCTTTTGCACGTGGCTCCGCCCGCGCAAATGTCGGTTATCGCATAAAATAGTAGCCTATAGCCTCCTCCTTATCCCAGGCTATATCTCTGGCAAATTACATGACGATCGGTTCAGCGGTGTAGGCGTGAAAGCGTAACTGACTGAGTTACTTTGGCATTTGGCATATTTCTATTTTGATCTGGCAAAACAAAATTCTACCTATGCATATCGGAATACATACTCAAACAGCAATGTCATCAATTGTAGGTACCAAAGAACGTGTATATTAAAAAAACATCATATCCTTTTTTAAACTTGTCTACTAATATACTTAGACAGTCGTATCGTGCTCAAAAATACATTTATATAGTTGTCTGGCACGCAATAATAATTCGCAC
The DNA here is from genome assembly GCA_949091785.1 of Polymixis lichenea. Classification (NCBI taxonomy): domain Eukaryota; kingdom Metazoa; phylum Arthropoda; class Insecta; order Lepidoptera; family Noctuidae; genus Polymixis; species Polymixis lichenea. The sequence continues at coordinate 21,392,422 of OX420951.1, read as the reverse complement.
GACAGCACTACATGTCACATTGAAATGGCCGGTTCGTAGTCATATTGTAGGTATTCATAAATATCGTTGTATAATGTTTTAGGCTAGTAGACAGATGATGCCATGCGGTCTCTTCTAATTTCATTTTTTATTTCGATCCGCGTGTTGTTTTGCCCAACCGAGAACAAAAAGGTTACTTGAGTTTGTTCAGCGTGGAAGAGTTACTGAAAATGATGGACATAACAAGTAGGCACGTTTTATATTATACACTGCGAGTGTACTCAGTTTTTTACATCTCCAATTCCACGGTCAAATTGCTTATTTCTCGTACATATTGTTATTCTATTTTTATCTCAAAGAAAGCCCGCGGTCCTAACAGCCCGCCGCACAGACGACACAGCTAACAAATAAGAAAAAAAAAAGAAACAGAACAACGGAAAATTGTGATAAAAGTGGAAATAGTCGTAGCAATTTCTGAGCACAAAGCCATCAGGAAAATGTATTGATAAAGCCTACACATGAGACCAAAGAAACAGACTGTTTTTGTGCACAAAAGGACTGCTAGACTTTGCCATTGTTTAAATGTGAATTTATGAATAAGTATCCTTCTTGCCTTCTTAATTTTGTTTTCTTTTGTCTAGATGGCTTAGAAAAAGCTTAGCATAACTGTATTTCCATGTAGCACAGAGCTCCAGGGTGAAAGCTAGGGCTCTTTCCAATTCACCTTTATAAACCTCTTGGGTTTATCCTATAAGCGGACCGATTCATACCAGTTACACTTATAGGACGTACCGCGAACCTTTTCTTAACAAGTTTATTTATTCAACATCCAGAAACACAGGTCATCTCCACTACATAATTAGCAAAATAATAGATTGGAAAAAGAGATACATTTCCACTATCACATAGGTACATTTAACTATAGAAGCGCGTCCATGTTACCGGTCTATGTATCGTTGGCAATTCAATTACCAACCAGTGTGTATTTGCACTGTCCCCTACATCAGTGATCACAGTTGCCGATTAATCTGTGCTGATGGGCTAAGAATTTGTTACAAGTTTGTTTCCCAGGCTACACTAATTAGATGTGTGTATAGGGCAAAAATATCCTAAAACAATGGCATGATATTGGTGTAATCAGTGAGAAGATTTGTGCTTATTATAAAAATAATGCAAAAACTTGAGAGGTGTCAAGGGACATCCGGATGGAACGAAGTTGCTTTCGATTAATTAGTGAAGGAATTGTAATTTTTTTTTTTTAAAGTTATAATAATATTTAATAATAATGTTTAGAAAATACTACGTGGAACGCTGGTATAGTTCAACCAAAGTTGCTTTACCGGAGGACGCCATCTGAAAAATGGCATAATACTGTCAACCAAATGATACATTTTTTTTTTAAGTTATAATAATATTTAATAATAATGTTTAGAAAATACTACGTGGAACGCTTTTTTCGCCTGGTGCCATGTGCAACATTTTATTCTCGTCCCAGTAAAAAAATAATTCAATGCTTACAACTATAGCAAAAAGTGTCGTTACAAGTTTTGGTCTTAATTTTTTCCGTCTAGCCCCCTTTCGCAACCCGCGATAAGGAACTTCGTTCCAAAAATATTTTGTGTTCAATCACGATTTGAAAAATCTGTTTTATTGGATAGAGCCATACCTTAGAGGTCCCATATAACTAACATTGCTTGGGTAGGTTTTCTAGGTACAATGGCTATGAAAAACTACGTAAAAATGAAACAACCGAGTTCCAATATAAACACTTCAAAGTAAAGTCCATCTTTCGTGGGTGCCTAGGTGTTTTCTTTATATTGTTTATCTACTAGTTTTTGCCCGCGAGGTCACCTGCGTGGATGTTACAAGTTATCCCACGGGAACGTTCGACCGGTATCAAAGTATCCTATATCTACCAAACCTAGGTCATGGTATCTCCGTGTGCGAAATAACCAACTCTGTTCAGCAGTTGGGCATGGAGAGGTAACAGACGGAGTTACTTTTGTATTTATAATATTAGCGTGGATGTATGGATGTGTCACTCAAATAGTTTTGTTGTACAATTGTGAATTTATTTTAGTAGAGGTCTAGTGTCCCTTCATAAGTTTAATTTAGGACAAGCAGTTCTGTAACTTTCGCTCACAAATGAAGATTTAAGTCTAAGTCGTGTTCTTTAGACGAAAATGTACGTAAAGATTGCTATGGCTATGAGCCAAGAAAATAGCTAAACTAAAGTAAAAGGCACAAACTTTTACACAAAACTTTTCACCACTGTGTCACTGTCGGTTTTCAACGATCTCACCACGAAGTGAATAAACCAGGGCCTTCCCAAGATGAAATTCAACGCATCTGTACACACTATAAATAATCCCACCCATTTCTCATCGCTGTCTTCAAATTGTTCAACCTATCAACTATCCTCTGTCCCTTTCACACACCTTTCTTGAAGGGTGTTTATATCCACAAACTATTTTACGATTGAAGTTAAACCGTTTCTCCTTCGCAATAGGGTTGATAATGGTAGGAGAGGTGATGAGGTGTGTAAATCCCTTGTGGTTGCACGATGATTGATCAAGTTTGCATTGACGAAGTAGCAATTCATTTTATCAGAACAATTTATAGGGTTGTTTGATTGATTAAAACACTTTGCAGCAAGAATTTCTACGATAAATAATATTCTAATCTTCCATTTTTTTAAACAGTATGAAGTAACACGATAGTTTGTTTTTTATTACAATTTCATTTACTATGTGTTTCAGAACAAACACTATCTTGCGTGTCCATATCAATATGCCAAGCCTTTTCCAAACTATGTTGGGGTCGGCTTCTAGTCTGACCAGATGCAGTTTACTTTACACGGAGCGACTACCTATCTGACCTCCACAACCTAGTTACTAGGTAATACTGGCTTCCAGATTTTTGGGCTTCCGTCGAGATCCACGAATGACAACCGGGATCAACGGCTCAAAGTGCTTTCCGAAGCAAGAGGGGTCTTGGTATTTAATTATGGTCACTCATCCACGGTCCGCGGCAAGCGGCATTTCCCAGATACAAAAACTAACCGCTAGTAGACATATTTGTTTTTGGTAAATAATTGTACGTGAGAGAATCTTGGCAGAGTTTTTACCAATTGAAGTAATAACAGTGTAAAACAATTTTATTTAATAACTAGGTATAAATGTTTACCAAATTGGAATGTATCATACAACAACAGTTAGCGAGACCCTAACATTAGGACAATTACGGCATGAAATGTTACAACCGACCTAATGGCTCCACTGCGGCGGAATAAAAATGTAGGTGTTAATGAATGTAACATCTGTTCTGTTCTATTACATGAATATGTACTCTCGGGTATCCGTTATGTAATTTGGAAGATACAGGGGATCATTAGTACGATAACCTATAGTTATAGATAATATACTTTAGACTCGGCTTTCATTCTGCGGTCATTTCATTCAATTTGTCAAATGTCATGGCAATTTAAAAGTTAGAAGTAGCAAAAAAAACGAACAACAAATAAAAGCTACAATTTACTAGTGTACAAAAGATGGCGGCCGCGAGATGGGCGTACGACATTGTTGCCATCGCGGGCAAAACCCGCATGAGGCTGGCGCAGGAGCGTGGATATTGGCACAAGATATGCCTATGATCAGCAGTCGGTGAAGTCGGACTGTGGATGATGACACAAAAAATGAACTAATCGGAATCAGATACTTTGAGAAACCGGAACCAAGAGTTAACTTTGCTAAGTATCCGCATTCATTAAAGCACATACCATCACACTAGATCTTCAACAATAACATAATACAGACGTTACTTTCTTGTAGATCCGTACCTTCCCTCAAAGGAGATTAATTAACAAGTGCGAATGAGACACAAACAGACTACGGTACGATTAGGAAAGAGAGAAAAGATGTATGTTTTATTTATAAAGGCGTAATGATGGCGGCGGTGACATCAAAGGTGAGAAATAAAAGGAATTATTCATAGAGTAATAACGCCGCGGAGGGGAGCGTTTTATTATGATACACTTTATAGCTTATCATAAATATTATTAAATGAATTTTTGTGGAGGCTCTATGCCGAAAAAAGTAATAACGATAGAGCAGATTAATTGGAATAATAAAACACTGTTTTTGTCAAGTATTTTTTTATTACCTACCTCTAAATATTCTTGATATGTAATTAATTTAGATTTCATTATGAAAGACTAAGGCATGTTGCGAGGGCACTAAATAAATTGGGAAACCTAAGGTCAAGAAAATGATATTATTATTAATTTTTATTTGTAACAATATTCGACCACTATCAGCTATAAAATATTTTATTACACGCTTTATGTTAGCTTCACTTGTATGTATGTTTGTAACCGACTCCTTAGGGCGCGATTTTGACCCACTTCAAACGGTCAGATTTCATTTAAACTTTGTAGACTTATCGAGGACCGATGAAAATTCAAAAATTAAAAAAGAACTAGAAAAAAAAAATCACGCTTTTGTAGTTAGCAGAACTAAATAATAGTTTAAAAAACTAAAAAACGCGCTTTAAAAACCAAACTAAAAAAGTAGAAAATAATTTAATTCTATTAAAAAGCGTGGGGTGCTTGATATTAATTGAATTATATTTAATAGAATTAAATTATTTTCTACATTTTTAGTTTGGTTTTTAAAGCGTGTTTTTTAGTTTATTAAACTATTATTTTTAACATTATTTTTGCTTTAATTGGTACAAACACTACCAAGGTGTAGCGTACTATTATTTATCATTATCAAATACGTCTAAAAGAGGTTTTTTAGTCAAGAACATTATTTTAAAAGATCGTTTAACAAATTATCCCACGTCACTTAACACTTATCTCTCTTAACACGTTAGATATTTTTATCTCTTTACCTGTAATCGAATACCGATACCTAGTCTCCCAGAGGTCGCTCCCCCGAGTCTATCGGAGGGTGATCGACAAAACCTGTCACGCTCGACGTGCTCCACACAAAGTTAAATTGTTTCGGAAACGAACAACTTTCTCAGAAGAAAAGATTGCGATGGAGGAAATCCCAGCTTTTTAAACTTTTAAGCAGCTTTAAATAATACGTATTATGTCATTTTGTTAATAATAATTTGATGAAACGTTGCAAGGTAGTTGAAATATTTCTGAAAAAACTATGCAAACATACTGGAAACTTACCGAAATATCTTCACTGGTTGACCTCTCGATAACCTGAAGCAATAACAAACAAATCTTGTTAAAGCATCGTTATTTTTTCCTATTTCGGTAAATGTTTTTTGCTATATGAAACAAAACATCACAAAAAAAAAATGGTAAGTTATAATAAACCAAAAAAATAAACCTCATTTTATAAAAGAAAACCACTTAATCCGTATTTCTTGTAAGTCCCTTCTGTTCTTTTATACAAGCCGTTTCGTTTCCTTTGTGGAATCCTTTTATTATATCTGCAATAAAATATACAGCCTCCAAGGATTTCTCGGGAGGCATAACGTGTCATAAATCATTGCTACGAATGCGTAACTCTCGTAGCCCCCTACGGCGTAGCGCGTAGCACGTAGGCACGTAGAGGTTGTGAGGTAGTGGCACCAATTGGTGTCTATTCACGCCTGGCGCGCGCCAGTGCATTAATTACGGGATTTGATGTGCATGAGTAAAAATGTAATGTATGGAAATGTCCGTGAGGCAGACATCCGAATAGTAATTAAGATTTCAATGCGCTATTTAAATTCCTTTCAGTTATCAAGGAGTTTTGAATCATGTTTAGGGTGTAACTTAACATCTGTGTTTTAGTTTGACATAAGCCGTTTGTCCGATGCTATTTCCAATAAATCAAAAATCAAAATATTTTATTTCACATACGAGGGCACTTATGAAACGTCAGAAGCTAGCTGCACGGTTCCGATTTGCCGCTTCCTATGGAGAAGAGCCGGTAAGAAACTCCACGGTTGCTCTTTTAAAAATAATTGGGTTTTACAATGTTTTCAAATTACACTGATAATAGGTATGGGAGGACAGTGCAGGCCTGTCAATAAGTACCAGGTACTTAGAGGAATGAAAATAAAAAATAGAAAATCGTCTATAAATCTAGTCTGTAAGGCCTACAACGTTCTCCCATTCACAATATCTAAAAGAATCTATGTTAGTAAGATCAACCTATTTAAACAAAGTGACATGAGTTTCATGAGAATCACTAATAAATAGTTGATATTTGAAGCGATATATAATGTCAAAAATGACGAGAATAAAGTGTAAAAAATTAAAATTAACATTGTAATTTGGAAGCAGTTAATAGACTCTCACAAAGTTATGCTGTTAATGAAGTACCAGGGAAGCCACATGAGCAGAATGAATTAATGTTAAACTTCCTTGTCTTCAACGTAGTCTTTTATCTTATAATATGCTTTTTTGATAAGGACGCGTTTGATGTGAGTTTTAAACTTTCCATCGCTAAGTTCTGTCAGGCAAAAAGAGGTACCTACTGCCATACAAAGTTTTATCCGCTATCGGGAAATAATTTCAAAAAATCCTTCCTTAGGGCTCACTTCCGGCGTATGAGGAACTCTTGTGCTTTCATGCTTCTAGAGCTAGCGGATTAGGCTGTGCGGTGTCTGTCAGTGAATGAACGAATTTAAGATTTTATAAATTAGATGTGTGCACTCTTTTATAAGTAAAGTATGGTTAACAAAAACCGAAATGTTCTATTGATAGTCTGGCTAAAACGATTGAACTCAAAATATGACCTCATTCAATAAAAATATAAATTTTTGACCACATGACATCGACGAAGACTAACCTTCAGAGACCGCGTCCGAAATAGAAATACCTGTTCGGGTCTAACTGACCTTTTGTGTGAACCCATATATCCAGATATAAATGTACCTGGAAGAAGCCAGCCATTCAAAATGCCTGGTGAAAAAAAGTGTTCCAAACTTAGCAACATTTTTCTCCTTTAAAGAGCAGTCCTTTTCGTTCATAATGCTAGACTACATCAAAATCAAAATCAAAAAGTCATTTATTCAAACTAGGCTGAGAGTCAGCTCTTTTTGAACGTCAAAATTACATAAGACAGTCCCCCCAAAACGCCCGCCCTTCACCACTTCCTAGTGCTTTAGCTGGGAAGAAGAAGTGGCGCAACAAACTCCCCAGCAGCACAGCTGTCTGTTAAGTTAGAAGAACTTGATTATATACAATAGTGGGTAATTAACATTACGAAACACAAAAACATTAAATTTGCCATATCTCAGCTAGCACAGGCTTATATACCAACAAAACATTGAAAACATAGTACAGGCAAATAAAATAAACCAACACATGAACTAATATAATTATATAACCTGTCAGTAGTCAAGCTAATACTGGTGAAAGAACATGAACATTGTCTTGAGTTAATCACAGCGACCAACAATTATTATCGTTTAAATAGTCGTTGACAGAATAGTAAGCCTTTGAACAGAGGGTGGATTTAACTTTAACTTTAAACGCATTAAAATTCAAATCTAGCAAAGAAGAGGGGAGCTTGTTATAAAAAGTTATACCAAGACCAACAAAAGAGTTATGAACCTTATGAAGCCGGTGAAAGGGAACACGTAGTTTGTCCTTATTTCTAGTATTAATATTATGAATATCACTGTTTTTAGTATACAAGTGTATATTTTGCCTGATGTATAAGATGTTGGCCAAGATGAATTGCGATGCGACCGTGAGAATCCCAATATCCTTAAAAAAATCTCTCAGAGAAACTCTAGCACCTAGTTGGTACATGGCTCGAACATATTTCCAACTACATTCCGCGCGCTTCTGGCGGGAACGCCTCTCGTTCCCGTTCGGCTAATAAAGGCGAGCCGAAGCTTCTAGAACGTTCTAAAAACTTATCTAAAAGTAGATGACGCGCACCTTACTTGTTGACATCAGCCGTCTGTCGTCAGTCAACTGGGCTGCGCACCGAAAAGGGGAATCTTTATTAAACAAAATACAAAACTTCTATCTTCACTCCGAACCCTACCGCTGTGGGATCTGGAGGCACAGGTCCTCGCGCACACTTGGGAGTGATGGCGCGAAGAGGCCAAACGCTGGGGCGTAACTCCGCAGCCGCAAGAAATCGCAGCACAGCGGACAGAGCTCCGGCGGGATCTCATGGCGACTGTCGCAGCCCAGTGCTGGGCACGACACGATTGCGGCGGTAAGTCCCCTCTTTGAGGGGTGGCTTGAGAGGCGGCACGGCGTCCTCTTTTACAACTTTTACATTTATAATATTAATAGGATATGTTACTGCAAAACTTCACTTACGGAAGAAGTGTGTATGTGAATAGACATATTTTTGTTCATTTTAACAGACCTCAGAACTCCGTCATTTATAACCCGATTTGAAATTCGAAAAATTCGTTTCGAAAGTGTATATACATTCATCTATGAGCAAAAATATGGAATCATGGACGTGTCTTCCAACTTATTATGAGCATAGAACCAATTGAGTTATAAAAAAAATGGTATCATTTTGTAGCGCATTCATTAGTCATCAAAATTCTTTAGATTTCAGTAAACACCTCAATTGATTCTATACTGAAAATACGTTGAAAGAAGCTGGGGTGATTCCAAATTTTTTGCTCGTAAGTATATATTGGGTCAAGTTCTGATTAGTGCTTTTTGTGTTAGTTTATAAGTATTTCTTCCACTTTGTTTTTTAAGTAGTGGTTGTGCGTGTTCCACAAACACAAACCAGTCACAAATAAGTAGTAACAATATGTCAAAGAAAGAAAGAAAGAAAGAAAGAAAAAGTATTTATAAGACTGGCACAGGAATATCACAAAATTAACTGCACAGTATGCTTGCTTGTTTGCTTGCTTGCCTTGCTTGCTTGCTTGTTTGCTTGCTTGCTTGTATGTTTAAAATATAAAACTAACAATAAAGAAAAAAAAAAGACCCGTACAAGGCCAAAAGGCCCCTATCTTAGCATGATGCTGCGACATTTTTTTTAAAAAGTGTCACAGCGCTAGTATTTTGATTCATAGACTTCATAGACTGTGAGATATGAATTCATAGACTATGCCATTACGATATTGCACTTAGGGCGATTAAGGGGCTTGTGGCTAAGTTATAACAGCCGCACGGGTTGATAGATCAAGTTAAGCTAAGCTTGCCGCGGTTGGTCCGTGGATGGGTGACCGGTATTACATATCAGGACGAGGGGTCTCAGAAAGCACGTTAAGCTGTTGGTCCTGGCTGTAATTCGTGGATCTTTGACAGTGGTTACGGGTCGTCACAAGCCAAAAAGTCTGACAACCAATCTTACCAAGGGTATCGCATTAACTGGGTTGTGGAGGTTAGATTGACTGGAAGCCGACCCCAACATGTTGGGAAATGCCAGGCAGATGATGAGTACGGCAAGTTTCGTAGTGCTAGTGTCACCATAGATGTGCGGTTGATAGTACGTATGGTTAATGTTGTGGCTTCATATTAACCCTTCAAACGAAACTAAATACGATTGTGTTTGGATATCTAGTCATCTCAAGAAGGTTCTACGTTACTTGTTATTTTAGCTAAGCTGAGCTACTTCATTTAGACAGATTTTTCATTCGGATTCAATACCACACGACCCGTAACTTTGATTAATTTTATTTTTAATCCAAAGCATGATACGAAAACTTTAACAAGGAGTCTAAAAGTAATCCAAATCATTCACCCAGGTACATTTCTACGAATCTTCATTTCTGAAACCTAGATTCTGAGATATATCGAATAATACTTACACCCTGCGGCTTCACCCGCATACGTCTCGATCCCTTGGGAATATCGGGATGAAAAGTATCCTGTCTTAATCTTAGTCATGGTCTGACCATGTGCCGAATTTCTTCTAAAATCGTTTAGCTGTTTTAGCGTAACAAACAAACATACAAAATTTCAAAGATTTTCTACTTATAATAAATTACATTTATTTATTCAAACATTTTTACTTTATTCAATTTATTTTTCGTATCTTCATAAATCAGACTTTTTTTCATTAATTTTAACTTACGTTTTTTTTTTTCATACGAGCGAGTGTCCTATACAGAGGACATTAGACTCGTTACGAATACATATTGCATTTATATTCAGCTTCGAGTATACATTTTGTATTAAGAAAAAAAAAACATGGGAATTACAATTGTGTTACGCAGGTTTTATATAAAATGATTTATCATTTGTATGAAAAATTGGTGTCGAAATTCACAGACATTCATTCGGTTTAGAGTTCACTTCGCCAGGTGTGTGCTACGCGGTGTCTAAGACCTACGGCGTAGCAGCTACGGCGTAGACCTAAGTAAATATTTGGCAATAAATAATAATGAATCCGCCGTTCATTTTATTGTCTGATTTACCGCAAAGTTTACATTCATTCTGTAAAAACAAAAGCGCCTCACCGAAGTAAATCCTATGAATATGATCGGTCTAGATTTCAGAAAGCTATCAAATATGCATCAAAATTACATTAGAAAATTATTCAACCGTCAAAATGTATGCTGGACTATGAAAAAACCTTTTGACAATGTGGTATGCCACATAAGGTGTACCTTATAAATTGTAGGTATAGGTTTAACCACAAATTAAAAACTTCAAAAAAACCTGTGTCAGCGAAAGCCTTGTGTGTAAAAGCTGCGTTGTCAGGTCGCTAATGACTCTGTGTTCTTATGGAGCAAATTCTGATGGAACCCTTTTCACGAAAAAAAAAGCCCAGTTTCGCAAAAACGTATACATACACATACACAATATGCCTTTTGAAATGCTTCAGTGGACCTTTGTAAAATATTCTAGAACAATTTTTTCATAAAAGCAGTCCCAAACCGTAAAAACGGTTTGGGACTGATTTTATGAAAAAATACAATTTTTAGGAGGAGAGCTACCTTTATTTATGGATCGAGATACCGAAGTATATCCAGGGGTAATTATGGAATCGTGCTGCAGACATAGAATAAGATTATTATGTGGATCCTAACATTAGTTTTAAGTTCTATTTACTAATACTACTGTATGCATTTTTTGTGGTCGGAAATGCAGGTTTATTTTTATTATTTTACTAGCTTTTGCCAGCGGCTTCGGCCGCGTGGAGGTCGGAAATTATCCCACTGGAACGTACTACCTACATAAAAATATTCTTTGTATTAATCCAGGTTATAAACTACCCGAGTGCCATATTTCACTCATATCTGTTCGGCCGTTTTTGTGTGATGGAGTAACAACATACAATCTTTCAAATTTATAAGTAGTAGGAAGTTTCAAATTTAAATCCTTTCAAACTTTTTTTTAGCTCAAACATACAGCCAGTCTCATTCAGTAACTTTGATTTAGATACTCAAACTCTAAAGCATTGAAAAAGTTCGGTTCAGAGTCAGGCATAAAAAGTTCAAATAACACACGGCATACCCTCCAAAAACCGCAGTTCGAAAGCTAGTTTAAAAACGAAAGTTAGTTGTGTTGTCCTCAACCCTCTTTCTAACCCTCTGGAATCACCGTGCGTATGCAGGACGATATTTTAAGCTGTACAATATAAATCTCCAGTTTAAGCAGACTTCTCAATTTTCAGAATGCCTTTGCAATGCGAGATCGGCTAATACTGGTTAGTAGTTACATATGTCGTTATATGCGTATGCAACCATTCTGTGGGACATTCGGCCGAATTTTATTAAAATAAACAACCACTATTGTGTGTTCTGATTGTTTGTTGACAGAGGGAGCGATGGATGTCAGTAGGTGATGCTTCAATTGTTTATGAATAGCACGTTCATAAATATTTAGTCTATGTCAGAAACATAAGTTCGTGTTTTTAAAGATGTTATAATTTCACCATTGTGTAAACTTTTACAAATGCTTTGTGTTTAAAATGTTGTTGTGCTATATCACTGATTTGACGAGAACGACAAAGATCACAGTAATTCTTACAATTACATATCAGTGACTGATTGTATCATCTAAATAAAAACAAAATAAAGGAATGTTAATTTGAATTATTTAAATTTTTGTGACTTAAAAGACGTTATTGTTGGTTAATTGTATATAGCAATTAAAATATAACCAGAATGTTTATTCAAGTTACATAATTGTAGGGTTATCTGTACTTGTGTCTTATTTAATTACTTACCTGGTTTTATTCACAACTTACAACAAAACATGGACCTTGTAACCGTACTTATTTATACAATATACAATAAAATATTATATAAAAGCCGTACATAATCGCGCCTTATCTCTTGCATTCTAATAGATTGGTGAGGTTAACGCCCTCTCTCAATGATATTGGTAGCTTCGCAGCAGGGTTGCTTCCATTGTGCTACAACAAATTATTTGTACGTTTAACAAAACAGGGAATTTTTATTTATAAGTCTTATTAAGTAGTCAATGTTTTGTGATGTTTTTTATATTAATGAATAAAGCTCGATGCTCGCTGTTATTGTTATTTTAATGGATCTACTTTCATTTAGCATTGCATTTCAATGCAATTTGAATACTGCAATAATCATTGATAAACCCCCTTAACATGTATTCTCCACACAATGATCAGTTTTTGCTGGCTAACAAAGCAATAAATTCTATTGGCAAGGTCTGGCAATAAGTTCCTAAAACAAAGAGCTATCACATGTCGTGACGTAGGACTGGTAACGTCATGAATGACGCAATATGCTGCAGATAACCGTCGCTATGCGATCATAGTGAGGTCGTAAAGTTGCCTATGAGGCTATGTTAATATTCGGCTTGTTGCCAGGGCGAACAGCCTTGTCGCCTTATCGGCAGTTCACTTGACGGTGTTTGTTACCATGACACAGTAAGGTTGTAGCTTGTTGAGAATTCTTGCCTTTTACATAATTTCTTGAAATCCAAGCTGTGTCGTTATCAGCATGCGTAGTATGACCAATGTAGAAACGGAAGTAACGACACACAAAATGACTGTAGAAATATTTGTTCAGTGCGATGTCAAAAATGAAGTTGAAAAATGTCATTTATGAAAGGGAAATATATCTCTATTCTTCGTAGAATAAAAAAGTTTTCCTTACCGAACTATTTTATAGAATTACTGCACAATTATCATTCATTTAATATAATTGGATCTATCTAAATCGTAAATATAATTAAAATAATATATGCATGTCAATATTTCATTGAAATCAAATTATGTTCAAAATAGAAAACGTATCTACGATACGGGCTGCCTACGGGCTGTACGCGTCGTGTCCTTTGCCTTACTGACAGTTTGACATTACTGCATTTCATTCTTTCGATAGTTTACTTGAATTGATTGATTAATTTTTTTGCGTTTACGACTTGTGTTACATACATATTGCTTTATAGGATATTTAACGACCACTGTGGCCATTTTTTAAGTATTTTGTTTTCGCACATAGATAGAAACGTACATTGTGTTAACTGCTATCTCGATATTGCATCGATTAAAACTTACAAAAAACGATGTTTTTTGTTTAACCTTGACTTAACCTATATTTTAGAAAACATGGTTGGAACTGGCGTCTACCTAGGTTTTTAATAATTATCGAAATTGTAATGGATTCCCTACGATTTGTAGTGCAATTTGGCGTATATTTAATTGTTGTTAATTTCAGGCATTGTTGTCCTTGGCTGATGGGCATTCCCCTTTACTAAACTGTCTTGAATCGACATTGTCAAACGAAGCATGAAAAAAAAAGCCTGAATCAGACTATTGATGAAATATTCCACCCACATTTCTAGAAACTAAAATTTAATAATAGGAGCGACCGAGCCACCCTCATTGTTCGTACAAGTTCACAAGAGAGGCCAAATGTTCCGCTATTTGTTACGTGAGACTACGCTGAGAGGCCTTCAAACAAATGTCACGACAATAGACGAACACAAGCGTATCAACTCTTGTATCAAGATATACAACTTCCATAGTTAAAAACTCTTTTATATTCTGAAATTTTTAGCTCATTTTGGGGAGGACGTAATGCTGGTTGGTGGTAAGATGCTAAAAACCGGTCAAGTGCTAATCGAACTCGCACACAAAGGATCTCATACCACCTTTGTTGGTAATTATTATTTTGGGGAACCTCTGGACAAACGGGACATACTGTGTGTAAATTTGTATTGTCTACTCATTACAGTTCAAGAGATACAGCCCATTAATAAAAAGCACGTTTTTTGTATCGGGACAACCTTTAACTTTAGTTACATTGGAAATTATTTAGCAGTATAATGGTTTTTTTTTGGGTGGGAAATCATCAAATAACTTCTCCCGCTCTGGGTGGAGCGGGAGGGCGTGCCAGACTTTTACTGACTAAAACCCACCCGTGTTCGCTCAGTTGCCTGTGTGCCAGGGGCCGCGGTATCTCTTTCGAACAACCCGCACCCCTGGCAGGCATCGGCCCTTGCGGGCCCCATCAGTTGGTGCTGACATCTATTTGAGGCGCGCGTGGAACACAACGCGCCGTCGACCCGGGCTTGGTCCTTACCGGGCAGCGAGCTACCCATTACTCGCCGTCCGCAAGCCCGCACCTACGGTGGTCAGGAATCAGCCTGGGATTCCCGACGCCCAGGGCGTTTCCTGCGAAGGCTACGGCCGTAAGGGTGCATGTACTGCCTGTGATCGCACGAGGACACGGCGGTGCTCCGCCCAAGCTGGGCAGATCTCCACCATATGCTCCACCGTGTTCTCAGGGCGATCTTCGCAGTGGAAACACCCGGGCGTTTCCTCCCCCCTTATTCGAAATAGGAACCTCCCGAAACAACCGTGTCTGGTGAGGACCTGTGTAAGACGGAAGGTGAGGACGCGCGGCATGGCGTCTCTCAAGCCACTCCTCAAAGAGGGGACTTACCGCCGCAATCGTGGCGTGCCCAACAGTATAATGGTAACAACACTTAGCTTAGAAAATGAGGGACTGACCTTTCTAAACCTGTTAGAGAATTAAACAGGCTTAAGGTCCTGTTAAATTAGCTTTTATAGTTAGAGTCGTCATCGCGAAGTATGGTCTACGAGATGTCTACGATTGCCTACGAGCGCTACGCTGCTACGACGTAGGCAGTAAAAATTTTATACAATTCCGCTTACGGAAATACGACATTCAAACGAATACAAATGCCAGTCAGAAGCTAAAATTATTTAATAGTTCAGAAATGCTAAACTGCCCATTTTAGTTGGCCTCCGACCACCATCGATTATACTAACTCATATATTATTTCTCGAACAAACATCAGCTGCCTGGTAAAGGTCATTGTCGCTATTTTGTACGCCGAATATGGCAAAACATGTTGAACCAGTAATTTTAAACGACTTACCAGCAATATGTGCATATTTAAGTATCATGTTACACATGTTTATACAAATAAATGCATCTTTATCTTTATCTTTTTATCTTTATCTCGGTAAAAGCAAATAGTTTCGCTTTGAGTTACTTTGTGTTACCATGGGAATCGTTCAGTTTGCCACGTGGAACGGAACGAATGAATTGTTTTGTAATTTACTGATCATTCGGGTAGTGATTAACCGTATGCTTTGATTGAATTGAATTTCTAAAAAGCAACTGAAATGGATAAATGCCAAACATTCGAAGTTCGTAAAAGATATTCCAATTAAAACGGCCGGCAATGTTCCGTCAAAGCATTCGTCAAAAGCCTAAATAAAAATAAAAAAAACAATTCAAACGGTCCTCGATTGCTGGCCGGCAACATTCCGTAAAGTATTATTAATGTTCAAAAATTAAATGCCAAGCAGTCATGGAACAAGGCTTGTAAAGCTGCGAGCACACGACCGGAGAATTTTGACGCAATATTAGTAGTGACGTCACGGCTTGCCACGTAAGCTGAATCGTAGTAATCAATAATTCAGACTCTGGCCGCGGGACCGGACGGTGTGCACTCGCATGCTACAGTGTAAACCGCAGTTTATTTCGTGCTCGAATTACAGTCGCCCGAAGCGCCGGAAGTTTTAGCTTATGGTCAGAAAGTTGAGTTACTCACTGTAATATTTGTAACTATGATTTATGATGACAAAGAGTTGCTGTGGACGTAATTGAAGTGTTGTGACAAATTATGACGAACCTATAAAAGTAACTGCTTTACAGCTAGTACGAATATAAAAGCTCCTAAAACAAGCAACCAAATAGAACTATCATAGATAGTTACTATCTAGAAATCTAAATATCTTACTGAATACTATCAAATGCTAAATGATACAACACAAAGTTTTAAGTGTTATTAAAGTCTCAATCGAATAACGAGCGTCGGAGCAACTGACGCGGAGAGTACAACCGTCTAAGTCCAGACCAGTTAGTGTTATTAATATCACACGAGCGTCTAGACCGGGCAGGCAGACAGCTACAGGCGCCGCAACCACCTGATATATACGGCAAACGTGCCCCCCGGGACAAATATACAGATTGGCAGTAATAGCCGATGTTAGGGGGACTGTTTCCTTATCCCGCACAAACTTTGTGATACGCCGAAACGACGCAGCAACGGTCTTAAATTGGCTTAGTTTTATTTAAATTTAGAATCATTTCCAAGATGGGAGTTGGGAACTTTTCTTAATGTGTACTTGTCCCATTTATTTTGTAGGGCGCACGAAAAAAGAATTGGCGTGAGAATTCGATTTCCGAAAACGTCTTTCTTGCAAAGGTAAACACTTTCGGGTAAATTGACTTATCTTCATATTGATACCTCTGTCATGAAATTCTTTTAGAGCTTTTTGCTAGAGTTTGGGATGAAGTAAGCTAAAGTGTCCTTTGTCAAAGGGTATTTATCATCGGTGAACATTTGGCACGGGGCTCAGGGAGTCAAGGTGATCGGCACACTGTTGTCTCGACCGACGGCGACTCGTAAATCACTTGCAAACAAAAAGATCTTTTGATACTGTATTTAGATACTTTAAACAGTAAACAAAGAACTTTATTATAAAAAAATGAAGGGACATTACTTTTGTTCCTCAATTTATAAGCCAGTCGGTCCTAATGACACTTTTTAAACATTGACAGCGACACAAAGTGTTTTACTTCAACCCGGACTTTTTCGGTGAGTTTAATCATTTTAGTGACGCAGGCTGGACGGCAATGAATAAAATATTAAGCCATTCCAACAGTTTGTAGCAAGCGCTGAGTAAAGCTAGGTTTAGACCAGCGAGGGTAAGTGTGGACACAGAAAGGCGTGTGTAACCGCAGTGTACACCACGGATGAATATTTAATGTGTTGCCAGTAATAACGAGAGAATTCTAACCCTTCGGTCTAATGTTGTCTAAAAATAAGTAACTTATAAATATTTAAAAGGGTTACCTGCGTAGAATGTAACAACATAATTGCTTTCACTTGAGGTTTAAATAATGTGAACCCTTAAAAAGTGAAATTGATTACCGTTAAGGTACTTCGCAATAAATGTTAGAAAAATATTTGCTAGCAATTGTATTTGTTTTAAGACAGGGTCAATGACTCCAAAAGCCGATAGACTTGTCCCGCAACATGTTTATGCTAAATATGTTCCGTTGATTTAGATTGGAACGCGTACTAATAGGGTTGAACGAAAATAAAGCCGTTTAGGTACTCAGCGAACGTCTATCAAAGCCGGTAATCTGCCGAACGGCGCATTGTGTCATAAAAACACTCGTGAATAACTTTATGTTTGTGGGAATCAAAAATATATTTGGAGGCTTAAATCAGAATAGTATGCTTAAAACTTGATTCGTGAAAAAATTTTGTTTCTGTGTTGAATATACATAAATGAAAATGTATTCTTTTATTAGGGTCGGTGGAATTCAAGGATATTTGTTTATACCAAAGTGAAATTTGAATTGGTTATTATTGGGAGGATTCCAGCGACTGGGACCGCAATAAACTGGAACCGCGGTCCCAGTCGCCGGTTCAATTTTAATTAATATTTTTCTTCCAGCGCCCAGTCGCTCCGTTCCGACCGATCACCCGTGAATGAATAAATAATGTCTATTGTTCAACCGTACGGTCAAACGAAAAAATGTTTAAAGTAATAATTCAAGAAAAAACTACAACTGTATAGTACGTTGATTATTTTTAGTATGATTGCTCCTGTTTGGTAAGCTCCTACCAAGTTATGACACGGTTCCGTATGTTGCCAGACGTTCCGTGTGTTGCCGGACGTTCCGTGTGTTGCCAGACGTTCCGTGTGTTGTCGGACGTTCCGTATGGTGCTGGATGTTCCGTGTGTTGCCGGACGTTCCGTGTATTGCCAGACGTTCCGTGTGGTGCACACGGAACGTCCGGCAAACGTTCCGTGTGGTGCAGGAAGTAAAAGAATAGCACCATCCCACTTCTTCCCATGAGTGTCGTAGAAGGCGACTAAGGGTCAGTTCACACCGAGATGCGACGCTGCGCCCACTTTTTAAGAGAGCAACAGAATTTCTAACTTATTTACAATACAAAAAGGTATAATATCACTACGAGCGCGAAAGCGTGTCGAAGAACGCTAAGATGCACCGTGTTGTGCAGCCCGTATACCTTATTGTGAAGTAAATAAGATCTATTTTGTATAGTGATCTTAAAAATTGCGCGCAGCGTCGCGTCTCGGAGTGAACTGACCCTTAGGGGAGAATGGGCAGCAGCGTTCTCTATGCATTTTACCACCATACTGCGATCGCCAACCCGCCTGCCAAGCGTGGCGATTATGGCAAAACCCCCCCTTTTGGGGGAGGCCTATGTCCAACAGTGGACGTCTTTCGTCTGAAGTAAAGACGTGAAGTTATGATAAGTTGGTACTTGGAAGGCATACAGCGTTTTCTAGCCGTCACACAAAATGAATGAGAAAATGAATTATGCTCTTTTTTACCGTGAAATGAGTTTAGTTTGTTTTTGTTTTCTTGAGTTACAAATGGTGTAACTAACCCGACTTTGTTTTATTTATATAAATATATATAAACGATGTTTTCGAATCAAAGACTTCTTTTATTTAAATATTACTTTAAACACTTTTCATTTGACTGTACTATTTTGGCTTCAACAATCAATTTTGTTATTCAATTAAGGGTAGTCCCAGTCGCCGGAAGCAAATATTAAAATTAACTGCATTCGGCGACTGGGACCGCGATTCGCGTTAATTGGGGTCCCATTTGCCAGAATCTTCATTATTGGTATGGATTAAAATGTAGCTGGGTCGTGGAATGCGGATGATTAAATCTCACCTCTAAAACTGAGAATGTACTGATAACAATATACCAACTTTCCGAAAAAAAAACTCAAATGACGCACTGTACCTTATTCACTAGACCACAAACCTTGACATTATCATACGAACTTATTTATTTATTTGTACGAAGTTCGACATGCGTACAGAGGCGCGTATCGCGATCATTTACTGATAACGAGTTATAACTTTACGAGTATACTACAAAGTTGTACTAAAATACTCCAGATAAAGTTTATGTTAAACCTGTTTTGATGTAAGTATGGAATAGTTCGATATACAAATTGTGATATACCTATGTCTCATAATGCGGCTTGGTATGTCTTCGATTTTTTGGTTCTAGGACAATCCGCTTCCTCACAATGTTTTCCTTCGAGCAGGAAGATATATGTCAACTCGCGAATATTGCAGATCATACATCAGTCACCGACAGTTACATCTTTAGGTCTATTGTTTAAAGAACGTTTACAAGTTAAAATATGCTTTGTGATTGAAGGCTTGTTTGCTAATTGTCTGTGCAGAAGATTTTTTATTAACATATTAGATTTAGATTAATATCTGACATAACTAACATCCAGGCAATTATAATTGGACATGTATTAATCATATTACATTAATTCCCTTTACCTAAACCACCATTTTGCCTTACACAGAAAGCTCATAGAGGATTTAAACTACGTAAACGAGGCCAGACGCAACATAAAAGTACATACACAGAAGGCTGCATACCTTGGAGACGCATCGCATGTAGTCGCGATCCTGAGCAACGACTAAGAAGGAGTAACTTATACTGTCTTATCCAAAACTCTATAACATAGTCGACGCAGCTAACGCTATCAGTTCAGAGTCAAGTCACGACTTTCGCTGATAACCAGCGCCGAGGCGACAGTGCAGCCCCAGTCGCGCGTGATGTCGTTACTTGCACTTGGGAGCGATAAGTGCACTTTACACCAATCCCCATCTGTGAAGCTTGGATACGAGACTGCTTTATTAACTTGTCGTGGAAATAAATGCACTTGAACAACACAAACCGCAGAGACAGAAAAAACGTGCGAGGGAGAAGATCCTTGTGAATTAAATGTCAAAAACAAACCTACTTTCAGTAGCATGCTTTGTTTGATCTCATTACTCAAGCATTTCCCATGCTCGAGTATAGAGAGGAAACCCGTAAATGACAACAACAAGATCAGGTGAGATAGCCGTCAAACTTTTAAAGTATGGATCGCTAATTGACATCGCCGACCTGGCTATTCTTTAATTTACGCCGAGCGCATAGAAACTGCATCAATGTAGTCCATCCAACAGCAATAACGAGCTGCCGACATAGCGAAATTCTATATTCTGATATCGAATAGGGTTCACCAATTTTAGTTTTAGTAATTTTCTTTGTAATAAATTTAGTTCCAAAATAATTTTAGGTTGTTTGTTCGAACCACCGTCTGCAGTTTACGTCATTATCTCAGGCTTATTAATAATGATAGAAACACACCTGCACCTTCTTTTTGTCTAGGTAAGACAGAGATATTTATTTTAAGTTCCAAATTCACCATTAGATAGTTAACAAAATAAAACCTACACATTTACCATCCACTAACTTCTTTAAGAAATCAAGGCTACTGTCGGCGCCATTACACGGATGTCATAGCAGGACTATGACTGATGGAGGCTTGTTTTTGTGCCGCCTGAATACGTAATGGATTGGCCCGTATCTCGCCCTCGGGACTATCTGGACGATCTATCATCATGGCGGCTATTGCGCATATTTCGAGGCCGTTTTCAATTAACGAAGTGATCTCGATGTTGGCTTGTACTGTGTCCGTAGCCGGGAAAGGGGTAGAAGAAAATAGAGATTGAATTCAAGCGCATTAATGGGTTATGCATGATCGTTTCCAATTTTGACAGCGACTGAATTTTATTCGACGGTTGAGAACTTCACAGTCAGTTAATTCGGGATAAAAGCGATAGCTACGCGTAATTCCTTGATATCTATCTACAAGGTAAATTTTTAATCAGTGCGCAAAGAGTAACCATGAATTCAGCATATCATTCTAGACCTCCTAGCGTAGAAATTTTTCTTCAGTTACACAAAAAAAAAATCAACTGTTTCATAGAAAAGTGCAATACCTACGCGTTCAAAATGTACGTAATGTATGTCATGGTTACAGTTTGCGCACTGGTTAAAAATTGATTATGTATACTAATAAATAAAGCTGAAGAGTGTTTCTTGAACTTTCTGATCTCTGGAACTACCGGGTGGGTATTAAAAATTATTGTTCGATTTGATATTGATTTTTTATTTCGCCAGTTCTTGAGGAAGGCCACAGGCAATTTATTAGGCATCACGCTATGTCTCTTAGAAACGAGCAAAAAGAAAAAAGGTCAGAAAAAACGCAAAAACGAAGTTATAGCGCGGACTGGTGCAAGCCGCGGGCACAACCTAGTCATTTAATAAACCACAATACTTCATCATCTGCCTAGCCTTTTCCCAACTATGTTAGGGTTGGCTTCCAGTCTAACCGGATGCAGCTGAATACCAGTATTTTTCATGGAGTGACTACCTATCTACCCTCCAAAACCCATTTGATACCATAAATAAATGTAAAAAAACCGGCCAAGTGCGAGTCGGACTCGCACTCGAAGGGCTCCGTACCATTATCGGTAAAATCGGCAAAAAAATAATGACTATTGTATGGGAGGTAATGGTACTGCTATAAAGTTGATTTACATCCGTCACCTCACACGTCAGGTTCAGTTGAAAACCTGCGTCAGCCACTAGTTGTCTGGCATGTGTGCTGAACTGGGCCTTTTTAGCGCAGCCGTGAGGCACACTTTGACGCACTTTACACTTTTTGCAGATTTTTTATTTTTATTATTTTGCTGTATATTGTGTGTGCCTTTTTAGTCTGTGCTAAATAAATGTATTTTCTTTCTTTAAATATTTATTTTATTTTATTTTAGTATTTGTTGTTATAGCGGCAACATAAATACATCACCTGTGAAAATTTCAACTGTCTAACTATCACGGTTCATGAGATACAGCCTGGTGACATACAGACAGACAGACAGGCAGACAGACATACAGACAGACAGACAGACGGACGGACAGCCGAGTCTTAGTAATAGGGTCCCGTTTTACCCTATGGGTACGGACACCTAAAAAAAGTCTCTGATCATGCACGTCAGAGGAAACATGCAACGTCCAGTGATGACGGGTGAATTAAAAAAGAAACCTCCGAAACCCAGTTATTGGGTAATACGATACCCCTTGGTAAGACTGGTTATCAGACTTTCGGACTTCTGAAGACCCGTAACGACAGTCAAAGATCCATGAGTGGCAACCGAGAAAAACGGCTTAACGTGCTTTCTGAGGCACGGAGGGGTCTTGGCATGTAAAGATGGTCACCCATTCACGAACCAACCGCTGCAAGCGTTGCTTAACCTGCTCCGAGCGGCTGTTATTACTTAGCCACAAGCCCTTCAATAAACAATGATACTTATCCAATGCGTGAAGACGCAAAATGTAGCTTTGCTATTTTTTTCAACCTTTACAGAAGAGTAAACACAAACCTTATTGACAAGCTATCAAATCAACATAAAATCCACCCAGACAACATATTCACAAATAACACCCACAAACACAAAGTTGAACGGAATATAAAGGAGTTTCCACACCGAGGCAGAGTTTAAAGCGAATTTTAAAAGGCCCTGCACAGATAGGCAGCGGGTAATCGATTCGGCATTACTGCGCGCTCCCACTGCCAAAGTTAAGGGGGCGCTGGGCCGGAGCAGGCGGTGTTTCTATTGTTATGCGATATGTATTTGAGCTTACTTTGTTTGGCGAAATAAAGGAAGCATCTTGTACGTTGCAAAAGTTAGCTTTAGCTATATGTTTGTACAAATATGTTATAAAGATAAATTACTCATTGATTAAGAGCTAACTCATTGTTATACTACACAGTGGCTAATCAGTAATTAGCGAGATTTTTATAAAAAAGGCTCTTTAGATTTACATTATTTATTTTTTATTAGTTTTATTGTGGATATCTTTGCTATTTTAGCTGTCTTTGTCAACAGAAGTTTGACAATGGTTGGTATTTCTTTAGTACGACCGTATATTTTTTATGTGCGAACTATCTTCATTAACCACAAGAAGAAGGTTTTTTTTATTAGGGTGTCCAATACGATTTATTTAGTATTTCTTGTCATACTCATATTAAAGCAAATACGATTATTATTAATACTGTAACAAAATAAAAGAACCTCATTAATCATCATTCAAATTCTCGCCGTATCGTCTCCGACAATGAGCACGCACTCTCGCGCTGAAAGCCGAGAGGGCTGTCATTAACCGCGCGGGAGACTACCAACATAAAACAATGCAGCAGACTCAGTTCACACAAAACACCAAAATATAAATATGGTAGCACAATCTGTTTGAAATTAACAAGTTCTTAAGTTGAACAAGCCATTAACTATGGAAAAGTATTAGAGTGCCGTCATTTAATTGATTTAATTTTTGTTTAATGCATTATGTATTTGTGATACCTTATCACAGATGCCCTTATGGGAACACTGTCAAAGTACTATCTTAAATTGTAACAAACATTTAAATGTATTCTCACTAAGACAACTCAGGCAATTGAATGTATTTATTGTACTTTGCCAAAACTTAGAAATAACGATTATAATATCGTTAATTCTAGGTGGGGCACAAAAAGTAATTTTTTATGGTAAAATTTAGTGCGAGTTACTGGTTTTTAGATTGTGAAAGAGTACACTTATGCAATTAAAACGAATAGCAAGATAAGAGCATTATATAAGTTACATGGACTAACAATGTCCTTTAGAGGTACAAAACTGTGTAAGCTAAGGCCTGATATCCGTGAGTTGGAACGAGCTACAATTATCAACTCGCGCACAAATGCTGCTTGCCCTGTCTAGTCACAATGTGCACAATCTAATCAAAATCCGCCGTCTATTGTTATGAGCGAGTTTATCGTGCGATGCTAACTGATCTTCTGCCCCCTCACTGTCGAGCCCCGAGGGACACAGGGGTAGAGGTAGTGGGTAGCATACATGTGTAATTATTTCGTGCGCCACCGGCGCTCGAGCAAGCCGCACGCTTTCTTCAAACAGATACTGACGTGCTGATAGGGTAATGTTTCAATCAATTGTAAGTCGTTAACTGCTTGTTTGAAGGAATCAGTGGTGTTATTGAGGTGTGTCGATGCGTCTGTGGGTGCATTGATGGATTAATTGCATGCTATTATTAAGTATTGTCCTACCTGAATACAGCAATCAGGGCTAATTCAGTACCATTGTATGGCTCTGTTCTTGTTACTGTATCGATTCTAAGGACCATTCTCATGAATGGCTTCCTAATACCCAGATGTTTGGACTGTCTGCCACATCGTTAGTAGGACTTTTACCTTTAAAACAACAAATGGCTTCTTCCTTTCGCTGTAACACTTTATTTACATATCCACGAGTATTCATGGCATTTTCTTTATGTTTAATTTCAACACATGAGTTATAAATGAACACGTGTTCTTTCACTAAAGCCTACAACACACCTTTCTTGTCTTTCGCCAAATTCCAAAAACAGCAAGGCTGACCTTTAATTAAAGTTGGAAAACTTGAAAAACCAAGTTTGTAAATAAAACTCTAATTCAAACGTTTGATAAGGCTTCCCAGTTTGGAGGAAAGGTCAAACTCAATTGAAACATTCCAAAGTTAAATCAAAGTCGTGATTGAATTGGTAACAAAAATATTTGCATTAATAGTTATTTGTTATGCAAGGCTGCAAAGTTGTTTTTTGGCGCGAGTACTTGTATTGAAAGCTGAGCAAGCCAAGGATTCTAGGATTGAACCATGAGCGAAGCGAGTGCTTCAAATATAGAATCCTGAGCGTACGAGGCTTTTAGAGGTACAAGTCGCAGAATAATTTTACTGCCGAGTGAAGTAAAAAATTTTTCACCTCACTACAACGAGGAAAGTGCTAGGTGCATGAAATACAGCCTAAATAATACATTAAATTAGTGTATTTAGTTCAATGAAGTATGCTAGCATTGCACTGTAGTCTTCAAAAACGTTTTCATGCCTTAGAATGTCCCCATGCATTGAAGATAGCATTGTAGATATTGTACGCTTTTATGTACTATACGCGCGATTTTTCCGGAATATAACTCAATTCAGCATTATGTACAGCTTGCACTGCAGGTGTTAAATTTATATCTTCATCGCTGCTGGACTCGCTCATATTTTTTTTTTTTTTTTGTGTTTTGGCTTCGCACGGTTTGTGCATTTAGCCAGTGTCAAGTAATTTTTCTTTTTGATCAAGTAAATGGCCCGGTAGCGGGCACGAATTTACAAAGCAGTCATAGTCGTCTTTAGTCAGTCAAGTCAAAGTTATTGTAAAGCGGTGGTAACTTTACAACAACCTATTAGGAGTTTTTGTAGGGAACACGAAAAGTCCACGTTAGACACTTATTTTCACCTTCACTACACTTGTGCACTCACACGTAATTAAATTGCATAATTCACTACCAAAATTTTACAATTTTATTCGCTACTTCACTAAATTTCATGAAAATAAAAAGTCGTGCGACATGTTCCAAATCCGATCGAAATCGCGATCCCCCCAAAAACTCCTCGCTCATATTTTATAATTTCTTATGTTTTTATAAAAAACAAACTAAAATGATGGAAAGCGAATTGAATAAAGACGACTTTTTTTTTTAAGTTTCTTTTTTTTTTTCACGCAGTCGTCCTGCTGGCCAGTGCGATTATTTTTGAAAATGGAGTTGGCGCACCGACATCAATCAAGTATTAATGCATTTTCAGTGGACTGGCTGTTTAGAAAATTATCGAATAGAAAGGTTCGAATTTCAAAAACTCTTTCCACGCTAGCGGGTAAAATGCACTTTTGCACGCAGATTTCGAATGACAAACCGAATCTTTCCGAGGTTGTGAGGTGAAAAAACATTTGTAGTACTAGACACCAGAAGAGACTAACGGCCACAGTAGCGCTTGTGTTGTGTGCAGTGAAATAACAGAAACATTTTCTATTGTTTTGTGTATTTATATCACGATGTATTTAAATGTATTGAACTTGACATATTATTATCATCATTCGATCTAATCTGTAAAAATCTCAAAGTGAAAACTAATGTGAACGGATCTTGAATTGAACTGTCATTCCAACTGATGCTATGGAATTGACACTAGTGACAGCTCATTTCAAGCTCAATTCACCTGTGTTTTCAGGGTGAGACTTTTACAGAATAGCGCTAACGCTAAATTAACGCGCTAAAGAAATTCTGAACCTGTCTATCTTAGAGATAGACAGGTTCAGAATTTCTTTCTGGTCGATGTAAATAATATATACTTTTGGGGAGGAGCGCCAGGCTTCCTTGCAATTTGCAAGTCAGTGTCAGGCTGTATGTTGAATTAAATATGATTCGCGACCGGAACATATATGGGCTCTGCAGAATTATAGTAACTAGTAGTCGCCCGTGGTCGAAATTAGACCATAATTGAAAAATATTAGCTCTCTGCACTCCTCCGTATAAACTATAACTGAGCCAAATTTCATACTCCTCCGACCGCGCGATTATCGTTAAAAAGGGTACGAAGCTTTTGCGTCACGTTTTAATATAAAGATTAAAATCATCAATACAACCCTCTAAATTAATTTAATGACATTTTCATGAAATAGTCATACACGAGCTACCTCAGCACATCCATATTAATCGAAATACAGAGCGGAGATTACTTATTTAAGTCGAGGAACAAAGTGCAAGTCAAAAAAGAACACATATTTAATTAACTCCGTGATCTAATAATAAAGAGCGGTAAAATGTGAAAATGTAATATAACAATATCAGTTCGGCTCGTACCTTTCAGGTCAATAAGGGTGTAATCCCTCTGATCCGATTACGTAGATTGTAGGTTTAATTTCTTCGGAGACGGCCGTCGATTTCATTTTACTAATATTTTTTTATTAAATTCATAAAAATTTATGATAGGTTTTATTAAAATGAGAACTTTGTAGGTGGATGAACGGAATGTAATTAGTTTTATTGCAGAGTTTACGTAGGCAAGCCATTACTGTGTAGGCGTTAAAAAAGCTCGTTTGTCTTTATGTTCATTACTGTTGGTTCCATCTTGAAAACACAAAGTAGGTATTTATGTACACACATATATTAACAGACAAGAAGAAAATAACAGAAATTAGGTGCACAGCACAGCCTAGTTAACGTACAAAAGACAAGCTAGACAAAACGAAAATATTAACAATATCATCTTTTTCAAGTATTTTTGTTGACGTGTAGCCATAACACAACCTATCAATAAAAAAATTATCACTTACCTAATCCTGCCTAGGCATATCATTTGCGCCAAAGCCCATTTTCATAAGCATTTCTTAAATAGGCTATTAACCTACATATTTTCAGCTCACTTTTTATTACACGTACCTTCATTTTCAGCTTTTAAGTTAATGAAAACATTCTTTATAATATTTTAAAAGCCAGGTGTCCTGTTTCCTGTCTCTATTACACTAATTTACATCCTTAGTTCGAGCTTATATTCAAATAATATTCTTAGAAAAACGCTAACCCTCTGGCGCGTCCTGGCAAGTCATCGTTTTAAGCATTGTCGACTAATTTAATTTGTGTAAGGTCCAGGGCAAAGTAAAACTAGTCATTGAGCTAAGAAAACACCGAAGAACTATTCTATTAATTTGGTTAAGAACTGGCAGCAAAGCCTACATGAAAATAGAAAAGAAAGCAAGAAATATAATAAAAAATAATAATAAAAAAAATAAAAAAATAATTGTGTTGTTTTCTCGGAACATCGCACAGAAAACCGACTCAGTGTTTACCGAAATAGTTGAGAATGTTTATGGATAAATGTCCCCTTTTAGAAGTAGCCTACGTTTACTGACTCACGAATCAGCATAAGCAGGATCTGTGTAAGAAAACAATTTCCTTTTCCATAAATAGACATGATACAGAAGCCCCCAACCAAACACAGATGACTAACGAACCAAAACTTGCTACCCTCTCTAAACCAGTCTATTCAGATAACCTACGCACAGAACATATCGGCTAATAACAATATTTCACGTACCAGCGCGCCCTCGTGGAGAGAACAGGCACTAATTTGCCGACAACCCTCCCGGAGGGCAGAGGGTTGAGGGTAGTCTTACACTTCATTGACTGAGGTAAGGTTACTGCTGCGTCGGGGACTTCGGGGTTGCTTTTAACTGGCGCGTTTTTAGTTTGTTTACGACATTCATCTATTTAGGTTACAACCGGGTATTTTCCTCTAGATACAAAGTTACGTGGGCTATTTAATCATGGTATGGTAATAGTGATAGGAAATGGCAAGCTATCATGTTCAATGCCACGGAAATTCAATATTGTTTCGTGACGTACGTATTTATCGATTGTATTTATAAATAACTGCCGATGCTTCTTACCCAATCAACCAATTCTTCATACTTAACCCCAAGGATGGAATTCAAAACTTTGCACAACAAAATATTCCATCGAAAACCCAATTTAGAGACTTCATAACTCCCGAAAAGGCTTTTCAACTAAAACAAGATCACAACAGAGCTTAAAAGAATCTTGTCTATCCGTTATTAAGTTCTGGGACGTGTACTGAGACAATATTTGAGCTAGCTTCAATATAATATTCTGTGAGTTGACGCAGCGCTGACGATGCGGGGGTCCTATCGATCATAGCGTGTAAACTAGGGTTTATGTTACGAAGGTAGGGTAGCGAATTTGCGGACGTGTAGTCTTTGCTTAGAATGGATCGTAACGTTGGATATTGTAAAGATGTTGGCTCGTTTAGGAGAAGACTAATTGAATATTTTTTACCAGACTAGAATTAACATTTTAATGGAATTTCAAAGTACCAATTCCACTTTTGATTCTTCTTTTACTACCTTCATTTAAGGGCTCACCGAGCGTATGGCGCTAATTGAAGCCTGGCGGCTGTGGCTAATTTAGGTACTTCCTTCGTTTTATTTAAACCAATACACATTTTGAAAATTAAAAATCTATACCTTATAGAAAACATGAAGGTTTATTATTTAAAAAAAAAATGATGACCTTCCGTGAAGCATTCACGTCGTACTAAGGGTTTATTTTGTTTTTTCGAGATTACTATTGATTTTTTATCTATAGAGGAAAATACAAATACCTAATGGTGTTTCTAAAGTGAAAGATTTATAGAGTGAACCCTTAAATATCTTAAATATTAATTGCATACCTAAAGGTGAAGTTATAACGATGCAGCAAGTCATCAAACGAACGCAATTATATTTTGAATTCTTCGGTGCACCCTTGAGAGTGACAGACAAAAACAATTCTCTCATTTTGAATTTCAGTTGTTCCATGTATCTACCAAAATTGTACAATATTTATTCAGCTGACAACACGTAAAAAGCTCATTCAGACCATAAACTTTTATTTCGACCTTGCGGATTCAGCAAATACGTGTTCGTTCCAAGTTCAAATATGAAACCATAGACAGTTGCGGCGAGGTCCACAAACAATATTAAATCGCGGCACGTATTCTGATTCGCTAATAGTTTTGCTCACAGACCGCTCTGCCGGCCAGACAGGCGGACAGGCGACCTTGTCTCTGTCACTTACATTCTCATTATGCATACTTAATTGTTCCAGATTTTGTATTTATTTAAATTAATGTGTCTGGGATTTTTGAGGTGAATGATAAATTATTTTTGAGCCTGAAATAAGCGAGCTTGAACTGTTTAATTAAAGAAAGTGTATTTATTCGTCACAAATAGAACTTAAATACAGGGTTATTTATGAAAATCTAAATAAAAAGTCCAAGATTCGAAACAGAGTAAAAATACTTTTTAGACAGCATGTTTAGTAAATAAGCGACGAAAACACATGCTACGTTTCTTTCAAGTTAATTAATAATGCAGGCTCAATAAAACTACCTTTGCTTAGAATTTTTTATCTGCAACAACCCTTACTGCATCACAAAGACGCATAGAATCTACCAGAGTATTCACAAGCATGAGTTACGTAAAACTGCAACTATTTTCACGATAAGTCAGCGGCTGCACTGCAAAGGAAACTGGCAGCTTTTCTCAGTTGCTCACTAACGGAAAGTGTATCATGCTAAGCGTGATATACCGGGCATTTTACAAAGCTATTGATTTTAATTTATTCGTTCGAATGAGAGATTTGAACCGTATGTATGTTACAATAGACATGATTAAGTGTGGTGTCAATTTACAATGCCATGGGACTCCTTAATGAAATTGCCAGTTATTGTATACCTAGAAATGGCTACCAATATATTCTCCCAAGGGCACAGCTTCAACCCACATTGTCCGATGTCATTTGTGAACTAGATGTTCTAGTTTCGATCAGCCGAGTTCGGCTGATGACGGAGTAGCTGTATGCGAGCCGTTATGTATATCCAGAATTCCTCAACAAGCACTTTCAGTTTTATTTATAAGCCTTACTACGAGTAGATATAGTCAAGGGTAGACACCGATATATCTAATCTGGCTAGGTGTGATCATCTAACCTGATCGAATAAATCTTCCACCCTTGCGACTTGTGTATCCCAGCAACAAATCACGATAATGTAAAAGCCGCTATAATTTAAGTCTCTTGTCAGACAACGCACCTCTCACCATTGACATGAAATACGGTCATTAATCACGGCGGCAGACATCTTGCGTCCATTAAGGTGAGTCCTAATGCAGTCGCTCCAACTGTAATTATGCACAGAACAATACTATACTACTCACGTAAAAGCTGCAATCCTACATACCCAAACTTATTTATGTTTACCAAGAAATAAAAGAAGAAAAAGAAAGAGAGAAAAGACTTTAAATTTTAATATGACTAGCCTTTCTGGATGCACACTTCCAGAAGCCGGTGTGTTAAGAAAAGGATTACTCATAAAACACTCCTCGTATTTTATGAGTAGAGTTAATTCTTGTTATCAATCAATCAATCAATCAATCAATCAATCAATCAATCAATCAATCAATCAATCAATCAATCAATCAATCAATCAATCAATCAATCAATCAATCAATCAATCAGTTTATTTGTGAAACATAGGTGTTTACATTAATAGTGGGTGCGCTATGTTTTGTCGTAATTAAGACATACAAATTCTATGTGACCCATTAGGTGTCATTAGGTTACGTGACCTAAAAAAAATATATTTTGAATTAATTAAATACATGAAAAGAGAAAAAAGAAACATCAAATCGAATATAATTAATAAATAGTCATAGTAATAAAAAATAAAAAAATATATCATCAAAAGGGAAAAAAATAAATAATAACGCTAAGTTGGCTGGTTGATTAGAACATAGAATTACAAGCCTGGGGAATTTATTCAACTTTTAATTTTAGGAAAGTATATTGGGAACTCTGTGCAACGGGTAAAGAGTTCCCAATATACCTACTTACCTAAAATTCTCAGCCCCAGCTGAGAATCCTCATCCCTTTTGTTTCAAGAGCCCTCCGTATTGGACTTTCTATATCCCGCCTGTGATATAGCAGTCGTATTACGAAACTCGTCCGAGACCATCAACTTAATGTGTTCTAAAGCGGTCCGTCAACAGTTTCGAGGAACTGAGCAGGGCTGGCAGGAACCGAAAGATATTTAAAGAAAAAAAAACGTGGTCCGTCAGCAATCACTTTCATTACACCCGCTTCTCAATCTTTCACGTTCAGTTTGCCTTTTTTTTTTCCCTGTCTTTTTCAGATGGTCAGTCTGAAACAAGGGATTACATACCTACGCAACACTTAACGACAACGTCCTACATTTATAGGATTATCATACTGGTAGACTTTATTATAAGTACTTTGTGCGAAAGTTCTGCCAATATATCTATGCCAGGATTACCCTTAAATAAAGCAGAATCTCAGCCTGTTAGTCGCTACAAAACAAAAATTGTAACAGTGAAGAGTGGCTCCCGGCCATTGTGCTGAACGGGATTGAAGAGGGGCGGCCCCTTACTTCCAAAAGTCATTTACTGAATCGCTTCGTTTGCATTCGAGCGCGAAAGGGATGGACGCATTCCCGAAAATATATGTTTTAGACGACGGACAGTGCTTAAAAATGTAGGTTTTTTTCCAGCTCATAACTCTCCTGCCCGTTCCACACAACTTTTCAGTTACGCTTCTTTAAAGGTATGCCCTGTTGTGGAAGTATCCTTAATCGGAGTTTATTTTTTCGACAATGCTATTTGTTGGATATCTACACATTGTGTTTCTGAACACAGTTGAGGGACAACTTCGTTTAAAACGATAATTCTGTGGAAACAATAACTATTGAGAGCCTGTAAAAAGACTTCAGCCTTCCATTGAACAATAACTACAAAAATATATTATTCTGTAAAACACTCAAAATTACAAAGGTGCAACTCGAAAATTATCGAAAGCATAGATTTTTTTTTAAAAAGGCTCTGTGTTTTTTTGCAAATGGACTTCCCCAATTAAGAGAGGCTTTCCGGCCTGCCAGCCCTAATACCCCACCATAAAAGGAACGAGAATTTAATACGGACGTAAAAGTGCAGCGCTTTTTACGAACTTTAAAACGACGGCATTAGGGCCTATGAACGAAAACGAAAGTACATCGAAATGAGTTCAATGACCGCTGTAATGATTGAATTGTACTTTATCGTATAATACGAGGACGTATTAATGAGTTCCAATTAATAATTGTAGTACACAGCTCACCGTTATTATAGACTTTGAAGCACATTTTGTACATAATAATTGTATCCCCGGTAGTATCAGCCAATTAGTTCGCAATTACGCAAAACTCGCCTCAAAGCATTCGCTTTCAACGATATTAAATAAATTGAATTTTTAAAATGAAAGGGATGATCGAAAACTTTGTATAATTAATAATATAAATGAAATTGTATTTAATACATTAATGGATAGCGTAAAATTCACACCATTCAGGGAAGTGAAACATGTGGTTATGCTAAAAAAGATGGCATAATTGATAAACATTTTCAGTTCATTCACCTTGCATTCATCGGACTGACACGTCTAAAACTACCTACAATTTTATGACAAAGTTTTCAACCAACATCTAAGTTGCTACGATAAACAGCTACGGCGTAGCAAAGTGCTACGTGTCACCGTAGCGGCCTCTACGAACTTGGCCATAATTCCGTAGTCGCTCGTGCGCGAAATACTAACTTAGCACAATTTATACGGGACTAAAATTACGGAAGGCAGCATAAAGTAAAGTTGTAGGAATTAGTTTTAAGTCTTACGTGCGCTGTGGCCTGTGAGTGCTAAGTTCTGAAGTTGGTGCTTACCTGAAAATAGAAGAAGTTAGGTTAATATCAAATGAAAACAGGTATGTTTTTTTACAAAATTGATAATGAACTTTCATAAATTATTTTTTGAAAATCGCCAGGTAACCTTTTAAATAAAGACGTGTCTAAAACAAAACTTATTCCTACGGCTTTTTAGAAATTTGCTTCGAGAACAATTATTAACAGATTCAGATTATCGCAGCCCAAAATATAATTTATTTGCTCTAAGATTGTTGTGTGTGTTATGAACCACACACAACAATATAGTTGCATGCTATCCTCGAACCCAATGTGAATTGTTACTGTAAAAAAAAATTAATTGAAAATGAAAACGAAAATTCTTATCGCAGTAAAAAGGTAAAGCCAATCAGCAAAGTTAACTACCGGAACAGACAGCAAGTTGCCGAACGTCTATAAAGTATAGGGAGTCAAGGAAGCTATTAATAGGATATTATCTCTCCTCCTAGGATAGCAAAATGTAATTAACTACGGCGAAAGGCAAACGCGTCAGCAGCCTGTTTTACAGTAACTAAGTTGAGCCGCTCCAGTAAGCTTCATTTAAATAGTGTGAATACTATTTTTTTATTTATGTTCGCAAAATAGACGACGACGACGACGACGACGACGACGTTTTTGTTTACCTAGAAACGAATACCGAGAAAATTTGCCTAAATTAGTGTGAACACGAATGTAAATCGCTCGTCCCTAGTTTAAAAAGAACAACTATAAAAATCTTAGCCTATTTTAAGAATCCACATGATATTTTTTTTTTTTTGGTGGGAATTCATCAAATAACTTCTCCCGCTCTGGGTGGAGCGGGAGGGCGTGTCAGACTTTTAGTGACTAAAACCCACCCTCAGTTGCCTGTGTGCCAGGGGCCGCGGTATCTCTTTCGAACAACCCGCACCCCTGGCAGGCATCGGTTGGTGCTGACATCTCTTTGAGGCGCGCGTGGAACACAACGCGCCGTCGACCCGGGAGTTCTTTAAACTTGAGACTTTTTATCGATAGTGGTCCAGTGGCTATGATGAGTCTGTCTGGCAAATGAGATGTTGAACCTCACCCGTTACATACATAACGTGAGCCCATTCTTATGAAAACCGTATTGAGCCTATAAAGGTGTTAAAAAATGTATGTTCCAAATTTCGTGTACTTGCTCGGTACGAAAAAAACTAACATACTGCAAAAAAAAACATTTGAGCGATTTAAATTTTAGGTACATTCGATAAATTGACAGTTCAAAGTCTGAGATGTGATGGGAATTTTAGAATCAGCTGTTTAAGTAGGTATTTATTTGACAACGCGCTCGTCTCGCTCGCGCGACTGTCTGTGCCTACGCGGTGTAGGTACGGTGCGCATGTGCATATTTAATCATTAGTGCGTGGGGAAAATATTGCATATCTTCGAAACGGATTGATGTGAATAAATATTTTTTTCGTGATTATGTTTTGAAAGTCATTTTAAACAACTCCTTAAATTTCTAAACACCGTACCGACAAAACAGACGTCATATTCAGTTATGTTTATTTAAAAATAACAACCTTCTCAGAAAAGGTTGCGTTAGTTTGACCTTTCCTACAACTTGGAAAACGAAAAGAGAAGTTGGTTTACATTGAATCATCCGGATACTTGAACGATAACGAGTCCACAAATACTCAACAAGAACAGCTTTCATTTAAGTTTTTAATTCAGTAAATAATTAAATGAGTGAGAGTTTCTCTTAGCTCGTATACATAAAGTTATACATAATGAACCAGCTCGCGGAATATCAGTCTATCGCTAATTACAAACTACCCGCCGCACCGTTGGCGTGGATGAAAATGAAACAAATAAAAAAGTATAGATTCTAATTAATTAAGCGTCGGCGACGTAGAAGTCAGCCTAGGCTAAGCTATACCTGCTTAGGTTAAGTTTGCGTTGTGCGATTAAGAGTCGTGTTTATACTCATCGAATGAAAATTTTCTGTTATTGGTAAAGTTCCTCTTATTTTTTTCAAAGACAATGTTTAAAACGGTGGGAAAAACCGAATATACACCAAAGAAATATTTTTCACTATGTAGTGTTTTTGGAAGCCGTTTTTTTTAAATTGTAGTTACATCGTTTTCGTATTCTTACACAATAAGAGACCGCACAATTGGATTAGGTAAAGAAATCCATAATAATACATAGTTATAAGGGAGATTAAGACAGATAAACTTACTTTGCTTCAGAATCAACATTCTCGGATTGGGCGCAAAATTAAACTTGATAATACCACACCATAATCGCCCAACGAAACGCCTTCACATTAAAACCTCCATAGTTGTTTATTTAGTTAAAAGTTAGCTTCAAACTTTTAACTAAATAATGAACTATTGAGAGTTGGAGACTACCTATAGATCATTAATTTACTTCAGTGAGGTCGTCGACACCGACAGAGAGTGACGGCAATGACTTGCTGTTTCTACCGACGATAACTTGCTACTATTAGCTACTAATGCGTTAGTGATGTTCGTAACTTAATTCTTAAACGAGTAGTATAGATGTGTGTGAAATTTAATCAAAATCAAAAGTCATTTATTCAAACTAGGCTGAGAGTCAGCACTTTCTGAACGTCAAAATTACATAAGACAGTCCCCTAAAACACCCGCCCTTCACCACTTCCTAGTGCTTTAGCTGGGAAGAAGAAGTGGCGCAACAAACTCCCCAGCAGCACAGCTGTCTGTTATGTTAGAAGAACTTGATTCTATAAATCAATTACCTAAGAATAATAATGTATATGTGTGTTTTTATCAGACAAATGGTTTGTAGCGATGTCACTGGCGTAGAGCATCACAATCAAGCTTTACCTCATCAATATGAAGCTCCTTAAAAGCAAAAAATGTGAAAACAAATAGTGTAAAAAAATCAGTAGTGCAAAGGGCTCGATCTCAATTAATCTCCAAACGGTCAGCATTTTGTCCGAATGCTGCACTAATTTGCGTAGTGCGAACAACAGCAACGCTATCGATTGCTAGGTGGCAATGTATGCATGTATACACGTCTGTTTGGCAAACGCACTCTAATTGACAAGATTGGGCATTTGGAGCCGCATAAACTTTACACTAACCTTATTATGATTAGATTTAGAAGATATAACCTTTTCGGTGTTTGATGATAGCACTTTTACGTTTCAACCACTAAAACGTAATTATTTACTTTGGGAAATTATAGTCACAAATATGAAAGGATTGCCTTTTTCTCATTATATCTACACAAACTGTAGCATAATATAACATAACATTTCATAACTGTAATCGCGTACCGGAAGACGTAGAGTGGGAAGGCCTCCCACAAGGTGGACCGATGACCTTGTGAAGGCCGCGGGAATCCGCTGGATGTGGGAAGCACAAGACCGGTCGAAGTGGAGGAGCCTGGGGGAGGCCTATGTCCAGCAGTGGACGTCTTTCGTCTGAAATGATGATGAAACTGTAACACGTTTACTTTTAAACGCTGCTTAAATTTAGATACTGATAAGCGACTGTTTAACCATAAATTTTTGACGTTTAAACATATCGTAACTTTAATCAACGTCTTATAAACCCCTAATTGCTTAGTAATAAGCAACTTTGCCATACAAAACAGATTAACTAATAAACTGATAAACAAAAGAACTTTGATCTCGAAGTGTCTGAAAACAGTTAATTGGCGTAGGAGTGCAGGCGGCCGTCCGCAGTAATTGAATAAGGACGCGTCGCTGTGCACGCTTGCTTGATCAACACACGTATAACTTGCCGGGCAGTGTAACTTAGTCTGAGCTTTGTTTAAGTACAAGTTAGCTTTGGTTGGTAAGTTGAAGTGTAGGTATAAGTCGAATGGGTGAGTTTATTTATAACAACGGTTTGTTCGCTAGCTGGTTTCCTATTTTCATTGAAGCCATCTAGTATACGAAATTTGACTACGATAGGCTACGCACACAGTATTTATAACATCCAGGTATATCTACACTTAAACAATAAATTAATGCTGTACGTTGGTAAGCGCATCACTTACGGTTAGATCAATTTGGCAAGTTCATAATAATCTAAATTAGGTTTTCATGGAAAGAAAAATTGGAAAATTTTCAAATTCGGGAAAAAAACTGAACGTATCTCTTTTGTCTGAATTATTGAAAATTGGACAGGAGAACGAATGTAGGGCCAACTAGTTTATACATAAAATTGAATCGTCATGGAGTTTATACATTGAAGCATTACGAGGCCACATTTCAACCAATGGGAACAAACGGGAATCGATTTTTAAAGTTTTCCTTTTCGATTGCGTGATCAAAAATGTATATTAATTTAGAGCTAACCATTGCAGTCTTAACTGACTGCACCCGTTTACAAATATAACAAACAAACAGCTCTTGATTTAGCTTTAAACCAGTGTTAAAGGCGGAAGTCCAGTTCCCATGAATACTCAAGCATGCATCCGGCTGCAGGACCGGCGTCAAGCCGGTGCAGGCTTCCATTGAATTGTAAGAGGCGGATATCTAACTCATCATGACTTTTAGAAACTTAGATATATGACAGAAGGCATACAATCTGCGATCCTACATTTTGTATTTACATTTAGTTCTTAAATCGGATACGCGCTCTAACAAACACAAACAGACAGTCATTGCGTTCAAAAATAGTTTTGTAAGGACATTTTGAATGACAATAAGTTACTTCAATTATAAATCTACTATTCATTCGAATTGATTAAATAAATATTTGGGTTGGTGGTATTTTCATTTCTATGGTCTTACTAATCGATAAAATTAATATATTACATTCCTAAAACATCGCACAATTGAAAACTGTCATTAGACGATAAAACTATTGTTATAGAAATTACGACTGAAAACTATAATGTCTACTTATACAACGTGTCTCGGAATTAACGCACACTACCAAACATCCCAAATAGCATATAATGACAAATCATAATACATACACTGAATTTTTATTACTATGTATGAAACATTGTTTCTTTATTAAATTACTAATACTGATTGTGGGAGAAAATTGTGGTCACATTACAAATCTACGCACGCACACAGTGGCAAACTTTGTTTTGACTGTACAGCGGAAGTGTGACTGAAACAGTTTGACTTATTTTTGTTGGGATAAAAAAATTGACATTGAAACAGACAAACTGTCAAATTTTCCCAATTGAATATGAACCTTAACGTTTTGTAGCAAAGTTAAAAATCTATCAAAGAAATTTGACAGATTTGGGTAGCTTGATGTACTGGCGTCTGTACATATATTAAAAATGACAGAGTAAATCGATTCATTAAAAAATATTTCTGAATTCTATAGTATTAAGGATTATATGGAACATACAAATTTAAAGTTAGCGTAATAAAATGATTATTAAATGAAAAATAACATTTTTAAAATTAAATAGGAATAGAAATTGTGACAATTATATCTAATGTAAACTTAATTAAAATTTGCACGCTTGCTTGCAGGCAGAATACAATTACACTTAGGTTTTAAGATCTCACCTTCACCAACAATGTATTTCTTGCAAATAAACATTTGATTTGATTTAATCAACTACTTTCTTAATGTGCATCAATTCAATTACACATTGTATAAACAACGTTAATAAATGCCTACAAAGTACGTAAATAATTAAATAGTAAACATCGTGTCGAACCATAAAGCAAATAAGATAAACATCCGATAGGCAGCCAACTGTACATTAACAACAAGATACACTGCGACAAAACTGTGTAGCAACGTTTTTGTCCTACTCACAGCCTTTTGGAAATGTGCAATGTGCGAGAGGGACAACAAATGACAACCGGAACGATTTTCCGCAGTGTGTCCTGACCCTTAATTCGACAAAGCTACACAGAAGACCCGCTACGCGATATAATACCCGTTTTTTTTTTGTTGTCTTGCACTCACGTAGAGATACCAAATCAAAGTTAAATATAGCATACACGTGCACCCTGCTACTGCAGCAGTTCAACAGTTTTTCATTAACATAAATATATCTATACGTTTCTGCAGAGGTAGTTAGAACTTGATTTATGTCGTAATGTCAGTGAGGCTTCTGTGCTTATCTTTTTAATGTTTATCCGTTATCGTAAAATTTTTATGTTCGTAGCTTTGTCTACGCCGTAGCGCTGTAGCCCGTAGCGCGTAGATGGCTACGAGAGGGCGTAGACAGCGGATTCACAGGTGGGGCTCGGCTCAATGAGCGTTTATAACTGAATGATATCTTGCATTAACACTGATCCTCGCCTCGAATTCACTTCACTACAATTGTATAGTTCCATATATGAGCTCCTGGGTTCAATTCCCGGGTCCAGCAGTGTTACAAGACTTTTCTCCTCAGCAGTAGTCCCGAAATCTGGATTTAATTGCCCTAAATATACGAGACTAAACATAACTGCAAAATGTGAGTAGGGTATACTATAGATAAAACTGTATGTATGAGCGCCATCGATATATTCATAGAGAGATAGTGTGCCTAAAGACAGCCTTGAGGTCTGTGCACAGCCTAATCCATATTTAACATTTATCAGTACAATAAGCGACACCTATGGTAGTCGCGAGGGAGTGTGCCGTCACGTTAACGACGTCTAGCCGGCAGAATGGGGCGAATGGACACACCTTCGTCGACATGCATCGTATCGTACCAGGTAAAATGTAAACATTATATACAGCCTCGTTGGCAGCGATGGAGATTTATACGGAGGTTTTATTCGAAGTGAAGTTTAAAATGTACGTTGGCGAGATTTTCAATGGTCAAGGTGCATTCTGGTTGAAACTTTTAGGAGTTTATTTTATTAATTTAAAGTTTCTATTCTCCTGATATTTTTTTATTTATTTGCTTGTTTGTTTTACTTAAACAAAAAACGGCCAAAGAGCAACAACATTAGTTAAAGACATGTTTAAAATTTAAAATCAAATATGCTCTCTATATATCACAACATCTTCATCTCATAATGTCAGTATGTGCCGAATATTATGAGACGAACTGTCTGACAAGATCTTCCATTCAACTGAATTTTTATTGTTATGTTGAGTTGACTAAACATTATTTGCGAAGTATAGAATTAAATTATTTCTCATTATAAAAGAGATTGTTAAAAATAAGGTTTCTATGTCGCGATAATGATGCTCAAATCAAAACCAATCTTCGTATTTTCCTTCCATCACATAAGCCGATCCCCGGGGAAGAAACTCATTGTTATCGACAACTATAGAAAACACAACAATACACGAAAACATCCTCATTTCCAAGTACTCGGTACAAACATGGGACGAATTTGACCCAAATGTTAATAAAATGATACGATAACCGACATTCATGTATTTTCGTATCGGAATCAATAAATAATACGCAGTCAACACAATGTGTGACTAGCTGACTTCAGCTAAATTAATATTATTTTCGTAAATAATTATTGTACGTAGCGTGACTGATACTGTACCTGAAAAATAAGCAGCTTTAATATGCAGATTCATATGCAGCTTTTGAAATATTTATATTAAGGATCATGCTTTTATATAATAGTTAATTCCGCAGCCGAGTCCGCTAAATATAGTTTAGTTACTTTATCAAAAATTTAACAGATTTTCTCTGCTAACCGTACATAACAGCTCACAGCTAAACTAACATAAGCTTCAAGCCAAGCAGTACATAATACACATCAGTGAACAGGCTACAACATGAGGTCCAGTGTTTACTCTCTCGCCCCAGAGCACTGTGTTGCCAGCAACTAAATATTAATCTGTCAAACAAAAACATTGACGCCATAATCAAACTTTTAGTGTACCTACTTACACTCCAGCTTTACAAGGATGAATATTACAGTAATGTCTGATATTAAGTAGAAGGAAAAATTACTGTAATCTGGTAAGAATTCTTTTTTAAATAACAGGCTGAATCTGGGCAGTACACGCAAATACAGCCAGTTATTAAAAAAAAAAAAATCTACACCGTTTCCTGCCCTTTAGGGAATACAGTACAGGCTTGACGTTACGTAAAATTCTTTATATGCCATAATACTGCCTACTGGAAACATAAGGTCCAAGCTAACGTCTCATCAATAAGGGTCTGTTTGTGTACCTTGCCCGGAGCACGGTGTTACCAGCGACTAAATATAGCCGGTTACATAAAACCAACGCACGTCAGTGTCAAATTTGTAAAGAGCTATATTTAGCCTCAAACGGTCCGGCTTTTATGTAGACTTCTTATGTAAGAGGGTTGGTGTTCTG
The DNA here is from genome assembly GCA_949091785.1 of Polymixis lichenea. Classification (NCBI taxonomy): domain Eukaryota; kingdom Metazoa; phylum Arthropoda; class Insecta; order Lepidoptera; family Noctuidae; genus Polymixis; species Polymixis lichenea. The sequence goes on along the minus strand of OX420951.1, from coordinate 21,350,717 downwards.
CGAATGAAATAAAGGTATTTTTATCAAATTGTATTTGGAAATTCACGTGCGACTTACCTTTGTAATAATATGATGCCTTGGTTGGCAAAAAAAAATCTTGAAAGAACACAAATGCTAAAATTGAAAACTTTTCATAAACTAAAAGCATTCTAACCAACAAAAGGTCCCAGCGGTCAGTCTATGGAGTCAAAATCAAAATATTTTATTTCACATAAACCTGCAAGGGCACTCATGAAACGTCAGAAGCTAGGTGCACGGTTCCAATTTGTCGCTTCCTATGGAGAAGAGCCGGCAAGAAACTCCACGGTTACTCTTTTAAAAATAATTGGCTTTTACAATGTTTTCAAATTACAGTGATAATAGGTAGGTATGAGTACGGAGATCAAAGGAACGCTCCCTAGCCATTGAGTGGTAGCTAACTTCAAAAGAAATCGTCTGATCAATGGACAGTGACCAAATGTTTGGTTTCCATAACATCTGCATTCTATGCACTTTATCCGGTAACTCGAGTGAGTTAAACAACAAAAGAGCTTTGAAAAGAACTGCAGCTTAACTTCAAAGACATTGCTTTATTCTGCTCGTATTCTTCACATTCTAGTTGCCAACCGAATTCTTTCACCACAGCTAAACTAGCACATTTGTTCCAGGCCCCAATTTGTCAACAAATAAAAGGCGACTACCGGAAACATTGACTTATCTCCACTAGGCAACAAGCTTGCGGTAGACTGCCGATAGCCTGTCCTTGGCATCTGACCTCGGAAATGTCCGCAGCATTACATTTCGACAAAAAAAGGCAACATGTTCTCGTCGCCAATTAGAAGATCTTAGCGCCAAAAAAGAAAAGAGCAGACGATTTAGCACACGTAAAACTTTCAACAGTTACGTTAGACGTGTAGAACGACTGTCTTGATCAATTAGAAAAAGCAGAATTTTCTCGGCGCCAACTCCGTGAAATAACCCACTGATGAAAATACTCAACGCGACAACCAAAACTTAAGGAAGCTTTTATGAAAATTAGGATGTTTTCACGTAGGCGGAGCAAATCATTTAGCGTGGGTAGATCAAATATAAACTAAGTGTTCTTCACTTTCATCTCTTTAAATTCTGTGATCTACCTCTCTACTTTCAAAGTCTCAAATTAAATATCAGATACCAGCAATTCTTTTCATCACCGTATCATAAGATGCAAACAGAGTTACTATTTACAAAAGAAGCTACTGCCTGTTTTGACTACATAGTTCCTCAGAAAACAGCTGGGTACTACTTTTTATCCAATAAGTACAATCTTACGATTCCTAGTACAAATAAAAAGAAATAGTGAGGGAAAACGTGGATATAGAGAACCTATATGACAATTTGAGTACCATAAACACCGAAACGGTCGCTAATATGCATATCGATTACCAGCTTATTGCCCCCGAGACATTACAGTAGGCCATTCCTTTTCGATGAGAAACGGCTTCACGCCTAGATAAGTTACAGGCATGCTTGGTATTCTGCCAGGAATTCAATTATATAACCACTTACAATTGAAGAGAAGTATTTATATGACCATTCTCCAACTCAGCCTAGTAGTTAGTGGTTTCAGTTTAGTGTTAAACACAGCTACAGTTTGCGGATCTGGTGTAGGCGCTGCTAGGACAACAGAAAGTACGTTACTTTAATTGAGTTTGAGAGAGTGCGGTAGACTGCGCCCTTATTACAATGACTGGAGTTGCGACATTAGCAAACCGAGTAAATATATTAAATTCGTCTCTTAAACAAGGGTCAAATTCGATATCAAAGCCTCTCTTTAAAACAAAAACCATTTGGCCCAGCCGTTGTATGTTGAAAGCAATTAATCATAGACTTAGGACAAGAAACGAGCGGTCGTCATGTCTCGAGCATCTGTTACTACAGACGTAAAACACGAGAACTCCTAGTGCTTCTCGGTTACTGCCATTTAGTAAACTTTGGAACAAGTGCGCTCTTTGAACGTGCTTGGCAAAATTCTTTAGATATCGACTTGAATTTATCATGAGCAAGAACACAAAATAAATAGCAAAAAGATATTTATTACAATGTATTTCTATCCAAGTGGTAAAATTAAATGATAGCTGAATTCCTAGACTTCAGACCGCAGGGTTCTCACAGACCATTAAACGAGTCCCAGTATTTGTTCATGTTACTCTATTTGGCGTGCAGATCTGCAAATCCCTGAAGGGTAAACATACATCCCGAATGCAGAGCCGAAGGGTGACGCCTAAACAAGGTTAATGGCACAGTTTAGGAGGGGAGCTTAACGAGGGTACCTGCAGCCCTTTGTTCAGACTGATTGGTCGCGATTTTTAAATACTGCGTTTCGGTTAGAGGGTTTTAGGTCAAAGTATAGCCTATACCTATATGCACGTTAAGTATGTACTTGCGGCCAGACAATCAACCATTAGCAAAACGTTTAAGATTGAGTTACGGACAGAACAGAATAGTGAGTTTGGCGATTGAAAAAGGTAGCTCGGTTATATAGTCCATTGCGCGACTTCAACTTGTTTATTAGTCCAATTCAAGGTCAGCTTTATTCTAACGTATACCATGCACTGCGTACTGGATGCGACAGGCGGTGAACCGGATGCTGTAACGCAAGCCTATGTCCAGCACAGAACTATGTTTGGCATATTAGATACTCTGCAGTATATTTAGTTCAATTTTATATGGTCAAAGAATGTAAAGCAATTTGCAAGCACGAGATAGACTGAAGTGCTGATATTAGTTTACAGTCAGTTAGTACTAACAGTTTTATGGCTGTGCCAGTCGAGCGGAAGTTGCTAGTTATCCGCCATGTTGGAACCGCACTTTATGCTGAATGTCGCTTTTAAGTGCTTTGCTTACATTAGAAAATTGTGTTAGTTGAAATTGGGCCTGAATATGAAAAATATTTATATGGTGGTGAGTATATTGAGTGGACACTGAATCGGCAAACGTAGCGTGGAGTGCCCGCCGGCGCCGGCCGCCCTGCGGATGCAACAAGGAATTACGTTGAATTTCATGGCTTGGCTTGGATTTTTCTTGACTTGTTTTCTTGCAAATAAACATTTGACTTGATTTGAAATTTTAACCACAGTGACCGCATAGGGCTTGTTCCTCAGCTACCCATACTTAAGGTGATTAATTTTAGAATGGCTTACTAGTAACTTATGTAATTTTTTGCTGATATGCTTATTTTAGCTACTGTCGATTCTTCAGTACCTACACCATCATGGCAGCAGACTCCAAAACAGAGTTGTTGCTAACAAAGGAGCATGAACAATGCCCATTGATGGTGTATTACCTCATCTGATGGAATGGATCCCTTTACAATAGATCGATAGGAGAGATAGATAACGCGCAATGTGAGCGTTGTACAGGGAATGAGAGTATACGGACAGCCTATATACGTGAATAGCTACACTTAGTTGCTTTACTTGCTATCCTTATCAACTTGATTTATTTAATGCCCAGATTTACACTGAGTACGAAATGTTTAGCAATTAAAATGAAATGGGAGTCTCGAATTTAGCAGAAAATTAACGTTGACAAAGCGGCGAGGTTAGGAAGTAGATAATTCATTGGGACAACCTATTTTTAAGGAAAAAGAGTTTGTTTTTAATGTGGGTGTTTCTTGTTGTCCCTTAATTTACATTCAATGTGATTTAAGGTACCATTTGGAGAAAAGGGATTTTTATTTGTCTTTACGTAATAGAACCTCCGGCATTTACTTACGATGCCGTTTAGTTGGGTATTAGAACTAAAGGACATCCTTCCAAAACGAGAGCTAAATGAAAGCCGACAAAACACATAATCTAATATCACGCCTGTTTTCCCCAAAATGTTAGGAAGAGATGCATTTCGTCCCGTTTTATCCAGCCGGCAAAATCTAAATTCTAAAATCCAAAGTTACCTTTGCGAATAATTCAACCTAATTTGGACAAAGCTATTGGAATCATTTTCATGATATGCTAAATAAAATAATATTGGCTTTCCCATATCTTACAAAGACGAAACATATTATTAATTCAATTTCCTGATAAAATATAACAAAACTAGGCTGCCATGTACGTAAGGTTTAGATTTCGACGCTTTTACGAGGCTGAAGCACGCTATGTTAACCTTTACCTACACTTTTTTTTAAAGTAGGTACTTGTAAAATATCAATAGGTAATACAATAGTTGTTCTGTAAGGTTTGGGTGAGGTAAGGAGTCATAGAAAGTATTATTTCTGTGTTTATTATGATTAAAATAGTATTATAAAATACTTTGTGAGCATTAAACAAGAGCGTATTAAACACAGCAGCAATTTGTAAAAAAAATATCCTAAATTAGCAAAGTAAAAAACAAAAAATGAAACTAAAGTACCTACCTACGGTCCATAGCTAGAACAACCAAATCCCGGCCGGTAAATTCAGTACAATAATAACCTAACTTTTAAATCAAAACGAATAACGAAATCAATACTGATTACTCGTAAATAACTAGGTAAAACTACTACAGTGCTCAGGTTACATAATAAACAACTTTTTAAACTGAAAAGTTACAAAACCATTACAACTGCAATACGGGCGCGGAAGCAACGCCATCTATCGACCGCCAAACATTCAACCACGAACACGCCGCGAACCTTATTTTGCTAAAAACTTACCGATAATGTATGAACCGATGAACTTAAAAGCAGATTTAATTACAGAAATGTTTTATCACTCACTGTAATACGTCAATTCTTCACAATTATTCATATCACAAGATAGTTCACAGTTTCAGCACGCGAGTGTACTTGTGGGGACTATTTGGTGTTCTGAGTACAGTGAGTGTCGGAGGGTGGGTACGGTCGTGCTGAGCGGGCCGGTGACGCGGGTGGACTGCCGCGGCGCGCCCCGCGATGCGCCCCCGGCTGCGCGCCATAACCTAACCCCGTTCCGAGTTTTCCGAGCCAAAGAGTATGCGAATGTCAAGATTCAAGATATGACACTGCTTTTAACTTTCGTTTCAAGTCGAACAGTAAACATACTTTTTATCTTAATTTATGATAACTATACTTTACTATAACTAAGGTTAAGTTAATCATAACTTGAGTTACGCGTTCTGGAGACATCCAACAACGCAAAGAGCTGAAATGCATTCCAGGTTTACATAATACTTACTGGATACAGAGTCAGAGCTAAGCTAAGAAGGCCTTCTATTCTTGAACATAGCCGTCTTACGGAAAACATTATGATAGGCCAGACGATATATTCATAGGATGGCTTACGGAAGCCCTCATTGACCTAGAAAGCTCTAACTACACTTACGATATAGGCCAGGGTAGGTCCTAATGGATTTAGTTATCGGGAAGACTGCGGGATAAAGTCAGGCTATCAAGTTTAGAATAGCCTACATGACCGTTAAATTATGGCGTCCATTTTGTATTTGAGAGCGCGTCTTATGAATTTCCAAGACAAACTTATAACGGTAGAGACTTCGTGAGATAAAAGTGGATTTTTAATAGTGTCAACAGCTTGTTGATGTTTATGTGAAACCAAATTCTGATAGACCTATGCATGAAGAAACGAATTGAATGAATTGATTGCTAAGCGTTTCTTAGTTGAACATAAGTAAAAGCAAAACTAAAATACTGTGTAATGTGGAACTATCTAATTTACTTATCGTCAATATTAAATTACCAACTGAGAAGATAGTCTAAGAAAACTCGCAGCCAACATACCTTTATAATTAGTTGATTTGGAACGAGCATCACTGTAAGCGTTATCTTCAAGCCAATACATTAAGAGAAACCTGTCAAGTAATTCTATTTATGTCCCAGCCACCACATAAACAACGTAAACACGTACCTCACACTGTTTATTTTATATACAAGAAGTAATACATTAAAATAAATTAATTATCAAAAGTGTATTTACTTTCTCGTGTGATTAAGATTAAACTTCTATAACAAATCTACCCAAGTATTTCTTGATAATGAGGATAATGATTGAGTTCAGAACGCATATTTGGGATGATTTAGAACGTTTATTTGGGGTTGCCCGCGTGGAGGTCGGAAATTATCCCACAGGGAGGTTCTATTGGGATAAAAAACACCCTATATGTTAATACAGGTTATAAACTATCTGTGTGCGAAATTTCATACAAATCCGTTGAGCCGTTTTAGCGTTGATTGAGTAACAAATATCCAAACATCTAAACACAAAAACTTTCAAATTCACAATATTAATATAGTAGGATATTATGATATGTGTGTAAAAGAAAATCAATTGACAATATTTTATGAAATATTAAAAAAAAAATGAATTTAAATATCTCATCTGCGTCATGATCGAAAACAAGAGCTTTGCTTTATGTATTTAATATATTTAATATATTTTTAGAATTGTCTAGTCGTCTTCGAGAGTTCTTCTGGTCCTGTCAACAATAGAAGCATTTAATATAAATGCAATGCGCCCATGTTGCTGTCAGCTACATGAGAACAATATGGTAATATTATTCACTGTAGTTTCACTCTGGCAACGAATTTATGAGAATGTTTTAAAGACATGGTTTGTGTTAAGTTAATTTAACTAATGATTTCGCAAGCATTCATAGATTTAGACTTTTCTTGCAAGTGATTCTTAATTTGTATTTATAACTTGAAGAACATCAAAGCTTAAAAATGGCCACTGTAGGTAGTATACAATACACATCTGTTTAGGTACAGACGTCAGGTAAGCCTAACGGAAAATATCCCAATACGTCTTTACAAAACGTACGCCTTACATTCAGCGTATAAATGGCGGCTGGTCCCCAAGTCTACGCGTTATTTATGGACCATTGGACAGTTATCCCTTCCTGAGCGAGGTTATCAGAAGACATTATCCCTACAACGTACCGATATGTATAACTTGGTGATATATCTTGATATTTTGACAAGATTTATGCTTTGACAAAAATGGTCTTTGTATTTTTCATACTGCTTTATAGGATTGGTACTTCAACCTCGTTACCGTACACTGGCACCACATTAGTATCAACGTATATTAGTAGATATTCACCATGTTAAACCTAAATGCAATTTTGGACAGACGGTTCTCGTAACATCAGCACAAAACGGGTTCCAGCACCTACTGTTATCGTATCTCATATCTTTTTGGTAGGTAGGAATAATTATGTAGATGTTAGTTTAATAAATTAGTGACACTGACCAAATGTGTTAGGGTCGGCTTCCAGTCTAACCGGACGCAATTAAATAAAGGTATTTTACATGAAGTAACTGCCTATCCGACCCTCACAATCCAGTTACTGGGTAATACCCCTAGGTATATATATAGGTAACGATAACCCTGAGTAAGACTGGTTGTCGGACTTTCGGGCTTCTGACGACCCGTAATGACTGTCAAAGATCTACAAATGACAGCCGGGACCAACGGCTAAGCGGGCTTTCCGACGCACGAAGGGGTCTCAATAATGTAAAGATGGTCGCAATGGTTGAATACTAAATGATTTACTTTAAGTACGTACAGTTAGTAGTTCCATTACATTATTCGTCAAAATTATAGTAAGAAAATAATTTAGTTATCAATTATATTTTTGTAACATTGTTACATTTTTTTTTTAAGTATTTCATCATCATCATCATTTCAGCCGAAAGACGTCCACTGCTGGACATAGACCTCCCCCATGCTCCTCCACTTCGACCGGTCTTGTGCTTCCCACATCCAGCGGATTCCTGCGGCCTTCACAAGGTCATCGGTCCACCTTGTGGCAGGCCTTCTCGCTCTACGTCTTTCGGAACGAGTTCGCCACTCCAGAACCTTTCGGCCCCATCGGCCATCTGTTCTGCTAGCAATGTGCCCTGCCCACTGCCACTCAAGTTTGGCAATTCTTCGGGCTATGTCGGTTACCTTGGTTTTCCTGCGGATCTCTTCATTCCTGATTCGATCGCGTAGGGAAACTCCGAGCACAGCCCTCTCCATTGCTCTTTGCATCACTTTAAGCCTTCTAATAAGGCCCATTGTGAGCGACCACGTTTCTGTACAAGTATTTGTTTTGTATTAATAGTTCAGTTCATTACACAGGTAAAATATTATAAAAGGTCGGGAACTTTACTTTGGTCTCTGTTCTATGCGTGTCGTTGGACTTGTAACAATAAGCAAAGTTGTAAGTAATTAATTATCATTTGTAATTTAAAAAGTAACCGTCTTCCCAACACCTGCATCACTACGTAAAACGGACTAACGATAATTACTCCGGAATATCATGACCGTTAAGATGTTCCTGCATCGTATACCCGTTACATCTTAATGGATAAATTGAATTAGCATGCTAATTCCAGAATTAAAGAAAAACAAAGTGTATGAGCTCTTTGTGCTCGCGTTCATTTTAAGAGACGAGGAAAATTGGGTTTCTTTGGTATCTTGTATAATTAGCACTTTGCTGAAATTAAGACCCAAAGCGTACGTATTTGCATGTTTGTCAAAGTTATTTTGGGATCCATGCGTTATCTTATCAATATGATTTTCTCTCCACGTGCTACTTTACTAAATAAAACAATAACCGGCTTCATTTGAAGAGTTCAGAATATTCAATACTTAAAACTTATTCTTAACTCGTGCTAGTTAAGTTGGCAATTAATTTAAACCCCAGCCTAGCCAGCATACCGGTAGATAGTTCAGTAATTATCTTTCTGATTCTAACTACAAAGAAAACAAAGCTTCAAGCACATTACATTTAATTAAAACAATGTTCGGGAAGAAAGTTTTCAGGAGCCAGGTCTTGTATTGAATCTGCAAAGAGAAGATACTGATGTCACTCTAACTAATTACACCAAAAGTAATGTACAAATTAGACACTCGCTTTGAATCAAATTATTTCGGTTAATTAATATTGTTCAATCTCATATTTTAACGCCTCTTTCATAGAATAAAGCTGTGAAAATTCATGACAAGCCTTAGTTATGATGTTACCATTTTTGGATAACAATATTATGATAAGCAACGAATTTCATTTTTCTAACACACAAGAGAAATATAAGAGAATATTCGAGCTATAAAAAGAAATCAATGTTATCAAGCAAAAGGACTATTGTCGTAAAACTGAGCGAAAAATATTGATGACCGACATATTAGGTCCTTCAGCGTCATCGATTTGATACTGGCCAGTTTGTGAATAGGCCCCGAGAGAAATTGGATTTTCAGCATCTTCCTGTGATAAAGCATCGCATCCCTCGGTGGGGCGGAGAGAAAGCGCGAAAAAACCGCTAGACTTATTTTATTATTCCTACCCTCTGTTAGGGACATTCAAATAGGGACGTACGTTCGGTTGACTCAGTTGAACGTTACTCTGAGATTTGACAAACTTATAAATAGCTATGTACACTAGGGAGGAGATACGACTCGCGTGCCACCTGCCTTTGACAATTTTCTTACGTTTCAAAGTTCAATAATAAATGTCTTTGGACACAAATGTTGCCGACATTTTATAGATTAATTGAATGACCTTCGAAACTGTTCACAACTAGAAGTGGCTATTTAAAGGCACAAGCCTTAAAGAATGCTTTCAAAGTTAGAGTAGATGGATTTTGTGCGTCCCTAATGTATTTACCGCTACGAGGCCGGGCCTAGTTACAAGTTTTAGGGCATTACCCAGAATTGCCTATCTAATACCGAATTACCGACCAAGCCTTTAGCTACGATCTACGAATGTATACTGAACCGATTATCCTAATTGGCTGACTCATCAGAGCTCACGTCAAACTTGGGAAGTGAAACACGGAATTTCGGGAAAGATATTATTGTAACGGACAGAGTATGCCGTGGGGAAATCGAAAACTGTTCTCCCGAATTCAACCAAACAGACTGCTTTCAATATTCAAATAGGTTGCATTTACGCCAGTTGCAACTCCTTTGTATTCTAAGAATGTTCTATCGCTATATTTCGACGCCAACGGTTTAGAAACGTTAGGATTGTTACAGTTGGAACTGGTCTTTAAGTTTTCAAAATCAGAGTTATCCAGTGATAAATGACGAGTTGGAAGCGATGAAGTCGTCGGTGAGACAGCAGAAACATTGCAGTTGCACCAGGCCACGCGCAAGATGGATGATTGCCGCCGATGGTGCGACGGGGACTAAGTGCGGCATCGAACTGACCCGTCACTGCGTTGGCCGGCCTTCAGCTAGGATTTTAACATCGTTTCGCTATGGACTATATTAGTTTTCATAAACTTTAGCAAATGGCAGTTTAATGCTTGGAGTTAATTGATCTTGATCGTAGTCATCTGCCTAGCCTTTTCCCAACTGTATTGGGGTCGGCTTCCAGTCTAACCGGATGCAGCAGTTGATCGTGGTATGTGCTTGATTGTAGTAATATCAATAGAAATAAGAAAGAAAATACATTTATTTAGCACAGACTTTAAAGCACACAATATACATTAAACAGCGGGAAAGAGTAAAATAAAAATCAATTTAAAGTGTAAGGTGCGATGTCAGTAACTAGCATTATAATGTGCCTCACGGCTGCACTAAAAAGGCCCAGTTCAGCATAAAGGCCAGACAACTAGTGCCTGATGCTGGTTTTCAACTTAGGATGTAAATCAGTTTTATACTAATACTGCAACGTGTGTAAGCAAACTTACCTAAAAAAAATAAAACGAAAAAAGAGACAGAACACAAAAACGAATGCGATGCAATAACTTGTATCTACTTACTATCATCAAAAAACCTGTTCTAAGAAACAAAATCAGACCCAGCGATACAATTATATGTTTCAGTTCTTCTTCTTTAATTTTATGTTTTTCATTAATTACGTCACGGCTTGCTGTAGCACGTCCACGTGTTAGAAAGTTTGCAGCATTAATCAATGCACTTCTCAGCAAGTTTGCGGCCCTACCCATTCAGACAACACCTAAATATGTAATGTACATAACACGCCATGCTCTCCCGGCACGCATTTACAACCAGCCTCCAAACAAGATGATCATCTGTGCCATAAAATCCGCATTAGGGTGGACGGAAGGGATTATACTCTTCACGTTATGTTTCAATTTTGCAAGCGTCGTAAATAAAGTTAGAGCAACAATCTTTTAGGATGTTGCAGCCTTTAACGTTTCGATATTTGCTCTCGACGACGGAAATCCAATAAAATGCTGAGGTAACAGCGGCCATTAGCGTTTTTGTTGAAAGTGCCTGGAGCGCCACCTGTCTCCGAATACCCACTTTTATTTCAATAAATAAATCTGCTCGTTTCAACTGTTAGTAGACTTTTTAAGACTGCGAATGCGATTCGACCTTTGTTTAGGATGAGGTAAGAATAAATTAGAATGGAAATAATTATTTTCGTCGAAAACAGAAACTACAGCTAACGTTTCATAATTTCAGATATTCTTATCAGAGAAACATTTAGAAACGGTTGTAGTAGTAGATATACAAGTGCATAAAAATGATCTCGATAATAAAACAAAAAAAAATCTTTGTGACCCAACCGTAGATTAGAAAGAAAATGAAGAGGCATAAAGCAGCCTTGAGCCCCTCGTTGACACAGAGATTCTCAGAAAGAAGCAGACAGATAAACATGACGGTAATCTTAATAAAGAACTGACAAAGCGTTGTAAATTCACTCATTGTTCCACTGGACAGCTCGTAACTTCATTTATTTTGACATTTTATTGAACAACTGTTCTGGTTTTATTTTACTTATAACCGGTGTGCCCTTTTTATATTAAGACTGGCTTCTGCCCGCAACTTCGTTCGCGTGGAAGTCGTAAGAGTGGTGTCTTACCACAATATACTAAAATAACACAATTTTATATAACTTCTCTGTATTTTTTTATTTTATTACTAAATGGGCCTGCTCTTGACCTCGATCACGCCTGATGAAAAGCGATTGATGAGGTCTATGATGGATCGAGTGTGCCCAGAAAAGCCTGTATTACATTTGTAATAATGATCTCAGCAGAATGTGAACAGAGTCAGGACTGGTAACAGCTTTAAGATAATTACTACAATGGCACAACACTGATACACTGACTGTAGCATTTTTACCATAGAAATGTATAAAACTATATCTATGATTCTTACAGATTAATCCTGAAGATCATTTTTTGTAAACACACGGGATTTCTCAGTTGGCCCGATAGTTTTTTTTTTTAACTTATTGTTATTATTAAGAAACAGGATCGATTAACCACACTCATGCTGCCTGTATTTTACTATGAAAATCTGTGAATGTAGATCAAAATGTTTCAAAAAGTTATGTCAAGTATGTTTAGATCGTTTTCTTGTAGCGACCACGGTTAAGGTACCTGCCCTTATTGCCCCATCTCAACAATTCACACTGTATATGTTATGATTGACTGGATTACGATATAGCGTGGAGATAATCATTTAAAAGGTTAAATCGTTAATATTCTAACATTTTGGCTTGTCTTTTTACAATTATTTATTTATTTATTTACTCTCAACTCAAGCACATAACACATTTTACAATATATTACTGTCGGTTTTTGTACATGAACCCTGTCAGGGCTGGGCACGCCACCATTGCCGCGGTAAGTCCCCTCTTTGAGAAGTGGCTTGACAGGCGGCACGGCGTCCTCACCCTCCGCCTGACGCTGGTCCTCACCGGACACGGTTGTTTCGGATAAGGCGGGAGGAATCGCCAGGGTGTTTCCACTGCGAAGATCGCCCTGAAGACACGGTGGAGCATACGGTGGATGTCTGCCCGGCTTGGCCGGAGCACCGCCGTGTCCCTGTGGAGGCGATCGGCGGAGGCGATTTCTCGCGTCCGGCCCTGGTCAAGACCATGGTACGGAGCGAGAGTGCATGGGTAACCCTCGCCTCCTTCCGCGAACCAGTGATGCTCGCGAAGAGGGAAGCGGCGCACGTGAGGGAGAGGCAGTATATGCGCCCTCACGGCCTTAGTCGCCGCAGGTGACGCCCCGGGCGTCGGGAATCCGAGGCTGATTCCCGGCCACCGTAGGCGCGGGCTTGCGGACGGCGAATAATGGGTAACTTGCTGTCCGGTAAGGACCACGCCCCGGTCGAGGGCGCGTTGTGTTCCACGCGCGCCTCAAAGAGATTCGGGTTTTAGTCAGTAATAGTCTGACACGCTTCCTGCTCCACCCACAGCGGGAGAAGTTATTTGATGAATTCCCACCCTCGAAAAAAAAAGCCATATAGCTTTGACTTCGGTATGATTTTATTACGTTTTTTTTTTTTTAAAGACAGTAGTCTTCGTTTTTTTTATTAAGAAGCTGTGAGTACACAGTTCCATATTATCGAGCCTTATTTTAACTGTCTAAAGAGAAGAACTCTCTTGAACCTAACTTGAGCGAAGTGAATAGGTAAATACACGAAATTGCAATTTAATCTCGCGCAAGAGCAGCTTCCGTAAAAAAAGCAATCTTCCGGCAACTTAAAAATGGTTCTATTTTCAACTGTCGCACCAACTTCAAAGCCCTGAAGTTTAACGGTTTACGGCCGGACGACCAGAGGACCTTCCAGTCCACTGCAGCAACTATCTAGCCATAACTATGCTCTAATATTCACACGAATATGGTACTTATTCAGGAGCGCGTTTTTTGTGTTTAAAACTCTGTAACTTGTAAAGTTTTTGAAGTGAAAACTTCTTTAGGCGCGTTGGGAATTTTTTGAGATGGGCAAAACAATTGAACTCGCGACACGGTTACCGACACCTCTGTAGTTAGTTTTATAAGATAGTTTTAGTTGAGAAAATTGTAATATGATTTTTGCAGAAGTAGTTTATAATAATTAATAAAAAAACACTACATTTAAAAGTATTTCCTGCACAATAAAATATTTCCTGACGAATAAAAAAAACGCACACGTAATTGTTCAAGTTTTCACATCTGTCGCACTCCCGGAGTGCCACTGTTTTTTTTTAAATTCGAAGGGTTCAAAAAGCCCGGCTGACTTTTGAGCATTTTATTTTTACACAAGTAGCCAAGCTAAACTTTCCGCGCGGTCTAATTGAATCTACCTTGAAGCACCTAGCAGTCAATCTTAGTATACAAGAAGGCTGGAATGAAAAGGAAATACAAAATTCGATATGTTTGACCGGTAAACGAGAGCCAAACTGACTTAACTTGAAAAATGTTTCTATTAATTTTAAGATTTCGACAAGATAAACACTTGAGAAGTTCAGAAAGACCATAATCATTATAATCTTCTTCGTAACAGCCTGTTGATTTTCTAAATACAACCTCGTTTGTAACAATAATGTTGAATTATCGCGACATAAAGTGACGTTTCAAATTATTTCGTTGAGTAGATTGGGAGTTGTACGCTGTGATATAAAGTGACTATCACATTTCACTCATCACCGCCAGGCAAGTCAAGCCTATCCTGGACTGAAATGACACAGCACTTTAATGGATATATTAACGTAGACAAGATTGTAGCACAATATTAAATACCACATTAAAATCACTAATGTGTCGACAGCATAGATATGCCATCCTGCAAGGGACATCGACTTCCTGTTACCATGGACTCAGTAATGATTCTGGAACCCCTTGAGGGAATTTTTTATCGGTTATAAAAAAGTACCTGAATCACGTACTGATTCCATGGTAACAGGTTATGTGTCGATGTCCCTGCCACCCTGTACGCAGTCAGCCCAGACCACTCACTCATAGATGACGGACAGTTAATTCAATTAGCAACTAAGTCGTGGCCAAGATCCCAAAAACTATGATGATCCAAAAAGTTAGGACCCACTGGCATTTTCCCCACAAATAGTTGAAGTTTCTCCGTTAGACGTTCTGCGAGTACTTGCTACATAGTTACTAATGAAGTAACTTTGACAGTTACTCTGCTCAATGTATTATAGTGTCGTTATGTTGGCATTATACTACAACTACCCTCATTTCATTAATTTGTTACTAAGCTTAGTCTAGCTGACTATATCATAGGATTATGTTAGTAGGATAGGCAGCCAGGCCACCTATGTTCTAGTAACAATTTTTTACTATCAACAGAAGTGTCCGGTGCAGTGATTATATCAATATCCTCGGGGTAACATTTTGTAGCCGGTAGCAGTCTATCGAGAAGATTGCTTTTAGCTGAGAGTAGGCTTTTCTTGGACTTAGTTTAATCATTTTATGCAGTAGTTTTTTATTTTTCTCTTTCATAGTGTTATCATAAAACAAGTACGTATTTTATAGCGGGACCATAACATAACATCACGCCTATATTCCCCGAAGGGTTGGGCAGTTGGCGGAGGTGCACCCTTTTAGTGCACCCACATTTCGCCCGTTATGTTTTGGTCGTATGTAATATGGGGCGAGTCTATTGCCATCAGCCGGGCACAAATGCGGACTTCGAACTGCTACTAAGAAATTCCAGATGGAAAACCCAATAACAATTTAGCCGATCTGGGAATCGAACCCAGGATCTCATGCTTAGTAGAAGCCCTTGCGACTACTAGACCAACGAGGCAGTTGGTATCAGTTAAATCGGTAAAACCAAAAGTATTTAAACTTGGCTGAACGTCAAAATTACATAAGACAGTCCCCCCAAAACGCCCGCCCTTCACCACTTCCTAGTGCTTTAGCTGAAAAGTGGTGAAGGGCAGACGTCACTACCAATAATAGTATAAGTATATAAGTGTGTGTGTGTATTAATATTTGCATGCCATTATTTAAGGTAAACGTGATGATCTGTTTTATATTTACTATTAACATCTCTTAAATGCTGAGAATTTGTGTCGTATGTCTTGTAGTCATGTTTGGGCAAATAAATTATTATCTTATCTTATCTTTAATCCATATACAGGGTTAATTTTTAGTCACCGTCCAAATTTTTCAGGGTCAGTACCTGAACAACTTTCTCCATGGAACATAGGTAGAAATTTAAAAAAAAAAACGGACCTCGCATACAAAATCAATAGTCAGCTGATCGATTTTATAATAATAATAATAATAATAATAATAATGCTTTATTATCTATAACATGGTGACAAATAATTGTACAATAATTTGGTACAGAGATGTGAGACTAATTTATCTCCTGGCTCCCAAACTAGGTTTATTGCCTGTGACTTGGGAGTCAGTGATTCCAAAACTTATGCTAAGATAAACTGAGTACGATACACCAATAGACTACTTACACATATAGTTAGTTATGGTTACTCATTACTTATTAACTAATTTACAAAAGCATTGGGAAATATAAGAGAAGAGAAATGTGTCTGTGTGTATGTGTGTGTGTGTGTGTGTGTGTGTGTGTGTGTGTGTGTGTGAGAGAGAGAGAGAGAGAGAGTGTGGGTGTGTGTGTGTGTATGTGTGTGTGTGTGTCTGAGGATATGTGGCGTAGGTATGTGTCTTAAGTTGCTTAGGATTGGGTGAGAAGCAATTTTTTCTGTTTCATCGTAAGACCGTTCCATCAGCCACACTTTCACCGTATTTTTACATTGATGGTAATTCAATTTGTGCACTTGGAGAAATTTATTAATTTGGTTATATAAATTATAACTGAGGTAGGTAAATTGACGTTTTGCGAAGGTGGTCTTATGTCTTACTGGTGGGATAACAATATCCGCACGACGTTTGGTACTTATTTGTAATGGCAGTCGATGTCTTCTTAGTACACACTGCAACACATATAGTCCTCTCACTGACAGTACTTTGCTATCCCTATATAGTTCCATTGTTGAGTATCTGAAGGGCTTGCAAAACATAACTTTGAGAACAGCCCTCTGGGCTCTTTCTAATTTTAGAAAGTGTGATTTGCAAGCGCCACCCCATGCTGGCAAACAATATGAGAGAAGAGATTGGCAAAGTGAAAAATACACCAACTTTAGTGTATCTGTGTCTGCTGAACAGCGAAGTTTTTTGAAAATAGATATGAGTTTTCGCGTTCGGGCTATCAGGTTATCAATGTGGGTATACCAATTGAGATGTTTGTCAATTAGCACTCCTAGGTATTTTATGTTTGATGTGATTACTAAAGGAGGACACATACAAGAAGAATGCATTTGGCACCCATGACTGATGTGGGCTTGAATAGTGAGTGATGTGCTTGGCTGAGATTGGTTACTTAAAGAGAACGACACTAATTTAGTTTTCTCTGCATTTAGGGTCAAGAGGTTTTTGGTTAGCCAACCCATAATTACGTCTAGTGCTATCTGAGCATATTTTTCTGTTTCACTCCAATCTTTACCGTGAATAAGTAGAGCTGTATCATCGGCGTAGGTAAACACCGAGCAATTGGTTAGTGAAAGCGAACACAGGTCGTTTATATAGATGAGGAATAAAGTTGGCCCTAGAATGCTTCCTTGTGGAACGCCATATTCAATTTTAGCCTTTTCACTTATTACCTCACCTATTTTAACATGCTGGTGTCGATTTTCAAGATAACTTGAGAAAATATCCAGTGCAATACCACGTATCCCCATGCGTTCCAGTTTTGATAAGAGTATGGGCGCAGAGACAGTGTCGAATGCTTTCGATATATCTAGAAATATACCAAGACATCTCCGTTTGCTATCCATGAGTTTTGTCACCTTTTCAGAGAACGCAGTAACCGCATCTTCTGTAGCGATTCCAGTTCTGAAACCGTATTGGTTTCCGGATAAAAGGTTATTAGCTTGGAGGTAAGACAGCAGACGGTTGTTCAATATTTTCTCTAAAATTTTTGAGATAGAAGGTAGTATAGAAATGGGTCTATAGTTACAGACACTGCCTCTGTCCCCTCCCTTGTGAATAGGGTGAACTAAAGCCGTCTTAAAAGCATCTGGGAAGACACCTGTGGATATTGCGAGGTTGCAGATGTACGTGATATAGGGAACTAAGACTTGGCGTGTTAATTTCAAGATGTTTCCAGAAATGCCGTCAACTCCCGCTGTAGAACCTGATTTAAGATTGCTTATGATTCCCTCAACTTCGGAATTGTCAGCCTCAAAAATACAAATAGAGTTACAAGTTCTTTCTAGACTACAGTGAGTTGTTTCGTTTGCATTTTGCTGTTGTATTTTTGTGGCCAAGTTTTTTCCCAGGCTCGCAAAGTAGCTGTTGACCCCATTTGCTGATTTGATTTCGTCAGTATCAATGTGTAGGAGTTCACTTGGTGGCGATGGTACAGACTTGGTATATGTTATTGTCTTTATTAGATCCCAGGTTGCTTTAGAATTGTTCTTTCTTTTCTTGAATTCTGTCTTCTCATAATGTATCTTCAATTTTCGCAACAAGGAATTGCAGAAGTTACGATATCGAGAATAGGTTATTTTTAATATGGCATTTTCTGTTTGTGCTCTTAAAGCTAAATGCATTTTATCCCTGTTTCGGATGCAGCGAAGTAAGCCGGGAGTGATCCATGGCTTGATGTTTCTATTCTTCCTTTGGATTTTGGACAACCGAGTGTGTTTTTCAATTATATGGCTCAGTAAGGACGTCAAGGTATCGGCTGCCACATTTGCATCATTAGCAAGAAGGATTGGAGAGAAATCAGTGCTTTCAATATCTTTTTGAATGCTTGAAATGTCGACAATTTTAGTGGTGTGTGAAGGTTTGAGCTTTGGCTCATTTAAGTTGATGCTCAAAAATACAGGTAGGTGGTCAGTTATAGGTGAGTCTATCACTATGGTTGTGCCTGGCTGCTTAGTTTTTAGCAGGACGTGGTCTAAACAGTTATTTTCTCTTGTAGGATATAAGTGTGCTGGTAATAATCCATGAGAGGCCGCAAACGTGAGGTATTCATGTGAGTGCCTATCTTTATTGTTGGGTTTAATATCGATGTTGATATCACCAACCAACGCAACATGGTGGAATTTAGTTAAGGGCAATAACATCGTATCCAAACTGTTAAGGAAGTTATCAATATAATTATATGAGGGGGATCTATACAGGGCCACAATAGCAACACTCTTGTCCACTTTGCAAAGCAGGCAGTTTGAGTCTACTATCTCAGGTTCCAGAACAGTGCAATGCAATGAAGACTTTGTATACATAACAATCCCGTCATTTTGGTTTTTTGTGTTTTTTGTAGAGTGAACGTTATAGCCATTTAGACTCGGAATGAGGGCAGTTCTTAGCCAGCATTCTGTCAGTACTATTATATCACAGTCTATTTTAATGAGGCGTAAGAAAGCTAAAAAGCTGTCAAAATTTTTGTTGAGACTGCGTATGTTGAGATGTAATATTGTTAAGTGCCTTTGTGTAGACTGTACTTGTATTTTACTTAAGCATTCACCCACCGGAATTTTGTATGATTTTGAAACATGACAGGCATCCAATTCAAGTTCAAGTGTATTCATGACGTGGCTAGCCATTGAAAAAATATAGTTAATTTGCAAAGTAATAGGACACACATATTAGAGCTTGGGTATGCTGTATCAGCTGGTTTAGATAGCTTCTTAATAAAAAAGGTGTGTGATTTGAATCTAATTGGCAAATGATTAATTAGTGTTGTGAGGATGCAAACATCGATGTTTGGTGTAGTGTCTAGTGTTAGCGATGCAGATGTGTGATTGATTGGAAGTTCGTTATAAATTATATTAGGAGAGTGCATGTGATGTAATTTATGTGTGTACTGGTGGTAATTACAGAAAGAAACGACATAACAAGTAACGGTAAACTTAAACATGCTAATTAAATAATTAATACAAAAGAGGTAGCTTAATACTAAGAAATATATAAAAAGTGACAAGCTTAGTGATATGGTCTGTTGTGTTATTGACCGAAACAATACATTCATAATTAGCAGTCATTGGTTCACTTGCGCTAGGTCACGTGGCGCCTGCTGGTCCACTTGTGCCAGGCCCCGCAGTGTCTGCTCGGATTTGACAAGGATGCGCTTGGCTCCCTCTTCCTTCCGCAAGAGAATACTTCCATTGGCAGTCCAGCAGAATTTAAATTCATGAAGCTTTGCAAATTCTCTTGCCGCGAAAAAGAGTTTCCTCGAACTAGCAGGGAGATACTCTCCGACATAAATGGGTCGTCGATCACCAGGTAAACCAACGTTTTGGGTGCTTAGGCGGGCCTCTTTTGGCTGCCTTTTATTAAAGCTGCGCACTGAATCAAGCAGCATGCTTTTAGTCTGTACGGTGGTAAAATCAGCTATAATAGGACGGGCTGTTCCTGGCTTGCCTGGGAGTCGGTAAACATCTCGTATATTGCTCTTGTTTAGGGGCACATCCACCGTAGTACTTACTTTGGTGATTACTGCAGCCAGGTCCTCCACCGATTCATTGTCTTTAATGGGCACATTACGAAACTCGACGCAAGATGATCGAGATAATTGCTGCAAGTCTTCAATTTTGGCCTCGAAGTTCTGTATGCAATGCCTATAGACTTGATTTTCTTTATGTAGTTCGTCTATTTGCTTCATCAAGTCATCATATTGTTGATTGATGAATGTTACATTTTTTTCTATTTCCAGATTGGATTTTTGTATTGCCAGATTATGAGATTTTAATTCATTTACCTCTAAGACCAATTTTGCCAGAGATGAACTTTGTTCATTCGAAAACTTCGAAAAATTTTCTTGTTGTTCAACCTTCCATGTATTGAGCATTTCTAGAATGTCCCGTTTGAAATCCTGAAGTTCGCTGCCTGGGGAGAACTCAGGACGTGGACGTTTGCATCGGGACGAAATATTAACATTATCATAAGGGCTGTTCGATAATGTCTGAGGTATATCAGAATCGGACCTCGTTTGTATGATGTTATTGCTCGACCCGGGAGTGGCAGGGGGCGTCCGGTTCAAACGGGGCATCATGTTAAGCTGGATGATAACAGCAGTGCCAGTAACAGCATTTTGTATTGGAAGTTGCAATTTTTTTCTTCATATTTCGACCCATATTCCTTGGAGAAAGTTGTTCAATTTCACGGGTACTATGACCCTGAAAAATTTGGACGGAGACTAAAAAATTACCCTGTATATAAAAATGAATCGCCGAAATGTATGTACGCGCTTAACTTCCGAACGACTGCACCAAATTGGATGATTCTTTTTGTATGTGTTCCTTATTGTCAGGACAAGGTTTGCATATAAGAAAATTTAAAAAAATATATAGATTTGATCAGAATTTTTTTTTACAATCTAATACAAATAGTGATTGACGGTATGTGACAGAAGACTTTGACAGATCTTTGACGAAAAATCGACCAACTGATTTGATTTTACCAGTCGCGACTGGAGAAATAAAATATGGCGGTACGAAGTTCGCCGCGCCGGGTCAGCTAGTTTTAAATAGAAACCTAAAAATCCTAAAGCCTTTTACTTGTTCCTATATTTGAAACCATTTCGGGCAGCTAGTAGACACGATTCGTAACCACATCCTACATACCCATTTATGAAATCCAATAACCCGGAAAATGTATTTGAACTGCGAATATTTCAAATTCATTATTGGGTACAACGGACACGAAAGAGATAAATATAACTCTTTGACAATCGGATCCAAATATCTTAGGATTCTAGAAAATTCTAATAAACGAGTAAATAGCTCCTCCAGTGAAATTGCGTACCGAATGAATGATTAAGGCCCAGATCGTAGACAATTTCAGAACAGATTCTGAGAAATGGTATCATATCATATAACTGAAAATAGCAATCGAGTAGGTTTTATTAGGCGATTTGACCTTGTGGGATTATTAGGCTCGCTTTGTGATCGACTTGATGTATTTTTGATTTGGCTATTAATACATTCGAGCTTCTGATAACATTCCCGGGACTTTAATGGACATTTAGAGTACACCAATGTTATATTTTAACTTTGGTGGATTGTAACATGAAAACGAAATTACCTTAATTTTGAAAAGGTTTACCGAGCTCCGGTAAATGATTATCAAAGGAGAGTGGCTATCCAATTAACAAAGACAATTCCTATTTGATATTGACACGAGGAAAATTGGGACAGGCAGGTCTTAAAACACATAATCAAGTTCAACCCACGCTCGGGTCTGTCAGGACTACAAGCTAATTATAGAAATCCAACTAACTTTGTTTAAGTTTAAATGTTACACAATCTCACAAAAATCGCTGAACGAATTAGGATGAAATTTAAGCACACAGATAATTTATGAGCTGGATTTACACATGTGATACTTTTTGTCCCGGTAGTACAATCCCGCAGGACAATTTCCGACCACCACGCGGGCGATACCGCAGACGAAAGCTACTAAATTTATAATAGTGTTTGATAGTTTCGTTACTGCCTTACCTTTGGCACATAGTAACCCAGTTCTGACAAGCACATATAAAACGTTCCTAAGTGCCATAGCACCACATAAGTTATACGTCAGAGCTGCCGATTGCAATGGCATTCTTGCATACGAGGAGTGAAGCGACACGCCACATACGATCACGCTTTTAGGGGTATCGACCCTTGATGTGGCATCGTACTGATGGGAATATAACACTAATTGAAATTAGTCAGTATAGTTGAATATTCAAAGATAGGGCAAAGGAGCTATCATTACGAATACAAGCCTTATCATCGTCATAATAATATGCTGATGATAGGCTTCTTCGTTTTCTAATAGCTCGTGCAATTTAATTGGGAAAGACGACGGACGCACGAATACCAATTGCTATGAATGATGAATTCGTTTTCAAAACAATAAAATGATGACTGTTATAATATGTTGAATGAATGAAAATGATGAAAATTTAAATGAATGTTATAAATTATAATATTAAAACCATTTTTACAAAAAGACAGCTACCAGACAAATTGAGAACCTCATTCTTTTGAAGTCTGTTAAAAAAACAGTTTAGTTAGAGTGGCCTCAGCAATATTTAAACTTGATGCATACCGGTTCACAATGACAGCAAAACTGCGATTCCGAGAAGATTTTAGTTTCGACATTAACTATTAAACAACCAGCAATTTAATAGCTCCTTAATACATCAGCTACCAGCCAGTGAAAGTCCCGTCAAAAACGGTCCAGCCATTTCAGAGATTAGCGGGAACAAACAGACAAAAAAATTAGTAAAAAATGTTATTTTGGTATATGTACCGTACGTATATATATATATTCATATGCATGTAGCAAAAAGCGGTTATTTTAATATTACAAACAGACACTCCAATTTTATTTATATGTATAGATGTAGAGATAAAAAATAACAGTTCCGCGTGGACGAAGTCCCGGGCACAGCTAGTTGTCAATAAAACTGAAACTAAGGCAGCTAAAAGCTTATATTTTAATTTTACAAATGACATTAATTTGAAATTTCTAACGGTTCATTAAATCGTGAGCCTCACGATTTATTGCAGATATCGATGTCCTTTTACAATAGGAAACAATACACAAGACAGCCACTTAAAGAGCACTGTGGAACTGAATCAATTTAAACCAAACCACACGAACGCAGAGGCCTATTGACATACGCGAAATGACGAGTTCAACACTTAGATTTGATCCATTCTCGCAGCGCTCTGAAATCGAGCAAAGACAGAAAGCGATTAAATAGAACGCCTTAGCGATCTATTTAGACCACGCCGCATCAGAAAATGATCAACCGACTTATTAAGCTGACTAATAGAATATTAATCGCCTTGACTTAATAGAGGGAAACTATTCTATATGGCGCGTTAATATTGGGCGTTGGTAATGAAGTTCCATGATGCGGTACCAATCAAAGCGAAACTTATTATCAGGCTAGATTGGCTCCCGACATGCGTCTTAAAGGTTAACCAATATTTCATATTAATATACTATGTCGTCATCATCATCATCATAATTTCAGCCGAAAGACGTCCACTGCTGGACATAGGCCTCCGCCAGGCTCCTCCACTTCGACCGGTCTTGTGCTTCCCACATCCAGCGGATTCCCGCGGCCTTCACAAGGTCATCGGTCCACCTTGTGGGAGGCCTTCCCACTCTACGTCTTCCGGTACGCGGTCGCCGCTCCAGAACCTTTCGGCCCCATCGGCCATCTGTTCTGCGAGCAATGTGCCCTGCCCACTGCCACTTAAGTTTGGCATTCTTTGCAATTCTTCGGGCTATGTCGGTTACCTTGGTTCTCCTGCAAATCTCTTCATTCCTGATTCGATCGCGTAGGGAAACTCCGAGCATAGCCCTCTCCATTGCTCTTAAGGTGACTTTAAGCCTTCTGATAAGGCCCATTGTGAGCGACCACGTTTCTGAACCATAGGTCATCACTGGCAACACACACTGGTCAAAGACTTTCGTCTTGAGACACTGCGGTATTTGGGACGAGAAGATATTATAATATAATATCTTAAAAAAAAAAAAAAACATTCGGAAATATATTGACATAGTATATATTATATACTATGTCAATATATTTCCAAATCTTTCTAGCTTTGGCCAGCGGCTTCACCCGCGTAGAGGTCGAAATTATCCCACGTTTAGATAAAAAGTATCCTATGAGTTAATCCAGGTTTTAAACTATTTGTGTGCAATATTTCATCCACAATCGTTCAGCCGTTTTAGCGTGATGAGTAATAAACATCTAAACATCCAAATATACAAAGTTTCACATTTATTATATTAGCAGAAAATAGGATTTGTTGGTAGTCGTACATACGTAGCAAATAGCACAAACTGTTCTCTATGACCTACATATGTTCAGCAAAAGGCATCAAGAAAAGTCTGGCTGATGATGTCTCCGTGTGACAGGTGTCACGTTTGTCTAAGTAATTTTCAATACAAGTTGCACCAGCGAGACGTAAAGCCGAGCTTACTTTGCTACAGAACTAGAGTCTGGCTAATGGGGGCAACTGCCTGCTTTTCTTGGAAAATATTTACCATTAAAAAGAACCGCTTATCCGACCTTCCCTTTAAAATTGTACTATAAATAGTTTAATATAAGAATCGTAGTAATAATACTTATTCAGATTTGGCAATAAAACAAATTAATGTTTTATTTACGCACTCCACTTCAACGTCAAACCTTTATCGCTTTGTCAGCAAAGTGGATTAGAACGTAGAAAAAACGAATCTGTCTACCAAGACAACTCACATTACCAAATCAAACGAAAAACCGAATACCTTAGATTTCCGAAACCCTTTTTATCGAAGCTTGATTGAATTCATCGTGGCAAGCATAATCTTCAAGAGGGTTAAGGTCATCGACATTGTAAGGTAACGACACCAACCTTCGTCCGCCAAGAAAAGTAAACGAGTAACGAGGGTGAGTCTTTATTTACGATCAACTTCATATTACTACGCTAATTAATTTTGGGTTCGTCACCCTACGGTTTTACATAAAACTTGATACCGGGAATATTGTTAACGGATTTTAATAAGTTACGGAACAAGAACGTTGCGTGTCATTGTATGATGCTTTTGGCTTCTTTTTTGTCACCATGCATTTATAATTTTTGAACGATGAATTTTGTAGAAAGGTATATGTTATTCCAGGGGCTCTACTCTCTGAGTCCGTCAACGAAGATATTAGGGCCCATCCGAAAGTACTTGATCCGTCAAAACAATTGTCAAATTGAAAAATACATTTCTGGGGTAGAGACAACAGTCACATCGTGTTGTCATTATTTATTAGCTTGGTCTTGAACGAATCTTATGGCCGTAAGTGATAGTGACAGTGTAGAAAACTTCCGTTACTTCGGCCGAAACTACCGATTTAGTTCTTGGAGAGTAGACCCACTCAAACGTCTAGGGGGCCTACTCTCTAACTCCGTCAACGAAGATACGGGCCCGGTTCGGAACTTCTTAATGAATCCTACAGCCAATTAACTAACTTTTTTGGTCAGGCAAAAACATATCAGGAGTAGGGACACCTGTCAAATCGTGTTGTCGGTCATTCTTAGTTCGGACTCCAAACTAATCTTCTGTCCGTAAGTGGTACGGAGTTGGAAACGCCCGTTACTTCGACCGAAACGGCGGAGTTCGTGCTTACGGAGTAGGCCCCCAGACTTAGACTGCGAAATCAAGACTGTTCTACCTAGCATCATAGGATTCGGGAATGCCTCACTGATCCCTCGAAGACTCCGGAAGTAATGACTGTAAAAAATTGAAAAGGACCAAAGGGTCGTCTATACCAATCTATTAAGACTACTATATTAGCAAGATTATGTCTGGACTTTAAAAGAGACTGTGACCTCTGAGTTTGTTTCGGCCTTTCTTCTCAGAGTAGTCAGAAAATATGATTGACGTGTAAAAGTGTACAAACCTACTTACAGAAATAAAATCATTTATCATTTATCATTTAGCAAAGATTACATAATTCGACCATTATCTGGCAGTCATAGGAAGCGGTAAGATTTATATAAGAAATTGTATGATAAGAACAATTCATAGAACTCTCCGAAATGCTTATAATAACAGACTTGCAGGAACCCCAGAAGTATATCCATATCAATATACAAAAGAAACAATGTCAGCACACATTGCGCCCCTATGTTATTAGAAGCAGTATGAATAGTACATAAAGTTGGCGGCGTATCTAAGTTATACGTTCAAATATGCAAGGAACAGGTAAACTTAGTGGATATGCGTCGCCAACTCCGCCGTTTGAAGTGTTGTTGAGTGCCTGGGACATGTATCAGGACCTAGGTCGTAAATATGTGATGCGTACCATGTGCCTGTGCTGTCATGTGTCTGTTAGGTCCAGTTGAAAACCAGCGTCAGACACTAATTCTCTGGCATTTTTGCTGAACTGGGCCTTTTTAACGCAGCCGTGAGGCACACCGACGCTAGTTTCTGGCAGAGCACTTTACACTTTTTGCTGGTTTTTATCTTTATTTTTTTATTCTTTTGCTGTATATTGTGTGCTTTTTAGTATGTGCTAAATAAATGGATTTTATTTCTTTCTTTATTTTTCTTTGTCGGTCTATTCTGTGAAAATCTCTTAGGTGAAGTCATTTTGAAGTGTGCTGAACATCTAATGGAATGACAGCTCACTAGGTCTAGGTGGCACACATGCATTTGAGGGAACACGGGTGGATTTTAGTCAGTAAAAGTCTGACACGCCCTCCTGCTCCACCCAGAGCGGGAGAAGTTATTTAATGATGTCCCACGCAAAAAAAAATAGGTCTAGGTCCCAACATCGTCTTAAATAAAGAGGTGCTTGAAACCGAAGACTCGGCAGTTTTTCTGGGCATAACAGTAGATGCCAAACTTCAGTGGGGATCACACATATCAAGCCTAGCGGGGCGGCTCAGTTCAGCAGCCTACGCCGTCAGAAAAGTAAGACAATACACTGACGTCGATACAGCTCGGTTAGTCTACTTTAGTTATTTTCACAGCGTTATGTCAAAAAAAACGTGCTGTTCGTGCAATTCATCAGCTAGGTGCCAGACTTTCCTTGAGGGACTTTTTTAAAGATATTGGTATTGTTACGGTGGCATAACAATTCTTATTCGCTAACATCTTATATATTAGGCAAAATATACACTTGTACACTAAAAACAGTGATATGCACACCGTTAACACAAGAAATAAGGACAAACTACGTGCTCCCCCCTTTCATCGGCTTCATAAGGTTCATGATTCATTTGTTGGGCTTGGTATAACTTTTTATAACAAGCTTCCCTCTTCTTTGCTACACTTTCCTTTTGATGCATTTAAAGCTCAAGTGAAATCCACCCTTTGTTTAAAGACTTACTATTCCATCAACGACTATTTAAAAGTTGGTCGCTGTGATCAACTCAAGTGTTCTTTCTCCAGAATTGGCGTACCTAGTGACAGGTTATATGGGTTCATATAATTATTTACATATTTATATTATTTTTATTGACTGTCTAAGTAATTTTTTATTATTATCAATTATGTCGTTAGTTAATGACATGATCTACTCATAACAATATGTTTAATGATGAGTTGTTTTATGCTTTATGTGGTTAGCTAGCGACCTCGACAATTGATCATTCCATTATTTCCTGAGCAACCGGCAGCAAGTTCGTCATGCTCCCGTAGAAGTGACTGTTTGCGGTAGCGTCGGGGGTCGAGTTACCACCTTCCCACAAATATGGGGAGGGGGGTAATGGCTGATCTTTGCGTTATGCTCGTGAACGGGTGCTGCTTGTGGTAACTGGTCGTCTTGCTGACCTTGATTTTGTTATTGTTACTAATAATTACCGACCTGTTTATTTCTTTCACGTCGATAGTCCTAGGTTACCGTTTGTGGCCTCGAGTTGTAACTCGGGTCGTAACAGCTTTGTGAACATAATCCAGCATTGCATATGTAAGCTATCACGCCCTTTATACCAGGAGGCTTTTATTTTGGTATTATACTTTATTTAAAAAGAAAAAAAAATGTTCTTTGTGCTTGAGTTAAGTTTTCATTTTATTTGTCGGTAGATTGGCATGGCTAGCTGACATATGATTAATTATTTAATTAATGTTCTGTGTTTCGTAATGTTTATTACTTTGCCTATGTTGTATGTATAGATCAAGTATATCCATATAAAAAGACAGCTGTGCTGCTGGCGAGTTTGTTGCGCCACTTCTTCTTCCCAGCTCAAGCACTAGGTAGTGGTGAAGGGCGGGCGTTTTGGGGGACTGTCTTATGTATTTTGACGTTCGAAAAGTGCTGATTCTCAGCCCAATTTGAATAAATGACTTAATTACGGTAAAAGCTCCTGAGTAACCCGCGAAATTCAAATTTTCTTACGTCTTTTGCAATTAGTAGATCAGTGTGAAGCTTTATGTTAAACAAACTATGATTCGCGACCGTAACATAATATTATGCTATTTCATGAAATAGTCTTTCAATCGGATTAAATGAACTTAGAGGGATGTGTTCATGATTTGAATGATTATAATTATGTAAATTCACATTTGTTACGCTCGGGAATCATATTTTAATTAGCATAAAACCTTGCACTGATCTGCGAATTTCAAAAACAGTTCCATCTTAAGTTTTTAAGGTGATATGTTAATTAAATACATCGGCTGTTCTAACTCTTTTTCTTTCAAAACATCACAATCGGCTGAATATAGGTTTTTTTTTTTGGGTGGGAAATCATCAAATAACTTCTCCCGCTCTGGGTGGAGCGGGGGGCGTGTCAGACTTTTACTGACTAAAACCCACCCGTGTTCCCTCAGTTGCCTGTGTGCCAGGGGCCGCGGTATCTCTTTCGAACCACCCGCACCCCTGGCAGGCATCGGCCCTTGCGCGCCCCATCTGTTGCTGCTGACATCTCTTTGAGGCGCGCGTGGGACACAACGCGCCGTCGACCCGGGCTTGGTCCTTACCGGACAGCGAGCTACCCATTACTCGCCGTCCGCAAGCCCGTGCCTACGGTGGCCGGGAATCAGCCTGGGATTCCCGACGCCCAGGGCGTCTCCTGCGAAGGCCACGGCTGTGAGGGCGCATGTACTGCATCTCCCTCACGTGCGCCGCCTCCCTCTTTGCGAGCATAACTGCTTCGCTGAAGGAGGCGACTGCTAGCCATGCACTCTCGCTCCGTACCATGGCCTGGACCAGGGTCGGACGCGAGAGATCGCCACCGCCGATCACCTCCACGAGGACACGGCGGTGCTCCGCCCAAGCCGGGCAGACCTCCACCGTATGCTCCACCGTGTCCTCTGGGCGATCTTCGCAATGGAAACACCCGGGCGTTTCCTCCCGTCCTAACCGAAACAGGAACCTCCCGAAACAACCGTGTCCGGTGAGGACCTGTGTCAGGCGGAAGGTGAGGACGCCATGCCGCCTCTCAAAGCACTCCTCAAAGAGGGGACTTACCGCCTCAATCGTGGCGTGCCCAGGGCTGAGAGGGTCAGAGTATTTCAACACAATCTCCGCCGCCGCCAACGCCACAGTGAGAAAAAACCGACCTATTTTCGACAAATATCGATTCGCAAGCGACTGTCTTACTAAAAATAATAATATGTCCATTCTCGTGAGATTATAAGCTACAAAAATCCACTGCGGAAATAGAAAAATTGGGTAACATGACCTAGAAAAAAATTCAATTGTCACGAAATCGGTATAAGTACCGATTTCGTGACAATTGAACTCTATTTTCATAAAAACTTACAACACTATCTAATGCATTGTTATAATGTGTTTTTTTATATTAATTTACAGTCTGCCTCGTTGAATTCAGGAAGTTCAAGTACAACTTAACCTCAAAATTTCGATAATCCCCATTTTTCGGCATAAGAAGACTTTCAAAGTCAGTATTTTTTTTTAAGCTTTGAAATAAATATATGCAGCAATAATCATCTACAGAAATTTTAAAACAGGGATACATAACCTTAAAAAGTTGTCAATATCCCAAAATTAGTACTAGGATGCATTCAATTTAATGAAATCTTAAAAAACTATTCAATAGAGTATTCGCGAGTGTTTTTATTACAATCTACAGTTTAGTCCATACAATTCAGAAACCTCAGGTACCAACTAACCTACAAATTTGGGTGATTCTTAAAATTCAGAAATGTTTTTTTTTATATATATTTTTCTGTATTCAAGCCTCCTAAAACGACACAATTCATTCACGGTCAACGACACTGCATTCGGCCATAAACTTATTTGTGGAATCAAAGTTATTACGTTCAGCAGCCCTGAGTTAGTGGCAAAAACTGTTTTTTTTTCACTTTACTGTTGTACTATTTTTGTGCTATAATTGATTTATCAATTCTGTGCTCTGTTAGCATAAGTTTGAGAGCGTTCCATAATTATCGTACTCTCACGCTATTTGGTAGGTTCAGTCGCTTCGCTCGTTTGGCTTGTTAAAAAAATTACTGACTTTGAAAGTCTTCTTATACCGAAAAATGGGGATTATCGAAATTTTGAGGTTAAGTTGTACTTCAACTTCCTGAATTCAACGAGGCAGACTGTTTTATATAAAAAACACACACTTTTAACAATGCATTAGATAGTGTTGTAAGTTTTTATGAAAACAGAATTCATTTAACTACTACCGATTTCATGACAATTGAATTTTATTCATTTAACTACTACCGATTTCATGACAATTGAATTTTATTCTAGTAGTTGATTTTTGTAGCTTATAATCTCACGAAAATGGGCATTTTTTTTTTTTGTTACAAAGTCGCTTGCGAATCGATTTTTGTCGAAAACAGTTCGGTTTTTCCACACTGTGCGCCGCCGCGCCATAACGTTTCACGGAAGAGAAATGGAATGCTGATGTATCCTATTTCTGATTCGTAAAGCACATACAAGAAAAAGCGTGGATATAAATGCAAGAAAGTACTAAGTAAATATTGAACGAAATACTTGAAGAAGTCGCTGCTAAATGAAAGGGTTTCATACCACATTAGCAATTGTCATTCGTTTTTATATTGTTTATTCGGGTCTGTCGCATAAAATATACAATTTCAGGCAGCCCAATGCTAATATCGTTTGTTACGGAAACCTCTCCAAACATTGCCAAAACATCTATCATATCTGTACGTGGTGGATGGAAAGCTACATAAATGCGTAGGCGGCTAAAGAAAGCTACCCGGCTTGTTATCTAATTCAATGATACAATTTACCTAGCCATTTTAGATGTAGTAGTTCGCCAAGGGAAGGGTAGGTATAGACAATATGAGACACGTAATAAATACGTCAAAACGACGTTTATTTGACGAGGGCAAATTCAACCACAGACTGATAAATTTTTCGTTTCAGTAAATATCTACAAAACTACCTACGCCTATTTTACGCAGGCAAGCAATTATAGACAAAGGTCAATTCCAAAGATCTTGGCTTCGACCCCAGGGTCGTGGCAATGCTAATACTAAAATCAAATTAACCATTCGGCTGCTCGTGGCCTTCGCAGGAGACGCCCTGGGCGTCGGGAATCCCAGGCTGATTCCCGGCCACCGTAGGCGCGGGCTTGCGGACGGCGAGTTATGGGTAGCTCGCTGTCCGGTAAGGACCAAGCCCGGGTCGACGGCGCGTTGTGTTCCACGCGCGCCTCAAAGAGATGTCAGCAGCAACAGAGGGGCCCGCAAGGGCCGATGCCTGCCGGGGGTGCGGGTTGTTCGAAAGAGATACCGCCGCCCCTGGCACACAGGCAACTGAGGGAACACGGGTGGGTTTTAGTCAGTAAAAGTCTGACACGCCCTCCCGCTCCACCCAGAGCGGGAGAAGTTATTTGATGATTTCCCACCCAGAAAAAAAAAAAAAAAAACCATTCGGCTGCTCACACTGCAATGCGAAACTAGATGAAAGTGCCCCATCAGATGAAAGCAAAAATATTAACAGAATACAGTTAAAATATTTGTAGCATCATAATTATAACATTTTCCTAAGAGGGTTAACCCAATGCTGATAATAACATTAAATGCATCGGTCGCCGACCCCGGGTAAATTCAAACAGGTAGCGAGTGCCGCCGGGCGTTTCATCAAATTATCTGCGTACGTGTAAAACAGCGGTGCTCAACATTGCGGAGATGAAAGCATGTTCGTAGGAGCGGAAACAATATGTATGAGAACTGTAAGTATCGGGTAAAGCCAGAAAAAAATGTGTTCTAAAAGAGCGGGTCGACAATCACGTTTTAAGCAGAGAAATCTACATCAGACCTTTATTGCGGAAAGGGAAAGAAGACTAAATACAAGTGAAACTGAGATTCAACTTTGAATTGGTAAAAATCTAGGACATCAATTTTATTTTAGAAATCGCCCCATGTTGGGCGCCATTTTAAAATTCGGAACGAATCTGAGGTTTTGCAACGTGATATATCCTAACGCTTTTCCTATCAACATTTTGATACGGAGGCAGCGGCAATACAATGTTGTAGTTTAAGTTATCAAGCAAACTTATATACTTTAAACAAAGCTCTATTCCATGTTACAAAAACCGATAAACTTTATTTATCTATGTATCTATTTATTTATGTACAGTCTACATGTTAAAGAGATCCGTAAAAGAAACGAAGTGACTTCGTAAAACGATAAAACTGTTTGACAGCCAGTGTCGTAATCAGTAATCAACTTTGCCCTTTTTCCCCGGGCCGATAAAAGGGAGGTTGGGGTAAATCTGACACCGGTTGGGTAAAATTTTAAATCAACCTCGTATTTTAGCTAAACGTTGTGGACATCGAACGGGAGGTAATATTTTGGTAATTTATAAAAGCTCGTTGTTTTTTTTCTGGACCCACTATGTTTTATTTAAAGCTATACACCCCTAGTTTTATCAGGGGTAGGTAATGATGTTTAACCGCCCCTTGTGGTTATCGAGGTTCTTGAGTGAAAGCCCCATTAAAGTTTGCTTGGCGACACACGCTTAAAGGAAGAAAGCTTTGTCTATAAGCTTTTGTTATTCTTCTACAGATCTTACTTTTGCAATGCACAAATACACACAAAAACAAATTAGGGAAACTTAGTAATTATTAACAGTTTACTGCATGAAATAAACAGATACTGCGCCCCTTATTAGAGATACATTTTGGATAATCATCCAAGGAAGGTAAAACTACGCTCTATGGTTTTAAAAGATAATCAGGGCAACACATCAATATAAAATATCAATTTCACGGTTCCGCAGATTTCTACAAATGTTAATTTCCGGTGAAGGCTCAAGATGAGTAAAACTGGGGTATTCATTTAGCCAGATAATGAACTATTGATGTTTCTGATGGTTTCTGGTAAGGGGCAAGTAAAATGTTGTTAATAATAGTTGTAAGTATTTTACGAGCAAATCAATCTATTTCCTAGACTTCTGTGTCATGGATAAAATCCAGGGCCAGGGACTTGTATTTTTTAAAGCTCTGCGAGTCCAAAACCTGACTTGACCAATACAAATTAATACTTCAGTATCATGAATAGATTTTCAGTTCTAGAAAACGAAAGAGGTCTAAGTTCTCTTCATCCGTAAAAAAATAAAGAAATATACAATTTTAAATATGAAAGGATTTCCGCGGGCTTATTTAAATAAGCGGTAGAAATGGGAACTAATATGGGCGCTGGGCACGCAGAACTTTTCAACTCAAACACCGACCAACTTTGGTGGGGAGCGCTCGCGTTGCCGCGAGCTTGTTAAGTTAATTTAAACCAGTTAAGTATTCCTATGAAATTAAATATGCTTTGCAGTACCGCAGGTATATTTAATGACCGTAATAAATGTGTTGTTATCATGTTTTTTTTTATGTTGTGTCATATTTTTATATGCACGTGTTTCTGTGACAAATAAATCAATTTTTCTTTCTTTCTATTATTGTATTGCAGCAAAAGGGAGTTGTAAGCTAATTTATTTTACAAAAGAACCTAATTGGCCTGTCCGTTATATAAAGTCTTCCAAAAGTCAAAGTATTTGTCTAATCAATCGCGGAATGTAAATAAAATCAAAGCTAGAAATGCTGTGATTGTAATTAGAATACCATGAACGGAACCTACTGATAAAGCACTTTAATGATCAAATAACATTGATTTCAACAACATATAAAACAAAACAGATATGTCCCTCAGTAAAAGTACTTAACATTGACACAAAACCAACGACAATTTTATTTTTACATGCCGCAACCAGGCAAGGGCAGAAAACCAAAGCCTCATTTACAACGAGCTCTCCGAACGCGCCCCGGGCGAAGGCGCGAACGTCGAGCCACGATACCGCTGCAGTAGCGGCGGCGGCGGTGTGACGTCACACGCGATCAATGGAACTGACGTCGAAGCTGGTACCCCGGCCCCGCGCCCCGCCGGCCCGGGCGCACCCCGCCACTATGCCGGCTGCTGCTGCCGGCCTGCCTCGAATGGGACGCGACAGGAATTTATTGTACTGTTAATTAAGTTTATTGATAGGAGGGTATTTCAAAACTTCGCACTCGAAGAGTAATTAATAAAAGTTGTTTCACTTTTTTTTCACCGTTTTTCGGTTTACACAGTTACGTAAGATCTCCCGTACGAGCGCCTGTGGTTATTTTAAGCCGGCAACGAGTAAGGTTAATCTGGGTGCGACACTCGTAACTACTTAATTGTTGCGGCAGTTGTGATTACCTCTACCTGCGTAGTCGTACACATTAATATTTCATGCGATTATCCTCAACCCCCCGGACTGTTTATTGGTGCTTCTAGTAATGTCTATATTTCCTGGCGATATCTTGAAATAACACTACACAATTATTCTTCTTTCACTTAAACTTATCAAAATGAATACTGAAACATACACATACACAATTTTGCAAAACTTTTTTTTTTACTGATTTAATCTCTCTGAAAATCTAAGACAGAGCTAGGGCAGATCTACCTAAATCTAGTACATCATACATCACCTAATTTTCTGGAGCTTCATCAAAACAATAACGTCATAATTCCCTCGCAATAAACAAAACAATCGTAACACAATACGATCAGACCATTAAAAGTTAATGATCGGAATCAATATCCGGGCCATCAGACTTAAAAACGAGTATTAACTCCTACTAAGCCGAATTGACGCGGAAATAACAACGATGAAACGTAATCCTAACGCGTTTGTGTGGAAATTGGAAAAAATAATGAAATAAAATGTACCTACGCATAAACTCTAAATACAATCGACATGAGGAAAGAAGCTTAACTTTCTAAAATGAACGGAACAAGTTACGAACATCTACAAACATACGCATATGGCAGAAACATTCCAAAAATAAAACAACAAATACCCCTTTGGCAAAAGGAAACCCTCAAAACATTTGGAAAACCTCTTCATCGGTCCCAAAAAAAGGTTGGCTTTAGATCCTTGTCAAACAAAACCCAACCTATTTGTTGTAACAGCCTCAAATATTTCTCACAACTGCCTATAGAGCGAAATACTTTTAGAGCAAATGATCCAGAATGCTAAATTATAGGGTGTCGTAGGACGAAAACGTCTGATGTTGCAACAGGAGAAACAGTGTCTCGTTGTCCGGAATTAAAGCTTCACATAATTTGCGTTTCTATAATGAGAACTTCCCTCTGCCACCCCGTTTTCCCTCCGTGGGAGATTTCACTTGGTTAAGGCAGGCGTTCTATGTCCCCACTTGAGGCATTGCTCAATCTAGTCTTGTACTGAATGATTCTACCATTAATCGTGGCTCGGGTTGTATGTTCAGCGTAGATTTAATTCACACGTAATATTTTATCACATGCGTTGTATAAAAAAAGCCTATAATTATGAGGTTTTGGCGCATGTTTTTTGGTATAGAATATCTGCACCATTATCCGAAACAAAAATGTACTCTACTAAAAAAACAATATGTTGAACAATTGTACAAGTCCACAAGTAACAACATTTTTGGCAAGAACCTACAACATTTTAATCGCAGTGGCTAATTTCCGTTAATTCCAAGTTTACTGTGGACAATTTCCTGCTCTTTATTGTAACTTTCAACTTTTTAATAAAACTTAAATGGTTAACAGGGTTTTCACAAGAATCTTGAATGTTGCGAAAATTGCAAAATATGCGTCTTCACAATTAACAAAGTTTTCATGAAATCACGATTGAGCGGAAATCTCACGAGAAATTACATGCATTAGCAGCATGAAAAGGTAAATATGACAATGCATTTTATGACACACTTACCGTATAATGGCAGGAAATGATGCATAAGCACTTATTACAGAATGGTTATTAATTAAATAAATAACAATGACTGCTATGTTCATTGCAATTATAAACAAACTAGTAACGATACTATAAAACCATCAGATAAGCATTCTGCAATGATTCAGTGCAAAAATATGCGGTCGCCGGATCCGGACATTATCTGAGTGAAAGCTGCCAGATTATGAATGTAGGGCAGGATATTATCATGATCATGGCTTAATATTAGACCCCTCGGCTGTTCGTAAGGATAACGAATAAGGTAAGGTAGGCATGCTGAGATTGCTACTGATTACCTGCTGGATAAATTATTTTTACATTTTCTTTGTTTCTATACTCTAATGATTACTCACTTTACGTTAATACTGATTGATATTCCCATCTTCCACAATTCAACCTAACTATCCTAAGATAGTTCAATAAGCAATACAGTTTGCCTGTCTTGGAAATTCTGCTCAAATTGTGAAGGAGAATGCGCAACTACTTACAAGCTTACACGTAAATTGCATTAGCTGATGCCTTTGTCTAGTTTATAAACTGAAAACAGGGTTCATTGGCCATCAGGAGGAGAAGGTTGCATGAACCACAGTATTGTGCAAAAAGTAAGCTCGTCTTTTTCTTTTATAAGTATCGCAATTGGTGATACATTATTCATATTACGATTATAATCGGTGAGATTGTAATGTGTATAATTTAATGCTAATAAGTAATTTAAATATAACTAAAAAAGCTAAGCTACTATAGTATTAAGAAAACGTCCAATATCGTCTGAACACTGAATTCACGTGTTCTTTATAAATTCTATCTTTGCCAGCTTTAAAAAACAATTTACGGTCATCTCTGAATATTTTAATAAATTTCGATAGCCCAGAAGACGAGGATGTTTTTCAAATAATTGGTTTGTTTAGTCTTACAGTAGAGTTATGGAAACTCAGTAGTATCTGCCCCAACTTACCGAATTAAGGCTCGTGCAGACTAGCGCGACGCGACGGTCGCGTCGCGACACTCGTAGAACAATTTCTATGAAAACTTAAATTGTCCTACAAGTGTCGCGTCGCGCCGTCGCGTCGCGGCTGTTTGAAGAAGCCTTTATAGGTCATGAGTTCTGAGCACAGGCAGGCGCTTTGTGAATTTAATCTCATCATCACTGGTCTCAAAGCGGTGAAGAAAAACATCGTGCGGAAACGCGGCATATCCTAGAGCCAAAACTCCGAAGACATGTGACATCCAAAAACCCGCACTGGGCCCGCGTAATCCATTATGGCCCACTCGCTCTCACAGAGAGGAGGCTTGGGTCCCAGCAGTGGGAACATTTATAGGCTGATTGTGAGTGTCATAGTACCATTTTAATATAAACAAGTTTCTCTATGGTGTACTCCGGCGGTGTTCTAATTGTACTACTTAAGTTATTTATAAGTGTTTATTCCTTTTATGTATCAACATCTGACGGATTGATGGAGCCTCTTGGCAATAATGACAAAATTTCATTGATTTACAAAAGTACCCAAAAGTAGTTATAATTTTGCACTTATCTAGAAATCAACGAACAGAATAGATTCACTACCAGGACATGTAACGCTGTTAGTGTTACACAGAATAACTTTTATTCTCCCTGAATATCTTTTTCAAAATTGCCCAAATCTGGTTTCTCAAAATCGTAATCGAGGTCAAGCGTAGGCCCATTTAATAAACAAAAAGTCATCAGATTTAGGGAGACAACAATTTCTTCATCAGATTTGCCTATTTAAATTAATAATGTGCACCCATAAGTGTTTTCGGGGGGGGGGGGGGGGGGGGATATCATCAAATAAATTCTCCCGCTCTAGGTGGAGCAAGAGGGCGTGTCAGACTTTTACTGACTAAAACCCACCCGTGTTCTTTCAGTTGCCTGTGTGCCAGGGGCCGCGGTATCTCTTTCAAACAACCCGCACCCCTGGCAGGCATTGGCCTTTGCGGGTCCCATCAGTTGGTGCTGACATCTCTTTGAGGCGCGCGTGGAACACAACGCGCCGTCGACCCGGGTTTAATCCTTACCGGACAGTGAGCTACCCATTACTCACCGTACGCAAGCCCGCGCCTACAGTGGCCGGGAATCAGCCTGGGATTTCCGACGCCCAGAACCCATAAGGGTTAGGCCGCAAACGATCATACCAAAACAACGGCTCTGAAGATCACAATTTTAGTCCATTTTCGAATTATGAAAGTGAACTCCTGACCACGGGGCTCATATTTTCGGTGTACTCTCATAATGTCGCACTTACTCGGCTATTAACTTAGTGCAGGGGCATATGCTTGCTCAAAAACCCTCTTGGCTCCTCCATCAGTGTATTCAAGGAGTTGGAACGCCTCGACATACACCTAAGATCGATTTGTATGCGGAATTTTCAGGAATTATTTCGTTTCTTTTTTCGCCAGCTTCAATACTTTTCAAAGCAATAAACTCTGTCAAAAATCGTTTGAAGAAAACTTGAACGCAAATAAATCAAAACATTTCCCTCTAAACGAAAATCGATATGATCATTCACTGAAAAGTTTTGTTTCAAAGTAGTCTGCATTGTTCACGTTTCAAATATATGAGAGCTATTCGTTTGGATGACACCTACTGTATCCGTGACTCGTTTGCATCGGTACAGCATTTGAGTTTGCACAGATGCCCCTGCATCTTCTATGCGATTGCAAATCTAACGTGTCCCCAACAACTTCTTCAAGCCGTTAAGAGTCATTCTAGACTCTCAGACACCGATCTTCTAGAAAGTTCTCGCGTATTCCTTTTCAGTGCCACCCACAGGAACGACCGAACACCGAACTGTCCACAAACGCTTGGAACTCAACATCCAAGATTGCTTTGCTAATTCAAGTACTCAAGCAGTATTTGCTGAGTGCATTATGGATTCAATTAAAATGTATCACATTCTATATTGTCTTTACCAAAACAGAAAGTTAAATATCTTTGAATCCACCCTATAGGTATCTATAGTTACGTTGTGAAGCATACCCTCCGTGGTTCATTTACTTAACATGACGGCATCACGTGGGGTTCAAGCTCTAATTCCGCAACATACGCGTCCATTTAGGATCCTCGCAGCCTCATTTTGTGTGATTGCTCTATAAAAAGATTATCTTCCGCGGCACACCGCTCCACAGCAATTACCTACGATACTTCGCTGAGCCAGAGAAATCTAGTCAACTGTACAAATGATTCATTCTTGATTTCTCAATGGTTTTTTGCCCAAACAAACAAAAGAAATAACTTTGTCACCCATGATTCATCCAACATTATATTTTTAACACAACACTCCAAATGGACAGTGTTTCCGTGGCTCAGGAGAGTTTTTTTTGTTCTACGGCTGGCCGGAGACCTTGCTCCGACAAAAATTAAAATAAAAACTGCGAGTTACCAAACTTCACTTTTTATATGGCCTGTATTACTGTCACGACTTAAATGAAGTACTGGGATTTTAGACAAAAGATGGCAAACTGCTGGCAATGAATCCTCAGGGAGCCGGACTACAGCTTTAGAACGGGCTTTAATTCTGTATTTCTGAGTTAAGTTTAGGTAACGCATAAATTTGTCATTTAGACGACACACAAACTCTTTACATTAAATAAATTGGCTGAAGGTCCCGGCGTAGATAGACAAATTATGTAAAAGGTTCGGGCTGAGAGGAAAATCTGTTTCCAAAGTCAGGCATAACCCTAAGGCAGTGTTACATAGAGCCCTAGACAATGGAGATGAGCAAGGTAATGGGCGGTGATCCTCTGTTCAGTACATTACGTGAAACAATACAGCAAATAGTGTCTCAAATTGCGAATATCACGAGCCAATTACTATAGTAGCGGGGATACATTCCTTCCATTTCCCATGGAGGTGTAGGGCTTGGCTTCGAAGCGAGCGAGTTTAACAGTCAAACCGCACAAATTACAAAATTATGTAAACCAATACATTTTCATACGAGTTGGACTCTTGTACACATTTACTTGCAGTACCTAGTATTTGAGAGACGTTTGACGTAATCGTAATCGATTACGAATGTCATATTTCAATTATCGTAAGCTACGTGTAATGGCAAATAAAATATTAGTGTGAATCATTTCATAACTAGGTTCGATGCCCAATTGATACCAAAATGGTAACTAGCGATAGCAAACTATGACTATACATACGGTAGCAGGTTTCTTCTTAAAATATTAATGAGTTGTGCATAATAGTCGTATAAGCCACGTGTCTTGCCCACCTAATTTCGAAGTAAGATCCTATTCTTACGAAACCGGATTCCTCCTTATTAACTTTCCCAGGAGAGACCCCAAATTTCCATCGCTCGTTTCCCGCTGGCTTCGAAGCCTCGCCTAAATTACATAACCCTCTTGAACGCGGCGCGGGGCGAGGGACGCCCCAACAATACGAGCGGTATCGAGCGACGCCCGTCCCTCTCGCACACGAGCCTCTCGCTCGCACTCGCGCATTTACACGCCGGACATGACAGCTCCGATCCTTTCCACGGACGCCATTCATTGCTGCCGCAGAGCGCGTCACATAATAAACCTATGTAGGTGAACCACCGATGTACCGGTCACACTCAGCGAGTTTCATGAAAAGACATTGATTTCAGTGCCGCGTGCGGCGGACGGCTATTGTGAAGTCCAATGCAGAAAAACATCTTAAGTATTGTGTGGACAATATTGTAAAGTTGACAAAGAAAATGTCACAACGTAGAAGAGAGGTACACTGTTTTGAAAAATGTACTAGAACAAAAGACTGTATTTGATAAAAACACGTACTATGTATGCCATGCCAATTATTATCTTCTTAATGAAGACCTTCAAGATAATATTGATTGGAAAACTTTTGAGACAGATTATTTACAAAATATTTTGTTCAACAACTTTTGTTGCCATGCATTATGTTTTAGTAATGTGTAATAATAACTAAATTTCAATCATCAATCTTTTAAATTAACAGCCAAATGATTTTTTTAATTGAAATGATGGACCTGACTTGTGTGTCACAGTCATAACCTCATCATTACAAAAATAAAATAATGTTTCAAAAAAAAATTTATAATATAATAGGTACGGTTCAGAGCAAGCATTATTCTAACTAATGATAGCATACTAGTACCATACTATTATCCAAAATGATTAGGACATAGGTGTGAATTTAAAAGTGCACAGTTCTCTGAAAACAGTTCCTTAATACAGGGTGGTACGGACAACAACACGCAAACATAATGACTCGATGACTCTATTGTGCATGCTGTGGTCTCCTATAAGTGAAGGAGTACACCTACTTAATATCTCATGTTGCCCTTTATTTATGTGTCATGTATCGTGTACATCTTTTGCTGTGGAGATCCTAAATCAATAAATAAATAAATGAATACAGCACATGATTCTAGATCCCTAGTGAGTATATTTTCCATCAGTTATGAAAAAAAAACAGCTGTTTCATAGAAATGTGCCTATGCACACGTATCTGTGTGATGAAAATTTATGGAACAGCGTTTTTTATAATTATAAACAATGAAAATTTTCAACAGCCCTGCCGTTGAAAATTTGTCTATGACTCTCATTGTAAAGCTTCAGAATCATGAAACCATGGTAATAGATTGCGCAGCAATGTCCCTACCACTCTTTATAACATTTTGAATAAGAAACCAGTCAGTGAATCATTTCACAAATAATACACCCAATTTAGATCAATTTGAGGTCAATTTCAAGTCTTTGCTAAAATGTGGTGATTTGTCATTGGGTTTTGTCAATGACAAATCACCACATTTTAGCAAAGACTTTACATTTACCTACCATTATTTCTAGCATTTTCCCAACAGTACTGCAATAAAACTAACATTCACCACACTAATCATTTGGATAATTATAATTATTATTCACATTAATACTACATATTAATTTGCATGAATGACCTCACTGACACCTGCCACCTGCAGCTCTAATAATGTAATCCAAGACATTTTAAATTTATTTAATTTCAACCATTAAATTTCATTACCAAACTTATCCATATTCATAGTAATACACAATATGGACACTAATTTGCTACTAGTGAAATACCAACATACAAAAAATTACTATGTAGGCTGACATGGCAAAGGTCTAAAATAAACAAAGATTATTAAATGGCATTTATAAAAGTCTTAAATTGTAGTCAAGGTAAGTCGATAAATCCAATGTTAACAGATAAGATGGGCCTGAAAAACCCTGTTGGTCCATAATGATGTCACTGTGATCTTATTCTCATTTGATTGTATTTATTTGGAATTGTTCAATTCTTCCAATGGTAAGATTGAAATAAAATACGAGTATTAAATGATGTATGGATCAATACTATAAAATTGAATACCATCAAAATATTCTCAAGAGAAATGCTATTGAAATATCTTTTACAAAATTCCTGAATAATTTTCAGACCTTAATGTTGCTTTGAGGAATAACACTTTATAAAACCATTTGTGGGTAATTATCCTATTCATCCTAAATCAATAAGGAGCAGGGCAATGTGGTCTTCCCCATAAAACAATTTAAAAGTATAACACTGTGTTTCTCAAAAGTTAAAGATGGTTTAAACTGCATAGTTACTATTAATTCGTGAATAGAAGCCGTAGAATCGCCGGTTGTAATACTGTATCAGTTGACTTTCGTATCACAACACCGACGTCCGTATCGCTATCAATAGATCTCAGAATATACATACGCACCCGATATAAATTCCTATTACTATTTTGACATAAAACTTACGTCGTCGACGGCTAGACTCGAATACTGTCGCCGCATTCCACAACACAACTATTGCCGGCAACACAATTAGCAATAGCGACAATAATTTAATAAATCAAAATGCCTTTCAATCTATTTTCGCATCCCACGTTATCTGAAATTAAGATATAAAATTCCACTCACCGACAGCAACCGGCATGTGACGACCGCCAGAAAAATGTATGATTTGCCACAAATTCACTGTTTTCACAATTTTAAATTGATTTTCTACTAGAAATTATTCAATATTTTTATGTGATTAGACGTCGAGTCGACAGAGTGACGGAATTTGACATTTTCATCATATGGTTGCTATAGGAAAATATAGTCTTTGTATTGCCAGTGGTCCAAATAACTTTCAGTTTTGCAAAATCACAACGAATATTAATTAACACATTAAAAAGCATAACACTGCATTTTGTACACATTTACTTCTCAATCTCATCAGCATCATAGCATTCAACTGACAAGCTCACGGCAAGCTAAAAACTGGGTTTAGCTTACCATAAACAACAGAGCTTAGCGAGAACTGAAAAATATGGAATGAAAGCTCACGAGCTTACTACTATTACAAAAAATAGGATAGCAATAGCATCTCTATAATAATGCTTGGCACTTGTCGCTAACTACCGCAACACATGCAGTAGCAGCACAACCAGCTTCAACATCTTTAGAACCTGACGTATGACATAAATATTTTTTTATTTATGTCATACGTTTACGTAAGTTTTTACTACATGAAAAAAAAATACTACGGTAGAGACAGCATTAATTATGATGCTTTATGCTATTTAAAGTACAGGCGCCAGCACATCAACCTACCTCAAACTGTCAAATTTTCCCAATTGAACATAAAACATATGCTGTGATAAAGATGAAAATCTATCACAGAAAGACAGATTGGGGTAACTTGATGTGCTGGCGCCTGGACATGTAACTCATGTTTACCATTAAACCTTCAAGATTGTTATTAAAAAGATCCTTAAAACAGCACTTGTCATACAACTTTAGAAATACGTAACTTGACTTCTTTTTGGCGAGCGTGTGTATCCAGCATAATGTGGTAAGACTTGTGAATTCGTCTACATTTTACTTTTCTGTATCTATGGTCAATCGGAAACGGAAAAGAATGGAATGAATGAACTAGTATAATAATCTATGGAATGAACGACACACGCCATTTTTGCGTTGTCGTTGTAATGATCACGAACGACGCTTTCTCTCTATCTGTACAGTCTGTACTCGCTCTCGGTCTTTCTATTTGGTTCATTTCGCCATTTTGTGGAAAAGTTCATTTTTGCTGCGGCATAATTGTTAGTAACTGTAGCCGTGTGTTATTTTCTTTAAATAGTGTTTTGTACGTGCGTCGTATTGGTGTAAGGTAAGTATCTCCAGAACTTGTCCCCAGCCGTCAGACTATTACTTTTATTTTTTCGGTACAACTACGAACTACCTTAATCCATTGTCATGGACGCTGCTGACTCATTTCGTCAAATTATATGCGTTTCAGAACCTAAAATGCCGGGCGCCGGTACTTTCAAAATCTTCGTCGGGAATCTTTCCGATAAAACAACGGACGCCGATCTTAGACCGCTATTCGAAAA
Source organism: Polymixis lichenea (assembly GCA_949091785.1). Classification (NCBI taxonomy): domain Eukaryota; kingdom Metazoa; phylum Arthropoda; class Insecta; order Lepidoptera; family Noctuidae; genus Polymixis; species Polymixis lichenea. Next base: position 21,305,958 of record OX420951.1, on the reverse strand, counting down.
GTACGGTACGGTCGTAGAATGCGATATCGTCAGAAATTACGGTTTCGTGCACATGGAAAATGAGCAAGTCGGCCGCGAAGCCATTCAGAATTTAAACGGAGAGATAGTTCACGGCCAGGCGATCAAAATAGAAGCCGCCAAGAGCCGCAAGGCGCCGTCGACGCCGACCACAAAAATATTCGTCGGTAACCTCACGGACAAGACGCGCGCGCCCGAAGTCCGCGAGCTGTTTCAGAAGTTCGGCACGGTCGTCGAGTGCGATATCGTTCGTAACTATGGCTTCGTGCACTTGGACGCGACGGGCGACGTGAACGAGGCTATCAAAGAGTTGAACGGTATGATGGTGGACGGACAGCCCATGAAGGTGCAGATGTCGACCAGCCGCGTCCGCCAGCGGCCGGGCATGGGCGACCCCGAGCAGTGCTACCGCTGCGGTCGGGGCGGCCACTGGTCCAAGGAGTGCCCCAAAGCGCTGGGCCCCGACCGTAACGGTTTCCGCGATCGAGCTTTCGGCCGCGACCCCTACCCCCCGCCGCCGCCGCCGCCGTTCCTTCGCGATCGCATGATGGGAGGATTTGGGGTAACGCGCTATCACTTACTATCCGAACCGTCGGTTTCCATCTGACTGCTTTCGATGCATCACGTAGGCCGAGCGCGTGGAGTTTGTCTTCGCACGCGGTACCTAACTCGGGCCGAAATAACATGATCGGGCTCGGTGATGCTAGAGTCGCTGCTCACCACCAAAACAAACAAAAAACATGCCTAAACTAATAATATTCATTCTGTTTTGAGTTTGTTTTTATTTTGACAGTAACATACAACCTGACTGCCACTACTAATGTTGATTTACTATCACAGGATCCCTATGATGGGTACTATGACCGCGCTCGGTTTGAGTCCCCGCGGGACCTGTTCGAGCGCCGCTACCCGGTGGGAGCTTCGCGCGGGCTAGAGATGGGCGCGTCGCGAGGTGGGCGCGGGGACTTCGTGTCGCCGCCGCTGCGCCGCGAACCGATGCCGCCCATGCCGAGCCTGCCGCCGATGCGCAGCGGGATGGGATCTATGAGGTCGTCGTATGATGCTATGTACAGCAGAAGAAGTCCCCCTCAAGGACCTCAAATGTCCCGGGGGTGAGAATTGACTTGTGTCAAAGTTGTTGTGTTTCATGCTCTCAATCTTGCTTCATACAAAATTGGTTGTAGTGTATGAGTTAGAAGCTCTTAAATGTATGTTAGAATCCCTTCCATTTACCTGCCATAACAAGTTTTAAAATAACACAACTGACACCATGTTTGCTATAGGTAGTTTAGAAATAGAGTAAACTTTGGCCCAATTTGCAATAAATTGAAATAATTGTTTGCCAAATTCAATTTCCTTTGATAATAAATTCAGATTATAATTGTTATTTTAACAAATTGAAGTAATATGGTATTTCTTGAATGTTTATAAATAGTTTAAAACAAAGTTGATAATAATTTCCTCTTGTTACAGAATGTATGAAGACTTCAGCCGTGACACGTTTGATGACAGAAGGTACGGCAGCCACCATTGCTTAAAATAATTAGATGTAAATAAAATATGAGAAACTGATTTAGCATTAATGATGCACTTTCTTTACTTCCAGGCCGGGAATGCGAGGACCGTCTCCCTCCAGAAGATACGCGCCTTACTAGGTTAATATTACTTCAGACAATAGTTGTCCAACGCTCAGTTGCAATCAATTGTAATTTGTACTTGACTGGCTGACCGATAGTTAGTACTGTTTTATAGGTAAAAAAAATATTATTTAAGTGGGAGTGTTTGTGATTTCCACAAGTATGATTGGCATGGAAGTTTATGAATGTATTATGTGACTGAATGTAAATAAGTGAATTAAATATCATTTTAAGTACAAAACTATTTTAATTTCATATTCCTGGTCATCATTACTTTTCATCTGCCATTTTCTATTGTCTGCCTCATGGAAATATTCTCTCCTAAGACTCAATTTAGCTATGAATTGATAAAAAAAGATTTTGGCGTAGCTAGGTACCGTTATCTGACCTCAATATGTTATTGCCTCACAAGTCCACAGAGACAATGTGTGACTGAAATTAATGAATAATACAGCTGCATACATAAGCCCCAATATATTGTTTCTCATTGAGGTCTTGAAATCGCTCACTATTCCTACGCAATTCAACCGTACTTACACGAGGATAAAAGTTGAAGGTGTATGTTACTCCGGGAGGAAAGTTACGAGTGATAATAGTAGAACGTATAATTAGTGCGTAATCTGCTGGAAATGTGCGACAAATTAAAAATTTGTCGTTTTTGGAAAATAACTGAAAAGACGATTCCTGCTGGAGTAACGTTGTTCCAACAGGAAAATTCTAAACGAATGATCGGAGAGAGCAAGGAAGGGCAGAGAGGTCACATTTGTACAAAAATGTGCGCCGAAAATATAATTGCGTCTTCAGGTTTTCAAATTATTGCATTTCCTGCTGGAGTAACGTTTTCCACAATCGTGTATCTCTAAAACCACTGTATGTGCGCCTGTAGAATAAAAATACACGAGTAGCTTTTTATTAATTTGTGCGTATTTGTGACAATTCGATTTAAGAAAACGTTTATAATTTTCAAGTAATCGCCCGTTTTTTTATCCCGTGAATATAATCTTAGCGCCTAAATGAGAAAACGTATAAGCTCGCTGAGACTGTATTCGGTACTTCTTGACGTTTATAATAACCGTAAAAGTTTCAAAAGTGTTTATAGGCCAGCACATCGAGCTACTCGAATCTGTCAAATTTCTTTGATGGTTTTCAACTATACTACAAAAAGATTCATGTTCAATTGGGAAAATTTAACAGTTTGTGATAGTGTCCGTTTCAATGGCGCAGCCACGGCAATATTAAAAAAAAACTAACAAGATTTTCTTAAAATTTGTAAAAGTTGATTCCCAAAATCATAAATTTGTCAAAGTTATGGTTAAAAAGTTATAGGGGCTTGAACGTGGCCGCGCCATTGAAACGCGGAGAACCGCGTGGCCACGGAGATCTTTAAAACTAAGCGTTGCAGAGACCTGAAATTTAGTTAGATAATAGATTGAATTTGTAAAAATATAGAAAAATATCTCAGGTTTATATTTTAGGTGATATCTCGCTGAAAAAGCATTGCAGACGTCTGAAATTTTTTGTAAAACCCAGATTTGGATTTGCCAAAATTAGTAAAAATCCAGCAAAAAATCCTAGGCTTATATTTCAGGAGCTGTAAGACTAAAAACCAAATGGCCGCGCCATTAAAACGGTGAAAGACAAAAGAACGGCTGGTTAAGTGGCTATCTGACCAAATTCGATTGACCACAAAAAGGCGGCGGATTCGTACATGTTTAAAAAAATCTAATTCTGTCACAAGTACGCGCAAATAAAGAACTATTGGTTTATGTTTATTCTACAGGCACACATACAATGGTTTTAGAGATACACGATTCTGCAAAACGTTACTCTAGCTGCAGGCTTAGCACGAGTACCATAGACGAAGCGTTTTGTCGTCGGAAGAGTAGACAAAAATGACGTTTTCGTATCGTCGGAAGAGTAGACAAAAATGACGTTTTCGTATAGACAGTTGACAGTTTTGTGCCGAGAAATGTTTTTCTACAAGCGATTTCTATTCTACTGAAGAGTAGAAATAGAAAGCGTCATGCTAAGCCTGCAGGAAATGCAATAACTCGAAAACCTGTAGACGCACAAATTATATTTTAGGCGCACATTTTTGCACAAATATGACCTCTCTGCCCATGCACAATATATCTCTCCGATCATTCGTTTAGAATTTTCCTACTGGAACAACATTACTCCAGCAAGAATCGCAATTTCCGTTTTTTTTTCCAAAACCACAAAGCGCACAAATTTTTAATTTGGTGCACTTTTACAGCAGATTACACACTAATTATACGTTCCACTAGGTTCCACTCATATCAGTCTAGGAGCCACTTTCCTGCTTCAGGCTTAGCACGAGAAACGTTTTGTCGACGGAAGAGCAGACAAAAATGACGTCTCCGTGTAGACAGTAGACAGTTTTGAACCGAGCAATGTAGACAAGCGATTTCTATTCTACGGTAGAGTTCTCCCTATGTAAAATGTACTCGTGAGTAGAAATAGAAAGCGTCATGCGAAGCCTGCTGCAGTATCGTGCACGAGTTGAAGGCAGATACTGACAGATGGCGCCATGGCCATCCGCAAGCCTACGTTCCAGGGGGAGACAACCAGTCATCAATTTCCATAGACAACGGCGACATCCTCCAGATGTCGCCGTTGGTTTGGTGGGTAAAAAGCTAAAAAGTTTGTCAAACAAATGTCACTGTCGACATTCGGCCATTGTCTTTTAACAATGGATCGCGCGCGCGCTATCAGCTGTGAATCGCTTGACCTCGGAGTCAAGCGACTCACGGCTGGTAGCGCGCCAGCGATCCGTACGGTGGTTAAAAGAATAATGCATGGTAAAAGTGTTTTTTTTTTGTTTTTGTTTGTAGGTAACTAAATTAAATTACAGTTGATGGTGTATTGTTCTTGTTAGGTACCTACTCAATATTCTATTGGGGTGATTGGGCACATGAGCTAGTAAAATAAAATAAAAATTCTTTGGGAAAGCTGTTTGTTATGATGAGTACCATGTTTTTTTTTTGTGGGAAATCATCAAATCACTTCTCCCGCTCTGGGTGGAGCGGGAGGGCGTGTCAGACTTTTACTGACTAAAACCCACCCGTGTTCCCTCAGTTGCCTGTGTGCGGCGGTATCTCTTTCGAACAACCCGCACCCCTGGCAGGCATCGGCCCTTGCGGACCCCATCAGTTGCTGATGACATCTCTTTGAGGCGCGCGTGGAACACAACGCGCCGTTGACCCGGGCTTGGTCCTTACCGGACAGCGAGCTACCCATTACTCGCCATCCGCAAGCCCGTGCCTACGGTGGCCGGGAAACAGCCTGGGATTCCCGATGCCCAGGGCGTCTCCTGCGAAGGCCACGGCTGTGAGGACGCATGTACTGCATCTCCCTCACGTGCGCCGCTTCCCTCTTTGCGAGCATAACTGCTTCGCTGAAGGAGGCGACTGCTAGCCATGCCCTCTCGCTCCGTACCATTGCCTGGACCAGGGTCGGACGCGAGAGATCGCCGCCGCCGATCACCTCCACGAGGACACGGCGATGCTCCGCCCAAGCCGGGCAGACCTCCACACCGTGTCCTCAGGGCGATCTTCGCAATGGAAACACCCGGGCGTTTCCTCCCGCCCTATCCGAAACAGGAACCTCCCGAAACAACCGTGTCCGGTGAAGACCTGTGTCAGGCGGAAGGTGAGGACGCCATGCCGCCTCTCAAGCCACTCCACAAAGAGGGGACTTACCGCCGCAGAGTACCATCATGTTTAAATATCAGTCACTAATTACCAGTCACCCTATAGATATAAGGACGGAAATGTAAAAAAAAAAACTAAATTAATAAAAAATGGTTTGCAACTATCAGTGTTTTGTATCACGCGACTGCGCGAAGACACTTTTTGGGCTATAAAGGCCAATTCCCTATCCGTAGAATTACCCCAGAATATCGATACGGCATTACGTCGCATACGTGCGTGATAAGCGGTAAGAACTGTGTTGCGATTGGCGACCTTACTTAAACTGTGTAAGGCATAGCAATATTAATTTAGTTTTTTTACTATAAGATCATTATGTGCTTTCCATGTCATATGCTGATCTAACCAAAGGTTATCATTGTATTGAATACTTGCACTAATAGAGTTAGTTCGCTGGTTAAAGTTCATGATAAGGATTTTTCCTAAATTAATTTTGAAGTTGTTATCGATTAGCCTTTGAAAAATTAAGTTTAAACTATTATTTATTTCATTTTCATAATAAGTTTGTAAGTTTTCCTATTAAATATTGTAGTACAGTCATCGGCAAATAGAGTCATTGGTTGATCTGGGGATCTAGGAATATCATATAACATAGGAATAGTAACGGACCAAGTAGTAGTAGATTTTTTCTTTTCTAGTCCATTGACATATTTTTGTTATTTGGTTTCTGTTGACTATACCCAGTCAACTGAAAACAAACCATGAATTCAGCTTATCATTGTAGACCCCCAGCGCAGAAATTTTACGTGAGTTTTACAAAAAAAATCAGCTGTTTCATAGAAAAATCCAATACCTGCGCGGTCAAAATGTTTGAAATAGCTGATTTTTTTTTTTGTGTTACCGACGAAAATTTCTGCGCTGGAAGTCTACAATTATATGCTGAATTCATGGTTACAGTTTGCGCACTGGATAAAAACTTATCCTGTATACCCGTTAATGGTTTACCCACCAAACCCCAGATGTCGCTGTTGTCTGATGAATGTCGTCAAAAAAGTCTGGAATTGATCTAATGATGGGCCAACTCGGAATAAATTCAACTCGAATTAAGAACAGATTAGGATGAAACTTGGTATGTAGGTAGCTGAAGCCTTGAACTAATATATGTATTGGCTACTTTTTACACCGAAATTCTCACGGGATCCCAATCCCGTGAAAATTGCGAACTCGAGCTGACCCATCTCTAGGGCTCTCTTTATCATATATGTTTACCATTTACTCTCCTCTATGCTACGTCCACGCGGCGTTGATCAGTAGCGGTACGATTGTGTTTTGTGATTCCATGGTACCTATTTTTAACCAACTTCAAAAAAAGGAGGAGGTTCTCAATTCGACTGTTTGTTTTTCTTTGTTTGTTACCTCATAACTTTCGACTGGGTGAACCGATCTTGATGATTCTTTTTTTATTTGAAAGCTCGTGTTTCCCGTGTGGTCCCATTTCAATTTCATATAGATCTGATGATGCGTTTCGGAGACAGACAACGGAACTCTTCAAAAAATAACATTGTTTGCATTACTTACAAATATGCATTGTTTTGACCCCAAGGATGATTAAATTTCGAATAAGGGTAGGTACTATCGCAAAAAAATGAAAAATAAAAACTTTTCCAAAAAAAAAACAACCTTCTTCCGAAAAACACTACAAAGTGCAAAATAACTTTAATTTCGGAAGGCGGTGACGAAAAAAAAATACATATCCAAAGTCACCGCCTTCCGAAATTAAAGTTATTTTTCACTTTGTAGTGTTTTTTTCGGAAGTCGGTTATTTTTTTTTTATCCATGTGAACAGTGCGCAGATGGCCTGATCCGAAATTGAAAGGGTACAGCTTCCTTCGGAAAGCTATATCATTGAGTCTCCATAAACACCACGGAAAACCCTCACGAAAGAAATTATTTTCCTATCTATCGCGGTGATTGGGAATGGGAAAGTTTGGGAGTTTCTCGTACTATAAATATGAATTTTGTATGTCAAGCTTTCTCAGTCCGATCCAGTTTGTCCCTTGCTACCTTCTACAAGCGATGCTCTAAGCAGAGGTCTGTAATTTTAAGTATTTAAGGCGCCATTTAAAAAAATGTACAGCTGCCACTTGTGCCCAGAAAACGGGTCAAATCACGAGTATCAGTGAATCTTTGTCAGGGTCGATAGGGCATCGCGATTAATCGGTAACTCATGGCTAAAGGAGGTTAATTTAGGGCTAGTAAATAAGTAAACATAATCTATGTCCATTAATGTTTTATTTGTAACTTAACATGTATTAGAAACCTATGCAATGTCAGCTACCAGCTATATTTACACAACACTGTACAGGGTGCGATGCGCACTAGTAAATGCTAGGCGGACACTTGGTCTAGTCTATACACACTTTAGAGTGGTAGTCAGAACTCTTCAGTGATATAAATCACTAAAAGCTAAAAATATTATAGCTTACCATGTTACAATGTCGATCGAGTTAAATAATTTTCTTTTTCTGCTAATTTAATTTTTAAAGAAAATTTATTTTATTTTATTTCCATGTGCCAAGGCACAAATCTCCCAGCAAGACACATCAGACCAACTTGACCAAGTGCGTCGCTATATGAAAGAAATTGTTAATACTAATCGTTGCGAAGGCATCTCCATAAGACACTGCGCTATTACATCCCATATCTTTAATACTCACACACTACTATTAGTCTTTTTATCATCGTTTAAGTACAACCCACATTAGCTACCTGTACCGACAAACATGTGAATATAAAATGCATTTTACATGGCTAAGTCAATCGTTTTGAAATCAACTTTTTTTTGTACGATTTTAAAGGCGTCTTATTGTCAAAATATCACAATACATGTCGCTCGGCCACGCTGCGGCAGTTCCTGTACTTCACAATAGTGACCTAATTTACAACAGAAACATAAACAGAGTATTGTTTCATATCTACACTCCTATAGCTGCCTCATTGTGTCGCTCACTCCTCGAAGGCTACCATGGTTGAAACGGTCATCTCAATCGACACGAAACAACAAGAAAGCTGCCTCAACGCGAACACATCAATTGCTTATTCAAACGGAAGACAACAAATTTTTCAATATAAAACACTTCATCATTAAATCTAAGTAACAGTAATAAAATAAAACATTACTTTAGAACAAACTAAAACCAAAATCATACAGTTGCGGAGATTCCATCGGGAACATTCATAAGTTAGTCATAATTATATTAAACAGTATCAATTCACTGGTGGCGTGAACTGTTTTCCGAATAAACTTAACAATACTGAGATTTAAACAAAACGGTGGTCAAACTGAATTTTCACATCGATGGGGCTGCTATTGATTTTCACATGAATCGTAAAATAAATAGAATATTATCGAGGAACTAAACTTGGAGCCTAAACTAGGTACAGTCCGCGTCGGCGAGCGTCCGGGAGCGTCCGCGCGTCACTTCCGAAAGTCACAGTACGTATTTACAGAAGGAACGGAACACAGTCGCGCGTCACACGAGCTTGATGGTGGTCTCGGTGTTGTACTTGGCGAGCGTCTTCTTGACGCGCAGCGCCGTGAGCCGCACGGGCGGGTTGGCGTGCCAGCACTCGTGCATGAGCGTCACCAGCGTGCTCAGGGGCTCGCAGGCCAGCCAGCGCGCCGGCACGGCCGGGCGCGCGCGCGCCGCCACCACCACGCGGTGCATGTCCTCGAAGGACGGGTCGGGCGGCACGCTGTCGTGGTAGGGCAGCGCGTAGGCCTCCACGTGCTGCGCCTTGTCGCCCGAGCAGCAGCGCCGGCACATCTCCCACAGCACGAGCCCCAGCGAGTACATGTCGGCCATCTTGAAGGCCTCGAAGTTGCCGACGTCTAGCTTCTCGTCCAGCACCTCGGGCGCCATGTACCGGCGCGTGCCCACCCGCGTGTTGGGCGCGATGTCCACCTCGTTGCGCTCGGCCACGTACCGCACCGCGAGTCCGAAGTCTGCGATGGCGCACTGTCCGTTCCGTTTCACCAGGATATTTTTGCTCTTGATGTCTCGATGCGCGATGGCCGGCTTGCCCTTCGTGCCGAAGATGTCCATGTGGAGATGCGCGAGGCCGCTCACGATGGAGTACGCCATGGTCATGAGGCCGTGCGTGTCGAGCACCACGGTCTGCAGGTAGTCGTGCAGCGAGCCGTTCTCGTGGTAGTCCGTGATGAGCAGCATCTGCGTCCAGGAGCCGGTGCCCTTGATGTCGGCGGCGATAAAACCGAGTATATTTTCGTGTCGCATCAGCACCGTTTGGTAGATTTCTGTTTCGCGGAACCAGGAGGCTTCTTCGGTGGTGAAGAATACTTTGACGGCGACGCGTTCTCCGCGCCAGCGCGCGAGCCACACTTCCCCGTAGCGTCCCTTGCCGATGGACTCCACCATCTGTATCTGCTTGGCGACGGTGCGCTGCACCAGCAGCGGCAGGCCGGAGCCCGAGCCGGACGACACGTCGGCGTGCGGCGCGGGCGGCGAGGGCGGGCGCTTGCCGGCGCGGCGCCGGCGCCGGTACAGCAGCAGGCAGGCGCCCAGCGCCGCCAGCAGCGCCACGCACAGCGCCGCCGCCAGCAGCGCCGGCGCCGGCGCGGCCGGGCGCGCCGCCGGCGTGTCCGTCACGTCGGGCGGCGCCGGCGCCAGCGCGGGCTGCAGCCGCCGGTTGCACAGGTCGCTCTCGAAGCAACACTCTATCACCTTAGGATGTTTGTGTGGCACCTGCGAGCTTTTACACTGGAAATAGACAAAATTATTCGTTAAAAGGTGTCCTCGGAACGTATGGTGACAAAGAACTCTCTGATGTTGTTTCGGTTTAAAAAAGCGTGTTCAAAAGAGACAAAACAAGCCCGTAATGCACTTCTATCATGTCTATAAAACTTAGTCAACACAGGCCGATACTCACTTGCATGAACCCGGACTCATCGGGCGGCAGACAGCCGGCGGTGCGGTCCAGCACGTCGAGCCCGTTGTCGTCCAGCACCTCCTCGACCGCCACAAAGCAGTAGCCGCCGGGCTGCGTGACGCACGTGCCATTAGCCGCGCCATCGGGGCACGTGGCCGCGCCCAGGCACTCGCACGTTAGGCCCCGGCCTGCAAGTAGGGAAAGACACATTTTTATTGACATATTATTTAAGAAAAATATTTCCTAGTTGTCAGATAGAAAATGAGGTCTCAAAAGGACCAAATCAAAGTCTTTGTCACAGACTGCTGAGTATTGCTTTTACTCGTATTGATGTAAAATTCAGTTTAATAAAATTTAAATTGCGTAAAAAAATATCAACACTGTAATTTTAGGGAATGAACGAAAAGATATAAAATGCAAGAGACCAATAACAAAACAGAACCTGTTTATAAAGAAGACTTGACAGATGCCTAGACCTAGACCCATATAACAATCAAGTGAATTTTATAAAAATGTCGTAATTATCAATAACATCGCGCCATGTCCAGCGCAGCGGTACGACTCTGATAACACAGCTAAGACTTGAAAAAATAGTAGATATCACGTAAGTCAAGGATGTTGATATATTAACAGGTGAGAAAAACTTTCCACAGGATACGAATAATTACTGAAAGATATAAAGCTATGAAGTAATTTATAATTATATCTCTATAAGAATAGCATTCAGCTGAAAGAAGACATTATGACGGAGAAAAAACGAGGTCGACATAAACCAACACAAAAATTTGACCGCAAATCCTAATTGTTTACCAAACAAAGCCGTGGTCTGTGGTGCCAGAAAACTACCAATATACTAAATCCACGAATCAAAATAGCTAGCTAGGTGGACATAGAAAATTTAGATGCTTCCTACACAGCCGCGCCTGTATTATCCAGTAAACTAACAAACGAACAATCATGAATTGGCTTGTCAAGAATGTTCCGTATAAACGACTGTACGACTGTCGCGGGTAATGCGCCTGCTCATTATTGTGGCATTGATACTTTGACATCATCAGGTATTTACCTCCAGCAAAAAAGTAAGTGTTATATCGAGAAGCGATTCTTCTTGATGTTGACCAGTCATACTTGGATTTTTTGTGGATGACATCGTCAAAAGTTCATGTGTTTTACGTAATGACGACGCTTATAAAACAAATTGTTCCTAAATACTGGATCGAGGAATAATGAATTTCTTATTGAATTGGCTTAGCTTAAACACACAAACGACAAAGAAATTGGCAGAAACCGAGAATTTCTCAACAGTTCAATAAATCAAGGTGAAAAAATGCAGTGAGGCAGAGTTAATTAAGTTAAATTCAAGTCAACCGTCTGACGCGCTAATGACTTCCAACAAGTCTCCAACTATTAGGTGCGCCATAATCATTTCTTGTTTCATTAATATATTATTCCGCATTCATGTAGAAATGGTAATTTGGTTGCAGGTGTGTGATATATTTGGCATTTAAACATTAATTAACATCTGGATCGACTACTTTGTATCAACGATTCCACTCACTAACCACTACGTACGGATTGTATTTTTGGAGTGCTTGTAACTCGACTTTATGAATCAATTTGTAATTATAACATGGATTCTCTTTGAGCATTAAGTTGCAACTGGACCTTCGAAGCGAATTTATTGTAAATGCAATTTTTTATCTAATGAACGTATTTTTTGTTTTACAGAACGCTGCAGTAGGTCCTCATTCTTATAATCTAAAGATGTGAACATGATAGGCTACGTCTGAATATGAACACAAAAGAATTATGAACAGGAATATAAATATTAATGGCATTAAACATTCATCCAGCATCGGAGCATGTATTTTTTGCACGCAGGCGCAGCGAGCAACAGGTAACCTCCCGGTCGACACCCGGCGCGCTCCCAACGGTACGGACCGTCCTCACACAATAACAACAGGTACAAGTTTAAGCATAATTCTAGCTCAATACATTCACTTATAATCTAAAGCTATTATATTTAGCTATTAAAATGCTAAAGGACTCATAAAATTGATCGATTAGTGTCACCACTCCTCGGAAAAGTGACAAGACGTTATACATAATGAATTAGAGACTACTCACACTTATTCAGTTCAGTTCAGCTTTTGTCCATAAAACACAACGATTTTGTTTAGAGTCCTTTCAAATTTTCGTGGCTGAACGGATGCGTACGCATCTCGTACAAAATCGTTGTTTTCTATGGACAGAAGCTGAACAGAGCTGAATAAGTGTGAGTAGTCCCTTAAACTATCAGGTTTAATGAAGTCTGCTTGTCAAGTGTTGGGTATAAAACTGTAATTCCGATATGAAGTCAAGTGAACCAGTATTATTTTATAGGTAGTGATTACTATGACGTTAAGGTAATAAAGCTGGCGTCAGTAAATACCGATACCTAGTAAGGACATCTGAGACGTGAGCTCATACAATTACACATACGAGGTAACAACTAACTATGAATCAATGCGTTTGTGAATGACTTACATAAACAAACACTAGGTAGGTACATATTGCTAAGACAAACGTCCGAGTGTTACAGTGATCCCAAATAAACTTCTAAATATACATTGATGATTACATCAACACCAGTTTACTTACGACGGGACACAAACATTGATGAACCAAATCTAAATACAACAAAGACAGGAAACTATGAATGATTCAACGTCCACATCCTTAACTCGTAGCAAATCCGTTCAGAAAGCGGAAACTAAAACACGTCGAGATCACAACTGGGTCCCGAGATGCGAACACTTGTACAAAACAAACAAAAAACACAGAGGATTCGTCTTCAGGAGTAGGTTGGCGCAAAGTTGGAACACTTGGACCTCGCTTCGAGGAAACACAATACTCAGGTCGGCAGTCAACAACCGTAGCTTAGTTTTACGGTCTGGTTTAGGTGTCGGACTAAGGTATTGCACGTACTTCGATCATGTCGTCTCATGCCGTCGGAGAGCGTTCGAGGCGAGCCCGGCCCTGCGTCCGCGCTATCATTTAAATATAACTTGGGACGCCGCCGTCTGTCGCCGGCTTTATTTTTACACCACTGAGAATATAAATGTGAACAGCCACAACGCACGTTGTCTCACGGGAGACGTTATGGTTCGCGCGCAACACTGAACCACTGGCGGGCAAAACTGAGAGCGATACGTGTCGGCGGTGTGACGCCCACGGCGCGAATGACGGGCGGAGCGCGAGCGGCGTCCCCCTGGGCGCAGGCCCCGCGTCTGCCGCGCCGCCCCGTGCAGTATGCACCGCTGCACAGCCTCCACATGGCTCCGCCAAGATAACGCGAGCACCGAGTCGCGATCGCATACACTCATCAGATACATAAATGCGGCGCGCGCGTTGCAATTCATTGACGCCAACACTGCATTGCCAACAGTTTATTATGTATCTACTTACGAATGTATTAGACGAACTCTGCCTCTGAACGGCCAGCTATTACTCAACACTTACTGTACCGGACGAGGAAAGGATCTCTCAGAACTTCAAATATGATAAGGTAGCCTACATAATAGGAACAAAGAAGCATTGAATAAATTAAACAGGAGACTATATTGATACAACGAAAAGTAAAAACATCATTACGATATAAAAGAACAACGAAGCCGTTCATAATTTAACCGATTCAGAAGTACATAGCTGCTTAACCGTGATAATAGTATACAATTACATACTTTTAGTAGCATGTCTGGAAACCAACATCTGTCGGAATCTTTTTATAGTTTACGAGAAACAGTAATACTCCTACTTCCTCAAGTTATTAGAGAAACGCAAGCAATAAAACCTTATGGAGCTGACTAATTGGAACGCTATTAATCCGTAGCTGTTCATAAGACCAACACATCTTCTATTTTATTTGCCTTTTCTAATTTGAGCTCTTTAATGCCAACTTCCTGAATGGTTTGCGACACTGTTGCTCCAAGTGCACAATCTGTGTAAACGGGTGTAGTCGGTGTGGTCGCATCGTCACACACATTTGGTGATGCGTCGTCGTTATCTGTTTGCAAGAGTACAATGAATCCGCGCCGCGTGTGGCTCACGTGGCCGCTGCACTCGATACACCGCTTCAAATTGCCGCAATCAATATCTGTTGTACGGGCCCACTGCCCACTAATGCATCTCAAGGATGTCCGCAAACATGAGACATGCTAAACTCAGGGGCACGTGTCGATTGCCAAAACGTATGCAAATTACTGTTATGAATTCAAATTATATACCTACGCAAAGAAACGACACTATTGTTCTCCCGTCCCGTCTATGACACCAATTTGCAAATAATCGTAGTTATTAGCCTAATAGGAATCGCGAATGACGTTCTGAATTTCTGATGGCGTGTTTGATCACATTCGGACATAATTTCGTCCCATGCGACAGTTACCGGCGTGGTGAGCAATTTATACTGGTGTTTCTCGTGGGAAATCCCCTGACGACGTTTAAACACGCCATCAGAACCTCATCAACAGCATCGACGTTAAATATAAATCATGTGGCAGTGTCCAAACTATTTTCACGTTTTTACACAGCACTGATTGTTGATATTATGGGAATAGGTCGCTGTCTGTGCAGCGCACGTGCAAAACTAGTTCCTTTAGATTCGGCAAACAGCGCAGAGAGTTTCTGGTATCGGTTAATGTACACGAGAACAAATTGACGTTGTGAGTGCTGCAATTGCAAGTAATCATATAAATCGATTTGTTAAAGATAGGAGTAAAAGGGCAATCGATCAAGATGAATTCGATGTGGAACACCGCATCGCACTCAATCTTATTTTAGATATGAATAAATTCGGGTGCCTTTCCGTCGACCGAATTGGATTAAACGATAAGCATCATATCGAGGAAAGCGCGATATAATGGCATCGTCCACATACGGATGACGAGTAGCGGAAAGGTAATTAAAACAAACAGGGCCGCTGCATATGCAAACGACGCCCCCCAGATATCGGGAAAACAATTCTGTCGTGACTATTGCAAATGGCATTTGGTTCCGATCATGCTGCCGGGGCTAAAGGTCATCATCGCACAACGCGCAGGCGCCGGCGATCTAGCGACCTCTAGGATTATCCAACTCGATCGATAAGGTCCCGAGGGGCATGCGCGGGACGCGCGGCGCGTGATACGGGCCAAAGAACATAATTTATTCGGCGGCAGAGTGGCGCGCCTCGGAGGTGCCGCGCCTGCTCCCCACCCCGCGCATCTCCTGGCTCCTTTCGAAACAGGATCCCGTCACTATTTTTTGTGGCCTGGGGATTAAGGAGTATCGGGCTTAAACGCAGGTTACGTAATAGTTTTTACACACCCTTAATCTTCCACGGCCTTAGGACGAGGTCGTATTTTACAAAATGTTATTTTCTTGCGTACAGGATGGAGGACATATTTTACGAGCTTAACGTGTTTGAACAGCACCTGTTGACGACCCATTTGCACGATAAGAGCGCGACAGCGACAATATTTGCGCGTGCGCATGTCACTCGGTTGCGATCAGTTACTTCAATCAATGAGTCCACTACATTGTAGAAAATAAATACATAAGCGGCAAATAAATAATAATGGACTTTTCACATTAACTCATAATCATCCAGTTGATCACGTTTTGTCGTTCACAGAACTGTTATGCCATATACCAACAGGGCCCACGCAAGAATGCCAAATATGCATATTTTCTCCGCATCTATAAAGCGTTTGTGTTTTTTGTCATCATTAACATATTCGTGACCATTGATACTGGCTGTGAAACAATTTCTAAATTGTTGGCAACATGGAAACCACCACTAGTTCTCAAGACAGAGTCGCGCAGTTCATTGGATCTGTGATAAAGTTGACAGTAGATCAATATTTACATAAAATCCATGCGAGTGTGAGCTGTTATCTGGTTACCTGACGTGAGAATTACTGTGTATATTCTTTATCTCCTTTGACAACTAACTCAAGTTTATTAACCTCCTGTGTCGTGAGATAACATGCAAAATTAACATCTACAATTCAATATTTCTTCTCCCAATGTGCATTTTATTTGGTTCACAGTATTTAAGGCGCGCGTGGAACACAACCCTACCTCTCGTGTGCCGCCTCCCTCTTCGCGAGCATTACTGCTTCGCAGAAGGAGGTGACGGCTTCCCACGAACTGTCGCTGCATACCATGGCTTGGACCATGGCTGGACACGAGAGATCGCCGCCGCCGATCGCCTCCACGAGGACACGGTGGCACTAAGCCCAAGCCGGGCAGACCTCCACCGTATGTTCCACCGTGTCGGTGGCCACCAGGCGATCTACGCAGTAGTAACACCCTGACGTTTCCTCCGCCTTATTCGAAACAGGAACCTCCCGAAACAACCGTGTCCGGTGAGGACCTGCGTCAAGCGGAAGGTGAAGACGCCGTGCCGCCTCTCAATCCACTCCTCAAAGAGGGGACTTACCGCCGCCATCGTGGCGTACCCAGCACTGGGTTTCGACAATCGCTCTCTTCATGTCGCCATGAGATCCCGCCGGAGCTCTGTCCACTGTGCCGCGATTTCTCGCGTCAGCGGAGTTACGTCCCGGCGTTTTGCCTTGGTCCTCGCGCACACATGGGAGTGGCGCGAGGACCTTTTCCTCCCGATCCCTGTGGGACACCGCCCGACATCTCGCGGAAACCAAACTGGCTCTCCGCCAAATCTGGCCCACCCGCACCAACCGCCCGGCGCACACTGGTCCCAAATTAAAAAAAAGTGGACATTGATAGTAGACCGCTGATATTTTTTTTTATTGTTGATACAATGATAACAGATAAGGCAAAAAAATATTATTGTCCTACTTCAAATACTTTTCTGTAAAAAAAATATTTCTTTTTTTTTTGTATGGGAGCGATTACATTTTACTCAATTTCTCAAAAACTTTAAGCGATGTCGAGATGGCAATCACATATGCTAGAAAACTAATAATTCTGAGTATTTGGCTCGAAGAAACTTATTGCTTATCTCTGCGTACTTTCGAGATAATAGTGACTGAAAATAACATTTTTTTTTAATGTTAATTTTTTGCTTTTTTTAAATCATAGCCTTACTTTAGCACATAATTATAATGTATGCGTAATGTCAAATAAGTAAAAAGAGACTTCTCTGTAAAAGAGGTTATGGGGGCTCACTAATGACTGAAAAGCTATGACCTTTCTGAAGGAGTACTTTCATCAGTTCTAAAAAACAATCAAAATGAAGACATATTAAGCTGCAAACATAAAGTTGAATATGTTCACAAACGATTCTGAAAAAATATTATGGTGAAAGATTAATATTTGGGTCTATATTCTCTTGAGAAATCTCTATTTTCTCGTTTTCCAACGAAAGCAATTCATTGTTCAAGATCAAAGCACTAGCCTCTGGAAACAACTGTTTATGTAAACGAGCAAACTTTGGTTTGATATGGCTGATGTAAGGATCTGAGCTAATTAGAAAGCTGTGGATAATGTCTAAATTAGTCTGAACTCTACCGATTTTTCTTGTATGTGCCATTCTAACATTCCGGAAATCTTTATTCCTCGCTTCGGAAGCTTCTTCGGAAAGCATGCCTATAGGAATAAAGGAGAAATTTTCACAAATATCAGCACCGTGTATCAACAATTTATGGACACTTGAAGGCATGTAATACCATGGATATAAGTTTACATATAGCATTGCTGTTTCTTTACAATATTCCCTAAACAAGTTGGTATTAATAAGTTGACCAGATGAAATTGTTTGTAAAATGACTGCAAATCTCTTGATTAAATCAGGGTGGATACCCGTTATTTCAGCAGATACTTCATAATTTTCAAAAAACCTTCTTGCCGTGTTACCGTCATTGGTTGTACCAAATCCCTGTTTTACTATGTCAATTAACAAACCAGTTCTTTCCCGGAATTCTTCTTGTGTCAAATTCTTTTTAATTTCTTTTAACAATTTATCTTCTTTTCGTGCAGCCCACTTTTTGAAGTCTAAGTTGTACGAAATGTGTAAAATACATTCCATACATCTTATCCACATATGAAGCGAAGACAGACCATATTTATACATATCTTCTCTGATGAGTCTTTTGGATACAAAGTCCAAGTCATTCATTTTGCTAGGTGGGGTATTGCAAATATTACAAACAGCTGCAGAAGAAGTATTGGAAATCACAGTAGAAATTTTCCCATCAATCATAGTCATGTACAAATCATGTTTAATATCAAAATTATCTACAATTGTGGGAACAAGATTACGAATTTCTTCCTCTAAGGATGCACTTTCCTTCTTTATCAATTCATTTGTTTCTTTTGCAAATATAAAGCCAATTGGACGACAATAGTTTGTTGAAGAGGGAGCAGGATTTTGCCACAAGATAGTACCACTCTCTTCTTCCAAACGAAGCGGAACCAAACTAATCATGAAAACTGAAGAATCGTCAATTTTAGTGTCGGAGTGTGACTTTTGTTTATAATTACTTTGAGAAGATGACCCGTCAAAACCCCATTTGCTTATTAGTTTTAGTGATTTTTTGTCGGCAGAGTTGTGCTGAATTGTTTTTAATATCCTATTAGTTGTCAAATCTAGAAGCGATTGAAGTCTTATCTTAGCATCAGATTCAGTTACAGTTATGTCTGACTCTGGAGGATAACAAGTTTTTTTAGCTTCCAGGAGCTTTTGATAGGATGGAAGACCATACATTTTCTCTGAAGCAAGAATAGTTCTTAAATTTCGATATTGCCATTTTGACAAATTTGTTGAGGTGTAAAGCGCTAACGTTTTATCATCTGGTAAACACGGTTTGTCAGTCTTTTTAGCGAATAGTACATCATGTACCATCTCACATTTTTCCTTGTTTTGGCTGAGTTCGTTTAATATAGCTGCTAATTTTGTTTTTTTAGACTCTTTTAATTTGGCACATAAAGCATAAACTAATTCCTCCTCTGTGTGATCTAGAAGTGTTAGAGAACGCCTTTTCTTCTGTTTATCAGATATATCAACAAATGGTTTTTTACTTGTACCATAACTTAATTGATGAGTATCCACTTGCGTTTCGAAATTTGGAATTACTTCCTCGGCAACTTTAAAAATGCTGCTTAAATCGATATTTTGACATTTTGGCCAAACTATTTGGGATTGTAACCAGTCTGAATTTTTGTTAAGAAAGGTCTTTTGAGCTCTACTGGAAGCAGACCATCTTTTTGAGATATTACTTGAAAAATTACGACAAAATAATTTAATATTACTCAAATCTTCGGAAGACAATTCAACACCAATACGTTCAATAAGGGCATTAAATAAAAATTCGACATTTTTAAAACCACCTCCTGATTTAAGAACAACGTATAAGTCTAAGTTGGTGACAAATGCGGACATATTATAATTTTAAGGAAAATTGAAAACAAATTAGAATCAAAGATATCAAAGACAAAGTGACTTTGATTTTAACAAAAAAAATTACGAAAACAAATTCGACGAAAGAAAGACAAACAAAAATTATTTGATTTTAAAATCCAAAGATTCAAAATACAACAATAACAAAACAAACAAACAACAAGCATTTCTTCAAGCGCACAGAAAAAATAAGGACACGTCTTATCGCAACCACATTTAGTTGTACACTGAGTGAGGTGTACGCGCGCGATTCGTGACCGTATTACGTTCGTCATGAGAGGCGGCCATCTTGTTATCCCGGCAAACTCGCGTCGAAGCTCCATTTTGCTGGCCAGCGGACCTATTGCGATATGAGTAAGGCTATGATTAAAAAAAAGCGAACAATTAACATTAAAAAAAATTGTTATTTTCTGTCACTATTATCTCGAAAGTACGCAGAGATAAGCAATAAGTTTTTTCGAGCCAAATACTCAGAATTATTAGTTTTCTAACATATGTGAATGCCATCTCGACATCGCTTAAGGTTTTTGAGAAATTGAGTAAAATGTAATCACTCCCATACAAAAAAAAAAGAAATATTTTTTATAGAGAAAAGTATTTGAAGTAGGACAATAATATTTTTTTGCCTTATCTGTTATCATTATATCAACAATAAAAAAAAATATCAGCGGTCTACTATCAATGTCCACTTTTTTTTAATTTGGGACCAGTGTGCGGCGAGGCGGTCTGCAATTACTCTTTCAAAGAGCTTGCCCACCTCGTCGAGCAGCACGATGGGCCGGTAAGCGGACGGACAGTCCTCATCTACATATGGTAAGGTTCCATTTGAAAAGTTTACAAGGATGCACTAATATTCGAAGTACATTTATTTTCCACTGATAAGTACTTTTTTCATGTACACGTAATTGAGCCGTTGTTCTACAAACAAAGGCAATAAGTGTGTCGAGTATTACCAATCTATAATTGGACAGGTATGTACTTAAGTATTTAAAAAGCTAATCAATATTTATCAACGTTCAATAACGATAAGGGTCGATGCAGAAATAGTTACAAGAATTAAGAACTAGGGCATTACGTGACAAAACCCACGCTCACTCCATGAGCTTTGATTATATTTTCTGCTGACTGGTCTCATTTACATGAATGTTATTTATGGAAGACATACATTGTTATATTATCACTGGGAGTTTCCTCGCTTGGTTCTCGGCCTGGCTATTGAATTTTAAGGCGTCTTAACTAAGATTAATGCAATCACACGCATCTAGGTTTTACTGAAAAGTCTTTTATATTTTTTTCTGAAAACTTCTTTAGCCGCGATGAGCGATTTTTGGTAGAGGCAAAACTTATGGGTTTGCGTCACCGACATGCTTTTCGCGTTGGCAGTACCCATGATTGTCTATTTTAAATTAAAAGCTTTTTATTTAATTTCACTTGTATGTCCTGGAATTTAGCAATATTTCACCCAATTCCATTGAAGATATCGGGGTGAACTATTTGTTTGTTTCATGATATTCACACGAAAAAATTGTTTATTGCGCACCGAATAAATGCAAATATTGCTTTCCACTTTCAGTTATGTTGTTGAGTAAAAAACGTCATATCTCTTTCGTAAGTCGTTGTAAAATACTAAGAAAACACAGTAAAACGCGGAAAATAAAAACAGAATTGCAATTCGTAATGAGTTGGAGGCGGCGTTTGCGCAGCACAATTCTCACTGAGAGATTCAGCATACCAGACCAACTTGAAATTTCAAAGTTTTACAGTTTTGGCTGTAAGGACACTAGTAGACCTAAAGGTTTTTCCTTACACGTGGTGGCAAGTTTTGAGACCTTCATAGAAGTTATCCTAAGCCTTTATTTAGCCTTTAGCCTTTTTTTTTCCTTTATGGAAAAAATAGTGTTCCAGTCGGTTGTCTGCGTAAATACGTCGTATACGTAATTGACGCCACGCGGAGGCGGTCAGTTGACTGCATTAGCATGCTGATGGATCTGCTCTGCATATTCATGCGCACACGCAGATTGCAAGTAATGTCGTTTTCTATGCGCGACCCACTCCATTGATCGACGACCGTTACCCCGAGGTAACGAAGCACTGCTTGGATAATGTACCTGGATCTATACGTTCTATGCATTCACTCATGTAGATATTCCCTGGATATTTACATAGCACCGTCGCAAAATAAACTCGACGATAGCGTAAACGACTTGTAAATATTATCGCGACTATAAAAATGTCATATTCGAGGTTGACGTTGGGTCGTTGGGCCTCGCACCTCGTTTCAGAATGTAGTCGTTTAAAAATAGATGCATGAATAACCGTGTTTTTGTGACAATTGTGCAACTGAGGGCAGAGGTCCGACGCGTTAGAGTGTAAACCGCACGATACCGCGACTCGTTCCATTTGTAAGGAATCTATCAAAACAACAACATATTGGTACAGCATTATCTGTAATGAATGGACACCGTTTGGTCGCGATAGATTACGCGTTTAATTGTCAACATACTGCACATTATTCGATAACGGCTATTGATACTACGATGCCCAGACGTCATTGAGTAAACTTTTCACATTTAACGTTGAACACTCTTCGAAGAGATAGCAGTCCCAAATAATCAAGCCACTTAATAAATTCGGTAGCAAAAATGTTACAGATAGGCTGTAAACTTTTATAAAAACCCAAACACTGCGCAATTTGAGGTCGAATGTAATCTGTTAATCACGTCGTGATAATCTTAATTGTAGGGGCGCGGTCGTTATCAGCGAGGAGAGAACGACACTATCATGTGTCTGCCTAATGCCTATCTTGAGGTGATAAACAATTTATTTTTGTCGGGTGTATCATGCGGAGTGGCGATGGGCGGCGTTGTGCAACCGCCACGTAGAGGTACGTGGCACATGACAAATTGAAACGTTAGACAAATACTGACAAATGTGCACCAGGATGGCAACGACAGCTCTACTTACACTGGAACACAAATACTACGCAGTTGAATTTTGGATACGATAGCGTTTCAATAGATATAGAGAACAAAAGATACATAATTTACTCAGATACAGATAATCTTATCAAAGAGATTACTTTAACGGATTACGAAGTCGACAACGCTCGGAATGAATTGGAAAAACAAATGAAAACAAATGATTTTGACAGTTACAGATGTAATTAATGATCTGTCAATGAACGTTCAGATGGATGAAAAGATTACGATTGAAAGGTACAAATTCGACAGTGGGCGATAGTTGGACAAATAAACCCAAATTGAACGTCATTCAAACTTGAATCAATGTCGCAATTTCATGTTTTGTCTATGACTGACAACAGACAATCATGTTTAATGGCAAGACAAAAACTGTACATGTAGGCGAACCAGTAACACTTAATGAGTATGTAAACGAAACAAACGAAGCATTACATTGAAAAAATTATGAAGCAACGTTTAAATTGTTTAATACAACATTGCATGACAACGCGATACTAGTCAACAAAAGAGGTTTAAAAGCTAAATTGACAGGAATGGCAACATACTATTAAGAACGTGATAAGGAAATAATTGAGCGATACTTTTTGTGAATAGACCCGATTCTATCAACAATGCAGTATGAGTTGTAGTAGCCATGTTTAGAAAGTGTTATTAAGAAACAATTTTTAATAAAACTCAAAATAATTAATGCAGCGTCTCTAGACGAGCTAGATCTGAGTCCAATAAGCGGTTGTGGGCGAGACCTGGCAAGGTTGCATTTGCTAGAGTTGTGTTTAATATGGATCTTATATGTAGATGTATAAGATATATTTTAGTGATCGGGAGTGTACTGCGAGTGTGCCAGATGGACACGGTATGGCACGACAGGTGACGCCCACAGCGAGAAAGTCGTGTCTTGTCGTCGATACATGGCCTCGGGGGTAGCTGAGTTATTAGACTATCGCCGCGACTAGCGCCGAGCCGGCTGTAAGCTAATGAACTGAATAATCTTACTACTAATATAATACGCCCATTAAACAAGGTAGTGGAGTCAAAAATGATCCTGAAGGTACAAAAATCGCAATACTAACAGTCCCCGTATGTATATATTTTGGTCTTGAGGACCAGAACGGTTTGTCGATAATCAAGTCCAATAAATAAAAGGTAATATATCGGTTTTGTTCAATTTCTCATACACCTACGAAGAAAGGGTCACATCAATAAATAACATTTTCGTCGTAACTCACGTGTGAATACATGAACAATTCAGCCTTAACAACTATAGAACTAAAAACTACGCTGAACTAGCAGTTTTAAACCTTACTCCATTGGGTTAAAAGTGCTGTGTGTTAAAATAGTGGAGGATCATTAGTAATGAATGAGTAACGATAAGGTGTCGCGATGCTGCCGATCCGAAATCTTGGTATAAATGCAACCCACAAAATAGTCAAATGCAGAAGATTTTAGACTGGGCGAACGCAAGCTCATCAAAGATAACCTTTACTGAGCTTTTCTTCAAGCAAAGAAGCATATTATTTCATCATAATTTCTAGAGCCCTGTTCAGTATTTAAATAAAACTATTGCTAACAGTGACTTGTTTTGTAGCATACATAGATATGTATCTGTTTTCTCAGTTCTGGGGTTGAGAAAGATACACACGAATCACGACGTCGTGTCACGAATGTCAAAGAATCTGCAAGTGTTGTAAAAAGTCGTACTACTGAGCGCCTTGCCTGTGATGTGCTGGCTCCAGAACCCGCGTGGGCGTATGCAGGCGAACTTTTGACCGGCGCGGTCGCACTGTGTGGCCGGTGTTACGTAACTGTCAGGTTCCTCCAACAAATATGTATTTATTTTATTCTCTCTTTTATGCATTATACATTTCACGTTCTTGGTTTGATATACTGTAGCAAGGTTTATGAAATGAGTTACCAAATCTCGGGTTACAGATTTTATGGATTAAGTGTAATATTAAACAGACTCGGTTGATTTGTAAATAAGTATAGGAAACACATTGTATGCTATATCGTCAGGATGTATATAGCATAAATACCAAAAAAACAGTTTTAGTTGGATCTAAACCCGTTGTGGATGAACCTTGCGGTTTTGTTTAAATGAAAAGGAATGTGATGCTGTTAAATGATACAGCACGTTTTTGTAATATCTCTGTGACAATAATTGTGCGTTTATACGACGCAAGAATTTCTAACATAATTTGTATTATATGTCTCTTTCTTCGCATCGGCTTTAAATACAAAAACTGTGTAAAAGGCAAATTAATAAAATTTATTACAACAAAATAGCTCAAAGTATTCCATAAAAGCTTTACTAATTTGCGTAAAACATAGAACTTAAGACAGGTGCCTCAGTAATCAGCCAGCTACTAGTTACTATAACGGGTAGTAATTACGATTATCATATACCAATCTAAGCGGTCAATAAAGTAAAGCGCGACTCTTAAGTCGTGAGCGTTTTAAATCTCGGCGCGTAGGCGACTTCCGCGACATTAAACGCGGAGACGACATTAACGTCGAACCTACGGTGACACACGACATCCATTACTATTATAATTTCGTATAATGGCTCGTGCAACATCGCCATATAAATTCATGAAATTTTAAACATTTCTCTTTTTTTTTATTTGTTTTTGTTAACTAGGTCTGGCTTATTATAAGATGGTGGCATCAAGAAAGAGGTGTCTTTTATTGTGACTTCTTTCTTCTGTTTCCTCCCTTTCGTAGGTATTTAGAAGTAAGGCCAATCTGAATTTGCGTCGCAATCTGACCACTCGCCAGCCTCGGCCTTTTATATTAAAAGCTTGATTAAATGAAATTAAGTATTAAAATATTCCTATAATCCAACCTGGTATACATAAATGTAAAATAAAACAAGGCTATAAGACACTTCATTTGCTTGGGCGACCAAATGTGTAATACGATATTTTATCACCAGAACGCGACGTACTAACCGGATCGAAGGACAAAAACCTGTTAAGTATGAGCCATATTATTTTGGAGAGTTTTTTACAGCATATAAGCTACTTTTAGACAGGAAGGAGCATACAATAATGATGCTAGTTTGTATAAGTTCATGATTTCCATGAACATAGCTTCGGTGATTGACCATAAGAGAAGAAAATTGCTGACGAAATCATAGTAGTAAACTACATAAATAGACCGTCAAATACTTAGGAGTAAGACGCCATGACAGTTTCTTTATTTTAATGCGGATCACTAAATCTGGTTCCCAACGTTGGTCGCGTTGAATTTGGTTTCGTTAACTAATACTCTGCTTTTTATTGTGAAACTAAACACTGCCTATTGACAGCTGCGGTGTAATCAACCTTGCCTGTTCCAGCTCGTGTAACCGACACTAATGATTAAAAAAACAAAACCTGCGTTACATAAAATAAACAATGCATTACAAATAGTCTTCAGGAACAAGACGACGTAGTTTTAGTCTTCGGCAGAAAACGGCGCAGTTGAGTTCAGCAGGCGGTTCACGACTAGCTTAGTCCCGTTGAATTATTCAGTATTATGATCTCTGCAACCTGTTTGCAACAACAAAACAAAACTACTCGACAATATTCTCAACAAATCGAGACCGGAGAGAATTGAAACGTCAAGATTTCTGTCAAGTCATTGATCATAGGCGCTAAAGCACTGTCATAGAACTAACATTCACGTATTGATACGTGGTCGTATAGCCATTAGACAACCGTGGCGCATCGGATCGGCGTAGAAAGCTCACCCACGCGTGCCGAGAGGTCACCTCCGCCCACACTACCCCTCGATTACTATTGAGAAATAAGAGAACAAGCCTTCGGAGCTGCTCGGAGGTGTTCGTCGGCCAATTACCGTAAATTGATGATTATTGCGAAACAGCGCGGTGGGCGCGCGCCATTAGCGATGCGATCGAGGGCGGATTGAAGACATGACGGATTGCACCAATAAAACGCTAACAATATGATCCACGATCGCCAAGATAACGGAACAAAAAAGTAGGTAGTACATCAAGCTTAATGGATGCGACGAGCTTTTTCTTAAGTTAATATCGAACGGGAAACTGATGATGCATCACTGTCAAATAAAAGTACAGTTCAGTAAAAGCAGTTCAGTAAAATGTAGCTACAAAAATGTCCGTCGGGAAATATGAGTCAATTTTCTTTTTTACGTTGTATCGTGGAAATAGCACGGTTTACAATTTAAATGCCATCAAACCTATTAAATTCGAATCAGCCCAAACTCGAATCGTGACTGCTAACCACGACTTCTGGAGAGCACTTTAACACTTGATATAGGTACCAAACGCAACAACATTGCATTTTTTTCCAAAAATAGAAAGGTGCACATAATTCTGCAAGCGTACCTGTTGAAACACAGCAAAATACGAATTACGAATTATTAAATATTTGTGGATACAAATTGATGCCTATCGCCACATCTGCGATATTTGGCTACAGAGCAAAAAAATAATGAGTGTTATTCAGAAGGTAATTTACAACACGATGAAAGCTCTGACTGACCACGTTCGGTTGCGTTAATACGTGCGATATAATTACGGATGTGAGTATCATCACAATCGCAAATCGGATGCGCTTTCGATCGACACCAGAATTTATAATACGCTTTTGTTCTTATTTAAATTATCTGAGTGTAACAATATTAGTATTCTCACTTCGTCTATTGATGCCCAGATCATTATCTGCCATCGGGAAAGTAGATTTCAGATTTTTAATGAGATAAACATCATGAAGAGAAAATTATATAGTAACGGTAGAGTCGGTCTGATCTACTATTATGGTTTTGATCTAGATTTGTGCAGACGAATGTGCGCTTTTCCTGCTTAGTATTTATAGATCTTGGGGTTCGTTGCTGTTCATTAGCAAATGTTTACAAGTTCCGTTCGTTAAATAGTGTCTAGTTTTACGAGGGCGACTTTCCAGTCGCCACAGGCCTTAGTGGAACCAAATTCAGTCAGCTATTAGTGCAGAGTGTTCTGATAGATGCTGCTGTCTATCAGCTGATTCCTGACGTCAATTACCACACCCAGGGGTGAAGATATGCTCGCTCCTACTAAGACAAGGGAAGCACCCATGATTCCATATTAATCAAACAGAATGACGCAGCATTTATTTTTAACGCGCTATTTAAAAAGAAAACAAGAAATATAGCCCATTACTCATAAATAGAACGAACGTCGATAGTGATAAAAATAAACAAAGTCATTGAGTAACTAGCTAGTATCTGGTAATGCCATATTAGCTTCGATAACGTGGGGTTAAACGTACCATTAACCCTCCCACGGCGATCCATAACACAAAAACAATTAGACCACTGTCGCATTTTTTTATTAATGCCAAAGTCCGGTGAGAAAAAAAAACTGCTAGTTTTTATCAGCTTTTTGTAATTCGACTTAGAGAGTAGAAGCTCTTTCTAGAGATCTATAAGTCTAACGTCAATGTTTAGGATAATTTCCGATTATGAGCGAATATGCTCCCGAAAAATGATGCTGAAACACCTCATTCTATGCATTGTTTACATTAGAAAATCTATGTGAAATATTTAAAGAGTGGTATGTAATGGCCAAATTCAGCTGAAGTTAAATTATGTATTTAATTAGGCATACCTACTGTGGACGTAAAATTTTGTCACAATATTATAGCAACATGTGTTTATAAATCAAACAGAACATACAATATTTTTCTCCAAACATCACATGCTAGTGTATTATAATAATTGGCTGTCAATGATAATATATTGGTGGCCGCCAGCCACCTGACTGACTAATCAAATTAGTTTGCGAAAAAAAACAACTGCCTTAAATTACAACCGGTTCAAAGGTAATATGATACTCGATCTACCCACAAATACGTGTTTAGTGTTTACAGCATAGAAAGAACCATTTTGGAAACATCCTTTAGCAAGTATAGAATTAAAATTATTTAATATACTATATAATATGACGTCTAAATTGATCCTATTTACAGAATAAACAATTTCATTTAATTTAGGAGACAAACAATCTATACAGTTACTAACGTATTATTTTGTTGCATCATATTTATCTGCTGCCAAGTAACTTACAAAGTAAGACGAATAAAACATGCCAAAAGCACAATCGTCAAGAAGGCTTATTTTCTTACTACTTTAGTAGTGTATGAATGAAAATCCAATAGAGCAACTAAGTCCAAAACCAACACTCGATCAATATCGGGGATCTCTCCAAAAATCAAATTCAAGAGATAGACCATAAACCAAACACACCTTATACAAATAAAAACAAGTCAGCTAATCAAAGTACAGCTATAACGAAGTTTCGTGAAGATGAATGAAGCGGTGATCAAGATGTTACTATAGATGTTTATGCAAATGGCCGTGGTCCATTGATGGGGCCCATTGAGAGTATAACGGGCCCCAGACCAGTCTGCAACAGAGCCACCGGTGTGCCGGTTATCAACAAGCGCAAGTACACATATGCATATTGATTATCAATTTAAGATAGACAAAGTTCTCTTGATTGTCTTAAACGACGTTGGGTAATAGAGCAGAATGAGACTGTTTCAAGGAACAAGTGTAGCCGCTATTCAAATTAAGTTCTTAATCGATTGTATTTTAATTTAAGAATCGGTGTTTGTGGATTTTCATTAGGTTATATTGCTTTATCGTTTCTGTCTCGTACGACAATCGACAGAATAGTATCTGCAGTTGAAATGGTTCCTGGTTGTTTCTATACGCCTATTTAACGAACGCTTAATACCAGTTCTAAGAACTAGATGCACGTGAGTCACATGTCCGTCAAAAGTATTCTCTAAAATTATAGTAGAGTAGTACACATCTTATTTAAAACAGGTGTTCACTTGCCGAGACAACTGTTTCCAAAAGCAATAAATGTCTAGCCAAGTTGCAAAAGAAATTAAAGCATGAATTATATTATTTTGATTAGAATACTCTTGTCAATGACCAAAACGAGTTGGGAGAGAAATTGATGATGAAGTTAATATTGCTAGAATCTAAACTAGCAAAAAGTGTTCTGTTTTAGGCATAAGAATATAGAAGTGCAGATTGCAAGAAGTTTTACAAAGAATGTTAGCCCCTTTCCTAAGAGAAACATGATTACAAATATAACCATATAAATTTTCAACATGCCAGTGTGGTATTTAGCAGAACTATTAACGGAAGCCACAGTGAAGACTTGGAAGACAATAAATCACCATCACAATAATGCTTCGCACAATTACGACTCCGAAGACCATTTTAGACAAGTCTCGGACCATGTTAGGTAGAACATTAATTTGTCCAATATTGGGTGTGTTGATTTTAAATTGCTATATACGAAACTAGTTTCGCCAGTCGTGAGTCGTGACCTCTTACTTGTAGACGAGTCGCAACTAGTCGGGATGTGATGGAACTTTCTTTTTGATGAAACGTGTATTTATGACATTGCCAATCCACCTGCAGATAAGCGAAAGAGAGGTCTTTGGAAATCTAGCCTTTTTAAAAGTTAGTAAGTTAAAAATAATTTCTAGTTTAAAAATAACATGAGTATCTCGCCAAGAGCGAGATACTCGATGGAAATATGAAATAGTGTTTGGCATTACTTGATATATGAATAATATGAGCAATGGCGAGCGCGTTTTGGTCAACATTATTGAAACATGTAGAATCAATAACCCTTTGACTTGTCTCAAATATATCAACGAAAAAGCTGTAGTTTTCAAAACGGTTATTGGTTAGATGTCAAAGGCCTTTAAATCACGTTAACAAGATTCCAAAACCCGACGCTTACGATAACTTATAAAGTTTCTACCTGTTATCCGGTAGGTACATAAATCAATTGATTCACGAATGAGAAGTCAATATTTAGATAAATCCACCGGAAACACAAGCAGAAAATAATATATGTAATCTGTTGAAATTTAATAATTGGTGTAGACGTTATTATAGCTATAAATTAAAGTATTATTATTGACTAGAGCAGAAACTTACATCGCATCATCTCTGATTCTAATAGATTTTATATCAATAGATTAGTTAACGGTACAGACGTAAACGTTTTGACTTAATTAAAACGGATACCTATAGCAATACATAATATTCTCAAATAGATCAGACAACCAGTATTATTGTTCGATGACACACATCGAACGCAGATAATGTGCACACCCGAGAACAATCGGATGATATGACTATCATTACACCTATTACGCAAGGAGTCCCTACGACTGCTGCATGCAGGCATAATAGACCATACTACACTTGATTCAAAGGCGAAACAATATTATATAGGAATCGAGTGTATTCAGTATAGAAATGACTTCATAATTTCACTGCGCACACGCACCCATTTGCGGGAGTGTGTGACGTGTGAGCCCACTCACACATGCTCAATATCCGGCCGCGTCTGTGAATGACGCTTACGCATGTTTACTACCGCTCTGTGGCGGCTGTCGATCATTTTGGTACAGTGTTACGTCATCATTCATTACAGTACCAATTTCCACGTCTGTGGGTGCGAGCCAAGCCAATGTTTTTGGCTTAGACCTGCTTGTGCTGCTTAAGTGGATCGTTTTCAGACATTGTCATATCTACGACGCACTTTACCAACAGGTCAAGACCTTTTATTTTTATTCGACGACCCGGTAACATCGCCAATTTAAATATTTATGATTTTGTCAGTGTTGCCTTCGCTATTAAACGTTTATTATTTCGATGTGCCACCGACTTACGGAGATTTTTGAAGAGGAATTAAATTAATTCAAACGCGTCGCTTGAACACTTTTATTCGTGAAGGACAATGTAGTGTTAATAAATTCGAAATAAATTAGCTTAAGTATTTATAGCCCAATACGCTTACCCGATCGTTTAAAGAACTGAATTTAAATGCAAATTGCCTTCTATTACAAAAACATCGAGAGTTCGTGTCTACGAGGCCCTTAAACTTACGTTACTAGAATTTAAATGAAGCCTCCTTCCTGTGGTCAGCGCTGAGCTGATTCTCGACAACCGTTCAGTAGATAGGCACTGCTTTAATTTCGACCACAGGAATGTTAATACAACCATAAAACAACACGTTTGGAGCAACAGTGTTGCATCCTGAGCTATTACGAGTTACATTACTATCGCCTTTATATCGAGAGTAATTTATTTATAGATAATTTTAACTGCTTCCGAGATAAATAATTTAGTCTGCGGTACGTAGACACCATAAATCTTATTGAGTTTCCTTTACGAGTAAATAATAAAACAGTATTATGATCGCATATGTTCTCTTAAATCGCTTGAGTTTTTATGGCTTTTCTTCATGCGTTTTCATTGCAACAAGTTTGCCTTTATCTTGTATGGACACCTTAGATCCTTTATGGTACTAATGCATTTATAAAATGAATTGAGTCAGGTCCCAATTATTTATATCGCGCTTAATTTAGTTATCAAGGTGCTGTCAAACCAATTTCATAACACGATCATTGGATGCGTTCATTGACTCTACGGCGAAGTCGTCTTGCTGTAACATTAAAATTGCAAGCTTATTACAGAAATATTCACGTTCTGAATCGTTAATTACCGCGTGTCAATATCCGTTGATCCTGGACGACTGATTGTTGATTGGAAAGCGGATGACGTCATTCGCTGATGATGTAAACCCTGCTTCCGACGGCTCGTGTCCACCGTCGAACGGAGCCGCTTTAATTTCCTGAAGACCCAAATCTAGTCGTGGGATCGGGGCGGCATTAAGTTTAACTTGTTAATCACCGACAACTTGTTCCGCCGAGTTCTAATTCACTAGACTCGTTCTCACCTAGATATTACTTAATTAAGTGAGTGTTCATTCGTTTTATTAACTGTTTACCCTGTTAAACTGGGTGAACTTTCTTGCCAGTCATCCAAAAACTAAGCTTGATTCCAATTTGTCTATTTCGTTAGAATCATGCAGAGCTAGTCCTCTTGCTGAACTTCGCTAAAAAGGATTGCTTTTTTCAGCTGGTAAGCTAGATGATTTCGCTCTTAAATAATCACTCCATGTAAAAAACTGGTATTCAGCTGCATCCGGTTAGACTGGAAGCCAACCTCAACAGACATGGGAAAGGCTTAGGCAGGTGATGATGAAGCTAGATGGTTTGGCTTTAGATATATTTTTGTCGCCTGGACCTTCTTTATCAAAGAGTGTTACCAAAGAGGGCTAATGATCGTTCGTGGTAACCCAAATTAAACTCATATCCAGAAATGCAAAAACATCAAAGATAATTCAAAGCGGCAGAATTCCAAACAACAAATGCAGCACACTGGTGGTTAGGGTTCTAAGTACAAAGAAAGTTATCCATCATAATATAATGTAGGTGTATTTAGCATTTCTCGCATACCATTTTACAGAATGCTGCGAAATCTTTCCTTCATATCTGCGAGGTGGAAGTGATATGAAGTTTCGAATTAAGTTTTTTCGACGCACGCTATTTCGAAAAACTTTACCAGTGGTACGCCAGTCCGAAAACACGTTGAGTCGAAAACCACTATATCAAATGACGTTGTCGCGAACACGCTCATTCGAAAAACTGTTTGAAAGGCACGCTAGTACGAAAGTCTTGGTATCGAAAACCACTGTGGCGAATACCGAATAGCATATATTCCAGTATGAATTTGTCTGGCGATCGAACTCGCGACCCAGATAAAGCCTTATTTGTATTGGGTTTAGGAAACAAGAGTAATGAGAAGTATTATTTTAAGTTAACTTTTTAATTTCCTCGAGTGTAGTAATCAAAATTATAGGCGGTACTCATTACCACCACCCTTCAATCTTTGGAATTCAACCTTCATTGATTTGTTTTTATTGTTATGATTGCATTATGATAAATAGATATCTACTATAGTACCTATTTGTATTATTATGAGATTATCAAAACGAGAAGCATCCTAAGGATACATAGCTAAATCATAATACGTACTAATATTAATCATTTATGCTTAGTGGTATAGACAACTAGCTCAGTGTCAGTTTTATCATCGTCGCGTACGTAGTTCTTGGTAATCACTGGTCGCGAGTTCGATCTCCAGACAAATTCAGATTGGAATATGCTATTCGCCACTGTGGACTTTGATACAAAGACTACTACTACTACTAGCGTACCATTCAAACAGTTTTTCGAATGAGCGTGCTCGCGATAACGTCATTCGATATAGCAGTTTTCGACTTAATGTGTTTTCGAACTGGCGTACCACTCGTAAAGTTTTTCGATATAGCGTGCGTCGAAATAACGTCATTCGAAACTTCATATTACTCCCCTGCGAGATATGACTCTCGGTCAGGATAACGGTAAACTGCACAGACGAACACTGTGACCGCGCATTATGCGCAGTAAAGTCGCGAACGACCAGCTATCAGGTTTCTGCGTCTTTCAATTACCTTACCTCAATACAATATTGACCCCCATTGACCACTTACAAGATGTTTGCTTAACACTGATGTAAATCTTATTCGATTGTACACCATTTAGTTCAAAATATTACATAAACTACGTGGGAATATACTAAGTGCACAGCACATGCTTGGATTTGGTAGATATACTTGATAAGAGTCTGACTGCTGAGGCTGACCGAGTTCTGCTTGTGTGGGATGGTTCAAAAAGTTCATACAATTATTTACCCACTCAAGACGCAGTGGGAGGATAACTGTGATTTCGGAAAAACGTTTGCTATTTACATTTACTTAAGTTTGACGCAATAAGTACGGGAAACATGTGAAATCATGTGAATAGCTTAGTAAATCTAAAGGTGAAACAGAATCGTGCATACTTAAGGGAGTAGAGACCATGACTCTTTGACAATAACGGATCCCTAATCGTGACTGCTCTGAGCCGGACAAAGTTTGAATTGAACAAAATCAAAGGTTTATTAAACATAAATGGCGGGAAAACGAATAAATTAAACAAGTTATCAAGAGAACTTTTCTAGTTTATTAGTAATTTGCTTTAATTAGTCGTTCAAAGACCAAAGGACAAAAGTTTGTTTTATAACCCGGTAGTGACAGTGATTCAGTAACTTAAGAAATTATGTTAAGGGATGATTATGTGAAGAATTATGTGAAAGGATTTAAAGTGTAATTATATAAACCATCTTCCCACTACACGCTTACATAAAATCCAATCTCCTCTAAGTACCAACGTTAATCAAGCGTGCGATCGGAGTTTGTTTTGGCAAGCACATACCGTTGTGCAATTAGATAAATATAATCATTAATAGTGGTACGTAATCGTCATTTATTATAGTATGAAATGCTGTAAAATTGCAGGTGTTCGGAGCTAGACTGTAGACATAACAGACGGCGACATCCGCGATGCGGTGCCAACGCGAGAGTATTTGCGCGCCGAGCCGTCTCGAACGAAACTATGCGCCCGATATAGGCATTATCTCGAGATCAGGTGGGCTAGACTGAAAATATTGGATGTGCACGCGCCGTTCTAAAAATATGACACACTTTAGAACACACAGTTTTTTTACTGTCGATGACTCCGCGCTTCAAGTATTACTGAGATTTACATTAGTATGATAAATTAAACAGAATAAATTAATATTTGATAAATTTATTGTAATTTGTTTCAAGATATAAATGGAATATCAAGTCAAGCTTTTCCTTTACAAGGTAAGCAAGATTTCAAACCTCGTGTACATATAAATCCAGTATTGACATTCAACCACTTGGAGCTTCGTTCAGCAATGCATAATTAATTTTCTGATGATGAATTTTAATGAAAGGACAGGAAATAGATTTCCGCAGTAAATACCTATATTTCAAAGAATAATTCTTAAATCTACATGCATAATTCTACTAAGGTGCATTCACATCGTTCAAAGGCGAAATTCCGTTGTTAGCGAATGGTAAATTCTATCGAACAAAGGTGAGCTAATGATTACTAGCCGTAAAACCTTACAATACTAATGCAATCGACCGAATGCTGAACATAAAACCCTATACAATATTCCACAAAAGGTACCATTTTACGAGCCGTGTGTGCAGGTACAGCATCCCTGGGCGACGAACATGTGCAACGAAGCTGGAGATTTCGTAGAAAATCTACTTTTTCTCATGGTTCTGACAATAGGACATCGCATCTGGTAGACACGGTGTCGTCAGATTCGACAACTGACAATGGGCCGCACCGTCCGTTTAGAGAACTCTTCGCTCAACACAAAGAACTACCTGCAATATACCTGCGATGCCATTGTATAGATCGGGCTTGGTGCGAATCGTAAATAAAAGGTGCCTTTTAATAACCAGCATAAAACTAAATAAAATAAATATGGAAATATAATAGCTACGTCTACAATAGGTATAGGAAAAGATATTGTAGACATTTATTACGCAGCCGCACGATACAATAGCTCGAGAAAAAACTTACATATTTTATACGAGATTTATAACAAAACTTTATTAGGTTTTGAGGATAAAAATGTACGACACAGGATGTACAAAAAACCTTTTCTCAGAAAAACTAGTAAACCTGCAAAGCAGACATAACATACACATACGATAAAAATAATTGTCTGGTAACTCGAGAATTCGAGATCACGTATGTTCGTAAAGAACATAAAACGTAACGGACACGTAGGCCATCAGGTTAAGGCAGCCATAACAACACCATTACCTAAATCATAACGATCACGGTAATTAGAGCTGCGCTCGCGAGCCATTGACCAGATGACGATGATTTCAGGTAATCAACACACTGACACCTGGAAGACAATGCCTCATTCTATAGTCACAGGAGGCGCAATCACCAACGTTAACGGATACACTGGAACTCATTCCGCAAAGCCAGTCTGCCAATTCGAATTGCGTGGAACAATTTTGACATTCCTTAGGTAAAAATGAAATATAAACTAAAGTCTACGCACGTCCAGAATAACTTAGGAAATTAAATTTGACTGCATTATAGAATAATCCGACGGCAAAACGTATTTTCAATGTAAACTCAAGTCAGTGAATGCAAATTATGGTGCAGATTAGCCAGGGGTTTAGTATTACAATTCACGACGTCGCATACTTTAGACCACTAAACGATCAAGTGACATGACACACACAACTAAACCTAAGCTCCGTCACAACATGAGAAGCGAGATAGAGCAGACGTAATAGGTACACAGAAATAGCCGGGTTTATCTCAAGAAATATGACGATAACCTCGACAAATGTGACATAAAATTATGCAGCCAAGGTGTCGACTAATGACGTTGTTAGAGCTCACAGACACCGATGTGTAGCGATGAAATCGGACTCTTTCATATTCAAGATTTATAGTCAGTCCAATTACATGTTCGAGACGGTACCGAATCTTGATTGATGTAGGACAAAATGATATTCAGTTCGGCTAATGACGTTATGTTTCGTCTGGTGTAGTAGAAAAAAAACTAAGAAATCAAAATTCGGGAGTCGGTCTTAAATGAGCTCATGTCCAAATCTGTTGCAACGAGCAGAACTTTAGTAAGTAGGCGGATCCTTTGATAAACCATTAATTATATTCACACCTTTGTCGACCGCGACTGAGTATTCAGGTGAGGTTTTTTTTTTGTAAAGCGACAGTTCTTGGAAAGATGGCGGCCCGACGGCCGTGTGGCAAACAAAAAGTGGAAGCGCGAGCACGAGTGACTCGGATCTCGACGAATGTTTTAGAGGTCGTGACAAATACAGAATCACAATAAAATAAAAAATATGTTAACGAATCGATTTTTGATAATAATAGCTAATGTGGGACAGCACATTTCCGACTAATTAGAAATCAATAGTTCTGTTTCATTTGAAAGTTTTAATACCAATAAATATAACTGGACGACATGAACTGAGTGTATATATTACGCTATACATGTAGATCAAGCAACAAAATCAAAATTATGAAATAATACTCCCACAAAATGTGCAAAGAATCTCTGGACCTTGTTACTTAGCTCTCAAGAAGTGTGCAAGTGATGACCCTAAAGATCTCACCTCGATAGAACTTTTAAGAATTCCGTGGCGCGTTTTGTAGAACGACAACAAAGACTGAATTCTTTGAACACGTACCACGGACGGGCGGTTAATTCTAACCCTGTCAACTTACTTTTTGTAGCCGCGATGTTTTCTCTGTAAACGAGGCAATTTATTTCACACCAATTTAGTCGACATTTCACATCTAGACGTCTTGGAAATGCGAGGTTTAAAATGTAAAAAAAATCTAGACGGAAACATAGCTTCGAAAAATATGAGAACAATTTGGAGCATTGTGTTTTCGTAATTGCTGAGGTTTGTAAACTTCAAGTTTACCAACCTCAGCAATACACAGCCTACACTGTAACAAGAAATCCGATAAGATTTCTATTAGAACTTCCATTAAACCTTCAGGAATCAATCATCATCATCATAATCTGCCTAGCCTTTTCTGGGGTTGGCTTCCAGTCTAACCGAATGCAGCTAAATACCAGTATTTTACATGGAGCGACTGCCTATCTGACCTCCACAACCCAGTTACTGGGTAATACGATGCCCTTGGTCAGACTTTCGGGGTTCTGACGACCCGTAACGGCTGTCAAAGATCAACTAATGACAGGAATCAATGAACCGAAATAAAAGTAAACATTTTGCAAAGATTGCGCGAACACAAACAAAATGTCAGTAATCATCAATTTCATTGCATTCAATTAATTTGCTTCTCAATATTCTTTGCAGAGTTTCTACGCGTTTTCTATGTTTAATTTGTTTTTAATTCAAATCATCAATCAACCTTAAAGGTAAGTAGAATGCGTATGAGAAAACAACTTAATAATACGGTAGCAATCAAGAAGTTGATTGAGTGCAACTGTACCTAGATATTTCATTGGTTTTCAATTAAAGCTACGTTTAAGTTTTCTTGAGTAGTTTACTAGATTCTGATGCATAAAATACTAATTTTAGAGGGACTGCAAGTTTTTGAGATTCAGGAGAGGACTTATTAAGTCTCTCAAGCATGAGCCCACCGAAAAAAAAAAATTGTTTTTCCCCAAAGAGCAACCCGCCAGATCGCTGCTATAATGAACAATCCAGTTCGCTTCTGCCAAATGCCAACACCACCGGACCTTTGAAAAGTAACAGTGTCCGTTTAAATGGCGCGGCCAAGGCGATATTTAAAAAAAAAAACTACCAAGATTTTGTAAAAATTGTAAAAGTTTATTCCCACAGCCATAAATTTGTCAAAGTTATGGTTAAAAAGTTATAATGGTTTGAACGTGGTCAAGCCATTGAAACGCAGAGAACCCTGCGGCCACGGAGATCTTTAAAAGTAAGCGATGCAGAGACCTGAAATTTAGGTAAATGATAGATTGAATTTGTTAAAATATAGAAAAAATCCTAGGTTTATATTTTAGGAGCTGTAAGACCTTATGTACGTCGTAACATACACATTATTATACATATTATTAGTTGTTCTTTCCAAAAAGTCTCGCTAATACTTACTTTCTTCGATAGATAGTCACGACTTATTTGAACGCAACACCGTACTATAATCGAAACCGAGGATTTTTTTTTGTGTATATTAAAAGTTTTGACAAATTCAAATGGAGGTTTTACAAAAAACTTCAGATCTCTGCGATGCTTTTTCAGCGAGATATCGGCGACTACGTGTTTTTCAGTTTCAATAGCGCGGCCATGGGGTTATAGTCTTACTGCTCCTAAAATATAGACCTAGGATTTTTTTATACATGTATTTTTTTTTTTTACAAATTCAATCTATCATTTACCTAAATTTCAGGTCTCTGCAACGCTTAGTTTAAAATATCTCCGTGGCCGCGCGGTTCTCCGCGTTTCAATGGCGCGGCCACGTTCAAACCCTTATAACTTTTTAACCATAACTTTGACGAATTTATGGTTTTGGGAATCAACTTTTACAAATTTTTACAAAATCTTGGTAGTTTTTTTTTTTAATATCGCCGTGGCCGCGCCGATGAAACTGACACACAGGTGTGTGTCAGTTTCATCGCCAAGCGTATAAAACTGTTCACACCGATCGATTGATAGTTCGCGTCCGCTCGTCTGGTACCTAAGCCGTGTCCATTGACGCGCATCAGGTTCAACGCTCGCAGTAGGCCAGGCTGGCTAGACCCACGCTCGACTAGAGCATGTTAGCCTATACCACGGTAGGCGCTGTGGTCTAGATCCGGGGCCAATCATGACACGCTCTGTCGCCCGCCTCTGAGCTTGCTGCCCGCACCTCTGCTGTTCAGGTACGATCACTGTGTGGCATCAGAGCGGACTCAGGTTTTTTTGGTATATGCTTCTCGCAGGTCAACGAAGGAAGTTGTCGGCTGCCTAACCTTGCTAACGTTGGCCTTGCCCGTGGCTGCTTCAGTAAATTAAGGCCTCCAGCCAGGGCTTAGAACTAAGCGACTACGCGCACCTCCTGTGGGGTACGGACCTCGGCTTAGGGCGTCGCTGGACGAGGGC
Organism: Polymixis lichenea; assembly: GCA_949091785.1. Lineage (NCBI taxonomy): Eukaryota > Metazoa > Arthropoda > Insecta > Lepidoptera > Noctuidae > Polymixis > Polymixis lichenea. Next base: position 21,265,882 of record OX420951.1, on the reverse strand, counting down.
AGCAAGGGACGGGCTGGTTCGGAATGATTATTTTTCAGGGACGAATTTAAAGGCTCCGCAGCGTGGGCTGGCTCGAGCAAGGGTCAAGGCGGACGAGCGGACTCTGCAGAAGTGCTACAAGGTTATAAGGATGTATTTGTTGAACAAGCCGTGCGCCTAATGGGATATTCCATCAGTAAAACATACGAACTTCCATACAACAACCACTTACTTTCATCCCCTACATAACTGCATCAGGATGTGGATTTTACAAGATACATCTATAGTGCTCCTCTTCGCTTTAGAATTAAACAATGTGCAAAATTACATGCTTATAGACCGATTTGGTTGTGCGTCGTCGTCTGTCAGTGAATTTAAGATCGATAAGTAGAAGATAGGTAATTTGATTTTTTGCCGAATGCGTTGATTAATTGAGGAAATGTTTCATTATTAGGTACAGCGCGGTTAGCTGACGTAGAGCTGTACAGCTTATATAGAGCGGTTTCCTAGTAACGCCGTAGACGGAAAACCCTGAGGAAAAGTTGGGAGGGGATGCGACCTAAGCATGATGCTTATGCGAAATATGGTTGACTCAAGATCAGTTTAAAGAATTTCGGCATTGACACACACAAGCCAGACAATAAGATTGTAAGCCAAACAACCATGAGCTCGTAAATACAGCTAAAATTTCACGGTAAATATTTTGGAAGGGGAACTAACAATTCTATTCGTTAACACATTCTAACACTATAGGTCAACCATCACAAATGCCGTAACGCATTCGTGACGGTGGAACTATGAGATGAGAACTGCCAAGAAATAGAAACGCTAGCCTTATGCAGCATGACCGCTCCTTAAAACCGGTACAGAAATGTTGTTCTACGTCTATTAAATCTTTAACAGTTCAATGAGTAGAGGTTGATTTCAATTTAGGTTCACTGCATAATAATACCTCGTGACTTATTTTATGTTATTGAAACGTTAATTAGCTTTTAGATGGACCATCGTAACGTCAGTGTTTGCATGAGTTTTACAGTTATTTTACTTATGTTTATAGTTATCCTGCATATACATATATTGGAGAAAAATATTGTTTATCAATTTGGGATAAAAAATGACTTCGTGAATTTTATGGTTTGTCACAGACATAAAATAATTATTAATCAATCAAATGATGGTTTACGAATATAATTGTTCGGAACTAATCACAGAAATTTAAGGTGAAATGTTAATTGATTGACACATCAATGGAGGCGACCAATTTCGGTTCTGTGATCATACATTGTCAAGAAAGAAAAAAAAACTTGTGAATGAAAGCGTGAGAGACATGAATATAAGTTTTGCCATTTGAGGAAGAAGAACCAAAAACTAAAGGAATCTAATAATTACCTAATCATTATCTGGTAAATTTTATGAGTTTCCTTTCCCTTTAATTCTATTTTTTTTTTGTAGTTACTTCTTAAAATAACTAACAACTTATCATTTATTGTAAATATATATTATACAAATCCTACATTATTTAATTACATACAAAACCAGTCTTACCAACTGTTGTTCTAATCGTGTTTCAATCAGCTTATCTATTCAAATCTGCGTGTCAAAGAACAATACTTGAGGTATTCGTTGAATGGGTCGAATGCCTGAAATAGTTTCGTGAGTGGGCCGGCACGAATCGCCTAGCATGCTGCCTTTCTAACGTCCGCTAAAGGTGACAATATTTGTACCACCTTGAAGATTACATGAATTTTAACATGGCGTAATTTAATCTGATTAGTTGTGACTGTAATCTCTATTGGGGTTGACATGTAGAACTACTTTTCATGTCACGATTATGCATCGAAAGAAGACAGTCCCAAGATGGGAGAAAGCGTCTTCATACATCCAGTTTTCAGACAATCGCAACAATGGCAATACCACAGAGATCAAATCAAATTAATCAACAAGTAATTTCAGGCAAATTGGCAAGCAAACAAAACTGATTTTGAGATCGTGACCATCAATCAAACACAGCACTAGATTCTAAAGGGTAATCCTACAAGACATTATAGCAGTCCAAAGCCTGCTATCGCTAAGCCAATAAAGCAACCACAACGAATTTAACACGGCATAGCTTAAGCTAAATACCTGTCAAGATTAAATAAGATTCCATGCTCATCTCGAAGAAAAAAGGGCAATAAGTGCTTATCCAGCGCGTGTCGTGAGCGGAATGAAGGACGAGTAAGTTAATGATGTTTGTAGGCAAGCTTGAAACTTTGAATTAAATTTATGCATCTCTGCGATTTTTAAATCGAGAAGATTATTACTTTACACTCATTAAGATGGGACCCTCGAGTGCGTATAATGTTATATTGAACCTGTAATGTAAACTGGCGTCTCCAAGTTATTTCTGATATAATAGCTTCTGACATAATCGTTGCATGTAATGTTCTTACTCACCCGCGTGCTGTCGCTATTGCTAGTCTACCGAGCTTAGAGGAAGTGCTCGTGCATTAATTAACAAGCGAGCAGTTCCTTCATTCATAATGAGGAGTTCTTGGATTGACACGGAAATGCTACACGATGAACTTGATTACAATTGTCCCTTGAGAAACTTAGAAGCGAAATAATATTATTTTGATTAGTACTGAAAAACTAGCGTTATCAATTTATTAGAATACGAAGACACTATATAATATCAACCTTAGTTCCTCCAACACGTGTAATGATACCTTGATCAAGACTAAGGACAACTCAATCTTGTCAGACGATACAGGTTGGAATAATTGTAACAATTCACACAAACGTGTTACAATTTGAAAAGGAAACTTCTGAACAAAGCTACAATGGTTATCACGGAAACCCATCACCAGACCAGGCATTCAACTTGTGGTAACAATTGATTACCTATTGGCTGTAAGAAAGCGTGCAGCTTTTTGTCCGAAGTAACACAATCAAACGGTGCCGGTGCCTTCAATCGAGAGAATCGATTTTAAAAAAAACTCGGCCCACTCGAGCGGGAATACCGATTTACCGAACAATGTTATTTACGTATACAACGGTATCTGTGAACCGGACACAATTACTATGTGACTCGCAGCTTTAATCAGATGCATTAGCTTGAAAAAATGCACGCTTATTTGCATGGCATAAAGTTGGCGGAATCTACGGTAACCTCAGCTGGGCACAAATGTCTTTTTTGTTCAAAGATAATTTTTGTGTTGCTCTAAAGTTGTTCACAGAAGAATCTTAACTAAACAGAACGTACCTATATTATCATTTCAGCCGAAAGCCGTCCACTGCTGGACATAGGCCTCCCCCAATAGGGGATAATCGCCACGCTTGGCAGGCGGGTTGGCGATCACAGTATGGTGGTAAAATGCATAGAGAACAATGCTGCCCATTCTCTAGTAAGTCCCTTAGTCGCCTTTTCGACACCCACGGGAAGAAATGGGATAGTGCTATTCTTTTTACCACACAGAAACGTTCCTATAATATATACGGCACAAATTTTCAGGACGATCAGCAAAATACCTACACGTGTGTAAAACCCAGAGAACAATTATTCAAATTCCGCAAAATATCTTTATATGATTTTGTTGATATGACCATATTAACAGAAAATTCAAAGAAAAAAAACTTTTTTAAAAACAAGCTTTTATTAAAAGAACTAAAAGTTACAAATAATTAATTTCAATTATTTAAATAAAAGCGTGTTACATATTGACGGTTGTTTTTTTTTTTCTTTTAACTTTATTTTTAACTTTTTAGTTCGTTTAATAAAAGCTTGTTAACCGACTTCCAAAAGAAGGAGGTTTTCAATTCGTCGGTTTTTTTTTAATGTATGTTGCCCGATTACTCGAAGATGGCTGGACCGATTTGGATATATTTTTTTGTTTGAAAGGGTATACTTCCCAGGTGGTCCCATGATCATCAAGTCAGGATCTGATGATAGGATCCTGGAGAAATAGAGAGAACTCTTCAAATTTTATAGGCACACTTGAAGCAATTTGTGTAGTTTTTGGAAGAGTACTTTCTCGGAGTGGTTCCATTTCAATTTGGTGAAGACCTGATGAAGAACTTCGGAGATAGGCAACGGAACTCCTCAATAAATGATAGCAAATGGACAGGGATTGCTGAAATCTCATGTCTGTCAATTGTTTACGCCAATTAATAACATAACATCACGCCGGTACGCTGTGAAGGGGTAAGCTCATGTGAACCACTAAAAAGTGAAAAATAAAAAACTTTTTTCAAAAAAATAAACAACCGACTTCCAAAAAAACACTAAAAAGTGAAAAATAACTTTAATTTCGGAAGGCGGTGACAGAAAATTAAAATACATATCCAAAGTCACCGACTTCCGAAATTAAAGTTATTTTTCACATTTTAGTGTTTTTTTTGTTTTTAAAAAGTTTGATTTTTTTCTTTTAATTTTATTTTTTACTTTTTAGTATTTATGATGTGGGATTTACTACGGCGTAGTTCGTAGCAGCGTTTTTCCGTTAGGAAGGTCGTAATAATTCGTAGAACCCATACGTGTTGTTTTGAGCACTTCAAGTGTTATGATTCTATGGCCACCTTCCAGCTCCACCATGAGACCCTGGTTACCACATAGGATCAAAGTACTCGTCAATACGAATCAAACGAACCCGAACTCGATGGGGTTGTGTCGTGTCATTGCGAAGTTCCTATGGCCACCTTCCAGCTACATCATCAGATCAGCACCATGTCATCATAATATTGCATTGTCACGCGATTTACACATGTATGCAAAATTTCAGCTCAATCGGTAACCGGGAAGTGGATCAAATTTAATTTGCAAGATTTGATGACAGACATCGGGACAGGTGATACTAAATAAAACCTTGTAAAAAGACTTTGCAATAAACTTAATCAGAAATTATAGTATCTACTATAAATCTTTAAGAATTTGTATTTTCCCGTATTATGATAGGAAAATTTTACACATCTGAGTAAATACCATCACGGACACTGGCGGACGACCAGTTGTCAAACTTATTGTTGAAGGCATAAGGGTGAAAAGTGATCCGTCCCCGTTTGTACCTTATTCTGCTAAGGTCCTAGATACCATTAACAAATTGAGGTTTGTTCATTGCTCCGTCGCTAATACGCCGTCCCTTTTGCTTTGTCTCCTAGATCAGTGGTCGAGTTACATTTGTGCAGTGGTCTATTCAGATTAGCGGCCGACCACAACACACAGCACTGACATTTGACCCTACCCACAGCGCACCTTTCTAATCAGAGTTGGGTAAGGAATGCCCGAGTCTCGACGCTCCTCCAGCGTCATATCACTTTGATCCAAGCAAGCAACATTCATCTTGACAGTGTGTCGTATGTATGCGTCTAGTTGGTGTTACAGCTAATTTATTGCAACTGGATTAAATATAATAGTAGGGGAGGCCAAGCGGGGATTTGGGATTTACTCGAGCGCGGTAGAATAACATAAGGGGGGCAACCTTGCACCTTGTGAAGTACTCCCACCATACCTGAGCCCTTTATATAGTGTCGAACGTCTTGGGCAGCCTATCAGATTAGTAAAAAAAATCGATTGTTAAAAAAACTCGAGCGCGTCAGATTAAGGAAACGTAAGATCCGTCATACTATGACGGAGTTATTATGTATGACCTGTATGTTATGTACGTAGTTTTAATGTCTAACGGCCCGAACATACATTAAAAAAAAAAAAATAAACATGTCGAATTGATAACCTCCTTCTTTTTGAAGACAGGTAAAAAAAGCGTAGATGCCGCAAGGCAATTAGGCCGAGCGCCTTCAGTAAGGCCATGACGTCACAGTGGGCGGACTCGAAAATCTTCGTTTTGAGTGAATTGTCATCGCGTTATGGTCTGTTGTATTTTAACCCGCTCTCAATGCTCTCGAATTTTTTTTTAATTTTCCTATTTTCTACCCCTTCGTACGGCCACCTCCACCATGCAAACCGGCAGATTAATATTTTTTTCGTTATCAGAAACACGTGGGGCACATACACTATTAGAATCTGAAGCGCTTGAGTATTTCATTGTGACTGTTTTTTTTTACATTTTTAAAAACCTGTACACGTTCTCCCCACCAGTAAAGGGTGAACATCTTATAAACTTGTTTCTTTTTAGCATCTGATCTTCACAATCCAATAGGTCCCCACGACGCTCGAGTAAATACCTATTTAGCTTCTGGCCTCTCCTACTATAAAGACGTGGGATAGATTATTGGCGTATTTCTCGTTATATATACTATTCTCAAACGATACCCTGCTGTTTAGAGTTAAAGTCGTTATTTTTATACAGGGCGCCCGGGACACCGATGCGTTAACTGTTAGGTATCAGGAATTCAGAAAATATTCTAGACCCCCTAGAGTATAAAATTTTCGACGCTTATCAAAAAATTACTCTGATGTTTTATGGAACTCTACGCAATATCAACGCTGTCAAAATGTATGGAACAGCGATTTTTTTTTCCAGAATTGTGTTCTGAATCCAGTGGTGACAGTTTGCTCCTCGACGTCCCTTCCAACCTGTATATGGCAACTCCGTATACATATGACATTAAAAAAGGCGACGTGAGGCAGGGCGGTGAATGGCATCCCTAACTTGGCTGTGCTCGCCTCGCAGCTTCGTTCGCTTGCCAATTAACGTACATTAGCCATTAGTACATGCACTGGCTTAACATTCTATCGAGGCAAAAAGTGGGCAGGCCTACTAAGAATTTTTATTTTTCTTTTAATCAGACATATCTTGGAGTTCTCTCAAAAATGTTTACGAGGAAAAAACAACTAATTACATACCATGTTCAACCATGATTATCATAAAGAACGTGCAAGGATAATACCGAGATACGAAAGAATTGTGAAACTAAACCTATGGCGAATCTAGTCGGTATTTCTAGTAAGGTATTTAACTACCAATACGGCGTGTTTCTAGCAACGTTGATAATGTAAATTATGTACTTATTATAAACAAATTTATTAGTTGATTAGTGTACAATTGAATAAATTAATAGATCCGGAACATTAAGTGTTGGCAACTGGTAAAGGTATGGCACCGAAATTTACTGCTAACGGCGGCTAGAACAATTTGTGTCGAAATAATTTAATTGAATACCTTTACTAAAATATAGCTGCTGATAAATGCCCAGTGCCACTGTACATACCTGAAACAATACGAAATAAATAATTAGTAAAAGTATGCATAGTCTGACAAAACTTGGTCCAAATCCATCATCATCATCATAATTTTTGCCAAAAGACGCCCACTGCTGGACTTAGACGTCACTGAAGCGTCGACATTTTTTGCCTATGGACGCAAGACTCTCCAATCCAGACTAACTTAGGCTAACAAAATGTAAACTAGTGAGGATTTTTCGAACACGAAAAGTAGTGGACTAACAAAGCTTGGTCCTAACAACCAGCACACTGGTATCGACATCTCTTTAATGGTAGCTACGTGTCAACGAGCAACCAGGCTGATCTCACGTTCAGATTGTACACCTTATATGGAAGACAAAAGAAAACCCACAGGATGAAGTAAACCCGTCCGTGCTGAGATCACGCACAGCACAGATAACCGGGGCAAACAGTCCGCCTGGGCTCATTGGACTCAACAAACAGACGGCCAACGTGTTTACTGTGCGCTTTACACGTCCACATGGCTAATATTTGAACACAATTTGAAGGCACAACGCTCTCCGTGTGTCAATTAGCCAGCGGACGGAGACAGGGTTAATCCCGCTAAGTATTAAGTTACACAGATTTATGTACGCATAAGAAAAGAGTACAAAATATGAATTAAAATAGAGAAGTACATATACAATGAATTCGTGGATTTATATAAAACAGGCATCGCGGTGCTATGTTAATGCAACCAATCGGGCGAATCTGCACGGGAGCGGCGCGCGCGCACCAAGTTTGCATCTAGATACGGGCACCGCACACCAAGTCGCATTTGCTATTCAGCCGCCGCCGTAGCCGCACGCCCTGGCGCCGACGCTCTTGTTAATCCGCTGTCCATCGCACAATGCCCGCGACAAAAACAAAACATACACACGACCGAACACATGAAATAAGAAATGCAAGGACATATTTTTATAAACCAGATTTAATACAATGGTTGAAGCCTCTCCCGGCTCATGAATATGTGAGAGGACAGGTGTATTCCTTTAAAGTATTATGGTGAAATTTGAAATCACGGTCGAGTTCTATGAAAGACATAATGTGGTCACCAACTCACCACTTCTTAATAAAATATAGATGATAGAGCAAATCTATTGAAGACCTTGGTCATACATTTCAGTAGCATAAATTAACAAGAATGCATCATAAAATACAAGGCAAGAAATAAAGAAAACTAAAGGCGGCGTACTTTTTGAGTTGTCGCAGTGGAAGTGTTGTAATTTTTCTCGCTCCAGCGTACAAATAAAACGCGTTCAAATGGTGCGCGATTGAAATCGGTGCGCCCGCTCGTTTAAATTCCCGACGACAAACCGAGGTGGGAAATGGTAGACGAGAAAAACGAACATCGAACTCACAAAAATGTAGAGAGCAAACCCTTGTAAGAATGTTAGTGACCACACCGACGAGAATTAAGGGGACACGTCCTTATTAAGAGCTCGCTTTGAACCGCTGCCGACCGCGTGCCGTATTACCATATAAAATAAATTAAACGTAGTTTTAGTTTATTAGTTATCTAGCGAAGCCAACAAAGCATTACAAATATGTCATAGCGAAGCACCGAAATGTATGCTATTACAAAATTCATCATCCACCCACCGATGGTAAGTAGATACCAATTCATTGTCTACCAGAAATAGTCGAGTTACAAAATCCCTTGTTATCCTTACATAGAGCGCAATAAACAAGAGACTTAAAAGGCGCTGTCCGAATACGAAAACGGAAAGTAAACAGGAGATTTCCGCACATATGTCGGCTGCGGCTGCCTTCCCAGAAAGGATAAATCTCGCTCTTTTGAGATACCCAACACGCTTAAAGCTTTCTCAGTCGCTGTAGTTTTATTAAGTAATAAATTCAAGTTAAATATAAACGTTAGATTTTCTTCATACGTTATGATCAGTGCGTGAGAGGGCCTGATGCACCGAGGCGGGGGTGTTTTAATAAGCGTCCACCTCGCGTGATTTATCGATAAAAGAATCTCGGGTGTGATACATTGCACCTTGTAAGTATAGCCCCAACGCTTATAGTTCATGATTTATAGATGATGCTCAATAAAAGTATTGGAATCATGTAATAAAACGTTCCTGGTGCACGACTGTTACCAACGCCAACGCCTTCTTGGTTTACGATCAAGAAATATTATTTAAATCGGATTACGGAGCCTTTAACAATTTTATTGTTGAACATTATTGATGTCAGTCCTTCCAAAAACTTTATAGATTCGATCAAGGGTCTCGTTTCGTGTGAACAAATGTTACTAAGCAAGTTTCTATCTTATTGTGTTCGAATCGGCGCGAATTTTGCACTTCCAGCGGCGGAGGCAAATAAAAAACACGACGTTGGGGGGATTGTAAAACATTCGCCTTTAATGCGTTGTCGGTCGACGGCTAAAGTAACATGAATCTGTGGAGCTTTCAACAAGTACATAACATAGCGTGTGCCAGCTTCATTAGCCGACGGTAATGTTACAATGCTACTACTGGCTACAATATCTGCGCATTAACTGGACTTATTAATTTATTATTGTTAGCTTTATTGACTACTCAAACTTATTCAGCTCTATTCAGCCTTTGTCCATAGAAAACAACGATTTTGTATGGAGTTGCTTGCCGCGGTTGAACGGATGCGTACGCATCTCACACAAAATCGTTGTTTTCTATGGACAGAAGCTGAACAGAGCTGAATAAGTGTGTGTAGTCCCTTATTCGTCACGTTTGATTATTTGTTTCACACGGTCTATTCTGACTGCTTACCATAACAAAACGACCTATTATCACTCAACGTCACATACACAGTACATTATAATCGGATTTACTGGATAGCTTCTGAGTGATTCATTTTTTCTGATAATAATCAATTCCATCCATGTTTCTCGGACCTCCATATAAGTAATAGAATTTATTTATACTACTGCATATGTGACTAGTTGCCATAATAGAGAAACTTCTAGGGCTAAATACGCGTTGTCGTCTCCACGGGAGTTTGTCCTGGATTGGGTTGAAACAAAAGTGCACTTTTGTGAGCGCGCGACAGGACAATGGGTATATTGGATTTATACACGTCCCGCAGCGCGGCTACTCTTGTACACTCTATATATTATCGCCTGTATACATAATCCTCTTAAGAATACGTCGGCCGTTTCCTTTTGGCAGCCACGCAAAAATGCATACTTGAATTTATTAGCACTTGTCGATCGTTAAAACACAAACACTAAGATTTGGTTTCCAAATTTCACGAAACCCAGTTACTGTTTGCTTTGCGTTTCTAGAGCAAATATTAGTGATTCGTGACCAAATCATACCCAGCTTAATTTTAAGTCTGCAATGCCGAATGAAAAATGATGTCAAAAAAGCTTGTTTCCTGCTGAGATGTAAATGGCTGCAAATGTTGCAACACCTAATAAAGTCTAATAAATGCATAAACGAATCCATAGAATGCCAGTCGCGACTCATGACGTTACAATCTGTAGAATTAGTGCACAAATTGTAATGCATCAAGCTCACGAAATCGTCCCACGCAAATCCATACAAATTGCAATAATTTAGAATAGCTGCTTGTCACTATTACGCGTAATGCTATGTTTGGTAGCGGTCAGGCTACAGTGTAGGTAGGGTTGCTGTGTCCAAGGGTCTTCATTCCGAAATAAAGTGTAGAATCTATTGAAAAGGTCTTAAAAAGAGTAATGCCATTCCATATTAATCATCATGTACAATAAATTCGGTTTTTTAGAACAATTGATTTTGGCTTTCTTAATCCTGTTTCTAATAATGTGTTGTGTAAACCAATTTTCGTCAGATATGCCAACCCTACCCGCGGCCTGAATCCAGTTACAAATGGGCTAGCACCGAGCAGCGCGCAGTGGCCACATCGGCCAGCAAACGATTGAGAATGGCACCACATCATTACAGGTGAAGGTAATGACAAACCGCCCGCGGCTATCTCCGCACCTCCAACCGATACCCGGGAAACTGCGACGGAAGCCACGAATTAAACACAGCCGTAATTGCGCCGATTTAAACTAATATCTCCAATTTAAATGGTTGTTTTATTCCTTTTCAGTACTAAATAATGACATTCCGGGAGCATATCCTTCGCATATAATTGCTTTTTCGTTAATTTCAACCGAAACCATGCAGGGAATTCGTAACGAAGATTGTAGCCACAATTTATTTTACAGCAAAGTTCTCGTAAACTCTAAGAGTCCAAAATTATTTCTTGTAAACTACCCTATTTGAACATGCAAGGAATTTTCGCATTAATTTGAAGTGTTAGACTTCGCAGTTTGTATCAAATTCAAATCAAATCTTTATTTTAAAAGAGTTTAGTCTACCTATATTCTGTAGTCTGTCGTATAGATGGATAGACATAAAGCGATGCACGGCTACCAGCTACGAGTGGTATCAATTTACAGTAATCTCGGCCCCTAGCGATTTGTATAACATCATTTATCCAGCCCAGCCCGCATTTACAATCATATAAACTTGTATGTAATTGAATGATCGCAGGAAACTGATCGTCCGCCGTCGGCGTCGGGGTGCCTGCATACATCATCATCATCGGAGACAATCTCAATTGATGCTGCTAAATTGGTCACATTTGCTAGTAAATTGAAGTGATTTAATTTATTGGATTTGATTATTCTGTTCCTTCGATTTCCTAGTGGTGAATGATTCAATTCATTTATTTCAATTCTTCTCAATTCAACAGAACGAACGTACTCAGTCACTACTGGGAACCAATGAACTGGAAGAAACTGGTCTACATGTCACACCCTTTTAAGCTCGCTATTGAGTTGAAAAAGTTGTAAAATACATTATTATGCCCATCAAAAGCAACGTAGCATGAATAAATTTTAAGAAACCTGCCTCGGACAATAAATGCTAGTGATAAAACTGAAGAGTCGTAATCATAAAATTGATCCTAGATATAATAAAAGTGGTTTATAGACAAAACGATCGCTTTTGCTAACGATGGTGATAGAGAAACTGATAAACATTATAGACAGTTTAAATCTAAAGTTACTTTTTCATTCGGATTTCATCAGATTTTGTTCAGAAGAGTTGTCCAAGTAACAATCGAATTACCTGGACACGCCACAATTGCGGCGGTAAGTCCCTTCTTTTAGGAGTGGCATGAGAGTTGAGAGGCGGTACGGCGTCCTCACTTTCCGCCTAACGCAGGTCCTCACCGGATACAGTTGTTTCGAGAGGTTCCTGTTTTGGATAAGGCGGGAGGAAACGCCCAGGTGTTTCCACTGCGAAGATCGCCCTGAGGATACGGTGGAGGTCTGCCCGGTTTGGGCGGAGCACCGCCGTGTCCTCGTGGAGGCGATCTCTCGCGTCCGGCCCTGGTCCAGGCTATAGTACGGAGCGAGAGTGTATGGGTAGCCGTCACCTCCTTCTGCGAAGCTGTAATGTTCGCGAAGAGGGAGACGGCGCATGTGAAGGAGTGGCAGTAAATGCGCTCTCACGGCCTTAGTCGCCGCAGGAAACGCCCTGGGCGTTGGGAATCCCAGGCTGATTCCCCCCGGCCACCGTTGTTGCGGGCTTGCGGACGGCGAGTAATGGGTAGCTCGCTGTCCGGTAAGGACCACGCCCCGGTCGAGGGCGCGTTGTGTTCCACGCGCGCCTCAAAGAGATGTCAGCACATACCTGCCAGGGGTGCGGGTTGTTTAAAAGAGATACCGCGGCCCCTGCCACACAGGCAACTGAGGGAACACGGGTGGGTTTTAGTCAGTAAAAGTCTGACACGCCCTGCTCCACCCAGAGCGGGAGAAGTTATTTGATGATTTCGCACCCAAAAAAAAAAACAATCGAATTACCTAACATTATTGTTCAAAATATTCCATAATGAGAATGGCTCTCTCTCTCGTAAATAAGATTTACGAATATGAATTGTAAATGTTTCTCGATCATTTACTTTTATGGTAGCAATTAATGACGATGTTTAATTTGGCCGCGTTATTTCGCGTCAAGTTGATGTTATCAAACATGTTTTCTTACGAATAGTTATGAATCCCTAAACAGTAGGAAAAGGAAAAACAATTTGGTATTTTTGCTATATTTTCCGATGCATTCAGGCTGTTAATATTGAATTATTAGAAACATAAACATTATTTAACTTGTCGTAATAATGATTTTACATTAATACACCCGCGGGCGTTATTAGGAAGTCTTAATTAATTTCCAGTGTAACGTTACCCAATACCTAAACCTCACATAGGCCGCAATGAAACGTCACGCGTGTACACAACATGTGCGCAGACGCATTGACAGTCCAAATCGAAAGCGAGCCGACATTTGGTCAGTCGACACCTCTGACCAAATGATTAATGGATTACGTTAAACGATCTCGTTGAAATTGTGCTCTTTTTTACACATCAGATTTGTATCCGTCAGATGGTTCAGAGACAATGTCTGCCTATTGATGAATAACTAACAGGATTTGACGCTTTGTTCCATTTACAATGCAATATAATCATCTGATATGCCGCGTTCTCCATTTGTTTATTTTAGATATAATGAGGTGAAAACGAGGAAATAAAAGCAAGCTGCTTTTGCGTTTTTTGTTAGTCCACTTATTTGGCTATCTAAATCTTGATGTTTGAATAGTGAAGTAGCAATACGAGATCGAGCCATTTGGGGAAGGTATTATTCGAAAGCTAACCGAGCCGGATGGCCTACCACAGTGAAGTAAACAGTGATTGATGTATGACAAGTTCCACGTTGAACAGATAGCATCTGAACGAGAACGTATCGCCGGAAACTTATCAATCGAGATGGCGTGTATAAAATGACGTGTAAACCACTATTTCCGGCGGAACGCGTTTAGAAGCTCAGCGCGGGCAGTGTCGGTTTCAAAACACGGCATGTCCGAATGGGTCACGATATACAATTACATGATTCGATATGTCATTCAGCCCGTGTATCGATTATATCTCGCGTTGTACAGATCTAGTTTCCCACGGTGACTCAAACGTGATATGCACTATATGGACGATGCATGCGGGAAAAGTCTTGAGGATACAAGAATGTGGAAATGTAAAAGAATATTGGAGTATTGGATCGGAGTTTATAGGAAACTATTCATGCAAAAACTTCTGGGTAGACACGAGTAATAGACGTTAAATCGGTATAGTGAAGAGCCGTAAATAAATCCATAATTTCAAACGTAATCCCCGACATGCTGTTCCAGGATCTACAGGCGGTCCAATGAGGTTCCGATACAGAACTCGACGCCGACATCGAACAAGGAAACTACAACCACTACTCAACAAGAAGTATAGCTACAGAAAATGTTAAAGTTTAATGCAGTCTAAACCCGGAACAAATACCAGCAAACGTACTATTGGTGTGAACATACAATTTTGATTATGCTGGTATAGCGTCGTGTCTCGACATTTGATACGCATTAGCGACGATTGATTTCAGCTCGACTCAGCATGTGAGACGCACAGCGCTTATCTCGCGAAGCAATCGAAGTGTGTATGTGGACCGTGCTTTACATCGACTTGCTAACTTGTGCACGAATTTCTTAGTCCGTTATTTGTGCCTGTAATTTCTATGTCAGTAGTTATGAGAGGTACACTCTAGATTGAATTAAAGATACATGAGTCTTGTCCAACCTTCAATGACGAGGACAAGATTCGACCGTTTTGTGATAATTTCCTAGTACATACCACACTACATGTACTTTGTCTCGCTTATTGAATTTTCAAAATACAATTCAACAATGCTAGAACCCACCTAAAACGTGTTTTGTCAACTATTTAGCAATTCCACTGCCGTGCCCAATATAATGGCGAAAATACATAAATATTTCACGTTCCAATGCCTAATTTCTGCGAAATACTTAAATGTTATAAATGATCATTCGCAAATAGACATCAGTATGAAAACTAGTGTCGTACAAGAAGCGTTGACCTATGAACGTAACTCGAATCAATCTATCATACCACTGCTCGAAACGACGTCTGTCTATCATCTATCTGCAGGCTTAGCATGACGCTTTCTATTTCTACGAAGAATAGACAATGCTTTTTACAAAGTCACATTCGTTTCTCCATTTTTTCCATCGCACCGTAGGTATCCTTCTACAATCAGTCATTTTGTCTTTCGTTTCTAACAATCTTTGTCTAGGTCTTTTTATATGTAGACTGTTTCAGAAGAATATTTCGTCCCGAACTTTCAAAATAACACTGACAGCAAACTTTCTACAGATAGTTCTATCCACGATGACGCACCCCTCTCTGCTCCTTTCCTTTGTTTTTGACCGGTCTCAGACTCAGTACAAGTGTCAGAGTGGGGCGTGTCTTCACGGATTGAACTATCTATACTCGACGACCACAAAGTATATACGATTATCTACAAAATCATGATTCGTTTAGAACGCATAATTGTGATAATTTAATAGAAAGACATAACTATCTTCTAATGTACATAATTTTTAGTTAATAGTCATGTTTATTCTTCCGTCGACAAATCGGTGCTCGTGCTAAGCCTGCTGTTCTTTAAAATCGAATAGTTGTCTCTTGTGAGATCAGATACATCATACATACATCATTCATTATACACACGTTGCACTGAGAAATATTTCTACTCTCGAACAATAAATTACCTAGCAGGTTTACAATAAACATATCTCGAAAGCTAAGTCGTAAGATTCGTCCGTAAGATTTTGTAATAAACAATTTACTGATCTCACGTCTTAGTTCGTTTATGGAAGCTAGAACCGGTCGTGACGTGGTCCTTAAAAGTCCATATCAATAAATAAGTTGGCGACGATAGGCTGGCCGCGGCCGGTACGACTAGGATGGTCCTAGAATACTAGTACGAACAGATGTGACCTCGCTCCACAGGACCAAGTTTACGGGCTCTATCTCTACATAAAGTTTATTTGCTCGTTCGTCATTGTCAGCTAGTAAAACTATATATTATAGAGATTCATAGGTTGTGTGTATGTGCATATTTTGTTGAACATCTAATCAAAAGAAATAAAACGGATGGCGTAATCATAGTTATTAGGGTGCCAGTTATAATATTAATATGGTTTAGTGTTGGCAAAAATGATCATACAGAATTTAATGTGTTTGGCTAATATCTCCGAACACGTGGCTATTAACAAACACCAAATACCGTCGTTTCTTTTCACTGCTACTCGCATAAAACGTCTGAATAACCTGCATGATAAAATACGGCACAAATCCACAAAAAAAAAAACAGACAAGCTCAGTAGCTCATAATTTCCTGTCATAATAAATTGGCCCTTAATTCCAAAATCCATAAGCTTCGTAATATCATCCCACGGGTAAAAAACCCAAAATTCCACGTCAATTCCACGGCTACGGTCTGACGGGAACAACGCGTTACCATTTCGTCCCGTGACCAATCGCTAATCGGCAAACCGAGCCGTTGGCACGACCATCCATCCAACCTTTAAATCATGTTGCAACACTAATTTGCGCACATCGGGCAGATTTACTACAACACCTGAAATATACGTCGATAACTTCACATGTTTCTATTTCAATTACGGAATTCACTTTAGAGTAGTGTGTACTTTGTAGTTTGACAAATCAGGCTTTATGTTGTTCATAGATAAGGACCTAAGAATAATACTGCAATGAATAATGTAACACGATCGCTACACTGCAGCAAGAGCTAGATTTCATTGCAAGATAAAAATAAATCTACACTATCTTAAACTTTTCATGATGTTATGTTTGATAGTTCGGAGAATGTAATAAAATAAATAAAGCAATAAACGTGAACAGGACTCAAATATTAATTTCTACAGTTTTGTCAAAGCAAGACTGATATGACTACGGCAGTAACTTAATGAGATAGCTAGGTTAAGATTAAGTTAACGCTTAGATTTATATCACATCTATATCTTACACTGAAGAAAATCACAGGCCGAATCCAAAGAAATTTTGTATATTATGAACCCCCGAAAAGACAGTATTAAAAAAGTATTTACAAAATCAAAAAACCCTTCCTGAAAAGCGAACTTTAATTAAAAAAGATCGAAACAAGAAACTTGTTTTAAAAGGTTGACTATTAGACTGAATACTGATAAATGATAAATGATAAATGATTTTATTTCTGTAAGTAGGTTTGTACAAACACTTTTACACGTCAATCATATTTTTTTTTAAACTAGATGAAGTCGGCGTTTCCTATCTGACTACTCTGAGAAGAAAGGCCGAAACAAACTCAGAGGTCACAGTCTCTTTTAAAGTCCAGACATAATCTTGGTCTTGGGAGGTATCTTCTTAAATTTAACAATAAAAACCTTTATTGCCTCCGACTGCATGAGATTGCTGATAGTACTGTCATCCTTTTAAAATAAGTTTCTTGCTTCCATCTTTTTAGGGTTCCGTACCCAAAGGGTAAAACAGGACCCTATTACTAAGACTCCGCTGTCCGTCCGTCTGTCTGTCCGTCTGTCACCAGGCTGTATCTCAAGAACCGTGATAATTAGACAGTTGAAATTTTCACAGATGATGTAAGTTTATGTTGCCGCTATAAAAACAAATACAAAAAAAAAACAATAAAATAAATATTTAAGGGGACTCCCATACAACAGACGTGATTTTTTTCCCGTTTTTTATAGATGATGGTACAGAACCCTTCGTGCGCGAGTCCGACTCGCACTTAGCCGGTTTTTAATTAAAGTTCACTTTTTAGGCAGTTTGATTTTGTAAATATTTTTTTTTGTTTCACAGTTTTTAGTTAATATAATTATTTTTGACGTCTCTCGTCTCTCTCTCGGTCTCATTAAGACCTATTTATGAAACCCTTTATTATGATACCCCACTCAGTTTTGAGAAAAAAAGAGTTTTTGAAGACACAATACGGAGCCAAAAATCGGCCTTTTTCAATTTTGATATATCCAGTGTCAATCTCACAATTGAAACGAATCTAACGGCACCTCTCAAGCTGAAACCGATCAAGCCGTTTAGGCTACAGACAGAGCGTGCCAAAGAAATATACATACATACATATATACATACATACACTCGAAAAACATAACCCTTTTTCTGACACAGTCGGGTAAAAACAAAATTATTTATGAAGATCTTACCGACCAAAACGTAGTTCCTGCAGAGATTGTTGCAGAATATCCTCAATTTATGTAACAGATACTGCCATTAATTTAAACAGATCCGATAGCCGAAGCAAATGGGGTGCATAAATTAATTAATAAATTAAGAAAATCATAGGAGGCCAAATTTGTACATTCTAATTTGCAATTTGATACTTATTTTTATAAGTTGCGCTTTCGCAACACCTAAACATAATACAAAAATATTCAAAGCTACTACGTATATAAAAACAAGACACATACAGACGGATTATAAACATCAATAACACTTAAAGGCAGCTTTTAACAAACAATCCAACTTGGTGCCAAGAATTAGCGTGACGGCTACTGACCAAAATCGAGGCATCAATAAATCACCAAACAACCTAACGTGCTCGCCAGTCGCCTTGCCATTACGTATTCTATGCGGAGCGTATTGTAGCGGACCATTCATGAGTCCGCGGTGTACATTACAATTAATTATCAACCAGTGAGCGCGACGCGTCCTGATTTCCAGTTTAATTGGTGCCGTTGAGACAAACGTACGGCTAATATTGTTCACAACGCACAGTTAGTCTGCATCTACACTAATATCGCTCACTATATTATGTACTTTATACTGTTCTCATTTGCCACATATTCCAGGACGTTAATGAAAAAGTATAAAAGTTGACAATCTTCGCTTGCAAGCTTTAATAGCAATTAACCTTTAGTGCAATCGTAAACGTGCTTACAAGCGGTTTCAATACACTGAACATTGTCAACGCATAAAACTTTACTTAAGTGAAACAGAAAGCTTAGCGATGCGACTATCGTTACCTTGTTAGTCCACTATATCTCTAATCGATATCCAAATTAACAACGATAAAATAAAATTAGTTGGCATATAAGGCGATACCATTCATACTGAATCCAAATCATTTTATGGTAGACCATCAAACTGGTTAGCTAATTGCACGAAACGACACCTGAAGTTTAGGCCGTGTAGCAAATTAATTTCAACTCAATTTAAATGCTAATAATTTCGTTGCTGCAGATAAAATCAGACTATTTCTAAGGATGAAAGCGTAGAATATCAAACATATTTTAGTTTTTTATACATTTGCCATAACGAGACCGCCAATCTCATCAGCAGAGCTGAGGATTGAGATCATCTCTTGATATCTCAGACAAGAATGTATACGAAAAACAGGTCATATCTATTTAGAATGCAGCCTACGACTCGGGCATAAAAATATATGAACGAAATGAACGTCTTTTAAATATTATTTATCATGTAAACAACGCGCCGTGTTCCCGTAATGCATTACAAACATTTGGTTCGCGATATTTTCTCGCGGAAGCAACTAAGGGACGGTTTATTATTCTAATAACGGTCTGAAAGCTCGTAAAAGCTTTTTTATTGTAGATACAAATAATGAATCTTCCTTTCCGGCCGTTGAGTACACGCATCCGGAGTGAAGAAATTAGCGACCCTGTAAAATTAACAAAAAACTAATAAGCAAGCTCGTTAGCTTTCAAGTTTTTCTAAAGAGGCACAGATAGCCGAGTTGTAAATGGTTAGAAGATGTAATATTAATCAGAGAGGTAATTAATAAATAGCCATAAAAATGTCACAAGATGAAAGTCTCGCGGCAATGAATCAAAGTGCGGAGCTATTAAGTCCTGCTGGTGGCTGTACCGATGCCGATGAGGGGGGACCGTCGCGTGCGCACCTCGCATCTGTTATAATTCTAAAGATAAACGAATGCAGTCGGACACCCGGCCCTGTTTGCAATGGGACCGCACGACAACGCCGCCGCCGTAGCGTTTCTTCTCAGAGATCGCTGATTCTGAACGTAAAATATGATACAAACTCCGCAATGTAAGCGTAACTAGTTTCTAATTTCAAACTCAGTGCTAAATTGTCCGCAACTTTATATTTACTCAAGCGAGCTTTCAGAACTAGATGTTTAGTGCCAGTATCATAACATTCTTAATACATGCTAAAAGCTATGGAGAGGGAACGCATCAACGTAAAGTGGTCCATATGGATGTTGGCTATCTTATAACATGTGAAAAGAAACAAACAACGCGGGATTGTTGACCACCGGAGTCAGTGATCGTCCATTTATGCGCCTTTGATTGAAATAAACAAACTTGTGCGGACGAACAATAAAGTTTTATGCTGTAATAATGAGTGTCCCCTGCAGGCTCCAATGCCTCCAGCTCGTGCTACCATGTACGGCAACCTAGGTTCTGCTGACTATTTGCACGTTTGAATATTATTTCGAACAAGGGCACCGATTGTATTGGTCGTTTTCGATTACTGTTAATTACTTACGATATTCAACAACAAAGGGTGTGCCATTTGACGCCTACTAATCAGGACCAGTCATATAAGAGGAATTTGTGCACCTGGCTTAAGCAACTGACTATTAAAATGAAAATCTTGTTCTAATAATGGAATAAACTGCGTCTCAGTGCCAATAGTTTTATGCTGGTGCGCGGAATCAAAGAGATTTAAAATAAAAACCTTTATGTGAGGCTATAAAACTCAGCCTTAATTGTCACTAACTTATAGTCCTTTGATGCGTGAAGAATTTTAACTACGCGTGTAACATACATACCAGGAGTAGGCACTCTGGCAGTATAAGTATGTAGCAACAGTTGCAACTTTATGACAGACAAGATTTACACAAAGGAAACAAACAGACTCATTCGTTTATTATCTCGGCCGATGTTTACTGTTGCGTACGATACTAGCGCGCTGCGCGGGCGCCGCTGAGACGCCCGCACGTTTGGATAATTCATAAGGGCACGGGTTTCCACCGAGAGCCGGACCTGGTACCGAGGAAACCACTCTTCCGGGTTGCTGTTTACATTTTATTGTTTAACCAAAAAGGTAACTTTATAAGCTCTGTATAGATTTGTTAAATCGACCAGTTATGTCTTTGTCAGCTAGCTTGCTCTGAGAATTACGCAACCCTTTTGTTCTCTACGGAACCTACCGTTATTACTTATCTAGTTTTATTACAAAACGGTTGCCTTTTTGGAAAGCAGTACCTATAGAACAACAAGTACACCCGAGTTTTCTGGTGGGTGTGGGCTAAACAACAAAGAGGGTATTAACGCTAACAGCGAGCCGTCATTGAAGCGCGAAGTTGAAAATCTGCCCACCTTAATGGTCCATATTGGAATGGAATAAAAACTGGTCGTTTATACATGACGGCGAACCAGGACCGCTGGCGCCGGCGCACGATCGTTTTGTTGTTCGACCCGAGCAAGTGATGGTGGAAAATTATCATATTTCACTATGGCACTCGCGTCTGACTTTTATGAGTTTTGAGGGTCCCAAAATGATCCCAAAGAAATTTATTAATAATTATAATTGAAAATGACCTACAGACATATAAACTCCACAAACCGTTGACAGAAATAATTTTATGAACAACATTTTTATGATCATAGTGATTTTTATGACTAGTTCAACAAAATTCATCTGTAATAAAACGAGGTGCCGGAAATTTATGCTCGTTATTCAAAATTCAAATATTAAAATCATAAATAGCGCTGACCAATCTAATTTGAGATCTGTTACTGGTAACATACTTGGAAGTTGATGGACTTAGATGGAGTGCATTATACAGGATAAATTTTGAACCAGTGCGCAAACTGTAACCATGAATTCACCATATCATTCCAGAACCCCCTAACTTAGACATTTTTCGTCAGTTATACAATAAAAACAGCTGTTTCATAGAAAAGTGCAATACCTACGCGGTCAAAATGTATGGGACAGCTGATTTTTTTTATATCAACAATCAAATCAGCTCAACCTATCGCAGTCCACTCTTTCCCAGGCAGCACCACAACACTCTTTCCTCCGCCTTCCGCATCCAATCTGTCCCAGCCACCTTTTTAAGGTCGTCGGTCCATCTAGCTGGGGCGCGTCCCACACTACGTTTGCCGATACGCGGTCTCCACTCCAGGACTCCTCTGCTCCACCGTCCATCGGTCCTTCGACAAACATGGCCAGCCCACTGCCACTTCAGCTTGCTCACTCTACAAGCTATGCCGGTAACTCCGGTTCTTTTCCGGATAATTTCATTCCTGATTTTATCGTTCAAAGAAACTCCGAGCATAGCCCGCTCCATGGCGCGCTGAGCGACCTTAAATTTGTGCAACCGGCGAAAAATTTATATGCTAGCTAGCGGGTCTAGAATGATATGCTGAATTCATAGTTACAGTTCGCGCACTGGTTAAAATTGTATCTTGTATACGAAGAAGCGTATAACTCAATGATCTGTAAATTGTGCGGAGTAGCGCTAGGCAACAAGGCGCAACGGTAAGAATCATGCATGCGCGCTCAATCCCATAGCACGACACGACTCGCCTCCGAGCCAGCCGGCGACAGAAAAAATCTCACTTGCCTAATAAGGACCTAGTACGTGCATGGACACTACCGTTTACGATTATCTCACGGTCCGCAGATCGGGGTCATGTGAGAACGAAATTGCTGCTTCTGTACTTAATGACCACTTTTAAAATAAATAACCCCAACTTGGAGTCACGGAATCCTTTTGAGTCGTGTACGATGTAAACGATAAGGTTTTTTGCGACGCGCCGAAGGAAACAGTAAAACTAGATGATAATATTTATGTGACATGAGAGCCATAGGAAAACCAGTTGTGGGTACTTCATAAGGAGAATGTGTTTTGAGTCGCTTTAGCACTGTAATTACGTCGAGCACAGACAAATTATATCCTTAGTGAGGACAGTAAGCGGAGTAATTTGTGCATACTATGCGTGGAACAGCTCCAATTATGAACTTTAATTAAAATCGACAACTAAGTATTTACAAAACGTACATTTACAATAACTTTATGTATTCTGCTGACGAATGAATTTCTCATTTATAGGTGGCATTGTAGCAGATTAAACAAACGTGAATAAGCACTGCTTATAAGATTATGCGTGGAAAACCCTTGTTGAATGAAAATAATAAATGCTAGAAACTACGACGATGACGTGGTCAAGGTGAAAATACTGGCGCCGAAGAAATGCGGTAACAAGGTACGCTTGAAAAACAAACTGTAACGTTATGGGATAGAAGTGATTATTTAACTGACTCATTTATAGAAAACAAACGAAATACCAGCAAACGTATTCATATGCGATGGTTGATTCGAAACGAACGTGAAGTTGAACAATCCCAGATTAGGAATTCGGTATAAAGCGGTCCACGGAGTTGAATATCAAGATGGTCCGACCTATAAACGAAAAACGAACCGGTTAGTATTATCGATGGCGAGCCGCGATAGGGGGCGAGGCGCCTGCCCGACGACCACCGCCGGCAGAATAATTGGACACCACAGGACTTCACACCATACACAATGAGCACCTCAAACCCGGTCAGAGCGAGACGGATAAACTCCGTATAAGAACCGTAATTTCACAAATAAATTGTCTCGAAGCACTTGAGTTTCGGAATGGACAAGTCGAATCGACGTTATAAATGGTACAGGAATGGAATTTGAGGACGTGGACGCTTAATCGAAACGTTTTCATCTCGTTATTGCGTGTTTTTGTACAGATAAAGAACTTAGAGCTGTGTATGATATTATTGTGCCCGAGCAAAAATGACGATGACGCGATAATAATGAAAAGGATAAATTTTGAATTTGAAGTGATATAATTATGTGGTGGGTGAATTAGGAGGCATTTAATTTGTTTTGAGAAAAGATACAAGATACAAGACATTTCATCGGTAAGGTTACCAAAAGCGACCAATCACGCATCGTCAAAGGGCGTAATTCATTAGTCAATTATTATCCAGAGAATAAATTTTGAATTTTTGACAGATTTTCCATAGTAGAAATTGTCAGACGTAAATTTTATTCTACGGATAAAAGATATCTGGCTCTGGTAAAATCAGCCCTTAGTAGTAGGTAAGATTTATCTAAAATATGATACGAGTCATTTAAACCCTTCCGGAATTTATAAGCGCAAACCTGATTTCGCAATGAACTTGGCCAATGTAATCATAAGTCAAGTGTATTTAATACGAGAATTCATACTACGAGACATATCAAAACACTGACTCAATAGCTTTGATTAGAGAACAATGTTTTGTCAGTATACGTCTTCAACACTACATGCACGTCTCTCGATGACCCTGAACCAATTCTTTTGGTTAAATAATGATGAATTCATGACCGTAGTTTTTCATTTGCTTCTGCAATAACATACTAGTGTTCAATGAATACCTTTGAATACCTTAATTTTAATTATTCAACCCAAACAGTGATAAGTTCTGCCCTTGTTAATTTTGGAAAAACCGATATCCCAAAATATAATCCTTACCGAAACACATTCATCAATGGAGATGTTTATCTCAACAAGGCCTCAACTATAAACTTGGGACGTATCGTGATCCAATGCTATCATTAAGAGAATTTCATTACGGGTTCGTTCACCCACTAGACGTCGCGGAATTTAGCAGGCGACCGAGTATTTTGGTCCGGCGGATGCTAGTAGGCTTCCTCAGCAGTAAATCCACAAATATATAAATAAACGTTTTCATATTGGCCACTGCATAAAGTTTATGCGGACTTTTACGAGGACTGGCGTCGATAAGGATGCCCTTTGGAGTACTACGATTTATGGTCATTAATAACTGTAGTGACATGAAAACTAAATCATTGTTTTGAGAAATTGTTGAAATCAAATATAATATTAATTTAATATACCGTTGAAAAATGTTCATATCGTTATACTCTGATTTGGTTTTCTAATCATTTACACCTGTACTTGCTGCACACTTATTTCCTCAAAATTCTATCATCATTTTTCCAAATAACGTATTTCATAAAAAAAGGTAGTATACAAGGAGACTTGTGAAAAACGCTACATAAATGCGTCCACGGCACATGCTTATTAGAAAACCTCTGAACCATCCATATCAATTCCATCTAAAAGATATGGCAGGGCTAAATAATAAGTTACAACTGCAAGGCGTTCAGCCAGCTACAATGTTGCAGATATTACTTTCCGTATTTGGAAACAAGATAAAGGCTTTAATAACATTTTGCTTAAAATTCCACTTCTTGAGATGGCCAGTGTTCATAGAAACGTTAATACTTTACAGCGAAACTGTGTAATTCGCGTGAAAGCTGTATTGACTCCGAGAAAGTTATTTTATCCCTATTTATAGAATTTCGCCGAACGCCGCTTTTACTTTTTCGCACAATCTTTCAGACTTATTTTTACATCTATTACATCATTCAATATCGTATGTGATTTTCTCTGTCATTAACATTCAATATAAATATCATATCATGTCACATCCTAAACACTGATATTGACTACAGCCGCCAAAAGGTTCAATTTAAAATTTTTGGCTATTTGGTTTCGGTAAAATCTTGTAACGTGGCAAGAGGCTTTTTAGGGTTCCGTAGTCAAATGGCAAAAAACGGAACCCTTATGTCGTCGTCATGTCTGTCTGTCTGTCCGTCCGTCCGTATGTCACAGCTACTTTTTTTCCGAAACTATAAGAACTATGCTGTTGAAACTTGGTAAGTAGATGTATTCTGTGAAACGCATTAAGATTTTTACACAAAAATAGAAAAAATAAACCATAAATTTTGGGGTTTCCCCATACTTAGAACTGAAGCTCAAAAAATTTGTTTCATCACACCCATACGTGTGGGGTATCTATGGATAGGTCTTCAAAAATTATATTGAGGTTTCTAATTTTATTTTTTTCTAAACTCAATAGTTTGCGCGAGAGACACTTCCAAAGTGGTAAAATGTGCCCCCCTCCCTTTAACTTCTACAATAAGAGAATGATAAAACTAAAAAAAAATATTATGTACATTACCACTTCAGTAAACTTCCACCGAAAATTGGTTTGAACGAGATCTAGTAAGTAGTTTTTTTTAATACGTCATAAATCGTAAACCGCAATTTACCTTTCATTCAATCAACTCAAACATAAAAATTAAAAAACCATTTAATTTCATAACCATAAACCTTATGTATAAACCGTGAACCATTATTACCCGACTGCGCCAGAAGGAGGGTTATGTTTTTCGAGAGTATGTATGAATAATTGTTTGGCACGCTCTGCAGCCTGAATGGCTCGATGGATTTTAGCTTGAGAGGTGTCGTGAGATTCGTATTTACTGAGAGAGTGACACTGGGTATCTCAAAATAAAAAATAACAAAATGGCGGATTTTTTGCGCCAAATTCAAATGTTTGGCACGCTCTGCGGCCTGAACGGCTCGATGGATTTTACTTTGCGAGGTGTCGTTAGATTCGTAATTACTGTGAAAGTGATATCGTAATAAAAAACAAAACGGTAATTTAAAAAACTAGAAACCCGACTGCTCTTCTGAGTATTCATGGAAAAGCCCTAAAACAAGAAAGTCGTTGTACCCGATTGCACTTAGCTTAAGAATCGCCAGTTGCTAAGGCGATGCTTATAAGCAGATAAATTGTAGCAGTTGGGACCCATTCTAGAAATGGAGGCTTAGTGAATTGAGAGCACATACCTATATTACATTGCAGATTACTCCAATCTACTGACTAGACGGCTGACTTTCGTCTTGTTTGAATACTCAGAAAAGCAGTCGGGTTTTTTAGTTTATTAAATTACCGTTTTTTTTTCTAATAATAAATCTGTAATAGGTGCCTAAGTAAATAATCATTATAATTCGCGCGTTACTTGCTGCTACGGAACCCTTCATGGGCGAGTCCGACTCGCACTTGGCCGTTTTTTTTTTTTTTTTTCGATTATCATGTTACCGATCTAGCAGGACTTATGTATGATGAAATTGCCATAAAGAAAGCAGCATGATGCTAATATATGTGCTGGTGATAGCATCATCTGTCCTTCACCAGACTTGAGACCACACATGAATCTTGCTTTATGATACCGAGCAATTCTGCTCGCCTAGTAAAGTTGAGAAGCGTGACTGTAGATACATACTTATCTCAGCAACGCGTGTTTAAACATCTACCATAAACATCAATGTTATTTTAGTGCACCGTTCGTTGGTGCATAACTTTACCATGAACTCTCCCAGAACTTGTCAAAGCAAACCAAACAATATGTACAAAAACGAGCCTCTTGACCAACCAATTTAATGTCGATTAACATAAAGACATCGCGATAAAAACCGCCAAATAAGTCAATAATCGATTTAATTTATCTGTTTCAAAGCGAGCATGAGTTAATAAAAAGGTAGCGTGTGCTGTTTCGCGTGGGAGAAGGACGACGCGTAAGGTGTGCGGGCGCAGACACCCGCTAATTAAAAGGATTTTGTTAGCTGTCAACGTGAGATAAAACCCCGCTTTGATGTCGCCGCTCCGCCGCACTTTAAACGTTGATCGGGGTTATTAAAACTATTTATAGGGAAAAGTTGCTTATTCAGGCTAGACGGACGTAAATCAACGGGATTTACTGATATGGTAATCATTTGGTTTAATGTTTGGGTTGACAGTTTTAGGCTGTCCCGAATTCCCGATTTTTATGTTAGAGGACAAAAACTTTCATCACAATTTTTAAGAAAGATAATATGATAAGTTTTTTGAGCATCATAAACTACGGCTTAGCACTTTGACCATAAAATATGGAGATTGAAGATGGAAAGAGTACACAATTAGGAACGACTAACGAGACGTTATCTTATCATTTGGAGGAAACAATGGCTCGTTTAGCTAACTTTTGCTTAACGATAAGCTTTGTAAGAACAACAAGATTACCTGAAATACCTGAGTTCACCTGACTATGTTAGATGAGTGATCGTTGAAGTTCTAGTAGAATTTCATAGTTACTCATAAAGTTCTAAATAAGTACTGGACTCACATAAAAAAAAACAATCCGCCTTCCTGTTTCCCAACTGTGTTGTAGTCAGCTTCCAGTATAACCGGATGCAGCTAGTAACGTCTACAATCCAGCACTGAGTGACACGATGCCCCGGTAAGACTGTTTTCCCATATGATACTAGCTGACCCAGCAAACGTTGTTTTGCCTTATAAATTATTTAGGGGTGGACTACCCCTAACATTTAGGGGGATGGAAAATAGATGTTGGCCGATTCTCATAGATACCGGATAAGCACAAAAAATTTCATCAAAATCGGTCAAGCCGTTTCGGAGGAGTATGGCAACGAAAACTGTGACACGAGAATTTTATATATTAGATATGACTGTTTTGACATGTACACCCATTTAATACCAACATCTTCAAAGCCTCCGAAAAGTTAGTAGAATCAGTACTCCTACGAGATCATTATATCGGCATCGCAATAACAATTGTCCGCAAACATTCGCCCCAGCCGTTCCATGCTTCGATTAGAGCAGCATTCGTCTCAATTGACGCCCATTTCCTACGATATGCACAATTTGCAAATGTGCGTCATTGGTGTCACATATCTTATGTACATGGCCTGCTCACATGAACTATTCATTGGTAGTATTGTCTGTGATTGTTTCCTTCGTACATATGTTTCGTTCGGATTACACTAGGCCAAGTTCCAATGACAACGCAAACTATCGCGCGCTTCAGATGTGCGCTTCAAGAGCTCCTTCTACAGTCAAACAAATGTCAACATGATGACATGATTGTTCGTCAAATCACTAAGGTCCTTATGTTCTGAGTTGAGCTGCACAATTGCTGACAAATACATGCACTGACTGGACAGGTCCACTCAATCTGTATGGTTCTTTCCTCGAAAGACCATTTCAGACAAAAATCTACATATTCTTCACATGATCTGACCAAGATTATGTCTGGACTTAAACGAGACTGTTAACTCTGAGTTTATTTCGGCCTTTTTTCTCAGAGTAATCAAAAAGAAAACGTCTACCCTCATCCAGTTTTTTAAATATGATTGACGTGTAAGTGTTTGCACAAACCTACTTACAGAAATGAAATCATTTATCATTTATGAGCGATTTGAACGAGCGAAAAAGTTCGTTGACGCTCGGTTTGAAAACTAGGTGGTCACGATTTCTACATGATGTCAGATGAAAAAAACTACACCTAATTTCATATGCGCTTTGTCTTCATTATATTCATATTTGTTTTCTAGTTTTTGATTATCGATCAGCTGACTATTGATTTTGCATTTTTTTTTAAACTTCGACACATGTTCTTTGGAGAAAGTTGTTCTATTTCACGGGTACTATCACCCTGAAAAATTTAAACGGTGACTAAAAATCACCTTGAATGTGTGACATAATTATGGGCTGGTGTGTTAAAATGTTGGTGTGGAGATAAACAGTAGGAATAATTGGTTCACCATTGTTGTCAAGAACATGCAGTAATAAATGAGAACCTTATTGGTAAGTAATAAGCTAAGGAAAAACAAACGTGAAACACAACACTGATATTACAGTAGTAGATAGCTTTATAGTACAAAGCTATAAAGCTTAATATCAGTGTATCTATTAACGTAGAAAGTATAAAGTTTATACTTTCTGCGTTAATTATGAAGATAAACACTGTTTCGGTTAATGACATTTTAACACAACAAATAATATGTTTAATGACTTTCCGGGCCGCGCAGCGACCGGTCCCGAGTCTACGACCACAATAGACCTCTAACGAAAGGATTAGGTCCGGTGTCGGATTTTGTTAATGAGACCCCTTTGTGGCTCTCTTCGCGGACCGACGGAAATCATTTATTAAACCGTAACCAATTGACATTTCCATTTTTTTTTTGTTTATAACGTTCCACAGGTCTGTTTTTAAGCCTTCGCCTACGCTTAAGCATAAGAAACTGGTCACGAACCATCACAGCCAGTTCAAACTACCGTACAGTCGTGTAGGATGCCTATTTAGGTACTCAACTATTTACAACAAGATGAGTGGCCGTTACGAAGTGATAGATTGCGTATTTCTCGTAGCTAATTTAGGTTTAGCGCTAACAAAGAGACGGTTATACAGAACTTTCTTTGAGAATAAGGTCTCCTCCTCAAATACATCGTTTGAGTATGAAGCTACAAAGTATCGGTCAGTTTCTATGAAAAGCACTCCCACACCATGCGGCGTGTATCACTATAATCAATAGGAGCAGACCGGGGCACGGCGCCTGCCGTCAATCAAACTGACTGACATCATATCATTCCTGGGTTCCTTAATAAAACATCTGCTGAGTAAACTTCTCGGATTCAAAGCGGATGATAGTGTTAGTACAAGTTTATTTATATTTTGGAAAAACATGACTGAAGAAAATTTACCCTGATTCATTTGATGGCAGAATATTTTAAACATAGAAATGGGAACATAAAGTACAAAGTAACCCAAGTTGGTACACGTACAAAGCGAATGTTGTTTTGAACGCGGTCAGTGTAGCTGAAGGTGTCCAAATTTTATGAACACATAAACCAGCCTAAACGCTAATAACCAGAACAATAAAACCCATTGAACTACACAATCCAAGAAACAGGAAACCGTAATTGGAAAGAAATACCGATTTATATGCACGAAGTACAGCAACAGGCATTGAATGAGAAAAAAGAAGAAAACACTGCTTTCAATACAGTTTTTGAACAATACGAGTGCGTGTTAGACCCTGCGCTGAGGAGAGGGTCAAACAAAATCATTTTAGTCGGACCACAAGAAATATCACACGTCGTAAATGGAGATGAGACGGTATTATTTACGAGTGGGCTCTCAGACTCAGACGGGATATGGTCGTGTGTAAGCGCACAGCGCGCTTTTGAAGAGGGCTCTAACGAAGTAACCTGGACGTCAATCAAACTTTTGTGTCACTGCGGACAAAGCCGCTCCGGACGGATGATTTTATTTGATAGGAAATGTAAACTAAGCTGATGCGAGAAGGTAGGGTAAAATGTATTGCTCTTAATCAGTGAGTATTGAAAGTCACAATAATAATACTGGCAATTCGAAACCTATCGAAAAATATCTTTGTATTTTCAGCCTGTGAAACGTATTTTGTATAGATTGCTGTTGATAAGAACGAAGAACCTCAATACATTCTTAGCATGATTTTTTTATTAGAGACGAATTAAACTCAAAGTCTGTGCAGTTCTTTGAAGAAACGTTCAGAGATAAAGATCATTTAAGTGATCGTTAAATAACTGTTAGACACGTTTAAAATAGAACGACAGACTTTTTATTTCCGGTGCTGATAATAGTAAAAGCTTGTTTTGTAGCAGCCGATAGAAACGATTGTGTCCAAATATTTGAATTTCCAATTCTATGAAAGAAATGCTCATTAGCATAAAGTTTTCGAGATTATAGAATTTCTGTATTAATTTCCAATTACAATATTGAAGGTATTTCCGGCAGTAGACGTATCTAATTCCATGGCGCCTCTTTAATTACCGAAGCTTTAATCTTTTTGCATAATGAATGGCTTAGCCCAAAAAAGCGCGGGTTGTGTTATAAATGGCAAAAAAGCTATAACTTTGATAGCGCCGACGAATGAATAGACCAAGAGACATTAGCAGAATTGATAGTATTTATGATTGTACTAATAAAATTGAATTAATTAAAAGAAAATCTTAAAAACTTTGCGTTTTAGTAACTTATTAGATATTTATGTGAGTATATTATTGTTATTAGATCATGTCTATTCCTGTACTGTGTGAATTGTATTGAAAATATCGTAGATATTGTTGGTTTGATTTGGACTCATTACGTTTTTAAATTATTCTAGAACAGCACCCTAATTGCGTAACTCCCAATTAATCATAATCTATTTCATTTTGACAGTTCAACAATATTCATTGCGTTATTTACGTCGTAGACCAGACTCATTTTTCGAACATATGAAGCAATGGTTTAGCCATCCGTTTCAAAACGAAACAGATTATGATTAATCGTGAGTTACGCAATTAGGGTGCATGATTAGTGAACAAAATTAGTGATTAAAAATAACGATAGTCGTCCTTATTATTACTAAAAATCACACGTAAGATATGTTTACAAATGACTCTTAATCATCACATTTTGTTACCTAAGGAAACCTTCATCATTTTAATGGAACACCTAATGGCAATCACAATTAGGATGAGCCCGCCTCAAACGTCAGCCATTATTCATTGAAAAAAAAAAATTACATATATTTATCCCATTTGAAGCTGTATATTTGTGTAAAAACACGTATTCTTAGGGCGAATATGATTTATATGTTAACTATCTTACATTTGCTATAGGATATTTTTAAAATAAACCTTGAGGCTATAGTAATAAAGGAGTCAGCATTAATTTAATGTGTGTAGTCGAAGGTCGATGCAGGCGCCGAGAAGCCGCGTTTTTTCATGCAGAGATTTAATTTTATTATATCCGAGGTCGGATAGGAATACCAATTGGTTGATGAATACCACAGGTACGGACAGACGGACGGCGATCATATTACGAAATGTATCCATCGAATATATTTCTATGATTGAATTATACCGCTCTTGCGTAAATAACATATGAAGGTAAGTAGGTACACCAAACAATGTGTTTGTAATGTAAGTATTGGGAACTTATAAAAAACCCTAGCTTTTGCCAGCGGCTTCGCCCGCGTAGACGTAAAAATTTATCCCAAGGGAACATAATACCGGGATAAAAAGTATCCTATGTATTTATTAGGGTATGCAGACCCGGTTTTATTTTAAGGAACCGGGATTTTTGGGAACTTCATTTCATTTAATTTATTTCATAAACAACATGACTCTTTATTGCAATTCTGCATACACCGTAATTTAAAACATACGTAATATACACCGTGACATTTTAGTCGTCTTACAACGGCAGCCCACTTCATGTACCCAATGACTGCTATCTACTACCATTGATAAAAAAATATTTTTTTGTACATTTGCATAATCAAAAACATGAAAATATCACTAAGACGCATGACGTAGTTTGAAACACCCTGTTATAGAGATGGAATTAATGATGGAATGTAATGGTAGGTAGGTAGATATCTTCTACCGTTTGCTACGGAAACATTATTAACAGGGAGGGTGTTTCATAAATCTACAGCATTCATTATTTTTCTTTGTATCTATTATCTTAATTAATGGTAACAATGTTTTAATCGCGCCTAGAGGTATGTTATGACGGATACATTGAGTGGACCATCTTTGTAAGACGACTAAAATGTCACGGTGTATATAAAAAAAAAGAGAAAGAACAATGGAGTAACGTAGCATTAATCAGTCTCAATATTATTGATTTGATAAACTAAAATCAACATTTTTTTTTTATTGTAATCGTACATAATTAATCAACAATAGTTTGGAAGTGTTCAATCGACAAATTCTCTACACCAAGTTGACTCTCATTTTAAATTTTTGAAGAAATATAACAAAAATATAACTTTAAACTTCAATTTTGTAAAACATAGATATTCCTCCTTACAACAGTATAAACAAAAATATTCATACTATAACGTAATAAAAATTTGGAATACATGCTTAAACCAAAACCTATTTATATTGGTGAGATACGTATAGAAACAATTTCGGAGAATAAATGAAGAAGTACCTAGGTTATTACCTAGGTACCTCTTCATTTATTCTTTAGAGCCGTTCTGTCCTGCCTATTTAATGATCTCAAAAATATAAGAGCATCCAAACTCTTTTCACTTAAACGTGATCCCCAGCATAAGATTTTTTTTTGTCGGTAATACAAAAACAAAACAGCTGTTACATTCAGCCGTACATTTGACCGCGTAAGTATTGCACTTTTCTATGAAACAACTGATTTTTTTTTTGTAAAACCGACGTAAAATTTCTGCGCTAGGGGTTCTAGAATGATATGCTGAATTCATGGTTACAGTTTGCGCACTGGATAAAAACTTATCCTGTATATTCTAAAGTATCTTTTCTCGAAAGAACCGGGATTTGGTGTTGAAAATCCCGGTTCCTAAAACGACTAAAATTTCCGGGATTCCCCTGTAATTTTGTTTCTGGAATTTCCCGGGACTATTCACTAGTGTTTATCCAGGTTATAAAAGATCTGTGCCAAATTTCATCTAAATCCGTTCAGCCGTTTTTGCGTGATTGAGTAACAAACATCTTGATATCCAAACATACAAACATTCACATTTGTAATATTAGTAGGATAGTAGGATGAAACTTTAAATATAATTATTTATTTATTTATATATATGCTTTATTGTACACCAGAAAATACATGACAAAAACAAAATTAACACTAAAAACATACACAATGGGCGGCCTTATCGCTTTCTGCGATCTCTTCCAGGCAACCTTGGAATGGACAGTGATTGCGTGGACATAAAAATGGGGTTGTCATTGGGGTTGTAATATAAGTTTATTTACTAAAAAAAAACAAAGCATTGTAGTACACGTTAAGAAATGCAGTTATACAAAAATAAGTACTATATCTACAAACGTGGGTAAGCACTGCTCTCCTAGCTAGGTTATGAAAACCTGTGTTAAGGAGAAGCAGCCCGGTCCCCTAAGGAATAATGACGTAAAGACTACATAGTGCTTCTGATTTTACCAATGCATTTTTTTTTATTTCGGGCAAAGATCATTCTTGAATCTGTATTAATCAAAAGACTATGATTTGTTTGGTAACTAAATAATTCGAAACAAGCAATTTCACCCACAATGAAATCAGTGGCCACGTGTTACGTTACTACCCTTGTGTTTACGATAAACGAACACGAGCAACGCAATTAATCCGTAATTAACGTTAGTCGATAACATAATTAATAAACTGGAGTATTAAACTATTTGTAGATAATGCTGGGGTCACGATTACAAACCAAAGTGTTAGTTTCAATTAGTGCATGGTAGGAAGTAGGAACGTGTAGACTTTAATTAATGTTGGTTTCTTAGAACTTTGATAAATTGACGTTTTTTCGTCGGCTCCATGATATCACATCACGCTATGGTATAGTGTTAAGATTGAAGGCATCAAGACTCTAGAAGGTTTTGGTCTGTTAATAGTTCCAAATCACGCTATCATAAACAATTTTAATTACACAACTATTTTCATTTTAATTGGTGCAGTTTTTCCTGCATTGCACAATAGCTACATAACTCAACTAAACAAGAATATAAAGAATAGAAACAGATATAAATAAATTTAGGTAGTCCCAATAATAAATTCTAAAATAGTCTACAGAAACTAAAGATGCACCAAAGTGAGTCTTCTTATAAATATACTAGCTGTGCCCGCGACTTCATCCGCGTGGAACTTAACAAAAAATTAAAATATTCATAAAATAAATAAAATTTCTAAAGTAAAAGTAGCCTTAGTTACTCCTTATTACATCAGCTATCTGCCAGTGAAAGTCCCGTCAAAATCGTTCCAGCCGTTTCAGAGATTAGCCGGAACAAACAGACAGACAGACAGACAGACAGAGACAGACAGAAAAAAATTATAAAAAATGTTATTTTGGTATATGTACCGTGTATACATCCGCATTTAGTAAAAAGCGGTTATTTTAATATTACAAACAGACACTCAAATTTTGTTTATCTGTATGTATAGATAAATAAGCGCATAGTAAGAAGCGCTGGGAACTTGGCAGGTATACAGCAGTGCATTTAGATAATAACAGGGGTAAGTGGCGCAGGCGCAGCTTCGCCCACCGCGCTCCGTCCGCGTGCCGGTAGCAATTAGCGTTTAGACCTATACAATTATTGCTACAAATCGATGTAATTGAACATGGGAACAAAAAATACATCGACCATTTCTAGCGATTCAGTTTCAGACTCTGTTTTTATGAACGGATGTCATATTTATGAATCTTGCGCACTTTCATAAATCGATTTTTAAGTTATTGGTGTTCAATTTCTTTTGGTCGGGTGATTATCGAACAAAACCACTCGTCTTGCGAGCTATCATTAGTTTTAATTAACAAAAATAAAAACAGGTGATTTTGAAGCGATGCCAGAAAAGAATTTAATCAAGAGCGCACATAATCGATTATGAACGGTGCGACAACGAAAATTAAACGACACTTTTGGGTGGACAAAACATGAACGCTATAAATCGGCGTTCCCCGACACAAAAACACGCCCAAAAAGAGTTAAGCGGTCGGGAGATCGTCGAATACAGATTACCGGGCGCAGGTGTTAAATAAAAATAATAAAATTCGACGCGGACCATGTTAAAAAGACGAGTGGAAGCGGCCGCGCGGCGCCGAACGAGGCGTAATTTCGTTCGCAACGCCCGGTCTAACAAAAAACGACGTGTACCATCGAGTTAACCACGAGCCCTGCACATCGCCAATATTCGCCATTCAGAGTCAATGCGCACGCTTCGCCGGCGTCTATTTTAATGCCTTATAAGCGGGGCCGTAACTGCCACGTGCTTTTGACGGCGGGAGACCCTTAAAAGAGCAGATACGATTTAAAACAGCCTGTGACAAAAACGAAAGAGAATCCTTAGCTCGAATAGGTGTTGATACAAAAACAAACTCAACCAAAAGGATCTCAGTACCTACATTCAACTTCAGAATTCGGCTATAGATTCCCGTGGAAAATGGAGGAGTAATCAAGTCACATTAAACATTTACAGGCTCGACTGACAAATTGGCCACTTCCGAGAAGTAAATTCGATGTGAGAGGTAATGCGAAGTAAATAAAATGGTCGACGCAGTGCGCGCTCAAACTGCAATTAGGGGAAGCAATTCCTCTTCGCACGTACGAACAAATTGCAGGCACCAGGGCTGGCCGCTCGACCGCAAAAACTCCAGATAGCACGCACAGAGCAATGCAAGTGACGCTTGAGAGATACCCCTCCGGCGATATTGCATCACTAATCACACACCATTCACGTAATGCTGCGGGAATATAGAAATGCCATCAACAACTCCATTTTGTAGTGGGCAAAAGAAATGTAACTACATCCCAATGATTGAAGGCGTCATTATTAAGAAGGATTTGATACCATTCGTGCGACGCCAACCGCGTCATGCCACAACAAAAACTGTTGAGTACGTAGAGCAATCAACATGACAAAAAATATTTGAACCGCACAAATTCTTAAGAAAACATTTAAATGGCCTCAAGCCCGATTTGTAAACGGAAAGAGGTCATTAAGTAGAGCTTAACGTTTCGAAAGGAATCCATGGGGTAGTACCCGAAATAAATACCATCAAATGTGTCAGTATTATTGGACGTTAAGCCCACGTTTAATTAAGGGCATGGACAGGATGAATAAATAACAGGATTATCGTACCATCGCACATGTGATCCGAGCATCCTTCAACGCGACAAGATTTACGGTTTGTTTTCAGTTATGTAAAACCTTCGTAGGCGTACGGCAGGGTACACCGAACGGCTAACTAATACCAAGGATGTGGACTGAAACTATTACAAGTCTGTGACAAGAGTCTCCACAGATTCAACGCGTAATGGTATTGCAAGGGAAACATTACATGCATTAGTGGAAAGAAACAAGTCAGACACGATTACATAAAGCGATCGATTATTTTCTCGACTAGTTACCGCAAAACTTATTATATTATTATCTTATCCAACCGCGTATAGTAAGTTAGCGCGCGTAGTGGTCGCTCGTGTAACTCGATATTTTGATTCTAGTCGGATAATCTTCTAAACTAATGAACATAATGCTGTGGCAAGGAGATCGGTGCTCACATTACGTTCGACCGTATTATCGCCGCATCTCGTTGATATTTAATTCTCCGACGCCAACGAGGAGTGCAACGCCTACATTATCCGTCCCTGATTTAAATTCATCGATAGCAGCTTGTAAATACTATTTTGAATGTACGCTACATAATATGTTATGAAAGGAAATAGATTCTACAAATGAACTCGGAATCAGCGGGCATTCATTACGTTGCGTGTCACAAGTATTTTTACGTCAACAGATGATGATTTGTTAATACAACATGTTGGGCATTTGGATTATCATTTCTGTTTTGTTTTACAGGTATATAAAGTTTAATATCTCGTGCTCAATACTTCAAAGAACGTTTCAACTCGCCCTGTCAAACAGTACCTCGAAATAGTTCAAGTAGACTAAACCGTCGAATAAGGCGTCCACCGAGTTGAAAGTGTTACCAGTAAGGAAATACATCGGGAATGTGATACATTGTTATAATCCAAACAGCGCTTGTTGTTAAACAAATAGCTCATTTTAGAGGGGTAACGCCCTAGATTGTAAACTGTGTTGTACTTACAACAATACGTTCTTAGTATTTTCCGTTCGGGTCAGCGACTTGTAAACAAACGTGTGCGTGGATTTGTACAGAAATAATATGTACCAAACTCGTGAGAAATTCGTGACGTGCGGTGAGATTAATATGGAAACTTGCTGCATTTCTGTCCTCCAACCATATTTTTTTCGCTTCAACGACCGAGCAATGACATTGTAAAATCTTCTAACGTCTTCAAGTTTATCTGGAGATCAAAACCCGCCCGAAATAGACCATTATGTTAAGGTTTAAGTAATAATACTAAGTGAAAGATGTAACGATAAAGGTGGCATATTAAAGCTATAAATTAATTTCCAAGTGGTAGATTTGAATTATTAGATAGGATATAGTCACAATCCGGGCTGGCTCTTAGCCCCAACAATAGCAATGATTTCCTATTGATACACAGATCGAGCAATCGAGCCATCGATCCGTGCTCTTACATCAATTCATTTTACTGTGTTTGAGCTCCGAAAAAAGCGGTGACTGAGCAAAAGACACGGTGGAACAAAGAAGCAGTCTGATTGTGTGATACAGGCATTATTGAGGTAAGATATAAACTTCTTTCACAGAACTCAATCGATAGTGCGCAAATTCAATTGACATAACAATCGTTACCGATACAAAATTATAAAATATCATTGCAAGCATCTTGATTTGCAATGATAAAGGCACATAAAAGGCAATTGTAATGATTACCGGTGAAGTAATGATGAAGCAAGGCCGTTTTCAATCGTTGATAAATATTACCCAAGCACTGATATATAACTAGCCTAATCAGTTTCTGGAAAACTCACGTATGCAATCAATCAAACAACCAGCTTATAAACCGACTTTAAAAATAGGAGATTCAATTTTACTCTTCTTTTGTTCACTCGACTGCTGTTATCTTGTTCATTTTTGGAGGCAAAATGATTTGCGTTGGTCTCGTCCAAGTTTCTTCTCTATCACATAGTGTCTGGGGTCTACTCCTAAGGGTCCGTAGTTTTGGACGAAGTTATGGGAGATTCCTACTCCGTTGCCGTATCTTCCACGGACATAAGAATAGTTTGGATTCTGAACTAAGAATGATTATGTAATGCAATATGATTTGACAGCCGTCCCTAGGTCCGAAAAAGTTAATTTTCGAGTGTAGGCTTCACTCTAAAGTTTCGAACTACTTACGGACGAGTATCGTCGTTGCTGGAGTTACTGAGAGTTTAGACCCTCTTAATACACTAATGACATTCTCTCTCAACTCCTTTTTTTCTAATTTACCCCAAGGCATTACACCGACAACCGCTCTTTTCGGAGCTCCTTTTCCCGGTGTAAAAATACGAGTAAATCGCTGTTATGATGACCACTTGGAAGGGAATCGGTTTAATACGTGATCGCATCAAGGCGTGTTTCTGATTCGTCACGCCGCATCAGGACATTAAGATGAACAATATTACATTTCTATGTAACAGCTACAAATGTTTTGCTCGTGCATCCAGCTAGCAATAATCTATTCAATTTCAGTTTTTGTTCCAGTTCATGGTCACCTCTTAATTTTTATTTAATCGTATTGTTTTTTGCGGGCCAGATTAATCTTGCTTATTGTTAATGGCCCATATTGTGTGTGAATAATTGACTCACTCACTCACAATGATTTACTGAGCCTGGATGCCAGTTTCGAAAACAGCGTTATAAAGGGTCCGTAGGTGTCTAGGTGGAAAACTCTTAATTATTGTGAGTACATTAAGTGTTGTTGATCTATTCATGAGCTAATACTAGAAATATTCTCAAGACAATGCGTACTTCAATTAATAACAATATGTAAGTACCTACATAATAAACGATTATAAAACACTACGGACTTCAGAAAACGCTTAAGAGAATGTTACATGAAATAAAACATTACATAATGTACAATGTTATTTTATTATATCGTTAGACTGAACGCCTACTGATAGAGGCAGGGGGACGTTTTAATACTCTGAATAACATTTTAGAATCGTCATTTCACGTATTGAATGCAACAATAGAGGTATCAAGACGCTAGTGGGCGGGATATACCGTCATTGTCATCTACAAAGGACGCAGAAAAAAGTTCTGTATAATACAAAAAGTAAATGTATCATACAAATCTGAATATCTGTAATGGAATACGCAAACAACTGGATGACAAATCCGTAACTCCTGATAGGACTTTCTTATGAAAAATAACGCATGATTTTTACTTAGTAAGTCTACAAGAGGGTTGCCTATTATAAGCAATTTATAAGTAGACATTAAAGGCATCGTAATGAGATGAATAGTTGTAGTAATTGCAACCATGAGCCGACGATAACTACGTAGTTTTAAAGATGTAATAATACTTCATTTGATATTGACTTAGAATACGGATTTTATGCGTTAATTTAATACACGAGTAGATAACATCCTAGGGGGGATTTTTATTCGCTTCTTTAATCTTATTTTCAATATAATTGACAGGAAAGTAACACACGCTGGGCGCGCTAGCACTATAAGATTATATCAATTATGTATGTACAGTTACAAGAATCTTTTAAAAGCATATGTTTTACTTTGCTAGTATTATTAGTATGTATATTACATTTTTATTATGAGAACACAAAACTAGGCACAAATTCTCCCATCAACCGCTTCAGCGGTTTTAATTCAGTTCCAATGAAAGACATTTCAATATACTTGTTCCAATACAGGCAATCTCCATAACATTTCTGATTGCTGTGCCGCTTAGAACGTATTAGGTAAAAGGCTACACTCTGAGTTGGATTAACTAAGGCTGAGTACAAGAAACGGCGGTTAATTTATTGACCCGTTCAATATTTATGAAGGCCTTTCCATTTATCGTCATCAGCAGGTTAACGTTTAGGAACAGTCTTGAATATTTCCTGAAATTATTTTACTGAAAGATGAAGGCCAAAATTCGAGGTCATTGAGCTGATTTCTCAAGCTTATTTCGGTGAAGGGGAAAAGCAGTCTCAAGTTCAAATAGCTTAAAGCAACAATAGTCCCATCAGTTTGACGGGCGCATCGCTAGCGCCATTGTCACGAGGTGTCGGGCACCAAATCTCCACAGGGGAAAAACGTAAAAGAAATAACTTGCATCTCCAGTTAGGGTTGGCAACATAAAGGATGGAAATTTCAAACCAGTCGTAAAAATTACATGAATTCAGATCTCAAGTGATGCTGATAAATTTCTATGTGACTACGTGCATTATAAAGAATTTCTCATAAAAAGATAAGCATATCTGACCGGACCCGAAAACATACTAATTTTAATTAGATATGGCGTCACACACACCAAAATTAATTAGAATGAGAACACAAATAGTACAGAAAAGTCAATGTTAATCATTATTCATAGGCTTAAAGTTAACAGCTTAAATTGAACTTTGACACCATTATAATAAATTTCTGTGAGTCACAGAGCAAAATAGCTTTCCATTCATTTGGTGGTCCACAAAAACGTGACAATTTGTTGGAATATTTTGAGGAAAACCACAAATCTAAACTAGAGAACAGGCATGCCATGAACGTTTTATGATTCACGACATTATTTAACATTTATGATCACAACTTTTAATGTTCACATTTTTGAGACAGCCCTACGTGAAGCTGGGGCTATTGTTATTACAAAATGACCCATCTCAATGTCGGACGGTTCTCGGAACCAAGTTATTCGCGGTTGATATTATGTATAACGTAAGCGCCTTTGAGCATTTTATAAAGGCTTATTTCTGACACGTCAGATGAAACATGGCGCATAACGAATGCGTACGCGCATCGACGGGATGAGCCTATAAAGGTGAACCTCTCAGAATGGGATACCAAATTGGTTACAACGATTTATATACGGGTATTAACTCAAATGGTTTACGTACGTATCTAATCTATATGTATGTGATTTTTCTATAATTATTTTCGAGGTGTGAGAAATGATTTTTTATTTAAATTAAGGATGTGATGTTCCCTTAACTGCCGTATCTCTACGTTGAAGTCGTGGTGGGACTTGCGCGCTCCTGGACTCTACACATCTGTACCGGTAGGGTAGAGTTTACTTTGCAGCAGGCGTATGACCAATTCTATCTGTATTCTACTAAGAATAGACAAAGTTCTTCCGATAAAAAGAAGAAGAAGAGATATCACTTTGGATACAACTTCACATCTCTTCAGCCCGAGCACGGGACGACCTGTAGACTCGCGTTTGAATGAGGACAAAGACAGTTATT
Organism: Polymixis lichenea; assembly: GCA_949091785.1. Lineage (NCBI taxonomy): Eukaryota > Metazoa > Arthropoda > Insecta > Lepidoptera > Noctuidae > Polymixis > Polymixis lichenea. The sequence goes on along the minus strand of OX420951.1, from coordinate 21,223,279 downwards.
CTTTTCATAGCAACGGGATGTAGCTAGTGATGTGAAGTGATTTTCTAAATAGTCATTCAATGGGATTACATTAACTTAAGAGTTTGTTGCGCCACTTCTTCTTCCCAGCTAAAGCACAAGGAAGTGGTGAAGGGCGGGCGTTTTGGGGGACTGTCTTATGTAATTTTGACGTTCAAAAAGTGCTGACTCTCAGCCTAGTTTGAATAAATGACTTTTGATTTTGATTTTGTATCGATAATTTCATAATTCTGTAAAAATGTTTCTAACTCAAGCCTCAAAAGCAGAGATAAATTGGTCATCAAGCTTGACATTGTTGACTTTTGCCGACTGAAGAGTAGAAACATTTCTTCTCTTCAATTTTAACATCGCCGTACTTAAGACGGTAGAAATCTTTCTACAATCTGTAAGTTTGTCTATTCTTACGTCGACAAAACCCGTTTCTATGGTAGCCACGCTACGCGTGCTGAAACCTAGGTTGACTTATAACACTGCAGCTGTTTTAAAATATAATTATCATGAAGTTCTATCCTAGCATTTACGGTCTCATGCAGTTCGATCCCGACCTCGTTAATTAAAATCACTGCGAGAAATAACTCCATTTTAATATTATTATGGAAATTCAGTAGTAAATAGTTACAACGGCTATTATATCTAAGCATGTCACTAAAATTAAGTAACCTTAGCACAGAAATACCGTTTTTAAATACATATACAATTAACGTTACCTACATCTAGTTGGGCCGAACATTTCTATAATCTAAAGCATTAAGTAAATGGAATATTCATTCTAAGAGGTGCCCCAATCAGGGCAAAGGCTAAGCTGTTTTATGGAGGTTGGCGCCTCTGAGTAAATTGGTAAGCAATTAATTAAATCAGTTAAATCGATTCGGTGTCTATAAATCAGACATTCTGATAATGTATTATAAAAATACCTAGGTCTCTCAAATGGGTATCTGTATAAAGTTTCGAACAGATCTGCGTCCTGGACTTTACTTAAAAAAGCGTGGAGACGGAACATGCAGGTGCAAACTCGGACTCACAGCTTACACGTGTAGGCGGCCGGCATACAAAGGATTTTTTGGTATTCAATGCTTTGAGATTTTAGAAATCACGTAAAATTTTACTTGTTATCTTGTGTGTAATATTCTTCTCACTTCTTGTCAAAAATGATGACGACACCTTCTTTATCTTCATTCATGTTATTTAGCTTCGGCCACTCTATTTTAGCGTTGTTCTAGTCAAGCAAGTGAATACCTTGTTACTGGAACTACTTTGCGGCTTAATCTAACAGCAAAATAATGCACACCGCATCTTGTGACAATCATTATTTCTAACATAATGCAAAGAGTTTGACCGATTATCTAGGTATAGGCTTTTCTTTTAAGACGTTTTCAATGGTTGCGGAGAGTTTAAATTACGCTCGAAGAGTACCAGTATCTATGCGTCATGGCCTGTCCAGGATAAAACAGCATTACTCTCTGAAACTTTGAAGTAGGTGAGGACTGGGCCAAGAATAGAACCTTTGGGCATACCATTACTACACAATCTTAAGTATTAGATAACAAGAACCGTTTACTTCAATCAGTAGGGATTTCGTAATGCTTTCGTCAGTTAATTTTCAATGTGGCAGTGAATCTGTGATATATAAACTTTTTTACCAATATTTCGTGATTTACTCTGTCGAAAGCCTCTCAGCAGTTCTCGTTATTTTATAATAATGCTGATTGTTCCGATTATTGGACTTTCCTTTTTTAGCAATCTTAAGTCCTACACGATCGGTAGCGGCGTGATCATCGTAATCACTCAAAAATCGAGAATTTTATAAATAGGCAAGGCTTTAGGTAGTCTAGGGTGTTTCCACTGCGTCCGGGTCTTTCCACAGCGTAGATCGCCCCGAGGACACGGTGGAGCATACGGTGGAGGTCTGCCCGGCTTGGGCGGAACACCGCCGTGTCCTCGTGGAGGCAATCGGCGGTGACGATCTCTCGCGTCCGGCCCTGGTCCAGGCCATGGTGCGGAGTGCATGGGTCGCCGTCACCTCCTGCGAAGCAGTAATGCTCGCGAAGAGAGAGGCGGCGCACGTGAGGGAGAGGCAGTATATGCGCCCTCACGGCCCTAGCCTCCGCAGGAGACGCCCTGGGCGTCGGGAATACCAGGCTGATTCCCGGCCACCGTAGGCGCGGGCTTGCGGACGGCGAGTAATGGCTAGCTCGCTGTCCGGTTAGGACCAACCCCGGGTCGACGGCGCGTTATGTTCCATGCGCGCCTCAAAGAGATGTCAGCCCCAACTGGTGGGGTCCGCAAGGTCCGATTCCTGCCAGGGGTGCGGGTTGTTCGAAAGAGATACCATCGCCCCGGGCACACAGGCAACTGAGGGAACACGGGTGGGTTTTAGTCAGTAAAATCTTTTCTTTTTCTGACATTCCCTCCTGCTCCACCTAGAGCGGTAGAAGCTATTTGATGATTTCCCACCCTCAAAAAAAAAGCAGTTCATTAAGTACTAGACATTTATGATGTCGACGACGCAATTAGAGGTTCAAGTTGCTCACTGATAGTAATTGAACTACAATCTAAACACAGAAGTCATGCAAATGGGCCTTCAAAGACGGTCCAGCAGAAGCGGACTACAAGTCCAATGAGACTCGTGTTTACAAGCATGTAGGTACGTAAAAGCTTTTCCAAACGAACCCAGGTACATTCTAGTTCCATTACTTAATTTTAGTTTTTGGACTAGTAGTGGCATCTGTTGAGAACTATTTGAACTCTTGTAGGTAACAATTTACGCAAAAGAAAAAATATGTACAGTGTGTACAATATGCACTGTAATATGTATACAGTGATACTTTTCAAAGAGAATCTACTCTAATCAGACACATTAAAGGAATTTAAGTTAATTACAAGTCATAACGCCGGGCAAAATAATATAGTCTCCTCGCTGAGCTGAGAAACTACCTACAATTTGTTTGAGCCACTTAGGACCCTACGTACAAATTCAGAAACAACACATTTTTCTAACAATAGCAGTCCAACTGGACCTTTACCGTACATTGCGTAGAATTAAACGAATTCGCAATTTTCACTAACAACATTCTCTGAGTAGTCAGTCAATCCAGTTCATCATCATAAACACCTGACTTTAAGCACCGCTAGAAGACGCATTCTTCATGTAGAAAAGAAAAACCATGTTTTGTAAAGTATAAAATCATTAATTAACTTACCCATTTTCTGTAGAATTTACTCAAATTTCACTTCCAATAACTTTAAACACGGAAAAACATCACTACAAACATTAGACATTGGTTGATGGCCATTTTGTTTTTCTGACAAATTATTACCAAGTAGAAAAAATGACTTTCGGATACACGTTCCGAAAGTAAACAATTGATTATTCTACTAAATCAATGTTCATTTTACTCGCATGCAATAGTTTATTGATAATTTGTTCAACTTAGTTAGCTAAGAAATGAGTATCGATATAAATAATTGAAAGAAGGCAACAATTTGCCAAAATATCATCAGATACAGGAAAGACCGAAGAGTTCCTGGAGCTATACAAATGATGTTTATAATAATAAAATTAAAATTCATGATGATGCTTCTTAAAAATTTAATTTAAAAAAATAATAAATTACTTTGAAAAATAATATTTTATCGAAATATTACTTGAAAGTTAGTTATCTGTGCAATCTGTAATTGTTGCCATAAACACGATTGTTTTTCTTTTCCTGTCAACAGCTGTCAAATAGGTAGGGATTTGTGTGTTACGAAAATAATTTAATAAAATCTATCTCAATCTCATGATAATTCTAAGATATTTGAAATAAACGTAGTGATTTAAATAGTGGGACGCGTCTTACTTATTATTTCTTTAATATTTCAGCTCCAAAATGGTACAGCGACTTACGTTTAGACGACGTTTGTCGTACAATACTAAATCAAACCAAAGGAGAATGTGAGTATTTTATCAGCTATAATCTTATGAAATTACTGTACAAACTAGTTAATTATGTGACCTAACTCCTATAAATAAAGTATTTAACAATAACTTGTAGGTACTATTATCTTATTTACAAGTTAACCTCAAAATTGTACCGAAGTGTTGTTGGAGTACACATATTTCTCAGATCATCATCAAGTGTTTCTCATAATAGCCTGGCATTTAAAGCTGACTGCCTAGTAACTACATCATATATCGTTTATTAATTGTCTACTACACGCTGTGATGATAGTGCGTATCCAAAATAATGTAATTTCTGTCTAACAGTATTACTGTACAAATAAATTCGATTATTGCTTGTTCCTCGAACGAAAGCCTAGTCATACATGCTTTATTCGACTCCTGTCTTAAAATATTCCTAGTGCCCACACTCAAGTTGTAAGAAGTTGCTATTTGCATATTGATATTAATTTACTATTTCAACTTGCTAACAGGTTTTACAATACGTATAGCTATATTTGTGCTTTATTCATACTTTTCACCTTTTCACGCCTTAACGGCTGTTCAGACTGCAAATAAATTTGGGTCACTGGTAGACTGGGTTGGAGCATAAGTATGATAGTTTTTATCCTGGAAGTACTTACCCATGTTATTATTTTCTACCTCCACACAAGCCCAGGCATGGGCATAAGCAAGTAGTGTATGATTTTCCTTTCCAATTCTACATGTGATTATTTTAGTGAGAACACTCAAGTTAAACAATTTCTATAGCCAAATCTTTATAAAATTTCAGAGTAAGAACTCCAGGTGGGCGACTGGTCTACCAGTATGTGAAGAAGCCCAAGAAGATCCCGAGGTGTGGCCAGTGCAAGAGCAAGCTGCGTGGTATCCAGCCGGCTAGGCCCGCAGAGCGTTCCCGCCTTTGCTACCGCAAGAAGACCGTCAAGCGTGTCTATGGAGGTAAAAGAAGAAAAAAATGTACATTTAGTTGCAATAAAAAAAGCAACTTCAAAATTATCATTTGTTCTTGGAAGTTGTGAACACCAGCCAGTTCACTATGCCTACTAACTTTACATAAATTAAATATTTCCAAGTTTTTATACATACACATCAGCTAATTAGCTGCTAGTGTGAAACTAAATAATATTAATAATTTCAACTTTTAGGTGTGCTTTGCCACAAGTGCGTTAAGCAGCGCATCGTCAGAGCTTTCCTCATTGAAGAACAGAAGATCGTCAAGGTCCTCAAAGCGCAACAGGCTGGCGTGAAGGCCGCCGGTGGCGGCGGCGGCGGTGGTGGTGGTGGAGTCGTCAGCAAAAAAGCGGCAAAGTAAATGTTAAGCTACAAATATAAAGAGAAAATCTAATCTGTGGTTTCATTTGTTTTACCAACATACTGTTGATACACCTGTATTAATAGTTATCTGATGAACTAGGCAGAGCACTTTGCCTTTAGCTAGTGTAATCTTAGCTTTATATTTCAGTAAGCGTAGTATGGTTTCGCAATACGGTTTAAATGTATTGATGGGTTAACATGGCTTATTGTTTACAGAAAACTATCCACCTATCATATTAGAAGTTCTTGTTTATTTCTTTAAATTCACATGAATCTGTGATTTATGTGGTTTTAAAGATCTCATTAGAAGAAATTAATCTCAAAGAATAATTTCAAATTGTGTTTAAGTAAATTTTTACAAAATCTAGGTAGATTCAAAAATCGCTGTGGCCACGGCATTGAAACCGACACCCTATTCTGTGGCTTCGTCAACACTGCCGGGAAGACTCTAGTCGCATAGGTATTATGTAGATTTTACCAAGCAAAAACATCTTTACAAAATGTGATTATAAAAAGTATGAAACAAGAAAATAAGTATTCTTATTTGAAAGCCGGGTCATATGCCATTTTTAACCGACTTCAAAAAGGAGGAGGTTCTCAATTCGTCGGAACCTTTTTTTTTATTTTTTTTTTCATACATATTAAGGATATTTTTAAATATTTTTACAAAAACATTTAAAAATATAAAAAATAGTGGCCCATCGGCATCAGGAGCAGGGTCCAAGATGCCGGTGGTCAGGGCTCCAGAGAAAGGAACCTCCTGACTATGCGTGCCGTGTCCAGGAGTACTGCTTTCTGAATCAAGCCCTTGATCCAGCCGTGCAATGAGAGCCTCCTAAGGTGTTGGTTGAGGCTCTTCGCTATCAGACCATTTACTGTAACGATTATCGGTACAATGATTGCTGAGTCCACGTCCCACATGTCGACAACGTCGTGAGCTAAGTCAAGATACTTGATTTTCTTATTTTGCTCAGCTTTCACGAGATTCTCGTCATGAGTCATGAGGGATAGCTTTATCAACAATCATTGCACGACGCTCTCGTTGATCTATCACCACAATATCAGGCTTAGTGGCGACAATAGTACTGTCAGTGATGACAGATCAATCCCAGTACAATGTGGCGTTACCATTCTCGAGAACTGGGACACATACTTGTAGTACGGTACTTCAGACTCCACAAGGTTGTACTGCAAAGCAAGTTGCTGATGGATAATCCTAGCAGTAGTATTTGCACAGACACAATCTAGTAAGATTGTGTCTGTGCAAATACTCGCCGTTAGCAAGACGAGAGCAACCGGAAACGATATGTCAGATTGATTCACCGGGACGGTGACATGCCCGACAGATCTCAACCGTACCGTCCTTGACAATGTATTTCCGATAGTTATTCGTCATGATAACTTCATCCATAATCGCACAGACAAAACCTTCGGTTTTCCCGAAGAGGTCGCCGAAACGCAGCCAGGATACAGACGCCAAAAAGTCCACATCAGGTCCATGAAGACCGCGGAAAAAGCGTCCGTGAAGCTCTTTGCCTTGCCATACATCCTTACGATCGTTAGTATCCAGTACTGCAGGTTTGCGCCAGTTCTCTTTTGCTAAGGAGAGCGGGGTGAGGCCCTTGTCCACTGCGACCACATCTCGATGCATCCCCACATCAGTGTGAAGGAAATATTCCCTGAGACTGCAAATCTCGCGGTTGTGGAGGGTCTTATCATTTAAAAAACCTCGACCCCCACACTTCCGCGGGATGTACAGTCTCATCACTGATGACCGTGGGTGATGCATCCAACATGCCGTCAGTAATGTACGGACCTTCCATCCAGGGCGTCAAGTTCCGTTTGAGTCCATTTGAGTATGCCGAAGGAATACATCAAAACCGGCATGACCCAACCGTTGAAGGCACGCACCTTGTTTCCGCCTGATAAAAGACTATTTATCACTTTATTCAGGCGGCCAAAGAAGCGCTCCTTCAACGATTGTTTCATGTCCGCAGCATTGATGCCTAATGGTTCCGACATACCCAAATACTTGTAGGTTTCGGTTGAGGAGAGGGATCTAAGGTGTATAGAATCCGTAAGTTGGGTTCTCACGGATTCTGTAATCTCTCCTCGGTTTACATGCATGACTGCACATTTGTCCACACCAAATTCCATCCTGATGGCGCTACTGAAAGTTTCTGTTACCTTCAGTAACTCCATCAGTTGCAAATTGTTGGGGGCAGAGTTTCAAATCATCCATGTAAAGGAGGTGCGATATCACCTGACCACCTCTTCTCAACCGATAGCCCAGACCTGAATCCTCCAGCAGTGTGCTTAGAGGATTCAAGGCTAAGCAAAACCAAAGCGGACTCAAACTATCGCCTTGAAATATTCCACGCTCAATCCTAATCGGTTCATCAGTCACCCGGATCTGTCGACATCCTGGATACAGAAGGACCGTCCTCCACTGCTTCATACATGACACCAAGAAAGTATGTAGAGTCGCGTCTATTTTGTACAACTCCAGCACCCTCATGAGCCATGTATGTGGCACCGAGTCATAGGCCTTCTTATAATCCATCCAACATTTCGACAGATCCTTCCGGGATCTACGAACCTGTTGGCTTATGGTCATGTCTATAAGGAGCAGCTCCTTAGTACCGCGGGACCCATTCTTACATCCATTCTGAGACACCGACATAATCGCGTTGTTGTCAATATGGTGTGAGATTTTTGCTCTAAGAATGGATGTAAGAACTTGTCTATAAAGTTCGGTCGTCGGTAAACATGTGGTGTGTGTGGTCTATAATTTTTAGGTTCCGCAGTACTACCCGATTTATGGAGCAGGTGGATAATACCTGTCGTAAAGAACGGTGGTAGCGACCCAGTCTCTATTTTTATTATTATTATGTATGTTCCCTGATTACTCGAAGATGGCTGGACCGATTTGGATTTTTTTTTTTTGTTTGAAAGGGTATATTTCCCAGGTGGTCCCATAATCATCAAGTCAGGATCTGATGATGGGATCCTGGAGAAATAGAGAGAACTCTTCAAATTTTATAGGCACACTTGAAGCGAATTGGATAGTTTTTGGAAGAGTACTTTCTCGGAGTAGTCCCATTTCAATTTGGTGAAGATCTGGTGAAGAACTTCCGGGACAGACAACGGAACGTAAAAAAATTATAGCAAATCAATCGGGAATGCTGCTATCGCATAAATATGCATTGTTTTGACCCCAAGGATGATGAAATTTCGAATTGGTGTGAGGTAGGTACTATAACTAAAAAGTGAAAATAAAAACTTTTTCCAAAAAAAAAAACAACAACCGACTTCCGGAAAAACACTACAAAGCGAAAAATAACTTTAATTTCGAAAGGCGGTGACAAAAAAAAATACATATCCAAAGTTACTACTTTCCGAAATTTAAGTTATTTTTCACTTTGTAGAGTTTTTACAAGATATACTAGCATTTAAATTTTCAACCCCTAGGCTAAATGGGGGTTTAGATTCTAACGTGGCGGAACAGGTCAAACTTATAGGGGCATTATTATTTATGCCGCATAGTTTTGGATTTTCAGTTTCCAAAGCGAAAATTGTGAAATAAATCTAGTTGATGGAGGTTTATGTAAATAATAATACCAGCCTATTACCGTCTGTCCCATACCGTTTATCTCGACAAGGTACATAAAAGACAATTTATTACAAACATAATACCGCTTACCCTCCGGAGGGTCCACTTGCTAGTGGGAGTGGAGTGGATAAGTAAGGCGGTATGGCTTGAGCTCTATGAAAAGTAGATGGATAGTTCTTCTACAGCGAGATGACTGGCGCATCGCTAGGCAGCTCTCTTGAAGCTTTAGTTGTCCGTCTGTCTGTTGGATCACATTGTTTCAGAGTTCATCCTTACGTGTTACCATAACAGTGAACAAGTTTGGCCCGTACCCAGTTAATAGAAGTAAAAGGCCATTCATACCACGTTTGTCTTCATTTACGCTCCACACTCTTCAGATGGACGGGAGTCGACGAGTTGACGAATGAACTCATTCGTATTGAATTATTAAAAAAAGACATTTCAGAGACAGGAATGCTTTCTTGTTTCATGATTTTGAGGCCGTTTCCTTAAAGAATGAAAGACAAATAATTTTGTTTATAATAGTATTTTCATAGGGCAACTTTTGTGGAGATTGGTCATTTCTCAAAGTGAAATTCCAGATCAATATTTTAATACTTCGTCATACTTTGAGCATAGAATAACTCTTTCTCTTTTAGTTTCATTGTGTATTTTATGTCCATCTCTCTCGCTCATGAAAACAAAAGAGACGGACATGTTCAGACGAATTCAATGTCAAAATTGTCAGACCAAGGAAGGTTTGTGTGTGTACGTCCGTTTACCTATTTATTCATATTGTGTAATAATAAAATTGCCTGCTTTAACAGGGATATATTAAGTCATCAACATTAACTCTAAGATCTGTGATATAGATTTAATTTCTTTAAACAAAATGTCGAACCCATGGAAGAAAATTGCTGCACCAGCAGAAATACAAGATTTGTCGGACATCATGTCTGAAGAATTAGCTCGAGGGCTCCAAGTAAAGGAGGAAATAAAGTTCGCTGATCAGCTCTCGGACGAACATGTGAGTACGTCTACCGACATACCGCCTGAATTACTGCATGAAATCGAATCATCCAACGTCAAGGAGTATTGTGATTCAGATGCAATAATTGCGAAGGTGTTGCAAAACCAATTCGATAGAGAATATGACGATGAACTCAAGGTGGTGGAAAAGAAACGCAACGGAGACGCTAAAGTATCGATATCGTACGATAACTACTTCAATGTGCCCAAACATTTGATTTACGAATCGGATTCTGACGAAGAAGATTTTGGAAAGGGTAGGAAAGATTGGGATCGATTCGAGACTAATGAGAAGGAGTTAGCGAGCTTGCCTAAATGTGGGTATGCGATGAAAGATGGAGAGATAGTCACCAAGCATGACAGTGTGCTCAACGGCAGGAGGAATGCTTGTCGTGTGATGGCATTCCCTCCAGAAGTGTGCACTGGTGATGGAGCTGGGTTCGACATGAAACTATCCAATTCTGTGTTCAATCATTTGAGAGAGCAAACAAAACACCAACATTCCCGTAAACACAAAATGTTGGACCGTAAAGAAAGTCATGCCACTGCAGAGATGGGTCTTGATGAGCCAACGAGGCTTATTCTGTTCAAACTAATTAACAATGAACTGTTGGAGGATATCAATGGAATCATTTCAACTGGCAAGGAATCAGTTGTATTACATGCTAACGGGAACACCAAGTATCCCGACTTAACAGTTCCTAAAGAATGTGCAATCAAAGTATTTAAGACTACTCTAAATGAGTTCAAAACTCGTGACAAATATATTGAAGCTGATTACCGTTTCAAGGACCGCTTCTCAAAGCAGAACCCACGCAAGATTGTTCATATGTGGGCTGAAAAAGAGATGCATAACATGATCCGTATGAAGAAGATTGGGATGAATTGCCCCGATATGGTTTGTTTGAAGAAACATATTTTGGTGATGTCATTCATTGGGAAGGATAACAAGCCGGCTCCTAAACTGAGGGAAGTTATCTTGAAGCCTGAGAAATGGCAGAGTGTGTACAATGAGGTGGTAGAGTCAGTCCACAAGCTGTACAACACAGGGCACATGATTCATGCTGACCTGTCGGAGTACAACATCCTGTGGTGGGACAACAAGTGCTGGTTCATAGATGTGTCCCAGTCTGTGCAGCCCGACCATCCTAATGGTCTGGAGTTCTTGCTGAGGGATTGCCGCAACATTGCAAATGTAAGTATTTTATCACATAAGACATTTCTTAAGTTCAAAAACTTATGACTCATACTAACAAGTAAACAATAATATTATCATCGTGTGAATAAATATTGTGCAACAATTCTAATTTTTTAAACAAGTCATGAGGAGTTTTTGGTTTGTTTATAAATAATTTTAATTGTTTTCTTTTTTCAGTTCTTTGAAAAGAAAGGTGTGGCTGACATGAAATCTGGTGAAGACCTGTTCAAGTCCATCACTGGCTTTGATGAAATTGATGTGAACTTCCTTGAAGGCGTTCATACAACTTACAATTCATTGTTATCTCGCTTTGAGATTGCTCCTGATGACAACAGGAATGTCACCTATCCATTTGAATACTGCTGGCAGAAGTCTCATGAGGGGAAAGCTAAGAGTGACAAGAGTGCTGATGAAGATGAGGAAGAGGAGGAGGAGGACGAATTTGAAGAAATGTGGAGTCATGCCACACAGAGCAAGTCTGTCATAGATACTGCTGCTGACTTTGGCAATGAGGTTAAAGTACAGGAGACTGGCTCTAGAGAGAAAGTGGTACAAACAAACCATAAAGTCAGTTTTGCTGAAGAACTAGAAGTTGTCATACCTAAGTTAGATGACATAAGTAGTACTGATAAAAAGTCTTAAAAATATATATTTAAACAAATGTGTTCATTGAAATCAAAAAAAAGAAAGCACAAAAAAATCTGGATTTATAAATGTTAATAAAAAACAAAGAGAAAATGTAATGAAATAATAAACATTTGTAGAACTATGACATAGCATTAAAACAATTATGCAGTTGAGGTTTTGGAGAAATAAAATTGAGTGTTTTAAAGACTATTTAATTTTTTATTTTAAATTACAACATATATTTTAATTTAACAATATACAACAACATGTAGATTTAAATGTCTAAAATGAGATGCAACAAACAAAGAATACTAAATTGTCTAAGTTACAGGGTGTAAAATGACCCACCACGAAGTCGTCAATTACGTAGTAACCAATTCTGTACATTTAAAAAAAATGCTAGGAAACGACTTATATTTGGTGCGAAAATTCGCAGTTTTGGTATTACGCAATGCATTGTGCATGTGGATGGTACAGGGATCATGAGAGTATTTAAACTCTATGGTAGGTGGTTTTACAGTACTTTCTAACATTCTAGGGATTTCAAAAACTGACCTAAAAAAAATGGTCCCAATGACAGAAAAAAACACGGAGTAAGTGTCGTATCGCTTCTTTTTACACCCATTATCTCGTTTGAGAATCTTCCATTTTATAAAAAGAAGCATTCACAATGTACACTTCTTATCGCAATTACACAATTGCCTACAAAATGACTATTCTTATCAATTTTATTGAGTTACTCTTACACTTATCAACAGCAGTGCTAACCTCTCTCGTCTGATATCAGTTTGTGTAGAAGTTCAACTTGCTGCAGAGTCAAGAACTGCTTAGTATCAGCAGTAACACTGATGAGAGACTGTACATCTCCTGTGGTGTGGCTGATGACGATGGACTGGAGTTTCAGACGCAAGTCTGTGTTCAGAGGAATTGCTGAAAGAAGGAAAGGAAAACAAGATAGAATAGAACTTTAGGCACCAGCAAAGGCTTGAATAATTCATGCATCCTTATCTGAATGTCTACAAATAAGGTTCTAGAAGAAAATAATGGCGGCATCCGCGCCTGGAAAAAAAAGTACAACAAATTTCTTTGATAGATTTTCAACTTTAAACTAAAAGCATAAGGTTCATGTTCAATTGGGAAAATTTGACGGTTTGGGGTAGCTTGGTGCTGTGCTGTCTGTATAAACAGTAGTTGTACTTTTATTTTTTAATTAATTTTGTTTCTGTTCCAGTAACAAATAAATGTAATAATAGAAGATGATAAATAATAATTGTAAACTTCATATATATGAGTCAACAGATAAAAGCATTAAAATTAAATTAAATTAAATAAACGTTTATTTCGGGAAATTATTCCCATATAAAGCACTACAAATTACATTAGACGTTAAATTCATTACATTACAAATAAATAATAAATTAAAGTGAATAAAATATTTAAAAATAATAATAATAAAGCTGGCAACACTGATAAGTCAACAACGTAATTTTTTTCATATCTCTTATTTTCCATATTTATTCATTTCTGTAATTCATATCTGCACAATAAACAGTATTAAACCTTATGGAAGAAAGCCACCAATAAATTGATATACAAAAACGTTATTAAAATGAAAAAACGAAACAAACCAAAAACTATAATGACGGCTGTCAAAGCCGGCCTCGTATGGAAATAAAATAATGAAAAATAAAACATGAAATGTTGACGAGATCAGCAGCTCGCCGTGCACGCCCACCACCTCCGGACTCGTCGCTCAGCTCCGCCTCGCCGCCGCCGGAACCCAGCCCCATCGAAAGTGCTGTGACACCGGCCGTGGCAGTTGCGTCGAGCTCGAGCGACGAATATTTTTCCCCGCCGACGTCGCCAACACCTGTACGTCGGCAGGGGAGAGGCCGGCCACCGAGAAGCTTGGGACTTAGGGGCCATCCGGCCCCGAGCCGGGTCCCCGCTGCCGGTGGTTGTGTGCAGCGCATGAGATGGACTCAGTCTATGAACGAGAACGTCATGCGCGCATATTACGGGTCTACAGAGGGGGGAACTAACCTCACTGCGTACCGCGAAAGGATGCTGTCTCTGTTCCAGGCACTAGAACCAACCGTCAACGTCTCGGCCCAACGACTGTCGGATCAGGTGCGGGTCATCCAACGCAATCATAGGTTGGACGATGCCGCACTTGATAGGCTGCGTTCAGAAGTACTGAGCAACCATATCATCTCGACTCCGACACAAACCGCGGCACATACCTCAACTATTGATGCAATCTCGCCGCGGTCCAATCCTGTTGAAGAAGAAGATGATAGGGTTGCCACAGTAAGTAGCCAGTGCAACGCCCGATTGAGGAGCGCACTGGAGGATGCGTTTCGCGAATATCGGTCCACCCCAACCGAACTTAGGCCCCGATTACCACGGTTACCCATGCACAAGAAAAATAGGGCGCTGGTGTGTGCCTTGAACTCGCAGCTCAAGAATTTCTTCGAGAGCAGCGAGGATCTCGTTGATACACACTCGATCCTGTATTGCGCGGCTGTTGCGGCATGTCGTTTAGCTAACGTCAAGTTTCCAAGCTGTGACGGAGCTTCTCGACCAAAACCAGCCGCACCAGCCTGGCAGTACAGGATCGAGCGTCGTATCGATGGGGCCAGGGTACTCATCGGCAAACTATACTGCTTCAGGGAGGGCAATACACGACCACGAGTGATGCGCTTTGTGAGGCGGGCTTTCTCGGGGACTGGAATCAGTCCTCCAGAATACATGTCCCGTATCACAGAGCGCATCGACTTCCTGAAGCAGAAAGTCTGTGCATGGGCTAACCGTATTCGGCGGTATAAGCGGCGGGTTGACCGGTACACGCAGAATCGTATGTTCCAGAGCGATGAGAGGTGGGTGTATAGAGCCTGGGAGCGACCCAAACAAAATGTGACGGACGTATGCCGCCCGGATGATGCCACCACGAATGCATTCTGGCGCAGCATCTGGTCGGTACCCGTCTGTCACGCTGAGGCTGGTTGGATGCAGGATGTCGAGCGAGTGTGTGAAACTATACCAGAAATGGAACCAATTTCAATTACGCCATTAGATGTAGCCAGAGCAGTCCGTCCGTTACCAAATTGGAAATCACCGGGACCGGACGGACTGCATAACTTTTGGTTAAAATGGCTAAGTAGTTCACACATTCGCCTGGCATCTCAATTCCAGTCATCCTTAGAGTCTGGGTCGCTACCGCATTTTCTAACAACAGGCGTTACCCACCTGCTCCATAAGTCAGGTAGTCCCGCGGAACCCAAGAATTATAGACCAATAACATGTCTGTCGACGGTTTATAAACTTCTTACATCCATTTTGAGAGCGAAAATTAACACACACGTTGAGAATAACTCGATTATGTCTCCCTCTCAAAACGGATGTAAGAACGGGTCCCGCGGTACTAAGGAGCTACTCCTCATCGACATGGCCATAAGCCAACAGGTTCGTCGATCCCGCAAGGATCTGTCAACATGCTGGATAGATTATAAGAAGGCCTACAACTCGGTGCCACATGCATGGCTCATGAGAGTGCTGGAGTTGTACAAGATAGATGCAACTCTACGCACCTTCCTTGAGTCGTGCATGGGGCAATGGAGGACAGTCCTTCACTATCCAGGATGTCCACAGATCCAGGCGAATGATGAGCCTGTATGGATCAAACGGGGAATATTTCAGGGCGACAGCTTGAGTCCCCTTTGGTTTTGCTTAGCCCTGAATCCTCTAAGCACACTGCTGGAGAATTCAGGTCTAGGCTATCGGTTGAGGAGAGACGGTGGGGTTATATCTCACCTCCTATACATGGATGACCTTAAGCTCTTTGCCCCCAACAAATTGCAACTGATGGAGCTACTGAAGGTAACTGAAACTTTTAGTAGCGCCATCAGAATGGAATTTGGTGTGGACAAATGTGCAGTCATGCATGTAAAGCGAGGTGAGATTATGGAATCCGAGGGAATTCAACTTTCGGATTCCATAAACCTCAAATCCCTCTCCTCATCCGACAGCTATAAGTATTTGGGTATGTCGGAAGCGTTAGGCATCAACGCTGCTGACATGAAGCAATCGTTGAGGGAGCGCTTCTTTGGTCGCCTGAAGAAGGTATTAATTAGTCTTCTTACAGGCGGAAACAAGGTGCGCGCCTTCAACGGTTGGGTCATGCCAGTTTTGATGTACTCTTTCGGCATACTCAAATGGACTCAAACTGAACTCGACGCCCTGGATCGACGGGTCCGTACACTGCTGACTGCAAACCGGATGCATCACCCACGATCATCGGTGATGAGACTGTACATCCCGCGGAAGTGCGGGGGTCGAGGCTTTTTAAATGCGAAGACCTTCCACAACCGCGAGGTGTGCAGTCTCAGGGAATATTTTTTTAAAACCGAAGTGGGTATGCACCGTGATGTGGTCGCGGTGGACAAGGGTCTCACCCCGTTGTCCATGGCTAAAGAGAACTGGCGCAAACCCGTAATACTCACTATAGATGACCGCAAGGAAGTATGGCGAAACAAGGAGCTTCACGGGCGCTTCTATAGGGCTCTTCATGAGCCCGGTGTAGATTTCCTAGCGTCCGTATCCTGGCTACGTTTCGGTGACCTATTTGGGGAAACTGAAGGTTTCATCTGTGCAATTATGGACGAAGTTATCTTGACGAATAACTACCGGAGACATATTATTAAGGACGGGACGGTTGACGTGTGTCGGGCATGTCATCGTCCGGGTGAGTCCATCAGACATATTATCTCTGGTTGCTCTCGTCTAGCTAACGGCGAGTACTTGCACAGGCATAATCAAGTAGCCAGGATTATTCACCAGCAACTTGCTTTGCAATATAAACTTGTGGATTCTGAGGTACCGTATTACAAGTATGTGCCCGACCCAGTTCTCGAAAATTACCATGTCACGTTGTACTGGGATCGGTCTATCATCACTGACAGGACTATTGTAGCCAATAAGCCAGATATAGTGGTGATAGACCGGTTAGCGCGCCGCACAATGATAATCGATGTTACCATTCCACATGACGAGAACCTCGTGAAAGCTGAGAAAGAGAAACAGATTAAGTATCTCGACTTAGCACACGAGGTTGTTGCCATGTGGAATGTGAACTCGGCTGTAATTGTGCCGATTGTCGTATCAGCCAATGGACTGATGACCGAAAGCCTCGACCAACATCTATCGAGGCTCTCGTTAGGCGGTTGGATCAAAGGCCTAATTCAGAAGGCAGTACTCCTCGATACGGCACGTATCGTGAGGAGGTTCCTGTCTCTGGAGCCCTAACCACCGGTAGCTTGGACCCTGCTCCCGATATCGGCGGACAACTATTTTTTATATTTTTAAATGTTTTTTGTAAGGTTATTTTATAAAAATATTTAAAAATGTATTAGAATAAGGGGTTAATGAATATATGAAAATAATAATAATAATAAATGAAAGTTAATGAAAATAATAAATTAAAGTTACAGTTGCAGTTGCATTGTCGGTAATATTTAACTCACCATCACTTTCATTGTCATTCATCAAGTCTATGAAGAGTTGCTTCAATGATGGAGGCTTGCTGTCTTCAGGTGGCTTCACTAGAAGTGTCAACAGTATTCTACTAACTTGTATTCTGGAAACAGCACACATTTTTTAGTAAAAAAAACAAATACATACCAAAAGCAACAGGCAATAGTGTGCTAAGGGCTACACATACACATCACATAGGCAGTGTTGTGTTCCAAGAGGCACACACCTCAAGCCAAGGCTAATTCATTCTTATTTATTTCTTTACTTGCTTCCCCACCCGCGGCTTCGCCCGCGTGGAAATCGGAAATAGGGTATTTTCCAATTTCATAGAAACTATTTTAATTTGATGATTGGCACGATATATTTAACAGAAAAATAAAAATAAAAATATTATACCCATTTTCTCAATTAAAAACGATTAAAATCAAATTAATTTTTCGTTGTTTTGAATTTACTGCCAAAAAGCTCCTTACGATTACTTTTTTATCACGTGACATCGTTTTTTTTTTGAGAGTGGGAAATCGTCAAATAACTCTCCAGTCTCACAAAGTTGACGTCACGTGTGATCACGTGATAAAAAGTCATTGTAAGGAGCGTTTAGGCGGTAAATTCAAAACAACGAAAAATACATTTGATTTAAATCGTTTTGAATTGAGAAAATGGATATAAATCAATTTACTTTTATTTGTCTGTTACATATTTCGTCCTAATCTTCAAATTAGAATAGTTTTTTTATAAATTGGAAAATACCCTATTATCCCGAGGGAACGTACTACCGGGATAAAAGTATCCTATGTGTTAATCTAGGTTATAATCTATCTGTGTGCCAAATTTCATCCAAATCCATTCAGCAGCTTTTGCGTGAAAGTGTAACAAACATCCATACATTCAAACTTTAGCATTTATAATAGTAGTAAGCATTATATACTAGCTTCCGTCCGCGGCTTCGCCCGCGTGGAGGTCAAAAACTATCCCACAGGAACGTAGTACCGGGATAAAAAGTATCGTATGTGTTATTCCAGGTTACAAACTACCTGTGTGCCAAATTTCAAACAAATCCGTTCAGCCGTTTTTGCGTCAAAGAGTAACAAACATCCATACTCATAAACTTTCACATTTATAATATTAGTATGGTTTTAATTTTATTATATTAATAATATTATTTGTAAGAAGTACAATTATCTAGGTTTTTCTTTTGTGCCTACCTTTCCTTCATGCACGTAACATGGCCATAGATAGCAATAATAAATCAAAAAGTTTTCCTAAACATAAAATTGTAGTTAAAACTAACTTACTCGGCAAGAATATCTTCTTGTATATTCACATCAGTACAGTCAGTCATTTTGTTGGCTATTTCTAGAGCAATGTCATATTTGCCTGAAAGAAATAAATCATTGTTTTACATGCAATTACAACCTGATCTTGAGAATATGGAAAATAAATGCCCCATCAAAAATGAAAAAATGGTTCAAGATGAGTTTTAGCGTGCCTCCAGTACCACATTGCCTGACAATAACACTCCTACCCTGCACCTTTACAAGGAGTAGCATATACTTGCTTGTTTGATAGCAATTCTGCTTTAATTTTGAAATTACATGAAAAAATGAGTATAGCAGCAACTCTGTTTAACAATAATAATGCGTTGAGGTTATTGTTGGGGCTGCCTCGGTTTTGCAGTGCATCGGGCATGTTTACGGAAGCGCAAATAGATAGATGTCTTTCATGCCATCATGCGCAAGCGGTGTGCATCAATATTGCGGCGATTCAGGGGTAACCCTAACAATATTTTAGCTACACTGGCGGACAAGGTTGATGGACCTTTTATCTGGCTCTGGGCTGGCAGACATGTGCGTGCACATGTTCATGTAGCCAATTATTATATTTTTTAATTATTGAGTTTACTATCATAGGCTAAGTTTATACTAACACTATATACAATTTTTTTTTAATTGTCAACATTATTTACAAGAGCCAATTAAATGACCAAGAGCAAGCACTCTTGGCCACTATAATTAAACTTATGTTGTCTTGGCAAGAGCTGTTTGGCTCTTGCCAAGGCAACATAAGTTTGGTGATTATGACAAGTAGAACAAGGACAAACAGTGGCTACAGTTTTAAAAATATACTAACCACAGTCAATCCTCAAATTGAGCAAGTTTCTCAAACAGATGGTCTTCATGGTGCTCTCAGTGACCGTGTCTATGGCCTGCTCATAGTATGCAGATGCTTCTAGTTTGTGGTTCAGTTCTATCAGGTCACTAGCTAGCTCCATTAGGATAGATGTCCGTATGGGGGACTTCTCTGGGTACTTGTTCAAGGCTTGAATGTAACAGCCTATTGCTGCCTGAAATACATCAGTAAAAAATTTGGAGTTTCTTTTTGATTTTGTAGTTTCCTCTGTAGTTGAAACATACCTCATTTATGTTTTATTTAATTACTACAAACAAAATGAGTGTAAAATATATTTTTTAATGTACCCAACACATTTTAAATTTACTGTTCCTCTTTACTAGAAGAAAACATAATTTTGGTAAGGGAATTGATATAATTATTGTGTCCGTTTCAATAGCGTGGCTATGGCGATATTTAAAAAACAAATCTACGGACACATAATTATTTGATAATGAAAACTAGAATAGTTTTAATAACAAATAAAGTTGGTTAAAATTAAAAAAAAACCATCTCTACATCTACAATGTACGCAACAATTAATGTAATATTATGAAAATACATAAAAGAATTTTCTAACATGGAAAACAGAAAACTAAACTGGAACTGTACTTCTTTTGTACCTACAAAAGAAGTACAGTTCCCCAACGTTTTTAAAACAATGTGCAATCGGCTTTCAGCCATAATCCGATGATTTCTGGGATTAATTTTGATCGGGTGCGATTCCATTAAACAGCACCGTATGATTTGGTAGAGACTAAATAATTAGTTTCTCTGGTCCATATCTAGTATTTGCCATCTTTCTAGGCGGGTAACATCTTTCTGTCGAGTTACTAAGTTCTTAGCCAAATCATTAGTGTGTTTATTAAGTATTTCCTTGTATACCTTTCTCATTTTACAGGCTTCTTCCTTTACGGTCGGTAACTCCAGGTATTCGTGTATTTCCGTGGTTCTCACGAACCAGTGTGCACATGAGATTGTTCTTAGAGCAATATTTTGAAATCTTTGGAGGATCTCGATATGGGATGCAGCACAGCCACGCACAGCCCCAGAGCTCTATCCCGTAGGTCCAGATTGGCTTTATAACAGCTTTGTAGACAAATAGTTTGTTACTGACGGTCAGCCGGGATTGACGTCCGAGTAACCAAGATAGATCTTTGAATTGTAAGGTGGCTTCTGTTTTCTTGGCTTTGATATGGTTAGCCCAGGTAAGTTTTATATCCAGGTGTAGACCAAGATATTTCACGCTGTTATTGATTGGCAACGGTTTGTCTTCCATAGGCACAGGTGGACAGTCGCCTTTCCGGAGTGTGAATGTTACTTGTATCGATTTAGTTACACTAGGTTTAATTGCCCCGCGTGGCACACGCTGGCAGAGTGTGCCGCTTGGGAGGAGCCGCGCCGTGCCCTCATCTCAGGAGTCGGCAGTGACCTGTCGCTGCCGGCCGTTGTCGACTCGATGGTCAGCAGCGAGGAGTCCTGGGACGCGGTGGTATGCCCTTCTGCGACATGACTGTGTCGCAGAAGGAGGCTGCGGAGCCGATCCGCAACAGACGCACCGGGCGTCGGCGGAGGGCGGATAACGTCCTCTTCCAGCCCCCCATAAATGGGTCCAGGGGCGACAGATCTGGGGAAATCTGTCACCCCCTACTTCTTAGGACCCGAGATGGCGGCGCGTAGTGTTCCACGCGCGCCTCTCTATGACGTAAGGGGGGAGTTTAACACCTCACTCCCCCCCTATCGCGAGGTGGCCCGCAGAGGCGGGCCGGCACTAGCCGGGGATCACGGAAGTCACACTGGTTCCCGTGATCCCCGGTGCAAGTGAGAGACGGAACACCGGGGTGGTTTTAGTCAGTAAGAGTCTGACAGACCCCTTCGCCCTCCCCGGGGCGGAGGACATCCATGAGGATTTCCCCCCGTAATAAAAAAAAAAGGTTTAATTGCCCACTTCTGAAGCCACACGCTAACTTTACTGAGTTGTTCCTGTAGTTTCTGCGATGCGTTGCTGGGGTACTGTCACTTGCAAGGCATGCAGTGTAATCTGCGTATGTTGCTATTACAACATTTTCTGTTTCAGGTAAGTCTGCCGTATATATTGAGTAAAGGACTAGGCCAAGGACCGTTCCTTGTGGAACTGAGGCGGTGATGTAGTATAGCTTTGAGTGTTCGTCCTCGTATTTTACTTGGAACCATCTTTGATCCAAGTAAGATTTTAGGATCATATAGAATGAGTTTGGTAGGAGGGTTTTTAGTTTGTACAGCAGTTCTTTGTGCCAGAGTCTATCGAATGCCTCTTGGATGTCAATGAATGCTGCAGAACAATACTCCTTTTTCTCTAGGGATTGTCTTATTTTATGAACCACTCGATGTACTTGCTCTACAGTATAATGTTTTTCCCGAAATCCAAATTGGTGATCAAGTATAATCCTATCGGCGGCGGCGATCTCTCGCGTCCGACCCTGGTCCAGGCCATGGTACGGAGCGAGAGTGCATGGCTAGCAGTTGCCTCCTTCAGCGAAGCAGTTATGCTCGCAAAGAGGGAGGCGGCGCACGTGAGGGAGATGCAGTACATGCGCCCTCACAGCCGTGGCCTACGCAGGAGACGCCCTGGGCGTCGGGAATCCCAGGCTGATTCCCGGCCACCGTAGGCACGGGCTTGCGGACGGCGAGTAATGGGTAGCTCGCTGTCCGGTAAGGACCAAGCCCGGGTCGACGGCGCGTTGTCTTCCACGCGCGCCTCAAAGAAATGTCAGCAGCAACAGAAGGGGCCCGCAAGGGCCGATGCCTGCCAGGGGTGCGGGTTGTTCGAAAGAGATACCGAGGCCCCTGGCATACAGGCAACTGAGGGAACACGGGTGGGTTTTAGTCAGTAAAAGTCCGACACGCCCTCCCGCTCCACCCAGGGCGGGAGGGCGTTATTTGATGATTTCCCACCAAAAAAAAAAAAGTATAATCCTATTTTCGTCCAGGACTGGTTTTAGTCTCAGCAAAATAATTTTTACGAATACCTTAGAATGAATAGGGAGAAGACTTATAGGCCTGTAAGAGCTAGGTTCTAGTGGTAGTTTGCCAGGTTTTAATAGAATAGCATTGTTAAGAATAATATTGCTTTTCTAGGTAGTTGCTTAAGGACTTCACCCGTTATTAGATCGACACCAGGAGTGTTTTTGTTTTCCAAGCAACGAAATTATCGTGCTAGTGCCCTTAGAGTGACAAGTTTCAGCGGAGGTGATAACTGCTGGTCACTGTTGATCATTCTGTCCACTTTTTCTTCAAATTCAGTCATAGACGACCGGTTTGAAGTAAAAACGTTGCTCAGGTGTTTGGGCGAAAAGCTCAGCTTTTTCGCTACCACTTCTAGCCCACAGATCGTTGGAAGACATCCTTAAAGGTGGAACATGGCTATATGGTCTTTTAAAGTGTTTAGTTGTTTTCCATAATGAGTAGTTGTCCTTCTTACGAGATGAGAGTGGAAAGGTTTTTTTGAAAGGATGTGTTCTGATCGTCTTTGATTATCTCTTTTCTTTTCTTCTCTCTCGGCTCTGCTTGTGTAATTGCTTTCGTTGTCTCCGTTATTCTTCCAGTTTATTGCGTATTTCAAGCGGTCTATTATTTTTTTGAGCGGAGTAGTTTAATGTCGGTGTAGAACACAGGTAGAACGCCAGGCAACAACTTGTATGAGGTTTGTGATATAAAATGTTGCCTCATCTATATCTTCCTCGGTTTTAAGTTTGACCTTTAAGTCAACTTCATCTTCTAGGTATTCAGTGAGTGTCAATCTGTTTTATGATTATACAGTGCTGGCCTCTGTGGTCTGTGTAGTGCCGACACGCTAAATATTGCTATGATAGGGCTGTGGTCAGATACGGTGTCAAACGATTATTCCACATCATTATATACATCAGACAGACCCTTTACGATGAAGAAGTCTACTAGATCAGGTATCTTGTTCACGGCAGTGGACCAATAAGTTGGTTCGCCTGTCGTAATGTTTTCAATTTGTGTTTTTCCATACATTTTTTCTACTCACATTCTTTAGTGGTGGGTAAATCCTGATCCCCAGTGGGTGTGTTTACAGTTCCATTCTCCACCGCTTATGAATCTGTTTCCCAAGCTCTGGAAGTAGCAGTCAAATATGTGTTGTTTTGGATTGTGCTTTGGTGGGCAGTAGATAGCGCTAACATTAATAGGGCCCATACTTTCGTTTATAGTGATGGTAGTAGCCTGCATCCAGTCCTCTTGAAACTCGCTATGGAGGTGGTGTTTGATGTTGCTTTTTACAATAACTGCAGACCCTCCACGTGATGTGGTATCCGAATGATTGGTACAATATACGCAATAGTTGTCCATCTTGTAATTATTGCGGTCATTAAGGTGGGTCTCAGATATCAGAGCAATTTCGACTTTGTTATCTTTGAGCAGTATTTCTAGTTCTTGATTGTTTGATGTCAGGCCCTTGATGTTCCAGGTGGCAATACGTACCTAACAACATCATTATGGAAGCCTACTGATGAGAGTCATGGTGAGGTTCATCATTGTGCTAAACTGTGATATGAGTTGGTTGATCCTTTCAGTCTGATATCTTAGCTTTTAAGCGAAATCTATTTTCCTGTATGTGTTCTATTTTTGTAAAATGTGTTCTCTGTGACTCATGGTCTTTGTGATTTTTTGTATTTGTTTTCTGTACCTAACTGTAAATTTTGTCTTTCTGTGTTCTATGCAGTTCCAAGTGGTCAGTGTTATCTCTCGGGTATGCTTTCTGTGTAAGGTCTACTACAGCTACCCCACATACTACAGGTCCCCAACATAGCTACATTTTTTTTAAAGTTTTAATTAGAAGATCTTTCATACCTCTAAATTCTCTCTATCAGCACTGTAGAACTTCAGAAACTTCAGTTTCTTCTCAGCCTTCATGAACTGTCGAGCCGCGGCCAAGAAGTGTTCCGCTTCGCCAAGGAAGTGGCCCACGGAGGCTTCACACTTGGCCGCGCCGACGTAGGCGTGACCTGCAAACGCTGGCTGGTCAGAATGCTCGCACTGTATGGCCAGGGCTATAAACTCGTTGGTCGCTTCCGATATATTTGGCTTCCGCATAAACCGCCTGTAAAATCAATTTAACGTGAATATTGTGATCAAAAATGGCTAAACATAACATTAAAGTGAGGGCTAAACTTACTTTTTCATCTTAGTGTTGATGTTCATGTATTGCTCGTTGAAACTGGCACTGAGGTCCGTCGACATTTTCGGTGCGAACCTAATATATACTTAGTTCACGACTGTAAATAATAGACACTTTTTGGCAATTCTTTATTAATTCGAAAACTAAAAAATATTGATCTACGCTACAGCTATAGCATTAAGCAGACTTGACAGCAGCAGCAGTGTCAACAACAATACCAGATTGACAGCAAATTCATCTGTCTGTCACTGTCAAAGTTTCGTTTTGTTAGTGTGAGAAAACGTTTTTGATTCACAATTATATTCCTAATAAAATTCCGACAGAACTTATCAAGAGTTATTATTTTTAATGAATTTTCGTATTTTGTAATCGTGTGTGCGTAAAATCTATAATTTCCCTTATCGTCTAATCTAGCCATCGTGGACCATTTAGAAACAGCAAAACGTTATTTTTCTAATGTCAAAAAATGCTTTGACGTGTCGCTGGTTGATTTAATTTTTGTGAGTTTATGTATTTTGTGCAATGATTTCGTATTAATAAGTTTTAATTGTGTTCTAATAACAAATAAGTAATTTAAAGAAAATGGATTTTCTAAAGAGCGGTCTAAAGACCGTGCTGGGGGCTCCGGAACCGGGCCACCAACCTTCGGGAGCGGAGATCGTGAGTATTTCAATATTTACTTACTAGAATTAAAACATAAGCTGACCTATTTATAGTATGCAATGTAGAGAAGCTATTTCGTACCTATAATTTTAGCGTGGGCGGGTTTAGATGTCTTTAAATCGGTTCAATATTTAATGAATTTGACAGCACTCGTGTCCCATAATTCTGCTACAAATTCTTGAATAGACTGCCAATTTTACTTTTCTTTAGTAATCATTATTTGTTTAACTAACCTGCCCTTAAATTGTCACCTTCATGTTGACACCATTCCCTGTCCTTCATTCATTTTAAAATTTAATTAATGTTCTATGATAAAAATTCAAATGTTAATAAATGTTAGCGGTGTGAAAAAATCATAAATGTGTTATCACAAAAGAAATTTAATTATGAAACCAAAGTACATACCTAGCATAATAATTTTACAGCAATTAAATAACTTACTTAATACTCAGGTGATAACACAAACATTTTACAATTCACTACTTTGTATTCAGCACAAAAAGAGTGTTTTATTTCATAAAAGTATTATTGAAGACTGTTAAGTTTTGCTTGTAAAATGAAAGAAAAAATTTAATGCACTAAAATAGAACTGACACATGGTTCCAAATGGTTCAAAATTCAATTGATCTTATTACAAAACAATGTTCTTCTTTACGCACGGTTTCAGCCACCCGGCCAGATTTTGAATTAAGAACTCAATGTGTATAGAAAAGTAGTTATTTTGACAGAACTGACCACTTAGCCCATTGCTGTCTCATTTTTGTATTAAGAACTTTATCCAAAAACAAATAAAGTTGGAAATGCAAATGCTAAGGCAGAGCTTTAGGCTAGAACTAAAGTTAGATTGTGTTTTCTAAAAAAACAGAATGATTTTAAATTAATGACTGAACTTTGGCCTTGTATTACACATTCCTAAATTTCAACAAACAAGCTCTAAGTTTACTAACATGAAGCCTGGATTTCCTTTTAATAACAAAATGATGAATTAATAAAGCATTTGAAATAAAAGTTAGTAGCAGGGAAGTTATTGCTAGCAACACATCTAACAAATTGTTTCTGTAATTATTACATTGGTATGTATTCAAATAATCAATTTTCTGAATATTTATATTTACATTGCATCTTGCATATGTACCTGTGTCATTTTAAAGATGATAATATGTTGTTACTCAAAATTTGTTTATACATATAAAACATTGTTTTTTAAAATGAAGTAGGTACTAGAGAAATAAAGAATTAATTGGAAAAGATTTGAAAAGGCCTCTTTCCCAATTTGTTGAAACTGCTGTAAAAGTGCACAGTTTCATTAAATTCTGCAATAAAAAAATTCAATGTAAATAATGGTTGTGGAACATTGTATGATGTTGGAATTCATTCTAACAAAGAATGTATATTTGAATTTGTGATGTATTGAGTTGTCACAAAAGACTATTATGTATTGAGACAAGTGTTTTAATGAAGGTTCATTTATTACACTCTCTGACAGACCGTAAATTATTCATTTACCCTCATAATTATAAACATTGTTTAAAGTTAAGAGATTTTTTTTGAGGGTGTTAAATCATCAAATAACTTCTTCCGCTCTGGGTGTAACAGGAAGGGCATGTCAGACTTTTACTGACTAAAACCCACCCATGTTCCCTCAGTTGCCTGTGTGCCAGAGGCAACGGTATTTCTTTCTAACAACCTGGCAGATGGTTAAACGTCAAAAATGTATGTTAAACAGCCGCTAGTCATTACTTAACTTTAAGCAATGTTTATAAATAAGGAGGTAAATGAATAACTTACTTACGGTCTGTCAAGGAGCCAAGTTTGTCATAAATGAACTTTCATTAAAACACTTGTCTCAAAACATAATAATGTTTTGTAACAACTCAATACATCAAACAAAAAAAATAATAGGGGTTAATCTATAGTTAATCTGAGTACAGGGGCTAACAGACAGAGGAAGCCTTTGCCAAAGGGCACACAGAAACTCAGAAGTCAGAACTGATATGAAATGTGTTTGGAACTACAACTATCATTATAAAATAAGGCTATAAATACATTAATAATATGTTTGCAAAGGTCACTATGTTGTTAATGTGTTGGTATTCTGATTACTTAGTAATAATATTATTTGATTACTTGCAACTGTGATCTGTAATGTAGGAGAGATTTCATTTTATTTTAACTCTGTCACTGGCTGTATATTTTGTTTTCTCACTGACTCAAGGGGCAAGAGATTGGAATGGTAATAAAAAATAATTAATCTAAAGTATTGTAAAAATAAATAATATATTTCATAAAATCAAACTTCGGATGAAATCTTCTCCGTAAAAATCATATAATTTACTGAATTTGTTTTAAGGCGAAATGGTCGCGCGGTTTCATTTTATTGTCCATATTCAATAAATGTTGTGTTATTAACAACTAAGTACTCTTAAAACAAATGTTAAATAAGAACAAAGATGTTTTTGGCTACGAAATTAAATGATTATATCTTGAATCAAAAGGCTGCCACATGTACCAACTATATTTCAAAGACACCAGCAGGCCATCAGCAATATTAGCAATAGTCTTCTTAATCATACTTTCTATGCTAAAACTCTTCATCTCCTCAGGTGGAGCGCCTAGTTGACCGTGTGAACAACTCGACGTTGTTAGAAGACCGTCGCGACGCCTGCCGCGCGCTCAAGGCGATGTCGCGCACCTACCGCGTCGAGGTCGGCGCGCAGGGCATGGATACGCTCAAACAAGTAAGATGGTTTTACTTATTGAAAGAATTCTAATCTAATACGTAGCATTATCAGCGTATAAGCTTCCCACTCCCGGGACACTGGCCTCCTCTCGGTGAGAGGGAGTGGGCCATAAATCCATAATCCACCACGCGAGCCTAGTGTGGGTTGGTGGAAGTCACACGTCTTCGATGTTTTTTGGTTCTAGGATATGCACCTGCAAAACATCGTGAGGCAGCATAGAAGATATAACAGCTTAGTGTTTCTGCATTTGCCATGCATGGATTGGTAAACAAGCCCATAAAGTGTGTGCCCAATATTGCCATACCTACACAATCAGAATTTTAAAACGTCTTGAAAATACCAAAGTCCAGTGAGTTCTGAGCGACGCATAATTCAGGATGTTTGCACATTGTGTTTGTCAAGTCACAAGCACAACCGTTTCATTAAACAAAGTAATCTCTATTTCCAGGTATTAGAACTGGACCGAGCAGATAACGAGACAATAAACTATGCCTTAGACACGCTCAACAACGTGATGTCTCCCACTCAGTTCGAGGAAGAGGAGAACAACCCCCGCGTGCCCATGAACATCGGCGAACAGTTCACCGAGATGTTCATCAAAGACCATCACAACATACAACTCGTGCTAGATCTCTTAGACGAATATGACTTTAGGGTTAGACTGTCCGCCGTACAACTCCTCACATCCCTACTCACAAATAGACCAAAAGACATCCAAGAAATCATTCTAGTTAAACCTATGGGCGTCTCGAAAATGATGGACCTGTTAGGAGATACGCGAGAAGTTATCAGAAATGAAACTTTATTACTGCTCATAAAGTTAACCAAAGGAAACGCGAACATACAAAAGATTGTAGCATTCGAGAACGCGTTCGATAGACTGTTCGAAATAGTCTCGACTGAGGGTTATTCTGACGGTGGAATTATCGTAGAAGACTGTTTGTTGTTGATGTTGAATTTGTTGAAGAATAACAGCAGTAACATTAACTTTTTTAAGGAGGGTAGTTATATTCAGAAGATGCTGCCGATGTTCAACACTCCTGACGAGTCGGAGGAGGCTGGTTGGTCGCCGCAGAAGGTGTCCAACGTTCACTGCATGCTCTTGATCGTAAGGACGCTAGTCTCGCCAAGTAACTCCGCACAAATAATCTCTAATTGTCAGAAGATTTTGAAGAATGTTGGTTTGTTGGATGCTCTGTGTAATATCCTGATGTCTAGTGGAGTTCCTGCTGATATCCTGACAGAGACTATCAACACGGTGGGGGAGGCAGTGAGGGGGGAGGTGACGAACCAAGAGTTTTTGGGAAATGTGATGGCACCGTCCAACCCGCCGCGACCAGCTATTGTGGTTCTACTGATGTCTATGGTTAATGAGAAGCAGCCGTTTTCGTTAAGGTGAGTTATTGTTATTGCTCATGTTGACTCATGATAAAAAGATAAAGGTTAGCCTCAGTCATGATTTCTGAAGAAATTCAGTTCAATCCCCCGGTTGGACAAAGTTTTTCAGTCACATCTTGTTAACTGCCCAATTAACAGCCAATAAATAAGCTTGTTGTCAAATCAAATATGAAGCTAGAAATGGATAGGAGGGTTCTAAGGTTACAACCTTTATAAGCTTCAAAATCACACTTTATTATCATTTGCAGATGCGCAGTGCTCTACTGCTTCCAATGCTACCTATACCACAACGAGATGAGTCAAGCGAGCCTCGTACAAACGCTCCTACCATCTTCATCAGACATGTCCAGTCTAACAAGTGGCCAATTGCTATGTGGAGGCCTGTTCTCCTCCGATGTACTGTCCAACTGGTTCTCAGCAGTCGCACTGATGCATGGCCTCATAGAGAACCCGGTGCAAAAGGAACAGTTGCTTAGAGTGTTGCTAGCAACGAATATCGGAAGTTCGCCTGTGTCGTTGCTGCATCAGTGCACTTTGTTGCTGCAACAGACTACTAAGTTGAAGTCTAAGGTATGTGTAAGCATGTTGTTTAGTTTGGTATGAAGAATGTCGTTGGAATAAATCGTCATTATCATTAAATAAACAAGTCTTTAGATGTTCTGCAACGGAAACATGTTTGCAATTCGTCAAATTAATTATTAGTTACATTATTTGTCTAATTTATCTTGAGCATTCCTCTTACGCTACTATAAGTCAGTTTAGTCCTTTCTCTGTCATGAAAGATTTTCGAGGTTTATTTTGTACCAATCAATTATTTAAGAGTGATTATATTAATTTAGAACTTTGCTTATAGCTGTATGCATTTGCACTTGCAAATTCAAATATTTTTTATTTGTAGAACTAATAGATAAACGTAAAATACAGGTGTTATTATTTCAAAAAAATATCTTGCAGTCAACAGTGTACATCTAATTAATGTATATAATACTAATAGTTTGCACATTCTAAATTAATAAATAAAAAACATTTATTATTACATTCAAGATTAAAAACAAACAATAAATTAAAACATCAACCACCTTTAAGTGTTGTTCCTCCCATCCAGGTAGGGCTCCTGATGCTGCTGGCCATGTGGATGAGCCACTGCCCCGCGGCCGTGGCGGCCTTCCTGCGCGCGCCGGGCGGCGTGGGCTGGCTGGTGGCGCAGACGTGCGCCGCCGACCACGACGACAACGAGTTCCTGCTGCAGGGCTTGTCTGCGCTGCTGCTCGCCATCTGCATACACTTCAACGATGACTCCGTCGAGAACTACTCCAAGGTAAAGCGAACTGATTTAACCAGATATAAAAGTCGCCGCGGTATTTGAAAATTTATTTGCATCAATTCCCGTATCGATTACTAATTTTATTCTCTAAACTCATCACCCACTGCTGCAGAGTCTTTACTTAAAGAAAACGTTCCGAAATTCATTTCCAATATTATGTCAACTGTAAAAATGTAATTAAAACCTTTCATATACCTTAAATGTTATAACGTTAATTATTGTTAATGTTTACGAAGCCATTACATTTATGAAGCCAGAAAGCTTTTTATGCTTTTGAAGATTATATTGATGACAAAAACGCTTAGGATCAATCCTAAGCGTTTTTGTCATCAATATAGTCTTCTGCTTCTGCTGCTCCAGTTCAATTTACACTCTGCTTGTTGATTTTTTATTGATAAGTAACATCATTTCTCTACACGTCAAAGTACCTACAGTATACTTTGACGTGTTTCTACAAATCTACTTACAGAAATAAATACTATACCTATGTGAGAGTAACTTGAACATTCGCGTGTAGTACACAAGAATGTTCAAATTACTCTCATGTTTGTAAAAATCACAACACCCATGAAAATAGTGACGAATAATAAAATAATAATTCTAATAAGCTTTTTCAGACTCATGTTGAAAATCTATAACAGTATGGATCCTGTCGAGTATTCAATGCTCTATTACCATCTACCAAGTCCCGCGCAGTTTTTGTTCTACCATAATATTGTGATTATGGGGTATCTTCTTACGTTTGGCAGCTCTTAACTTCATCGTGGCCCTTTTGCTTATGCAGGATTAAGATTTTAGCACTGTATAACTTTTTCTTCTTTGTTTTCTAGGAATCCCTCCGCCAGCTGCTCACAAAGCGCATCGGCATGGAGGTGTTCACGTCCAAGCTGAGCGAAGTGACGCGCCACGAGCTGTACAACAAGGCGGCCAAGCATCCACAGCTACGCGCGAAGGTCACCTCTGACGTGCTCGTCGACTACGAGTTCTGTCGCCTGTTCAAAGTGCTGGAAAGTGAGTATCGTATGACTCCGAATTTGCAATCAATTCGACGTAATAAGTGCTACATGGGCAATGCTTGGAGTTCCCCTATGCGATGAAATTAGAAATGAAGAGATCGTGAAGGTAACCGACATAATACAAAGAATTGCCTAACTTAAGTGGCGGTGGGCAGGGCGCATTTCTAGCAGAATAGATGGCTGATGAGGTCGAAAGGTTCTGGAGTGATGGTTGCGTACTGGAAGACGTAGCGTTAGAAGGCTTCTCAACAGGGGGAATCGATGGTCTGGTGAAGACCGCAGGGATCCGCTGGATGCCCATAACCGGTCGAAGTGGCGGTCCTTGGAGGAGGCCTATGTCTAGCAGTGGACGTCTTTCCACTGGAATAATGATGATGGGCAGTGCTGCGTCGCAACCCACAGTACACTAAATGATAATGATAAATGATAAATGATTTTATTTCTGTAAGTAGGTTTGTACAAACACTTTTACACGTAAATCATATTTTTTTTAAACCCCATCTAAGGTCGGCGTTTCCTATCTGACTACTCTGAGAAGAAAGGCCGAAACAAACTCAGAGGTCTCAGTCTCTTTTAAAGTCCAGACATAATCTTGGTCAGATCATGTGAAGACCATGTGGACTGGTGTCTGAAATGGTATTTTGAGGAAAGAACCACACAGATTGAGTGGGCCTGTCCATTCTGTGCACGCATTTATCAGTAATCATGTAGCTCAACTCAGAACTTGAGGAGCTTAACGATTTGACGAACAATACCAAAGAAAGGACATTTGGCTAGGCCGCATAAAGTACTCAAACTGCCAGATTAACATTAAAACTAACTGAGAAAGAGATGAAACACAAAACAAAAAGAACAAAAAATAAATTTAAAAAGATTACCTACATAGTCCTCACATTCACAATAATTAAAGCAATAATAATATTTTACTTCTCAAAGTAAATATTCATGTCAAAGTGTGTAAAATAATTATCAAATGTCAAAGAGTTTATGTTTGCAAAAACAAAAAACAAAAACAACATTTAGTATGCAAAAATTGGAGCAGGTCAATCCCAAGCTTTTTTGTCCTCAATAAAATCTTTAACGTTATAAAAGGCTTTCAAGCACAACTTACGTTTAATGAATGATTTAAATTTATTGAGACTTAGATCTTGAATATGGCTTGGAAGTTTATTATAAAAGCGTATACATTAACATCTGAATGACCCACATATTTTCTTGAGCCTTGTTGATGGTACAACAAATTTGTGTTTATTCCTAGTATTTATACTATGGATATCACTGTATTTTTTAAACAATTTAATATTTTTATGGGCATATAAAAGATTTACAAAAATATACTGTGAAGGCACAGTCATTACATTAATTTCCTTAAATTTCTCTCGAAGAGAATGTCTCGGGCTTAATTT
Source organism: Polymixis lichenea (assembly GCA_949091785.1). Taxonomy (NCBI): domain Eukaryota; kingdom Metazoa; phylum Arthropoda; class Insecta; order Lepidoptera; family Noctuidae; genus Polymixis; species Polymixis lichenea. The sequence continues at coordinate 21,190,133 of OX420951.1, read as the reverse complement.
ATAAATTGATCGAACAGCTCTTTTCTGCAAGACAAAGATAGTCTGAATGTCGGCGGCATTTCCCCACCACAGAATACCATACGACATAACACTATGAAAATAGCTAAAGTACACTAAACGGGCTGTCTCTATATCAGTTAAATTACGATTTTTTCTGACAGCGTAAGCTGCAGAGCTTAGCTTTTTCGACAATTTATCTATATGTGGGCCCCACTGAAGCTTGGCATCCAAAGTTAAGCCCAAGAATACAGTGCTATCTTCAGGATTCAATTCTTCGCCCTTTATCAACACATTAGTTTTCACCTGCCTAACGTGAGGTAGCGTAAACTTTATGCATTTGTTTTTTTTTTTTCATTAAGAAGTAAATTATTAACATTGAACCAGTGAACTACTTTTGAGATTGCGCTATTTACATCGTCATTAACCAGCTGCTGACGTTTAAGTTTAAACAAAAGTGAAGTGTCATCCGCAAACAACACTATATCATGATTATCCTTTAAGAGGTGAGGCAAGTCATTAATATAAATAAGAAACAAGAAAGGACCAAGAATTGAGCCCTGTGGGACTCCCATTGATATTATGGATCCGGGAGATCTTTTCCCATTTACATCAACACACTGAATCCTATTACACAAGTATGAAATAAGAAGATCCAGAGCGGTGTTCTGGATCCCGTAGTGGCGGAGTTTCCTGATTAAAGTTTCATGAAGCACGCAATCGAATGCTTTAGATAAGTCACAAAAGATGCCCAAGGCATCGTATTTATTTTCCCATGCATTGTAAATATGCCCTAAGAGTTCAACACCGGTATCGGTAGTTGAACGTCCCCTTGTAAAACCGAACTATTTGCTATGTAATAAATTATGTTTATTAAAAAATCTTTGCAATTGGTCTAAAATTAATTTCTCAAAAATTTTACTAAAGGTAGGTAGTACTGAAATAGGTCTATAATTAGAGGGGTCTGATGTACTACCTGATTTAAACAAAGGTATTATTTTACTATTCTTCATTAGGTCAGGAAACTCCCCACAGTCGATACAATTATTAAATATAAGAGCTAAAGTAAGTGCTACAATGTCAATAATGGACTTAGCAACTTCTACAGAATTACCCCACAGATCTGCAGTCATTTTTATATTCAAAGTGTGAAAGGTTTTAATTATATCTCGACAGTTAATTGTTCAACATGAAATTCGGAATTAAAAACATTAACATTTTCTTTTAGCAAAGACTCAGCAACAGAAGGTGATGAGTGTAGAAATTTTGTAGTTGAAACTGGAATCTCTGTAAAGAAATTTTCAAAAGCCGCGGCGACTTGCGAGTCTGGTGGTATTATGTCGATGACATTGATAGACAGGCTGTAGTCAGTATTTCGCTTACTAGACCTTCCCGTTTCACTATTAATAATATTCCAAGTCGTTTTAATTACATTACTACTGTTTTTAATCTTTGAACTCAAATAACGCGACTTGGCCATCCGACAAAGTTTTTTTAAATAATTTAGAATAATTTCTAACATATAAATGAAATTCAGCAGTGTTTACATAAGTCCTTTCATTGTACAGCTCATAAAGTCGAGTTCTACTTTTATGAATACCAATGGTAGCCCAATCACTGAAAGAGACGTTATTATTAATCGAGATACTCTTGGGAATAAAAGTTGAATTAAATTGTTTACAATATATCTTAAAAAACTCATCATATAGACGATTAAGATCTGCATTTGTACACAAAACTGGTAATTTATTAACAAGTTTAACTTTAAAGGGTTCTAGGCGAAATGCAGTTTTGGGGTTAACAATGATATCCTTTTTACACATTTTGTTATTCTGATTTTGTTATACTACATTACTTACAGTGGCAGCGTCTGGCTTGAATTTCATGATCGAAAATTTACTGACGACAATCTGTGACGCCGCTCCGGCGTATGTCACGCTCATAACATGTCTAAGATGATCTAAGACGTATCTGTCTCTAACAGAAAATCTGCCTACCATTTTTTGTCGACATTATTTAAGAATTCTTATAATGAGTTGCTTCCCCAAGGTGTCCTGGTGGAGAGCCTCACGGAGAGGCCGCAACACAACGGCGCGGGCTCGCCGGGCGCGGGGCGCGGCTCGCCGGAGCCGGGCGCGCTGCAGCAGTACAAGTCGCTCATCCGGCAGCAGGACGCGCGCCTGCACGAGCTCATGGCGCAGTTGGAGGGGCTGCTGCAGCACAACCAGTCGCTACAGGTGAGCCTCTGGGGTTGGAGTATGACTTCATTGTCGGCAGCAGGACGCGCGCCTGCACGAGCTCATGGCGCAGTTGGAGGGGCTGCTGCAGCACAACCAGTCGCTACAGGTGAGCCTCTGGGGTTGGAGTATGACTTCATTGTCGGCAGCAGGACGCGCGCCTGCACGAGCTCATGGCGCAGTTGGAGGGGCTGCTGCAGCACAACCAGTCGCTACAGGTGAGCCTCTGGGGTTGGAGTATGACTTCATTGTCGGCAGCAGGACGCGCGCCTGCACGAGCTCATGGCGCAGTTGGAGGGGCTGCTGCAGCACAACCAGTCGCTACAGGTGAGCCTCTGGGGTTGGAGTATGACTTCATTGTCGGCAGCAGGACGCGCGCCTGCACGAGCTCATGGCGCAGTTGGAGGGGCTGCTGCAGCACAACCAGTCGCTACAGGTGAGCCTCTGGGGTTGGAGTATGACTTCATTGTCGGCAGCAGGACGCGCGCCTGCACGAGCTCATGGCGCAGTTGGAGGGGCTGCTGCAGCACAACCAGTCGCTACAGGTGAGCCTCTGGGGTTGGAGTATGACTTCATTGTCGGCAGCAGGACGCGCGCCTGCACGAGCTCATGGCGCAGTTGGAGGGGCTGCTGCAGCACAACCAGTCGCTACAGGTGAGCCTCTGGGGTTGGAGTATGACTTCATTGTCGGCAGCAGGACGCGCGCCTGCACGAGCTCATGGCGCAGTTGGAGGGGCTGCTGCAGCACAACCAGTCGCTACAGGTGAGCCTCTGGGGTTGGAGTATGACTTCATTGTCGGCAGCAGGACGCGCGCCTGCACGAGCTCATGGCGCAGTTGGAGGGGCTGCTGCAGCACAACCAGTCGCTACAGGTGAGCCTCTGGGGTTGGAGTATGACTTCATTGTCGGCAGCAGGACGCGCGCCTGCACGAGCTCATGGCGCAGTTGGAGGGGCTGCTGCAGCACAACCAGTCGCTACAGGTGAGCCTCTGGGGTTGGAGTATGACTTCATTGTCGGCAGCAGGACGCGCGCCTGCACGAGCTCATGGCGCAGTTGGAGGGGCTGCTGCAGCACAACCAGTCGCTACAGGTGAGCCTCTGGGGTTGGAGTATGACTTCATTGTCGGCAGCAGGACGCGCGCCTGCACGAGCTCATGGCGCAGTTGGAGGGGCTGCTGCAGCACAACCAGTCGCTACAGGTGAGCCTCTGGGGTTGGAGTATGACTTCATTGTCGGCAGCAGGACGCGCGCCTGCACGAGCTCATGGCGCAGTTGGAGGGGCTGCTGCAGCACAACCAGTCGCTACAGGTGAGCCTCTGGGGTTGGAGTATGACTTCATTGTCGGCAGCAGGACGCGCGCCTGCACGAGCTCATGGCGCAGTTGGAGGGGCTGCTGCAGCACAACCAGTCGCTACAGGTGAGCCTCTGGGGTTGGAGTATGACTTCATTGTCGGCAGCAGGACGCGCGCCTGCACGAGCTCATGGCGCAGTTGGAGGGGCTGCTGCAGCACAACCAGTCGCTACAGGTGAGCCTCTGGGGTTGGAGTATGACTTCATTGTCGGCAGCAGGACGCGCGCCTGCACGAGCTCATGGCGCAGTTGGAGGGGCTGCTGCAGCACAACCAGTCGCTACAGGTGAGCCTCTGGGGTTGGAGTATGACTTCATTGTCGGCAGCAGGACGCGCGCCTGCACGAGCTCATGGCGCAGTTGGAGGGGCTGCTGCAGCACAACCAGTCGCTACAGGTGAGCCTCTGGGGTTGGAGTATGACTTCATTGTCGGCAGCAGGACGCGCGCCTGCACGAGCTCATGGCGCAGTTGGAGGGGCTGCTGCAGCACAACCAGTCGCTACAGGTGAGCCTCTGGGGTTGGAGTATGACTTCATTGTCGGCAGCAGGACGCGCGCCTGCACGAGCTCATGGCGCAGTTGGAGGGGCTGCTGCAGCACAACCAGTCGCTACAGGTGAGCCTCTGGGGTTGGAGTATGACTTCATTGTCGGCAGCAGGACGCGCGCCTGCACGAGCTCATGGCGCAGTTGGAGGGGCTGCTGCAGCACAACCAGTCGCTACAGGTGAGCCTCTGGGGTTGGAGTATGACTTCATTGTCGGCAGCAGGACGCGCGCCTGCACGAGCTCATGGCGCAGTTGGAGGGGCTGCTGCAGCACAACCAGTCGCTACAGGTGAGCCTCTGGGGTTGGAGTATGACTTCATTGTCGGCAGCAGGACGCGCGCCTGCACGAGCTCATGGCGCAGTTGGAGGGGCTGCTGCAGCACAACCAGTCGCTACAGGTGAGCCTCTGGGGTTGGAGTATGACTTCATTGTCGGCAGCAGCAACCTTGGAAATGATAACCACGAGTCCATGACGAATAATTTATCAAATCCTAGCCGCCATCTTGGATTTTAATTTAAATTCAACTTTGTGTGATAGAATATCCTCATACTTTCGTCGCAACGCAACGCAAGTTATTTTAACTGTGACAGCAGCAACCTTATTGCAAAGAGAATAAAGATTACTGATTTTGACAGAGATGCAAAATCTGAAGGTCAATTCTTGTAATTGAAAACGTTCAAAATCTACAGTCTCACCAAGAAAGTTATAGATGAAAGTGCAGGCAACATTCTAAATACCTAAGTGAAGACGACTGTGGGCTAACACTCTCTTTCTGAATACATACAAAAGAGACAGAAAACACATATCACTGACTCATTCTTATGTGTGTATTTAGAAAGAGAGCGTTCGAGCACAGTCGTCTTCACTTAGGTATTTAGAGTGTTGCCTCCATTTTTAACCGACTTCCAAAAGGAGGAGGTTCTCAATTCGTCGGAACCTTTTTTTTTTGTATCTATGAGCTTGAGTCACAGTTCGGCGATAATAATCAATGTCAAAAACATATAGTCATGTATGTCAAAAAATTCCTCGAGTTTCGAGGAATTTTTTGACAAATTGAAACAGATCCTGCGAATGTTCTTAAAATTATAGAAATTGCTTGTTGAAACAATGGTGCCGATTCTCTTGTCACAAAATTCTCTAAACTAAACTAAAAATCACTAAAATTTAGTTTAATCCTGTCAAACGACGATTTCCTATTCTGAAATTGACTAAAGTGACACAACTTATCTATATTTTAGTTTGACAGCACTAAGATTGTACTGAGTTTTTAATTTAGTGAAAATGGTAATTTTGCTATTCTGTTGTTGTCAAACTAATTATTCTATTCAATACAAAATTTTGATTGTCTAACTAAATCTGACTATTTTTAATCGCGATTAAAAAGGTGTGGAATAAAATTACTTGTCAAGAACTAAAATTCACACTGACACCTCGACTTCGGGCGCAAATACAGTACTATTTTTTTTCTTTTGCTTATATCTCGAAATTGGTGTGTCCTATCGTAAAAATAATGAAAATTTCGACCCCCTTTATAAAACCCCATACACCACTAAAACTCAACATGTAGGTAATAATTTTTCATATTTTCGATACAAAAAGTAAAAAAAATCCATTTAAAACACGTTGAGGCTGCCCCCCCTGCGCGATTCCGGCTCTAAAAAAGATCACGGGGTAGGGCAAACGTGGAGTCGCGTTTGTCAAATTCGATTTTAGTTGTGTCAAAATTATTTTTAAATTTAGAGATCTTTTTTTGCAGAATAGCTTTAAGATTCTCATAGCCAAAAGTAAGGAATTTTAGTGATAGTTTAGTTAGTTTAGTTCGGTGTACAACAGAATCGGCACCAATATAAATTTTTCGACAACATCTAACGCGATGTCTCACTGTATTACTCGTCAGACTGTGGCCATAAGCTTGTCTCACATTCTAACCAACCGTTTTATAACTTCCAGAGCGCCCTCAACGACTCAATATCAGCGAACTCCCATTTGAAAGACGAAAACACACTTCTGAAAGCGCAAGTATCTGCCGCTGTTGCCCTGCCAAGCGCGGCAGTTCCTCCTCCTACCCAAGACGACTCCAGACTACAGGACTATGAAGCCAGGTTACAAGCGTTAGGGTCCGAGGTGGGCAGGCTCGCCAGTGAGCTGAAGATAAGTCAGGATGGGCAGAGGAGTACGGCGGAAGAGTTGGAGAGAGTGAGGAAGGATCAGGATGATCTGTTGGAGTTGCTTGCTGATCAGGTTGGTGGATGAATACTAGTTATGCACTACTTTTTAGGCTTCCGTAGTGCTAACGGAAACCTATTACTAAGTCTCCGCTGTGCGCCCGTCTGTGTGTCAGTGGGCTATACAGTTAGCATTTTCAGTGTGTATTTCTAGTGCCGCTGTAAAAACAAATTAAATAAAGTTAAGAATTAAAAGGTCAGGAAAAACAAAAATAATAAATAGCCATTTTTATTTTTAACCGACTTCAAAAAGAAGGAGCTTATGAATTCAACATGTTTTTTTTGTGTATGTTCGGGCATAACTCCGTCATAGATAGACGGATTTGCAAAATTGTTTTGTTCGAAAAGTTTATTCCGAAATGGTCCCATTTAAATTTCATATAGATCTGATGATGCGTTTCGGAGACAGACAACAGAACTCTTCAAAAAATTACAGCAAATCAACCGCGATTGCTGCTATCGCATAAATATGCATTTTTTTGACCCCAAGGATGATGAAATTTCGAATTAGTGAGGTAGGTAGTATAACTAAAAAGTGAAAATAAAAAAAACTTCACAAAAAAAACAGCTGACTTCCGGAAAAACACTACAAATTGAAAAATAACTTTAATTTCGGAAGGCGGTGACAAAAAATTAAAATACATATCCAAAGTCACCGACTTCCGAAATTAAAGTTATTTTTCACTTTGTAGTGTTTTTCCGGAAGTCGGTTGTTTTTTTTTTGTTTTTTTTTTACATGTTGTGAGCATTGAGAACCTTTCATGTACGAGTCCAACTCACACTTGACCGGGTTTTTTTAGTTAGCCCTAACTAACTGTCGATGCACGACTCAATAGTAATCTTGAATAGCCATCCAGCTACAAAAAAATCTAAACTTTAGTGATGTTCAGGATTAATCTTTCAAACTTACTTATTGCTGATACTTGCATTAATTCAGTAACTGTATAAGTTATTTATCATTCTTTATAGAGATGGGTAACTCAGGAGAGATAGATACAAAAGATATGAATCAATCCGTTTCCATCAATCACTCTTTATATCCATTCACATCCGAATGTATCAGTGTATCTTTACAACTCACTCACTCACGGATTTTTTTTTTCAATCTGTATCGGCAACACAACCGCATAGCCATACTCGTAAACAAATTTTCGGAAAGTCCAGGCGTCTCTTTCGCACCTCACTATTTAGAATGTTCTGTCCCGCTTTCGCAAGATGGAGAGAGTGAGTTGTTTGACCATTATAAACTGATATACGTCGGCACAGAAAAGTAAATTAGTAACTCTATAACCGGTGCGTAGGGCATAAAGTCGTTAAGCGGAACGTGAATATTTAAGTACTTATTCTGGTTTTAACTGTACGTGTACTTTCCTTTAAAAAGTTTTAGTAAACTATGCAAACTAATTTCGGTCATAAAGAAATCGTTTTTAGTATCAGGATAGAAAAAAAGTAGATTTGCGATTTCAAATTAAACAAAATATCAGTTTGCGTCATTAGTTCAACCTTGACCTTCGTTCGCTACCGTTCGGGATCGGGTCAGTTCAATGCGCTGCGTGTCGTGCGCGCGAGCGTGATCTACTGATACATAAGGATATAAAGATATAAAAGAGTGATACATATCCCAGTGATCGAAAGATACATTTCAATCTTTTCTTTTTAGTGATACATTTTGCCCATGTCTAATTCTTTGCCGAAAGTATCTTGCATTTCTTTGCAATTTTAATATTATTCCAATAATATTTTAGTCTGCGATTATAAACACGATGTTGCATTTTAACTAATTCGGTATACAAAACAAACCCCAACAATAAAATATTTAATTTCAATCTTTTTGCCTCTTCAGGACATTAAACTAAACGACTACAAGATGCGCCTCCTGTCCCTCGGCCACCCTGTAGAGGAGGACGTGGCCGAAGTCCCACAGAACCTCACATGATACCTGCGCCAGCGACGCCTACTGTCCGCTGACTCACGCAACACAGAAGAGCCACACAATAGATATATTATTACCTAGAATGACTGTGAATGACAAGGAAGATACAGTGCGACAAGGAGCCTTTTGGCGCTTGAATGACATTGACATGTAAACATTTGATGGGGAATAACAAAATGGCGGTGTTGGTTCCGATTTTTAGCAACTCCCATAAGATCCTTGTACAACTATAGGATTCACGTTAAAACGCGAGATAAATTGAACTTCAGTGTTGTATCGGCCTTACAATTAGCAATTATATTCAGAAATTACTTTAGTTTTTAAGTTATTGTATCTTTTGGCCAGAACAGAGCAGCTGTGTGGTGTGCGCGTGGCAACAGGTCTAGTATTTTCCATAGAGTTTCATACATTACAACAGTTGCGACATGCATCGCTCACGGATTTATACTAACACTAGCGACCCGCCCCTGCTGGGCACGATTATTACGAATTGACAAAACATCGAGATTTCTTTATTAAGTATATAAGTACCATCCGCAAAACCGCATCAAAATTCGTTGCGCAGTTTAGAAGAGCAACGCGTTCACAAAGACAGACACGAAAAGTGACTTGACTTTATAATATTTATAGATATGACTTGTATAGTCTTTCCAACTGAAAGAATCACATAATGCGGCAAATCGTTTCTGTCTCGTTTTTTTTTTTGCCGCCATTGCTAATCTATGTAATGATATATCTTTATGGTGGTCTATAGTGTAAATAAATGTGTACTGTGCAAGTGAGGAGGCTGCTGATGTGAGATGGGTACATACTGCCGTTAGATTTTAGAAAATATCCAATTATGTCACTTGAGGGCGCCAGGGTAGCCCGCCCGCGAAATTCAAATTATCTTACATTCTTTGCAATTTGAAAGACAGAGTCAGGCTGAATGATGGCCAAAATATGATTCGCGACTGTAATAAATATCGCGTTACAAATTTATAATAATTAAAATCATCCATACAACCCTCTAAGTTTATTCATTAATCCAATTGAATGAATTTTTCATGAAATATTAATTAAATGGCATTAAAGGAACTTAGAACATAAGAAAAGTTGATTTTCGCGGCCTACCTTACCTTATCTTCCACCTTAAGAAAGGCACGTTTATGCGACGCTGACTTGACTCACATGAGTATTCCGAGATTTTCCGGGTTGATGCGTATTTAAAAGGAGTGTTAATTTGATTCTTGGCCTTATGTTGAACGGACACTGAACGCCCATAGGCGTAATAACAATAAAACTTACTGTATGTCCTTCAGTGTCCGTCAACCGATCAACTCTAAGCGATGATTATCGAAAAACGTGAGGAAAGCCAGTTACCTATAAACAAATGTAGCTAGTTAATTTATAAATTAAATTAAGCATGTTTTTGATACAATTGTAGTCAGAATTTGAAAATTTAGTCAATATGATTAGGAGCGTTTTGTATGTATTCTAAGTCAAAATTTTAAGTTTAAAATTTCATTGAGTACAGTATGTAAAATGTGCTTTATTTAAGGTGAAGCAGTAATATTGACAATATGGTGTAGCCCCAAGCTTTCCGTCTTGCATCACGCTAGTTTAGATGCCGTCTCCCTTGAGCAATACGCTACAATATACAGATATTTAATATATTTCAGTAATATATTGCGACATTGTATATGATGTGATTCGAATGTAAAAATGTATGAAATAAAAATGTTTCACTGATTTTGTTTGTAATATTCATTTTTATTTATATCATCACGCCTGTAATCCTTGAAGGGTTAGCCAGAGGTATACCTATTCGTCAACGAAGATACGAGCCCGTCTGAAAGAAGCTGCGGGTCTAAAAAGGCCACTTTGGCAGAATCATAATATGATCATATTATGAATCATATAAAAAATCGTAAAATGGTCCCAAACTGACAATTCATAATATTTTCTGCGTACAATTCATATCACGCAATTCATCTAATTGACAGTTTTGTATGGAGATTCGTAAAATGGTCCACAAATGATGAATTGTTTTATTGAAGTTTAATGTCAAATAGCAGAATCATAAGAAGTTAGTCAAGAGCAACATCTAACAATTCATATTAAGGATTTTGTGAATAAATATTAGAATAATGGCCGATTTAGCCCTTTATGAAAATTTCCTTGAGCACGCGCGGGTTATGGAGACCCTTTTATATCGCCGACGAAGCTTAGCACTTCGGAAAATGGACCTAGCCTTCGAAATGCCGGATCTCGAATTTGTTGGCTTATTTAGGCTAGATAAAAGTGTGTGTCGCGACCTCATCCATGAGCTGGAGCCTTACTTAAGTACCCGGCGAGATGGCATAAGTACTACCTCTAAGGCAAGTAAAAGGATTGTGTTAAAAGTAGTATGTGTTAGTTCTATATAGACATTATCACCTATTATTGTAAAAGGTTAGCCTATACTACTACTACAATGTTCTTTTCACATTTTAGGTGCTAAGTACGCTTAGTTTTTACGCATCTGGGTCATACCAAAGGTTTATAGGAGCTAGTGCACACCATAAGATGCACCAAGTGAGTGTATCCAACTGTGTGAGAGCTGTGTCACTAGCTCTTAACAATAACCATTTCCGGAGGAAGTATATTCGTTTTCCGCAAACGCAGGCAGAACGGAATTCTATCAAAACTGGGTAAGGGAGAATAAATTTATTATACCACTACGATACCTACATTACGAATACTTATTTGTAAGTTATTGTGGGGGTAAGCCGCTCTTTCGATGTCTACTATAACTATGTAGAAGGAATAGCTTCCTTCTATAGTATGTACACGGCCCTTCCCTGTGTTTACAATAAACAAAGGGAACGTACCATTATCAGCTGAATGTTTCCAGGTTTTACCAAAAGTTTGGAATGCCTGGTGTTGTGGGGTGTATTGATGGCACTCACATTGCAATTGTTAGGCCTACAGAATACGAGGAGAGATTTTATAACCGAAAACGAATATCACTCCTTAAATACTCAAATTGTAAGTACCTACCTCGTGCAGTTAGTAACCGTTTTTGCTGTCATTAATATATGCTTAATGTTATCTTACAGCCCTCATGTCATGGGACATGGGTCTTTTTACATGCGCCTTAAAACATAACAGGCGAGATTTTGGTGTAGCAACAGGTACACCTATGCCTAAGCCTTCGAGGATAATGTATAGGGGTGATGTTATGTTATGTTATGTTGTCTTACTTTACTTTCCCTTCAATTTTATTAGGTAGTAGGTATCTATGAACGAGGACAACTTATATTATACGTATTATTAAAATAAAACAATAGTGATAGGAAATACATTTGACTAAATTAAATTCTCATCTATTCATAGTAGTATTTAAACAGAATAATCAGTCTTTTTTGTCTTTAGGTTTGCGAATCTGATTTGAATATTTTGAGTGTCGATGCTAGCCACGGAGGGGCAAACCATGATTCGTTTATATGGAATCACCATCCACTTAACAGCCACTTGGAACAGCTCCATCAGACTGAAAACGAAAACGTGTGGTTTTTAGGTAAGTTAAATGATCAGTCAATAATATGAATGATTATGATATAACTGCTGATGGACGCTACTGAAGGTGTAAAACTCGTAGCAGAATTGTGAGCAGACTCGTATACCTATGAATAGATTGCCATCGACATGCCAAGAAGGAACACAATACATATTAACATAACTCTTAAATAAAAGGAACATGAAAACATCGTTGTTTAAACTGCGTGTTATAACAATAAAATATGTTTCAGGTGACTCAGGTTATCCCCTAAGGCCAACCCTGATGACGCCAATATTGAACACAGAGCCTGATACCCCTCAACGAAACTACACTGAGCTGCATTGTCTGGTACGCAATACCGTGGAGCGCACGATTGGGGTACTTAAGTCTCGTTGGCGGTGTTTGTTAGTAGATCGGAAGCTACATTACCACCCCACTATGGCTGGCTATATAACGAATGCTTGTGTGGTATTACATAACATCGCCAAAGCTGCCAGGCTACCAGTAATGGCATTAACACCTCAGGATGACCAAAATGAAGCGAATATGCAGGTACGAAATTCAGGAAAAATCAAATTCAACCATTGATTTTATAAAAAGATGTCACAATTGTGCAAAAAAAATCCAGTCAATATAATACGAAACAAAACCAATGTTAACCATTAAAATGGTGTTATTCATCATTTAAAAAATCTGTTTCAGTTAACAAATACACATATTGAAACTGCATCACGAAGAAATCACCGCCTCGCTGCTGGTGAATCAGTACGAGATGTACTTGTACAACGGCTTTGGTCAGCGCGATGATAAATATGGAAAATTTTATTTTACCTTTATTTTTAAGTTTTTATGTTGGTTGAATGTTAAAATATAATTTATTTCCTGTTTGTGTTTCTTTAAATATTTTTTCAATGTAATAACATGTTTTTTATTGCATAAACAATCAATTTATTGTTTATCTCTATGGGACACCAATATGGGATAAATATCTTTCGACTGCATCAGCAAGCCTCCCGAGATTCTGCGCTATTTGCTGGTTGGCATTAGCAGTAGCCTTATCAGCTGCGGCACGCTGAAGCTCCACTTGAGACAAAACTCTCCGAGCCTCATCCAGTGGAGCCAAAGGGCGACCTAAAATACGTAATAATTAATAACATCATTGTTTTCAATAGTCATCATAATTCTTAACCGCTATATGAATAAATAGCTGTAGGGTTAAGAAATCCCACTCACTGCGGTATCTTGTCTGCCGAGTTCGACGAGGCAGAGGCACTGTTATAGCATCGGCTGGGGTAGAGCTTTGTGCTGACGGAAGACTCTGGCCAGGACTTGAGGCTGCAGTGATTTCAACGAGAGGCTCAACACCGACAGAGCTCCCACTTTCAGTGTTGAGCATATCCGCAGTCGCAATCACCACTGCTTCACTAAAATGCGCAGAACAAATTAGAAGTCGGTGTTATTATATTTTTAAAGTCACACAAGGTTACATACTCAGTGATAATCAAGAAAAAATACTCACTGTCCTTGTTCTGCACCCAAACCTGGCGTCTGATGACGGATGCCGGCTGAGGTTGACTGTTGGTCCTATAAAACATTTTGTAGTTTATATACTTAATACTTTATTTGCTAGCCAAACTACTGCAAGGTTTTAATGTAATTTCAAATTATTACCATATCTATGGCTACTCCAGGTAAAGGGTCAATGGCTACTTCCGGGTTATTCTGACCAAAACCCTGTCCCATCAACGATAAAAATCGTGCCTCCGTGTTAGATAAATATCCAACACTAGGAGGCCCTCCGCCTGTTGTGTTGGCATCGGCGTTTATGCCAGCAACAATCTTCTTGAGCTTACTCTTGTAGTTACTGACATACTGCAAAATAATATATATATATATTAATAAAACCGGCCAAGTGCGAGGGGAAAGAAGATGAAATTGTGATGTTGCACACTATGAGAAATATGGAATTCAAATACTTACAACAGACCAATCTTTGGGGCATTTTGTTGTGCCACTTCCCTCAGCATTGAGCAATCCAGCCAGCTCAGACCACTGGCGAGAAGACTCTGCTCTACCTCGGGCAGTATTGTTATAACTCCGAGCCCTAGCCAGGTTGGGGTTACGCTCCAAGAAATTGAGCAGAATGTTCCACTAGGACTCGGATACTCTACTTGCAGCACGTCTCTCCATTCCTACAAAATATTACGTACATTTGAATGTATACAGCGATCAAATTAAATGTTGATCTAAGATAAACAAGTATGCACTTACTTTGCATTTAAAAAATGATCCAACTTGCACGAAGAAATCAGTATTTTATAATGCGATGCTCTGCGCACGAAAAACTGAAGTTTTGAAGTTTTAAATTTCCCACGTCAACGTAAATGACGTAACTCAAGGGATAAACTAAAAACTTTTTTAAACGCGTTGCCAGTCTATAAAGTTTTTATTGTTTCCATTATTTGTTATCAGTTTCCCTTTTCAGGGCATATCTGCGGTATTTTAATCAGTCATAAGAATATTATAATGATATAACCTTTTAGCTTTAAAAATAATAATAAAAAACCAATTTGATTAATGAAAACTTTAAAGAAATATTTACCGGTTTTTACCATCATTTTTGACGGTCTTTATTTTTTTCATGCGGTAACATTTACACTAAATATGATTCTGATATGAATTGAATTGAATATGATTCAGCTAACTTGTGTCACCATTTTACGAAAATTAGAGGAATTGCTAATGATCTGCTGGGAATTCAGGAAATGAATCACTGTTAGAGGAATTGCTTAATGTGGCCTTTTTAGACCCGCAGATCCGTCTTAATTAGTGTCAAATTGAATTTTTCGCATTGGTAATTAGGGGTAACTGTCAAATCGTGCTGTCACTCATTTTCAGTTCGAGCCCCGAACTAATCATAAGTCCTTGTGATAGGGAGTTGGAAATGCACGTTACTTCGGCCGAAACTTCGAACTTCGGGGTTACAGGGTAGACGCACTATTGTGAATTTGTGATCAACCGGGAACAAATCCAGACTCTGGGCTGCTACTGAGACTTTTCTTTTTTCTACTGTAATAAAATCCTGTTTTCCTTTAATAGCTCAAAAGTAAATAGACCAAGGGTGTAATGAGTGCCGATTTGCTGATTGTAGGATATTCTCGAATGGGTGGACGAGGTACAGGCAGCGGCTATAATATTGGGACAAACTAACCGTTTAAAATTATCTAAAAGACTACTAAAATAAATGACACAAGGAATTTTTCAGAATGAAGACAGTACAGGACAACTGTCATTCTGACAAGAACTATACCAAAGTCAAATTTTCAGTCAACAGTCTGTTCGTCCCGTTATTTTACCAAAAGATACAAATAATTTTTCATCAAAACATTTAATACACCTCATACCTCACTCCATTGAATACACTTACATTATAATAAATATTTGTCTATCTACATTAATTTACTATTAACAGTCTCATGTACATGATTGCACAGTACATAATTAATACGATACGTAATTTTATTCATGTTTTATTCACTGTTGTATTTTGAGTAGCCGTGGAGTTTCTTGCCGGCTCTTTTCTATAGGAAACAACCAATTGGAACCGTGCGCCTAGATTCTGACGAGTTTTATGTGCCTATTTAAAAATTGACTATGAGAACCGAAGAGGCAAAGATATTTAAAACGAAAATATAACGAAATGGCTACATAGTTTTGTGTTATTTCATTTCTTATCTAATAAAATATTTGAACAAAATGTAACTGGTCTTTCAGAAATCACAAGTTTTACAATACATTTCGAATAAATACATACATACTTATTGTTTAACATGTTTCTTATTTACATATACGATGATATAATGAGCTGATGAATATAAAAAATACAAGTTAAGAAAAAAAGCCTTAAATGTTTACATAAAGGAATGTGTTAAATGCAGGGACAACCATAAGGAGCTTACAGCTAGCTAAAAACAGACATTTAAGTAACTCGGCGGCGGCGATCTTTCGCGTCCGGCCATGGTACGGAGCGAGAGTGCATGGGTAGCCGTCACCTCCTGCGAAGCAGTAATGCTCGCGAAGAAGGAGGCGGCGCACGTGAGGGAGAGGCAGTATATGCGCCCTCACGTCCCTAGCCGCCGCAGGAGACTCAAAAAACAAAAACATGTAAGTCACCAAATAAGAAGGTATTGAAATTTTATGAATATTGTTTATTTCATCATATTTATTTTTTATGCAGTTTTCATACCACCTTGTCGTTAGAGCCTGGACTTGACCTAAGATTAAGCGATTATAGTGACAACAGTCAACGATACATAAATAAGTTTATTATTATAAGTGATATAAGACAGATTATTGTTAAACATTTGATATTGCAGAAAAGTTCAAGAGTGTTAAAGCTTAAGTTTTTGTGGCTTTGGACATTTTAAATGTTAGCTTAGATCGAAACAAGTGTTGGAATAGTGAATTGATTCAAGCTTATAGTAACTTTTCTTGGTAAAGGGTCCCAAGGGATCAATTGGTATCGTATGTAGAATTATTGTCAAGCGCTTTAACTGCATATGTAGCAATCACGGAAATATTGGCAGCTAGCATTTGCATGCGGGCGCCGCATGCTGTTCGAAAATTATTCCACGGGAATGTACTACAGGTTCCATTCAGGCTATAAACTATCTATGTGCCAAATTTCATCTAAATTCGTTCGGCTATTTTTGCGTGATTGAGTAACAAACATTAAAACTTTCACATTTATAATATTAATTAATTAATTAATCATTAATAGGATTGCAATTGATCGTTTCGGGAACCCTTAAACCGAGTAATAAACATGAATGAAAAGTCACATTATCTTGGCATAGGTATTCGTAAAATTATTTTTATTCTGCTACTGCAAAATCATTTTTATATCAATAGCATCAGGGTTAATTTTGTATTGTCCAAACAACGTGAATATTTTTACAATCACGCCAAGAGAGTTTCTGATGATTATAATTGTTTAATTACACGATGCCTTTAGACCAGCAAACTAAAGGGCTTTTCTCAACAAATATACTTGGGTAACTACTTATTTTTATTTCAATACTCTGGGAACAGTCCAAAATAGATTATATTGAGTAATAGCGATGTAACCAGCGTACCTGTTTATTGAGCAGTAATAAAATAGTGAATGTGTGGATATTGGAACCGTGCGTTTTGTCAAACACACTGTGAAAACCCGTACCTGCAGCCTTAGCATGACCCTTTCTATTTCTACGAAGAATAGACAGTGTTTTTTCAATACAAAGTGACATTTTGTTTCTCCATTTTTGACATCGCACCGTAGATACCCTTCTACAATCTGTCATTTTGTCGTTCGTTTCCAACGATCTTTGTCTAGCTCCTTTTATATGTAGACTGTTTCAGAAGATTTTTTCTTCCCAAACTGTCAAAATCACACTGACAACAAACTTTCTACTCGACGGCCACAAAGTATATACGATTATCTACAAAATCATAATTCGTTTAGAATGTATAACTGTGATAATTAGAAGAAGAACATAGCTATTTTCTCCTATTGTACATCATTTAGTTAATAGTCCTGTCTATTCTTCCGTTGACAAGTCGGTGCTCGTGCTAAGCTTGCTGTTGGTTTCTTTAAAATGTCTTTTAATTATTTGTACAACATAACCAGATGGTCTATGCATACACTGCTACAACGATCTTTTGGCGCATTCTGGAATTGTTTTGCAAAAACTAGATGGCGGCGTTAGTTCCGATTTTGTCCACGAACCAAAAGAACCTAATAGTAATAGCTTCAAATTCACCAAAGGCTGATGAGTCAACTTTGTCTATTAAGTTGACCAATCAGTTTTTATTTGACTGGATAACTCTCTCACAGTGTGCGCCACTCACGGACAAATGATAAACTACAGTTTAAAGTTCAAACATAGAACCGTATCCGGGTGCCATCTTTAAACATGCAGACATGTCCGTCGCGGGTGCGCACGCACACGCGTGCAGTGCCAGCTAGGTGACGTAGAAGTACACGCCCACGCACAGCAGCACGCCCAGCACCAGGAACACCAGGATGAGGATGAACCGGTCCTGCAGCGCGCGCATCACCATCGTGTTCATCAGGCGGGAGGAGCGGTTCAGTTGCTCGTCTGTTTCGCGGAGCTGGAAGGTAAAGTGAAATTCTTTAATGAACTGTGCTTCTATATAATGTTATCAGTTAATTGTGGGTATTAGTATTCCTGTTAACCCAAAGTAAGCTATTTTAAGGCTTGTATTATGACTGGCATCGTATTAAAGGAAGGTTCGCTAATGGGTCGTGTTAGGCTCGTTTTTCTTTACAGTAGGTACGGCGTGCTAGCCGCACGGTAGAATAATAAAGCGTAAGCTTGTATGTGACACGCCAAACCCTGTACACGTCCGTTGTGTAAACGGGCCTTAAAGCCAGTCAGGGATGTTTATTAGATACTCAAAACTATAACAAGAAACTTGAATAGTGCTATTAAAATAAATTTTTCGTAAAATGGTGTGCTGGATTGGCCCTAAGGGAGGTCGTCGATGACGTCAGACTGTGGATGTTTTTGAAACTAAGTTCCTTAACGCATGTTACATTCACACACTCACACTCTGTCTACACACATACGCTGTATTCGTATATTCGTATGTGTGTAGACAGCGAAAGGAACTTCATTCCAATCGGGTGCCACGACATGTCTTGTTTTTTGTTTTTGCAGAATCCAAATATAAAACAAGTAATTAAATAAGCCGTGCCAGCTAAGAGATGACCCGTCCCAACTGACGGCGCCCGTTCACGAACATGACGCAAGGATCAGCATCAAGAATCTTACCCTGCCCCGGGACCTCTGTATGGTCTCCCGCTGCACGCTGAGGTCCTGCAGCACGGCGGCGCCGATCTGCTCCGTCTCCAGCACCACGCGGTACCCGTCCGCCAGCGTCTTGCCGCTGCGCTCCAGTCGCTCAGAGTTGTCCAGCAACATGCGGTGCTGCTCGCCCGCTCCGCCCCAGTCGTCGTATACTTCATCGTTCTCGAAGTTGTCTGGGGATTAGTAGATGATTGTTTAAGTTAGCCTATTAAAAGTCTACATTCATAATATTGCAATGTTTGATGTCCTAGAGACGTTCACACATTGCGGACGAAGCCTCGAATATAACACAAGCCACTACTAAGGGAAAGATTTATACAGCAGTATTTGACTTTAGTAAAGTCAAAGTTTCATACATAATCAGTCTATAACGTTCCCACTGCTGGGACACAGGCCTCCTCTCTGCGAGAGGGAGTGGGCCGTAATTTACCACGCGGACCCAGTGCGTGTTGGTCTTGGAATTTTTCCGGGTTCCTCAAAATATTATCCTTCACCGTTTTGACAGCAGTGGTGATGAAATAATTTACTCAAAGTAAAGGGCCTGTCGGGTTTCGAACCTACGACCTATAAGTCGTAAGTCGCGGCCGGTACCACTGGGCCACCACTGCTCTTATTCATACGAACTAGCTGTGCCCGCAACTTCATCCGCGCGGAATAGTTTTTTACTATTATTTATATATCAATAAAAATTAATAAAAATTCTAAAATATAAGCAGCCTAAGTTACTCTTTATTACATCAGCTACCTGCCAGTGAAAGTCCCGTCAAAAACGGTCCAGCCATTTCAGAGATTAGCGGGGACAAACAGACAGACAAAAATTGTAAAAAATGTTATTTTGGCATATGTACCGTATATATATTCATATGCATGTAGCCAAAAGCGGTTATTATAATATTACAAACAGACACTCCAATTTTATCTATATGTACAGATGTATAGATTAACCTTATTCGTACGCGTATAATTATACTGTTTATATTTGAAAGTGTATGCGATGCTTACTTTACTAAACAAAGTCAAATTGCGATCTGATAATCTTGCCCTAAGTCAGTGTAAAATTCTTACATGATCCAGCATTGTTGACAACAGAGCGGTATTCATCCCTGACGCGCTGCAACTCCGCACGGTATGCGGCCACCCGAGACCCTGCTCCCGCGCCACGAGACTCTAACTCCAATTGCTCCAGCTACAATAACGAAATCAATATTAAGGCTAGAGTCACTAACGGCTAGTCGCATCCTCCTACATCAGCACATAAAATAGGAGGCCTGGACTTTTTATATACTATTGTAAAGCAATGTGCTACAGTGTGGCCCAGCGAACTGTAGGCCAGCCTATAAAAACAATAATTTAAGTCAATATATGTAGAAAGGTGAAATGAAATAGTTGTTTTCTACAATAATTTATTTATTTACTATAACACACAACAAACAAATCAATAGGAAAAAATAAGTATAGTGGTACTGCTATTAGCTAAAAAATTATGATAAATTTAAAAACGAAAAGAATCTGATGATGGAGGTAATTATAAAATTAAACAGCCAATCATCTCTACCCTGCTAGCACATTAACAATATCATTGTGAATTATTTATTTTAGCCTAGGTATAGCCTTCACTGCAGCCTTGTCAATTTTAATGTATTTTCTAACAAGGAAGTAAGCAAATGTGTACATTTCACATTCTTTTGATAAGCTATCACAAATATTTAGTAACAAAACAATAATGAACTTTAAAGCAGTTGTATGATTCATGAAATTATTGAAACATTATTTTTAGGACCAGAGATCAAATGATCAAATATAATTAATATTCTATTGTTGGCTAATATTAGGTTGTATAGCATCAAATGTTAGGCTCTTAATGTGCCTAGAAGTCATGCACTCATAAGTTTATTTGTTTTTAACAACTTCTTCATTCGTTTAAATAATCTTGTGTTATTCATTTTTAGTTGATTTATATAAGTATTCTTGTGGATCACTAATTTGATTAAAGCTCATAAGTGGGCAGATGTTGTGGAACACATTGTGTATAAATATGGTGGAACATTGAGTGAAATTGCGAGTATAAATTTGTATTGCGGTAAACAATAAAAGTTTTAAGTTTGTTATGTTCTATGTTTTATTTCTAGTCAAAATTAATAACATAGATTTTGAAACCAAAAATCTGTCCATCTCTCTGCCTAGTCTGGAAGATTATTAAATTATCAGTAACATTTATTGTCTCACCCTTTAAAGCAGCCCTCTAGCATTAACTGCATGACATAAAATTATTGTAACTTACCAAATCATTTGCTTCTTCGAAATTTGCTTGAATTTCTCGAGTTAACTGGTCACGATTGTCTGTAAAGGTTTATCTATCATTAAATAAATATCTAATACCGATCGGCTTTTCACTAGGTATTTATGATGTTAATATTTTAAGCCAAGCTGTCTGCTATGAGCTGTCACAGCACAGAGGACATAGAATAATTTGAAATGCTAATTATTCATTACCCCCTGCAGTAATTACTATTATGTGCAACATTTAAAACGTAAACGTTCGTCACAATAGTACTTATTCAATGTTTATTTATAAAAACAACGATGATAAGAATATCACCTACCTTCACTGCCCGACTTCAAACGTCCTATTTTAGCCGTTATATCTGCTGTAAGTACTGAGTACTGTTGCTCGTAAGACTGAATTAATGTAGCCATTTTTATAGCCCTAGAGGCCAACAATAACTGCCACGGTAATCAATAGGTTTATTTTTTAATTTAACACGTAATAAAATCCATGACTGCACTCTCACCACATCACGTATTGACATTGACACTGACACAATATGTCATACTCATATTCTCGTAATGTCATCATGTCATTGGTGATCCCGTGCGTCGAATAACAAGCGCAATAATTCAAATAACTGAACGCACCTCGTCCTGCTCCCTAATTGTGTAACTCACGATTAATCATAATCTGTTTCGTTTTGAAACAGATGACTAAACCATTGCTTCATATGTTCGTAAAATGTGTCTGCTCAACAACGTAAATAACGCAATGAATATTGTTGAACTGTCAAAATGTAACCGATTATGATGAATCGTGAGTTACGCAATTAGGGTGCTGGTTGAACAGCGTTTTACAGTTTTTGTGTGAATTGTGTGATTCAGAGAGAAAAAACTAGACAGTCTGACACAGACTGAAAGAAAGTTATCTTCTACGCAAGTGGTGATTGGTTGGGCTGTTGAGGCACATTATCCCATTGATTGTCCTCAACTTTTCAATAACATCCGGATGGTGTGGTGCTGAAACTGGCTGAAATAAATGATTTAACCCAAATACAGGCAGGCAGGATGCCTTTCGCTTTGGAAATCCAGAAGAATCTCGATGTAGGCGAGTTTGTTCCTTGAGAAGAATACATTAGTCCCTTTTGAAAATCAAGATGAATACGATTATGTTTAATTCACTGATTATTAAGATTTAGTAATAGGACAGAAACAAAGGAAACATTAATACATACCTACAACACGATTTAAAAAAATACCCTATTTTTTTTAAACCAATTTCCGTTTGCGCATTATACCTACTATAGGTACATTGGAATGGAATGTTGAACACTTGAAGTGAGTCGTTTCATTCAAACGACTTGTTGAGTGACTCAGAGTGAGCGAGTTGATTCCATTCAGTAGAAAAATGAAATGTTTGAATGTGTGCATGCCGTGCGTGCGCGGTGGCGATTTGTAATGCGATACAATGTGATGTGAACTGATGAAGAAAACAAAAGTTTTTGTTTTGTATTTTATTTTGTTGGTGCTTACAACAAAAGTGAAAGTGATGAAATAAAAATTAATGTGAGTACAACTTTAATGCCGTACCTAACCGCGTCTAAAGCAAAACTTGTAAAAAGTAAAATCGTTGTTTTAAAACTTTCGGCAAGTAGTTGTCGAGCTATCGAATGCTCCACAGAGTACGATAATGGAATGCTCACATAAACATTAGTTCAAATAGCTGATTCTCTATTACAAAGGAATATTAGCCACACGTTTGAAGATTGAATAAATTCGTAACTATCATCATAATATGCAGTACCTATAATTTGTATTGTTGTTTGTACTTTCTCAAAGCGTGGTCTTGGTCTTACAAGTCGAATATTTGAATAGTTGTCGGTTTAGGGTTTACGATTATTTATCACGCCCATAAGATGGGTCGACTTAAAAACAGTTTTCTTACTCCTTGTTTATTCTGTCTTACTGTAGTGTATTTGTCCCTAAAACTAGTATGAACTTCCTAATGTAAACAAAAAGTACCTATTACTATCCTCAGAATTTAATTACAAATAAGTTCATAACATTGGATCTCACGAGCGAATCTGACAAACAATGCATGTTTACAGGGGAAATGCGTGTAGAAAAGTTTACATAACATTCCCACTGTATTTACCAGTGTCGTTTTTGTTATAGCACTATGCTTCGCCACTGCGACGAAGATTCGGGCCGGAGCTCCTGCTCAGTCGCGTCAATCTGCCTCAGCCCAGTCATGGACTTCCAAATTGATGAAGACCTAAACCACATTAAAAGGCGACATTCAAAAACACAAGAGGCTAACACCAACACAGAACTGAAAGTCAGTGTCCGTCCACGAAGCTGTGTGGCTCTCCTCAAGTCTCCAGATGAAAGAGACCCATTCCCCAGCTGCAGAATACCCAGAAACTACAGAAAACCTGTTTTTAATCTATTGGACACCCCTAGGAGGGGGGGACTGAGTAATGCACATTCCACTTTAGAAATTGCCTGCAGCACACAAATTGAAGAACCTAGAATGCAGACCAACACTGTTTCCATGAGTGCAATTGCTTTAAATGACAATTTGACTAAACCACCACAACTTCCTACAAATTTTAGAAGAGGAAAGCCTGTACAGAGGGCTGCATCAAGGTTATATAAAGCTGAATGCGGATTTAAAGGGAAAGAAGGATGCATTGGCCCCGAGTTCATTGTTAGAGCTTCACAAGCAGCAAGACGCATGGACTTAACTCAGTCAGCAATCTCTGACAAAAGAGTCATTACTGTAGTTTTACTGAATGGGCAGAAAGTTGAGGTGTTGTGCGACCCAAATGTCATAAATGTGGGACAATTGTTTGAAGCATTGGTGCACAGTGAAAAGTATGACCATAACTTTATGCTTGGCATTGCCATTTTGGTTGGAGGAGACTTTGTATTTTTACCGGATGATTACAAAATAAAAAAAGTTGCTCCAGATGCTTGGCATAAAACCAACAGCAAAAAGAGAATATCTGAAGATGACACTACTTTGACAGTCTTCTTGAGGATAAAGTTTTTCTTGCCCAAAAACATTGCCAGTAATATACAGGGTGGAGAATGGAGATACAGAGTGTATTTACAACTTAGAAGAGCTACCTTAGAAGGTCAGCTGACATCAACAATCCAGAATCTCATTTTGTTGGCTGGATATGCTTTACATATAGAATTTGGGGAGTTTTCATTCAGAGAACATGGAACAGCAGACTATTTTTTGTTGGAACATTATTTGCCTGAAACTGTGATAACAAATGAAATGGCAGACATCAAGCTACGCATGAAGAGAGCACATGAATCAAGACATGGCTTGGATAGACACAAGGCAATAATAAACTACATTACCCTTGCACAAACCTTTCGTGACTATGGTGCTCATTTTTACTCTGCAATATGGGCTACTAGAGATGGGTTTTGCAGAGATGTCTGGCTTTCAATTGGCCCTCGGGGTATAACCCTCTATTCCAGGAATAATCATGCTACTGATGACACAGGCACCCATACCAATAGAATAGTTCTACAAAGTCTGCCTTGGCACCATATACATACATTCTATTATAACAAAAAAAGCTTGTACATCATGCCTAATTCATATTCAGGGCTATCAAAAATTGGTGTGAAATATAAACTGAAAATGGTTGACAACAAAAGCTACTTTACATTTTGGTTGGCATCCCTGCACCACAGGTTGTACCTAAAGCTTTATGCTAAAGAGGACTTCCTCACTTATTTATCAGATGAGTTTAATTGCCCATTCAATGTAGCTGAAAGTCCTAAGAAGTATGAATGTAGCAATTATCAAGACAGCTACAATTTAGCTGTTAGAAACCCAATCAGAGTAAGAAGACCTACTAGGAGGAGGTTTAAAGTTGACATATTTGGGGAGAAGAAGGCTCAGAATAAAGAAAATGTAAAGCCGAACACAGAAGAACTTCTGAGACAAATACTGTCACCACTACCTAATGATGAAATAGTATCAAACACATCATTAATCCAAGGCCACGAAAATTCCTCCAATGATGGGTTGTCATCTTCAGAAAGTTGCAGTATACCAAGAAGGCAAGGCGTCAAGATGGGCACTAGGGCGTTCCATGGAATGAAATCTGTTACTGATAGTAGATATCCCACCTCACCAGTCAGAACCTCTAATCCTTGTTCAAGGTCTGAGGGTGACTTAGCTATGACACAAAGTGATTCTGATGATCTGAGTACAGAGCAAAGACAACATTGTATTATCAACAGCATGCAGCTACTGCCAGAAAGACATTATAACCAGAACTTAACAAGTGCACCAACTGCTTATGTTTTAGAGTCTCCCAAAGTATATCCAGATGTATTTAATTTTAACGCTGCCAATAATGAATCCTGTTTAAATGCGTCACTGTTTGAGAAGCTCGATAATATGGAATGTGTCCAAGGTGAAAGAATATTTGTTACTGCTATACTTGATAGAGATGATATGAATGCTCTAGGGCTGCAAGTAGCAGAAGGTTCAGATGGCAATGTGTACATTAAGTCAATAACACCAGGAAGTCCTGCAGACCTATGCAAGAAACTTTTACCTGGTGATCAAATAATATCAGTCAATGGGAAGACCTTGCTAAATGTTAAATATGAGAAGGCATTACTTATGTTACAGTCAGCTCCACATAAAGTAGAACTTATTGTTTTACAAAATGCTAATAAACCAAGCCATTTAGACTATCAACACAATATTGAGAGTCAATTTGCAGACAGCAGCTGCAATAATATAGGTCAAAAGTGTATTAGTAATAGTGTTGCTAGTGCCTTAGATGTAGAAATAACAGATGATGAATTGTTGAATGAAGAAGCTTTAAAAACAATATATGCTCTAATAAAACTAACGAAAGATAAAGTTATAAGTAGAATGAGAGATAGATCAAGCAAACAATCTACACCTAATAAGAGTATCCTGCAAAAGTGTTTTTCAGAGAATAAAGTATATGAAGAATCTGATTTAGGGAATTATTCTTCCCAGGAAAATACACCCCAGAAGCGATATTCTCAAAAATTCAATTCATGGCGCGGTCAGCTCACCAATAACCGGTCAAAGCGACGACCGTTGAGCCTCAGTATTCCGACAGGTGTAGATTTACCAGATGACTATTTAAACGACAACTCAGATGACCTACTTAAGAGATCATCATTGAAATCTATACAATCCTCTTTGAATAGCTTAGATAAATCTGTAAAGAGCAGTTCTTCAAAGTCCGTAGCGTTACCTCGAAACTTTGGATTTAGTAGAAGGTGGTTGGGCCCAGTAAGGTACCCTGTGACACCTTGTAAGAATAGCAATGTAGAGACTGAGCCGAGTGCAATTGTTAACGAAAATGTGACGCGAAGACATTTCGTGTATGGTGCTGGAGATTCCGATGAAGATCAGATATTTTTGTAAAATAATAAGACTTTTATTATATTAAATCTATATAGGAATTATTTTATGTTAAGTTTAGAAGACTATATAATAAATGCTATTATGTAACAGACTAGCGTATTCTTTAAACGAACTCGGAGCCAAGTAGGTAACATTATACGTTGCGGCGGCGAGCGATACTATAAATCCAAGTTCGCACGAACGTAAAAATATCACGGCGGGATATTTTTTTCGCGCACAGGAACTTCAACGCACTGCTTAGCACCGAAAGTTGACAAACGCACTGAGAATCCAAATTCTCAGTGCTCGGTTCAACACCTAGAATTGAAAATCCAGTCCGTAATTTGAATCCGTGCGAACATGGTATGTCGCACGGTCGGCGGCGCGGCTTTTACTGTGTGACATAATTTATCAAGTCAAAATATTTTATTTCAATATGAGCCGGCAAGTAACTAAATGGTTACTTTTTTAAATAATCGGCTTTTACAGTGCTTGTGCCTAAGTAATATTAGCCGCACGGTTCGATCGATCAGGTTAAGCTACTCTTGCCGCGGTTGGTCCGTAGATGGGTGACCATCTTTACATACCTTGGTATGTAAAGGTACCCCGTGCATCGGCAAGCACTTTAAGCCGGCGATCCCGGCTGTCATTTTTGGATCTATGACAGTCGTTACGAGTCGTCAGAAGCCCGAAAGTCTGACAACCAGTCTTACCGAGGGGCATGGGCGTAGCTAGGGATTTTGTCTAGGGGGGGGGGCAGCCGTCTAGATGGAGAAATGACGCCAAGTAATAAATTATTCCACAAATAAAAAAAATCCTAAAAATAGGCTGCCAAGTCTTAAATAGGTAACGCTTGCAATGTTAAAAAATTATCATATCTTATGTAGATCAAAGCCCCCAAATCTACAAACCTTACATCTTGGCCGTTCCACGGCACAGAGACTCCTATGGGCTTCATCATCATCATCATCATAATTTCAACCGAAAGACTCACTGCTGATCATAGGCCTCCTCCAAGCTCCGCCACTTCGACCGATATTGTGGTTAGTACTTCTTAAAGAAAAGTGTCACCACACCTCTGTTCCATACCTGTGGCGTTTTACCCTTGAGTATGCCGGAATGAAACAGCTTCTGGAGCGCCTTGAAGGGTTCAGGTTAGACGGATACGAACCTGCCATCATGGGTCTTCCCTTTCTGCGCTATAAACAGATCCCTAGCAAAGGCCCTGGAGCCTTTGTTCTGCTCTATCACATCCTTAATACGTTCTGTATTAAAGCGGCGAAGGTCGCTTTTCAAGGACTTAGAGATCCGTATGTTAAGCTGTACGTAGGTACTTGAGCGCATTGTCTGAAGACTGTAGGATCATCAAACTCAAACTCAAAGCATTTATTTCAATTAAACCATTTACAGGCACTTTTGAATTGTCAAAAAGTCGATCAGTTGGAAAGTTGAAGCTAGTTGTAGCGGTGCACCCTACTTTGCACCTTCATGAGCTGCAAAGTAGGATCAGAAAGCTTCTTGGTTCTATTTACGACGGGTTTTGTAGATCTTAGACCCGACTGTATGGACAGTTTTCACGAACCCATCGTCAGAGCTCCCTAGGCACTCGAAACGATTCTGGAGTTCGAGTAGAAAGCTCTCGGCGTTTTGGACTTGGATCAGGTCTGGGCGAAGCGTAGACTTCTTCAGTCGAGATCTTTCCATTTTGATATTTAAGTTCTAAGTGCCTCTTACCATGCGGTGATCACTTCCAGTTTTCACCGCCTTGATCACAGAGACGTCATTGAATACTTGCTTCGTCGCACACTGGTCCCAAATTAAAAAAAAGTGGACATTGATAGTAGACCGCTGATATTTTTTTTTATTGTTGATACAATGATAACAGATAAGGCAAAAAAATATTATTGTCCTACTTCAAATACTTTTCTGTAAAAAAAATATTTCTTTTTTTTTTGTATGGGAGCGATTACATTTTACTCAATTTCTCAAAAACTTTAAGCGATGTCGAGATGGCAATCACATATGTTAGAAAACTAATAATTCTGAGTATTTGGCTCGAAGAAACTTATTGCTTATCTCTGCGTACTTTCGAGATAATAGTGACAGAAAATAACATTTTTTTTTAATGTTAATTTTTTGCTTTTTTTTAATCATAGCCTTACTTTAGCACATAATTATAATGTATGCGTAATGTCAAATAAGTAAAAAGAGACTTCTCTGTAAAAGAGGTTATGGGGGCTCACTAATGACTGAAAAGCTATGACCTTTCTGAAGGAGTACTTTCATCAGTTCTAAAAAACAATCAAAATGAAGACATATTAAGCTGCAAACATAAAGTTGAATATGTTCACAAACGATTCTGAAAAAATATTATGGTGAAAGATTAATATTTGGGTCTATATTCTCTTGAGAAATCTCTATTTCCTCGTTTTCCAACGAAAGCAATTCATTGTTCAAGATCAAAGCACTAGCCTCTGGAAACAACTGTTTATGTAAACGAGCAAACTTTGGTTTGATATGGCTGATGTAAGGATCTGAGCTAATTAGAAAGCTGTGGATAATGTCTAAATTAGTCTGAACTCTACCGATTTTTCTTGTATGTGCCATTCTAACATTCCGGAAATCTTTATTCCTCGCTTCGGAAGCTTCTTCGGAAAGCATGCCTATCGGAATAAAGGAGAAATTTTCACAAATATCAGCACCGTGTATCAACAATTTATGGACACTTGAAGGCATGTAATACCATGGATATAAGTTTACATATAGCATTGCTGTTTCTTTACAATATTCCCTAAACAAGTTGGTATTAATAAGTTGACCAGATGAAATTGTTTGTAAAATGACTGCAAATCTCTTGATTAAATCAGGGTGGATACCCGTTATTTCAGCAGATACTTCATAATTTTCAAAAAACCTTCTTGCCGTGTTACCGTCATTGGTTGTACCAAATCCCTGTTTTACTATGTCAATTAACAAACCAGTTCTTTCCCGGAATTCTTCTTGTGTCAAATTCTTTTTAATTTCTTTTAACAATTTATCTTCTTTTCGTGCAGCCCACTTTTTGAAGTCTAAGTTGCACGAAATGTGTAAAATACATTCCATACATCTTATCCACATATGAAGCGAAGACAGACCATATTTATACATATCTTCTCTGATGAGTCTTTTGGATACAAAGTCCAAGTCATTCATTTTGCTAGGTGGGGTATTGCAAATATTACAAACAGCTGCAGAAGAAGTATTGGAAATCACAGTAGAAATTTTCCCATCAATCATAGTCATGTACAAATCATGTTTAATATCAAAATTATCTACAATTGTGGGAACAAGATTACGAATTTCTTCCTCTAAGGATGCACTTTCCTTCTTTATCAATTCATTTGTTTCTTTTGCAAATATAAAGCCAATTGGACGACAATAGTTTGTTGAAGAGGGAGCAGGATTTTGCCACAAGATAGTACCACTCTCTTCTTCCAAACGAAGCGGAACCAAACTAATCATGAAAACTGAAGAATCGTCAATTTTAGTGTCGGAGTGTGACTTTTGTTTATAATTACTTTGAGAAGATGACCCGTCAAAACCCCATTTGCTTATTAGTTTTAGCGATTTTTTGTCGGCAGAGTTGTGCTGAATTGTTTTTAATATCCTATTAGTTGTCAAATCTAGAAGCGATTGAAGTCTTATCTTAGCATCAGATTCAGTTACAGTTATGTCTGATTCTGGAGGATAACAAGTTTTTTTAGCTTCCAGGAGCTTTTGATAGGATGGAAGACCATACATTTTCTCTGAAGCAAGAATAGTTCTTAAATTTCGATATTGCCATTTTGACAAATTTGTTGAGGTGTAAAGCGCTAACGTTTTATCATCTGGTAAACACGGTTTGTCAGTCTTTTTAGCGAATAGTACATCATATACCATCTCACATTTTTCCTTGTTTTGGCTGAGTTCGTTTAATATAGCTGCTAATTTTGTTTTTTTAGACTCTTTTAATTTGGCACATAAAGCATAAACTAATTCCTCCTCTGTGTGATCTAGAAGTGTTAGAGAACGCCTTTTCTTCTGTTTATCAGATATATCAACAAATGGTTTTTTACTTGTACCATAACTTAATTGATGAGTATCCACTTGCGTTTCGAAATTTGGAATTACTTCCTCGGCAACTTTAAAAATGCTGCTTAAATCGATATTTTGACATTTTGGCCAAACTATTTGGGATTGTAACCAGTCTGAATTTTTGTTAAGAAACGTCTTTTGAGCTCTACTGGAAGCAGACCATCTTTTTGAGATATTACTTGAAAAATTACGACAAAATAATTTAATATTACTCAAATCTTCGGAAGACAATTCAACACACCAATACGTTCAATAAGGGCATTAAATAAAAATTCGACATTTTTAAAACCACCTCCTGATTTAAGAACAACGTATAAGTCTAAGTTGGTGACAAATGCGGACATATTATAATTTAAGGAAAATTGAAAACAAATTAGAATCAAAGATATCAAAGACAAAGTGACTTTGATTTTAACAAAAAAAATTACGAAAACAAATTCGACGAAAGAAAGACAAACAAAAATTATTTGATTTTAAAATCCAAAGATTCAAAATACAACAATAACAAAACAAACAAACAACAAGCATTTCTTCAAGCGCACAGAAAAAATAAGGACACGTCTTATCGCAACCACATTTAGTTGTACACTGAGTGAGGTGTACGCGCGCGATTCGTGACCGTATTACGTTACGTCATGAGAGGCGGCCATCTTGTTATCCCGGCAAACTCGCGTCGAAGCTCCATTTTGCTGGCCAGCGGACCTATTGCGATATGAGTAAGGCTATGATTAAAAAAAAGCGAACAATTAACATTAAAAAAAATTGTTATTTTCTGTCACTATTATCTCGAAAGTACGCAGAGATAAGCAATAAGTTTCTTCGAGCCAAATACTCAGAATTATTAGTTTTCGAACATATGTGAATGCCATCTCGACATCGCTTAAGGTTTTTGAGAAATTGAGTAAAATGTAATCACTCCCATACAAAAAAAAAAGAAATATTTTTTATAGAGAAAAGTATTTGAAGTAGGACAATAATATTTTTTTGCCTTATCTGTTATCATTATATCAACAATAAAAAAAAATATCAGCGGTCTACTATCAATGTCCACTTTTTTTTAATTTGGGACCAGTGTGCGTCGTTGACATAATGAAGTCAATCTCATTTTTGGTTGCACCATCAGGGCTCTGTCAGGTCCACGTAATACAATAATAAAATACAAATACAGTGTTAACAGGGTATGGGAGGAAGACAGTGTAGGCCTGCCAACAAGTAGGTACCAGGTACTTAATTTAAAATAGTTTATCTATAATTTAATTGTATGATTGTGAAATTATGGACTAATGTTGTCTGAAATAAATTAAATTAACTAATGGTAAACAGTCTACAACTGTGTACAAGGCCTCAAACGTTTTCTCATTCACGAAATATATAAGAATCCACGGATAAAAAAATATTGATAAAAATCTATTTAATCCAAAAAAAAAACTTTTACCAAAAAAAAAAACAACCGACTTCCGGAAAAACACTACAAAGTGAAAAATAACTTTAATTTCGGAATTCGGCGATTTACTGTTATTTTTTTAAGAGTTCCGTTGTCTGTCTCCGAAACGCATCATCAGATCTAGAACCACACGGGAAGCACCAGCTTTCAAATAAAAAAAGAATCATCAAAATCGGTTCACCCAGTCGGAAGTTCTGAGGGTACAAACATAAAAAAAAAACATACAGACGAATTGAGAACCTCCTCCTTTTTTTGAAGTCGGTTAAAAATTAAATGAACATCGTAGTTTTAGAGCAGTTATACTTATAAGACATTTACGTAGGTACTTCTTAGTTGATATGCCATTAATGAGAGACGAGTGGGTAAAAAGATACTAAACTTTTATAATAGGGCGGTCCGAACTAATGAGTCCGAGTTGGCAGATGGATTTGGGCGTAGGTACCTACTTATACAGCTATTGGTTTAAGGTGCTTACGTAATTACCCGACTACGGCAAAGCTAATGATTGTAACAGGATATGTATGTTACTAGCTAAATACACGACATCTTTGGGGCAGGCAGCTGCTGTCCACCTCGGTACCATAGGTACTTCGCACATCCTAACTGACGCCTGTCACATAAAGGTACATGTATAGCCCTAGCCCTACTATTTATGTTGAAAGCCCGGTCACATGAGTAACCGTTACGGCCTCTCAAGGTCAACTGCGAGATGTCTTTTCCAAAAAAAAAATTTTTACGTCAATTTTACACATAAGTAGGTCAGATACAGCGGTTACCTACTTTGCTCAGGACTCAGAGGCACCTCTAAAATCGCGCACGCAATTTAATTGTACC
The DNA here is from genome assembly GCA_949091785.1 of Polymixis lichenea. Classification (NCBI taxonomy): domain Eukaryota; kingdom Metazoa; phylum Arthropoda; class Insecta; order Lepidoptera; family Noctuidae; genus Polymixis; species Polymixis lichenea. The sequence goes on along the minus strand of OX420951.1, from coordinate 21,157,370 downwards.
TATATATTTATGCAGCCTTTATTAGTTTCGCGAAATAGGTAGGTACATCTTCATCAATAGGTACCTACCTATATTTTCTTGATGGACAATGAACTTTGATAAAAGTAGAATTGTTATCGGTCATAAAAATGTGTGCTAATGAAACCGGCATTTTTATCGCGTTTCTGGTTATGTAATTTACGCACCTCTTACGACGCGGTGTGAATTCGAGAATGGCCTGGAAAGTTCTAAGCTAGCTTGAGCACATGTTTTCGATAAACATTGATGCAAGTTGATACAAAACTGGTTTGGTCTCAATTATTATGTTGAGTTGGAGAATGTTTTTATTTTGGTTGTCGTGTAGCCAAAAAATTGCATTTTTATACCACGTGCTACTGACCATTATATACCTCATTTTTGTGATTAATTCGTACTATATTCATGTAGTCATAAGGAAATAATATACACAAATTAGAAACATTAATCATTTTATTAAAAATAACACTGCTCGCACTATTCAAGCAAATAAAACTAAATAATTCTAACAAGACAGAGAATTGCCTTTCTACAGATATTTGTAACACAATCAGACTCAAATAAAACTGGGAAATACACATTCACTCCACAATTTGTATAAAATCAATCAATCTACCAGATATTATTATCATAACAATACCCATAAACAGTGATAACTTCTATAACAGTTCGCTTTTCACAATAAATGCATTTCAAAGCCCTTAAATGTTATTTACATCATTCCTCCCATGCCACCCATTCCACCCATACCGCCCATGCCTCCCATGCCAGCCATGGGGTTAGGTTCCTTCTCTTGTGGCATCTCACAGATCACGGCTTCAGCCGTTGTGAGGAGGGATGCTACACCACTGGCATCAGTTAGCGCTGTCCTTACAACCTTGGTGGGGTCAATGATACCCTTCTCAATCATGTTCACATACTCATTGTTCAATGCATCATATCCAAATTCAGGGCCCAAGTCCTCGACTTTTGCGACGACGACAGATCCATCGATACCGGCATTCCGCGCGATCGTCATGCATGGCATTCTGAGGGCTTTCTTGACGATTTCAACACCTGTAGCTTGGTCACTGTTCGCTGTCTTCAATGATGCAAGATCGGGAATACATCTGAGGAGAGCAGAGCCACCTCCGGGAACAATACCTTCTTCAACAGCCGCTCGCGTTGCATTCAAGGCATCATTGACACGATCCTTCTTTTCATTTACTTCAACTTCACTGGAGCCACCAACATGTAAGACAGCCACTCCGGAAGCAAGTCGAGCAAGACGTTCCTGTAATTTTTCCTTTTCATATTCAGATGTAGTTTCTTGGATTTGGTCACGGATCTGTTCAGCTCTCCTGTCAATGTCTGACTTCTTACCCTTTCCTTTTAGGAAGAGGGTGTCATCCTTGGTGATGATAGCCTCACCCACTTGGCCAAGATCAGATTGCTGTAGGTTTTCTAGCTTAATTAGGTTGGAATCATCTCCAAATACTACACCACCTGTGGCAATAGCCATGTCACTGAGGGTGGCCTTGCGATTGTCACCAAAGCCTGGAGCCTTCACAGCTGCCACCTGCAGTCCAATCTTCAATCTATTAACTACTAGTGTAGACAGGGCTTCACCATCAATATCCTCAGCTACAATGATCAGAGGCTTCCTTTGCTGGTTGGCCAGTTCCAAAGCAGGAATAATAGTCTGCACATTGCTGATTTTCTTCTCTGAGAAGAGAACTAAAGCATCCTGGAACTCTACTTTGGCACCCTTTGATGAGTTGATGAAATATGGTGAAATATAACCTCTGTCAAACTTCATACCTTCAATGATCTCAAGTTCGTCGACGAGAGTCTTTCCATCCTTGACTGTGATGACGCCGTCCCTGCCGACCCTCTTCATGGCATCAGCGATCAGCTTGCCAATGGCTGTGTCACCATTGGCGGAAATGGTGGCCACCTGAGCGATCTCCTCAGGTGTCGTGACAGGCTTGGACATAGCCTTCAACTTGTCTTTTACGGCTTCTACTGCTAGCATGACTCCTCTTCTTATCTCAATAGGGTTGGCACCCTTTGAGATTTTTTCAAAGCCTTCCTTTGCAATAGCTCTAGCGAGAACTGTGGCGGTCGTAGTGCCATCTCCCGCCTCCTCGTTTGTGTTGTTAGCGACGTTTTGAACTAATTTTGCGCCAATATTCTGGAACTTATCTTTTAGTTCAACACCTTTGGCAACTGTCACACCGTCTTTTGTAATTTTAGGTGAGCCCCAAGACTGTTCCAAAATGACATTTCTGCCTTTTGGACCCATTGTGACGGCGACGGCATCTGCAAGGACGTCTACGCCCTGCAACATGAGGGCTCTTACATCAGCACCGAACCTCACATCTTTGGCGTAAAATCTAGCTTGGTGAAGTGTACAAGCTTGGCGAACAACACGTGGCAGGCGCAGCATTTTTATGTTGAGTGGAGTGATATTTCAGTACTTCCAAAAGAAATCCCAACCTTTATTCTCGAAAATTCTCGCTAGGATCACACTAAAACGTGATCTTCCGCCGGTTGTAGGTTATGAAAGACTGACGCGCGATTTCTACCTTTGCACAGAATTGAATTGACTCTATGGTTTTTAGAATAAAATTAAGATTTTGGCTGCCTGTATTGTGAGGAGTTTCTATCTCTTTTCCTCTTACAAATTTGGGCAAGGAAGTACCATTTTGAAACGAGTAAGCAATACTTGACGTCATTTCATTTAAAAACCACTACAGTTTTATTTCATTGTACAGCAGGTTGCCAGGGAAAAAAAAATGCTTTAGTCGATGGTCTGTGCAAAAAGGTCAATAACCACTGCATTCCAGCCTGAAATGTGTCTATGTAATCAGCATTTTAACCAAAGGCTGGCCCAGGCTGGCCTCGGATAGAATGGATGAAAAATTTATCAAAAGTTTTGAAAAGGTTGTTCTTTTCATCTCATGTGTTCGTTTGTAATAGTCGTGAAGCAGGTATCGATGCAGAAATTAGAATTTAATTTGCATAATGCTGCAAGTTGAACTCATAGCGAATCCAACTATTCGATTCTATTGGTTGGCCCGCGCAAGATTGACTGGAAATATAAATACAAAGAAAGAGAAACATGCTAATCATTATTCTGATTGGCTTCACTGTTTATCCGATTACGTAGTGTAGCATTCGATTGTAAGATGGCAATGACATTTTCGTTTTTCTTTTTCTCATGTCAATTTTGAAGTTCAGTTTGACACTTCATCATTTGGCGTTTTGTTTGGTTTGCGACTAGGAGTCCGAGCACACGTTTTGTAAATTGGTATCAACAAAAACATGCGGTAATTTCTTTTCGAAAGCAAATAACATAACCGTTTATATCTCTGAGGAAATTTGTGTCGAATATCTTGTATCAATAATACAGTGCTGTAATATTTTACAATGGAGAGTTACATAATGGAAGAATTTAAGGGGTAAGATATTTTTCATGTTATTAATAACTTCCTCTGACGCGGCGATTGTTTTAAATGTTTAATTAGGTTAATTCGATGGAACGGTTCTCCGGCAATATTATTCTGTTCAGAAAATATGATAAAGAGTTCGTTAAAAATTAAATGAGGGTTTGCAACTGAGATTTCTGACGCTTTTGATCGCAATTTTATTCGCGCACTGACTGTTCATCTTTCAAGTAATATGATAAATTGAATATTGAATGTGGTTGCAATTTAACGATTTCATTAATTACTGACCTTGAATCGTTTAAACACTACATACGTTTAATGAATATTGTTGTTTTTATTCTATCATCTCAGTGTGCAGGAAAACTGCTATGAGAACTAGGTACATAAATATTTTAGAGAAGATTTACTATTATAAGGGTGTTCTTTAAACAGCTTCTATTTGACCAGACCAACAAATCTATGGAATAATAAAATAAAATAAAATAAATGTTTATTCTCCATAAATTAAATACCTGTTACAACAATTAAACACAGTAATACATAAATTAAAATAACTGTGGCGGTTAGTTAGTAAAATTAGTATTATTATTGGAAATTTTGCAGAAGCATTGCTAGAAGGAAATTAGTTATATTTTTGTAGCATGAATACCTATTTAGTCGGTTGAGACATTTAACTGGTGGGGCAAAAATTGTTGCACTTTACAACTGAATAATTTACCTAATAAAAAATTACATTTAATGTAAATATCTTCGGCCTGATTTTTCCAATACTAGATATCTTTTAACTAAGAAAAACACTCCGACTATATAAAATACACGTCCTATCAATAAACATCCTAAATATTTGATGGATATAAAATATATTTGATGACAGAAAAATAAGTAGGTGTCTGGCAGACATTCAGCAAAAACTGCACAAGGATATTTATCTTAGAAATAAATTGTTTTATGCAATGCATTTCCATATAAAATTACTTTAATTCTGGCAGGCACCACATTTATCTGTCTGTAATTTTACTCATTTTTCAAAAAAAAAAAAAACTGACCTGCTCATAGATATTTATTTTTTAATTATATTGTTTGGCGTAATGCATTTCAATATAAATTGTATTTTAATTTTGGCAGGCATAACATTGTCGATACTACATAAATACGTAATTAAGTCTCTCTGTATCCAACTACCTTTATTTTTAGTACTTTATAAATTTTTAAGTTATTCAATTAAAATTCCTAGTACTGTAAGGTAAACCTTGAATACTCGCGCTCTCGTATGTGTGCTGTTTTTTTTTTTGCGATTGCGACGGTGTCATGTCGTCGCGTCGCTCGCAGCAACACTATGTTAAATTTCGGTCTAGTGGTTGGCGCTACTGTTGAGCCTGCGGTCTTGGGTTCGATTCCTGGGTCGGGCAGTGTTATTGGGTTTTTCCGTCTGGAATTACACAGTAGCAACTAGCAACCCGAAAAACCGTAGTCTGTATCTGTGCCCAGCTGGCTCGCCCCCTATTACACAACTGGCGAATTATGGGTATACAATAGGTGCAGCTCTGCCTGACCTTGGGAATATAGGCGTGATGTTATATTATGTGTTTACTTATGTAGACTAGTAACTGTTGTTTCTCTAAAAGTTATCACAATTAAAGCTCAGAGCCAAAAATGTCGTCTTATTATCACCATCATCAGCCTTTTCCCAGCTATGTTGGGGTCGGCTTCCAGTCTGACCGGATGCAGCTGAATACCAGTATTTTACATGGAGCGACTGCCTATTTGACCTCCACGACCCAGTTACTGGGTAATCCGATATCCCTTGGTAAGACTGGTTGACAGACTTTCGGGTTTCTGACGACCCGTAACGACCGTCAGAGATCCACAAATGACAGCCGAGACCAACGGCTTAACGTGCTTTCCGCGGCAAGCATAGCTTATCGACCCGTGCAGCTATTGTTACTTAGCCACAAGCCTGTCAATGTCGTCGTAATGACTGATCAACAGAGGTCGGAGTAGGTAGATTGATTTTATATACTTGCGTCAAGATATTATTATATGGACATGCCATTTTATCCATAATGTGCGGGAAGTACCGGAAAAAGTTCCGGAATTGGAATTATGAAATAAAATAAAATAAAAAACATACAGATAGGCTAACAAAATCGTTTCTTATATGAATGATTGATTGAATTCAGTGAACAGTAAGGGTCAAAATACGGTGTAACTATTCCAAGGTATTTTTGTATAAAATAAAATACTGATTTCTTTCACCATTAGCTAACACTGGTAGCGTAGATTGATATTATTAATACGATTTTCACCTTAAACACAAATTCGTACTAATTTCAAAATTCCGGAACAAATATCACAATAAATATGAAGTTCCGGTATTTTGGAGGCATATCCATATTATCCTCTACGTTTGACGTCAACGACCTTAAATCAATCTACCTACTCCGACCTCTGCTGATCAATATAGGTACCTAGATATAAGGCCACGCTGATGATTTAATTGCGAGAGTGTCTCTGTCTTTCTATTACGTTATTACGGCTACAACGATGAACCGATCTTGACGAAACGTAGAGAGTAGATTTCTTCAACCACAGAACAGATAAAAACTTATAATGAAATTGACTTTTGATTAACTATGGTAAAATATAAAATCCACTCGGACGAATTTGCTGACAGCTCGTGTACCGTCAAAGGCACGTCGATGGTAGCCCTTTGACCTTTGGTTACCTAGCATGGTATGAATCAAAATCAAAAGTCATTTATTCAAACTAAGCTGAGAATCACCACTTATGAACGTCAAAATAACATAAGACACTTAAGACAGTCCCCCAAAACGCCCGCCTTTCATCACGTCCTAGTGCTTTAGCTGGGAAGAAGTGGCGCAACAAACTCTCCTGCAGCACAGCTGTTTGATCAGGTAGAAGAACTTGATTCTATATAATATTATGGAGTGTATTAACGCTAACAGTATGGAGATAGAATAAGAGGCTACTGGTTTTGTTACGAGTGGTGTACGGCATCTACCAGTATTTTACTTGGAGCGACCGCCTATCTGACCTCCACAACCCAGTAACTGGGTAATGCGATACCCCTCGGTGAGACTGATTGTCAGACTTTCGGGCTTCAGCGACCGCCTATCTTACCTCCACAACCCAGTAACTGGGTAATAAGATACCCCTTGGTAAGACTGATTGTCAGACTTTCCGAGGCGCGGAGGGGTCTTGATATGTAGAGATGGTCACCTGTCTACGGACCAACTGCGGTAGACGTCTTAACCTGATCGCTAAAAGCCCGTACAATAACAAATTGTCATTTATTTCAGTTGTTGCCCTAGTGATGCTTGTCCCACAGCTGACGTGCCAGAGGGTACGGTGGTCGGCATAGGAAACCCACTTCTGGATATCTCTGCGATGGTTGACGACGACTTCCTGAAGAAGTATGACCTCAAGGCTAATGATGCCGTCATGGCTGAGAAGAAACACAGGCCTTTGTACAAAGAACTATCTGAGAAGTACGTTACTTTTGTTTATTAATTTAATTACTTACAGTTGTTAAAACTATAGTCAAATACCAACTTTTTCAAAATAACAAGTTAACAGTACGACTACTATGTAGAGCAGTAGTAAATAAGTCGACGTCCATTTGGACGTACTAAAATCGCGGCGAGATTTTTTCGCGCACTGAATTTTCAACTCTCGGTGTTGAGCCGAACATTAAGAATCCAACAACATCTCAGCGTGTCAAAATTAGAACAGTGTGTTTAGGACCAATGTGCGAAAATATCCCGCGCCGTTTTTTATTACGTTCGTGTGTACGTCAACTGACATGCTTCATTCGATGTGCTAGCAACGAATTCAGCTCTACAAGAAAGTAAGTACATAAATCTTGTACAGGGTGCAGCACCCTAACTACGTAACATACTACCAATCAGAATCTGAATTATTTCGAAGGCTTTTCATAATCCATTGCTTCCATCATTGCTTTTCCTAAAAAGTAAATCAAAAGCTGAACTACTTAATCGACATGTGACCGCGACATGTGACAATAACTAACAATAACAACAAAAAGCGTGAGCGGTGTTAGCCGTCGTCTGCGTGTGTGAACGCGGCGGCCCGCACTGCAAGCATGGTATTCTTGCCGCGCGTCCTTTTAAATTAGCTGTAAGACTGTATTGACCTACTTAGATGTGTAATTAAATTTTTAAAACGAGCGCTAATCCTGCCGACAAACTGTCACGCAGTTTGGCAGGTTTATAAAATTTGTACACGTTTTGGTCCAAATTATTGTTTTTTTTATTTTTTTTTTAATTATCATTTCGAAAAATTAGTCTGCTGAACCACGTAAATAACGTAATGAATGTTGTTGAACTGTCGAAATGTTAGCTATTCCGACTGTTAGCTCCTCTTTATTATTTCTCGGCGCACATATAAGTATTATGTAGAATTATTGACTTTAATTTTTCTCAAATCTAGGTTCGTTTTGCCTTCAAGATCGTCCTTATTCTTATTTATTCAAAACTTCATGAATGACCTCGATATATTACTTACTAGCTTTTGCCAGCGGCTTCGCCCGCGTGGAGGTCGGTGTATTATACATATAAACCTTCCTCTTGAATCACTCTATCTATTAAAAAAACCCGCATCAAAATCCGTTGCGTAGTTTTAAAGATTTAAGCATACATAGGGATATAGGGACAGAGAAAGCGACTTTGTTTTATACTATGTAGTGATTATTCATTGTTCTATTGTCATCGTAATCAGCCTATAATGTTCCCACTGCTGGGACACAGAACTGTGACAGAGAGTGGCCGTTATTTACTACGCGGGCCCAGTGCGGGTTGGTAGATGTCACAATTGTCACATGTCTTCGAATGTTTTGTTCCAGCGGGCTTAGCATGACCTTTTCTATTTCTACGAAGAATAGACAGTGCTTTTTCAATACAAACTGACATTTCGTTTCTCCATTTTTGACATCGCGCCGTAGATATCCTTCTACAATCTGTCATTTTGTCTTTCGTTTCTAACGATTTTTGTCTAAGTCCTTTTAAATGTAGACTATTTCAGAAGAATATTTCTTCCCAAACTGTCAAAATCACGCTGACAACAAACTTTCTAGTCGACGGCCACAAAGTATATACGATTATCTACAAAATCACGATTCGTTTAGAACGCATAACTGTGATAATTAATAGAAAAACATAGCTATCTTCTCCTATTGTACATCATTTAGTTCAGTGGTGGGCAAACTTTCTTAATGGGGGGCCAGAAAGTTTAAGAAATTTCAGAGGAGGGCCAGAATTATAGGAAAAATGCATTTTGTGTTGAAACTTTTAATAATTTTAAAACATTACAGCATTACACACTAGCACAAATGTAAAAAAATACAATTTAACTTTTATTCGAAGGCCCTGCCATGGTAGGCGTGTGAGACATATGAAATTGCTTTTGATTTGCCAGAATATTTTCGAATGCAGGTTCGAGCTGTGACGAAGTAACTTTCAGCAGCGCGAAAAGGCTCCTTTACCTATGCGTCTATTATTCTACTAAGTAGAATCTACTTTGTACTTCTGGACCGTCAAAATATAATTATCGCGGACCATATAATATTCATGTCGAAAGACCGTCGGCGGGCTGGATTGAATGCTTTCGCGGGCCGTACATTGCCCATCACTGATTTAGTTAATAGTCATGTCTGTTCTGCCGTCGACAAATCGGTGCTCGTGGTAAGCCTGCAGGACTCAATTTCCTCACGATGTTTTTCTTTACAATTTTATGAGCAGTGCTGATGAAATAATTTACAGAATGTAAAGCGTATGTCAGGGTTCGAACCCACAACCTACAACTCGTAAGTCGCGGCTGTTACCACTGGGCCACCAGAGTGTTCCATTGTTGTCGTATATTTCATTAGTTTGTTTTAACAATATGTGTAATAAAGTGTTATGTATGTTAGAAATGTACACACATACACACTATTACTCACTCTGTGCTTATCAATATTGTGTTTCGTGATAGACGGGTACTTGACCACAATCATTATTTGAAAAGTGGGTAGTTGTTTATTTATGTTTAGCCTACCTTTATTATAGCTTCTTTAGAGTGTGGGTGGTGGAATAGTGGTAGGCCGTGGGTTCGTACCCAGGCATGCACTTCCAGCCCCAGCAGTAGGTCCGTTATAGGCTGTTTATGCTGTATCTTCTTCTTTCTTTTGCTCCCTACTCCCTACTAATATTATAAATGCGAAAGTAACTCGTGTCTGTTACGCTTTCACGCCTAAACCACTGAACGGATCGTCATGAAATTTGGCTGAGATATAGCCTGGTATATGGAGAAGGACATAAGCTACTTTTTTACGCGATAACCGAAATCCACACTGGCGGAGACTAGGGAAAAAGCTAGTTTTTAACCGACTTCAAAAAAAGGAGGACGTTCTCAATTCGTCTGTATGTTTTTTTTTTTAATGTTTGTTACCTCAGAACTTCCAACTGGGTGAACCGATTTTGATGATTATTTTTTATTTGAAAGTTAGTGCTTCCCATGTGGTCCCATTTCAATTTCATCTAGATCTGATGATGCGTTTCGGAGACAGACAACGGAACTCTTAAAAAAATAACAGTAAATCAACCGCGATTGCTGCTATCGCGTAAATATGCATTGTTTTGACCCCAAGGATGATTATGAATTAGTGGAGTAGATACTATAACTAAAAAGTGAAAAATAACTTTAATTTCGGAAGGCGGTGACAAAAAATTAAAATACATATCCAAAGTCACCGACTTCCGAAATTAAAATTATTTTTCACTTTGTAGTGTTTTTTCGGAAGTCGGTTGTTTTTTTTCTCTATATTCGTACTTTAACTCATGTTTCAAATCCCAGGTACAATCCAAACTACCTAGCCGGTGGCAGCGTCCAGAACTCCGTTCGAGTAGCCCAGTGGATCCTGAAGCGCCCCAAGGTCTGCTCCTACTTCGGCTGCGTCGGCAACGATGACTACGCCAAGATATTGAAAGATAAAGCCGAGTAAGTAAAATTTATTTAAATCGAATGAAAAATTTAATAAGAACCTATTTGGCTAATCTAGAGTGCAGCTTCTAGTATGCTCTAGAAGCCGTGGGAGAAACATACGAGTACGGCGCGCACCTTTCTTTTTGACTTGAAGTCGTCTGACGTCCGTTAACAGGGCTGCGCACAGTAAAATAAAACCTATTTCTTACAATTTATGAACCCTCTATCTTCGCCCCGCACCCTATTGTTTTTATATTATTTAGAAGTACAGTCGAGTTCATTAATATATTGGCCCTTTCAGGCTTCAAAAATATATGAACGTCAAAAAAGTTCATAATATTGTGACAACTTTATGCATCATTAAATTGTGGTCAAGATTTAGATTCATTAATAAGTGACTGTTTTTTCTTATAGTTTTTCAAATTATTGCCTAATGCGCAGGATATATTATTGAACCGTTCACATGAGGACATATTTTTGCAAATAACGTACTTAGGTTAATTTGTGTGTAAGTTAAAAATGGCATAGTAAAATTTTGTCATGAGTTTTAAAAATGGTTAGTAAACTTTTTCCTTTAGGTTTTATATCTTAGAACATTTGGATACACCGAAAGGTGTTCTAAACTGACAGACGAGGTCATGAATATGTTGGCACTGTCAAGGATTCAAAATATTGTGAGCGTTGGATAGCTCAATAAATTCTATAGAACCTATAGATCAAAAATATGTCCTCATGTGAACGGTTCAATAATATATGCCGTGCATTAAGCAATAATATGAAAAATTATGATAAAAAGCAGTCACATATTAATGGATCTAAATCTTGACCACAATTTAATGATGCTTACAGTTGCCACAATATTATGAACTTTTTTGACGTTTATGAACGACAAAAACGTTCAACGACGACGACGACGACGTAAACGTTTGACTATATGTAGTTTTGTAGCCGGAAAGCGCCAATATATGAATGAACTCGACTGTACCCAATGGAAACTGCAATGAAGGCCACAATTTGGGAGTTTAGAGAAAAGATATACACGGCAATGATGACGTAGACTTGTGTCTCGGATTTCTATACCTGGCTATGTGATACAATTGTCTACCATAGTATATTGTACTACCAGAAAATGACCACAGCCCAAGGGGTTAGGTTAAGTGTCGTATAATGAACGTAATATCTACTTACTTGTATATAGAGATAACATTTATCTTATTTACTTCTCCTACACATACATTTGATTGACCTGTAACTATAACCTGTGTGCTCCATGAAAACAAAAGTCAGATGATATAATGGTTTGATTATTAAATACGATAGTAATGAACCTTCGATATACAATTGGGAATGTGCTGATAGCTCGCCTCGTTAATTGTTCTACCGTACCTTTAAATATGCAACTACCCACACTTTTGAAAAATCGCTAAAGCCTAAACCGGAATCCAACAGGTCATTTGCAGCTCTAGACTTAATTAAAACAAATCTTTTAACAATTTTTTAACTTTTTATCGGACTACGACGCAGCGTCCCCTCCTTTTTGCATCGCTGTTTAAGATTATAATTATGTATGGTTTTGACCGTTATGTATACTATGTGTGTTCATCTGTTCTCTCATAACTTCAAAACTATTTATTATAATTTGACAAATGACTAACTCATTTGTGGCCTTTCAGATGAGAATATTTTGTTGTTTCATATTTTTTAGAGCGGATTTTTCAGGCGTCGGGTTTTAGTTTTTGAACTTACTTTTTTGCCTAGCGTTTATCACATTCTCTACTCGCTCGTATAGTAGGTAAAGACCGATTAAATGTGAAATTGTGCTGTAGGCTGAGGTATGAATTTTTCCCGTAAACTGCGGATGCCTTAGCAATAGCTGAAATCTGAGTATGTGACTCACTTAAAGATTATCGCTTTCTGATATTAGTTTTCTCACATGTCAGTTTTCCAATCTCTATTACAAGATAACGTCAATCAATGATGAAAAAAATCAGGTTTCCTTGATAAAACAAGTCTCGCTGGCATGATTGATTGAAATGGCCCAAGGACGCCTGCTGATAGGCTATTGTATTGAGCAAAACCGCAAAACGTAGTAATGATTCTTTAGTTTCGCGGTTTGCGATTGAAGACGATGAAATGTAAGTGATTACATACGTCTAATATGAGGTCGATTGTTTGAAATAGTTTACCGATTTTTTTAAACTGAGATTTGCTATAACTATTAACCGACTTCAAATAAGCACATGTGTACCACTAAAAAGTGAAAATAAAAAAAAAATTCAAAAAAAAAACAACCGACTTCGACTATTTTAATTTTTTGTCACCGCCTTCCGAAATTAAAGTTATTTTTCACTTTTTAGTCTTTTTTTTGGCGTCGGTTGTTTTTTTTTTTGAAAAAAGTTTTTATTTTTCACTTTTTCGTGGTTCACATGTGCTTACCCCGTCACAGCGTCCCGGCGTGATGTTACGAAGTGGTGTAAACAATAGACAGACATGCGATTTCTGCAATTCCAGTCCATTTGCTATCATTGATTGAAGAGTTCCGTTGCCTATATCCGAAGTTCTTCATCAGATCTTCATCAAATGGAAATAGGATCACTCCGAGATAGTTCTCTTCCAAAAACTATCCAAATCGCTTCAAGTGTGCCTACAAAATTTGAAAAGTTCTCTCTATTTCTTCAGGATCCCATCATCAGATCCTGACTTGATGATCATGGGACCACCTGGGAAGTATACCCTTTCAAACAAAAAAATAATAATCCAAATCGGTCCAGCCATCTTCGAGTAATCGGGGAACATACATAAAAAAAAAGGTTGCGACGAATTGAGAACCTCCTCCTTTTGGAAGTCGGTTAAAAAGGAACAATCGGATGTACTTATATATTTTTAATGGTTTTTACCGCAGAACTCCTTAATTTAGAAAACGTTTTGAAAAAAATCTTTTGTGTGAAAGGCTATACTTGTATCGTGGCCCCCTTTGAAATACAAAAAACCCAAGAATCCCAAGATACACAATCAGCGTCTCAAAAACGTCCGCATAAATAGGACGCAATGTGCGCAGGTGTCAAATAGTGTCGTCAGTCATCTTTCAGTCGATCTTTTTGGACATTGCTTGGTAAAAACCACTTTAAGTCATACGCGTAAGGTTGAGTTTGCGTAAAAAAAATGTTTTTTTTCATAACTATAACCACTGACGTATAATTGGGGCCAGTTTTGAGTGTTACTTTTGTTGGAGACTGTGCATCTTGGGTTTTTGTATGTCAATTGTCGCCCCATATAAATTTGATCAAGTTCTGACGAAGATCTACTTAGAGGTTCTATTTCTATTGATTATCACGGAACGTGCTAAGAATCATGGTTTTATACCTATTCCTAAATAAATGTGTGGATTACTGCAAAACTGGGTCGACGATAAAGAGTCCATTGAGTAAGAATCTTTAAGAATATTATCTAAGTAGGTATCCACTGCGATGATGTAAGTGTAGAGCAAATGAGATGTCTCCCTCCGATTGCGATATCGTTCACCCCGGTTATCTCCTTATCTGTTTGCTCGCACAATACTCCGTTTCCATTGAAATTCTCTAAATAGAACTATTCTACTGCTCTCTGGAGTCTTCGATACATGAGTGTAAATTATATTTGCCAGCCATTCCTCAACAAGGAAAGACGGCTGCAAAGAACACTGGAATTGCCGACATGGAATTTATTGTTCCTTATTTATTCTAATTTTACTCACTGCTTCGTTTAAGTCTGCATCTCTCTGAACGTTTGTCTACCGCTGTAGAGAATAACTATTTGATTTTTGACTTTGCAATATCAACTCAACGCATGTCATCTGCGAAGAGGATATAAACCAGTAAAACGCAAACAAACGCTTAGGGACTACTCACACTTATTCAGCTCAGTTCAGCTTTTGTCTATAGAAAACAAAGATTTTGTATAGAGTCCGTTTAGCTTTCCGCGGCTGAACGGATGCGTACGCATCTCATACTAAATCGTTGTTATCTATGGACAAAAGCTGAACAGAGCTGAATAAGTGTGATTAGTCCCTTAGTCGTTATTCACAGTGACGCAATAAAATCGGGGCAGGATTTTTCGCGCAAAACACAGTGTTCAAGTTTTAACACTTTTAACCGTCGCAGTGCGCGGAAAAATCCCGCCGCGAGTTTATAACGTCCATGTGAATGTCGAATTATTATGTAGGTGTATCGTAATTTCCTAGTGCACCTAACTAGGTACTCAAAGTGATGTAATCTGCACAGGCTAGCTAGACAAATCGCAATTTAAAACGTTTGATATCGTTTAACTACTTTATAATTTTAAAGCGTTTGTATATTAATCATGATAAGAATTTGTTACATTCGCGTAGTTAACGTTGCGTCCGTCCATTTTCTATGTATTACCTACCTACCTTTAGTTATCTGAGCCTGGGCAAAAAAATATCTGCCTAGACTTTTCCTAACTTAACGTGTTGGGGTCTGCTTCCAGTCTAACCAGATGCTGCTGAATACCAGTGCGTTACACAGAACCAGGAGCGTACCTACCAATGGAAAGTGGCGCCTAGGGAACGCATCACATTTGCGGCCCTTCGTAAATTATCTTCTCGGTCTACACTGAGCAAAGCTAGATCGAATAACCGTTCTTGACCAATTATAGCCTTCTATAACGAGGGTATTAATTTCAAATTGCAAAAAAATCGTTTAAAACTCTAAAAAGTGAAAAATAACTTTAATTTCGTAAGTCGGTGACTTTTGATATGTATTTTAATTTTTTTTCACCGCCTTCCGAAATTCCGTGAATGTGCGCCACATAAAAAAAAATGGTGCGATTTGTCGTTTTGGAAAAAAAACAGAAAAATCTGCGGCAGGTCTAAAGAGGCCACATTAAAAGTGATTCATTTCCTGAATTGCGTGCTGTCTACGCAGATAATATTATGAATTGTCAGTTTGTGACCATTTTACGATTTTAAATATGATTCCTAATATGATCATATTATGATTCTGCCAAAGTGGCCTTTTTAGAGCCCCTGGTGTAACGTTTTGCAGAATCGTGTATCTCTAAAACCATTTTAGGTGCGCCCTGGAGTAACTTACACCTGAGATGGAGATCAGGGCTAGCGTACCATTATGTATTCAACTCTGATATCCCAATACCTAGGTACTTGTAATGCAGTGATTGTAATCTATGTTGTATAATGTTCTTAAGTTATTAACGGTGTGCTGATTAATTCTGATAAGATAATGATGCAATAAGAAATCTACGACATAAATAAATTCATTACTGCAGTCTTTACAGCGGTTTATACTGTTCTCATCAGTTATTTATTTATTCATAAAATAGAACAAAGGCCACAGGAAAATTAAACCAATGACATTCTATTCTTTCCTTAGGTACCTCTCATCCACTGGACAAGCATGAACGAGACTATTTCGACAGTCTGGCAAATAAAAACCTGGTTCCAGTGAACTGCTAGCTTGCTGCTTGCGAATATCTACTTGTTGCCTATGTAACACCGTTTCTTAAAATGCGGCCCGTTTGGCTCTATTATCGGGCCAACTTCAAAGATTTCTATGCTTGCGACTAAGTTTCGCTAAGTAAATTTTGACAAATTAATAGGATGAACATGGTCAAATTGACAATGATAGCTTATTAAATGAACCATCTAACTGAACGAAGTTGATACTTAAGAGCAAAATACCTACTTCGGAAGTCCCGAACGATGTACAAATATCCCGATTTCGGTTCTTCAGACATGACGGCGTGAACGTGTTGTACCAGGTCAATGAGGAAAAACCGACAGGCACCTGCGCCGTGCTCCTGACGGCGGAGGGCAACTGTCGGTCGCTATGTGCCAATCTCGCGGCCGCGCAACTCTTCACTGCCGACCACATTGAAAAGCCTGAGTGTAAGGAGGTTATAGAGAAGGCGAAGGTCTTTTATTCTTCGGTGAGTGGCCATTGTTTTTTTTTTTACCTGTAGCGATTTTCTATTATTCTTCCTAATAGAGTAATTATTTTATTCTAGCCCATGGAGAGGTTGACATTATTTTCGCTCTTTTTCTCAATAAAACCTATCCTAAAAGTGTTGGCTGATTTATGAACAAGCTTATGTTATGGAAATGGTGTGACAGATTTGTATTGTAATCAAATGAATTATGTTATTGTAGCCGTAATGCAGACTTTTAGACTTGTAATATTTAATTTAACGACTCAAGGTCTAGTATAGCTTACCAAGAACCACTCTTCATTTTCAGGGTTTCTTCCTCGCGGTGTCTCCGGAAGCCATGATGAGTTTAGCGAAAAACGCGTTTGTGAAAAACCAAATCTTTGCTCTAAACGTGAGCGCGCCCTTCGTCATGCAGTTCTATAAGAAACAGCTGGAAGATGTGCTGCCCTACGTCGACATATTGTTTGGAAACGAATTGGTGAGTTACATTGATTGCTCTAGGGAATAGTACTATTAGTAGCTATTGTTTGGAACTACAAAACATTTATAGTTTTTAAATCATACAATTTGTATAGATAAGAAGAACTCTGTCGGATGAGTGGCGCTAGAGCATATTTGCAAAATGTTCATATTTACCCCAATCAATTATATAAAAACCCCGAATTATTTTTTTTATTGTACTTCGTTACAGGAAGCAACCGCCTTCGCGAAATTCTTCGAACTAAAAGGCAAGACGTTGGAGGAAATCGCACTCGAGATAGCAACATTACCTTATTTGAACAAGACTAGGGAAAGAGTGGTGGTTATCACCCAAAGTGCCAGTCCTGTCATCCTGGTCGATAAGGGTCAAGTTACCCATATATATGTCAAGCCATTAAAACAGGAACAAATCGTAGATACCAATGGCGCCGGCGATGCGTTCACTGGAGGATTCCTGAGTCAAATAGTGCGAGGTAGACCTTTAAAGGAATGCGTGCAATGTGGCATATACTCAGCGGCTTATGTAATACAACATTCAGGCTGCTCATTCACCACACCAAGTGACTTTAAGCCTGAACCCTAGGAATTTGTTTAATGCACGGTTTTCGGGACACATGCAGTGATATGGACCAATGTTTTAATAGTCTCTTAATAAACCGATCTGATTCACTCCTTCATAGACATGCTGAAAGCATCGTATGATAGTAATAGTAATTATTTTATGTGGACACACACCCCGGTATAGTAGACCGTAAGCTCAGTGACCAAGTCACAACCATATTCTTCGACTTCGAAGTCGAAGAATAAAAACTGTCTTGTTCGGAAAAAGCATCATCAGAGGCTGCGTGGCCAGGAACCTTAAGTGTTGTGAATTAGTTATTAATTGTATTCAAATTCCGCATAATAATATACAAGTGCCATGTGTCTAGCAAACCGTTGTCTTAAATTTTTCCATTAGTTAACAAGGCAATAAAGTACATTGTGTAATAATAGTGACGCACAATATCTGATTATCTTCGAGGTATTGTTCTTATTTAGTTCGCTCAGATACAACAAGTACTCGAATAAAGGTGTACCTATCATGTGAATTGCAACCTTGAATTAACTCAGAATTGTGCTCAATGCTAGATTTAGTTGCCTTGCAACTATGTAACTTGGTCCACCTTACCTCATTGGTTGTAATTCCAGATATGCACCTAGTACGTTAAAATAGCTAAATGTGATCTATGTTTGAATCTAGTTTCAGAGAAGTGTAGTGAAAATTTACTTACATTACCTATGTGCAATCAAGTGGGATTGTACATCGTGATAGGGTTTTACTTTATATATTTTATACAATTTACTTCTAATCTTACTGTAGCAATATTCACTAAAGAATAAAAAACGGGTGAAATAAAATTTGTAACTTAGTTGCAATTTAACTATTATTATTAATTGGTTATTTTAGTTATTACCTTCAATGTTAATAATGGCACTTTCGAATATTAAACAGTCTTAACTAATTATAACTGTATCTCAAACAAATCAATGAAATAGTATTATAGATAGATCTGATGTCAACTAATGTTCACCAACAAAGCTGTGTATATAATTATTTGAAATTAGATAATAGTTTGCGTTCAATATGAGTTGAGTTGTTTTTGCTAATGCACCATATTTGAGCAAGGATCTGCAAGAGATAACTTTGCCGATTAAGTTAATTTGACAGAAAAAATACTGGCAGGTAACTTGTTTGTCATCTTAAAGTTGGTGAATACAAATAAACAATGGTTAGTACATAAACTTTTTAATTCAACGCCCTCAAGGCGAATCAAAACAATTTACATATTGATCAAGATCTTACAAACGAATATTTTTGTTAAAATATCTTAACTATGAATGTCATAGTAAAAAGGAACTCACACTCATCAGCCATTAGGAAGAATGTCAATGTTATACTGGTACATAATAAATAATTTTAGATATAGCTGGTCTAATACTAAAGCTGCGCTTTTACAAGCAATTTCTTCAGTAATTATTGTCGGAGGTGGGTACTATTAGTCGAGTAACATAATTCACGCTCACAATCTATTTCATTAGTGGAGCAACATGGCTCCACTAATAGGGTATTTTACTGTATATGAGAAAAAAACTGAATATATATTATTGTGATAGCTTAGGCAAAAAGCAGTCGGATAATGTTAGTTTTTAAATTCAAAGATTTCAGTTTTTTCTGTTTTTGAACGTCATGAAATAGTAGCCGCCATATTATTACGTCATGCCGCTGTTTAAACTAATCAACTAAACAACTTTGTACTTTTATTATCTTCGTAACTAAAGGAATTTTTATGCAAATAATATCTTACATTCAGGAATAGCAAAGCAATGATAAGTAGAAAAATAACTCATTTTTTAAATTATAAAACAATTATCATACAAAATATCCGTGCATTTGTTTACACAGCAAACTGACGTCATACCCACAGAGCAATATGGCATCCACTGCGTCCAGCGTTTTCGTCAAATTAAGCGCGAAATATGAAAATGTAAAATTGAAATGAATTTTTATAGCACTAATCGATTCAATAAAAATGTTGTTTTTTTTAGTGGTTTATTAGCATTTTAGAATCTAATTAAAGGCACTTTTCAAAAATGGTAATACCCTATTAAAAGATGGGAACAATTATCAATAATAATTGCTTGTAGACGCGCAGCATGAGTATAATACTTGCATATTGCTATCGCAGTTAATGTAAGAAAGAGTCCACTCTTTCTTATCACGAAATTAATAATTTTAAAAACAATTAACTGTACTCAGCCACTCAGCAAAATGGCAATCTCTTATTTTGCATAAACTTTTAATTCAATGCCCTCAAGGCGAATCAAAACGATTTACATATTGATCAAGATCTTACAAACTAATATTTTGGTTAAAATATCTTAACTATGAATGTCATAATAATAAGGAACTCACGCTCATCAGTCAATAAGAAGAAAGTCAATGTTATACTGGCACATAATAAATCATTTTAGTAGTTAGTCTAATACTAAGCTGCACTTTTACATGCAATTTCTTCAGCAATTATTGTCAGAGGTGGGTACTATTAGTGGAGCAACATAATTCACTCTTACAATCTATTTCATTAGTGGAGCAACATGGCTCCACTAATTAAAAGATGGGAACAATTATCAACTAATTGCTTGTAAGATGCGCAGCATAAGTGTTATACTTGCATATTGCTATCTTTTGCTTGCAGATAATGTAAGTGGAGAAATTAATCATTTTAATAAAAAGTAACTGTACTTCTTATTTTGCTTGGAAAACATACCAATATTTTAATTAGTGCCAACAGAATCAGCACCAAAGTCATGTTTAGAAAATTTTGTCATCAGCTCAATTTGTCATATAAGTATTATGTCTATGAACATCAATAAACTCTTAATAGTTCAAAACTTAAAAATAAAACATTACCATTTTGGTATTAACAAACATCTTATAATAGTTTAGTATAAAAGAAAATATGAATATAAACAAATCAATTTATGTTTTAAACAAGAAATAAATCCACTAGTTTGAAGTTGTAAGTTTGACAAATACAATAGAATATCGCACAATATGCACATCCCAGTCTGGGACTTTTTCTTGCTCATCGCCCAATAGGGGCATGCATCGATAAACCTCTATAATTATAAATTCCTTTAAGCTGTTAATTAGCTTTGACAAACTCCTTGTAATGCAACCAACAGGTATTCTCTCATCAATACATTGACTTTTTTTGCAGATGACACATCCAGGTCTTATGAAGGTTTTAATTCTTGGTGTCCTGTAAGGTGTAGATATAGCAGTTGTGATGTACTTATATTTATATTATTGTTGTCTATTAAACATGTTTTGTATCATTTTCTGTGAATTATTTATTCTTAACATGTGAAGAGCAAAATTACAGTTACTTGCGCAGATCAACATTTTCCTGTATCTCTATACTGTTCTGACAATCTGCAATTCACTAGAACAAGCAAACATTAACATACAGGCATGTCTTGTGATGCTTTTAAGTGATAGAAAGTAAACGAGATACTGATAACTGCTGATATGCATGTAAATGTGACTTACTATTATAGTTCATAGAGCAGATACAATAGTTTCAACTTGTAACAATCTCTGAGCATTAATTTTTTTTAATGCCATAGTCTATGGCAGGGATGGCGAACCTCTAAACCTCTATGAGCAATTTATCCCAAAAAAATATTTGATGTGGCATTGACGTGCCAACAAATAATCTTGACTTATCGACTAGGTACTAGAAAAAGGCTAAATAGCAAACAGATATAGACTTTTACTATTATACAGTAATCAACTTCACACCAACTTATTTTTGTGAAAGAACAAATTTGTGCTACTACTAGTGGTTTTAGGTTTATAAATTACTTTTAGCAGAATGCAAGCAGAACTGGAATCATGCTACATAAGTATGGTTTCTGAAAGTAACGACTCAGGAATAAGAAGATGAAATTATCACACTCAGATTTCTGTTTGTTACTGTGACTTAGAATGTCATGCCCACTTATTTTTTTTACGTGCCACCAAAGGCACCCGTGCCATTGGTTTGCCATCCCTGGTCTATTGTATATTACTACTGACTGTCTATGGCCCATAGACAGTCAGTAGTAAAGTAGGGAGAGAAAGTATAATAAGTAATTTCAGCATAGCATAATCAGCCTATAACATTCCCACTGCTGGGACACAGGCCTCATCTCTGTGAGAGGGAGTGGGTCCACCATGCAGGCCCAGTGCAGGTGGGCATGCGTTTCCTCACGATGTTTTCACCTTCACCGTTTTGAAAGCAGTAGTGATGGATGAAATCGTTTTAGTAGTTATGATTAAGTTTCCAGAATGGAGTTCGTTTCGTTTAGAGTGTGGCCGATCGTTTTACGGTGGAATATCATAATCATAAGCCAGTTAACTGCTGTAGACTGTAGTATTAGTAGATACAGCCCAACACGACGCATATCTATACATTTTCTCATCCTCTTTGAGCGATCAGTCTTCAGTTAGGTAGGCGAGGATGGAGGGGTATATTTGGTATACCACACGAAGTTCAATAAAATTGATGAGATTTTAACTCACCTTCTTGTCCTCTTTTTGAGTAATCTCATTTTGAGTAGGTAGTTAGAATGTTCGGATTGCACAGCACATAGCAAAGTCGGTGTCAAATTTCTTGAAGGAATCGGTTCCAGTGCAACCATATTTTTCCATACTATTGTTTATCAGAGCCGTACTTTCTTCAGTTCAGCAAATTAATAAGATATTTATGTCAAAAACAAATATGTTAGTAACAAAATTTTACTTTCAAAAATATTTTACGAAACACCCGCTGACTGCGCGCGAATTTCCAGTGGAACAGTGTTGCCGTTTGTAAATTATAGTACAGACAGTGCGACCAGCCCAAATAAGTTCCTGACACAACGACTGACAAGTGGAATTGGATGTTCTTGGTCCAAATAAATATGACGCAAAATACAGTACGTACAGTAGGTAACACACGTAAGTTAATTTACAATGCGTTTCTGTAATGATAAGACTGACAATGAGAAGGAGTTTTTTTGAGGAATTCAGTTATAGAATAAAAACTATGTGAAATGAGCTATTTTTTTAGAATTACGCAAAATGTTCCGTAAGGAAGATCAGTTATAAAATTTAGAATTGAATTATAAATAAGTGGCGCCATATATACGCAACTGCGTCGGAATAGTTCGATCCTAGGAACAGGCATTTTTAATAAAATTGCGTGGCTTTTCTTTGTTTTAATATTAGGTTCAAAAAATGAATAATTTGTTCCAACAAACTTAGCGATTTCATATATAACGCAAGGAACTGTGAGAAGGTTGTGTGATTTATACACAGGCGTACAGGAATCAGTCCAGTCCATATTGAAAATTGCTCATATGCATTTTTTTTGTGCTAACATAACTCCAGGCGTGCAGGAATCAGTGCAGTCCATATTGAAAATTGCTCATATGCATTTTTTTTTGTGCTAACATAACTCCAGGCGTGCAGGAATCAGTCCAGTCCATATTGAAAATTGTTCATATGCATTTTTTTTGTGCTAACATAACTCCAGAGGTTTTAAAAGAATTTCCTCAGACAATGATACCATACCGAATGACGGAGTAAACATAGGCTTGATGCATCAGTTGGTCTGGATGTCTAATTTTTATCATTCTATTGATTTGAGATGCAAAAACAAACCTATTGATTTTCATACATATTTCATCAAATTTTGTAATTCTCGTGATCTGAGTTCTATTTGATAAATAAGATTTGAACCATTTTGGGGCTGGACCTCTTAAACCCATTTTACTCAGTTTATCAATGAGAATGGAGTGATTTACGATATCGAAGGCTAAAAACAGAGCTGAAGTTACTAATAAAATACACACGCAGCGACTTTATTTGTAAAACACCGTTGGCGGCTCGTTGGCTATTTTAAAATCTGGCATCCATACATTTGTCAGCAAAGTTGTCGCTAGGGATTTCAAAATATATGTGAGGACTTGAGATTTTGAAAACGACAGCGAGTCTCTGCGTGTGTACCTAGCCAGTAAAACTCCAGCTATCTAAATGTCGATTTGAGTTCGAGAATGATGGCTTGATGTGTAGCCGTGTGTACGCTCCTACGAATAAGAATAAATAATAAAGTAAGGAAGACGAAGCTACAATTTGTCTCCTAAATGGCCTTCAATAAACTACATGGAATAAAACTAACTAATTTTATGTCAGAATAGGCTATGTTTTTACATGATGATCAAACGTAAATTGTATTGATTGAATTTATCGCATAAAATATTTCATACATGATAAATTTCTGAATAAAATTAAATATTTATCACATTTCGACTACCAGAGACAATGAACGCGATGAATTAGTACAAAAATTATGATGTAATTCTAATTAAAATCATAAAATGGCAATACATTTGTGACCGACAGGATATCAAAAATATTTTTTCAACAAGGCAATCTAATTGATAGCCATTTTGAAGAGCCTTTTGTTGGTGTTTTGTGAATGTTTTCAACTAAAATTTCTATTATTTCTATGTTATGAAAGTGTTTTCGAGACACGAATCTCATTATTTTAATTAAGATTTGAATAAGTACACTTTACGTTACAGTGTTGTTTGTTTGGTGAAGGAGCATTGTGTAAAAAAAGCCGGAAAGAAGAACTGCCGTATTTAAGATTTGTAAAAAAAAACTCGTGAGATAGAGACAGTTATTGTGTCAGTGGAAAGATTTATTTCAACGGATATTGTTGATGAATTTGGTTGAATTGTGGAAACGGTCGTTGATATTTACGTCGCGTGTTGTTCGCTACGTAAAATTTAGATCGCCACAAGATGGCGGCCGTCGGATGCCCGCTCCGCCAAAACCCGCTCGCGGGGCCCGATGTGTCATCGGGTTGCGAGAGCTTCGGTGACATGCTGTAAACCGGCGTCTCGCACCGCGGCCGAATTTGCCGGCCGCATACGGCGGGGTTCCATTTCATAAAATGGAATTTCGCTCGAGGCGCCAAAATGCGATGGGTGTTGACATAAGTGCAATACCGTACCGTTACTCAGGCGGCAGTACGTAAAAATCATTTACGAAAATGAGCGAGCCGGACGACGTCGGCAAAGAAGTGTGGAAGCGATGGATACTGGAAGCGATACACAAGATACGCTCACAGAAACAGAGGCCCAGTGTAGAGCGCATCTGTCACGCGATTAGACAGCATCATAACTATCACGAGGATCTGGTAGCGGAGCGGCTGGAGCGCGCCGTGCGGGAGGGAACCGTACTGAAGGTGTACAACAAGGGCCAGAGTTCGTACAAGGACCCCGGCGGGCTACAGAACAACACTCTGAGGATCACGCAAGATGTAGACCTTTCTAGGGTCGTAGCGAGGACTGTGCGCGAGTTATGTGAACGTGATGGTTCTACACTAAAGACTATTGAAAGACATTTGCATCAAGCATACCAAGTGACTGTAGAAGGTGAGGTAGACTTGCGTGCAGTTTTGAGAGCCGCCGTGAAGCGTGCCGTGGCGCGAGGCCTGCTCTCGCACCAGGCGGGCGCCTATAAGGCGACGGAGAGGCCCCTGACCACCTCATCAGACCGCAGCTCTAAACAGCGAACCAAGAGCTCACAAGAGTCCCCTGAGCAGGTAACACTATTGAATAAAACATTGTTCACAAGATTTGTTTACTTATCAGTGTATGACATACAATGGTAGAAAAGTTTTTACTTATTGGATTTGATAACTGTGTTTGTAAACAACACAAACAAAAACACTGCTTCATTCATTTACACAAATTTTCTTACTTATTTGCTGTTCTGTATTTATTTTCTTTCTTTATGAAATATTGGTACCAATTATCATTTGTTTTCATGAATGCAATATCATTTTTTCATTGTTTACTCTTCAGTGAGGAATAAGGCTCACAGTTTAATAAATTGCATCTACATTTACATAAATTTGCAAAGGAAATAAAATTGTTTATTTGTAAGCTTCCTATGTTCGAAAAGTACTGCTAACTTTATACTTAAACTTATTAAGGATATAGAGAGAGGGTGTATTATGCAATTACTAATTGCATACACTTGGAATGTTCTGTGTGTGTGATTAGTAGCATCATGTACTGTTCACTGCGATGCCCTTATGTGCTTGCACAACTAACATTCTGACAGTGTATTGACTTGCACCACAATTTCATTTCATGTTATTCATGTCCACAATTAGTAGAAAATGTTGAAGAAGGTATAGGTACCACCAGAATCCTATTCCGATTAGAAATAAATCTCTATGCCTCAAACTTCTGTTTATTCTACTTGCAGGTCATGCACATGTATAAAAATTAGAATATGAATACAGAAAAAAATTTGTACAAAAATAAACTTTGAAAAGCTCTGACAAACAGTTCACTTCAATAATAAGGTTGACGACCTGGCAGTCTGTGTTCAAGGCCACTGTGGCTCATTTGGAGCAAAAAATGTTCCAACTTTACAATACGTACTATAAAGTTGAACGTTTTCCATTTTATTGATATGCCTCTAAATATGTTGGCACTGCTTAACACCAAAATTATGATAAGTTTGTAAATACCATACACAGTTTGTCCTGAAAATAATGGTTTGTCATAATAAATAGTGTATTGATTTTTAAGATTTAAGTAATATAGTTAAATAAAAGTATTGTAGATCTGACGGACTGACTGAGAGACTTTAGTAAATACAACTTCCTGGTCAGAATTAAATAGCAACGGAAAATGTATGCCAGTATGATTCAGACATTCTTTTGAGGTAATTGTTTGAGTCATAAGTATTGGTTCTGTCTCAATTAAAGTAAAGCTTATTATTTTCCGAGTGACTAATAACTTAAAAGTCGACTAAATGTTTGCAACAAATAAAATAACTTGCCAGCGATTAAATATTTTCGCGACTATTATATTATGTAAGGTTCAAAATTAAAGGTGTTATAAAAACTAAAAACTAGCAGCTGCGTTTAGGTAGCAAATAAACTATACCAGTCAAATAAAATATTAGGCGAGGAGCTATAAATAATGACTTGGCGACTAATAATGTTAGTAGGGTGGCAAAAAACTAGGTTCTTCAGGTTGACAGAAACGAATCGCTATAAATCCGACTCCATGCAGTCTTGTCTGCCCTACCCCTAGAGTGTAATTTAGAATCGCGTAGGCACGGAGGGGCGAGGCGGCCCGCGAGCTGAGGAGCGGGTGGTTGTTACACTCGCCGCGGCGGCTGAGGCTGGCCGGCGAAGCCGGCCAGCAAGCCGAAGCCGCGGTGGTGAGTGTTAAACCATCTGCGACGATAAGTTCGCGAGGGACCGCCGTAGCCCCGCAGCGCCGGAGCCGTGACAGAAACTAAGCTAGAATATAAGCTAGTTTATATTTATTCTTCATACAAACAATTTTAAATAGAATCTGATTTATATTATTTATGAATGCCCATTTTCTATTTTTTTTTTGCCATTAAGTTTCCGCTTAGATATTAATTCAGTTCCCAAAAGAAAAACTTGATGCTAGTTTAAATTAAAACGGAGCTTATTACTGATATATTAATATGCTACCTATTACTTATTACGATACTCCTTATTAGCTGCCAACCCATTATATATGGTACCCACTCTATTTTTTTTTAAAACCTATATTCATTTTACTTAGTTGCCGCATTAAATACATGCCTTAAAGTAATAGAGCTTGTTGAGCTTAGCTGCACGTTTTGAGCACATTATGGAAGTTCATTAACATCCATGGTTATTTCTTTGTTAAAGTAATGATAAAAAAAAAAAAAATTATGAAAGGTACACACAGCGTCATATCAGGATGTACATTTACAGCATAAGCTTACTTCTCATTGTACTCAAAGCCTATACAATGTGAGGTCAGCTAAAACTAGAAATGTATAGATGGATATGTGGTTGTGTGTACTACTTATCTTGTCTTGTCCATCTGTTTTTAAATCAGCAAGAAAACTTTTAAACATACTCTGAGTCCAATGCTGATGAATTCAGCTCAAATGTGTCCTGATGATTCATGAACACCATGCATTTTGATAGTGTGGTCACTTGATTTTGAGGAAAATACTAGTAGATATTTAGACAGAAGCCAATTCCAACATAGTTGCTGGCTAATGGCTCAGCAGATTGATGGGTCACTTAATTTTGTATAAATGAGACATGAGGCCACAATGCTAATGATGGATAGTTGAATCCTTGATCTTGACCTACTTTTTGGCTTAGAAAGTATAACCCTTTACCAAGGTCAGAGGCAATTCTCTAAAACCTATGGAGGTTATAAAGAATTGCCTCTGAGCTTTGTAATTCTATTATTAGGAAACATAAAGAGGGTGATCCTTTTGTAACTTATGTTCAGCATAGGCAACTTGAGATCACGTTTGTATGTGATCTCAACATTAGCTAAATCTTCTAATATATAAAATTTCCATGTCACGTTAGTTACCATACTCCTCCGAAACGGCTTTACCGATTTTTACCAAATTTTATATGCATATTCAGTAGGTCTGAGAATCGGCTACTATCTATTTTCCATACCCCTAAGTGATAAGGGTTGTTCACCCTAAATAATTTATAAGGCAAAACAACGTTTGCCGGGTCAGCTAGTGTTAGTATAAATTAAACAGTATGATTTTGTAATATCATTATTCTGTGGGCTTTAAAAACATAAGGAACATAATAAAACATAAATGGTATATTAAAATAGAATAAAACATAAATGGTATATTAAAATAGTTGACTTTATAAATTAAGAACATACAACAATGGTCTATTACACAAAGTGTGGAATCCATCACAATTTGGACCTGTAATGCTGAATTTGAATTTATATTGCAATTAGAAGCGTATTAAATGTATTAACCTGAAAACAAATTCTTGTTAGAATCTTGAATGAAAACTGAAAAGAACATTAATTTAAAATTTAAAAGTAATACTCAACACATTCTTTTTGGGGTTTGATATAAAAAATCCCTTTTGTAAATAATAATACAAAAAATTTAGTAGATAACTTGATAGGTACATTAAAAAAAATTAAAAAACACAAGTGAATGGTATAGCAAATGTATCAAAAGAGTTGACTGACTGTCTTTTTATCTTTAAGCTTCAAGATAAAACTAAAAGGTTTTGTTACAGAAACTAAGCCCAGGAACAGCGGCTGCGTGTTCCGAGTGCCTGGGCACTGAAAAGAATGGCCTGGGGGCTCCAGAGTTCCTCATCAGCTGCCAACAGTGCAAGACCTTTGCGCATCCTACTTGCGTCAACCTAAAAGAGCCAATTACTCTACCTGTAATTAAGGTAATGTACTATTTAGATAGGATTTGGTGAGAAATATAATAGTAGTGCAAAAATCTTCAGTCAATGACTAGTTTTCCTGTGACACAGCTTTGTTGATGTAACATTTATTAATGAGCACACCATTTCTTACTAATAATCCATTCAATTTCATAAGTCATAAGTAATTTATTTCATAACAATAAAGGTACATTGTGTTGAAAAATAATAAAGTTATAAAATTGCAAGTAAAATAAAATTCATCAGATACATTCATGATTAGGTATGTCAATAAAAGTAATTTCTATATTAACAATGTTCAGTTAAAAAGTTTGAGTGATCCTAGAATTATTAGTCTTCACATTGTTCTTATTTTTTCAAAGGTCTAAAAATACATGAACCTGGGATCACTAGTGAGTGTTTAGTGTTAAAAGTAATAAACAGTAGTCTGAATAGTTTCTCTTCATCTTCCCTCATTCAGTTTCAACCACTGTGCATTACTTTTTTGATCTCAGAGAGTTAATCTTATGAGGTATACGATTTTTTTCTTTTATAAGTTTTAATCAACTACATGAAAAAAATTTCAATTATGATCTAATGAATAAGCTAGTTTTTTTATTTTTATTATTTGATTTTGATTAATCAAGCTCGAACCGTTTTGTGAATTTTGCTGTAAGAGGTTTAGAAAATATCACATATTTACGAATCGTTATAACGTCTTCACGGTATAAAAAAATTACTTACAATGCATTGTTGTGAAAGTCATCTGTACAAAAATCAAAAAATCAAAATCAAAAAGTCATTTATTCAAATTAGGCTGAGAATCAGCACTTTTCGAACGTCAAAGTACATGAGACAGTCCCCCAAAACGCCCACCCTTCACCACCTCCTAGTGCTTTAGCTGGGAAGAAGAAGTGGCGGAACAAACTCCCCAGCAGCACAGCTGTCTGTACAATGTGTGAATCACTTTTTACCACATTCAAATTAAAAATCAGTAAAGTTAGTAAAATTTTAGAGAAAATGGGCAGTGAATTGGATTTGATTTCGGCTACTTAAAACTTTTCTGCATAAAATTAACACAACAGAAATAAACGTCAGTTCAAGAAGCCAAAACCCTGAAAAAAAGCAAATAATTAAAATAATTGGCAATAAATATCTCAAAACAACCTAAATCTCGCATTATAATTCTCGACAAAAATAAAAAAGGAGCTCATTCATTAGACAATAATTAAATGATCTTTCATGTTGTAAATTAAAACTTATCCTGTCAAGTAATTAACACAATTACTTTTCTATTGTAATCAGACTCAATGAGTCTGTCTAACAGACAGGGGGTGGGAATGCAGTATTTACCCGACTGCGCCAGAAGGAGAGTTATGTTTTTTTTACCTGTAAAATTTCGTCTGTAAAATCAAGTAAATCAGCGAAATCGACGAAATTTCGTACACGGCCTTAAACCGTAGTAAAAATAATAACCGTAACTTTACTGACAGTAAAGTGACGCCGCAGCCGCAGTCTGCGTCCACGTACCGTCCGGGACATGGAGGCAGACCGTCCTGGCGCATGCAGCAAGTTTTTTGCTGTGAGTGATAGATAGCAGCGGGTTATATAACATGATTGTCGTTGTATGCGCAGTACACGCGCTGGTCGTGCGGCGCGTGCGCCTGGTGCGAGGAGTGCGGGTCGCGCGGCGCGGGCTGGGCGGCGCGCTGTGCCGGCTGCGCGCGCCGGGCACACCCCGCCTGCGCGCCGCCGCCCTACCGCTGCGGCACGTGCCGCCCCGCCGCGCCCAAGAAGTGAGCCACGCGCTTGTACGAGCACTGTCGTAGCGATGGATCCCGACTCACACTAACTCAGTATTCTGCCCAGGTCGGCGATGCCGCGCAGCCGCAAGCCGAGACCGCCTGCGCGCCCGGCGGAGTCCGACGACGAGCCCTCCGACGGTAACGCCCCGCCACACCCCGCGCGCCCCCCGCGTGCGCCCCACACCCTCACCGAACAGAGAATGTCGAGAGAGAAGCAAAAGTTTTTCAGATTCTCCGCGTTCAATCTAGTGAAGCGGCGCCGTCGCCGCTCGTCGTCCGGCTCGTGGGAGGGCTGGGGCGGCGTGCGCGTCACGCGCGTGCAGCGCCTCGAGCTGCGCCTCGAGCGCCGCCCCAGCCCGCCCGACTCGGGCGCGTGCCCGGCCGGCCCGGGCGCGCCCCCGCCCGCGCTGGGCGCGCCCCCGCCCGAGCCCCGCGAGCCCAGCGAGGCGGCGTCGTCCACGCGCTCCACGCCGTCGCCTGCGTCCCTGGCGTCGCCGCCGTCGCCGCCGTCTCCGGAGTCGGGTGCGTCCGGCGAGGAGTCGGGGGTGTCGTCCAGCGACAGCGACGAGCCCGCGCCCGCGTACGTGACCACAGTGTTCGAACGTCTCGCCGCCGACTGTGCGCCCGGCGGCATCTGGGGCTTCGCAGCCGAGGCACAAAAACAGAAACAATTGGAGGTCGAGCCGCAAAGTCATAAGCGACTGGAGATTGAAGCTCAGAAACTTAAAAGACTCGAATTAGATCCACATGAACATAGACGACTCGAGGTTGGACCACGGAAACAAAAGAGGCTCGACGGCGAGTCTCAAAAATTCAAAAGACTGGAAATTGAGCCCAAACTGAGTAGATTAGAATGCGAGCCTAAATTGAGCCGATTAGAGCGCGAGCCTAAATTGAGCCGATTAGAACGCGAGCCCAAATTGAGCCGATTAGAATGCGAGCCCAAATTGAGCAGATTAGAACGTGAGCCCAAATTGAGCCGATTACAACGCGAGCACAAATTGAGTCGTATAGAACGCGAACCCAAATTGAGCCGATTAGAATGCCAGCCTAAATTGAGCCGATTAGGATGCGATCCCAAATTGAGCCGACAAGAATGCGAGTCCAAATTGAGCCGAACAGAATGCGAGCCCAAATTCAGCCGATTAGAATCGGAACAAAAACTGAGTCGATTACAATGCGAGCCCAAACTAAGTCGATTACAATGCAAGACCAAACTGAGCCGAGTAGAATGTGAGCCCAAACTGAGTACATTAGTATGCGAGCCCAAACTGGGTAGATTAGAATGTGAGCCAAAACCGATAAGATTCATGGCCGACCCGATACAAAAAAGGATAGAGTCCGAGCTGCCGCGGGCCGAGTCCGAGAGGCATCACGTGGCGCGGCGCCGCAGTCGCTGCGGGGACAGGCTGCTGACCACGTTGTTCGACGGGCTGTCGGAGTTTTACTCGGTGCGCTCGGCCTCGCGCTCCGAGTCGCGCGCGCGCCCGGCGCGGCCGCGGCCCGACGCGCGCGACGAGGACCGCGCCGTGCTCAAGGAGACGCGCAGCACGTTCCGGCGCTACCAGGCGGCGCTGCGGCGCGCGCGCCGGCCGCGCTCCGCGTCGCCGCCGGGGCCCGAGGTGCAGACGCGCTCCCGGAGCCGCAGTAGGTCGGCGGCGCCGGCGCGCCTGTCGGCGTCGGCGCTGGTTAGGTCTGCGGCCGCGCAGCGGGCGGGCGCGGGCGACGCGCACAAACTGTCCCGCGGGCTCGCGCTGGCGGGCCCGGCGACGAGCCCGGCCATCAATCAGACGGGTAAGATCGGTTTGAGGTGCGGTGAAAGTGTCTGGTGGATCTGACCGTCTCGCTCGCTCTGATTGCTGGCCGGCGCTCCGCTCGCAAGTCGTTTCGTTTCTCTCTCGAATCTCTGTTCGGGACGGGTGAGTGAGCCGCGCGCTCTTTGATAGTTTCTCGTTCGGACACCGAGCGCCGATGACAAAACATTTGTTACTCGGTTTCGGCAGTATCCACACATGCACTTTCGCTTGCACCTCTGCAGGCGTGAAGGACGGAACCCCGAGCATTCGCACACCAGCGCGGCTGTTCGGGAAATACTTGCTTTATTATATTTTTATTGACATACTTAAACTCTGCTTTTATTTACCATTTATTTTTATTTAGGTCTGGGGTACTACATTCCGCCCGAGGCCATTTTATTGCCTTATATTATTTTGTAACCCATTCACCAGTTATTTTCATTTAACTTTAATTCTAATTGTATTGAATCGTTTCATGTTGGTCCTGTCAATTATTATAATTTTTAAAATTTGTTTTATAAACTAGATAAAATCGCAATTTTTTGTATTAAATATTGGATATTTCCGGTCCCGTGACTTGAACGTATCATGCGAGATGGAGTGCATGCAGTACCCGTCTGGTTAAAATTGCAGAAGGCAAACGTCTGCCGGCGGGCGTGACGGAAAGCGATGCTGAGCTGTTTAACGCAGCAATAACGGCAGCCGGCGGCAGCTCGGCCGGGGCCGGCGCCGCGCCGCCTGCGCCGGCCGCGCCCGAGCCGGCGCCCGCGCCCGCGCCGCCCACGCCCGGCACGCCGGCCGCCCCGCACGCGCCGTCGCGCTGCCCCTCTGCCATCGAGTTTGGCCAGTGGGAGATAGACACCTGGTACTCCAGCCCCTTCCCACAGGAATATGCCAGGTACTCTTACTTTCAAAATTCAAATTCCATTTTTTTTAATTCAGCATTATCATGTGTGCTTTAATGTTGCCTATCAACTGTGGAATCTGGGGGCACGGCAGTGCCCCCGCCAAGACGAACCAAGCGAAGCGCAAGGGCACTGCCTACCTTTTCTGGAAACGCTTCGTCGTTTTTTAGAACTCTTATAACTTGGGTTTGGATTATTCCAGATAAACAAAATTCTCGAGTTGTCAATAGGGACTTATTAAACATTTAAAGTTTTAATTGCATAGCTCTTATTATACTTTAAATTTTATTGATATCTAGAAAAACCCTGATTTCGTCACTGACTCACTGATGATCATCAAAATTCTTAAGGTACTTCCTAAAATCCAAGAAAGCTGAAATGAGAATGTCTACGGCACTATGAACAAATGTAGTCATTTCAAAATGTGTGTGTCTTCATCAAATCATCTTCAAAATACTTGATGACATATGTAAATACTTCCTCAAAAAATTCAACACAATCTACCTCGGAGTTTCCGAGATATTTACAAAAATAAAATGTTATATTCGAACACAAAATGAACTAAAAAAAGCTATTTGAAAGGGTCTAAATGGGTGTACGAGTAAGCCTTATGCCTTTGAAATACATTTGTATAAAATCTGAGGCAGTTTAGCTATGTTAGGTGGCCAGTTACGGGTGACCACCAAGTCTTACTGTTTTAGATTTTGAGTATCTTTGTGCATCAAAATCTTAGTCCCGCGTTTCATTAAAACGCAAAGCATGGAAGCAAATATGATATTATAATAAATAACACCTGTATTCCCCGAAGGGTTAGGCAGAAGTGTACTTATGTGTAGTACACCCACATTTCCCCAGTTATGTTTAAGTCCCATGTAATAGGGGACTAGCCTATTGCCATCAAGCGGACACAAATCCAGGCTGCTAATGAGCAATTCCAGATGGAAAATCCAACAAGCCTTTGTCTGACCTGGGATTCGAACCCAGGACCTATGCTCAGTAGTAGTGCTTGTAACCACTAGACCAACGAGGCAGTCAATATAATATTACTTTATATTATTTTATATAATAGAAGTAATAGTATATAACTTGATAGGGAGGGGCTTGTGGCTAAGTAACAATAGCTGCACGGGTCGATCGATCAGGTTAAGCTACGCTTGCCGCGGTTGGTCCATGGATGGGTGACCATCTTTACATACCAAGACCCCTCCGTGCCTCGGAAAGCACGTTAAGCCGTTGGTCCCGGCTGTCATTTGTGGATCTTTGACAGTCGTTACGGGTCGTCAGAAGCCCGAAAGTCTGACAACCAGTCTTACCAAGGGGTATCGTATTACCCCAGTAACTGGGTTGTGGAGGTCAGATAGGCAGTCGCTCCATGTAAAATACTGGTATTCAGCTGCATCCGGTTAGACTGGAAGCCGACTCCAACGTAGTTGGGAAAAGGCTAGGCAGATGATGAGTATATAACTTGATAGCCGATTGGCTTAGTGTTATATCTAGATCCTACTGAAATCATTGATTGTCAAAGTCCTGTATTTAGTAATATACAACACATACACGTTGCAGCGGCGAAGGAAGTATATTATTTTTAATGGGTTAGCAGCAGTAGCCGAGGAACTAAAAGCTCAAACTCGACGCACAACGTACCAAAACCGGAAAAAAAAAACATTCTGGTTGACCGTTGACATGACATTCTATTCTATTCTATTTTTTTAAAGGTTCTGGCTCCATCGATAACGTTCGATGATTTTGCCAATGTCAAGGTATGAGTAAATAATTGTCGTAAACTGTTACACAACGATTGATCAGTGTTTGTAGCGGTGGCATCCATGGATCCCCATGCTAAAAAAGGACAAAACATTTTTGGTTAGTACATGTAAAACGTCACAAAATAAATGTTAGAACATTCAGTGAGTATATATATAATAAGTAGATAGAAATATCAACTATAACTGAATTTTATTAATGCTAATGAATTTATAAAGGATTTTAACTGCAGGGGTATGGGCTAAAGATAATAGGAAAGGAATGTTAATTGGGCGAGGAACATCAGGAGGGAGTATGTCGTAAAGGGGAGTGGTTAAACGAGGACAGGAAAAAAACAAGTGTTCCAGAGTACCCTCATCCAGACCGCATTCACACAAAGAAGAGTCCCTCACGCGGATTTTGGCCAAAAAAACTGGTGTGCAAACGAACCCAAGTCGGAGTCTAATTATGACAGAGGTGGCAATTTTACTAGAGAATTTTAATTTGCTGAACCAACATTCAGAAGGAATGAATGGTTGGATAGAGCCATAAAATCTTCCCTTCAATATTCTAGTTTTTTGCCAATGCTCATTCCAATTCTTCATCATCTCAGGTTTAACAAGACAGTGCAGATCTCGGGGATAACAAGACGGATGAGACTCGATCCCATTCCGAGTGGCCAGCTTAGCAATCGAATCCGCATTCTCATTATCAACTATTCCAGTGTGGCTGGGGATCCAAGCCAGAGCAATCTCCAAGCCTAAGCAGTGGCATCTATACAGGAGTTGTTTAATCTTTAGGATAAGGGGAAAATTGTGGCGAGAGCGAAAAGGTGATTTTGTTAAATCCTGTAGACAGCTAAGAGAATCTGAGAGAATAAGACTTTTGTTGAGTCCATGTGATTCAATGTAGGAGACTGCTTCCAAAAGAGCTATTGCTTCCCCAGTGAATATAGTACCAAAAGCAGGGCTACGAAAATTTAGAATAATTTTGTATTTTGGGATCCACACAGCTGATCCGACATTACTATTATCACACATCTTAGAGGCATCTGTAAATAACGTCAGCCAGTCGTGCCAGTCCTCTGCTAGAATCCTATTAAATTTGACATTAGCAGCGGGGTCATGTTTGGATATACCAAAGTTAAAAATAATTTTTGGTTGGAAGAGCAAGGAATCAAAATTTACTTCAAATATGGGGTTTTTATCTAACTGGACTAAGGAAATGTGCAAATTATTTAATTTATTGAAGCTGTTAACGAGAAGTGGAGGATTTTTGTGAGACCAATAGCGAGATGTTGGGATTATTTGGGAAAGAGTACGAAGAGGAGGGAGAAGAGGATGACATTTATTCTGGATGGCTTTATAGAAAAATCTGTCACAGAGATATTGTCTACGTAAGTGAAGGGGAGGTTCTAAACATTCTACCTGAAGGGCATTAATAGGTGAGCATTTCATAGCTCCCGTGATAATACGCAAGCATTTGGATTGAATTTTTTCCAGTTTGGCCAGGGCTATTTTATTGCATGGTTCCAACAGAAAGATTCCATAGTCAAAGTGACTACGGACTATGGCATTATATAGGATTTTCTGGGAAGTTGGATGAGCTCCCCATCGAACACCAGAAAGGGCACGTAAGACATTAACGCCTCTTTCGCATTTCTTTGAGATGTAATCCAGATGATAGAGACCAGATAATTTTGAGTCAAGAATTAGGCCAAGAAATTTTACTTTGTCACGGATCAAGATGGGTTCATTTTCAACATAAAGGTTAATGAGAGGAATATTACGCTTGCGAGAAAAGACAACCGCATTGGATTTGGAGACTGACAAACTTAAGCCGTGATCAGTCAGCCACTGGTTTAAGTAGTAAAGGGCAGAATTTAAGCGAGATGAGGCATCTAAAAGGGAAGTTGAACTAAAGTAGAGAGCAATGTCGTCAGCATATTGTAGGATTTTACAGAAACAACTCACTGAAGACTCCAAATCATGTGTATATAAATTATAAAGGATGGGGCTTAAAACCGATCCCTGGGGTAGGCCTTTCCACACTAGACGGGATGGGGAGAGGTAGTTTTGGTGACGGACAGAAATAGAACGGGACATAAGGAGACAACAGATGATGTTGACCATCCTCACAGGGATACTCAGCTGTAGCAGCTTTTGCCTGAGTATTGGAAGTTGGACATTATCATAGGCTGAAGCTATGTCTAGGAAAACACCGATAACACTTTCATTATTGGAAAAGGCAATGCGGACATCAGATATGAAGACACTTAGACTATCTAGAGTTCCCATACCTCTTCGAAAACCGAACTGAGAACTGGATAAGATGCCTTTAGTTTCCAAGATCCATTCAAGTCGGTTCTTGATGAGATTCTCCATAAGTTTAGCCAAGACAGAAGAGAGGGCGATAGGACGATAGGAAGTAGAATCTTTTGGGTCTTTCCCAGGTTTCAAAATTGGGATGATTATTTGGAATTTCCAAGACTCTGGAACTTGGCCAGTAACAAAAAAGGAATTGATTAGGTTCAGAAAGATTAGTTTACAGTTAGAAGAAGATTTGGAGATAAAGGAGTAGGGTATTCCATCGACCCCCGGAGCAGAATCCCGGAGATGATCTAACGCACAAATAAGTTCTGAATAAGAGAAAAGGTCATCAAATCTATCAGAGAAAGTGGGAGGAGAAGGATCTATTGTGGGAAGGCATTCGGAGCTAGGAACAAAAGGAGGGGCTAATTTGGATATAAAGTCTTCCAACCAGGAACTGTGGTCATTGGTAGAAATATCGGGAGACTGGCTGTCACAAGCTCTGCGGTAGATTTTGATTTTTTTCCATACAAGGGAAACTGGAGAACGTGGAGAAAGTGACTCGCAAAACTTGAGCCATCCACATCTTTTCTTTCTTGCCAATAACCTACAAGTAGTTGCAGAAGTCTTTTTAAAATTTAAGTATTCGGGCATATTTATACTGGAGGAAAAGGTGTTTTCTGCTTCTTTGCGTTTACGGACACCTGCCGTGCATTCAGCATCCCACCAAGGTGGAGAAGGTATTAAGTGACGGGCAGAGTTTTTTAATGGGATTGAAGAATTGGCCGCTCTCAACAGACACTCAACAAAATCACTGTAGAGAATTAGGGAGTTGGATGAATTTATTTGGGGGAAATTTAGAAGTTCCGCGTCCAAATTGGACAAGAACTTAGACCAGTCAGCTTGGGATAGGCGATATTTTTGTAGGGGTTGGATGGGAGGAGAACGTGGGTGAGTACTTGGAAAAGAAATTAGGATAGGAAAATGGTCACTCCCATATGAATTAGGGAGAACAGACCAGGAAAGAGTTGATACTAAGGAGGGGGAAGAGAAAGTAAGGTCAGGAACACTAATATTTTGGTTAGGGGAAACCCGACGGGTAGCAGATCCATCATTAAGAACACAAAGGTTGCGGTCATCTAAAAGATCTAGCAAAAAGCTAGAGGAGGGATCATTACAGTGAGAGCCCCAAAGGGTGTGACGGCAATTAAAATCACCTAACACAATCAAAGGGCTAGGAATAGAAGAAAGGATAGAGTTAAATTCAGACAAAATATTAGCATTGGGATGGGGAATGTAGGCAGATACATATGATATGTCCATGGCTCTAATGGCCACTACATGTAGACCAGGATCATGATGGGGAAGAGGAATCTGGGAAAAAGTGATAGATCTGTTAACTAATAGGGCACAACCCGCCCATCCGTCATCTCTATCGTCCCGAAGACATGAATAACCAGGAACCCTAAACAGAGATCCAGGGCTGAGCCACGTCTCCGACACAGCAAAGACAACGGGTCTATATCTATTTATAAGATAGGTTACATCATGTTTTTTCCTGCGAATTGATCTACAGTTCCACTGAAGGATTTTTTCCATTTAGGCGAGTCCAGGATTCAAGGAGTTGTTGAACTAATAATACGACATTGTCCGGTATTGCGTCACGAAATTTTGACAACATGTTTATAAGGGAGCAAACTAGGAGCTCTATCAAATTGTCATTAGGAGTGGGAAGGGGAGTGGTTTCCACATAAGGGGAATTTAGAGCACAGCCATTAGGCTGAGAAGAATTAGGGGTATAGACCATCGACTTATGGGCTTGGGTATCATATGACTTACCCAATTCTGGCCTAGGTCTTGGGGAATGATAAACTGTCTTGGTATAGGAGGTTTTAACAGGGGATGCATTTGGAGAAGAAGTAGGAGTCTTAAGAGGGGACGAGAGGAGAATGGGTTCAGAAGGATAAGCATGAGGTAGTTTATATTGGGAAGGACCTGCTGTTACATTAGAGTATGGCAATTTACGAGGATGAGGAAACCTTACTGAGGCCTCACGGTAGTTTAGGTTTTCTTGAGACATTACCATTTTAATTGACTTCTGTCTTGAGTGTTCAGGGCAATTACTATCAGTGGCCTTATGGTTTCCACCATCACACAAAAGACATGAGACCTGTGAGTCAGGAACATTACAGCTATCTCCAGGATGAGGTTGAGCGCAACGGTAACAGCGGGACTTAGATCTGCACTGAGTGCTTATATGGCCAAAACGTAAGCAGTTGCGGCATTGGATAGTAGGAAGATGATAGATAGAGACAGGAAGAGAAACATTGTAGCAGAAGACTTTCTCTGGGAGAATTTGTCCAGAGAAAGTAAGCACCACTGTCGATGATGGGGACCAAGATACGGAGTCCTCTTTTTTGTTTTTAAAATTAAGCCTTCTAGCCCTAATGACTTCTCCACAATTGCGAGGGGTTTCTATACCGAGCACTAGCTCCTCTAGTGTCCAGTCAGTAGGAATATCCCTAACAACTCCCATGCGACTTACATGAAAGCGTGGGATAGTTGCCAAGTATTTATTTTCAATGAGAATGGGATTGCTGACAAAGTTGTTGGCATCACTGAATGTTATGAATTCAATAGACATCTTGTTACGGCCCATAGACCTGACACTGCCTTGGACAACACCTTTAAAACCTTTATTGAAAATAAATTGGGCAAACTTAAGGGAATTTAAGGTTAGGCCTTGCTTAGGGTCTGTTTCCACCCTAGAGACAAATACAGTAAAGGGAGCTCTGTCACTCTCACCATAGAGCATTTTGGAGTCGTTCTCAAAACCTGGTTTGGTAAATACGGACTGAATTGAATCAGACGGCGGCTTATTTCTTTTCGCGTCGACGAAAATCTCAGGACCTCCGGGGCGCTTTCTAACATCGGGTCTTACGCGATCAGTGTTTTGGGAACACTCCACAACCTCCATAATATCAGGAGGAATCCCTCCACCCCCATCAGGGGGTTCCTCGGCACTCATTTCCTTAGGAAAAGAGTGCAAAGAAGCTTAAAATACCAACCTTATACCCAAACCAGACCACACAAAAAAAATCACAACACTACAAACAGATTTTGTTATCAAAATAAAGTTGAGGTTAAGAAACGCGTGCTTAATCTCACCAAGACAATGACAAAATCGACATGACATAATGTTGCAGAAATATGACAGAATAGAAATGTAATGTCAAATAGGGTTGTGTCCGTGTTAATAAACCTTCAAGTGTCAAATAACACAATTACTTTTCTATTGTTATCCGACTCAATGAATCTGCCTAACAGCCGAGGGGCGAGGAAGATATTGTATTGTATAATTGTTAATTAATTAATTACAGTTCTAAATTAAATTTCGCAATAGCATATATCTATCTTTTGCGAGGAAGCCATTATAGCCACAATAGTGAGCCATAAACACATTTAAATTGGATACCTATTGTTTTTACAATGCACATTTTAGAGTATTTACTTATTTCTTATCTTCTCGAAATTAATTGCTTTATCGCTTTCGGAGTGCCTCGTTGGTCTAGTGCTCTCAAGCGCTACTACGGAGCATGAGGTCTTGGGTTCGATTCCCAGGTCGGACAGTGTTGTTGGGTATTTCAATCTGGAATTTCTCAGTAGCCGCCCGGAGTCTGGGTTTGGGTCCAGTAGATGACAATAGGCTCGCCCCCTATTAAATGAGATTTAAAACATAACTGGCGCAATGTAGGTGTACCTACTATTAGGTACACCTCTGCCCAACCATTCGGGGAAACAAGGCGTGATATTAGGTATGCAGGTAGCCTGAAGCCCCTGGGGGCATAATTATTATTCTTAGCTCAGAACACTGTTATTTATCTGTATTTACGCACATATAAATTATTGGAACATTAGTCTTTTACACAATTCCTTGCATAGGCAACACCTTTATTATTTGGTTTTAATCATTTTTTTAATACCATATTATAGTTTAGTAAAAGGAATACAACGCCTCAGTTTTGTACACTTGAGTTCACCCTATATGTGTAGGTACTTCATTTATTTAATTTATTCAATAACACTATATATAATATAATAGCATACAAATTCAGCATTGGTTTTCAAAAGTATTTAGGAATGGTACACACATCAAGCTATACATTTCCAGCATAAGCTGATCTGGCATTGTATAGGATTTCCGTACAGTGCGAGATCAGCGTAAACTGAAAAGTATAGCTTTAGTCTTGTGCCTGTTCGGTCATTTTTAAGAGCGCTCCGTACTAGTTCATTTCGGTTGGTGAACTAGTTTATTAGTTCTATTCGGTCTTCGCTCTAAGTCAGTATGTATATTCATAGATCACAGAGCAAAAAAGTCTCATTGAAATCGTATCAGTCAAATCAGTCGCTGTCAATCTCATTCTCGTTTGGACATACGCTATGGCTCTTTGTAATCGGTATTAGTTCTCTAATAGACCTATTACAAGTCGGCATTCGGAAACGTTTCTTTTAGTAAAGTGCTAAGAAACGGTTTCTATTCGTTCATCGTTCATGAACTACACAAGACTATATTAGCTTGATGTGTAGCCGTATGTATGTATGACGTAGGTATCTGTTAGATTTTCTCTACAAGGCCAAAATCTCGGGATATCCTAATATGTTGAGATCCCGGCATTGTAGAGAAATTTCCAAAAAACGCATTACTAGTCTGTACATTTACTAACGATTCCACCAAAGAAGTCAACAAAACAAAGCAAATGATGAACATACCTAATTAATTACGAATGGATGCCTACGTGTCGTTACGCTCACACACACAGCTGCGCATCGCGGCTTCTGTTGTCAAACAGAGATAGCAATATTCCGACGAAATATTGTCTCCACCTCGAATCGTAGTTGCGAGCTTTACTCGTGGTGCTCTTAATTTGAGGCATGTTTTATTTTTTATAAGTACGTACATATTTCAATAATTATTAAGTAATTTTATGTTAAACTTGTTTGTTTTTGTTTTCTACTTTTGGTTCATTAGCTTTAACGTATTTTTTGTATGTTTTTGAGATTCGTACTACAGATACCTTTGAAAATATGATGGAAACTGACTATGTACATTTGTCAAGTTATTGTACACATATTTTTGGTATGACAGTTACTTCGAGTCTAACTGATCCTTACGTTACTCTCCGTTGCAGGCTACCCAAGCTGTTCCTGTGCGAGTTCTGCCTGAAGTACGCGAAGAGTCGCGCGGTGCTGTTCCGGCACCTGGACAAGTGCCTGTGGCGCCATCCGCCCGCCACGGAGATCTACCGCTG
This sequence comes from Polymixis lichenea, assembly GCA_949091785.1. Classification (NCBI taxonomy): domain Eukaryota; kingdom Metazoa; phylum Arthropoda; class Insecta; order Lepidoptera; family Noctuidae; genus Polymixis; species Polymixis lichenea. The sequence continues at coordinate 21,114,813 of OX420951.1, read as the reverse complement.
CGGAGACATTTCCGTGTTCGAGGTCGACGGCAATGCCAACAAGATCTACTGCCAGAACCTCTGCCTCCTCGCCAAACTCTTCCTCGACCACAAAACCCTGTACTACGATGTCGAGCCCTTCCTATTCTACGTGCTCACCAAAAACGACAGCAAAGGATGCCACCTAGTCGGCTACTTTTCCAAAGAAAAACATTGTCAGCAGAAATATAATGTTTCCTGTATCATGACGATGCCGCAGTACCAGAGGCAGGGCTACGGGAGGTTTCTCATCCATTTTAGTGAGTGGTGGTATCTTTATTACATCTCATAAGAGATTATTAATATTACATTTTAACTTTTTGTATTAAAATTGCTTTGTTAACATATTTGTCTTTTTTCCAGGTTATTTGCTCTCGAAAGAAGAAGGACAACCTGGCACGCCGGAAAAACCTTTGTCAGACCTAGGCAGAGTTTCCTACCACGCGTATTGGAAGTCTGTCATTCTCGAATACTTGTATGACCACAAAGATAAACCGTTCACATTCGAAGACATCGCTCATACGACGGGGATGCATATGAACGACATCGCGATAACGTTTCAGTTGCTCGGCTTTGTCAGGTACATCCCCAATGATGAGACGACCAAACTAGGACTATGCATAGACTGGATCAGAGTCAATAATCACATGAACAAAGTCAAAAGTAAACCTCGCCTGGAGATCGATCCTGAATGTCTGAGGTGGACCCCTCTCCTAGCGCCCACTGTGAATCCGTTCAGGTCGCCAGAGGAAGCTTCGGGCGACCAGGAAACTGAGAACGATGAAGCAGAATGTAAGACTGAGAGCGAGGACACCGCAGCAGAATCAGAAGCGCCCGCGCCTAAAGAAGAACCTGCCGTGATAGCTAAAACAGACGTCGAGACTCCTGAACCTCCAGTAGAAGTCACATCATCTGGCAGGAGACGGACGAGACCACTCAAATATAGTGAAACTACCTACCAAACCACTCCGACTCTCGCTGAGGGCAACCGGAAAAGAAAACGAGAACTTAGCAGAAAGATTTCTGAAACTAATGTGGAAGAAGACAAACCTAAAGAGGAAGAAACGCCTCGAAGACAGAGAAGTAAAAGCGTCACGAGAAGATCGTCCCGAGTCACACAGAACGAAGTCGCAGAGGAGCCAAGGTCGACACCGAGAAATAGTAGACAAAGCGTCAAAGAAGTGCCGTATGCCTCCGATAGTCAGGAAAGTCAAGAGAGTATGGACATGGACGCCATTACACCAGCCGCAATCCCTGTCAAACCTAAGACTAAAAGAAAAATGGCTTGGAAAGGACGCCAGAAGAAGCGACAGAAGGTCACTAAGACTCCAGCGACGGCCGCGTCACCGGCAGCTAAGAAAGCCAAACTTGACGAAGCCAAGGAACAAGTTAATGACTATAAAACTGACGACTCAATGGAGCCCAGCAGTACTGTGCCCGTTGAGGAAAGCAACAGAAGTCCTAAGGACAAACTTGAAGAGAAAGCACAAGATAAAAGCAAGAACTCTGAAGCCAGTTCTGAAGACTCTTCAGGTGAAGCTGATGATGAGATGGATGTGGAGGAAGGTGAAGATAGAAAGATTGTCACAAGCAAGCCAGCTTCACCGCGACATGTTGAAGAGAACAGCACAGACCACCATACTAGTGATATGGAACTTGACAGCATACACATGGACTCTCCGAAATCTGTCGCGGAGAAAGACCAAGTTATCAACGAGGCTAGTGATAAACCTGATGACGCTCCCACTGAGAGTAGAACGGAAGTATCTCCATCTAAAGCCGAGGAACAGACAGACACAAAGAGTGATCAGACTGAGGACAACAAATCGACTGAGCCTAGAAACGGTGAAATGAAATCTCCTCCTAAACCAGCAGTGGAAGATAAGGAAACTATTGTCATTTCTGAATCTGATGATAATAACAGTCAGAGCTGTCCTCTGCCATCACCAAAACCTAACTCGGTGGCTCCTGTTCAACCAAACGATGAGAATAAACCCAAAGAGGTTGAAGAGAAAGACAGTCCGTCTAAAGTAATACCGGTTGTATCCACCGAGAACGCACATATCGTACTCGATCCTAGCGCGAGAGTGCAGGACGAAGTGAACACCAGCAAGCCTGCAGTGGATCTCATTGTACCAAAAATACATCAAATTGAGACGATAGTCGTTGAAGGTGAGTCTGACACCGCAAATTCCCCGCACACGGGCGTATCACCAAAGAAAACTAACACGTCGGTGATTAACCAGTCTCCTAAACCTAGAAGAACACCAGAGTGTATGAACACTGATATAGTTTGTGAACAGAAGCAATGCGAGATGAGAAAAGAAACTGTTATTCAACATCAGAATATGGACGAGACTAAAATTGCTGAAAAAAAGTCGTCACCTAATAAAATAGAAATAATTCAAAATTTAGATAATACACAGAGAGATATATCATGTATGAAGAAGCCAGACCCCGTCAAAATAGATAGTTTTACTGAAATTGATAGAAATAAATTACAAAATACAATTGTGAACAGAGAAAGTGAGATGCCATTTCGTAACGACATGATGCACTCAAGGAAAGATGAGATTATCGTAACCAGAAATGTTATCGAGCAGACATCGATGCAAAACTTTCAAAATCCCGTGAGTAACTCGATGACGATACAACAGATCAACACGGCTCAGCATTCCTACCTGAACCACAGAGCAAATGTTAGCAAAGAGTCGCAGGCGGTACAAACTGACAAAATACTCCTGAAGACTACTGAACAGAACCGCGTTATAAACAATACTCTCGACTCCACTCCAGTCATTAGTAAAACCACAACTAAGTTAGAAGTACCGCATCCAATATCGTCCCCAGTGATAAACCCCGTGATACCCAAAGTTCCCAATGTGACTGATATCAATTTTTTACCTCGTTGTCAAAGCGCTAACGCCGCCGTCAGCATGGGTTTGGAAAGAGTAGATCTAGAAGCTAGTTTCGCCAATAATGCTATGCATAACTTGACTGGATCTATGAGCATTGTCCAAACTAATTCTCAAGACTGTAAAAACGATCCTAACTTGAAGCCGAGAGAGAAGAGTAAGCTGCGTGACGTGCGAGTGAACTCAGCTCATAGCAAGCTAGAGAAAACTGACAAGAAAACCAAGAACGACACTCCTAGGAGTACACCTGAACCTAAGATGTTTTTTCCAGAACAGAACTCTAATGCTAGGAAACCAGAGACGTCGGTCCCTATAAACGTGATAAACTCTGTGCCGGTCACGAGCAAAGTGGAAACTAAAACAAATGAGGCCCCCAAAAAGCAAGATTTTTTTAAGAAAGAGAAGTCCAATACTTCCAAATGTGACTCAAAAAATCAGTCAGTCAAACATGACAAGAGCTGCACAGCTCAGCTGAACTTGAAAGCTGATCAGAACGATTTGAACAAAATGCTGCCCAAATTTAAGTATGATAATGAATTAGTGCCTAAAGCGGATTACGCTATGAACCAAATTCCTAACTACCACACGACACACGGACAGTATCAGTGGCCACCCTGGGACCCCACGCGGATACAGGGCTCGTGGGAGCATAATAGATTTTTAGATATGAAAAATATTGTTAGTGATAAGAACTACTTGGACAAACATCAAGGGTTCAATCTTCCTCATTTAGACCAAGTCCAAAAGTCGCCTCAGAAATTACTTCCTAAGTATGACCAGAAAGAGTTTCACAACATTGCTTACGGCTTGAGCAGTAGTTTATACGCAACGACGGGGTTGCCGCATTTCAAGGAGACCAAGACACCGACGGCCAAAGCGGAGTGTTCACAGAAAAACGACTGTAAGCCTTCAAAACAGTCGAAAACTACGACTGCTTGTCAGACTCAGTGTGAACCAAAGAAGTCGCAGTCTCAGAACACTGCTGAGCAGATGAAGCAGATGATGCAGCGACAAGTGAACAAACAGCAGGAAGTGGTGACGAGTTGTGCGGAGTACCGGCAGCAGAGTTCCCAGGTGTTGTCATCTCCTAGTTGTAAGACGCCGTTTAATCAGAACGGGCCTTGTGGGCAGGAGAAAGAGATTGAGAAGAAGTCTCGGCAGCATAAGAAGGAGGAGTCTCCTAAAGATACTAGTAAGGAGGAGTTGTGCGAGGCGGTGAGTCCGGCGCTGCAGTCCATGGGCGTGTACACGCCGGACTCGACCAGCAACTCGGTGCACTCGGTGCAGTACCCGGCCTGCGAACTGGACGTGAGCCAGCTGGGCCTGGAGTCGCCCACCAGCATCGGCTCGGACCTGGCGTCGCCCTGCTCCATGATGCACATGCACCCGGCGCCCAGCCCGCAGTACTCCTCCATCCACATCCCGTCCATCATGAGCCAGCCCAACCAGCCGCCCAAGCAGCAGAAGATTAATAATAGGAATAGGTAAGAAGAACTTTTCACTCAGTCGCCATAAAGGCAGTCATATACCAACACCGTTATCTGTCGAAGGACAGTGTCCAACGAGATACAATAGAGTTGTTTTGCATTAAAACAAAACAGTTTAGAATATCAAAAACACAAAGTAGTATATATAATAGTTAAAGACACAGTCTAAGATTTCGTCTTCTACATTTTCGCGTAACGTTTTTTAATGATCGAGCTATTTCTACATCAGTTCAATGACGGATTTTATAGAACAAGTAGCACGCAGAGCTTAACCGCATCTATAATTTGGTTATACCTGCACCCTAATTGCGTAACTCACGGTCATTCATAATCTGTTCCATTTTGACAGTTCTACAATATTCATTGCGTTATTTACGTTGTTGAGCAGATACATTTTTCGAAAACATAAAGCAATAAATTAGTAATCTGTTTCAAAATGATTCAGAGTATGATTGATTGTGCGTTACGTATTTAGGGTGCTGGGCTCCATTGTAGCTTCCAGTCAAAAGTAAGAACCATACCTAAGAATACAGTGGTGTCCACACATTGGTTTTCACCAGCTTAACGTTAGGCGTCAGAAATGAAGACATTTAGTATTTTTCTTATTTAAAAGTAAATTATTTACACTAAACTAATGCACTATTTTAGCGAAAGCAATTTACATTGTCAGTAATTCTCTGTTGTCTTTTAAAAAGTGTTGTGTGATCTGCAAATAACACTATTTCCTCACTGTTCGTTTCAAGGCAAGGTAGGTCATTAATTGGATTCTATTATACCAAATAAAAAAATCCAAGGCAGTGCCTTTACTATTCTTTGTCAGGAAATTGCCTACTATAGTGTTGCAATTTCCTGAGAAACACATCTGGACAGTCTACAAGTCATAAACAATACCTAGGGCATCGTGTGACTTCTCCCAGGGCTATTTTTTTGTGAAACCCAATTGTATACTGTTTAAAAATGTATGTTTATTAGAATGTCTTAGTAATTGATCTAACATCAATATTTAAAATATTTTACTGAACACGGGGGAAGCATAGAAATTGGTCTACAGTTTGTGGGGTCTGATGTGCTGTCCGATTTAAGATAAATGAATCATGAATCAATGATTATCGCTTTGGATAAGACTGTCTGTCTGTGTTTAAAAAAACAATGAAATGAAAGAGAGTATCGACAAGCGATACTTCGACGTAGAAGTACAGTTGAGATGAGTACAGCGCCTACCTGTGCAGGGCCAGCAGCGCCGAGGGCAAGCACGGCCTGCGCGCCGCCAACACGCCGCCCGCGCCGCGCGCGCGCGCCACGCCGCCCGCGCACCAGCCGCACGGTCAGTCTCGCGCACTCTGCTACATGACACATTTACTCTCATGTCTTTGTATTAACTTACTACTCATTCCAAAGTTATTTCGGTACTGTGCCCATTTACAGTCTGACCTTCGAGAGAACGCGTTCCTGACACCCGTCACTTTCATACAAACAAATACGTGTTGTGCGAATTTGATCTTTATTAATTACTTGCATTGTCTCAATGACAGGTGTCAAGAACACATAATCTTGACGGCCGGACTGTATTGGGATACGCTAAGGTAGCTCGCCAAATTCAAATTTACTTACGTCTTTTGCAATTTGTAGGACAGTGTCAGGTTGGAAACTGTTATGATTCGCGATCGTATACAACTCTTAGGGTGTGTCCAGACCTGGCGAATGCGCCACTCGCGAGCTGCTTGCGAGCCGCTTGCGAACTGTGCGCGTGCATTTCGTGTTGGTAGGCTACGAACATGAAATGCACGCACGCAATTCGTAAGTGACCTGCAAACAGCTCGCAAGCGGCGCATTCGCCATGTCTTAACACTCCCTTAGAATTGACCGCAAATGTCATGAGCCACTCATTTAATAAAGTTCACATTATTGAATGACTGTCTCATGACATTTGCGAGCTAATCTTAGCGTAAAACAGAGAGATGTATTGATAATTTCTAGGGTTCCATACGTCTTATGAATAAACGAAACCCTTATAAAATAACTTCTGTGTCTGTACGTCACCGCCAATTGGCTGCAAATATACTGGACTGCGTAAGTTGAAATTTGGTAGACATGAGTTTCTATGACCCATACACGAACATGTAACGTATATAATTGAATTTTGACAAGGTCACTATTGGGGGGAAAGCTACAAAATTAAGATGCAAGATTCTTTATTTGTGGAAACATAAGTACACATACAAAGCATGCAAGTTATTAAATTACATTATAGTTTAGATCAGTCACGTTCGGCCTTAGTGGCGTACAAATATTTAAATTTCGTCATCATAATTACGTAACAATTAGTCAAGTAGTTAGTCAATTAAAATTATGATCAAAGCAATAATATGTTGCTGTATGTACGGATTATGTCAAAGATGTATTGATAGTATTGATAATATTGGTTACTACACAGTATTAGATGTTGTCATTAAGAAATTCTAGAATACTGTAGTATGCTTTCCCTTCTAGCAGTATCTTTACTTTATTTTTAATTGACGGACATTAAGCTCGTTCCAACTATTAGGGAGTTTATTGAAAATTTTAGGGGCCAGACAGAAAACACTCTTGTGTAATGCTGTTTTCAATCTATGTAGACAGAGAATACTGTCATCGCGTCTACTATGGTTGCGATCGACCACTTCTGATCGACGTGGAAATAAGAGCCGATTTGATTTTACAAACATGACAATGTCTAAAATGTAAAGGCAAGGGAGAGTACAACTTACAACTTTCGGTTGACTGTAATCTAAACATAGTCCTGATGCACCTTTTTTAGGCTTTGAAGGGTACGTCCTTGTCAGTTGTGTTGCCCCAGAAAATGATCCCATATTTTAGTGTGAAGAAACCAAACCGTGATAACCTGTGAGCAATGATTCAGTGTTACGCACTGAGACCAGTTTGAATAGAGCGTAACAAGAGTTACTAATTTTTTTACCGAGTTCTTCTATGTGCGCTTTCCAGTTTAGCTTTTTGTCAATCGTCACTTCAAGGAATTTAGTGTTGTCATGTTTTCCGTGTGACGACATATCAAAGGCTTGTTGTGAGTGTCTAAAATATATTTTTTGTCAAATTTTAAAACAAACAATGTTGAAGTTAAGAAAATACACGAAAATTAACAATTCCCCCGAATTTCGCGTGCCGTAAATTTTGACTAAGGTTTGTAGAATTAAGCTTTGTAGGCTTCAACAAAGTTAACATAAGAGAGTTAAGATAACTTTTTAACTGTGTAAGCATTTTGCAAGTCTTTGCATCCTACTTTTCATGAAATGTTTCAGTTTTTGATGGGTAACACATTCATCATACGGAACACTCTCCAATAGGGTATTTTACTCTTTATGAGAAAAAGTCTAAAAATATTTTATTGAGATAGCTTAGACAAAATGCAGTCGGAAAATGTTAGTTTTAGTTCATGAAGTTTTTTTTTATATTAATTTCAAAGATTTCTGTTTTTAAAATCTGCGGGTCTAAAAAGGCCACATTAAGCAATTCCTCTAAAAGTGATTCATTTCCTGAATTCCCCTGTGATTCTGCTATTTGACATTTTACTTTAATAAAGCAATTCATAATTTGGTGACCATTTTACGAATTTCCATACAAAACTGTCAAATAGATGAATTGCGTGCTGTCTACGCAGATAATATTATGAATTGTCAGTTTGTGACAATTTCACGATTTTAAATATGATTCATAATATGATCATATTATGATTCTGCCAAAGTGGCCTTTTTAGAACCCCTGGTTTTGGACACTATGAAATAGTAGCTGCCATGTTATCCTACTAATATTATAAACGCGAAAGTTTGTAAGTATGGATGGATGTTTGTTACTCTTTCTCGCAAGAACGGCTGAACGGATTTGAATGAAATTTGGCACACAGGTAGTTTGTAACCTGGCATAACATTTAGGATACTTTCTACCCCGGTACTACGTTCCCGTGGGATAGTTTTCGAACTCCACGCGGGCGAAGCCGCTGGCAAAAGCTAGTTACGTCATACGGCGTGTTAATTGAACAACTTTGTACTTTTATTATTTTCGTAACCAAAGTAATTTTTATTTGTATTTTTACCAACGATAGGTAGAAAAATAATATTTTTTCAAAATTATAAACAACTAGCTTTTTCAAGCAGCTTCGCCCGCGCGAATCTTTCACCCCCTATTTAACTCCCTTAGGGGTTGAATTTCGAAAAATTCTTCCGTATTCCTTGTCTACATTATAAAGGGAACCTCTGTGCAAAATTTCAGCTTTCTAAGTCCAAGGGTTTGGGCTGGCGTTGATGAGTCGTTGAGAGTCGTAGTCAGGATTTTTCTTTCCATCCCTTCTATTCGAAGTGTCGTTTTGTTCCTCTGTAAGTGGGAACAAAGTAGCTCTTTTCTCCAAAAAAATGAGTTTTACGTCGAGTTCTGAAAGTGATAGTGCATTAACTCCTGAAACAATATAAATAGAAGCTGATAACGTCATACAAAACTTAATACCTACGAAATCCCGGGAGAAATATTTAAAGGCCTGTGACAATTTCATACTATGGAAAAGTAGAAAAGGAACGAAGACATTTTCGGAAAGTGTATTTTTCATTTTTTTTATTAAATTTATTCATTAATTACTTAAAAGTGTCTCTTATTTATTTTCTCATAGAAAGAGATGAAAAGTAGAGTATATGACTCAAGAGCGAAAATATTTTTCCCTCAGGCGATGTACTACAGCGCCCTCGCCGTAAAAATATTATCTTGCTCCCTTGTCCTACAATCTACTATTTTATTTATATAGATTATCATATTTATAAAATATCAGCGCTTTTGTCTGTACAGCAAATTTACGTCATACCCACAGAGCAATATGGCGTTCACTGCGTCCAGCGTTTTCGGCAAATTACGTGCGAAATTTGAAAATCAATCATATTTCGATCAACATTAACCTGATATTGACTTAAAAATTGCAAAAAAACGTATGAAAATTTGAATATCGCGAGCTACCCCGACGTTTTTGCCATAATGGCCTCCACTGAAACTCACCCCGTATTCCATCTTACAACTAAATGTGGGTAGGTAAGCAATGCATTTCTAGTATATTGTACAACTGGCGAAATGTGAGGGTCTTAAACGCCTCAGCCTACCTCTTTCAAACAAACAGGCGCGACGTTGTTTTACTTTATTTTGTTTACATTTCCTCCTAATTAAAACGCACAATTCTTGCTATGATAAATGTAGCGAGTTTTTTGGACGCAGCGGCGGGCGGGGCCGTGATGCAGGGCTCGGGAGCGGGCGGCGCCGCCGGGCCGGGCGCGCCTGCGGGCTACCAGGGCGGCTACCTGAGCTTCCAGCAGCAGCAGCAGTACCACGCGGGCGCCTGGCCGCCCTCCTGCTCGCTGGCCAAGCTGCAGCAGATGGCCGAGGCGCCGCAACACCACCCGCCGCACCAGGTAAGCTACCAGGGCGGCTACCTGAGCTTCCAGCAGCAGCAGCAGTACCACGCGGGCGCCTGGCCGCCCTCCTGCTCGCTGGCCAAGCTGCAGCAGATGGCCGAGGCGCCGCAACACCACCCGCCGCACCAGGTAAGCTACCAGGGCGGCTACCTGAGCTTCCAGCAGCAGCAGCAGTACCACGCGGGCGCCTGGCCGCCCTCCTGCTCGCTGGCCAAGCTGCAGCAGATGGCCGAAGCGCCGCAACACCACCCGCCGCACCAGGTAAGCTACCAGGGCGGCTACCTGAGCTTCCAGCAGCAGCAGCAGTACCACGCGGGCGCCTGGCCGCCCTCCTGCTCGCTGGCCAAGCTGCAGCAGATGGCCGAGGCGCCGCAACACCACCCGCCGCACCAGGTAAGCTACCAGGGCGGCTACCTGAGCTTCCAGCAGCAGCAGCAGTACCACGCGGGCGCCTGGCCGCCCTCCTGCTCGCTGGCCAAGCTGCAGCAGATGGCCGAGGCGCCGCAACACCACCCGCCGCACCAGGTAAGCTACCAGGGCGGCTACCTGAGCTTCCAGCAGCAGCAGCAGTACCACGCGGGCGCCTGGCCGCCCTCCTGCTCGCTGGCCAAGCTGCAGCAGATGGCCGAGGCGCCGCAACACCACCCGCCGCACCAGGTAAGCTACCAGGGCGGCTACCTGAGCTTCCAGCAGCAGCAGCAGTACCACGCGGGCGCCTGGCCGCCCTCCTGCTCGCTGGCCAAGCTGCAGCAGATGGCCGAAGCGCCGCAACACCACCCGCCGCACCAGGTAAGCTACCAGGGCGGCTACCTGAGCTTCCAGCAGCAGCAGCAGTACCACGCGGGCGCCTGGCCGCCCTCCTGCTCGCTGGCCAAGCTGCAGCAGATGGCCGAGGCGCCGCAACACCACCCGCCGCACCAGGTAAGCTACCAGGGCGGCTACCTGAGCTTCCAGCAGCAGCAGCAGTACCACGCGGGCGCCTGGCCGCCCTCCTGCTCGCTGGCCAAGCTGCAGCAGATGGCCGAGGCGCCGCAACACCACCCGCCGCACCAGGTAAGCTACCAGGGCGGCTACCTGAGCTTCCAGCAGCAGCAGCAGTACCACGCGGGCGCCTGGCCGCCCTCCTGCTCGCTGGCCAAGCTGCAGCAGATGGCCGAGGCGCCGCAACACCACCCGCCGCACCAGGTAAGCTACCAGGGCGGCTACCTGAGCTTCCAGCAGCAGCAGCAGTACCACGCGGGCGCCTGGCCGCCCTCCTGCTCGCTGGCCAAGCTGCAGCAGATGGCCGAGGCGCCGCAACACCACCCGCCGCACCAGGTAAGCTCTACCCGACCCCGCCGAGCTATGCTGTAAACATCTCACTGTGATGGAGGTGAAGTGAGCCAAAAACAGTGTCATTCCCTAGCATCAGGGGGAAGTTCACGTAAGTTGTAACTTTTTTACAAAATACAACAGCTGCCCAATGTGTCATCAGCATTATTTTTTCACTTAAATGGATCAACTTTGTGCTTAGCAAGCACAAAATGTCGTCCTTTATCTCTCCATTCACGAGCACGACTGTCTTTTCTTCATTTAAGAGTTGTTATCAAACACAAAGCGTTTTAGCCTTTTTTAAATTAGAAAATGCATGAAAATAAGTAAGCTTATTGTGAAATTGTATTAGTGGAGAATTTTGGGTCACAATAACTTACCAAGCAACAAAAACAAAGAAATAGATTGCAGTAAACCAATATAGAAGAAGTTGAGTGTCATGAAAATATTTCAAAACGGACATGGAGTTTCAGTAACACGTGTACTTAACAATCACACCACCATCACGCATCCAGACACAAGTATACTGTCTAACTGCAACATTTTCATGACACATATTTGTGGTCTTTCAGTATTTCGAATCTAGTTGTTTCCTACAGTACGGGCAGCAGTCGAGCACGCCTCCCGCCGCGCCGGCCGGACACTACCACGCCGCCGCCGCCAAGTATTACCCGCCGCATAACCAGCTCGACTCGCCTAGGAATACCAGGAATACATCAAGTCAGTATTACAATTATGTTATTATTAGGCGGCGTGCCTGTGTCTCTGTTCGTGACAAGTGTCTTATGTGTTAATCCAGCACGGTTTTGACGGCATACCTACATGTTAATTTTACTCCAAACATTGATTGGCACTTGATTTTTCACTGTTGGGCTTCCACTTCAGATATCTCATGTTTCTAGCTGCAATATCAGCTTGAGACTTGGCTTGGCATGGTTCCACAGTCGGTGCGCTTTGTAGCCATCGTCTTCTAAGAACATGCAACAGTAATATATGCGTCTCCTGTCTAGATATCTTCTTTTATAGAAGTTTGTCTTTGTGAGACGCGTATAACATTATTTCTGCTCTTATTTATAAAAACTTATTTTTTTAAAGCTAACTAAGAAAAACGTGTTGACCTTGCATTACTTCATGGATTTAAAATTGAGTCTTATAGCCCTGGGATAAGATAGAATTCTGAATTTTCTTTAGCTCAATCGGCAGAAGGTACAGCAAAAATACATAATTTTTGAAAAAAGTACCCATATTAAAGGTTACTGTAATTGATTCAGTAGTCAATTAGGAACTGGTCTTAGGTTTATTCTGTAACACCTTGTAAATGCTGTGTTCCGCTGCAAGATAATATTGAACAGTGAACTAAGCCGTGTGCACCGCCCGCAGGCAACCTGAGCCCCATGCAGCACATGCAGATGGCGCCGGGCGCGCGCATGTCGCCCAACCTCAACACGCACATCATCAGCGGCTACGGGCTCAACGGCTACCGCGTGCCCCCGCAGCAGCAGTTCAACAACCTGCAGATGATGAACGTGCAGGCGCCGCAGTACGGCGCGCCCGACCCGCGCGCGCAGCAGGCCAACGTGTACGCCTACGGGTACATCAACCCGCCGCTGGCCATGCAGACGCTCAACTCCACCATGCGGCGGTAGCGCCGCGCCCGGCCACAGCGATCGGAGTGTGATCTAGTTAAGCATAGCATAGTACAAATAAACGTTTGCTTTCTGACGTCGAGTGCTAGTTGTATTGTATATAGAGTAATGTTAGTCGAGATGAACATGGACACCGCTTCTGTTGCCTTACCCTCCCGCGCGAGTGTCTCGTTATGTTACGGCGGTCTAGTGGCAGCTCTGTTATTGTTTTTGTATAATATGTATGTAAATCACGTTTTGTTTGTCGTTGATAAAGAGCAGTACCCGGTGAGCTGAATAAAAGTACAAAATTGCAGATAAAATGTATTTAAATCTGTTTATAATAATAATAATGACTACGTCACTGAAATGTAGCATAATGATAGTGCAATAATTGTATGTACTCTGATAGTAATCTGCTTTGTTTTGTATCGTGACTAAAGTATCGAGCCCCTGAGAGAACTGTGATATCCGCGGATTCCAGTGTCCACGGCGCGTGCTTCATAAATTAATATATTCTCGATTTCCAAAGAAACAATGTAATGTTAAGTCTTTGGTTATGTTGAACTGAGTGCAATGTTTTCAATGATCGCAGATTGTACTTCAGATGTGAAGAATCGTTCGGAACTCGTATTTTATATGTATATGGTGTTTACGTTTTGATGTATTTGTGTAGCTCGTGTACAGTCGCCGTTGTGTAATTATAATTTACCGTAGGATCCTAGTTTGTCTGAATATGTTCTGAAGTGCCTCTCACGTCCCGTCTGTCTGCTTGACTTCCGTGTAACATATTGTAAATGTAATGCTTTGGATTGTAACAAGGCTGTATACATATAGAGCTGATAATCTTAGTGTATTTGTAAGATACGGTTTTTAATTTTGATCAATGTGATAGTGCGCTGACAAGATGGAGGAGCGCCGGGCTCGCCTGGGCGACGATCCGTGGTTACTTACGTAAACAGGCCTAATGGACGGAGGTTTTTTTTTAATATTTTATATTCTTTTTACACTGGTAGTTTTAAAGTTTTATATTTGCGATGATAACTTTGTTTTACGGCTTCGCTTAAGGATTATGTTCGTGTTATCCCAGTAATTTATTGCCAAATGTTATTAATATTAACACTTACGGTTACTATAATTACGAGTTTAAGTATTTTTAGTTGTCGTGTTTAGTTTCGTCCTCTTGCACGTCTAGGTAAGCGTCGGCCGCGTGCGGCGATGGTCGGTCGTCGTCGCCGCTCGCCGTAAGTTATTTTGTAAGATCTGCTCCTCTAAGGTTATGAATGTTATTTGTTACTAATGTGTAGTATATAAAATATTGTAAATACAATAACAGTAAGAAACATGTAGCAGGTGTTATCACACAAAATATAATTTTGTGAACAATCCTGTAGTTTTGTTTTTCCTTTACACAAAAACTATCACATCCCTTGTGAGCCCTTGATGGTACAGTGGAAGATCAATTTTAACCGCTGTATCCTTTGGCCGTGAAAACCGATGAAATGAAATGAACAGGTAATTTTATAATGGTAAGTACCAGGTTGTTATTACTTAGTATGAGGCTCACTTTACATAGGTTATGTCAGTTAAGTTTATGCCTTCGAAGTACTAGGTTATCATGACTCTGTAGGAGCTCACCTAACATAGGTAGGTTTTAGCTAGAAGACGGTTCATGCCTTTGAAGTACCAGGTTGTCATAACCCGGAAGGAGCACACATAACATAGGTGTGTGAGAGTGTCAGATCTATGATTTTATGAATATTAAAATGAGATTTAAATTACTGACACCTGTTCATTTAATTTGATCGGGTTTCACTGCCAAGGGTGCAGCGGTTATAATTGATCTTCCACTGTATCATCAAGGTAACAGCGAAGGGTACTGCCCCCTAAAATCCTACCTTACGTCCAAGCTGAACACCTGGCTACGTGGGGGGCGGACACGCGTACTGTACAACTGTACAAAAACTTATGCGGCTAACAAGGAAAGGTAACCCCTTTATGCGAAAAACCTCAACAAAAAGACAGTGTCCGTATCCAATCGCAGATACTGTTTAAAAATAAAACACAAACATATACAACAAAACAAAACCCAAAAAGTGAAACAAAAAACAAGACAAAAAAAAAAAAAAAAAAAACAGCGAAGGGTACTCGTGCGCGGCAGGGGCAACGAAGATACCGGATACCGGCCCGTCCGAAACTTACGAGTTAACTCTGGGCGAACGATAGTGCCCCCGCCATGACGAGCTAAGCGGAGGGCACTACCTACCTTTTCTCGCTTCGTCGTTTTTTTGAACCCTTATAACTTTGGTTTGGATTATACCAGATAAACAAAATTCTCGGGATATGTTGTCAATAGCGGACTTAATAAACATTTAAGTTTTAATTGCATTGCATAGCTCATAGACTTTAAATTTTATTGATATCTAAAAAACTCTGATTTCGTCACTGACTCATTGATGATCATCAGAATTCTTAGGATACTTCCTAATGTCCTAGAAAGCTGAAATTTGGTATGTAAGCTAGTATTAGTCCACAAAAAACAAAAACAATTACTTGGAATTTTTATTCCCCAACCCCTTAAATAGCCAAGCTTCTAACTTTACACGCCCCAACTATAAAAGGCCTAACTTCACAAACTCTACACCTCAGTCGAAATATGTGGCTTCGCCGTTTCGTTACAACAGAAAAGTAATGAACAGTGGATACATTTTTCACCTTACGCCCATGTGAATGTAGCGAAAGCCACATATTTTGACTAAGGTGTTGAGTTTGTGAAGCAAGGCCTTGCAGAGCAGTGGCGTAACTGGGGTGGTGCAAGCAGGGCAAGAGCCCTGGGCGCCTATCGAAGGGGGGCGCAAAAAGTCGCCAATTATTAAATAATAAAAAAAAAACAACATCAATAAACCATTTCATACTGTTACCTAACCTTCCTCAAATCTGTCTCTTTCTATTCAAATTCTCTTAAAACTGCAGCATTGTAAGTAAGCGATTTTTTAGGAAGTTGAAATTAATACCTTCGTTATTGAAGGCTATAATGGGGCTACGCGACCTAGCTTTGCTCAGTGTAGACCGAGAAGATAATTTACAAAGGGGCGCAAATGTGATGCGTGCCCTAGGCACTATTTTTTATTGGTACGCCCCTGTTGTTTAGGGCGTGTAGAGTTAGAAGCTTGGCTCTACATGAGATCTGATGACTTTTTGAAAGTACGAGTCACGTGGGTCCCGTCTTGGCAACATTTTACACGAAAATGTTTTTGGTGGGATTAAGTTTTTCAGATAGGCAAAAATACATCGGGCGTAGGGACTAGCGTTGCTGGAGGGAAATATTCCGAATTATTCCCGTCGTAATATTCGCGAATCATTAGGTTTGAGTAAAATTCGGTAATATTCCCCGAGAATAATTATTACAAGGAAAATATATCTAGCTAGCGGTCAATACCGCTAGTTGGCGACGCAACTACGCGTTATTAAACAAGAAAAGTAAAAGTTGACTTTAAGCTACTCATTTTAAAGTCTACTTTCTTTTAAAATCAAACATTTTGTTCGTGAAGAGTCCAACTATGCACAGTCAGCTACTCAATTAGAGATTACCGTTATCGATTATGAGTTATCGATATTTTTAAACTTACAATGTTCTCTTTGTTCTATGCTATATCGGGAAAAATTTAACCCTGTCTGCGGTTTTAGTTTACCCGTAGTTTAATATCTATCGCATAAGATAGAAAGAAACACCACAACTGTATGTTTTTATGAATAGAATAGTTTTCAAAATCGGATCTTTAGTTAAACATAACAAATCTTAAATATACTTTCTATAAATCGTAAGTATGGATTAGAATATATTTATATAAACACTTGATTTCAAACATAGTAATATTTATTGACTCTAGCTGTTGCTGTATTTTGCTTAAAAATAAAACGGGATGTCGATAAATAAGTAAACGATAGTGGTACATCCGTATAGGAGGAGAAATAGTAATGACCTCGTTACGCAAATATAAATCTTAAACGTAACGCAATACAGCTTTGAATTGAATGCATTTATTATAGTGACATCTAGCGGCGGGTAGCGTAACTTGCTCATTAAACTATTCCGTGTGCGCTTTAAACGGAAAAGTAATAAATACGTAAAAAGAGTACACCATAAACAACTCTATAGTCATTCCACTGTGGTTTATTTTCAATTATGCGACGACCGACATATTTCTTGTTTTTATGTTCTGATGCGTTCATTCATTATTTAAGAGTAAAATACGATTAGTAAACTTCCGAATGTTTCTTGCATCTATTTAGATATGTACTTATGTAATAAGTTTTTGTATGCGGTGTAGTTGTACAAATGTTATTTTGCGAGAATATTAAGTACCTACATAATAATCAAAATCTTTTATTTCACATAGACCTGCAAGGGCACTTATGAAACGTCAGAAGCTAGGTGCACGGTTCCAATTTGTCGCTTCCTATGGAGAAGAGCCGGCAAAAAACTCCACGGTTACTCTTTTAAAAATAATTGGCTTTTATAATGTTTTCAAATTACAGTGATATTAGGTATGGGAGGACAGTGCAGGCCTGTCAATAAGTACCAGGTACTTAGAGGAATGAAAATAAAGAATAGACACACGCGTTGTCTACATCTCTGTTATCTTCTCTCATATCGCAGGTGTGCTGGAAGAGATTTCTGTAGAAATAAGCATTACCTATGTACGTATTTTTCTGTTCCTTTCTTCTTGTCTGTTTATGTGTGTGCATAAATGGTTAAATAAATAAATAAATAAATAAATAGAAACTGTATGCCTACAGCGTTAATATATAGATAAATACGTTGGTAGGTACTAAGATGAGTTTATATTAGATACATATATAATGTTATGTATGGACGTAAGTACATAGTAAAACGGTAACTATGATATTATTTCAATTGGTTCTATAGGTTCTAATTTTTTGTTCTAGTTGAATACTGCCTATTCTATAAAGGAAAAAAACTTTTTGCTAAAAAATCGTCGTAAAAAATTACGCAATTATTCCTACCTACTTATTTATTAAAAAAAATACATTAGTTGCGTACATCGTAAAGCAAAAACACTTTTACGAAGTTAATTAAACTTGTACATAACATCAGCCCGAAATCGAAAATAAACCATACAAATATAATAAGTATTCACAAGTAGATAAGTACTTAAAGGGAAATATTCCCGCATAGTAGGTACGTAGGCATCGAAAAATACTTCGATGATTTTATGAATGAATGGCCGCGGGGCTCGGCAGTTCACGAAGTTGTCCATTGCCTGCTAGATGGCGTTAATTCAAATAACGGCACGCCACAATATCTGATTTAAGGGGAGGCTCCTCAAGCTACCTACGCATATATTCGTAATTACTGGGAATAATTTAATTCTTATTATGTAATAAAAAGTAGGTTATCTACTTCATCCTTACAATATTTATTTTACTCTGCATTCTTGCTGCGGTAGTATTCCTTCCAATTTGGAATGTTTCCGAATTATTCCGAAGTTTTGCAACGCTAGTCGGGACAACTGCCAAAAAGTTTGTTCTTAGGTCGGGCCCCAAACTAATCTCATGTTCGTAGGTGATACACAGTAGCCCACCAGAAACGAAGTTCACACGAGACTTACACGCAAATACTCGTAAGTATTAGAAAGACACTGAAAGAGTCAATTTAATACGCGTTTTCAATACTTGCAACAGTGATAAAGACAGGCAATGTAAACACACACTTCATGCAATAAAAATCCAATAATAATCAAAGGTCCATCCATAGAGAAACCATAAACAAGTCCCGCCCGACCCGCACCCTAATTGCGTAACTCACGATTAATCATAATCTGTTTCGTTTTGAAACATATGGCTAAACCATTGCTTCATATGTTCGTAGAATGTGTCTGCTCAACAACGTAAATAACGCAATGAATGTTGTTGAACTGTCAAAATGAAACCGATTATGATTAATCGTGAGTTACGCAATTAGGGTGCTGTTTTCGTGTCTCGCGTGAATGCTACGAGACCGCGGTTGCGGCTTTTCCAAGAATTATGAAAACATTGTCATTAAACAAAACAAAGATATTATATTTTATTTTTTGGTAAATACATCTATTTACATACTTAATCAATACAATTACAAAATAGGGTTTTTCAATTTGAATTTGGTAAAGCAATTCATTAGCTAGGTCAGTTCAATTTCTATAAAATCATAGTTATCTAAAATAAATAGGCGTTTTAAGAATCAACAAAATGGAATATCGATATAACTCACACAGTATTATAAAGAAGGTACCTGCAAGATTAATTTGGTAGGTAGCATATGTCCCTATTAACATAAATATTTGCTTGAAAATGGTCTTCATCAAACCAAGCCCATAAACAAATACGTGTCCGTTTCAATGGCGCGGTCACGGCGTAATTTCAAAAAAAGAATTCTACCAAGATTTTGTAAAAAATTGTAAAAGTTGATTCCCAAAACCATAAATTTGTCAAAGTTATGGTTAAAAAGTTATAAGGGTTTTTGTTGTATTTTTACTAATTTCGACAAATTCAAATTTAGGTTTTACTTCAGGCGTCTGCTATGTTTTTTCAGCGAGATATCGGCGATATCGTGTTTTTCATCGTTTCAATGGCGCGGCCATGGGGTTATAGTCTTGCAGCTCCTAAAATATAAACCTAGGATTTTTTTATATATTTTTACAAATTCAATCTATCATTTACCTAAATTTCAGGTCTCTGCAACGCTTAGTTTTAAAGATCTCCGTGGCCGCGCGCCTTATAACTTTTGAACCATAACTTTGACAAATTTATGGTTTTGGGAATCAACTTTTACAAATTTTTACAAAATCTTGGTAGATTTTTTTTTTTTAATTATGCCGTGGCCGTGCCATTGAAACGGACACACAAATACATGCCCATTAAAAAATAAATACTTTGGACCAAACAAGTGTAATAAATACATTTCAAAAACCTGCCAAACTGCGTAACAGTTTGTCGGTAGGATTTGGACTAACTATATTATAAACGTCATCTGCATTTGCACTTAAATAGGCGGTTCCTATACTAAAGTTGGTGCAACAATAAATCTCTAACTGGTGTACCCGGTTATTCCGTCCCAAGAAAAACACCCTTAGGTAAAGATGTTTGTTGTAGGTTATCTGCCTAGCCTTATCCCAATTATGTTGGGGTCGGCTGCCAGTCTAACCGGATGCAGCTAAAGCCGTGTATTCAAGGTGGATACGCTGCAACGTATGCCCGAGAATCCATAATGGCTGAGGGTGTATGTCGCGTTTGTAATGTGGCTACTCTTATAGTGAATATAATTAAATACTCATAAAATTACTCATATACTTCTAATACATATTGCACACAATATACTACAAAATAATCACAGAAACCTTTGTTTATCTTCTGTTGAAGATTTACAACCACGACGATACTATGGTCGGTTTCAATAGTATCTAAAGAAAATGTAAACAAATAGATCAGAAAACGTACCGAAGCCAATTTGTAGTGCCACTTAATAATTTGTTTACACTTTTTTGGAACAACATTAGTTAATTTTACCACATACAATCAATCATATCAATTCTATATAACCTGTAAGGGGGAACGATTCCGAAGCCAGAACGTAGGTTAAATACAACCTAAATGCAAACGAATACCAATAACCTTTCGCTTTAAATTGGTTATTTTGCATCAATTTAAAACGTTTGACGCTTCCGTAATGTTTTTATTTTATTTTGGTGGCACTTTACAAAGTATGCCTAAATCTAAAGTCGCCGCCTGGACTTGGGGTCGTTTTTAAATGTGTTTAATCTCAAATAATTGTTAATTTACCTGTTCTCACAACAGTGTACAAAAAATGCTAAAAAAATTCGGCAAAAATTATAAAAAAAAAATCAAGATTTTTTTATGGTACTATATCGAGAATCACTAGCCCTATCACCTGTCTTCGTTTTCGGAAGCGTTTCCCTTACACTCTGTATAATAACACTTTTTAAATATTATTTTTGTAAAGTACAAATTCAAGGTTGTTTATCAACATTCGGCCGTGGGACTGTAGCTTATTAGGTAAAGTAGTCTGTTTAAGTTAGGGTGGAAGCGCCAGGGTGCCACTGACACTGACTTGCAGATTGGAAAATATGGAAACTTGAATTTCGCGGCCTGGCGCTGGCCCAGTTAAATAATACATTAATCGCATCATTGTTAATGCATATTTGATAACAAATACAGTATTCACATACCCCACCAGTAACAAGATGTCAGTTTGGGTCACATTGTAATTAAGAAAAATAATCTCTAGATGTCTAAGAGCCAAGAGAGGTATCTAAGAAATATATGGCACTCAATCTTGCTAAAACTAGGCAAAGAAAATAAATCTATGTAAGTTGTGGAAAACATACAGGAAAAATATCTTAAATTATGGTAGTTTACAGTAGTTTTATTTACTCCTGTAATCTCCACAAGTCATAAACATAGTGTCTATGAGAGTTCATTTTTGAATATTTTCAAATCCAACACTTGTCTCTCTTCAGATGTGGTAAGCTTGCTAATATTTATGATTTATAGCAGCTGTGAAATCTCTAAAGAATGATTATTTTTCAACACTTAACTTGTATTGATTGTCCTCATGATACCTTAATATTTTAACAGCCTTTCAAATCTGTAAGTAGATAGGTATGGGCCCAGTGTCCACAGGCCTGCGGTCTAGGTGCACCCTATTCCGCATCAGCTTCAGACTGTTCTCGGTCACCTTCATGCATCCTCGGACTAGGAGACCTTCTAGCTTTTGACTGTGAGTTGCTAGGGCCCTGGAATTAAGTAAAAAAGATTTTAGTACTTGTTGTGAATGACAGATCGTGCACAAGATATTGATCATTTACCTCAATTGTTATTTGTCTATAAAATAATGAAAGTTTACATTAGACGATTCAATTCACTGTTGACTGTGATTTTCTCATATAGTGCAAGTATATTTCAGGCAGAGATACTAGATTAATAA
Organism: Polymixis lichenea; assembly: GCA_949091785.1. Taxonomy (NCBI): domain Eukaryota; kingdom Metazoa; phylum Arthropoda; class Insecta; order Lepidoptera; family Noctuidae; genus Polymixis; species Polymixis lichenea. The sequence continues at coordinate 21,093,012 of OX420951.1, read as the reverse complement.
TTTACTAACCAGGCAAGTTGAGTTACTTTTTGGTAACAAAAGATTAGCCTACCAAAGGCTTCTAACATAAATAAGCCAATTGTATTTTAAAATAGACATCAATAATGTGTGTAAGTGTCCTTTTGTTTTTATTTTTTGTGTAGTAAGGTACCTAATTAGATTTTTCATTTGGTACCTTGTAAATAGTTGGTGGTGGTATAAAATAGTTGTTCATTGTTTATAAGAATTTTAATGAATATTTTAATGTTAACATTAAAATAACTTGTGCTCATATATTAAATATTACAACGTGTTTTAGGGGTTGTTTACAACTTTACAACTTTTAGCATCATAAACAAGGACACATTCACAATATAATTATCGGAATACCATTTTTATTTTATTGTTTTTTTAGGGATGAAAAAGAAAAGCTTATTGAGAAGAATATAAACAAGGATTGCTTGTGGTATGGTTATTTTCCAGCAAATTAGCATAGCATTTTAAGAATAGTTTATGAATGTTACTTTATACATACTTGACCCCTTTATCTGAGATATCTGTACATCCACTCAGGTTCAGAAGCTTCAGTGATGTGCTGTACTTGGCCAAGGCATACAGGCACTTGTCAGACACCTGCTTGTTACCCTCCAGATTTAGAGTCTTCAAATGCCGGAACTTCTTTACAAATATTAGGATGCAGCTCTCCGAGATTGTGACACAGTAAGATAGGTCAACATCCTCCAGCAAGCACTGGTGCAGTGCCATCGCCTCCACGGCTCCCGTCGTCAGCCACGCACATCGCGCCAATTTCAACGTTTGTAAATGATTACAATACAAAATAACTGGCTGCAGACATTTTGCAGACAAGTTTTTACATTGACTCAAGTTCAAACTTATCAATTTCTGGTTCCTCATCAACATTGGTATTAAATCGTTATCAGTAATTGATGTGCAGCGGCTCAAGTTTAACACGGTCAGCCTGTTACAAGTAATTGCAAGCACCTGAAAAAAACATTTTATTTTGTAAATTTTACTGCTCGGCAACGCATTAAATTATTTTGAACGGATCACTTACATTAAATGTGTGAGGCGAGAATCCTTTGTTCATCAATTTCAACGATTTTAGCTTCGCAAAGTACATATTTATGATTTGTAAGCAAGTTTTCGAAACGCATCGAAAATTAAAACAATCTTTGAGGGTTAGATTCGGTAAAACCTGTGTTACTAATATGTCTTCCCAAAACAAATCAAACAACTGTGTATTCCTCTTCATGTTTGTTTCGATTTATTGTTATTTTTGAGAAAAATAAATTTTGTATCCAATCGCAAATCCGTCAGTATGACATCGACAATAACAAAAATCTGTATAAAAATGTTTAAATTTCTAGCATTTCAATTAGTTTTTCCTGCTCGGACCAGATAGGACAGAAAGAGAAATATTTGTCAACAAAAGATGGATGCTCAAGATCTAGAGATTTTAACATGGAACATTTTGATGGAAATATATTTCACTACGTTTTGTTTTTGCAACTGGCAAAATTTTAGACAAATTCCCATCACTTTTTCGTGCCCGTGGTTTGTACGTTTAAAATCCCTTTATTTTTATTTATAGTTACAGCACTCCATTAATATAAAAAGAAAATAGTTCTTATTGCTAGTTTAAGATGGTACCTCTATTCAAATCTGGGGATAGCAATGACGCCAACAATTATAGACCAGTATCCGTGCTGCCGGTATTCAGCAAGGTGTTCGAAAAGATAATGCTCAATCAAATGCTTAATCATTTTAACACCAACAAAATCTTACACGATCAGCAATATGGTTTCACCAAAGGACGTTGTACGACTGACCAAAGGACGTTGTGTTACCTTATTAAAACACATATTTAGTGCTTGGGAGGAGGCCCAGGATGCCATTGGAATCTTTTGTGACCTCTCCAAGGCATTTGATTGCGTTAATCACGAAACCTTGCTCTTAAAACTTGAGCATTACGGACTAGGTAAACTTGCGCTCAGTCTAGTAAAATCTTATTTAAATGATAGACAGCAAAAAGTTCATGTAAATGGAGTCAATTCACATGGTTTAAAAATAAAAATGGGTGTTCCACAAGGCTCAATATTAGGTCCTTTCCTCTTTTTAGTATATATTAATGATCTACCCCATTTATTAAAAAAACAACCACAAATGGTGTTATTTGCTGACGATACATCCTTAATTTTTAAAATAAATAGACGTGCATCAAATCTTGACGACGTAAATAACGCCCTACTGCTGGTGCAAAATTGGTTCACTGCTAATAATTTAGTATTAAATGGGAAAAAAACTAAATGCATAAGATTTGCTTTACCAAATGTTAAAAGTACTGATTGTGACATAGTATTGAATAAAGAGAAACTAGAATTCGTCGATAAAACTGTTTTCCTAGGGATCACGGTCGACTCAAAGCTACAGTGGAGTCCTCATTTAACAGCTCTTGCAGGACGGCTAAGTTCAGCAGCATATGTTGTAAGAAAAATCCGCCAATTCACTAATGTAGAAACCGCGAGGTTAGTCTATTTCAGTTACTTTCATAGTATCATGTCTTACGGTATTTTACTATGGGGACGGGCTGCAGATATTGAGTCTATTTTTATTCTGCAGAAAAGAGCCATCAGAGCAATATATGGCCTCCGTAGGCGAGATTCTCTAAGGGAACTTTCCAAAAATATTAATATCATGACGGTACCTTGTCAATATATCTATGAGAACATTATGTACGTCAGGAAAAATTTAAATCTTTTCAGTAAAAGAGGTGAAAGACACACCGTTGGGACTAGAAATAGGGACCAATTAGTTCAACCAGGCTTCAGACTGGCTAAAGTAGACTCATCCTTCATGGGGTACTGTTTAAAATGTTACAATAAAATACCTCCCCACATTCTCCAACTGAATGAAATGAAATTTAAATCTTGTATAAAACGCAAACTATGCAGTCATGCTTATTATAAGTTGGGAGATTACATCGCTGATAAAAATGCTTGGCCAAACGCTGCTTGTCCAGCTCCACAAGGTAGGTTAAACCAAATTGATTAGCATTTGAAAACGTTGGAGCTGCTGAAGACTGTAAAAGACTAGATATCTTTGCATTGTATAAATTCAAACTTTTAGTATTGTATAATTGCATAGCATATGTGTGAGCACTATGTTCCTACTATAAAGCTACCATTTACAGGGTACGTCTTTCATTGACCTGAATGTGCCTTGGCAGCTAGGAGTATGTCATGCTCACTCAAATGTCTCGCTGGTGGTGGCGTGTGTGTTGGATCATTAAGTTCCCTTCAAAATGGTTGAGCTGAATGGTGCTGATCCACACGTCATGTTCGTGAACGGGCGCCGCCAGTAGGGACTGGTCATCTCCTAGCTCCCACGGCTTATTTTAATTTCTGAATTGTTATTTTATTTTTGTTTTAATTACGGACGCTTTAATGTGCACGTCTTTTTACATCGTTCTCACATTGATAATTTCAACATAATGATGTAACCAACTTTTTGTAACATTACCATGATTTTAAAAGAGTGTCCATGGAGTTTCTTGCCCGTTCTTCTCCATAGGTATCTACGCTTTGGAATGGGCAATTAGCTTCATCTTTCTAACTCACCGACCTTGACAATTCAAAAGTGCCTGTAATTGGTTTATTTGAAATAAATGCTTTGAGTTTGAGTTTGAGTTTGAGTACATGTATTTGTGTTATGTGTTTTCTGTACATTAAAGTTTATATATAAAAATAAACCTATTAAGGCAGGTACCTAGACTAAGCACTTGTCTCTCAGCCAGTACGCGTGTGGTACCCTGTTCACCACATTGCCCCATAAATCAAAGAATGACATGTCAGTGAGCGCGAAATAACATGTTGTAGTGCACAATGTAATCATGTACGGTCAACAAGACACTGAAAGTGCGCTAATTTCCTACTATTAGTGGAGTAACCAGTGATTTGCTTAATGCTATGTCATTGAAGATGCATTATGTGAATAGATGAGGTTGTAGGTACCATCATGTTTTCGATGCTGACGAATTCTGGACCTTTAGGCCATTTAATACACTATAATACTGGCTTATTATTGTCACCCTCCAGGGCAAAGCTTCTTCTCAAACAGGGAAGGCACAACCATTGATCACCCCGCACCCATCTATAACCTGCGCAAAACCTGAATTTGATAGATTTTCATCTTTATAACAAAAGCATAAGGTTCATGTTCCATTGGGAATATTTGTTACCTACCTGAGTCAACAAAAAAATAACGAAGTAGGTAACTACCACTGGAAAATTCTTAATCAACTAATCGCCTGCGCCAGTCTAATGCTTTATTCATGATGTGGCGACTGTTGCAGGCTTGCGGTTGCGGACCGTTCGGAATCTGACCTTGCACTTCTAGGCGCCCTAGAAGGTAGTAGGTGCAGCCTTCCTACCTAATGTCACTTGTGTACAGGTGGATACTACTGTTCGTTCAGTAATTAACCAAGCCTTTCTTTTTCTATACTTGTGCAACGCTTGGAAAAGCTGAAAAAGACTATTTATTACATTGTATAGTATAAAACAAAGTCGCTTTTCGTGTGTACGCTTACATCTTTTAAACTATATTTATGCTGTTTTCTTATAGATGAAAACCGCATTAAAATCCGTTTCGTAGTTTAAGAGACCTTCCTCTTGAATCACTCTGCGTATAGAGACAGAGTGATTCAAGAGGAAGGTTTATATGTATAATGCACCAACCTCCACGCGGGCGAAGCCGCTGGCAAAAGCTAGTTTTTTATATAATTAAACTAACTTCTTTCGCGAGGAATTCCTACCACCAAGCTCCAACCCGTCGCATCACATCGCCTGCCCCCGCTATTCTTCGTCTTTTGCCTTTGCGTCTCAGCGTTCTTTCTTATTTTTCTTTGTATTTTCTCGGCTCCAAAGGGTACTAGCGTGATGTTAAATAACCTATAGGCTTCCTCAAGAATTGGGGTATCAAATGCAATACCTAAGATTTTTTGAAATCCGACTAGTAGTTTCAGAGATTAACGCGATCAAACAAACTCTTCAGCTTTATTATTACGCCAGATTTATTCACTGACAGACAACGCACAACCTAAATCGTTGGTTCTTGGGCACAACACGATTGCAGTGGTAAGTCCCGTCTTTGAGAAGTGGATTGAGAGGCGCCACGGCGTTCTCACCTTCTGCCTGACGCAGGTCCTCACCAGACACGGTTGTTTCGGGAGGTTCCTGTTTCGGATAAGGCGGGAGGAAACGTCCGGGTGTTATCACTGCATAGATCGCTCTGAGGACACAGTGGAACATACGGTGGAGGCCATCCCAGCTTGGGCGGAGCACCGCCGTGTCCTTGTGGAAGCGATCGGCGACGGCGATCTGTCGCGTTTGGACTTGGTCCAGACCATGGTTGGAAGCGATAGTGCATGGGTAGCCGTCACCTCATTCTGCGAAGCAGTAATACTCCCGAAGAGAGAGGCGGCGCACGTGAGGGAGAGCCAGTATATGCGCCCTCCCGGCCCTAGTCGCTGCAGGAGACGCCCTGGGCGTCGGGAATCCCAGGCTGATTCCCAGCCACCGTAGGCGCCGGCTTGCGGATGGCGAGTAATGGGTAGCTCGCTGTCCGGTAAGGACAAACCCGGGTCGACGGCGCGTTGTGTTCCACGCGGGGTTCAAAGAGATGTCAGCACCAACTGGTGGGGTCCGCTAGGGCCGGTGCCTGCTAGGGGTGCGGGATGTTCGAGAGAGATACCGTGGCCCCTGGCATACAGGCAACTGAAGGGACACGGGTGGCTTTTAGACAGTAAATGTCTGACACACGAGCCCTCCTGCTCCACCCAGAGCGAGAGAAGTTTTTTGATGATATCCCACACCAAAAAAAAACCGTTTGTTCTGGAAGCTTGAAATTGTGTTATTACAAGGTCTAATCGTTGCAAGCTACTGCTGTTACTGCTGAGCACGAGATCCTGGATTCGATTCCTAGGTCAGGCGAAGTATTACTGGGTTTATTAAGGAGGAATTACTCAGTAGCTACCCATGAAAACCATTTGTTTCTGTTACTGTGTTACGCAGTTGCCAGGTAGTTACCTACTGCGAATTTTCTTAAATGAAAAACCAAAAGGCACATTGTATTATCAGCCAATAATTTGCCCACTGCTGGGACACAGGCCTCCTCTCTGTGAGAGGGAGTGGGCCGTAATCCACCACGCGGGCCCAGAGCGGGTTGGTAGATGTCACATGTCTTCAAATTTTTGGTTCTAGGTCATGCCGGTTTCCTCACGATGTTTTCCTTCACCGTTTTGAGAGCAGTGGGGATGAAATAATTTACACAAAGTAAAGCGCTAGTCTTGGTTCGAACGTACGACCTACAACTCGTAAGTCGAGGCCGTTAACTCTGAGCCACCACTGCTCATAAGCGAAAGGCACATTGCTTAACCTGATAATCCAACTCATGACTCCAAGCCTTGGCTGACTGCGTCATTGCTCTAGTGGTCACAAGCGCTACCGTTGAACATGAGGTTCTGGGTTCGATTACCAAGTCGGGTTAAGTGTTATTGGGTTTCTATCTGGAATTTCTCAGTAGCAGCCCGGAGTCTGGATTGGTGCCCGGTTGATGGTAATAGGCAAACACCCGTTTGCTGAGCCTTAAACATAACTTGCGAAATGTGGGTATACTATGGGATTGCATGCTTGATGTTACGTGAGTTCTTTTATAACGAAGGATTTTCGAAAAATTCGTCCCCTAATGGTGTTAAATAGGGATCAAAGTTGGTAGGCAAGTTCCTCATTTTTGCCGAACGAAAATCCCATTGGGCACACGACTGATATTTAAAAAGACCCTTTTGTGTGTGGGTATATGAATGTTAGTCGCCTTTTGTGTAAGTGGTGTAGGTAGGTAGCCTAGGCTAAGTACCGTGGAAACGATTTACAAGCGTGGTGTGGAGACCAAGGCTCGTTTGTTCCTTGGATGAGAGTCCTTTCAACTTTTAATGTGACATTTAAACGTGAAGACGGTTATAGCAATGCCAATTCTAGGAACAACATACCTAAACCCTATTTGTCGACATCTTGATGCATTAATAATTAATTTAATAATTTAATAAATCATCACTGACAGGACTATTGTTGCCAATAAGCCTGATATACACAGTTGGTGGTGGATCGACTAGAGCGGCGTACAATGATCGTTGATATAACGGTCCCGCATGACGAGAACCTCGTGAAAGCCGAGAAAGCTAAACAAATCAAGTATCTTGACTTGGCTCGCGAGGTTGTCGACATGTGGGATGTGGACTCAGCGATCATTGTACCGATAGTCGTTACAGCCAATGGCTTGATAGCCAAGAGCCTCGACCAACACCTGAGGAGGCTCTCGTTGGGCAGCTGGGTCAACGGCTTGATCCAGAAAGCGGTACTCCTGGACACGGCTCGCATTGTTAGGAGGTTGCTCTCTATGGAGCCCTGACCGCCGGTAGCTTGGACTCTGTTCCCGATACCGGTGGGCTACTATATTTTAAAATGTTTTTATTTATTTTATAATGTGATAAAGGCAATTTAATAAATTACCTATAGTCATTTATGCAGTGTGATTAAAATTAATATATCTACTTGTCGACATTGTATTAGCTCTTGAGTATACGCAGATAGCGAAATTAACGACTGTAAAAACCTGATTATCTGGACTTCGGATCTCCGGATTGTTGAGCGGACTCCGGCATTCGAGACATTTCCAGTTCCTACAGAGTTCAGGAGCAGAAGCAGCCGAAGGTTCTCGTCATAAAAATATATGATTAGTTTGCCATAAACGTGTGCTTAGAGTAATCTATTCTAGCTGATCTATTCAGCACCTAATTACGTAACACACTGGCAATCTGGTTCCGTGTGGTGCCGGACGTAAAAGAATAGCACCATCCCATTTCTTCCTATGGCTGTCGTAGAAGGCGACTAAGGGACTTACTAGAGAATGGGCAGCAGCATGCTCTACCTATGCATTTGACCACCATACTGCGATCGCCAACCCGCCTGCCAAGCGTGGCGATTATGGCAAAGCCCCCCCTTTTGGGGGAGGCTTATGTCCAGCAGTGGACGTCTTTCGGCTGATATGAATGAATGACTGGCAGTCCCAATCTGAATCATTTTGAAGGCTATTGCGTATTGCTTCTTAGGTTTGAATACTTTGTCTGCTCAACAACGTAATTAACGCAATGAATGTTGTTGAACTGTCAAAATGAAAGCCATTCCTACTGTTATAAGCAATTATCTTCCAGAAATTACTTACGCCGAAGTGTCGCATGGTTCCGTGTGGTGCCGGACGTAAAGAACAGCCACCATCCCATTTCTTCCCATGTGTGTCTTAAAAGTCGACTAGATATTGGGTAGCAGCGTTATCTACGCATTTTACCACCTTACTGCGATCGCCAACCCGCCTGCCAAGCGTGGCGATTATGGCAAATACACCCCTAAAAATGACAGGCACATAAAAACGGCCCCATGGCCACCTTACCCTTGAAATGATCGCATTGTAGCGTCCCTAAGTTCTTTTAACATACCCACAGATAATTATGATGGTGCGCAGAAAATGATTTTGCTCCGCAGCACTACAATTTCACTACTCCTTGTAAGTTTAAATCATATTATCTAAAAGATTTTGCCAGCGACTGTACTAAGTACAAACAAGCACGTATGCATAGTGTACGTTTGCGATTTAACGTAATTTATATACTGGGAATGATTGCGAGAACCAATCTTTTGTTCCGTGTTCTCTTAGAGAAGCGCGTGTGTGACCGTAAGTGCCTAGACATGATAATAGTCAGTAATTTTTTCAATGTATCCGATAAAAATAACTCATTAAATGTACTATGTCCCTATGATTTACTGTAGCCTTGTATTGTAAAAGAGTAATCTGAATAAACGCAACGACGATGGCGCCATAAAAATATGGGCATACCGATACCTACGTCATTCAAAAACGGGTGAAGCCTAATCTAGAATGGTTCATCGATTTTTACCTTTGTTGAATTTTCCTGCAAATGTTTGTGATGCTTGTATGCAGTAGACCCTGAAACTAATTGAACATTGAAACTTGTCGTGCCCTTTTTTTTCTGGGTGGGAAATCATAAAATGACTTCTCGCGCTCTGGCTGGAGCAGGAGGGCGTATCAGACTTTTACTGACTAAAACCCACCCGTGTTCCCTCAGTTGCCTGTGTGCTATGGGCCGCGGTATCTCTTTCGAACAACCCGCACCTGCTTATCCCGATATTTGGGATTTATCCATACTTCTCCTATTAGTTGTCATTTATTTATTTATTTATGACAATTGCCTGCTGCACTTACAGTAAACACCAAAGCGCGCAGCAAGCCAACAACATCTCGGTAGTCACCCCCCCCCCCCTTTGTAGCTATTTCATCTTTCGCACTATCCATCAATCGTTTCCTAGGTCTGTTAAGCGTAAAACCGTGATGGCCTTTGCCCAACAGTGGGCTGTTACAGGCCACCAGTAACCTATTTCCCCAATCCAGATGCCACTATGGGTGTACATAGTGTGCGTGCTCCTGGCGTGCGTTGGCACATTGCTGTGGTGCCTGGAGCGGCGCGAGCGCAGCAAGTTCCGCGGCCTGCCCACATACCCGCTGCTGCCGTTCATTGGCAGCATACACCTGGTGTTGGGGGATGGCAGGCGTGAGTACTGGGTGTTAGTGTTTCAAGTCGTGTGCCCGAGAGGATTTCTTATTGTGAAAAATTACTAATTTTCAAACAAATTTTCATGCTATTTAACCTCTTTATGGAAATATTTATTAATAATCCTTTTTTAGTGCTGTCCTGCTTTATATGTTACATACATGTATATACGTGGTATATGTATAAGGAACTCTTGCGCACAAAATCATGCTTCTCTAGACGCAAAGGTTTATTTAGGCTGTGCGTTGTTTGTCAGAGAATCATCGATTAACGATCGATGCAGAGAATAGAAGAATTTTATTCAGTAGAAGATAGTTCTGCAATAGTTTATCGGTTTTAGGTACTGAATTTACCTTGAATTAATGTCACTAAATTAATCTTAAATATTTAATTATATAATTATCATTCAGTTGATTCTATTGTTTTCGTTTTCTTTTTTTCTTCTATTTATGGATGAAGGTAAAGCGATTAGATACTTTGTCCCATTGACCTGCTTGAAGAAATATGAAACTCGTATCTAAGTATTTATAATTTTTTTGCTTCACAGTTTTGTTCCAACATTTAGATAGGATAGCAGAAATATGTGAGCACTCCATGTCGCCTTTCGTGCTGTGGCTGGGACCCTGCTCTATTTTGGGTGAGTCTATCTTCTTGCGTGTGAGATTGTTCAGTTATTATAATACTACCTGTAGTTTAGGCCCCTATTTTTTACAATCAATTATTTCAATAAACAATTCCAATCGATCTACTGCCATGTCAGGAATGCCATTCTACGTGGCAATGGGGAAGCCTTTAATCGACTTAAAAAAGGCGGTTCTCAATTCGGTTGTTTTCTTTTTACATGTTTGTTATCTTAGAACTTCGTAATTTATGAACCGATGTGCAAAAATCTTCCTTTGTTTGAAAGGGTACCTATACATATAGGGACGTGGTCCCGTATAAAATTGGTCTAGTTCTAACGAGTGGTTTTTGTTGCTACATAGTTAGCTTTAATAATACGTATTTTCTAGGAAACAGCTGGTTTCTTTATTACCGACGAACAATTATTGTGCTAAAATCATGGTTACAGTTTGCGCCAAAGAGAATTAAAATAGTCATTGGTTTGCGCGTTGATGTTCCTGCCACCCTGTATTTTAGTGTTTGTATAATGTTTTTAAGTATATTTCACTTGGAAATTATTTCAATTCTCAACTTTTTAATTTCAACTGTCTAGATTAATTTTGTTGTATATTATGACTAGCTTCTGCCCGCGACTTCGCGTCAAATTTCTTGCTCCCCGACCCGCCCCGTCGCAAGCGCATATCAAAAATGCTTTTTACGAATATCATAATTTGGCTAATATGGCTATTCTTTTAGGTTTTCTAATAGTCAAATTATAATATTCATTACGATTTTTTTTCTTAATACGCGAAATTATTTTTTTTTTTCTTAGATAGAAATACACATGTTTCAATACCATATTGTGAAAAAAATACTTGGTACAGATATGCAGTATTATACATTTTTAGAAAGGTTATTTTATGCTTTTTGCGATACAGCTTGATGGTTTTAAAAGTAAAGAAAAATATTTCAGTAATTACTTAAAAAGTGACATACCTTTTTTTTCACTTGTATGTTTTTTCGTTGAAGGTTTTCAGTATTACCCACGTTTGCCCAAGCGCTACTTTTTGCGTCGACTAGTAGTCTAACTATTCATAAATAGAATGCAAAAAAAATCAGCTGCGGATATTTGCGGTTTTAGAAGATATGAGAAAAAAACTGATAAAAGTCAGAACCCGAAAATTAGTATCTTTTGCGGTTTACCACTGACACCATTCACATGAACAATATAGAACTTTTTGGATATTTTCTTCATTATTTCGTGATAACAAAGGGACCTTATCAAATTTGCACTCGGTTTGCGTGGGAAATTACAAGATAATAATGATGTAGGTACCAATTCGATATTGTAAAATGAGTATTTAAAGGGAAGCAAAAACTATTCGAACCATCTACATCAGTGTAACTTCAAGTGAAGCAAATCTCATCTACGCCTATTATTTCTGCAGATTGTGAAGTGTTAAAATGTCTCCCTTCAGCTGTACCAAACGAGACTTCATAATCCCCTATATAGAGGGCGGCAAGACCATGGAATCATTATCCAAAGTTTTAGTGGAAAAGCTGAATGTTTCTGAAAACAACTTGTGTTTTATAATTAGTGACATACAAAGGCACATTCTTCCTATTTTCAACAAACGCTGGGCCCTGGCATCTCGGAAAAAAGAAACATTTTTACAGAAGTATTGTACTTGGTTGGACTCAAGGTATTCGTTAAATTTACCGGATTCTGAACAATATTCTACGCCATCAACATCTGGCCAACGAGGACGAGCATGCGTGGCTTATGGAGACTCCTCAGAATCTACCAAGAAGAGGAAAAACACTCTTCTACTCCAAGACTATGGCTTCGAGCATATAAAAAACGCCTATCTGCAGGGACTACGGGCTTTACGTGAGTACACAGAAGCTCATCTTGTCGAAGAATTAAGAACCGCTGACACTCAAAAGAAATTAGATATCTCAAGTAAGTGGAACGACTCAGACCAGATGAAGATTCTTTCCGATACGGAAGCATTGAGTGCTTTTATAGATTTAGATCTAACAAAAGCACAATATATGTACCTGAAAAACTTAACCAACGAACGAAAGTGTTGTATATTCCCGCCTTACTACAAAATACAAGAAATAAAAAGATCCTGTTATCCACCATCTTCTACAATCGAAATCACGAATACTTATGCTAAAGTGATTAATATACAAGATTTATTGGATCATACTGCTACTAGAATTTTAAAAATCGATTCTGTTTTCCAAAAACAACATAGAACATTGATCCTTTATTCTAAATGGGGATGTGATGGTTCATCTGGTCAAAGCCAATACAAGCAAATACTTGCAGAAGAGTCAGAAACAATTTCAGATGCCAATTTGTTCATCACTTCATTAGTCCCCATCAGATTAGTTGATGTGCAATCGGGATCCGTTGTTTGGCAAAATCCGGTACCTTCATCTGTCCGTTTTTGCAGACCCATTTCTATTGAGTTTTGTAAGGAAACTCCAGAAAAAACCAAGGCAGTTGTTGATGATATTAAAAAACAAATTAGGGCTGCACAAGCATCACTTATAAACAAAGATGGTGTTGTAGTAAATGTGAAGCATGAACTATTTCTAACGATGATCGATGGAAAGGTGGCTCAGGTCCTTACAGATACTCCATCTGGTTCCACATGCACGATATGTGGGGCTACTCCACGGCTAATGAATGACCTATCGAAAGTAACTGCCAGACCCGAAAACGAAAACGCCTACCAATACGGATTGTCCACCTTACACGCCTGGATTCGCTGCATGGAAATGATATTGCATATTTCCTATAATCTTTCGTTTAAGACTTGGTCTGCTTCAACTGAGGAAAATAAGAGATTAAAAAAAGAAAAGAAAGAAGTTGTTCAAAAACGTTTCAGGGAGGAGTTGGGATTAATCGTCGACAAACCTCGGCAAGTTAGCGGGAATACGAACGATGGCAATACCGCACGAAGATTCTTCTATAATAGCACTTGCTCATCGGAAATAACAGGTGTAGATGAGGCATTGATTAAACGCCTATACATTATCTTGCAAGTTCTTTCTTCTGGAATGATGATCGACCCTGAAAAATTTGGGGAATATGCAATAGAAACTGCAAGAATCTATGTAAGTAATTACGATTGGTATTATATGCCATCCTCCGTTCATAAAATACTCATACACGGGCAAAACGTTATCAAACATTTTGCGGTGCTTCCTATTGGACAGCTATCGGAAGACGCACAAGAGTCTCGCAACAAAGACTACAGAAACATACGACTTCATCATGCCAGAAAATGTTCCCGATCTGCTACAAATGAAGATGTCTTTAAAACGCTTTTATACACGTCAGATCCATATATAACAAGTTTGAGAAAACCGTACGTAAGAAATGTGAAAGAACTTGAAGAAGAGGCACTAAGTCTTTTAAACGTGGCACCTGAAAGTGAACCCACATTTACTGACCCTGATCCTGAAGTGGTATAAGTTAAAAATAATATTTATATTTAGTTATTACTTATATTTGTACCTAGCTACATCATTTCCTGAAGCCAGAGTATAGGATGTACCTATTAGTAATATGATTTTAATTTAGTATTTTTTTTTCATATATATATATTTTGTTTACTTTGCTTGTTGTAATTAACCATGGTTTAATCTTTTTAGTCATTATAAACTTGTATTCCACTTGAAATAAATTTTTAACTATTTTTTTCGTGATTTTTTCCCATTTTTTTCATTCTATGCAAAAAAACATACATAGATATACAAGAAAACCCTATAAACTACACATCGTTCGAATCTCCGAACCTTGCTGCATATTTGTGCCAAATTTCATCACGATACAACAAAAATTCATGAAGTTACAGATTTTTGATCCGATACCGACCTATATTTTCCATAGTGCGTCGCTCGCCCCGCCTGCCCGTGCACACTTCGTATTTGTGACTTTTTCTCTTTGCTCGGCTTCTAAGGGTCTTAGCCTGATGTTAGCCTATAGCCTTCCTCGATAAATGGGCTATACAAAACTAAAAGAATATTCCAATTCGAACCAGCAGTTCTTGAGATTAGTGCGTTCAAGCAAACAAACAAACAAACTCGTCAGCTTCTGCCCGCGACTTCGTTCGCGTCAAATTTCTTGCTCGCCGACCCATCCCGTCACTCGCCTCACCTGCCCGTATCAGTACTCCGTATTCGTGACTTTTTTCTCTTTGCTCGGCTCCTAGGGGTCTTAGGGTGATGATTTATAGCCTATAGCCTTCTTCCATAAATGTGCTATCTAACACTGAAATAATTTTTCAAATCAGACTAGCAGTTCCTGAGATTAGCGCGTTCAAGCAAACAAACAAACTCTTCAGCTTATTTATTAGTATACACCGTGAAATTTTGGTTGTTTTCCCGCAACGAAATAGTTTTGTCTTGGTAATACAATCGTTTTATAAACAAATAAAATATTAGAAACAAAAAATGGCAGATTAACCCATGTGAAAAATCACCACGTGCGAGAATTTATTTCGCTTTGAACATTTATGCACCGCTGTTCCTTTTGTCGGAGGTGCGTGCGATTCGAGTAGTACCTACAAGTTACCTCTAGTGTTACTAAGGAGTAGTGTTTTATCGAGTCGATGAATATTTTTTAAATTATTTTAAAATAAAAAATTCTTAATTTTTTTACTTTTACTCTATGCTTCGAAAGTACTCCTTATGGCAAATCGTTCTGCCGCGGGAAAACAACCATTTAAATTTCATTGTGTAGAGCGTAGAAGATATTAGTATAGATGTGATATGATGTTTCCTGCAGTGACTCAAGACCCGGATGACGTGAAGACGATCACCAACGCGTTCATTGAGAAGCCGTATTACTACAGCTTCGGGAGAATCTGGCTCGGAGATGGACTGGTTACCGCACCTGGTAAGCATAAACATAAGCACTTCGTAAACATGAATGGCTTCCATTTTTACAGTTTAACAATATTAGTTGCTGAGCATCAATAACGCTTGCTGACTTATTGTCACTACTTGGAAATAAGTAAGCAGCCTATTAATTAGGACACGGCAGGCAGGACTTAGCACTTCAACGCTTAGAAGATGTTCAAATACATGATAATACAACAGTCAATCACTTTGACTGACACATTAATATCAATTTTAGTAAGAGACACAGGCGAGTAAGGCCCTTTCTACACACACTTTTCTTGCCGTGAAAAACTGCGATTGATTGGCCGGGTGTAGGCACGGTTGTCGGTGTTGGTTGGATCACTATGGAACAAAGACATTAATTAAATTATTTACATAACAACAACTTATTTATTTATTTATTAAAACTTAATGCACAAGTAAAAAAATAGTGTACAAAGGCGGACTTAATGCCTGAGGCATTTTCTACCAGTCAACCTTAGGGTGATGTAGAGAGAAAACATGGCAGGCGCAACATAAGGGATAGGTTACTCGAAAAATAATACATACTAATACATAGATACATACATACATACATATATATAACGAAAATAAAACTTTTTCTTGAGAAATAACGATAGGTAGAGGAGAAAACGAATCCAGTAAGTCAGCGCTGGGATGATTCTGCCACTTTCTTACGAATATGCTTGCGTGCCTTTACTTTAAACAACTTGTATCTTTAAATCACTTTGCTATGGTAGTTTTTTCACCTCACAACCTCGGAAAGATTCTATTTGTCATTCGAAATCTGCGTGCAAAAGTGCATTTTATCCATTAGCGTGGAAAGAGTTTTTGAAATTCGAATCTTTATATTCAATAATTTTCTATACAGCCAGTCCACTGAAAATGCATTAAATATTTATTTCATGTCAGTGCGCCAACCCCATTTTTAGAATAATCGCACTGACCAGTGCACACGACGACGACCACATGAAAAAAAAAACTATAAATTTCGTCTATTCCATTCACTTTCGATCATTTTGGATTGTTTTTTGATAAAATCGTAAGAAATCATAAAATTTGAGCGAGTCCAGCACTCCTGAATCGATGAAGATATAAGTTAAACACCTTTTTTAACTCTGCGTTAGTTCAAGTGGTATAATATGCCGAATTGAGTTATCTTCCGGAAAAATAGCGGGAAATGTACATAAAAGTGTACAATTTGTTCAATGCATGGAGACATTCTAAAGGAGTGAAAACGTTTTCGAAGACTACAATGCAATGCTATCATACTTCATTGAACTACACCAATTTAATATATTATTTAGGCTGTTTTTCTTGCACCTAGCATTTTCCTTGCTGTAGTGAGGTGAAAAGTATGTGTCGCTCGGCAGCAAAGGTATTCTGCGTATTGTATCTTTGAAAGCCTCGCTACGAGGATATTTGAACCACTCGCTTCGCGCAATTTGAACAACTTTGCAGCCTTGCATAACAAATAACACGGCGAGGTTTATGCGGATTATGCGCCGTACTATAACGAAACCGTGCCATGTACAAAGGACCTAACAGTGACGACACTCTACAAATCTTAAATTTTTCAAAACCTTATTAAGAGCGTTCATTCCACGCGAACTGGCAACAACGCATTTATAGTATTACATTATTTCATTACATACTAACAAAAGTACTAATTTTTTTTCAGCCAAGCACTAGAGCGTTGGTATTTATAATTATTTTTAACATTTATTCTTTAATAAAAACATTTAATCGTACGTAATGCAAATAGAAAATAATTGACGGTATGTCGATTTTTATAAGTAAATACCAAAATAACTGTAAAAAAAATTGCATACTAACTGGAAAATACCAACGATCTAGTGTATGGCTGAAAAAAATTGTTTACTTTTGTTTGTATTTAATAAAATAATCACGAAAAACCGCCATAAATGCGCCGTTGCCAGCCCGCGTGGGGAGAATGCTCTTAAGGAATTAGATATTTCGAGTTTTACCTTGGTCCTGAAGTGGATAATATAGAGGATGCTATATTACTTTTTTAGAGCATGGCATATTGTATTTAACTTGTATTGGATTTACGAGTTGTACGCCGTGGGTTCACAATTTCAAACCCAGGCAGGTTACTTTAGGTATATAATTTATTTCATCACCGCTACTCTCAAAACGGTGAAGGAAAACATCTAAGAAAATACATATCCTTTAATTAAAAAAAAAAAAACTTGTGACATCTACCAAACCGCACTGGGCCCGCGTAGTGGCCCATTCCGGCCCACTCCCTCTCAAAGAGAGAGGAGGCCTGTGGCCCAGCAGTGGGAACATTATAGGCTAATTATGTACTAACTTGTAATGAGGGTGTACTGTAGGTACAGCTTCTCCGCACCCTTCGGGGAAACAAAGTGTTATGTTATGTTAGTTGTGTTGTTCATTGTTTTGGGTTCACAGGTTACATATGGAAGCACAATATCAAGACGTTAGCGGGAACGTTCACCAGCTCAGTAGTGGACGGCTACCTCGGCGTGTTCAATGCGCAAGCGCACAAGTTGGTGGAGAGCCTGAAAACTGAAGTAGGGAAAGAACCCTTTGATATCATACACAAGTACCTGGCTCTCACGACACTGGAAACTATTTGCCGTAAGTTTGGAATTTTCTCGATTTACAAAATCACAATAATACTTTTTGAACTTACCTACCTTAGAAGTTTATTTATTTATTTAGACATTTATGTATATACGTTTCCATATAAACAGACAAGAAGAAAGGAGCTGAAAAATAGGAACAAAGGTGATGCTTATTTCTAAAATCCCTTCCAGCATACCTGCGATAGGAAACTCTATTGTGATGTAGACAGCGTGTGAAAGAGTGAAAGATAAATAAAAATAAAATACACAAAATCAAAAACAATTTACTTATTAAAATCAAAAACAATTTACTTATTAAAATCAAAAACAATTTACTTATTAAAATCAAAAACAATTTACTTATTAAAATCAAAAACAATTTACTTATTAAAATCAAAAACAATTTACTTATTAAAATAAAACTTACATACAATACAAACATAAGTTATTCTAAAATAAATATCACTCGATTATCCTACTAATATTATAAACACGAAAGTTTGTAAGTATGGATGGATGGATGTTTGTTACTCTTTCACGCAGAAACGGCTGAACGGATTTGGATGAAATTTGACACACAAATAGTTTATAACCTGGATTAACATTATAGGATACTTGTTATCCCGGTAGTACGTTCCCGTGGGATAATTTACGACTCCACGCGGGCGAGGCCGCTGGCAAAAGCTAGTTAATAATAAAATAATAAATACACAGGTACGACGAAGTGGAAAGATAGTATTCTTTCACTCTTCTCTTAATGACAAAATGATCATAAACTGAGGAAAAAATCTGTGATAATCGGTAATCGGTTGTGTGACACGTAACCTCACCTGAATACTGGGAGGGTCAATAAAATTGCTTGGTGGTGGTTATTAAGTGTATTTAAAATAAATATTGTTATTATTTTAGTGGTTAAGGTGGTAATTAAAACCAATTCACTTTAAAATGTCGACCTAACAGCTAATTTTCCTAGAAGGTAGTTTGTGAAAATAATGACGACGAGAGAGAATTTTCCTAATTAGTCCGCATCGTTTATGGAACTTCATTGAAATACTAGTGCTGCCACATTCTGACTACCCATTGGTGATTTGAGTTTGTAACTGCTTCGTTTTGACTAGCGTCATGAACGACAGAACTGACGCTCAGCTTTACTTTACCAGAAACAGCTCTAGGAGTATCAAAGATATCAGAGAGTATCGTGACGACAGAGTACTACGATGCCTTCAACCGCTGCCTGGAGCTGATAATGAACAGAGCACTAAACGTGCTGATGCACCCTGACGCCATCTACAGGCTTACTCCTGCGCACAGGGAGATGACCAAGTGCGTCGCTATTTTACATCATGTTTCTGATACTGTGAGTGGAATTGCTCTTATAGACAAACACTTCGTCCTTCTGACTTCTTTCTTTCTTCTCTTCTTATTTACTTGATGCTTTTACGTTGGTCCTAAATCGATGACCTTGCCTGAAAATAATGGGATGCTCAAATCGTCTAGGTGTCCACATTTGAAATTCAGTTAAATCGTAACCAAAATACACAAAAGAAGCACAATATGTATGTAAATATTGGTATTTTATTGTAACAGGTGATGAAAAAGAGGAAACTTGAACGAAGCAACAAAAAGAGAAGCAAAATAGGAGAAAACAATAGTGGTAAGAATAAGGTATACAATTTGTTTTAAAGTTAAACTTACCTACATATAAAAATACGAAACATGAGTGAGTAACAAAATTATGAAAATTTAATAAATATTGTGTAAATTATTTTGCCCGTTATCACTGACACGCGACATTAGATTAACTTCATTATTTCCTCTTTGTGAGAGGGAGAAAATTTCTTCGATGATTTGAACTTAATATTTCAAGACGCCAAACACGGGCCAAAGTTCAAAGCTTTCCTGGACATCCTGATGGAAATGAGCGAGACTGACGCGAGCCTGACAGAAAAGCAGATCAAGTCGGAGGTGGACACCATCATCGTAGGAGGGCAGGAGACCGTCGCCTCCACCTTGTTCTACACGCTGCTGATGATCGGCTGCAAGCCGTGGATACAGGACAAGTTGTATGCAGAGTAAGTACTGTTTGGAATCACAATTTTTGCTGCAATCAACCCCTTTATTTATAAACATTACTTAAAATTAAGAGACGCACACATACAGAACTGCAAACATTGGGGTTTAATTTATAAACGTTGCTAAAAATATGGTATACTGGCGTGTGCTAGCTGACATCTATGTCAAATAATTTAATGTTTCTGTTTTATGCTTAGTAATGTTAATTAATTACTAGTGCACAATCAAGTTTTTGTACCTAAGCTGAGCTGTGCTGCTGAGAATTGGTTGAGCCACTTCTTCTTCCCAACTAAAGCACTAAAAAGTGGTGAAGGGCGGGCGTTTTGGGGGACTGTCTTATGTACTATTGACGTTCAAAAAGTGCTGATTCTGAGCCTAGTTTGAATAAATGACTTTTGATTTTGAATAAGTTTTTCGGTTTACGTAAAGTTCGTTTTGTTTTGGCTTCAAAACTTATTCTAACATTTTTCCAGGTTAAAGAGTATATTTGGTGACAGCAAGCGTCCAGTGTGCAAGGAGGACCTGGCTCAAATGGATTACTGCGAGGCAATTATCAACGAGACACTGCGGCTGTACCCGCCTGTCCCCGGGGTCTTGCGATACGCTGACAAAGATCTACCGCTTAGTAAGTTCAACATAAGGGTTGGACCTCATCTGGCAGCACGGAATCGCATTTGTTCCGCCTGTGCTACCACGTGCTGCAGTATGCTGCCGCATGCGAACGCGCGCTGTCGCATTCCGCAGACAAAAAAGGCGATCGCACGCGTCGAGGATGGACGATCAATGATGCGTTAGCATGCTATCGCGCGCTTCAGCGTTCCGGAGTCTCCCTGCCGACCATTGCATTTTGTCCGTGATGCCGATCGCCTCGAGGATTCCGCCGCGTGCTATCGCATTATGCTTTCTGTCTCGGTCTAGCAAATGGCAGTTCTAAGCGACAGAAAGAGAAAGGGCGACGGAAAAAGGCGATTCCGTGCTGCCAGATGAGGTCCAACCCTAAGTCCCCATTTTCTGAAAGATTGATTAACAATAATATTTATTAACACCTTTTGAAATCACGTGTCAATGCTGTAATTTGTGGACCGCAATAACAATCAGAAGACTTTGCTTCATTCAAATTCAAACGCTAGCATCGAAGGAATGTGCAATACTTGAAAGTTTACTCAGTGCTTCAATGGCTTCCATTTGAACAGTTCAACAATATTCATTGCGTTATTTACTCGTATATTGTTAATGAATTAGCAGTATTCTTGAAAATTATTTACATTCCTATTGATAGTGTGTTACAAAATTAGGATGCTGAGCTAGAAAAATAAAACGAATTTATGTTCCTACTTCCTATTTACAATTAGGCGCCAGTTGATAAATAATAATAAATGTAAAGTGTTAAAGGGATCCTTTGGCGCCTTGAGTTGTCGGCAAATTGTATTGTCAATACAAGATGGCGGCGCCGCTGGCAGTTCCGGTTTTGGCCACACGCCAATGCAACCTTGTAGCGTTGTTTTGTCTTATGGGAAACCTAGTCGCGGGCTCTGAACTCACTGGTGGGCCTGGCTAAAAAGCACGCTGTCTCACCAGACATCGTGTCCAACAGAGGTAGTATCAGCGATGAGCAGACTTTAGACTCTAGTCTACACGCACAACATTATTGAGTGAGATGCAGGATCATTTATAGTACAACAGGCGCGTAAAAAATTAAAAACTCCTTCGGAAGATTGGGTTTTATGAAAAAACCACTGCATAAATTAATGACCAATACAGATTATTGAACTTTTTGATATTTGAGCTTTGTCGGTACCGACTTGGTGTTTCAGATTTTACACTTCTTTTATTAATTAAACACGCCCAAAGTTAGGTTAAATTAGCAAGAAAAACGAATCTTTGTTGGCTCGTAACTTTTTAACGGCTTATTATTTTAGTATTCTGTTTCCATAGAGACAATATTAACAATGAGACAAAACCATACCATGTTTAATTTTTGATATACATTGTCGAACAGTGGAGTAATACACTCCCGAAGTTTGTATGGGAAAAAATTGGACTAGATTCACCTTAAACTTAGACATCATTTTCTGTAGAATATAAGTAAAACTATTATCTAATTTCTTCAAGTTAATCGAAAAGATATATTTCAGAATCCTTCACAATACCGAAGGGCACAGCCTGTGGTATAAACTCGTGGGGCGCTGGCCGGTCAGTCCGCGTGTGGGGCGCTGACGCGAAGCTCTATCGACCTGAGCGGTGGTTACAGGAGCAGCCTCCGGGCACGCCCGCTGCCTTCCTCGCCTTTAGTTATGGGAGACGAGCTTGTATCGGTGAGTATTCACGTAGCATGCAAATTATCGGGGGTTGCTTTGAAGTAGGTAATATAAAATGGCATATTGTATTTAATCGAATCTCAAATAATTTACATTTTGTTTTCCAAAAAATATTAATGATCACTTTATTGTGCAACTCTTTATTTCAACCTCAAATACTCTCATTTTGATGTCCTAAAAATACTAAACAGCCAAGCTAAAAAGCGTTGGTAGGTAGTAGGTACTTCTGACCAATATTTTGACGATCAGTAGTTATCGGTCTATCAATATGGTCATTAATGTAATACAATACAAGATCATTAAAATAAATGTGTTGCTTATGCAGATGATAATGGCTGAATACATAAAAGAGTTTAATAACCAATGTGCTGGTATGGTAATCCACGCATGAAGGTCGAAACAGAAGGAAATGATAAAGTTGTTGTTGTTTGCATCAATTTATTTAATTATGCAACCTATGGTAAGATAACCATGTAAAACAGGTTTTACAAGTAAATGTCGATACTTAAACCTACAATGATCATAGGAAATATTGTAAATTGCAGATCATTATCATTACATAGTCAGCTATGTACAACGTTATTTTTAGTATACACCGTGAAATTTTAATGGTTGTTTTCCCGCGGCAGAACAACTTTCCATATGGAGTACTTTCGAAGCATAGAGTAACAGTAATAAAATTAAGATTTTTTTTATTTCAAAATAATTTAAAAAATATTCATTAACTCTATAAAACACTACTCAATAGTAACACTAGAGGTAACTTGTAGGTACTAGTCGAATCGCACGCATCTCCGACAAAGGGAACGTCGATGCATAAATGTTAAAAGCAAAATAAACTCTCGCACGTGGTGATTTTTCACAATGGTTAATCTGCCATTTTTTGATTCTAATATTTTATTTATTTATAATACGATTGTATTACAAAGACAAAACCATTTCGTTGCGGGAAAACAACCATTAAAATTTCACGGTGTATAATGCGAAACCTGAATATAGTTTGTTCAGAATAAGTAGCTGAATCGATTCCAATAATTTTTACACCATGTTATATTTTTATGTTCACACGTACACCATGTTATTACCAGTTAATTACAATACAATCGCCGTACGGTTAGGTACCTACTGCCTAATTATTATCATTGAGCATTATACCACGTTGGACGCGCGGGGGCCGCGTGGTAACTATGTTTGTGAAACATAACAAGCTAACAACTTTGATAATTTTCATGATATAGTTTTGAAATGTTGTACATAGATTCTTTACAGAAAAATACTAGACACGTGTTTCGGTTTCGCATATACTAAAACCAGGGTTGGAGTTATTAGTAAATACGCAAATTAAAGCATTGGACTGTTGGAAAGGATTGGACGCCCTTGATTCTGTACGTGTAGGGAAATAACGTAGACGAAACAGAAGTTGTAACCTATCCCAGACTGTCTCCCGGCCCCACAGCCACACTTATACAGGATAAGTTTTTATCCAGTTCGTAAACTGTAACCATAAATTCAGAATACGTTCTAGACCCCTAGCGCAGAAATTTTTCGTCGGTTATACAAAAAGAAAACAATCAGCTGTTTCATAGAAAAGTGCAATACCTACGCGGTATGGAACAGCTGATTTTTTTTTTGTATAACCGACGAAAAATTTCTGCGCTGATGGTCTAGAATGATTATGCTGAATTTATGGTTACAGTTTGCGCCCTGGATAAAAACTTACACTGTATATTGACCTTGTGAAGGCCGCAGGAATCCGCTGGATTCGAGAGGCACAAGACCGGTCGACTTGGTGGAGCTTGGGGGAGCTGTATATCCAGCAATGGACGTCTTTCAGCTGAAATGATGAATGATAATATTAGTTTTATGATTGCTAAAAAGTTCATACGGATAAACCTATGGAGATTTTTGTGATTTTTCTGTTTATATTTTGTTTGTTCCTTTATTAATAAAACTTTAAAAAAACCTACATGCCTATGCTACGTAAGGATCGTAGCTGATGCGTTGTGTAATTTCCACCTATCTCCATAGAAAAAGCGCGTGCGTTGTGTGTGATATTTTTTAAAGTTTCTCCATCTTATTCATCAGGTAAGAAGTACGCGATGGCGATACTGAAGACGGTGCTGGCCCACTGTGTGAGGGAGCTGGAGTTTCTGTCAGAGGCTGACAACCTGCAGCTGAAGGTGGACTTAGCACTACGACCTGTGTCTGGACATCTCATACAAGTGAAGCTACGGGAGCAGAAGGAATAACCCGTAATACCGTTACCGAGATTGATTATGAAGGAAATTAAAATGAAATTAATATATGAATTATAATAAATATAAATGTAAAGTTATTAGATTGTACGTAGAAAATAGTGTTTAGTATGTCTTTAAATTTGTTTTTGATTAAACCCTCCCGCCATGAAAACACTTAAGAAAGTTATGGGTCCAGCATCCGAAGTGTGTAACACAAAATCCTTCGGAATGTTAAAGAAATTCCTTATTCATTGCTTCCTATTTTTGGAAAAATCGTTGGCTCAACAATGTTACTAACGTAATAAACTTTGTTTAATGAAACGCATTGCAATTGTTAGCGTATTACGGAATCACCTCGCAGTATGACTTTGCCGTGAATCATTTTTCATATAATTATTTTATTAAATCTAGCGACATATTTTCATTAGTGTTCGTGAACAACGTACCTACCTACTTGTAGTTTTAGTAACAAATTCCCTTTGAAATAAATAATTACCACCTTCATAATTATTTGAGTGCTGATTTTATTTCTTTGAGTAGGTATATACAAACACTTTAACACGTCAATCATATTTTTTAAACTAGATGAGGTCGACGTTTCCTATCTGACTACTCTGAGAAGAAAGGCCGAAACAAACTCAGAGGTCACAGTCTCTTTTCAAGTCCAGACATAATCTTAGTCAGATCATGTGAAGATCATGTGGATTGGTGTCTGAAATGGTCTTTTGAGGAAGGACCACACAGATTGAGTGGACTGTCTGGTCAGTGCATGCATTTGTCATTAATCGTGTAGCTCAATTCAAAACTTGATATAAATAATTTATTCGGCCTACCTACCTAAATGTCCTTTACATTTAGGTAGGTAGGCTGCATAAATTACTCATACCGCCAGATCATGATTAAAACTAGGAAAAAAAACAGTGTCCCACATTGTCCTCCCATTCACAATAATTAAAATGATATAATACTTTACAAAGTAAATATGGTTCACCCTTGTTTAATAGAACTACGTTTGATATAATATTACTAAATCGAACAACGTTTAAGAAAATCATCACTTTGTATAATATCGTTTGACAGAATTTTCAGTTCATCGAATATTTATTTACTATAACAACATTTGCGCTAATGATCAAAAGGTATAATGTTCAGACAATATTACCGAAGAAGCATTATTTTAACTAGGTTCTTCAGGTTGATAGAAACGAATCGCTATAAATCCGACTCCACGCAGTCTTGTTTGCCCTACCCCTAGACTGTAATTTAGAATCGCGTAGGCGCGGAGGGGCGAGGCGGCCCGCGAGCTGAGGAGCGGGTGGTTGTTACACTCGCCGCGGCGGCTGAGGCTGCAGCAAGCCGAAGCCACGGTGGTGAGTGTTAAACCATCTGCGACGATAAGCTCGCGAGGGACCGTCGTAGCCCCGCAGCGCCGGAGCCGTGACAGAAACGAATTTTCAAATGAAATTAGTTCAAATAAATAATTACGCTAAATAAAAATTTACCAATGAATTATTCGGTCAAATGAATAATTCTTCGAAATGACTTTATTGCAACTAAAATTCGATTTAGTAATATTATATCAAACGTTGTTCTATCAAACAAGGGTGAACCAGTAAATATTCATGTGATTGTATGTATCTAATTCGTAAATGTCAATTTGTATAAAATACCTGGACATGACCTTGGAGGACCATGCAAATTGGTGTCTGAAGAGTCTTTTAAGGAACGAACCACACCGTTTATTTGTAGCTTCTAAATCGGAAAGGAAATGTACAGAGTACAGTACAGTACATAACAGGATAGGTATATTCCAAGATGATTCCAGAAGAGATCTTATAAAGAGCAGCTGTTACAACTATCGAAAAGTGCGTATATTTTCTGTTACCATGATTACAAAAAAATAAATAAAAAAAATAGCCACAACAATGCACACCCAAAAAAACAAAACTTTTTAGAGATATTTGACGATCATGTAACTGCACTACTGCAAAGCGCGGTAAAACAAAACTTCCTCTGTGGGGGTTACTCTATGGCGCGACGTTCGTGCTAATTCGGAAACATGAAGATTACCGATTTCAACAGTCAGATATTTTATCTGACTGTTGAAGGCGCGCCTGATTAGGGATTGCACTTTCATACTAGGGGATGAATACACTATGGCTAGAGGCATAACTAGGGTGCGGCAGACATGGCACAAGCCCTGGACGCCTATCGAAGGGGACGTGAAACGTCTCCACTTACTAAATTTAAAAATAAAAAAAAACTTTAATAAA
This sequence comes from Polymixis lichenea, assembly GCA_949091785.1. Taxonomy (NCBI): domain Eukaryota; kingdom Metazoa; phylum Arthropoda; class Insecta; order Lepidoptera; family Noctuidae; genus Polymixis; species Polymixis lichenea. Next base: position 21,066,300 of record OX420951.1, on the reverse strand, counting down.
CCATTTCATACTGTTAGGTATTTCTAAGAAATCTGAAGAGATACTTGAATTTATACAGTATGAGAATGAAAGGGTATTTCCAAATCTGCCCACATCTATTCAAATTCTGCTTAAAATTGCAGCATTGCAAGTTGTGAGTGATTCTATAGGAAGTTGAAATTAATATCTTCGTTATTGACGGCTATAATGGGTCAAGCAAGGTTATACGACCTGGCTTTGCTCAATGTGGACCGAAAATATCATTTACAAAGGGGCACAAATGTGATACGTGCCCTAGGCGCCATTTTCAATTGGTACGCCCCTGACTATGGCAAATAGGAAAGCAGTGGAACCTATAAACAGAACCTTGCACGACATCTGCAGGAACCAAGACATGATGGGTGTCGTCACACTACTGTTTAGAGGTGATTTCCAACAAACAAAAACTATCAAAAAAAATTGACAGATTTGGGGTAGCTTGATGTGCTGGTCTCTGTAAATAGGTTGATGCATATATTGGCTGCTAAGAGCAAAACGACAAAAGTAATTTATAGGGAAGATTTATAAACATTTTGCTGTTATTGTAGTATATTGGGTGTCTTCGATTTCCATGCGAACGAAGTCCCGCGCCGACGTTAGTGAAAGTTCACACAGCTGGGACACAGGCCTAAACTCTGTGACAGGGATGGGGCCATCAATCACCACGCGGCGGGCCCAGTGCGGGTTGGTAGATGTCACAGTAACGTTTGAGGTTTCGAGGGTGCTATAGCCAATAGTGAGGCCCAATTACAATCCATGATAGCGGCTGCGGATCAAAGTTTTCATCATGGGAGTTGTAGTTATATTTTACGGGGGTGCTGAAGCCGATAGTGAGGTCAATTTATGGAGAAAACGTCGTTACATTCGGAGTTGAAGAAAAAGTGTAAGAAATTTCGTTCGTGACGGAGATCTTCCCGAAGCTATACAATTTTTTTTGCCCAATTGTAATGAAAAGAGGAAAGAGGAGGATAGTATTCAGTGATTTTTTCCAATCAGTTCTGCAAAGACAGTCTACGGTATTTTCTGTGGTCCATTACGAATCCTACGAGACAAACAACATGATGCGTTTTCTCCACTCTCTCTTCTAGTATTTTTACAAGCTTTTATTATCTATTAATATGATTAGTTACTGGCAATGTTCGTATGTAAGTTGTGCTTCCTTCAAAATGTGCAAGTTACATTTGACCCACTTCCCGGTGTTCGATTGAGCTGTAATTTGACACACGTATGTATCATCATCATCATTTCAGCCGAAAGACGTCCACTGCTGGAAATAGGCCTCCCCATGCTCCTCCACTTCGACCGGTCTTGTGCTTCCCACATCCAGCGGATTCCCGCGGCCTTCACAAGGTCGTCGGTCCACCTTGTGGGAGGCCTTCCCGCTCTACGTCTTCCGGTACGCGGTCGCCACTCCAGAATCTTTCGGCCCCATCGGCCATCTACATACAAGGAAGTTTGGCATTAATTCCTTCTGCACATGTGGTTTCCCTGGTAACTCATTAGCACCATAACTATGTGAGCGTCTATTAACTGCTTCCAAATTACAATGTTAATTTTAATTATTTTATTTTTTACACTTTCTGACATATTCTCGTCATTATTTGACATTATACAACACTTGTAATATCGAGTATTTATTAGTGATTGTCATGGAAATCATATCACTTGGTTTAAATAGGTTGATTTTACTTATGTAGATTCTTTTACATATTGTGAATGAGAGAACGTTGTAGGCCTACAGTTTCTATTCTTTATTTTCATTCCTCTAAGTACCTGGTACTTATTGACAGGCCTGCACTGTCCTCCCATACCTAATATCACTGTAATTTGAAAACATTATAAAATCCAATTATTTTTAAAAGAGTAACCGTGGAGTTTCTTGCCGGCTCTTCTCCATAGGAAGCGACAAATTGGAACCGTGCACCTAGCTTCTGACGTTTCATAAGTGCCCTTGCAGGTTTATGTGAAATTAAATATTTTGATTTTGATCTGTTCTGCGAGCAGTGTGCCCTGCCCACTGCCACTTAAGTTTGGCAATTCTTCGGGCTATGTTGGTATTGTATAGTATGTATAGCCGGTGACAATACAATATTTTGACACCATCGATCTGATCTGATAACGGAACTGAAATGTGGCCATAGGAACTCTATAACGAAACGACCAACCACACCGAGTTTGGACTTGTTTGATTACTCTTACAAATACTTTTTTAATAGATGATGTCGTCATATAGTAAACCTGTAGAACGGATAGCGTACAAGCCTTTAGAAATTACAATATATATTTCATAAAAAAAAGTATATTTACGTCCCTACACTACTACCTACTATAGTGCACTGCGTATTCTGGTGATAAGTTACCAAGAGAGAATTTATTCTTGACCTAGAATATACCTATTAAATTATACATGTATGACAAATGTCATGTGTGTGTTTCTGTTTATTTCACTGAAAAAAAGGGTTGTATTAAAAAACAAAAATCTTTTAGATTTCTTAATTACATTAATTAAATTGTACATGAATTAACGAAGATAAGGATAAGAAAAGATTTTCGAAGAGAGCAGTGTAAAATTTTGCACTTAACTTCCTTGTAATAAACGAAGGTGGTGCACTAAGGAAGGATTTAAAAAAAATCGTCTGCTTAAGGGGTTTAAATAGGGGATGACGTGTATTTCATAAATACCCTTTTGTTTGGGTGTGTGTGTACCTAAATATGGAAGTAACTCGACTTTTGTGTAAGTAAGTAAGTAAGTCGTGATGTGGTGATCAATACTTGCCTTGTACGAGGAGTCTTTTCAACATTGGATATAACATTTTTAAATATGTAGAAGGATAAAGCAATGTCAGTTGTAGGAACAATGTAAGAATAGAATAGAGATATAGATAGATAATGTAACAATGTAGAACAATGGAAGATAGGTTTAACTTTCTCGTTGAGATCTACGCGTGATTCGCGATTCGTTCGTTATGCTAATTAATGAGTTCAATATTTGCTGATGATGGACATTGTGAAGTGGTGTTGTGCGTATAAATGTCCGCTGAATGTAACTATCGTGATTGTTTTTTATAATATTATGATAAGTTACTGATTGTCCGTGATGAATGTCTAATTACAGATTTTAACAATACAAGAGTTATTTCTTTAAGCTTACAATATAATACCATATCTACTTTTAATGTATCGATACTAATATTACCAACGCAATGGTGCCGAAGCTGCTGTTCACCCCCTAAACTAAAATAAGAGTAAGTATTGCTATCTCTTACTCACAGACCGCGAAAAAGGACAAAGGACGAAGGAACAATGTATAGATATAGATATAAGCTATTTATCGACATCTTGATGCATGGACAATTGGACATTAATAATGAATCTAATAAATTACAGCAATTTATTGTGTTATTAAAATTAATATATCTATTTATCGACATTCTATTAACTCTTGGGTATACGCAGATAGCGAAACTAACTTATAGGTACTGTAAAAAATCAATTATCGGGACTTCAGTTGAACATGTGCTACGATTGCATTTGAGACATTTCCAGGTCCTAGAAAGTTCAGGAATTCGGGTGCTCCTCATGACAATACATGATTAGAATGCCATTAACGTGATAGTGTTTAGTCATCTAGATCCGAGGCTCCTAATCAGTGGGACGCGCCGCCCTTTGTAAGAGAACAAAGGGAGGGAGCGGCGGCTCCTAAAATAAACTTTATATTTATAAAACAAATATGTTGTTAGCCCAGAAATTAGATTCGATGAAGTATCGCATAGTAGCGTAAATGTTTTTTTTCACAGCAGCACAACCTTTGCAGAACCCCTGGAAAGTTTAAGTCATAACTTAAAGATTGTGTCAACGATTGTACTAACTATAAGCGTGCGCTTATATATAGACACGTTAGCGATTTATCGTAATTTATATACTAGGAACGATTTTTACAACTAATCTTTTGTTCCGCGTCCTCTTATTGGAACTCGTGTATCACCGTAAGTGCTTAGACATGATAATATAGTCTGTAATTTTTGCAATGTATCGGTCTAAAATAACTCATTTATTTTATTATGTCCCTATGACTTACTGAAGCCTTGTGTTGTAAAATAATAACGCAACGATGGCGCCATAAAAATATGGAGCTACCGTTACCTACCTCATTCATCGATTTTTATCTTTGTAACTGTCGTAGGTACTAGTTTTGTTGAAGCTTTGCAGATCATGTGAATTGCAAAATTGAAACGATCTCAGATAATCTTTTTTTTTTTTTTTTTGGGTGGGAGATCATCAAATAACTTTTCCCGCTCTGGGCGGAGCGGGAGGGCGTGTCAGACTTTTACTGACTAAAACCCACCCGTGTTCCCTCAGTTGCCTGTGTGCCAGGGGCGGCGGTATCTCTTTCGAACAACCCGCACCCCTGGCAGGCATCGGCCCTTGCGGGCCCCATCTGTTGCTGCTGACATCTGTTTGAGGCGCGCGTGGAACACAACGCACCATCGACCCGGGCTTGGTCCTTACCGGACAGCGAGCTACCCATTACTCGCCGACCGCAAGCCCGTGCCTACGGTGGCCGGGAATCAGCCTGGGATTCCCGACGCCCAGGGCGTCTCCTGCGAAGGCCACGGCTGTGAGGGCGCATGTACTGCATCTCCCTCACGTGCGCCGCCTCCCTCTTTGCGAGCATAACTGCTTCGCTGAAGGAGGCGACTGCCAGCCATGCCCTCTCGCTCCGTACCATGGCCTGGACCAGGGTCGGATGCGAGAGATCGCCGCCGCCGATCAGCTCCACGAGGACACGGCGGTGCTCCGCCCAAGCCGGGCAGACCTCCACCGTATGCTCCATCGTGTCCTCTGGGCGATCTTCGCAATGGAAACACCCGGGCGTTTCCTCCCGCCCTATCCGAAACAGGAACCTCCCGAAACAGCCATGTCCGGTGAGGACCTGTGTCAGGCGGAAGGTGAGGACGCCATGCCGCCTCTCAAGCCACTCCTCAAAGAGGGGACTTACCGCCGCAATCGCGGCGTGCCCAATCTCAGATACATCTTCACCGACAAGAAGAATGTCATCGGCAAACAGCATGCACCAGGGTGTCTCTTCCTGTTTATCCGACGTCATAGCGTACTATGATCAACAGGAAGAGGTAAGGACTTAATACCGATCCGTGGTGCAAGCATAGAACCACATTTAACTCGTCGGTATTGAAAGCAGACGTAGATAAATGAGATTGACATTGCATTATTCACAATCTTCACAATTTTTTTTTCTTAATCTATTTTATTACAATTTATTTCCATATAAACATTTGACACCAGTAACAGAAGATTGTCTTGCTTTGCAGCATAAGCCATATGCTAGCTTAGCTTATATAGCTTTCCACTGTATGCGGTTCCGCGCTCGTCTCATCCAATTAGTACCCGCTGTTCTCATAACGTCATCCTCCCATCTGCGACGTTGTCTCCCTTTCTTCCTTTTGTGTTGTCTTGGGCACCACTCTGTAACATTCTTAGACCATTTTTCCTTTTTACCCCGAACCATACGTCATACCATTTAAGTTTCGTAATACAGTAAGTAACACCAGTCATTTTGGTTTGGCTCCTAATAGTGTCTAGTTTTATTCTGTCTTTTATTTTAATGTTAAGTACGCTCCGTTCTATGCTGTGTTGGCATGTTTTTAGTTCGTACATTAAGGTTGGTTAGGCTCCATGTTTGGCATCCATACGTCCGGACGGGTAAAATACACGAATCAACTATTTTTCTCTTAGCTTTCACTGTACGTGTTGATTCGTCATAATCTCCTTGAGGGACCAGTATCTTTTCCATGCAACATTTATTCTGTTATTTATTTATTTGTTTGTTAGGTCTTTTGGAGATATGATCAGTCCGAGATACGTGTATTCGTCCACATTTTCTATTGACGTTCCGTTAATTTAGTTTTTGCAGTATTCATTGATAATCCCACTTTATCGCTTTCGTACAAAAGCTGTTAAAGCATCTCTTTTAAGCTTTTTGATCTTCTGAAAGGACTTTAAAGTCGTCTGCGAATCTTAAGTGGTTTAGTTCCACTCCGTTAATATTTAAACCATGCTTCTCCCACTCGAGTCGTCTAAATAAGTATTCAAGTATTGATGGAATGTGCCCAATATGAGTCTACTAGGAATATTTTAGTAAGGTCCCTGAATTTGAACAGAACTGATGTAGGTATGTTCCATAGAATTCTATCCCAACCAAATGGCGACGATGCGAAGGGTTTGTTCAAATTCATGGCCCACGTGTTGTGAAAATACAATTATTTAGGATACGATGGGACTGACATACGCTATGCGTAAAAGCCCCTAAAAATAAATAAAGAAAAAAAAAAAAAAAAAGTATTCAAGGACTGTCAAAATCAATTTGGGTGACATAGGATCCCCTTGCCTAACTCCTCTGTTTATCGGTAGTAGTCCCCTTCTCTTTCAGTTCGTATTGTTGCTCGCCACAATTAATGCCTAGTAACATTAGTTACCACTAGCGACATCTAGTATCGAGTAGCAGAAATAATAGAGTCAAGATCTTTCTAGAAATCTCGATGCTAGAACTTTCTAGAACTATCGACATCTGTTCAGTCGGGGCCGGTATGTACTCGAACATTCTAGATGCTCTACAATAGAAGGTTCTGGAACTATCCGAAGGCCCTATAAAAGGCCGGAACGGATCGCGACTCGAGAGTATTGGTCAAACGATACAGGACAGAACATGGAAAGCGATCTTCAAGTGCGATTTAGAGTGATCAGTAGTGAAATTGTGTTTTGTAATTAGTGTGTTTAATTAAAGTGTCATTTTTGGAAATTTATATTGGCAGTTTTTAATTGTCACAAACCCCAAGCTCGTAACAGTATCTTCGCTTTCATGTTTTTCTATATGTTGGTAATTAGGCGTATATATTTTTTGTCAACACCTTGTGGTCTTAAAGCTTAGGTCCATATTTTTGCGTGTTTTAATGAGTCAAATGCCTTATTATAATCCACAAAAGCTAGATAGAAAGTAATACAGTGCTCATTACATTTCTGTATGACTTGTTTTATAGTGTGGATGTGGTTCATGATTGAGAAATCACTTCGAAATCCCGTTCTTTGGGTTGGTTTTCATCCAGATTTTTTGTTAAACGGTGTAGCAGTATGTTTGAAAATATTTTGTAAACATTAGACATCAGGCTAAATGGGTCTTTACTTGGCTATATCTTCCTTTTTTCCTTTTTTGTGTATTAAAATTATAGTTGAGGAAGTCCACTGGTGAGGTAAATATTCTGTGATATAGGATATAGTCTGTGCGCAGAATTTCGTTAAATATGTCTGTTATAGTGTCACATGTTACTTCAGATGAACCTATGAGCAGTTCGTTAGATATGTTGTCACCTCCTGACGCTTTTCCTCTCTTCTGTGATTTTATTGCCTTATCGACTTAATTTCTCAGTATACTTGGGATCTCTTCTTCGTTGGTTTTTTCATAGTGAGCTAGCTGACTGTGATCTTCTATTGTTTCATCGTCGTTATTAACTCGCGGTAGTAGTCGGTTGCTACTTCTAATATTTCAATTCTGTTTGTTATTATTTATAGGACGAATTAACTCTATGAACTTCCCGGGCATACTTTTCTCTTTCTAAGCCCGCCACAACTAATCCCGAGGTACCTTATCATACGCTTTCTTCAGATCAATAAACACCATGTACAAGTTCTTGTATGCACGTCTGTACTTCTCGCACAATTGGCGGAGTGCAAAAGTGGCGTCCATTGTTCCTCGATCTGGCATACACCCAAACTGGTACGGGGTAATCTTACTCTCCTCTTGCAGTCTTTTCTCTTTTACTTGCTCCCATACCTTCATACTATGTGACATGAGCTTTATCCCTCAATAGTTGTTACAGTCCTATACTTTTAGTATTGTGGGATCTCACCTTTATGCAACAAAATATTTAAGAATAAAGTCGGCTACAAAGCTAAAAGAAGATGGATGTTCATCTTTTTTTAAACTTTTATATTTCTACTGGTATATCATCTGGGCCTATAGTCTTTCCATTTATTATATCTTGAACTGTCTTTTTTACTTCGTCTTCTATCTTTTCAAAATAAACCTGCCATCGTTCTTTTTCTTTGTCATCTTTGGACAGACCGTTACCAGCATCGCCTTGCATGCATTATATGTCTTGTTCTCCGTTCTCTTGCTTTTGCAATGCGGCAGAGCTCTTTCTGGTCTCTTGGGCTATACAGTGAGTCATGCAACTTCTCCACGTCTTCATTCCACCACCATATATCCTTTTCTATCATACCTTTACCTTTCGCTTCTCGAAACACATCTTTTGCTACTTATTTTATACAATACGCCATCTCTTTCCAACATTATTTCACGAATGTTTCATCATATCACTCATTTCAATCATTTTATCTACCTCTTCTCGACACGACTCTTAAACTGAATGTATTTAATAAGACGTATAAAATAAATAAACGAGATAATAATATTTGGTAATAATTTCTACGTTTAATATTCCATTTTAGAATCTATTCGTTTGTGACATTTTCTTTAACCTTAAAACGATTATTTATTCAAAATTTTGATTGGAAAGTTTGAAAAGAATTAATTTTGACTTACTCTAACAACTGTGGTATAGCAGTTAACTAAACGATAATTTATGATTTTGTTTAAATTAATTGTAAGGAATCATTTAAAAGGGTTTTTAAATATTACAACTTGTATTTTTCTTCCACACTTCTCTATTAGTCTTTATTTAATTTTTTCATTTTATTTTGTTATCGTTTATTTATTGTGCTAATATGTCAAAAAAACGTGTCTTAATAATAAATTTACTATTTACTATTACTACTATTTACTAGTTTTCATCTCAGTAGTCAACCCCTTTCTAGCTATATCCTCTTTCGCACAGTCCATCCCTTGTTTCTTAGGTCGCTGTAGCGCAAAACGAGAAAATCTAAGCCCAAAAGTCCCACCAGTCCTTCAGTAACCTATTTCCCCAATCCAGATGCTACTGTGGGTGTACATAGTGTGCGCGCTCCTGACGTGCGTTGGCACATTGCTGTGGTGCCTAGAGCGGCGCGAGCGCAGCAAGTTCCGCGGCCTGCCCACTTACCCGCTACTACCGTTCATTGGCAACATTCACCAGGTGTTAGGCGATAGAAGGCGTAAGTACTTATAGTGTTACCATTATAGGAATTTACATCGGCAAAAATAAAATCATAATTTTATCCCGACGATGAATTTTTGACATATCTTTTTGATAACCGACGAGAAAATTTGGACATTGCTCTGAATTCATGGTTATACTTTACGGGTCGATGTCCATGCTACCCTGTATACATAGTGTTTAATTAATCGTTTATAGTATTATTAGTATTTATTTTTAGTATTTAATGGTAGCCGTCGTTTGGTTAATTCCAAATTAAAAGAATTAAAATGCCCACGGCATTTGAATTCTTTTGTTTGCTACGGTTTTGTTTGCTACTTTTATTAACTACGGATAAAGTGGAAGTGATTAAACATTTTGTCATTTGATCTACAAAACTAGTACTTCGTTTTTTTTGTTCCGCAGTGGTGATCCAACATTTAGATAGGGTAGCAGAAATATGTGACAATTCCATGTTACCTTTCGTACTGTGGCTGGGACCCTGTGCTATTCTAGGTGAGTCTATTCACAGTCAAAACTCTTTGGCCGTCAAAACAACTTGTGACTTAAAAAATCTATCCAAACCTTTTCTAATATTAACATTTGTTTAGAACTGGTGGATTGGTTTGGTAAGTATTTTTGGAATTTTATGTAACGATTCCAATACAGAAAACACGGGTTTTAATCAATAGTCAGTCAACAGTAGCTTTGAATGGTTAAAACTATTGACGGATACAAGTCCACAAATCAGTTTTTTTTTGTGGTCATTTACGCTATGATATTCTGTTTTTTGCAGTGACTCAAGACCCGGATGACGTGAAGACGATCACCAACGCGTTCATTGAGAAGCCGTATTACTACGGCTTTGGGAGAGCCTGGCTCGGAGATGGACTGGTCACTGCACCTGGTAAGCATCAGTACAGCCGATCCATTCTGTAAAAATCTTTCCGTTAAACTTTGGCTAATTAGTCGACTCGCACGAATTAACTCCCCCCAATCGGGCGAATCGTCACTTTTAAATAATACTAGCTTTTGCCAGCGGTTTCGCCCGCATGGTTTTTGGTGTATTATACATAATTATAAACCCTCGTCACTCTGTCTACTGATGAAAACCGCATAGAAATCCGTACTTTAAAAGTTCTAAGCGTACAAATAAAAAAAGCCACTACGTTTTATACCAGGCCAGTCAGAAAGTATTGCGAAAAATAGTTTTTATGTATGAGAAACTGGCCAGTTATAATCTATTTTTAAAATATGTTCATTTGTAAGTAAAAACAGGTACGTTCGAATTTCAAAATTTCCCTCCACATTGCGAGCTAATTTAAATTATCGTGTCTCATTAAAAATGGATCTGCGCCGGGAACATTTTCGCGCTATGATTTTTACTATTTCAAGTGTCGCCAGAAACCGGATGAATCGTACGATAGCCTTCATATGGCATTCATAGATGCAGGCCCAACTAAGGAAACCGTGTATCGTTGGTATAACAAATTCAAGCGCGGTCGACTAACTTTGGGGGATGAAGAAAGAAGTGGTCGCTCTTTGACGGCTGTTACGGAAGAAAACGTGATAGCAATGAAAAATGTAATCCATGACAATAGGCGAGTTACGTATCAAGAGATTCAGCACATACTGCAGGTTGGATCGGGGAGCCTTCACGAAATTCTCCACGTGCATCTTCACGTGAGGAGGATAGTTTCACGCTGGGTGCTGCACAACCTCAGCGATGCTCAGAAGCAGGCCCGGGTGGAATGGTGCCGTGATATGATAAACAAATTTGAAGCAGGCTCGTCTCGGCGTGATTACGATATCGTTACAGGTGATGAGTCTTGGATTTATACGATCCAGAAACGAAGCGCCAGTCGACGGTTTGGGTGTTTCAAAACGAATCAACGCCTACCAAAGAGAAGCGATCTAGAAGCGGGGGGAAGACTTTGATCGCGAGCTTTTTCAATTTGACTGGCTACTTGGTGTCAATTCCTTTACGGAAACAAAGAACCATCAACGCTGAATGGTATACTACCAAATGCTTGGCAGAAGTTTTCTCTGTTGTGAGCAACAAGCGACCAAACACAGGGCTCCGCGGGCTACTGCTCCACCACGACAACGTGCCTTCGCACACCGCGCTCAAAACAAGGGACTTCCTGGATAGCACGCGGTCAAACTCCTGGTCACCCTCTTTATAGCCCTGACCTAGAACTGTGTGACTTCTTTTTATTCCCGAAAATAAAAAATCAGCTCAAAGGGAGGGAAGGGATTTTCGTGGCCGGAAGATGCGCTGTCAGCGTTCGAGCAGACTGTAAACGAGGTATCTGCGGCAGACTAGAAAAAGTATTTAAAAACTGGTTCAGACGTATGAAACTTTGTATAGAGGCTAGTGGAGAGTACTTTGAAAAGGTTTAATAAAAAAATATTTACCTATACTTAGAACATTTTTTTTTGCAAAACTTTCTGAGACCCGAGTTCAGCACCGACAACATAACCATTGATTACGTAACCGTCCTGTTAGCATTAAACATATGTTTAAACATCCCGCGTTTTTTTCGAGTTCACTATTCAATTCTACCCAACGGTTTAATAACCGAACGTTTTTGAATGAGTGAGTCGAAAATGACCGAAAGATCGAATGGTTTAACATTATTTTAAGAAAGACGCTACGACAAATGCCGAAAAAATGGGGTCGGAAGCATCTGGCTGACAAATTTAATGCTTTCAGCACTCACTGCAAACGTACTTGGCTATTCAAACTTCTTTTCAATTAAATCAAGTAATTCGAAATCTTTCTTTCACGTCATATTCCTAGAAATTATTGTGCCGTTTTTGGAATATACGGGGAGTGCGCGAAATTATATATTATCTTCAAAATCATCTAACACATTATCCTCTTCAAAGAAAAAGTAACTCAAAGCGTCTTGCATTTTTATTTTGTAACTAAAAGTGATTCACAATGCAAAACTTAAAATCAGAAACATAAACCAACGGTTAAGCTGAGTTGGCCACCTCGTTTAAGTTAACCATCCGGTTACAGGACTTAACCAATGGTTAGTGCGTGGTGAACAGCTAAATATTGTTAATCAGCCAGTTATAGTCTAACCGGCTGTTTTAAATTTAACTATGTGTTGGTGAACTCGGGTCTGAGTGTTCCACGTAGTATGTACAGATGATATTTTCTATAGGCGACGCGCGCGAACTGAATAAAACTAACGTTTCATTTTTAGGAAAAAGCGAAAACTTAAGGAAAGTACACTACAACACAACAGTACAACTTTATTACATAAAATAAAAAACGTGCCAATTGCCTAATACCTTTTTCAGGAATTGTTGATTCACCCACAAAAAACAATTAACTTCGTGCGAGTCGCCTTCGCCTTTCTAAAGTGCCCCTTCGTTTCTTGGTTGGTCTTGGTTGACATTTGTATATTTTTGACAGTCGTTAAGAGTAGTCTTACTAAGGGGTACCGTGTCGCCGAGTTACCGGGTTGTGGAGGTCATTTATGCCGTATGTATGTTGAATACTGGTTGAGCTGTCGGTTAAACTCGAAACCGACCCCAACAGAGTTGGGAAAAGTCTAGGCAGATGATGATTATTTATCTTGTGCATTGTTTCGGTTCACAGGTCACATATGGAAGCACAATATTAAGACGTTAGCAGGAACCTTCACCAGCTCGGTAGTAGACGGCTACCTCGGTGTGTTCAATGCGCAAGCGCACAAGCTGGTGGAGAGCCTGAAGACTGAAGTGGGGAAGGAACCCTTCGATATCATAAACAAGTACCTGGCACTAACGACTCTGGAGACTATTTGTCGTAAGTTGCCATTTCTTTTTTAACCGATTTTGGCTATAGATATTATCTTAAGCTGATGACATATTTAAAATTTAATGGCTTACCCAGCAAACATTTTTAGTTTACTGTACGTCATTATAGAAGTCAAGGAATTCAAAATAATAAAAAAATATCTTACAAACGTCACAAGCCATCATACAGCCACACCCAGAGAGCCTTTGTGCCTATATCAGACACGTCAAAGGTCATGTCCAATGCCCATGTAACACCCACTTTCATAACGGTCGGAGGCGCTAGACCTAGGACAAACTGTCCAGTTAGGTAGGTCCAACTTCGAGAAAGAGGTCAATCGTCCAATCCGACTCGGATGGCAGCGTTCGGGAAGCTTCGCAATATCTTCTCGTCCAATATATCGCAGTGTCTCAAGACGAAAGTATTTGACCAGTGCGTGTTGCCAGTGATGACATATGGAACCGAAACGTGGTCGCTCACAATGGGCCTCATAAGAAGGCTTAAAGTCACCCAAAGGGCAATGGAGAGCGCTATGCTTAGAGTTTCCCTACGTGATCAAATCAGGAATGAAGAGATCCGTAGGAGAACCAAGGTAACCGACATAGCCCGAAGAATTGCCAAACTTAAGTGGCAGTGGGCAGAGCACATTGCTCGCAGAACAGATGGCCGATGGGGCCGAAAGGTTCTGGAGTGGCGACCGCGTACCGGAAGACGTAAAGTTGGAAGGCCTGCCATAAGGTGGACCAATGACCTTGTGAGGGCCGCAGGAGTCCGCTGGATGCGGGAAGCACAGTACCGGTCGAAGTGGAGGAGCTTGGGGGAGGCCTATGTCCAGTAGTGGACGTCTTTCGGCTGAAATGATGATAATGATGATGAAACACGTAACCTTAAATAAATATTGGCAGTGCCAGGAAGAGTGGTGGTGTTTAAGTGGTGAAGGTAAGGTGGTTTTAGTGGGACCAAGTTTCTTTACAATTCTGACTTGAGACAACCGTTTTTTACATTTCTTTTCTGTTGGTATAATGGCACGTGTTAACTGACATTTGGCCAAATAATTTAATTAGATTTTTTACTTACCTACTAGTGTATCGAATCAGGTTCTTCTAACTTAACAGACAGCTCTGCTGCTGGGGTGTTTGTTGCGCCACTTCTTGCCAGCTAAAGCACTAGGAAGTAGTGAAGGGCGGGCGTTTTGGGGGATTGTCTAATGTAATTTTGACGTCCAAAAAGTGCTGACTCTCAGCCTAATTTGAATAAATGACTTTTGATTTGATTTCCTAAAAACACTGATAACTTCAACGTTTTTTAACAAGAAACAGCCCTCGGAGTATCAAAGGTATCCGAGAGCATCGTGACGACAGAGTACTACGAAGCTTTCAACCGCTGCCTGGAGCTGATCATGAACAGAGCACTAAACGTGCTGATGCACCCTGACGCCATCTACAGGCTCACTCCTGCGCACAGGGAGATGACTAAGTGCGTCGCTGTTTTACATCATGTTTCTGATACTGTAAGTGGAATGGATCTTAGACTAACTCTTTTCCTTTTTTCTCATTCTTTTTTCTTTCTTCTCTTAATTTTTTCTTATGGATTATTATTTCTTGTGAAAGCCGCGGGAATCCACTTGACCATATTGAGATATTTTTATATTTTATTACTAGTTTTTGCCAGCGGTTTCGCCCTCGTGGATGTCGGAAATTATCCCACGGAAACGTTCTACCGCGATAAAAAGTATTATATGTGTTAATTCAGGTTATAAACTATCTGTGTGCCAAACATCCAAATCAGTTCAGCCGTTTCTGCGTGATTAAGTAACAAACCACATCCAAACATATAAACTTTCAGATTTATAGTAGGATTATAAATTATATTATGAACTAATAATTCTTATATTATTAGAAGGATTTAAATAGTTTGAGAGTGGAATTAAAATAAATCAAAGGAGTTACTGCTGGTGCACTTATACGCTAAATGATAAGCAAAACCACAATGTCACTAGTATAAGTTTCATTTACTTATTTTATTGCATCAGGTGATGAAAAAGAGAAAACTTGAACGAATGAACACTAAGAAAAATAAAACTGCCGGAGAAAACAAAAGTGGTAAGACTAAGCCACCCAATACAATAAATTTTTACTCACAGTTATAAGTACCTAACTTTAATGAAAAATTATAAAAATATATAAACGATGAAAACTCTTAAATGAGGGTCCGCTTGTACCACAAAACACTAATTACCTACGTTGAGCGCTAAACTAATTTAAATAATCGTTCTATAAACATAATATGACTCTAAACGCATTTAGTGATTTATAGTACAAGTAAGCCTAACTCTAATATTCCTGTTAACCTTCGATCATTTGAACTTCATATTTCAAGATCCCAAAGGAGGGCCAAAGTTTAAAGCATTTCTGGACATCCTGATGGAACTGAGCGACACTGACGCGACCCTGACGGAGCAGCAGATCAAGTCGGAGGTGGACACCATCATCGTGGGAGGGCAGGAGACCGTCGCCTCCACCTTGTTCTATACGCTGCTGATGATCGGCTGCAACCCGACGATACAGGACAAGTTGTATGCAGAGTAAGTACTGTTTACAGTATTATATTGCTGCAATATACCCCGTTATTTATGAACGTTGCTTAAAGTGAATAAAGACTTGAGAGCTAAAAAAAATTGTTTTAGTAGACGTTGGCACAAAAACCAAATGCATTAGATTTAAACCAAATGTTAGAAGTAGCGAATGTGACATCATATTGAATGGAGAAAAACTGGAATTTGTTCATCTATCGGTATTCCTAGAAATCACGCTTGACGAGCAATTACAACGGGGACCTCATATAACATCTCTTGCGGGGTGGCTAAGCTCGGCCGCTTATGCTATTAGAAAGGTCAGACAGGTAACAGATGTAGAAACCGCGCGTTTGGTCTATTTTAGCTACTTCCACAGCATTATGTCGTATGGCCTTATACTGTGGGGTCGGGCTGCTGACATAGAATCCATCTTTATTTTGCAAAAGAGAGGTGTCAGAGCCATATATAATCTACGTCGCCGCGAACCCCTCAGGGAACTATTTAAAAGGATTAATATTATGGTAATTCATTTATGAAAATATAATGTATGAAAGAAAAATCGACATCTTTTTAATAAAATAAGTGATAGACATCATTTTAATACTAGAAACAAAGACAAATTAAATCAATCATTTTTCAGATAGCTAAAGTATATACATCTTTTATGGGGTACTGTGTTAAATGTTATAACAAAATACATTGTCGTTTGCAATGAAATGAAATGAAATTTAAAACTCATATTAAAAGTAAACTTTGTAAACAAGCATATTACAAACTAAAGGATTATATACAAGATAAGAATGCTTGGAAACATGCTGGTCCTGCTCCATAGACAAAATCAAACTGGTTGTTAATTGAGTTGTATTATTAATTACATTTATGACATTGATTTACACTCAGTGATTACTTTAACTCACACATTGACTTATTACTTGTTAATATTCTGGGAAAATCGTATACTTAATTTTACAATGTTTGTAAATATGTGAGCATCATGTATCTATCATAAAATTAATTTATCTATAATTGCTTCACTTTCATTCTTTGTACCTATTTTGCTATGGTAATTTTATTCTGGATGCATCGTTTTCACACATAATTATATAATGAATGTATATTAAATATTGTAGTTAAAACATTTTATAAGAGTAACGGTGGAGTTACTTGCCCAATCTTCTCCGTACGAAACTACATTCTGGAAGGGGCGACTAGAATCAATTCTATTTTAATGTAAATGTTGACGTTCAAAAGTGCCTTTTAAGTGCCTATTTGAAATAAATGCTTTGACTTTGATAATCATTACATAACTTTAACCACCGTTTATAAATAACCCATCTGATGGCTTGTTTGAAGCATGCGTCAGAATATGTCATAAAATCAAAAATCATTTATTCAAATTAGGCAGAGAGTCAGCACTTTTCGAACGTCAAAATACATAAGACAGTCCCCCCAAAACGCCCACTCTTCACCACTTCCTAGTGCTTTAGCTGGGCTTCTTCCCAGCTGTGGCGGAACAAACTCCCCAGAAGCACAGCTGTCTGTTTAGTCGGAAATACTTGATTCTATACATACATAGGCAAAGTAATATACATTACGAGACACAGGACATTAATTAAATAATTAGTCAAAATGTCAGCTAGACATACCAATATACCGACAAATAAAATGAATACTGGCGAGGCCAAATAAAGCATAAAACAAATCATAAGTCACGATTCACTTGAAGTTTTCTAACTAATTCAATAAATAGCAATCTATCTACACTAAACATTATTCGATTGACGTAAAATTTCTATAGATTTTTGGTTTGGCTTGAAAACGTATTCTAACACTTTCAATTCTCCAGGATGAGGAGCATATTTGGCGACAGCAAGCGTCCAGTATGTAGGGAGGACCTGGTTCGAATGGAGTACTGCCAGGCGATCATCAACGAGACACTGCGGCTGTACCCGCCTGTCCCCGGGGTCTTGCGATACGCTGACAAAGACCTGCCGCTTAGTAAGTACTCAGTTTGCAGCTGTGAGCCAAAATAAGAACAGTCAAGTCAATCATCACTTTTGACTGCTGATTGAAAATAGATTTTGCGTTTATAGCCGAGGAGCGGGTGTAAGAGAAAGAGAAACGCAGGGGCTCAAGAGTTATACCATAACCACACAGATCACACAACTTACAATCTAACAGAACTTTTGAGTAAAAGTACGCACGCTTTCGCTCGTTCGTTGGTAGGCTGCCATGATAATGTTTAAGTACATTCTGACGCATGATATACATTTTTTTTAATCCGGAGTTATGTACTGTGTACAATACTCTTAAGATTCGTGCCTGAGATAGACAATTCGGTCGGAAATAATGAAATATTGTATATCTTATTGAATAGTGCCTAATTGAAAATCTCTGGTATCATATTGTAGATAGTGAAAGAACACTGTCATTCTCTTTGCAGCCGTTATATTTTAATTACAAGTTATCCAGTGTCTTAATTTTTCCAAATTAACCAAAAAGAAGAATTTGCCAAACTTAAGTGGCAGTGGCCATTTCTCGCAGAACAGATGGCCGATGGAGTCGAAAGGTTCTGGAGTGGCTACCGCGTATTGGAAGACGTAGCGTTCCTACAAGGTGGACCGATAACCTGGTGAAGGCTACAGGAATCAGCTGGATGCGAGAAGCACAGAACCGGTCGAGGTGGAGGTGTTTGAGGGAGGCCTATTTCCAGCAGTAGACGTCTTTCGGCTGAAATGATGAACCAAAAAGACATATTTCCATTGTTTCAGAATCCTTCACAGTACCGAAGGGCACAGCCTGTGGTATAAACTCGTGGGGCGCTGGCCGGTCAGTCCGGCTGTGGGGAGCTGACGCGAAACTCTACCGACCTGAGCGGTGGTTACAGGAGCAGCCCCCTGGCACGCCCGCTGCCTTCCTCGCCTTTAGTTATGGGAGACGAGCTTGTATCGGTGAGTTCACTCATGTACCGTGCAAATCGTTGGGGGAGTAGGTAATTCAAAATGGCATATATTTAATCGAACCTCGAATAATTCCTTTCGTTTTAATAATGAATGTGCCTCTTTCTGTGATCTTCAAGTAATTCTTATTTTGGCAACCTCAAAGTACTGAATAGGGAAAACAACTGCGAGGGAGCGCTACATCCAACTTGACAACAACTAATTTATCAGCATTATTGTGATTCGGGAGTTAGATAAGAAAGTCAAGGGCATTCCCGCTGTGGTAATACAAAAAAGATATCTCGATGTTTTGTCAAGTCGTGCGAAGCAGAGGCCTACTGCCTACTCCCTATGTGCACGAAGTCCGTAGTATCACTCGAAGTTACGGTTATTTTCTACTCCGTACCACCTACGGACATGATTACTTCGGGGCCCTAATTAAGAATGGTGTTTTTGCCTCTCTGATTGGACACTTGTTTTGACGGATCAACTACTGTAGGACAGGCCCATATTTCTGTTGACGGAGTTAGACAGTTGGTCTCCAGGGCTGTATGGCTAGTGGTTTGAAAAAAGATTTTAATAAAATCAATGTAAGTCACAGTATGGTAATCCACATGGAGGTAGAAACAGAAGGAAAAATTAAAGTTGTTGCTGTAACGATTTACTTTATTATACAACGTACAATAATCATATAAAACGTGTTGACGTGAATGACAATGATTTAGAAGTAAATGATGATAGGTGGTATACCAATTATGACAGTGTGAATGATTGTGAATAGCGAATCATTAGATATTAGCTACCCATGCTGTTAATAATATACACAGTTATTAACTTATTCGATGGAGTATTTAGGTATAAGTTATGTGATATGACCAGTGGTCGGAATTAGTTAGAGTTATTTATGTACTTGCATCGAAATGTTGATATTAATATGGATCTTCCCGGGATTTCTAATAGACAATCCCTTGTGACCAACAATATTACAAATAAATAATAATAAAAACCTCAGAGATAGATAAGACAAATAAAACAAAGATAATTAACATACAATTCATACTAGTATTAAATTCACAATACAAATTGCGCAAGTGCGCATTGGAATTGAAACTTCGGACATCCGATGTCGTTGTTGTAAATTTGGCAACGTCACGCGTGCAGTGGTTTAAATTGTGTAAAAGTAAACAACTTTTTGTTTAAAAAATTAATCCCGGGATTTGGGGCATATCCACTTTATTCTTTCGTTGTATGAAATCAGTGTAAGTACATAAATAACTGTACCTAATTCCGACTTCTGAATATGAGTAATGCCCCTCGTATCCATAACATTCTTTCAAATTCCTTTATTATTATTTATTCATTCATTATAATGTCTAAATTATTTTTGTTCTTGTAGAAATGACTCGATTAGACGATCACAGTTTTTGTATGCTTTTGAAACGAGGTGCAGATGTATGAATGAGTGAGACTGTGGATAACATAAAGAATTATTTATTTTGTGGATATGAAAGGACGCCCTTGATTCTAGTAGCACTTTAGAGAAACACATTTCTTCAAAAAAGTCAGATGACATTCTCGTGACCAGCCCACATGTATTAACGAGGACGAAGCAAATGGGGTAAGAATGGGGGAAAGAGGTGAGAAGGGGTTCTAGAATGTCTTCTTGCTATCCTTGGGTAAAAGGTTTTCTGTATGATTGAGATCTGCTCAAACACACACACACAAACATTTTATCAAAATTGGTGGTATACATTCACAATTGAACCTGGTTGGTGGCGCTGCAATTGAGTTCTAGGAACAGGACAATATTTCAAACTTTTGATAAACATTATCCATTCAATCATCAGGTAAGAAGTATGCGATGGCGATCCTAAAGACGGTGCTGGCCCACTGTGTGAGGGAGCTGGAGTTTGTGTCAGAGGCTGACAACCTGCAGCTGAAGGTGGACTTAGCACTACGACCCGTTTCTGGACATCTCATACAAGTGAGGCTACGGGAGCAGAAGGAGTAATCCTAGATACAGATACCGAGATTGATTATGAAGGAAATTAAAATGAAATTGATAAATATTTAAGAAGTGTATTGTTAAAGGTTTTTTAGCGTCCAAGTTATGATATACATATTAGTAGGTAGTACAAAATAGTGTTTAGAATGTCTTTTAATGTTTTTCTAATAAAAGGCTGTTACAACCATGGAAGTACTTGCATATTTTATTTTACCTTTTTCCTTTTTTTTTAATCTATAAGATTAACTCTATGCACGTCCAAGAAACTATAAAAAACTTTTGAGTGACAGATGACAAACGAGCGAGAGATTACAAACGTGCAATGATAGGTGCAACAAAGCACGGCAGTACAAAACTTAGAAGCGTTGTGGGGTTTTATACTCTGTGGCACGACGTTCGTGATAACTCGGAATCACGAAGATTACCGAAGCGCACCCTTTTCTTTGAAAAACTGCATTTATTTTTAGCTTGTATCTCAAGACGTGCCATCATTAAGGCGAGGTGAGCCGAGCGCGGTAGGCATTTAACGCCTACCTCAGCCCCCGAAACGAGTAGCGAGACGTAACTAGTTACGATGCGCGAGCGACGCGCGCGCCAGGCGTGGCTGGTGGCCGGCAGTAGTATTAACTATGTCACCGAATAGAGCAATACAGTAGATCAACTTGAACTGATTACGATTAGTAAAAGTTTGTTTTACTATTCTAGTAAGTATTTTTTCCAATTAGGATGACCGTCGTAGTTTTTTAGTTGCACTTTTTTATTTATTTTCTTATTTATGTACCTGTACCTACATACAAAACTATGTACCGACTACGGTACGTACCGAGAGATGAAAATCTAACAGTAAACCACACTGTTAGATTTTCAACGCGCTGAGTTGCACTGTGTTGGATTCTCAACCTTCGGCTTACTACCGAGAGTTGAAAATCCAGCGCGCGAAATTACGTCCGTGTGAACGTGGACTTATATGTATCATTTTTCTTTCTGACTGTTTATGACGGCCTCCGCATTGTGACGGCCTCCGCAATCTGACGGTCTCCGCAATGTGACGGCCTCCGCAATGTGACGGCTGCCGCAATATGACGGCCGCAATAACATGATGGCCGCAATAACATGACAGCCTCCGTAGTATGACGGCCGCAGTAACATGACGGCCGCAGTAATATGACGGCCGCAGTAATATGACGGCCGCAATAACATGACAGCCTCCGTAATATGACGGCCGCAATAACATGACGGCCGCAATAACATGACAGCCGCAGTAATATGACGGCCGCAGTAACATGACGGCCGCAGTAACATGGCGGCCGCAGTAACATGACGGCCTCCACAATATGGTGGCCGCAATAACATGACGGCCGCAATAACATGACAGCCTCCGTAATATGACGGCCGCCGCAACATGACGGCCGCCGCAATATGACGGCCGCCGCAATATGACGGCCGCCGCAACATGACGGCCACCGCAATATGACGGCCGCCGCAATATGACGGCCGCCGCAATATGACGGCCGCCGCAATAAGACGGCCGCCGCAATATGACGGCCGCCGCAATAAGACGGCCGCCGCAATATGACGGCCGCCGCAATATGACGGCCGCCGCAATATGACGGCCGCCGCAATATGACGGCCGCCGCAATATGACGGCCGCCGCAATAAGACGGCCGCCGCAATATGACGGCCGCCACAATATGACGGCCGCAGTAACATGACGGCCTCCGCAATATGACGGCCGCCGCAATATGACGGCCGCCGCAATATGACGGCCGCCGCAATATGACGGCCGCTGCAATATGATGGCTGCAGTAACATGACGGCCTCCGCAATATGACGGCCGCCGCAATATGATGGCTGCAGTAACATGACGGCCGCCGCAATATGACGGCCGCCGCAATATGACGGCCGCCGCAATATGACGGCCGCCGCAATATGATGGCTGCAGTAACATGACGGCCTCCGCAATATGACGGCCGCAGCAATATGATGGCCGCAGCAATATGACGGCTGCAGTAACATGACGGCCTCCGCAATATGACGGCCGCAGCAATATGACGGCCGCAGCAGTATGATGGCCGCAGCAATATGACGGCTTCCGCAATATGACGGCCTCCGCAATATGACGGCTGCAGCAATATGACGGCTGCAGCAACATGACGGCCGCAGCAATATGACGGCCTCCGCAATATTACGGCCGCAGCAATATGACGGCTGCAGCAACATGACGGCTGCAGTAACATGTTGGTAAATCTTTTCCGCGAGAAAAATGATCCATTCTAGCTTTTGCGCACGTGGCGTCTTTATTTACATGAACCAATTCCAAAAAAAAAAAAAATTTTTCAATAGTTCCATTGAAAATTTTTTTTTTCAATAGGCGTGTACGCCTATTTGCGGTTTGCAAATCTATTACGCGTAGGTACATAGATTTGCAAATCAAATCAAATCAAATCAAAACATTTTATTTCACATAAACCTGCAAGGGCACTTATGAAACGTCAGAAGCTAGGTGCACGGTTCCAATTTGTCGCTTCCTATGGAGAAGAGCCGGCAAGAAACTCCACGGTTACTCTTTTAAAAATAATTGGGTTATTCACAATATGTAAAATAATCTACATTAGTAAGATCAACCTATTTAAACAAAGTGACATGATTTTCATGAGAATCACTAATAAATAGTTGCTATTTGAAGCGATGTATAATGTCAAAAATGACGAGAATATATCAGAAAGTGTAAAAAATAAAAATATTAAAAATTAACATTGTAATTTGGAAGCAGTTATAGACTCTCACAAAGTTATGCTGTTAATGAGGTACCAGGGAAGCCACATGTGCAGAAGGAATTAATGCCAAACTTCCCTGTCTTCAACGTAGTCTTTTATCTTATAATATGGTTTTTTGATAAGGACACGTTTGATGTGAGTTTTAAACTTTCCATCGCTAAGTTCTGTAACCGACTTTGGCAACTTGTTATAGAAGCGGATACTGTTTATTAGAAATGACTTGCTAGTTTTAGTTAATCTAAATTATGGAATCACAATTTCATCTTTACTACGTGTATTTAGATTATGGAATTCGCATCTTTTTTTGAAAAGACCTAAGTTTTTGCGAACATACAAGATATTTTCTAGGATATAAAGAGAAGGCAGAGTTAGTATATCAATTTCATTGAATTTGTTTCTAAGAGACTCGCGAGGCCCCATTTTATAGATTGCGCGGATTGCCCTCTTTTGTAGAATGAAAACTGAATCTAAGTCAGCTGCCGACCCATAACGCAGAACGCCGTAAGACATAATACTGTGAAAATAAGCAAAGTATACTAACCTAGCTGTGGCTACATCAGTCAACTGCCTTATTTTTCTTACTGCGTAAGCAGCTGAGCTTAATCTACTTGAAAGAGCTCATTAGAGCACCCCACCCCACACCACCCCCCCACCCCATTGCAATTTTGAATCTAAAGTAATTCCTAGAAATACAGTTTCCGAAATAGCATCTAGTTTCTTGCCATCAAGTTTTAAATTTAGCCCTACTTGGGGTACATTTGGTAATGAGAACTTAAGACATTTAGTTTTGTTCGCATTGAGTAAAAGATTATTAGCCGCAAACCATTTCGAGAGAACAGCTAGACTATCGTTGACATGTAAGACATCCGTATCTTTTCTATCTATTCTAAAAATAAGAGAAGTGTCATCAGCGAATAAAATTATATCCGAAAAGTTAGCCATCAGGTAAGGAAGGTCATTAATATAAACTAGAAATAAAAAAGGGCCAAGAATTGAACCTTGAGGCACGCCCATCTTAACTAGAGACCCCGAGGACGTTGCCCCGTTAACATTTACTTTTTGCTGCCTGTTTGATAAATAGGAAAGTACAAGATCAGCAGCTCGTCCACGAATTCCGTAGTGGTGTAATTTACAGATGAGTGTGTTGTGGTCAACGCAGTCAAACGCTTTTGAGAGGTCACAGAAAATGCCAATTGCATCCTGGGACTTCTCCCAGGATTCCAAAATGTGACTGACGAGTTTTACTCCCGCGTCAGTCGTCGACCTACCTTTCGTGAAACCAAACTGTCGACTATGCAAACCGCTAATAGTCTAATCTATAATAAATAAATAAAGTAATCTATTACGCGTAAAATGTAGTGAATGTAGGTAAATAATAATACTGTCAAACCATCCTTATTCTTGTTTGTTTACTAGCCTTCGAAGAGCCAGCGCTGGATCGAAAGTTTTTACTTTCTGTAGTTTCCCATTTTATTTGACAAAATTTTAACTACTTTAATTTCCTACGAAATGAAGCTTGCTATACATAAATAAACCTGTATTTAGCTTATTATTACGTATTATTATTTACAAACAATTTTAAGTTCTGCCAGTAACAGATTATAGCGGGGGGTGGCGGGTTCAAAAAATTGCCACACGTCCGACGTCCAACACGTTCCGCTCGGGACTAAACGACACGGGGCGCGCGCATGTAAAGATAAAAACACTCGATTTTAGATTTGTTATAAATGTATTTTCATAGTCCATATCATGACGGCCAGATTTCATCATATTTATTACGACCTTTATTAATAAGTAAATAGGTATAAGTTTTATTGTTCAAAGCCTTATATAACTCAAATGAAATAAGAATCCGATCATCATTTAGACTTGTCTTTGCGATTTAAGTGGATGCAGTAAAATGCAAGTAATCGTGTATCGCACGGCCGGAATATCTAGATCAAAGTGTGAACTATGTAGTAATTTTTTTCAATTTTTTAAATCCGGTTTATGTGCTTATAAAACACAATACAAAACGACGTTTTTCCGGATCACCCCGCCTTAAGCTAGCAACAATTTCTGCGTGCGATCCTCTAATCGTTCCTAATCCTGCTAATTGACAGCGGCCATTGTTGTGATCGTTAGCCCCGGGACGGGACACACGAACTTCTGCACCCTAATGACGTAGCTTCGATTACAGACAGTTTTTCTGTAGTCTGCCCTAAGCTTAAAGTCAATTAACTGACTTAGGAGAGCAGGGGGTGTGTTTCAACAAAACGGTGGTGAGAAAATGTGGTATTATTATACTTTTACTACTGAAAAACTTAACCTATAGAATAGAATAGAATATTTTTATTTCAGACAAAGTCCATACGGTTAGTAACAATTTTGTTTATCCTCTAGTGTTAGTACAGATACAATTACTATTAAACACTTAAAATACATCGTGGAGCTGAAGCTGCTGAAGCTGAAGGTAGACCACCTTCGCAACATTAGGGAATCCCACCGATCTGCGAATACACTGAGAACACTGTTGGTGTTGCCGCGAACACGTGACATTAGGGATGCACATCTCTTTCTAATGATGGCGGCAAAACTATCAATGTTGTTATCTGCAAACATCCCTGACGCACTACAACGCTACGGCAGCCGCAGCAGCACTCTCAGTGCATTATTATATTGAACGCGTAGGTCGCTGTATGCTCGCTGAGTGAAGTTGACCCACAGGCTGCACGTGTAGAAGGACTGACAGTAAGCTTTGAAAAGCGTTACTTTAATCGCCCTCGTACATCGTGCAAACCTCAGGGGCAGCAAGTTACAACGGACAGCCAGCGACCTATGTTCCCTTTCAATGTCACAGTTATCTTGAAGGTCTTCCGTGAATCAGTGGCCCAGATACTTGAACTAGTCAACTCTTCGCAGTCCCTTATTGACGGGGCCATAATCCAACACGCGACCAAGTGCAGGTTGGTGTATCTCACAACCGTATCGAAATTTTGGTTATTTTTGTCGATCGAGGTTTGCCTGTCAGGGATCGATCCCACGTCTTACGATATGTAAAAGCTTCCACAGAAGGCGGATGATTGGATCGCAAAGGTCTCTACCCAATGGGTGCCTGGAGATGGACGACGCCGCCGCAGTCGGCAAAAAAGCGGTGGCAAGACGACTTGGACGAGTACCTGGAGGGCTTGTTTGCGCAAGTATATCGTTACGTGTACGGCTACTATTATGAGTATACGATAATCTGTACCTCTACTTGCTCGCTTGTAAATGTTTGCCAACACTAATGTGACGGTAATGCGCTTGTCACCACAGCACGTGTGCTAAATCCCCAATAGCATATGTAATTTAATCCCCAACTAGACTGGGCCTAACTAGCCGAATCCAGCCGTTAGTCTAATTTATTAGCGCCCTATTTGTTTCAGTCTGCTTGTGTTTGGAGCTAATCACCCCGCGGTTTGGGTTCTATTGTGAAATTAGATATTTATTTATGTATGTGCTACACCACTACATGTTTGTGTTTAAACCTTGGATTATTAGGTAGATGTAGGTAGTTAGGTAGGTTGGATATATGGAAACCGTAAAGTGGGTATTGCTGAACTTAAGAACCAACTTGAAGTAATTAAGTCGAAAAGGGATTAAAAGATGTTTTTACTTGAGAATTGAATTGGGACTTTGGAGTTGGGAACTTGTAAAACCCTTTACTTTAGTATTACTTAAGTAAGATAAAAGGCCGCGGAGTTCAAATTGAATTTAGCGGGCTACAATGAAGGAGTCACTTATATGAAATTACTAGCATTTCGACCGCGCCTTGTCCGCACACCAATCTTCAAACAATCTCGACAACAGCGCCAGGTATCAGGTCAAAACAATGCTAACTTTCAAACTGGAATCAACCATGCACATTCACAAAATTTCATTGAAATCTGTTGGGTGGCTTCGGATATTTTTTTTTGGTAACAGTCTCACTACATAGTATAAAACAAAGTCGCTTTCTCTGTCCCTATATCCATATATATTATATGCTTAAGTCTTTAAAACTACGCAACGGATTTTGATGCGGGTTTTTTTAGTAGATAGAGTGATTCAAGAGGAAGGTTTATATGTATAATACACCGACCTCCACGCGGGCGAAGCCGCTGGCAAAAGCTAGTTTAAAAAAAACAGATGCCTACTTATAATATAAACTTACTGAAAAACGTAATAAGTCTTCCATAACATACAGAACCGATCTCAACTTAGTGCTCGATCAATCACGGTTAAGTTAAACTCAGCTTAAGAGCTGTCGCCAAAGAGCTCAGTTAATGAGCCGTTAAATTGGCCACAGTTATACCTTGAACCTGCGATGTATGTATAAAACGATGGTCGCCAAGGATGTGACCAGGTAGGTTATGTCTGGGAATACCAGTCTAATCATCTTTAATATCCCCCCAGTGGGGTTCCCGCATTGTCGTTGCGGGGGGGCTCAGTAACCGTGGTCACCCTCCCACGGTGAAGCGAAGAGGAACCCCAAGGTGGGGCCGCTCGTCAGGGCTTGTGCCTCCAAGCCGACGACGTAGCGGCCAAAAAGTAGGTTGCGGTGAGGTGCATCGCAGCTGAGGCGGGCCGCGATGTCGAATGGGAGGCATCGCGGCTGAGAGTTACAGGCTGCGGCGGAGGAGGAGTGCCGGTACTTTTGAGTAGCGCTCTTCCCTTCCGTGGCCTGGACGGGGCCACCACCGTTCGATGGCGGACGCGGTGGGGCCGCAGGGGAAGAGGAGTGTCGGTATAGCGTTGGCCGCTCTCCCTATCCCCTGCGGCCGAAAAGTGGTAGGCGGCGGGGCCACTGCTGACCCGTCGCAGGGAGACGTCAGCAGCAGCTGGTGGGGCTCGCAAGGGCCGATGCCTGCCAGGGGTGCGGGTTGTTCGAAAGAGATACCGCGGCCCCTGGCACACGGGCAGCTGAGAGAACATGGGTGGGTTTTAGTCAGTAAAAGTCTGACACGCCCTCCTGCTCCACCCAGAGCAGGAGAAGTCATTTGATGATTTCCCACCCACAAAAAAAAAAAAAATCATCTTTAATATAAGTTATTTTCTAAATAAAAGATAAATAGACTTAAGGAATTTGAGAGCCTCGTGGCTAAATAATAACAGCCGCACGAGTCGAGATCAAAGGTGGATTGGTGACCATTCATTACACACAGACCTTACGTGCCTCGGCAAGCACGTTGCGCCGTTGGTCCCGGCTGTCATTACATACAGACCTTACGTGCCTCGGCAAGCACGTTGCGCCGTTGGTCCCGGCTGTCATTACATACAGACGTTACGTGCCTTGGCAAGCACGTTGCGCCATTGGTCCCGGCTGTCATTACATACAGACCTTACGTGCCTCGGCAAGCACGTTGCGCCGTTGGTCCCGGCTGTCATTACATACAGACGTTACGTGCCTTGGCAAGCACGTTGCGCCGTTGGTCCCGGCTGTCATTACATACAGACGTTACGTGCCTTGGCAAGCACGTTGCGCCATTGGTCCCGGCTGTCATTCGTGGATCTTTGACAGTCGTTACGGGCCGTCAGAAGCCCAAAAGTCTGATAAACAGTCCTACCAAGGGGTATCGAGTTACCTTGGTAACACGATACTCCTCCAAACCCCAGTTACTAGTAACTGGGTTGTGGAGGCCAGATAGACGTCGCTCCATGTAAAATACTGGTATTCAACTGGATCCCGTTAGACTGGGACCTTAAAAAAGGGGTCTAGATTCTAGAATCATCTACTAAAATCATGATTACAGTTTGCGCATAGATGTCTCTCCAACCTGTATAATACCCATGGGCATAGGCTTTTACACATGGATGAAGAGCTGGTAGTTTCTCCGACAAGTTTGAGATAGAATGCCCTGTTAGGCCTAACATGTGCTTAGTTAGGTACAGTACCCTACTAACGAATAGATATTTGTCAACCCATGTGATTTGCCAGAGTTGCGGGTTGTTCGAAAGAACAACGGCCCCTGGCACAAAGGCAACTGAGGGAACACGGGTGGGTTTTTAGTCAGTAAAAGTCTGACACGCCCTCCGGCTCCACCCAGAGCAGGAGAAGTTATTAGATGATTTCTCACCCAAAAAAAAAACCCCATGTGAGATGCGACATGCTTGTAAAGACCAATAAAAACCTATTTCCAACTACGTCAGAAACTAGAAAACGATCTGTCCGAAATCAGTACAAAAATGTATTACAAATCGAGTCCTGTAACACAGCGCTACTGAGAAAAAGTGTTATTTGTATGGGTCCTACCATTTACAGTGGGGTATATTCATAAACGTTGATTAAAGTTATGATGCTTAAACGTCAAACATGTATGTTTAATCAGTCGCTAATCATTACTTAACATTAAGTAATTTTTTTTCAATAATGGAGTAAATTGCCAGATGTAAAGAAAAATGTTACAATTAAAAACTTTTAAAAGAACGTGGTGGTCTTCGTAATCGGAAAATGTTATTAATCGATTAATTAGTTTTTAATGGAGAAAACTTGTTAATGAGCAATGTGTATAATAAATATAATTAATGTTATCTTGAAAACCTAATTTATATTTATTTTTAATTTTATTCTATAGCAACATTTTAATTTGACATTTTTCAATATTAATGAATGTATGTGTAATAGTAATAATTCTACCTGAGATATTTTAATTTGTGATTAGCTTCTTAACATTTTTTTATAATTTTTGCGTGCCTATTTACAGGCAGAATGTACATGGCACTCTCTTATCTACCTACTACATTCGTTGTAAATAAATGGTTGATTGATTGATTGATTGATTGAGTGCGACAGCTCGTCGACCAGACGCAACTACAAGCTGCGGCCGGCAATTTCTCGCTCAACGTCGCACACACTTGGCATCGAGTTGCAGGGCCGGTCGCAACGACAGGCTAGGGGAGTCGCACGCTCTCGATACTTGTCGCAGCGACTAGCCGCACGGTTCTCTTGCACCCCGGCAGCAGCGCTTCGCCTTTACATGATAATCACCGAGGCAAGTGCAACTCGAGGCTTAATATTCACTCACAAGATGAACAACACGACCGCCTGTCTAGAATACTTAGCAAAAATCGCTTCCTGCACGACGTCTGTCGTCATGACTAGATGAAAACGCAAACTACCAGCTCTGAGAGAGAAGTCTCTTCATTTGCGCTGGCAATTACCAAGTTAATTCTGTAGGTCATTTAGAGGATGTCGGTCTATTTATAATTGAATTTGGGAAAATATGTCCCTACTAGGAATTATAGGTGCAGGTACCTATCGCAAATTCACCGTAAAATCGATTACATACAAAATTCAGGGCGGCTACTTAAATATGGGGCTATTATGTGGCGTGGTAATCATACGTTCACCAAATGAATTGTACAAGCTGTTGACGGCGATATGTATTTTTATTCATTACTTAATTTTATAATTTTGCAATAGGTATATACAAGGTGTAACAGAAGCCCTATTGCTATCCTTAAGCACTGAAGATAACAGCTGGTATAGAATCACTATACATAGTTTTAGCTCAAAATAAAATACTCTAAGAATTGATTCCAAATTTTCGGTTTCATGTTTCTAAAATTCAAATTATAACAAACGTGTCACCGCACTACGTAGGTCAATAACTTTCCACGTTACTTGCCAATATCACGATAAATCTCTTCCAAGTGATGTGTTTGTTCCAATTTGTTCTGGTATCAATGTATTAAAAATTCTCATAACTTCCAAACATGTAGAGATAGGATTAAAAAACCCTTTCAAAATCGTTTGATATCATCCAAAGAAGCCGTGCCCTTGGTATGTATATACCCTTTCCGTTACACGTTGTATATCCAGGATGGGAACTAAGTACTTATTCTTCTCCAGATCCCTGGCGATCTGTCTGTTAATTTTATGGCGAACTGGCCAAGTCACTAGCTGGAAGAGATAGGTGGGAGTTTAAGAGCTTAATCTTGATGTAGAAAAATTAAGACAAGGAATGAAGAACGTCCTAAGCGCGGCACAAAGATAGACTCATGCAACTTAATTGCGTAATACACTTACCATCACAATCTGAATGATTTTAATGATACTATTTATCCGTTGTTTCCTAAGTTAGAAAAAAATCTGCTGTCAATGTAAATAATGCAATTAATGTGGTTGAACTGTCAAAATAAAACCTATTCTTCAACTTCTTAACGTATCGATAGCAATCTAAATACAGTCAGCCCAAAATTAAGCTACGAGTTTGGCACTTTCGGCAACGTCCATAAACTTCTGTGTCTAGCAGACTACAGGACACGCCGGACAGGAAATCAAAATCAAAAGTCATTTATTCAAACTAGGCTGAGAGTCAGCACTTTTTGAACGTGAAAATTACATAATACAGTCCCCCAAAATGCCCGCCCTTCACCACTTCCTAGTGCTTTAGCTGGGAAGAAGTGGCGCAACAAACTGTACAGCAGCACAGCTGTCTGTTAAGTTGGAAGAACTTGATTCTATACAATAATAGGTAAGTAATTAACATTACTAAACACAAAACATAAAATTAAATTAATTGCCATATGTCAGCTAGCACACGCCAATATACCAACAAAAAACAGTAACAACAACAGGGCATACTCTAGAAAAGGACTATCAAACCTGTATTTTTTCAAACCATATAACTCGTACAGTCTCGTTCTACTTTTATAAATACCTGGAGTGGCCCATTGGATGTTGCCAACGGAGGTGCCATTAATGTCAATGGTTTTGGTCTTGAAAGTAGATTGGTATTCTTTTTGCACAACATCAAAAAGGGTTCCAAAGATTTTATTAGAATTCTCGTGTTCTGCTATAGATGGTGTGATTCTATGAGCTATATTATTTTTAAATTTGTTGCAACAACTAGCTGTATAAGGCCTGCATTCTACTTTATGCGAATTTTCATGTAATGGTAAAGGGAAGCTAGCCAATAATTCACAGTGGTCAGACGTCAAGTCAGTCAACATTAATTTACTTTTGGCATCACGATCACTAAATATATTATCAAGAAAAGTCCACGTAGAAGCCGTGATCCTAGTAGGTTCTAAAAACAACTTAGTTAAATTAAAACACCTAAACAGATGATGATGATGATGATGATGTTTAATACTTAATAGAGTAACATCTAAAATATTACTATTAAAATCTCCACATAAAATTATACTTTTATTACTTAATTTTAACTTATTGAGTAAATTCTCCATTACCGATTCGAATCGAATGAAATCTCCAGGGGGGGTTCGATAAACGCAAATTATAACGTATCGCTCGAGTTCAACACAAGACAACTCAATAGTATGCTCCATAGAAAGATTAACTAAATCTAAACGTTGTTTACATTTGAACTTGTTTGAAACAAGGACTAAAGATCCACCGCGAATAGCAGTTTTTCTTACAAACGCTCTCTGTACGGTAAAATTATATCATCAGAGATTAAGTGCCCCATTATTTGTGGGACAGCACTACATTTTCACTCCAGGGTGGAGTCATCGGTGACTCTCCACCTGAACAGGTTTTCTTTGCTTCGGCCTACCTGAGTCTGAACTCTAAAGACTTCCAGGAATGCCAAAGCAACTCATGACCAGGTGCGAGATTTCCAGCTGGTGGAACGAATGAGTTTGATAGGGAAGCTCCATCTCGCCACAGGCTTAACCTTTCCTTAGACCGTTCGGCAGAACAGAAAACATACAGAAAGATGGTCAAATTAATTATTCGCACCTATTGCAAACCTTCACAGGCGATTTATTTGTAACATGTTATTATAGGTAACTCTATCATTCAGTCTGCTTAAATATGAATGGTTCAGAAGGCTTTCGCTTGGGTGATTATATAGCTTAGTTGTGCATTAATTACGGTGAAGGACTTGAAATAATTCGGTTAAACTAATGATTTTAAGTTACAGTTTTGTTTCACTAAACTGTAGTTAGAAACTGTGGTAACTTTTAAATGACTTAGAGACAGTGGGTTTTAAAAAACAGAAAACAGTCATCTATCTTTAAGATCCTCAGGTGGATTTTTGGGGCTCCCTATACCGGGTTGAACAATGAAACACATCTGTAGTGTGTTTTATAATTACTTCGTTTATTAGTGATTACAGCAACGCGCCTGCCATGCTAGTCTATCTTTCCGTATATTTGAAGAATACTAAATTAGCTTAACTTTTCTTTGTGTTAAAAGTTGTTTTATTGCCAGCCTGTACGACGTAAGGTGGTTTTTTGCAGACAACTTTTACAATACCTACTAGTAAAAGTAAATCTGTTAGGTACATGAAAACCTGTGTTTAAGGCGCGTTTTAACTTAACAGAAACGTTCTTTTTTTTCTTCATCTTTATCTGTTAAGTTACAATCAGCACTCAACAGCCCTAATCCCAAATGAGACAATACCTAGGCCATCATCATCTGCTTACATAACTAGCTAATATAATAGGTAGCTTTCAGTCTAACTAGATGCAGCTGAATTACGGTATTTTACATGGAGCGAGCCTATCTGACTGCCACAACCCAGTTACTGGGTAAAACGATATCCCTTGGTAAAACTGGTCCTCAGACTTTCGGTCTTCTGACGACCCGTAACGACGGTCAAAGATTTATGATTAGGTATATTCAGAAAATTTAAAATTATTTTATGTTAAAATACATAGATAACTAGGCATCGGATAATCGGATGCATATTTATTTACCTTAAGTAAATTTTTAGTTGTGAAAATATGGAAGCGGCTTCTTAAAATATTTTTTTGTACAAAAATCCTGGGATGCCAACAACACCGGGAATGCATAACTAGTCAGTTTCATAGTATGGAAGCGACTTCTAAATGATTAGGATTGCATAACTATTCAGACATTCAGCATATTTATCAAAAAATTAACCCCGATGGAAATTCGGTACCTGTACCTACCTAGGGTGTAAGTCTGTAAGAGTAGAGGTGGTGTGTGTTGTAAAAACATTTTTTTTTACATTAAATTACAAAAAATCGGTACAAAAGCGCATTCCTTTTTAGCCAACCTCTCAACTTTAGGTGATATGCATCCGAATATCCGATTTCTCTATCTAGGAATCTCATTTGAAATTCCGCCTCGTATTCCAAAGCTATGCAGCATGTAAAAACACAGAATAAGATATAGAAATAAAAATAAAAGTAATAACAATATCAACACATTTCAACTTTCCAAAGTTCAACATTAAAAGAAAAAGATTCTTTATACAACTTATAATGTTTCTTTCAACCAACTTCGCCCTCCTACTGTATAATTTTCATTATCTGTGCCACTTAGAAAAAGGGTCGGACATTATGAGTTAAATACGCCCAATGACCTTTTATACTTCATAGAAGTTTGTTACAGCTTGCTTCGTAAAAATATTGTTTATCGTTATCAGCCGAGTTTCGTCTAAATTTTTTTAAACACTTGATTTTATGCGTCTTTTAAGATGATTCAATTCAATGTAATATTTCTGGGAGTTTTTAGAGCTTGCTACTTAATTAGTATTACTGTTTTTTTTTTTTGGGTGGGAAATCATCAAATAACTTCTCCCGCTCTGGGTGGAGCGGGAGGGCGTGTCAGACTTTTACTGACTAAAACCCACCCGTGTTCCCTCAGTTGCCTGTGTGCCAGGGGTCACGGTATCTCTTTCGAACAACCCGCACCCCTGGCAGGCATCAGTCCTTGCGGACCCCATCAGTTGGTGCTGACATCTCTTTGAGGCTCGTGTGGAACATGGGCATCGTGTTATTGGCGTTTTCTATCTCGAATTTTTCGGTAGCAGCCCGGAGTCTGAATTTGTGCACGGTTGATGGCAATAAGCTCGCGCCCATTTACGTGGGAGTTAAACATAACTGGCAAAATGTGGTACTGGGTACTATAGGCACAGCTCTGCACAACCCTTCGAGAAACCAAGGCGTGACGTTATGTTATGCACAAACATTCTAAGAAGACCAAGGTCAACGACACCTGATTTACGTCACCGTACAAAAGCAATGATTATAGCTTGTCAACCCATTTCCAAACTTCGAATTCAACAACGTACCATCAGTTACATGCAGAATATTATAGTAGATCCATAAGTTATACCGTTTTTAGCCTCAGTATTTGATAAGACGTAGCCACAGCCAGTCTGATTGCAGGCCAGCACTATTTATTGTCAATTAATACATCATAATGATGGATACTATTCGCAAGTTCGGTCTGGAGTACTGTGATGTGGGGACTATGCTGTGGAACGTGTCTGTGATGTTGAGGGCTCTGATCCTGAATATTGATGAGAGAAACAAGAAACGTAAGCTAACAATGCATTGTTAACTGGTGATATTAATGAAGTTCATGATGATTTTAAAGCCGTATTGAACTTAAATGAATAAATATCTGCTAATTGAGTGGATGTTTTTGGAAATTCTGAAAACTGCGCCTATTTTGATGTGTTATTGCGAATGCTTGCCGTTGATTTTTTTTAAAGGCTTTTGCCGGCAGTGAGTTAATTACCAAATAAAAGAACATCAGGATTTAGATTTGACAACAATCTAATCTATTATGAAATAGGCTTTTAACGCACTGGGTGACAACGCTAACAATTACCAAAGTAAGAAGCAAACAGGGAACAGGTTTTTTGGAACCTAAACGAACAGTAGGTAAGGTAGTCTTGTGCAAAACGTAAGTTAAGAAGGAAAACTCTCAAATGGTCTAAAACCAGTGGAAGGTTTTCGAAAATTTCGAAAACTAAACATACATATTTTCCTGTTATTTTTGCCCTAAACACGCTAAGAAGATGAAAAAGTGTGAAGATTTGATTGAAACTTTTTTTAAACTCTTATGTTAAGATGAGACTTCATTTAAACTCCACAGATTAACCCTAGATTTCTGGAAGATTGAATCTGTTGTCAGAACTCAAGGCAAGTGTCTTGTGGCTGTGCTTATTGTGATCAGGCCCAGACAAACGCAAGAGTTGACACGACTTTGACAGTTTTTATATTTGTGTAGATCAGCCTGATGTGAACTAACCACTCTATCAATTTCCAGCAATCCCAATATTCTTATACATCCTGGCTGTGTCAGTGAGCCTGGGCTACTTCTACGTGTACCTGGTGTCAATGAGCTGGTTCGTCTTCATTCGGTGTCCGGCCACCGGTGACCTGTTGGCAGCCATCGTTGTCTTCTCTCTGGGGGTCTCCAGCGAGATCGGGACTGTTAAACTGGTCTATATGTTCTTGCATATGTGAGTATCTACTGGAAATGTTCTATGTTGTATATGTGTGAGCACTATGTACCATAAAGCTACCATTTACTGGGTGTGTCTTTTCTTTAATTAAATGTGCCCTTGCAGTTGAGAGTATGTCGCTCACTTGTCTTGCTGATGGTGGTGTATGTGTTGGATCATTCGGTTCTCTTCAAAATGGTTGAATCAAATCAAATCAAATCAAATAATTTATTTGCATAATACATGTTAGAAAGGTGTTACAGGTATAAAAGTTTCATTGTTTTATTATCTAATAAGGTGTGCAAATTAATATAATTATGTGGTACTAATCGCAATATTAAATATACTGCTAGAATACATTA
The DNA here is from genome assembly GCA_949091785.1 of Polymixis lichenea. Classification (NCBI taxonomy): domain Eukaryota; kingdom Metazoa; phylum Arthropoda; class Insecta; order Lepidoptera; family Noctuidae; genus Polymixis; species Polymixis lichenea. The sequence continues at coordinate 21,029,510 of OX420951.1, read as the reverse complement.
TAATTGAGTTACTTAAAAAAATAGAAATGTCAAAATAAAAAATACACAAGTCAAATCAAAATTTAAATAATCATTAAACATTGCCATTTCAGATAAAATCAATCATCTTTCATTTAAATAATCGTTAACCTAATTTGAATTGGTCCATTTTGTGTAAGTCTGTGATACTTTTTGGCAACTTATTGTGTATTTTGGGTGCCATGCTCAAAATGTTTTTTTTTTTTAAATACTGCTTTTTTATGACGTCTTCCGCATATTTTATTTTTGTGTCGTGTGCTTCTTGGATGTGTTTTTTGCATGTATTTTCAACGTGTGTTTTCCAGCTCATATTTTTATCTATCCAAAATACCTAAGAATTTAGTGTGTTCTGCTTCATTGATAGTTTTGTGACCGTAACGAATATCCGGTTTTTTATTGTTTGTTTGTTGTTCAAATGAAATATAGTAATTTGTCTTTGCAAGATTTATTTTTAAGTTGTTTTCGGTAAGTCAAGTTATTATTTCATTTAAGTTGTTGTTTATTTCTTTTTCGAATGTCACATCATCTTTACTTTTGATTGGTATTGTGCTGTTGTCAGTGAATAAATCATTGGATGATTAATAGTTTTAGGCATGTCATTAATATATATAATGAATAGTAAAGGAGCAAGAACACCACCCTGCGACACACCAAATATGCATTTTCTATGTGTGGAGACATAAGTCTTTTCAGTTCTTGTCTATACAAGCAGCTCTTGTCTGCCTATGGGCAGATTTTATTTATGAATGTAATTTGTTCTCAATTAGTCAGATATGATTTCATATATTCAAGGATATTGCCTCTAATTCCATATTTTTCCAGCTTTTTTATAAGTATTTTATGGTTAACATAGCCAAATGCCTTTGACATGTCCATAAATAATGAAACTACAGGAGTTCTATTGTCAACATTAGTTAGAGTGTGTTCAACAAGTTTGTAGATAGCAGATTCAATGTTTTTATTTTTCCTGAAACCATATAGTTCGCTAACTAAGATTTTGTTAGTTTCTAGAAATGAGTAGAAGCTGTTGTGTATTACTTTTTCATTTTTTTTTGAGAATACTGGTATGAGCGCGATTGGTCTAGTTGCTAGGATCTTGCTTATCGCCTTTTTATGTAATGGTTTAATTACTGAGATTTTCAATTTTTCTGGGCATATGCCTGTCTCAATACTACCATTGATAATGTGGCTGAGTATTGGTGCAACGATAAGAGATATGGCTTTTAATACCTCGGTGTTTATATCGTCATATCCACTTTTCGTATTTTTCAACGAATTAATAAATTGAGCGGAATGGTTCAGATCCATGCGTTATGGTCATGAAGGCGCGCTGTAAGGCAGCTGGGACTGCACATCTTTTATTTGCCACCGCTTATTTTAATTATCTGCATTTTTTATTTCATTTTATTTAAAACGTTTTCTTTGGAAACTTTTCACGTACACGTCTTTCTATGTCATTCTGACAATATGTACCTATAATCCTAAAATGGATAATATTAAAAATGTTTTGTAACAATATCTTAAATGAAATGGGTGTCGCGTGGAGTTTCTTTTCTTTTATTTAGAAACCTGCTACGGAATGGGCAACCAACTTTATATTTCTGACTGACGGAAGCCGTGCTAATTATAAAATGTCTGTAAATGATTTTTAATTTGAATTAATGCTTTGAGCTTGTTCTTGAATGACGGTAAATCGGAAAACACATGGTATAGTTGCCTTCAGACTAGTTGGTGCTCTTCGTCAGTTGGCTGCGCATAGCGGGTTGAAAGCCTAAATCCCGCAGTAAACTACTACAAGTTGGTGATGACAATCTAGATGAAGTGTTGGATCCCTGGAGGAGTGAATATCTAGGCAAGGTGGCTGGGCTGAGAGAGCCTTGTATTACTATGGGCTAGTCTTCAAACACGAAAGGCTTGTGAAAAAACAGTTTCGGTGTCTTTCGGAGTGAAGCCACCAACATTCTTATAAATAAAACTGTCTCTCGTAAATAAGGATTACTCAGTGATCTAGCTAAAGTACATTCGCGTTAAGAATGCAGTGAGTCATCATTATCCGTCGGCCTAGCCCCGCCCCCTAACCAATCACATCTTTTCAAATTACAATCAAATCTATTCATTAAACTTAATCTTTTAAAATATAATTTGTTTGAATTTAACACCACTGTGAATACACCTATATCTTGCAGTTGCACTGATGACTCACTGCATTCTTACGCGAACGAACTATAAATTCGTTGTACCTAGGTACATCATGTACATAATTATACTTACTTTGTAAGTCCCTCATGAACTACAAAACCTTTATGTACCTAAATGAATATATAATTTTTATTATATTAAAAGACTGTTTAATGGCAGCTCATTTGTTTTAGTGGGACTAGAATTTTACTACGCTGCTAGAGTGCTATTGGGATACTTTGGACCCTAAATGAAATTGACAGGGGGACGTTGTTGTTAAACATTTGTGAAATTGTCATAGATATTGGATTAAGGGCAGCATGCAAAATTCAAATTTTCTTTCTTTCCGACAATTTCGTGAAAAAATCACTCACTGGGATTAAATGAACTTGAGGGTTGTATTGATGATTTTCAATTGTCACACTTCTGTAAATATATACGTGTTATGGTCGTGAGTCATACTTACTCCAGCATACAGCCTGACAGTGACCTGCAAATTGCAAAAGACTAAGAAAATTTGTAATTCGCGGCTACCCTAGCGCTTCTCCCTTAAAAAACAAGATGGCGGCGTTAGTTGCGATTTTAGTCACGCGCCAAAAGATTTCTTGAAGTACACATTCCTTTTTCAACTTTTTCGTTCTTTCCTCATTGCCAGTGACAAAGTCAGGGAGATAGTGTCAGAATGCCTGGCATGCGACTCCTCCGTGGTCGCCGGCAGCAGATTCTCCAACAACCTACTGAGTACCCTGAGGCAGGTCAAGAAGAGGGCCATGGTGTTCTGGATCGTCATCATCGGCAACGGCGTGGTGTACATCATCAAACCTTTTATATTGCCCGGGAGACATTTTACTGAAGATATGTTCATACTCTTTGGTAAGATAATTAACTAATCTTAAATTCATTCATTCATTCACTCACTGAGAGACTGCACTCATATCATCTAAACCGCTGTGTCTAGAGGCATGAAATTTTGCACAAGAGTTCCTTTTATAACGAAAGTGAGCAAGAAGGATGGATTTTGTAAAATTAGAAGGATGAAAGTTAAAATTAAAATGGAAGTTCGTAATTTTTGTCAATGCGAATTCTCACCGGGCACATGGCGTGTAATAACATATAACAAAGCCCGGTGCCACGTCTGTCTATCTATCTGTCTGAGCGTGATAAACTAAAAAAACTACCGAATGGATCTTCGTATGGTTTCCGGTTAACCGTATGAAAATCCATTCGTAGTTTTTTAAATTGGTGGTACATCCACTGGAACGGAGTGACGCATGAGGAACATTCAGGTATATAACTCGTTAATATTTTGTGAAAATCGGCTGAAATATGACGATGATTGTTGAAGATGTCGGAAGATCTTGCCGACTAGGAGCTTTACTGGCGTGCGCCGCGTAAACTAATAGAGTTATATGAAAACGATGTTGATAATTATATACGTTGGTTGAGAGAAGCACAGAACCGTTTTAAGTGGCGGTGCTTGGGGAAGGCCTATGTCCAACTGTGGACGTTTTTCCGCTGAAATGATGACGATGATGATGAATGTATTACAGAATTAACGATTTCGAAAAATCATTTTTTTAATGGAAAGATAAATTGGGTATGCCTCAGGGGTGGTCCCATATTAATTTTGTAAACTTAGATAGGATAGTTTTTCAGTTAGTTTCAGTAGTACGTATTTTTTCCACTTAGTGTATATTGTGTATAGTGTTCTGTGTGTATATTGATGGTGTTATAGTAACTTCCAGTCACTTTTATTTACATAGCAAGTGGTATACGGTTTTAGTTTATGGTTTTACAAAACTAAAAAGTGAAAAATATTTTTTTACAAAAGTAAAAGAGCCGACTTCCAAAAAAGACGTTGCAAAATTAAAAATAAGTTTAATTTCAGAAATCGGTCAGATTTTTCCCACCGACTTCCGAAATTAAAGTTATTACCGTCTAGCGTAGTACGAAGTTTCAATAGAATAAGAAGCTAGCTTATACTGCGTTTGTTATCACTGAAATGTGGCCTACCGCACCTATCCAGTAGGTAAGTATTTTTAATATGTTTGTTTATATTTATAAAGGCTTTATAATTAAACACAAACACAGCATTAACCCAAAGTCTTTGGGTATATAGATCTAGCATCTCGCATGTATCTTAATTATAAGAAAGCACTATCAATTATTTTAATAATATATAAATTAATTAGCGTAAGTTATACATTATACAAACAAAAATTTATAAATTATAATTGTTAAACATTTATTTATTTTAACAATAACAAACAGTCACCTCACTCAACAACCTTTACTAATTTATCACAACGTACTCATGTAACAACAGTAGTGCTATTCTGTAAAACTCGCACCGTGAAATCTTAGGTGAAGTGAGCTGTCAAAAGTGTCAGTCGCTACCATCAGGTGGAATGACAGCTCGCTTCGTCCTCACTTCATCTTCGTTTTCACGGTGAGATTTTAACAGAATAGCACTGCTGCTCTTTCTACTTACACTCGTGCATACCTATAGATTTAAACTAAAACATAAACTTTAATTCACGCATCGATCTGTTGTCCAATAGAATTAGGAAGCTCATCTTAATTTTGAAAACCCTACGTATTGCAGAAGGGCTCGTGGCTAAATAAAGACAGCCGCATTTGTCGATCCTACGATCGACAAATGCGTTAATCTACGCTTGCTACGGTTGGTCCGTAGATGGGTCCATCTTTACCATATCAATACCCCTTCATGCGTTGACGCCCGCACTTCGTACGTCAGCCTCACGGAGAGTGAGACAGACTAATTCTGCTGTTCACTGAGTGAATTTACAAGGAATATATTGCTTATAATTAGTTATTGATTTTAGCATCAATTAAGTTAAGAAAGGCGCATTTATCGCACTGAGTTATCCTGTAATGGGAAATAAAAGTTGATAAATAAATACACAAATAATAGATCACTACATATTATAAAACAAATTGCTCCGCCGCGTCTGTCTGTCTGTTCGCGATAAACTCAAAAACTACTGAATCGATTTTCATGATGTTTTCACCAATTCATAGAGTGGTTTACGAGGAAGGTTTTAGTATACAATTTGTTAAGGGTTTGTGTAAATTGATTGAAATACGACGATAATTGCTGAATATGCCGGTCAAAATCATGCCAGCAGGAATCTTTACTGGCGTGCGCCGCGTAAACCAATGGAGTTATGTGAAAACAATGTATTACGGAATGATAGACTAACACATAAGTAGGATACTTTTTATCAAGATTGTACGTTCCCGTGGGAAAACTTCCGGCCTCCACGCGAGCGAAGCCGCGAGAAAAAGCTAGTAGATAATAAGACAATAACTCACTGTAAAAGAGAAGTCCATTTTCTTAAATTTTTTAAGTCTGTATTTGTAAAGGTACAAACGGAACCCATAAAAGATCACTTAAACGATACGTTGTCCGTCTGTCAACCATTTTTGCGGCATTAGAAAGAAAAACAGAGCCGCAATAAAGACCTGTTTCATCATGTTCATGAAAATAGTCTTCAAAATAGAAGCAATAGTATTTGAATGGAATTTATTTTTAAAGTTTAGGCGTTTATGAACAACGCAACACTACATGTAAGTATGTCATCATTGCCTATTACATAGGTATTGTTTTCCAACGTCAGAAATCTTTTACCCGTTTCACAGTTTTTGTATGAACTGAACTGGCGAAAATACAACATTTTTGAAAATTCAGTAAAAAATTCATAATCATTCCTCGTTTAAAGATTTAAACAAGGAATAATTAAGAATTTTTTAACTGTTCAGTTCAATTTGACATCTGTCTGGCGTTGGAAAATCAGCCCTAAATGTAGTAACGTAGAAGAGCTATGGCTTTCTACACGAGGTTTAGCCGCCACATGTCAGCCGCAGTGACGGCCTTCATGGAAATGATGACGTTGGGCTTGGCTTTACGGTATCAAAAAAGAGAAAGCTCTCTAGGAAAACACACCAACTCATTTAGTAGATACTGTGGAAGTTCAGACGAGCCCCTGAGTACCGGGTGTGTAAAGGATACGATAATTAAAATATCATGGGGCGCTTAAACTGTGGGACTCCACGTTTATTTCAAGAGTTTAGAAGACTATAAGATGCTTACGAAGACGCGCCTGTCATTTGAATCAAAGTTCACGGAAAAAAACCTATTTAAAATTATTTGACGTTCTTTTTGACGTTCTTATTATTATTATTATTTTTTTGCGTTATGGCTTCGCACGGTTTGTGCATTTAGCCAGTGTCAAGTAATTTTTCTTTTCAATACTCGTATAGTAAATGGCCCGATATCGGGCACGAAGTTACAAAACAGTCATAGTCGTCTTTAGTCAGTCAAGTCAAAGTTAAAGTTATTGTAAAGCGGTAGTAACTTTACAACAACTTATTAGGAGCTTTTGGGGGGAACACGAAAAGTCCAGGTTAGTCACTTAGTTTCACCTTCACTACACTTGTGCACTTACACGTAACTAAATTGAATAATTCACTACCAAAATTATACAATTGAATTCGCTATTTCACTAAATTTCATGAAAATGAAAATTCGTGCGACATGTTCCAACGCGATCCCGCCAAAAACTCACGTTCTTATTTTAGAACTCCGTCAATGTTCGAACATAGACACAGCCCAATCATCGGCTGCCAGTATGTGTGTGAGGTTCTTCAGTAAGTAAATAACCTCTACAGTACTGTGAGAACCTGGAGTAATTGTGTACAGGGATCGGACATTACAACAATATTTGTGTTATGTGGATAATTAGTACTTTAAGTCCGTTCTACGAATTATATTGTTTATTGGCCCAATCTATCACCTACTGATTTTTGTTCTATTATATCTTACTAGCTTTTGTCAGCGGCTTCGCCCGCGTGGAGGTCGGTATATTATACATATAAACCTTCCTCTTGAATCACTCTATCTTTAAAAAAAACCCGCATCAAAATCCGTTGCGTAGTTTTAAAGATTTAAGCATACGTAGGGATACAGGGACAGAGAAAGCGACTTTATTTTATACTATGTATTAGTCAGTTTGACTGTTCGAATGTTATTAAAGTTATTTATTACAAGCCTGTACAACGCAGGATCGTCTTTTGCAAACAACATCCACAGTACTTAACTGAGTAAGGCACACATTAACAATTTGCTTGTATTACCTACTCCACTTTTGAAACCCAGTAATACTAGTTTGGCAAAAACCGTAGTGCGTCGAGGAATAACTGAACGGATCCGGGAATGCGAGCGGGCTACGGAACCGGATGAACCGTAACGTTTCCGTCACCAGAGCCTGTACTATAACATCAACTATGTGTGTGGTATGCGGGAGGAGAAATTGACATTTTGTACTAAAATATTTGTAATATTGTAGAAAGGTCCCACCAAAATAAGTTGTGTTCTCAAATAATTACCTACTTACAGGTTTCTTAAGGAAAAAAAGAGATTAAAGTTATTTATTTCTATCCAGACGTTACCTACCTACTGCTTCTATTATTTTGCATTGTTTGAACCTAGGTAGCTTCTGGATTCGAGTGAGGTATTGGTCTTATTTGAATTTGATGATCATTTACTTTAGTTATTGATTGTTTATTAATTAACTAGCTGCGCCCGCGGTTTCAACCACATAAGTGTCGATCCTGTGGGAATATTGCGATAAAATCATTATTGTCCTGATGTACCCATGAACCAAAGTGCATCCAAATCTGTACAACGGGTTTAGCGTGAAACCATAAAAAAACATATAAAATATTATATCTTTTTTCTTGATATTGGTGAGTGAGAAGTTGCCTACGCCTAGTGCCAAGAAAAAGGTACTAAAATATTTAGTCATTCTAGTAATGCGAATAAACAACATTTAAGTCATGAATAAATAATATAAGTTTGAAAAAGTATATTCAAAAATATAAAAGCAGCAATAATAAAAATTAAAAATTAAGGTTTCCTAATTAAAATTACAAGTTCAACTCATAACTAACAAATTAATATCTTCACTCAACTAGGTTCCACAGAAAAACTATAACAAGATTTCATAAGTAGCGTCAACGCACCCTAAGTATACAGAACCACATTAGAACTATTAGTGAACGATAATGTCGCGGAGTCACGGTCATTCCGTGTCTCGTTCCGGTCGCACGGAAAGAACGTTGCCATTCTGCCCGTGCGGAGCGCCGCCGAGCGCTACGGCAACGCCGCAAAAACGTGTTGAACAACAGCGCAGCGCGCCATACGCGCCCCGCCTCGACACACAGTAACCGCACGTGTCCGCTTACCGGAACAAACTATCGACAATGTTCAACACGGAAAAATTAATACACGAAGTTAAAATTCGGGATCAGTTGTGGAATTGTAATTCTAACCTCTATTTGGATCGAGTGGCCAGAAGAAGTGCGTGGAAAGAGATAGCTCAAGCATTCTATGGTGACTGGGATGATCTCACTGCTGCAGAACAGGGAGAGAAAGGTAAGCTATCTTCTTCTCTGTCTAACATTAATGTAGGCCGCGGACGACGCGGTTTCTTTTAACGGAATTTCTAACAAGGAGTTGTTGACATTAACTATGGTTTTGAGAGTTTTTGGCGGGATCGCGTTGGAACATGTCGCACGACTTGTTATTTTCATGAAATTGAGTGAAATAACAAATAAAATTGTATAATTTTGGTAATGAATTATTCAATTTAATGAAGTGTGAGTGCACAAGTGTAGTGAAGGTGAAAATAAGTGACTAACGTGGACTTTTCGTGGTCCCCCCAAAAACTCCTAACACGTAGGTTGTTGTAATGTTACTACCGCTTTACAATAACTTTGACTTGACTGACTAAAGACGACTATGACTGTTTTGTAACTTCGTGCCCGATATCGGGCCATTTACTTGATCGAAAAGAAAAATGACTTGACACTGGCTAAATGCACAAACCGTGCGAGGTCGAGATGGTTTTATGCAATGGGCACCAAAAGAAGTTCCTATGATGATTTATTAAAAAGTGGAATTAATGTTTACCTCATTAAAATTGTGAAGTTAATAGTTTTGAAAATATGTCTGTAATAGACCCTGTAGTTTGACGGTTACACAATTACACAAGTAATGTTATACAATTACACATCCTATGCGCTAAGGTAACCCGCGAAATTCAAGTTTTCCTACGTTTTTTGCAATTTGCAGGCCAGTGTCAGGAATTTCAATGAGATTAAAGGAACTAGAAGGGTTGTGTGTATTTTAATGTCATTCAAATGTCACGATCGTAAAAAATATCTTTTTCCACATACTGCTTTACGAAATTTGACGCCAAATTAAATTACAACCCGTAATTTATCGACTGATCGAAATAACTTCCCTAATATTTAAATAACAGTTGTAATAGTAGATTATGCACTAAGGGGATAAAGTAGTGTCTTATGTAGCGGGCGCCGTATTGAATCCTGAGCAAAACGAAGGATTCTAGCGTTAACTGGCGAGTGGAGCGAGGGAGTTTACAGTTAACTTCCGAGCAAAGCGAGGGAGTTTAGACAAGAATCCTGAGTGCAGCGTGGGATTCAAGGTCGCGCAAGACGAAGGCACCTTTATCCCCGAGGAGAATACTCTACTTTTCACACCATCTACGAGACAATAAAAAGCAATAGTACTAAAATCAAAGTATTTCTTAAAATTACAATTACAGTATGTAGACCTATATAAAACAATTAAATGTTAAAGGTAATGTTTGATACATTAGACCAGTTGTGGAATGACCAAGTTATGTTTTTATTCGGTACATTTATTGAAGTTGAGCTAGAGTTTATTTGAGTATTACAGTTAAGTCAAGTTTCAGAAACTTGGGTCTGCTGAGGACCATGTTTGATCGTGAAAGTTGCTGAAGGTGGTGCTTGAGGCAGTTATATGAATAGTGTTTTGACGTGGAAGGTTGTGACAAAGGTGTCCAAGGATCAGTTATCAACGGTTTTTAGTTTGATTGAGCTTGGTACTTTTTGATAATTCTTATGTATTCTCCACGGACTACGTATGACCGTTCTTTCTTTGATTTTGTATCTGGCAAATTTACCAGCAACAAATATGAATGTTTTTCGGTATCTTCGATTTTAATGTTTACGAGTTCATTTCCACGACAAGCGCCATTCACTCCAAATATCAATGCGAACTGTAAAAAAAATAGGTAGGTAGGTTAGTATTTAAATGGGATTACATGTTATAAAAAAAATTATAAACTTTCTTAGATTTGACTTACACACTCATGTGTGTGTCATTCAAATCTAAGAAAGTTTATTATTTTTGATAATAACACATAAACCTTACGAAGGTTTACAATAATAATTATTACATAACTTAGAGTCGAAACATCACATCAGTAGATCGCACAAAAGCGATCGATTCATGAGCGGGTAGCTAGTACTTATACTTACCTATATAGTAAGTATGTAGCTATTTTAGTTACTAAAAATTTAATGAATAGGTAGGCACTTACTGTCTGGCAAAAAAGCTGTGGTCAGGGTCTTCATTTAGAAACGTTTCCACATTTTGAGCTGTGAAAACTTTTGATTTCTTAGGACGATGTCCTTCTGATTTCCTTTTTTAAAATGCCAGTAATTTGGTGTATGTATTAATTTGTATATTATTTTTGATGCTTATTGTTGACCTGAGCATCGAATAGATTCACCATAGGCTACTTGGCTTTTTTGTACATAATAAATGCTGGAAGTAGACTAAAAGCAATGATTCAGATACAGACTTGACGCCCTTTGTAATTTTCCAATTGTAAAAATCGTCGTAGGCTTTCATGTACGATTCCTTGGACTTTTCTGGGAGTAGATTGTTGGCAGTGACAATGGCTTCGGATTTAATGTACTCCGGAGTCAAATCACTATCGTCACCCGACATTTTTGTGAGAATGTGTAGCTAAGTAATTTGTTGTTTAACAAAGCAAAGCAATTTTCAGTTTCCGCGCCTCTTTTTAATTTGTGTTTTATTTTTCTTTATTATAGCTATATTCTAGGTACTCGTGGTGGCCAGTTCGATTTTCGAACAATTTATTTTTTAGTGCAGATCTTAATGGTGAATGCATGGAATTATTAACAAATGTTCGTATGCGATTTCTACTCTATGTTCCACAATCACATAAATGACCAGCGGCACATGAGTAACCAATTGCTTACTCCTGCCCCAGCGGATCATAGACCGGGTGCTAGACCTCAGGTATTCAATGACTTACTTTAGGTTGTTTGCATGCCATATAATTTGACATTGTCGAGTAGGTGGTGTGAAAAAATTATTACTTATCGCTTCTTTATACGACCTACATATGGTTAAATATTGTAAGCTTGTCGTTATATAAAATAGTGCAATAGTGCACCTGTAGTTTAAGCTAAGTTTTGGTTTTAGGAGTGTGAAAGATCCTCGATTCGAAAACATTGAGAGAAAACCGGCATGTCCTAGAGCCAAAAAATAAAGAAAATGCGATATCTAACAACCCGCACAGGGCCTGCGTGGCGAGGAGAGGAAATCTTACAGCCCTCTCGAAGAGAGGAGCTCTGGAATATTATAGAGGCTGATATGGTGACGTCAGAATAAAAAAAATGGGTTCTAAACAATTGACTGCTGTACTATATTTCTATGTTATGTTACATGGAAATATCTACGTATTACTGAATAAGAAAATTTTAGCCTGTGGCCGAAATCGGAACTAATAGCTGACGTCGCCATTTCTTTCAAATACATTTTACAAAACAATTGCACGAATGTCTACCTACAGCGTCCGCTCTCTACGTCATCTAAGCGCCAAAAGATTCCCTTGTCCTATTCTATGTAAATAGTACGATGATTTGAAAATATTTTTCTTTTTTATTTCAGTGGTAAATTTAATGAGTAAATGGCGCAACACACGAGATTATTACATTAAAGAGAAGAAGAAAAGCGCAAACAGCAAGTCGTCAGGAGCAAGGAAGAAGAAGAAGAAATACAACTACTACGACAGTTTGTATTTCTTAGATGCCTTTCTTAAGCAGAAACGGAGACCCAAAGGCAATCATAGCAGCGATGAAATAATTGAAGAATATTTAGAAGACACACATACCGACAGTGTGATATCATGTGAAGAACATCCAAGTCGTGAAGAAGATTCTAATGAATCAAGCTCCAATGATATTTCTCAAACCATTAAACAAGAAGAAGAAGAATACGAAGAAAAAGAAGAAGAAGAAGAAGCCACGACTTCTAAAAAGATGTTGCCATTCGAAACACATATGATAGCACCCGCAGACGTATCACAAGACGACGATAATGATAATGTTAAAGCTAATAAAAATTTCTTGTTATCATTACTTCCAGATGTCACATCCCTGAATGGCAGACAGAATATGCGATTTCGTCTAGGTGTCCTGAATCTGTTAAATGACATAAAATTTGAACTAAAATGACCCCCGCCAATTATTTAGGTTCCACAATCCACTTAATCGTACCCTGCTAATTAGAAATTGTTACTGTGAGGCTCCCCACTTCATTTGCTTAATCCTAATGAGTCTCTTTCCTGTGTGCCTGAAATGTTGGTCCACTGCAGTTTTGGTTGCATCCTGCAGTGCTATTACTGAAAATCTCACCGTGATAACTTAGGTGAAGTGAGCTTAAAGTGAGCTGCCATTAGTATTAATCCCTAGCATCACATGGATTGACAGCTAACATCAAGGTCACTTCACCTAAGTTCTCACGGTGAGATTTTTAAAGAATATCTAGATCGGCTGTTTGGCTAATTCAGAATCAAAATTTAGACTTTCGTAATGATTTTATGTAAACAAGTACCTATCAGTTTTGAAGCGAATTAGTGAGTGACAAAAACACGTACACATAATTACTATTATACTCTATTTAATTAAAAAATTATAAGTTTGTTTAAAAATTGTTTGATTTATTTACATTTCCTTTAAAAAATGTTGTTTTAAGGGTGACATAATAAATGAATTCGAATTCCCCGTTTATTTAGACTTTTTATTCTGAAGTATTTTTTAAAATTCTTTTATTTCAATTTAGAATCTGCTTTCGATTAACCTGGTTGACTTAAAGGGAACTCTTTTTCACAGGTTTCGAGCCAATGCATGAGAATCCAAACTACCAAATAGCAACCATGCTGTTTACTGCCGGAGTCATCTTCACCTGTTACGTTCCAGCCAACATCACAGCATTTCTCATAGTACTCACTGGCTATATCGAAGCCCAAATGTTGTCATTGACTGAAGAACTGCTACATCTTTGGGACGACGCCGAAGAACATTATTATAAATCAAAACACGCGATTAGTATTTTAGACAACAACAAAAAAGAATTTGATCTTAAAAATAAAGCTATGAATGATTACGTAGAAAAACACCTCAACAAAATAATAAGGGCACACAGCAGAAATATCAATTTATTACATCAAGTTGAAAAGGTATTCAGTGGAGCTATAACGTTGGAATTCTTTCTTCTAGTAATTGGTCTAATAGCAGAACTACTAGGAGGGCTAGAAAACACATATATGGAGATACCATTCGCTCTGATGCAAGTTGGTATGGATTGTTTCACAGGACAGCGCGTCATGGATGCAAGCGTCAAGTTCGAGAGAGCTGTTTACGATAGTAAATGGGAGAACTACAATATGTCTAACATGAAGATCATACTGACGATGCTCCAGAGTTCTCAGAAGACGATGAAACTGTCTGCTGGGGGTATCATAATGTTGAGTTCTAGCTGTTTCATGCAGGTCATCAGGTCCATATACTCAGCGTATACAACGTTGAGGTCTACAATGAAGTAGATACGTAGAAAATTAGCGAGTAGATTAGAAACGAGACTTTGATTTCAGAATAGATGCTTAAATAGATCTTCCAATTCCAATTATTTTTATTAGAATACATTCTTCCAGTAGGTGAGAAAATTTCCAATTCATTCATAAACTGATACTCATGGTGTCATAGTCAATTGTAGACATATCAAAATATATATTCAACTGTAATCGAAACCATTTTGATTCCTAAAACAGTAGAAGTTAAGTTGATCGCAAGAGAAGTTTAAAGAGAATAGTAAGGCTGCACTAGGCGTTCTGTAGAGTTTATGTCTTCCTTCATAGGAAAAAGGCGTTAGTTTGTTTATGTATCAAAATCAAAATCAAAATCAAAATATTTTATTTCACATAAACCTGCAAGGGCACTTATGAAACGTCAGAAGCTAGGTGCACGGTTCCAATTTGTCGCTTCCTATGGAGAAGAGCCGGCAAGAAACTCCACGGTTACTCTTTTAAAAATAATTGGGTTTTACAATATTTCCAAATTACAGTGATAATAGGTATGGGAGGACAGTGCAGGCCTGTCAATAAGTACCAAGTACTTAGAGGAATGAAAATAAAGAATAGAAAATCGTCTATAAATCTAATCTGTAAGGCCTACAATGTTTTCCCATTCACAATATGTAAAAGAATCTACATTAGTAAGATCAACCTATTTAAACAAAGTGACATGATTTCCATGAGAATCACTAATAAATAGGTGCTATTTGAAGCGATGTATAATGTCAAAAATGACGAGAATATGTCAGAAAGTGTAAAAAATAAAAATATTAAAAATTAACATTGTAATTTGGAAGCAGTTAATAGACTCTCACAAAGTTATGCTGTTAATGAGGTACCAGGGAAGCCACATGTGCAGAAGGGATTAATGCCAAACTTCCCTGTCTTCAACGTAGTCTTTTATCTTATAATATGCTTTTTTGATAAGGACACGTTTGATATGAGTTTTAAACTTTCCATCGCTAAGTTCTGTAACCGACTTTGGCAACTTGTTATAGAAGCGGATACTGTTTATTAGAAATGACTTGCTAGTTTTAGTTAATCTAAATTTTGGAATCACGATTTCATCTTTACTACGTGTATTTAGATTATGGAAGTCGCATCTTTTTTTGAAAAGACCTAAGTTTTTGCGAACATACAAGATATTTTCTAGGATATAAAGAGAATGTATATGATGATATATGTGTAAGAGTATGTCCATAATATATAAATTTGGAGTACAAGAAATTCCCTACACAATAAAATGCAACATCAAGAGAAGGACAAATGACTTTACGATAACTGACAAATCGATCAACAGTCACATAATAAAATACATTCAAACTAAAGTCGCAGATAGGAAAATTAATTAAGTTTGTGAATCACAATTCATACATTAAGAATGTAATTGTTGCAATTGATGGCAATCACGTAAACTGTATTTTTTTAATATTTGTATAAGTTCATTAGCCACATGCAGTTTGAGTAATGCTGGAAAAAAGAGTTCATTAAGGTTGAGAGACCGTTTTGAGGATTAATAAGACGTTTCCAGCCTTATATTAAGTTCGTGTAGGTACATAAAAAAAAATTGTGGTATGCTTTTGTTATAAGATTCAGAGAATTGAGATCGACGATGTTTGGAACCAAAATTGAATGATTTCTACATTGTTTTTAAAGAAGCTTATCTATTCAATAAAAATTAAAAAATGTGTTAAAATTTTATTTCACACTAGCAGCGCTTCGCGGTTTCACCCGCGTAGTTCCCGATCCCGTAAGAATACAGGGATAAAATATAGCCTATGTTACTTGGTAAAGATGTAGCTTTCTAACGGTGAAAGAATTTTTAAAATCGGTCCAGTAGTTTTTAAGTTTATTCGTTACATAGAAAAATACAAATCTTTCCTCTTTAGAATATTAGTGTAGATTTACGTTTAAATGTTGTTTAGTGGATGTCGTAATAAATGAAACCAATTCCCTGGCTAGTTTTTATTAATCATACTCATAATCCTAAATCTTTTTTAACTCGACATCATATTACAGGTGCTGGTTGGTATTACGCACAATCTAAAATAGAGAAAGGTGTCTGAGGTATGAAGGTCCTGAGTTACAGATCACCCGGCTCTCATAAGTAGGACATCTTAATTTACAAAATGATTAGAGTCGACATATTCCATAATAAAAGTCTGAAATTGCAATATATAAGCAGAACTTGCAAAATGAATAAAAATGAAGAATAGAAATGGAGAAAATATAGAATTTTATGTATGTGAATGTTTATAAGTGTAGGTGTGTAAGTGTACCTATATCTATAGGTGTCACCACACTTACTTTTCAGTGGTAATATAGTCAAGATTGAATAATCAATTGCGTAATTTTCTTTTACAAATAGCTTTTGCATGCGAGTATTCAGAGATTATTTTGTTAATTAGGTTGTTAATAAAAGTGCCAAGAAAACAGCAAAACTTTTGGGAGAAACTAGTGTTAAAAAAAAAAGTACTCTTCACAAATGTACAGTATTAGTACTTTAAACTAACTTATGGACAAGTTTACATAGTGAGAGACCGGTAGGCATTGCAAGCAACGCCTGTGGTACATATCACCAGGGTCGCACAGCGCTTTACATGTACAAGCTTACATTGGGAGATTTTATGAGACTGCAGAGACTTATAAATATAAGAAAGAAAAAATAATTAAATTAGGATAAAAACAACGTAACGTAATTAAAATAACATAACGATAATGGAACTTTCAAGAGTTAATTTTATTTTTTCATATTCAAATTCATATAGTGCATGCCATATTGTAAAAAATATGTAACAAAGGGCTTAAAGCTAGGTACAGAAATATGGACCCTGTAAGTGTAATTTTGACTGTCTGTTGTGTGTGTCTGCGTACCTAAGTGCATATATTTATGTGAGTTGATTTCTGTAGGTGTAGCATATTTTGTAGTATTATGAGATAGTGTGGAAGTAAATCAATAATTCTTCAGTTGCTTCATAATCTATACTTTTAAGTCATTTACACAAAGAGGCCTTACTACCCCTTTGAGGCTTCTGGTTGATGGAAAGAACGGTGATTGCCTTGTTGTAAATTAATGAACCACGGAAACAGTACAATTTCTAAGATAAATTATTGTTAATCGTCTATTTGGTGTTGATTTTTTTTTTTTTTTTTCTTGGTGGGAAATCATCAAATAACTTCTCCCGCTCTGGGTGGAGCGGGAGGGCGTGTCAGACTTTTACTGACTAAAACCCACCCGTGTTCCCTCAGTTGCCTGTGTGCCAGGGGCGGCGGTATCTCTTTCGAACAACCCGCACCCCCGGCAGGCATCGGCCCTTGCGGGCCCCATCTGTTGCTGCTGGCATCTCTTTGAGGCGCGCGTGGAACACAACGCGCCGTCGACCCGGGCTTGGTCCTTACCGGACAGCGAGCTACCCATTACTCGCCGTCCGCAAGCCCGTGCCTACGGTGGCCGGGAATCAGCCTGGGATTACCGACGCCCAGGGCGTCTCCTGCGAAGGCCACGGCTGTGAGGGCGCATGTACTGCATCTCCCTCACGTGCGCCGCCTCCCTCTTTGCGAGCATAACTGCTTCGCTGAAGGAGGCGACTGCCAGCCATGCCCTCTCGCTCCGTACCATGGTCTGGACCAGGGTCGGACGCGAGAGATCGCCGCCGCCGATCACCTCCACGAGGACATGGCGTTGCTCCGCCCAAGCCGGGCAGACCTCCACCGTATGCTCCACCGTGTCCTCTGGGCGATCTTCGCAATGGAAACACCCGGGCGTTTCCTCCCGCCCTATCCGAAACAGGAACCTCCCGAAACAGCCATGTCCGGTGAGGACGCCATGCCGCCTCTCAAACCACTCCTCAAAGAGGGGACTTACCGCCGCAATCGTGGCCCATATTTGATGTTGATAAATCGTTATTTTAGGAAAGTTCAGAATGATTATTAGAACTGTCATGAGAATGAAAAACTGGACCTTTAGTTCTGGACAGTGTTGGTAAAGGTGGATAGAGGATTGGAAAAAAACAACAGTTCTTTGGGCAATGCAATATATACTCACAAAGATTGGCATAGTGCAAAGTATACGTAATGTTTTAAATATGTAGATTAATTTCCGGATTCTTTTAACTAGGGTTATAATGTGCTTTTGAAAGCTGAGACGGTAATCTATGAATATGCCAAAATATTTGATACAATACGTTTTAACTAATACAGGATAAGAACAATGATTTATAAAATTACGTGGAAAGTTGGTTAATCTGAGGCATTATGTCATGTAGTTTGTTTTATCGACACTGTGGGAAAGCAAATTGGAATATGACAATTTGTACACTTTATCAAGACCTTGTTGAGTATAAATTCACAACCTCATGCCACTTGTCAGCATCGAATATCAAGGCTGTATTATCGAAGAAAGTGATGATTTTAGCGTTTTGCAATTTCATGTGACACAATTCTTTTATATAAACTAAGAATAATGTTGGACCGAGGATGCTGCTCTGTGGGACGCCGGCGCCGTACTGATTAGAAAATTCGTTACTAATCTAAATATGTACTTTAGTACTTTGAGTTCTGAAGACTTCTTATTCCAATATTCTCTTTTTTTATCACAATAGATATAGATAGATACTGTATTAAATGCTTTGGTCTTTTTTTATTATCAAGTTTGTTGACTATGTGATTTCTCTTGGTCACGGCATAGCATGTGAATGGCTGGACCAATTTTGCTAATTCTTTTTTGTTGTGTTTGTTATTGCCAGGAGTTAAGACAGGACAACGTATGTCAGGCTAGCTGTGTAGTGTATAGTTATAAACACAGCACCTGTCTCCGGACTTCAATACGGGTACAATATTGGATTTCATAAGGTCACGCTGTAATATTCCAACAGAGAAAGAGAGATTGCATAAGTATGTATGTGAAGGAACAATAATTTCAACAAATCGTTTTATCTTATTTTATTTATATTAAAACTTAAAGAAACAAGTAACAAAAGCCTCAAATATGTTAGTAACAATATTTCTTAACACCTATGTTAGTAGTGTGTTCCGTTCTGGCCCGGCCACGATGCCGACGAAGGTCATGGTTATGGTAGGAGACTGTACGGATATGTACCTTTTGGTACTAGAAAGAGAAATAATAGTACCACATTTTTTCATGACTTATACACTATTTTCAGTGTATCCGATACAGCGTATCCGTCCTAGCACGGCCACGCTTAGATCGGCTGAAATCCACAACTTTAATGGGTGATTTTTGTCTGAGATAAATGTACGTGCTACTCTAAAATAGACCTACTTGTATTCAAAAGAAAACCGTTCAGATTTATTTAATAGACATTTAAATTTTTCAGGTAGAATATGCCTGACAATAATTCAATAGCATTAGTATAACTTGACAACTTACAATAACTATTCAAGTGTCGTAGGCGCTTAGTACGCAACAGGAGGAGTCCATCTTTACCAATTTACGTACTACACAGGCGTAATACCGTGTCATTTAGTTGTAATGCAAGCCTACTAATAAGTGTTAAAAACATGTAAGCAAATAAATAAATAATTACCTCATTTGTCAAATTATGACAAGTAGGTACCTACTTAAGAAGTTATGAGGTAACAGATGATCATACATACCCACATACATACCTGTAAACTAATCATAGCCCTCAATGACTCGAATTCAGATTTCGCTGCAACCAGTACCTAATCGATTAGGATAATAAAATCCCAATTAAGTTTAAAAGTTGGTAGTGTTGCAATTAATGTTACGTAATTTTGAGTTATTCTTTACCCTCTTACTAATAAACACAGAATAAAGTTATCCCAATTTGAAACCTACTCTAAGGTTACGTTCATTTAAAGTAATCTTTAAAGTATCGATTGAGAATCTGCTATTGACAAATGCAAATAAAAAAAAATTGCAAAATTGCAAATGGAAATCTTTTTCCAGTAAATAGCCATTTACTGAATGTACGATAAAACCTGGTTGATTATAAGATAATCCTTCTTTCACAGGTTTAGAGCCAATGCAGGAGAATCCAAACTACCAAATAGCAAACATGCTGATTGCTGCAGGTTGCATCTTCACCTGTTACGTTCCAGCCAACATCACAGCATTTCTCATCGTTGTCACTGGCTATGTTGAGGCCCAAATGTTATCATTGACAGAAGAACTACTACATCTCTGGGAAGACGCTGAAAAACACTATTTTAAAACAAAACAGGCCATTAGTATTTTAGACAATAACAAAAAAGAATTTGGTCTTAAAAATAAAGCTATGAATGATTACGTAGAGAAACATCTGAAGGAAATAATAAAGCTACACGGTAGAAATATCAATATACTACATCACGTTCAGAACGTATTCAGTGGAGCTATAGCGTTAGAATTCTTTCTTCTAGTAATTGGTCTAATAGCGGAACTACTAGGAGGGCTAGAAAACACATATTTGGAAGTACCATTCGCTCTGATGCAAGTTGGTATGGATTGTTTGACAGGACAGCGCCTCATGGATGCCAGCCTCAAGTTTGAGAGAGCTGTTTACGATAGTAAATGGGAACACTACAACAAGTCTAACATGAAGACCATACTGACGATGATCCAGAGTTCTCAGAAGGCGATGACTCTGTCTGCTGGGGGCATAATAATGTTGAGTTTCAGCTGCTTTATGCAGGTCATCAGGTCCATATACTCAGCGTATACAACGCTGAGGCCGACAATGACGTCGATGTGTAGAAAAATAATTTTACAAAATATTATACTTACGCTTTTGCTTTCATGGCCAAAACTCATTGTATCATAGTTTTAAATAATTATACGAATTAGGGAATTGTATCTTAAAATATCGATTCATCTGTAAGACTAGTATCAGACTAGTCTGATTCCTAAAACAGTAAGAGTAAAGTTGGCGATGAAAATATATCTGAAGTACGTGATAAACTTAACATAAATATAATGCAACATCAGGGAAAGGACAAATTACTTCACGATAACTGTGTGACTGACTAATCGATCATTTTAATAACTATAAAATACAAACAAAAGCCGCAGATTGGGAAATAAATTAATTTTGTGAATCACAATTGATGATGCATCAAGAATAGGGGCAATTACAAGAAGCGAATACAATATTTGTGTAAGTTCAATAGCCACATGCTGTTTGAGTATTGCTCGATAAAGGATTGGACTTGGTTAAGCATTGGAGGACTTGGTTTTGGGACTTCCACCATTCCAGCCACATACAAAGTTCGAGTAACCATCAAAATATTGTGGACTGCTTCTGGTATAAGGAGATTAATCAGAGAATCGGGACTGATGACGTTCGGAGGATCTGAATGCATGTACAAAATGAGAGATTCCGTTCGAAAGTTTGGGTTTGAGTATCGCGAGCTACCGGACATGGTGTCGAACATACCCTCCATGCTAAGGGTGCTGTCGCTTTATATTGATAGCCGGAATAAGAAACGTATGTATGCTTTGTATTTTAACTCTTTTTGGCTTATTACACTTTGTAAATAGAGTTCTACATTGCTGTTGTAGACAACTACCTAACTGATTACTCGGGATTTTAATTATAGCATTGATTACTAATCTAAACCTTTGTTTCGAATTACGGTAAAAATTTCATGAGTCCAAAAATTGAAATTGGTTGTTCCTACTGTACTCGTTTATGAGATGAGTATTTTTTCTTGCATCTGTCCCAATAATCTGCTACATCATAATGAAAATCTCGTGCGTAAACTACATCTACGTGTACGGCTTCTGTGGCATCTGGTTTACGCTCTGGCACTGATACTAGATCTGGTCGAAGTTATTCAATTGCAAGCATAGACATGTCATAGCTAATTTCATCTTGATTTTCAGACAAAAATTCCAAAACCCAATAGACAGAATTCAGATTCTCAAAGAACTTAAGGAAAGCTCTCAGGAAGTTAAAATGCGTGCGATGATCTATTGGGTTGTTCTAAATGTGTGCTATACGTGATCCAACCAATCATCACCCTCGGACGGTATCTGTCCGTGTATGCGTATATATTACCCGGTAAGTGGCATAATTATACGGAAACCTATGTGTTGCTTGGAACGGTGAGTGTGTCGTCTTATCTTTTTTAAATGTTCGCGTGCCAGTTCACGTTTATAGGTAAGGAACCTTTGAAAATGTACTGGCACTTGAACATGGTTGGATGGACTCTAAAGACCATCAACAAAAAAGTAAGTGGACAAGTCTATGAAGTACATAATAATACAAAGAATAAATAAGTTTTCTTTGGAAAGTTAATCAGTAAATATTCTGCCTTTTAGGTCTGGAGCCGATGTTTGAAATTTCTAACTATGACGGGATAGCATCTGCTTTGATGGGATCCACTGTGATTTGCATTTGCTACACAGTGGCAAACGTATCTGGCTTCCTCATCCTCATTATTGGGTATACAGAAGCTCAAATGTTGGCCTTAAGTGAAGAAATGACACAACTGTGGGAATACGCTGATGATCATTACCGAAAAAATATGAAAGAATTGAGTAATTTTGATGCGATTTATTTACAAAATAAAGTATTCAATAATGTCAACGAAACATAAACTCATAATGAGTATGAAGAAAGACATGCAGTCAATGTGAATCTTCTACAAGAAATTGAAGATGTAATGAGAGGTCCAAACGTGGTTGGATTTTTGTTTCTAATCGTGGGACTTATAGCAGAGTTACTTGGTGAATTAAAGAATACAATGTTGCAGCTTCCTTTCACATTAATCCAACTGGGAGTGGATTGTTATTTGGGACATAAAATAATGGATACAAATATAAAATTCGAAAGGGCAGTATATTTTTTTTTTGTTGGATGGCCAAGTTGCATTATTTGAGTTCAAAGATTAAAAACAGTAGTAAAGTAATTAAACGACTTGGAAAATTATTAATAATGAAACGGGAAGGTCTAGTAAGCGAAATACTGACTACAGCCTGTTTATCAATGACATCATAATAACATCAGACTCGCAAGTCACCGCGGCTTTTGAAAATTTCTTTACAGATATTCCCGTTTCAACTACAAAATCTCTACACTCATCACCTTCTGTTGCAGAGTCTTTGCTTAAGAAAAATGTTAATGTTTGTGATTCAGAATTTCATTCTGAACACATGTTAGCTGTAGAGATATAATTAAAACCTTTCATACTTTGAATGGTGGGGTAATTCTGTAGAAGTCGCCAAGTCCATTATTGACATTGTAGCACCTACTTCAGCTCTTATATTTAATAATTGTATCGACTGTGGGGAGTTTCCTGACCTAATGAAGAATAGTAAAATAGTACCTTTGTTTTAATCAGGTAGTACATCAGACCCCTCTAATTATAGACCTATTTCAGTACGACCTACCTTTAGTAAAATTTTCGAGAAATTAATTTTAGACCAATTGCAAAGATTTCTATTTAAAAATAATTTATTACATAGCAAACATTTTGGTTTTACAAGCGGTCGTTCAACTACTGATGTGTTGAACTCTTAGCGCATATTTACAATGCATGGGAAGATAAATACGATGCCTTGGGTATTTTTTGTGATTTATCTAAAGCTTTCGATTGCGTGCTTCATGAAACTTTAATCAGGAAACTCCGCCATTACGGGATCCGGAACAGCACTCTGGATCTTCTTATTTCATACATGTGTAAAAGTATTCAGTGTGTTGGTGTAAATGGGAAAGATCTCCTGGATCAATAGTACCAATGGGGGTCCCACAGGGCTCAATTCTTGGTCTTTTTTGTTTCTTATTTATATTAATGACTTGCTTTACCTCATCACTACATCACTACATAGTATAAAGCAAAGTCGCTTTCTCTATCCCTATATCCCTATGTATGCTTAAATCTTTAAAACTACGCAACGGATTTTTGACTCCGGAGTACATTAAATCCGAACCCATTGGCATTATCAACAATCTACTCCCAGAAAAGTCCAAGGAATCGTATATGAAAGCCTACGACGATTTTTATAATTGCAAAATTACAAAGGGCGTCAAGTCTGTATCTGACTCAGTGCTTTTAGTCTACTTCCAGCATTTATCATGTACAAAAAAGCCAAGTAGCCTATGGTGCATCTATTCGATGCTCACGTCAACAATAAGCATCAAAAATAATATACAAATTAATACATACACCAAATTACTGGCATTTTAAAAAAGGAAATACGAAGGACATCGTCCTAAGAAATCAAAAGTTTTCACAGCTCAAAATATGGAAACGTTTCTAAATGAAGCCCCTGACCACAGCTTTCTTGCCACAAAAGTAAGTACCTACCTATTGATTAATTTTTTAGTAACGAAAATAGCTACACACTTACTATATAGGTAAGTATAAGTACTAGCTACCCGCTCATGAATCAAAACCAAAAAAATAAAATCAAAAGTCATTTATTCAAATTAGGCTGAGAATCAGCACTTTTGAAACGTCAAAATGCATGAGATGGGGACTGCCCCCAAAACGTCCACACTTCACAATTCAATGTTCAATCGAACGCTTGTGTGCAATCTACTGATTTGATGTTGCGACTCTAAGTTATAAAATAATTATTATTGTAAACCTTCGTAAGGTTTATGTGTTATCATTAATAAAAAAAATATTTCAAAAAAATAAACAACCGACTTCCAAAAAAAACACTAAAAAGTGAAAAATAACTGTAATTTCGGAAGTCGGTGACTTTGGATATGTATTTTAATTTTTTGTCACCGCCTTCCGAAATTAAAGTTATTTTTCACTTTTTAGTGTTTTTTTGGAAGTCGGTTGTTTATTTTTTTGAAAAAAGTTTTTTATTTTTCACTTTTTAGTGGTTCACCTGTGCTTACCCCTTCACAGCGTACCGGCGTGATGTTATGTTATTAACTGGTGTAAACAATTGACAGACATGAGATTTCAGCAATCCCTGTCCAGTTGCTATGATTTATTGAGGAGTTCCGTTGCCTATCTCCGAAGTTCTTCATCAGATCTACACCAAATTGAAATGGAACCACTCCGAGAAAGTACTCTTCCAAAAACTACACAAATTGCTTCAAGTGTGCCTATAAAATTTGAAGAGTTCTCTCTATTTCTCCAGGATCCCATCATCAGATCCGGACTTGATGATCATGGGACCACCTGGAAAGTATACCCATTCAAACGAAAAAAAAATTATCCAAATCGGTCCTGCCATCTTCGAGTAATCGGGGAACATTTCCGACGAATTGAGAACCTCCACCTTTTGGAAGTCAGTTAAATATAATGAACTTTCTTAGATTTGGAAGAAAGTTTATAACATGTAATACATAAATAATAATATATTACGTAAGTTACCTTCCTACCTAAATACTAACCTACCTACCTATTTTTGTTACAGGTGGCATTGATTTTTGGAGTGATTGGCGTTTGTCGTGGAAATGAACTCGTTAACATTAAAATCGAAGATATGGAAAAACATTCAGATTTGTTGCTGGTAAATTTGCCAGATACAAAATTAAAGAAAGAACTGTATTTTGTGGTCCGTGGAGAATACGAAGTATGAATTATCGAAAAGTACCAAGCTCTACGCCCCTCTATTAAAAACACTAACAGATTTTCCGTAGCTTATAATAATGGCAAGTGCACCAAGAAAGTAATTGGAAAAAATAAGATCAGCAGCATGCCGAAAGAAATTGCGAAATACCTGAAATTGACAAATGCCGAGCTCTGTGCAGAGCTCGGCATTTGTCAATTTCAGGTGGACGAAGACAATAATGGCCCGTGTGGGCCATTGTTTGAAAGATTAAAAGACACGGTGGCTGGAAATCTGATGTAGTGGCAGAGGGCTACATTGAAAATTCTGTACAAAATAAGGATAAAATAAGCTGCCGCATTGGGGACAACATCAAACTAAAAACCGTTGATATCTGATCCTTGGAAACCTTTGTCACCACAACCTTCCACATCAAAACACTATTCATCTAGCCCGCTGCCTCAAACACCACCTTCACCAACTTTCACGATCCAAAAAGGTCCTCAGCAAACCCAAGTTTCTGAAACTTTATTTAACAGTAATACTCAAATAAACTCTAGCTCAACTTCAATAAATGTAGCGAATAAAACGTAACTTTGTAGTTCCACAACTGGTCTAATGTATCAAACATTACCTTTAACTTTAATTGTTTTAAATAGGTCTACTAACTGTAATTGTAATTTTAATAAATACTTTGATTCTAGTACTATTGCTTGTTATTGTCTCGTAGATGATGTGGAAAGTAGAGTATTCTCCTCGGGGATAAAGGTGCCTTCATCTTGGGCGAACTTGATCCCACGCTGCACTCAGGATTTTTGTCGTAACTCCCTCGATTTGCTCGCGAGTTAACTCTAAACTCCCTAGCTCCGCTTGGCAGTTAACGCTAGAATCCTTCGTTTTGCTCGGGATTCAATACGGCGCCCGCTACATAAGACACTACTTTATCCCCTTAGTGCATAATCTACTATTAAATCGATATTTAAGACTGAGCAATGATCTAGTCTATATCTATTCCATACATATAATAAATCTGTAGACTAGTTGACATTGTTACGCGCATCCCTATTAAGGAAAGCGCTGACACAAAGGCACGAGGCACGACGCGTGCGCATCATCGACCCAGTTACGACGAGTGGAAACTGCTGACATAAAACACGAGGCTCGAAGACACCGTCTACGTGACCGAACCCGCGCACTTCGTATCCACCATCGATCGAGTCAATTTGATTTCCTAATAATTGTAATTTTTATTAAAATAAATTAGTTATAATAAATTCGGTTTTTTTTGAGTCCTCCGGCCGTAGCTTACGTAATTGGCGCAGTCGGTAGGATTCCCGGGTCGTACTTGCGGTTACCGGTATATCGCACCGCGTTCGCTACGATAGACTTTCAACGTCGCACCGGGAGATCCAGAACAACGAGACTACGCCGGAGATCCAGATATCGATACCGCTCAACGAAGACCAGAATGTTCATGTAAGTCCGCTGAATTTTCTTAGTGATTGCTTGCTTCCTTTTTATGTGTAAGTTCCATAAACTTTATCCAACATTTTTTATCCACGTAGATCTAGTACACCTAGGTTAGTTAGTAGTAGGAATAGAAGTGTAGATTCTAGACGCGATATTCATCCTGAAATTGAACCCGAGATGGCTGATTTAGACAGTATATTTAAAGCCCTCCGCTTAGTTCCCGATTTTGATGGGAATCCGAACATACTTACCAGGTTCGTCAAATTGTGTGACCAGTTAGCACTAGAGTTCATCCAAGACGCGCAACCGTTAAATAAACTAGCGCTTTTAAATGGCATATTGAACAAAGTTACAGGCCCCGCCGCCCGTCTTATTAACGCTAATGGTATCCCTAATGATTGGGCAGGCATACGTAGTGCTCTTATTAATAACTTTGCCGACCAACGGGACGAGACCGCTCTCTACAACGATTTGGCTTTACTTACACAGGGTTCCGGCACGCCCCAGGAATTTTATGAGCGTTGCCAGAGTCTTTTCAGCACCGTCATGACATATGTTTCATTGCATGATACCCTAGATTCAACTATTACGGCCAAACGCGATTTATATCGCAAACTAACTTTGCAGGCCTACCTCCGCGGCTTGAAAGATCCCCTAGGCGCGCGTATTAGATGTATGAGACCGGATACTATTGAGAAGGCTCTAGAGTTCGTGCATGAGGAGACTAACACTATGTATTTGCAGAGCAGAAATGATAACTTGTCGGATAAAAAACCCTCAGTTCGAATGCCACAACAGAACGAAATTAATCATAGAATTCCAGTTCGTCCAAATAACATGCTTGTTCCGTTTAGGCCCAATCCTTTTAGCATGCCCGGTCCGTTTAGACCACAAGGACCGCAGTTTACACCACGGCCTTGGCCATCGCAGCATCAGTCGGAAATGCCGTTTAATTCTAATAACATGCAACAACGTGGGCCGACCCGTACGCAACAAGTATTCGGCGCACCACCGCCTAATAATAATCAGGGTGGTTCTGGATTCAGAATGCCCCCAAGAAACCCGTACCCGCCGAATAACGGTCCTAGGCCTATGAGCGGCGTGAGCCACTTTGTCCCTAGGCCCTTGCCTGCTACCAATAGCTGGAATTGGGCATTACAAGGCAATCCACCACCTTCTAACTATCTTAAAACCCGCGATGTTAATGTGAACGAGTGTTCCAATTATGGGGAGGACTATTATTACCCAGACTTATCTGATTACTTTTATATTGACCCCTATAACCAAGACTACTTTTATTATAATAACGACTGTGTATATGACTACGCCACACCGGAACAGACCGACGGGACCAATGACAAAGACAAGCCAGGTACTGCTGACCAGCAGCAACCTTCAACCAGTCAGGATTTTCAGAAAGTTCCGAAGTCAAACAGCTCAGGATAGAATTAAATTTGCAAACCCAAAGGCAGCTACCGTTTGTTCGTATTCATAACCCTCCACTTAATTTTCTAATAGATACCGGTGCAAACCAATCATTCATCAGTCCAGAAGCTGTCCAGAATTATTTCCCGCACATACCTCTTAACTATGATCCATTCGAGGTTACTAACGTTCATGCCACAAGCAGGAGTGACTACTCCATTAACTTACCCTGTTTTCCCGAATTCGGTGACACGGAATCGATTAAACTATTCGTATACAGATTCCACGATCGTTTTGATGGTTTGATAGGAATGGATTTACTTACCAAATGGGAGGCTAAGCTAGACTTGAAAGATCTTACATTCATAACCAAGTTCGCAATTAATCCCATCCAAATTTATAACTCTCGAAATTTAAATCTCTTTGAGGAAATCATACCGGCGGGAAGTTCTAAATTAATACGGCTACCTGTAAATGCACCTGGTGGTGAGGTTTTTGTAGAGGAACAGATAATTTGCAATTGTATTATATCCGAATGCCTGACCACTGTTTCTAATAGCCGTGGTATAGTCGAAGTAACCAACCCAACCCACAACGATATAATATTCTCACTGGATCATGCCACTCAGGCAACGATATTCAATGTCGAATGCACTGAGCAACTGTCACCTCGCGCTAAAGATGTTACATCCCGAATACGTACCGATCACCTAAACGAGGAGGAAAAGGCAAATTTATTGACACTGTGTTCAAAGTACGCCGACGTCTTTTACATTGAAGGTGAGGCACTAACCTTTACCAACAAAGTAAAGCATAGTATTAAAACCACAGATGAAATTCCAATTTATACCAAAAGTTACAGATATCCGTTTATACACCGTCAGGAAGTTAGTGATCAAATAGCGAAGATGTTAGATCAAGGAATCATTAAGCCATCCGAGTCCGCATGGAGTTCACCAATTTGGGTCGTCCCAAAGAAAAAAGACGCCTCTGGTAAACAGAAATGGCGTATAGTCATTGACTTTCGGAAGCTAAACGAAAAAACGATCGATGACAAATACCCTATCCCGAATATTACAGACGTCCTGGACAAATTAGGCAAGTGCCAATATTTCAGTACCCTCGACCTAGCATCAGGTTTCCACCAAGTGGAGATGAACCCCAGTGACATTCCCAAGACTGCCTTTAATGTTGAACATGGGCACTTTGAATTTTTAAGAATGCCCATGGGACTTAAAAATTCCCCTTCCACATTCCAACGAGTGATGGACAACGTACTCAAAGGACTCCAAAACGTTATATGTCTCGTCTACCTTGATGACATAATTGTATTCAGTACTTCCCTCCAGGAGCACATGAACAACTTAGAGAAAGTGTTCCAGAGGTTAAGAGAATCTAACTTCAAAATCCAGCTAGATAAATCAGAGTTCTTAAAACTCGAAACCGCATACCTAGGTCATGTCATCAGTACCGAAGGGATAAAGCCCAACCCAGACAAGATCACAGCTATTCAAAATTACCCCATACCTAAAACACCTAAAGAAATTAAACAGTTTCTCGGACTCCTCGGTTATTACCGAAAATTCATTCCAGACTTTTCTCGTATTACCAAACCTATGACACAATGTTTAAAGAAAGGGAAAAAAGTAACTTTAGACTCAGATTATATCAACTGTTTCGAGAAGTGTAAGACTCTACTGATCAACGATCCTATCCTTAAATACCCCGACTTTGACAAAGAATTCATCTTAACCACAGACGCTTCCAATTTTGCAATCGGTGCGATACTTTCACAAGGTTCCATAGGCTCGGATAAACCCGTAGCTTATGCGTCACGAACGCTTAATGAAAGTGAGGTAAATTACAGTACGATAGAAAAGGAATTACTGGCCATTGTATGGGCAACAAAATACTTTCGGCCTTACATCTTTGGACGTAAGTTCAAAATAGTAACGGACCACAAACCATTACAGTGGGTCATGAGCCTCAAGGAACCTAATTCACGATTAACCAGGTGGCGATTGAAATTAAGCGAATATGATTTTACCGTCATCTATAAAAAGGGCAAACACAACACCAATGCCGATGCCCTTTCTCGTGTCGAGGTCTATAACGAAGAGGTTAGTTCGATGATTGCCAACGCAACTGACAGACCACAATCCCTAGCTAACTCCAACACCCTGACAGCACATACCTCTGAGGAAAATCCTATACTTGAAATACCCATCACCGACGAACCACTTAATAAATTTCACCGACAGTTGTGCTTAACCGTTGTAGGTGACTTTAAAAAACGGACTACTGCGACTAAGCCATTTGACACCCACACTCGAACATCCATCCACCTATCTGAATCTAACCTGGCAGAGGATCTGATAAATGCTATTAAAGAATATGTCAACCCTAAGATCAAAACTGCCCTGTTAATAAATCCACCCCTTGCAATGTACAATATAATACCTCTGTTACAAAAGCATTTTAAAAGTTCATCCATGAAATTGGTATTGGCAAAAAGGGAACTTGAAAACGTAAAAGAATACCTGAGGCAGCAGGAAATTATTCGTCACTACCACGAAGGTAAGACCAACCACCGTGGCATTAACGAGTGCTTTCTAGCTCTATCTGTTAAATATTATTGGCCCAAGATGCGAGAAAACATAACTAAATTCATAAATGACTGCACAATATGCGGGCAAGCAAAGTACGATAGGAGCCCCATAAAACCAAAGTTTAATATAGCACCACCGGCCACCAGACCGTTCGAGATAATACATATGGATAGCTTTTCAGCACAAAATGAAAAATACGTAACATTCATAGACGCCTTCTCAAAGTATGGTCAAGCTTACCTCCTTCGAGATGGGACTGCAGTTAGTATCATACAAGCTTTACTAACTTTCAGCACGCATCATGGCCTACCACTAACCATTATTACAGATCAAGGGACCGAATTCACCAACCAGATGTTCTCCGAGTTCTGCAAGGTGCACAAAATCATTCATCACCAAACACTCGCATACTCACCTAACGCTAATGGGAATATTGAACGCTTCCACTCCACTATACTGGAACATCTTCGTATTTTGAAACTAAAACACAAAGATGAGCCAGTTGTACATCTGATGCCATATGCTATTATAGCGTACAATAGTTCGATCCATTCTTTCACACGATGTAAACCATACGACCTTATATTAGGACATACTGATCCCCGAGACCCGATTGATATAGATCTGACTGGGCACCTACTACAACAATATACTGAAACACATAGGGAACGCATGCAAAAAGTATACGAACTAATCAATGAGACGTCTCTCGCTAATCGAACAGCACTTATAGAGAGTCGTAATAAAACCCGTGAGGATGAAGTCGATTATGAACCCGATCAACAGATATTCATCAGTAATCCTTCCGCTAGTAGATCTAAACTCGCACCCAGATACACCCAGGACACCGTCCTAGCTAATTTACCTATTCACATTTATACCTCCAAGAAAAAGGGACCTATAGCTAAATCTAGACTAAAGCGCGTCCCTAAAACCGCGAAATTGTTGCAGGATACCCCTGATGCTGTCACTTAGCCTAACATGGGCGCAGGAGATCAATCTAGAACGACTTGAGAATGGACCTGGACTATTGCCCTTCAAACTAGGCCCCATGAAACTCATTACTCATTATCATACATTCCTGCAGAACATAGAACTAACTGACATAGACAGCAACATTAACGAAATACGAATCCAACTTATTAAAGCCACAGATAGACTAGACAATTACACTCGCATTTTGTACGAGCTCCAAATAGATAGCTTGAACGTGAAATTAGACAAAGCATCATCTCATCTACAAAGTCTAAAGCCCAATCGGTTCAAGAGAGGTTTAGTAGATGGTCTTGGCTCCGTAATTAAGAGTATTACAGGAAACTTGGATCATACAGATGCCATCAAATATGATAATGCCCTTAAGGCCCTCAATGATAATCAGCAACAATTGGCCATTGAGCAAAATCATCATATAAGCCTGAGCAAAGGTTTGATGAATGAGCATACAAAAATTATTACGAAATTAGTAGAAAACCAAGTGCAATTAAATGACAGTTTGCATAATTTACTTGACGCCGATAAGTATAAACAACACAACCTCATAAAATTTGCAAAGTTTTCGCAAATACTGCAAATAATTAGCAATAACGTAGACAGTTTATTAAGTGAATTAAGTAGGTTAGAGAACGCGATAGCATTTTCCGGTCAATTGCATACTCATCATTCCATGTTAAGTACAGAAATACTAAGCAATATGATACGCAAACTAGACGCGCTCTATAACAAAGACCAACTACTAGAATTAGAAATTAGAGAATACTATGACATTATTAAACCATTAACCTATTATCGTGGAAGTCAAATAGTTTTTGCATTTAAATTTCCCATAACGTCTCCACTAAAATTCCTGTTGTATAAGTTAGTCATCGTACCAAATAGAAATAAGCAAGCCATCATCCCGTCCTACCCATTCCTAGCAATCACTGGAAACATTCATGCGTACATAGAGGCAGAATGCCCGAAGGTAGCTTCAGAGTATCTCTGCGAAGAAAAACTCAACCACCAAATGAGAACCCATCCAGACTGCATCTGCGATATCATTAGAAGTCAAACACCGCCCAAATCATGCAACACGATCACTATTAGTCTAACGAAGGCCGCAATGGAAAAGTTAGATGACCGCCGCTACGCTCTTGTGTTCCCGAAACCAACACAAGTTCAGTTAATCTGCGAACAAGAGGAATCTATAACCCTAGTCGGAAGCTTCCTAGCCACTATCCCACATAATTGCAAGCTACAAACAGACGAGTTCACCGTCGTCAATATTAACGACCACATTAGGGGACAACCCATGAAGATAAGCAACGTGCCAGATGACATCGAAGGATCAACAATGCCACCCCTTCAAATCAGTGCTATTAACCTAAAGAAGCTGCACGATATTCAAGATAGAATAGACTCACAGAAGCCAATCCATATTGAACCAACCTCAACTATTTACCATACGACAATCCCATTTTATGGTACATTACTTGCCTTATTTGCACTGGGAGCAGTACTACTATACCGAGTTCATATCCGCCGAAGGAAGCAGATAACAACTCCAGACGAAGCCACGTACGCCGAGCCTGAAACATCTGAAACCCGCCAGACCCAGCCGGCATCCCAAGATCAATCTAAACTCTCGACGATATTTCATCTCAAAATCTGAAATAGTCGTCGATCTGAGGGGGGAGGTGTTACGCGCATCCCTATTAAGGAAAGCGCTGACACAAAGGCACGAGGCACGACGCGTGCGCATCATCGACCCAGTTACGACGAGTGGAAACTGCTGACATAAAACACGAGGCTCGAAGACACCGTCTACGTGACCGAACCCGCGCACTTCGTATCCACCATCGATCGAGTCAATTTGATTTCCTAATAATTGTAATTTTTATTAAAATAAATTAGTTATAATAAATTCGGTTTTTTTTGAGTCCTCCGGCCGTAGCTTACGTAATTACATTCAAAATACGTGTTTACAAAAAAATTGTTGGGGTGTTAAGGAATAACCAACAGATGCCATATCTATCATTTTTGACATTTTTGCCTGTTTGTCTGTTTTCTGTTTAGATGATTTGTATAGGTGTCATTTCAAAAGTACAAAACTAATATGGTTAACTTTCATAATCAAATATTTTTTATAACTCGGAGTATATTTTAGTTTTTGTTTAATCGCAATCGCTTTGATCAATCAAAAGATATGATCAATTTAAAGTGTTCATGTTGAAGTTCAGTTCAGTTTAAATTTTTTAATTAATTTATTTATTTCAGACATAACATTCTTCCATAGCTACAAACTCATATAAATAAATTCTCTAATACTCATACTTAAAATATTCAACAACTCGGAAAACTATAAAAAGAATTGTCAAAAAACTTACAAAAATGCCG
This sequence comes from Polymixis lichenea, assembly GCA_949091785.1. Taxonomy (NCBI): domain Eukaryota; kingdom Metazoa; phylum Arthropoda; class Insecta; order Lepidoptera; family Noctuidae; genus Polymixis; species Polymixis lichenea. The sequence goes on along the minus strand of OX420951.1, from coordinate 20,995,161 downwards.
GAATCGTGTAAAAAAATTTAGTCATTTTGAAATACGTAACGATATCTATTGGCGTAAAATGGTACTGTGGCGAACCAAACTAAATATTTTCTGGTTCCCACTCTTAGTGTGGTGGCAACACTACTTTTTTTCTAGACGAGTGGTTTGAACTAGTGGGACTAGGATTTTGAATCACAATGTAAAGCTTAGTAACTTAATTACGAATATTACGATGTATCGTAATTACTATAGGTTTCATATCCTGTATTTGGCAATTGTGTGTTCTATTTACCAGATTTTGATAAAAAAAAAGATTATAAGGTGGTATAAGAATGAACGAAATTTAATGTACTTGAAATAAAGTACTTACATGCATTTTTTTTTAATTTTAAATATATTAACTTGTCTTAGAAACATGTTATGCACTATTAAAAATTTTAGAATTTGTTATATATTTTGTTTTTCAGTAGTAAGGTAATTTATTTAGTTTCTTTCTATTAGAAGAAATAAAAAAGGAAATTCCTTTTAAAAATAAATTATTAACTATTGTTATATATTCCATATGTTACAAATCTTTTTTCAAGTTTTATAACAAATGATACAAATGGTTTCATTTAAAATGAAACCATTTTTATCATTCACTCTTTACGCAAAATCGTTCACTACCTCAACACTTGTATTGTTTTAGTGTGGTAACATTTTTTCTTTGAAATGTCAAGTTACTGAATACAATTAAAAGTCGAACTATAGTTCCGCGATTGCAGTGACATTTTTTCTTGTACGGATCTTCATGGAAACTTCTGAGTTAGCGCGCAAAAATTGACAGAGCCTGACACATGACGCCTGTCATCACGGTCTGCAAACGTCAAACGTAAGCCGGCTGCATTCCAGAGAAACTCGAAACGTAGTGTGTATTGTGTTCCGTATTCAATAGTGCGACAGCAGAAAGGTGTAAGTTATTTGTTTTCGTTTTCTAAAACTCTGCATGGATACCTACAACTTATATGAAAACTACGGTGTTTCTTTAAAGACAACAAGTGCTCAAATGTGAATGAAATGCCTCACCAGAAACAACATTTAATTTTAGTTCTGGTTATGTTTTGTGCATTCTGCATGTTTTGATCTTAATCATTTTATTATTCCATTGGGACACGGACGCACTAAAAATAATAAATAGAGGTTTAAAATATTTAAATAGAGGTTTATGCAGATATATTTTTTACTGTTTACACTTTACTTTAATTTGCATGTGGTTGCAAAAGTATTTGTAGGTAATAAAGAAATCTGGGTTTTAGTTTCCGGTAGCGATTCCACTGCAGTGATTGGTAACGAAGGCCACTCGCTAGGATCTTGACTTAAAAATTAGGTCCCGACCCGATTAGAATTAGTCTTTTCAACTATTTCTACTACACGATTGCTTACGAATGGTTGCAGCTTACTTGGTAACATTTTCAACCACCCCACTATATTGTAGAATCACTCCAAAACGTACTACTTTGAATTGGCGCTCCAAGTGACTCAATCACCTTTCCATATAGCATGACTCTAAGGAATTGTAGTTGGCTTGATAGCAGTGGCGAAAGCACCATAGAACACGATTACTATCGGCTTTCCTTCGGTGTTTCGCATCTCGACTGGTTTAAAAAAATGGGTCGTCATTAGTGTCTACTTTTGCCAAAAAATATTGTAACATTACGGGTATTTAATTCACCATAACATTCAAACAATAAAAAAGCTTATTTTTAGCTTCGTATTAGAAAAAAAAGTTCTAAATTAACCCGGCGCCAAAACGTCATAATCGGGAACAAAAGATTCATGCAACAGCGAACCCGTCATTATGTAATTTTAGGTCACGCTATAGCTATAGCATAGCTACTTGCTCTTATGTATTTAACATCAAGTGGTGCCACACTTGATGTTAAATAAGAGCAAGTAGCTATACGACGGGTTACCATAGAGACGGATATTGATAAAATGCGTCAGCCAGAACGAGATGGAGGAATATTGCATTTTTGTTAAGTGTCAGTTAGCTGTTAAATTTTATTGTGTTCAATTCTTTATATTCCTATATTAGTTGTAGAATGATATTAAGTATTCTTTATTGATAAGTCAGTAAGTTAAACCGGGTTCGCTTCGGCTCCACTCTTAGAAAAATTGACACCTCGCCGCGCCGCTGAGACGCATACAACAACTCTATTGTTCTCTCTTAATTTGCGCTGGCATTTACCAAGTTAATTCTGTAGGTCATTTAGAGGATGTCGGTCTATTTATAATTGCATGTACTAGGAATGTTAGGTGTACCGTAAATTCATCGTTCGTACGATCGATTGCATACAAAATGCTGGGCGGCTATGTAATTATTTAAATATGGGGCTATTAAGTGGCGTGGTAATCATACTCACCGAGTGTGTTGTACAAGCTTTCGCCCGCGACTTGTATTTTGCATTTCATATTTTTTTTGTTAATACATATATCCAGGATGAGAAGTAGGAACTTATCCTTCACCAGATCCCAGGTGACTTGTCTGTAAATTTGATGGCTAATTAGGCAATTCACTAGCTAGAAGAGATAGGTTCAAAGGATTAATTTTGATGGAGAAAACTAAGACAAGGAATGTTCTAACTGCGGCATAAATCTAGACTCCTGCACCATATCTGAGAAGAAAATCTGCCCTACAATGTAAATAACGCAATGAATGTGGTTGAACTGGCAAAATGAAACATATTTTTCTGCGTCTTCGCGTATCGATAGCACTCTAAATACAGATAGCCCAGAATTTGGCTACGAGCTTGGCACTTTCTGCAGCGTCCATCAACTCCTACAGCGTGCAGACAGCAGGACACCCTGGACAAGATATTAAGTGCCCCATTGTTTGTGGAACAGCACCACATTTATACTCCAGGGCGAAGTCATCTATGAATCTCCACCTGAGTAGGTTTTCTTTGCTTTCAGGAAAGCGAAAGCCACTCATGACCAGCTGCGAGATTTTCAGCTGGTGGAACGAATGGTTTTGATAGGGAACGACAGCCACGACAGCCTAAGTCACAGTAACAAACATAGAAATCTGAGCGTGATAATTTCATCTTCTTATTCCTGAGTCGTTACTTTCAGAAACCGTACGTATGTCGCACGAGTCCAGTTCAGCTTGCATTCTGCTAAAAGTAATATATGAACCTAATACCAGACACCAGTATTTGCACTTATTTGTTCTTTCACAAAAATAAGGCGGTGTGATGTTGATTACTGTATAATAAATAGTACAAGTCTAAGTTTCTATAAGTTCGATGTTAATTGTTTGATGCACCGGGCGACGTCGTTACGTCAAAGCCGGCTGTCGCTGAAAATCAGCGCTGGGGCTCTGTCTTGCATACGGTCGCAGCATAATGCTGAGTGATAGCCGTTTTGTGTGGATGTGACGCAGGTTTCCCTCAACCTTTTTTTTATTTATTTTTTGTATGTTCCTGGTTTTTGCGTCATGTTTACCGCAAATAAACGTTTTTGCTTTCTTTCTAAGTCTATTTCTGTTTGCTAATAAAGAGTAGGTACCTATTATTGTGAAAGTATTTAGCGTTTTTCTAGTAGTCAATAAGCCAATATTATTTGTTGGCACGTCAATGCCATATAAATTTTTTCTTTTTGGAAAAATGGCTCGTAGAGGTTTAGAGGTCCGCCATTCTTGACCTAGGTCATCATCATCTGCTTTGCATTTTCCCAACTATGTTGGTGGCTTCCAGTATAACCAGGTGCAGTTGAATACCAGTATTTCACATGGAGCGACTGCCTATCTGACCTCCACAACCCAGTTAATGGGTAATTCGATACCCCTTGGTAGGACTGGTTGTTAGACTTTGGCTGACTACGCGTAACGACTATCAAAGATTTACGAGTGACAGCCGGACAATACCTGGGTATTTTCGGAAAATTAAAATTATTTTATGTTAAAGTACTTAGATAACTCTATCTAAGTATCTATCTCATATGAAATTCCGCCTTGTATTCCAAAGACCTGTAGCATGTAAATACTCTCTGTCTGCGTCTGTGTTTCCCACATTTAACCCGTCCACCTTCAAAACAAGAGTGAACAGGCGTCTTCTGGGCACGCTCGATACATCATAGACCTCATCAATCGCTTTCCATGAGGCGTGATCGAGGTCAAGAGCAGGCCCATATAGTAAGAAAAAAAAGATATAGAAATAAAAATAAAAGTAATAACAATAATAACACATTCTAACTTTCCCGAAGTTCAACTTTAAAAGAAGAAGATTCTAGTTACAACTTATATAGAAATGTTTCTTTCAACCAACTGAGTTAAAAGTTTAATTAACGTTCTGTGTTTCGTAATGCTCATTACTTTGCCTATGTATGTATAGAACCAAGTCTATCCGACTAAACAGACAGCTGTGCTGCTGGGGAGTTTGTTGCGCCACTTCTTCCCAGCTAAAGAACTAGGAAGTGGTGAAGGGTGGGCGTTTTGGGAGACTGTCTTCTGTATTTTGACGTTCGAAAAGTGCTGATTCTCAGCCTGCTTTGAATAAATGACTTTTGATTTTAAATACGCCCAATGACCTTTTATACTTTATAGAAGTTTGTTACTGCTAGCTCAGTAAAAATATTGTTTATGGTACTTAGCCGAATTTCGTGTAAATTTTATTCAAGCGCCTGATTTTATGCGCCTTTTAAGATGGTTCAATTCAATTTAATATTTCTGGGAGTTTTTAGAGCTTACTACTTAATTTCGTACAACCGATACTTGACATTTTTGTCTATTTTAGAGGGTCGTTACAGCTTAAGTTACTTACCTACAGGATAAAAAGAAACACCCTTCTATGACCTCTATTCTATATCTAAGAAAAAGCTTAATTGTTTTAGTTCTTCTCGTAAAAACAAAACTGATTTACGTCACCGTACAAATGCAATGATTAATAGCTTGTCAACCCGTTTCCAAACTTCGAATTCAACAACATACCATCAGCTTTTATGCAGAATATTATAGTAGCTATATATACGTTATACCGTTATTACCCTCAGTATTTATTAAGGCGTGGCCGCGACCAGTCTGATTGCAGGCCAGCACTATTTATTGTCAAATAATACATCACAATGATGGAGACTATTCGCAAATTCGGTCTGGAGTACTGTGATGTGGGGACTATGCTGTGGAACGTGTCTGTGATGTTGAGGGCTTTGATCCTGAATATTGATGAGAGAAACAAGAAACGTAAGCTACCTATGCATTGTTAACTGGTGATATTAATGAAGTTCATGATGATTTTAGAGCAGGATTGAATTTAAACAAATAAATATCTGCTAATTGAGTGGATGCTATTAGAAATTCCGAAAACTGCGCCTATTTTGATGTGTTATTGCGAATGCTTGCCGTTGGTATTTTTTAAGGCTTTTGCCGACTGTGAGTTAGTCACTAAATAAAAGAACATCAGGATTAAGATTTGACAACAATCTAATCTATTTTTAAATAGGCTTATAACGCACTGGGTAACAGCGCTAATAATTACCAAAGTAAGAAGCAAACAGGGAACAGTTTTTTTGGAACCTAAACGAACAGTAGGTAGTTTTGTGCAAAACGTAAGTGAAGAAGGAAGTCTCTCAAATTTTCTAAAGCCAATGGAAGATTTTAGAAAATTTCGGAAACGAAACATTAATTTTGTCTTGTTATTTTTGCCCTAAACACGCTAAGAAGAAGAAAAATTGCAAAGATTTTATTGAAACTTCTTTTTAACTCTGATGTCAAGATGAGACTTGAATTCAACCCCACAGATTTCCCCCGATTTCTGGAAGATTGAATCTGTTGCCTTGAGATATCAAGGCCAGTGTCTTGTGACTGTGCTTATTGTGGTCAGGCCCAGGCAAACGCAGGAGTTGACACAACTTTGACAGTTTTTATATTTGTGAAGCTCAGCTCGATGAAAACTAACTACTCTATCGATTTTCAGCCATCCCAATATTCTTATACATCCTGGCTGTGTCAGTGAGCCTGGGCTACTTCTACGTGTACCTGGTGTCGATGATCTGGTTCGTCTTCATTCGGTGTCCGGCCACCGGCGACCTGCTGGCGGCTATCGTTGTCTTCTCTCTGGGGATCTCCAGTGAGATCGGGACTGTTAAACTGGTCTATATGTCCTTGCATATGTAAGTATCTAATGGAAATGTGCTATGTTGTATTTATGTGAATACCTGATAATATGTGCTTTAAAGCGACCATTTACGGGTATATCTTATATTGAATTAAATGTGCCCTTGTAGTTGAGCTTATGTCGTTCACTTATGTATAGCCGATGATGGTACATGACTGTGTTGGATCATTCAGTTCCGTTCGAAATAGTTGAGCTGAATGGTTCTTATCCATGCTTTATGAATGTTATGATAGTGAATGGGCGTTGTAAGGCACCTCGGTGCTTATTCACAGCTTTTATTAATTATTCCTTTTTTTGTATACTTTTGGCTTTGGAAACTTTTACGTGCACGTCTTTCTCACGACTAGTGACTGACCGAATCCTTTCAAAAGAAAAAATGATTTTTCATTGAAATTAATGCTTTGAGGTTGTTCTTAAGTGACGGTAAATCGGCAACATAGGATAGAGTTGCCTTCAGGCTAGTTGATGCTCTTCGTCGGTTGGCTGCTCATAGCTGGTTAAAAGCCTAATACCCGCAGTGGACTGTTACAAGTCGGTGATGACAATCTAGATCAATCAATCACTCTTTGCCTGCGTCTGTGTTCCCTTCCACATTTAACCTGTCTACCTCGTAAAGTAAGGACCGGGTCAACGGCGCGTTTTGTTGCACGCGCGCCTCAAAGAGATGTAAGCACCAAATGGTGGGGTTGTTCGAAAGAGATACCGTGGCCCCTGCCATACAGGCAAATGGTGGAACAAGGGTGGATTTTAGTCAGTAAAAGTCTGACACACCCACTCACTTCACCCAGAGCGGGAGAAGTTATTTAATGATTTCCCACCAAAAATATGTAAAAATATTGAACCGTTGCATGGCATTTTCTGGGCACGCTCGATCTATCATAGACTTCATCAATCGCTTTTCATCAGGCGTGATCGAGGTCAAGAGTAGGCCTATTTAGTATTAAACAAAAGATGAATTAGTATTGAATCCCTGGTGGAGTGAATATCTACGCAAGATGACTGGGCAGAGATAGCCTTGGATTACTATGGGCTAGTCTTTACACATAAGTACTAAATAAAAATAGTTTCGGTGTCTTTCGGAGTGAAATCCACCAACATCTTACAAATAATAAAATACTATTTAATGGCTGCTCATTTGTTTTAGTCGAACTAGAATTTTACTACGCTGCTAGAGTACTATTGGGATGCTTTGGGGCCGAAATGAAATTGACAGGGGACGTTAATGTTAAACATTTGTGAAATTGTTACATACATGGGATTAACAGTAGCCCGCAAAATTCTAATTCATAATTCGCAAAATTCCGACAATTTCGTGAAAAAAACATTCAATACGATTAAATTAACTTATTGTATTGATGATTTTCAATGATCAAAATTCTGTAAATACATACGTGTAACGGTCGTGAGTCAAACTTAATCCAGCATACAGCCTGTGACCTGCAAAATATAAAAATCCTAAGAAAAATTGTAATTCGCGGCTAGCCTGGCGCTTCCCCCTTAAAAAAACAAGATGGCGGCATTAGTTCCGATTTTAGTCACGCGCCAAAAGATACCTTGAAGCGTTGTACAAATTTATTTTTCAACCGTTTCGTTCTTTCCTCATTGCCAGTGACAAAGTCAGGGAGATAGTGTCAGAGTGCCTGGCATGCGATTCCTCCGTGGTCGCCGGCAGCAGATTCTCCAACAATCTACTGAGTACCCTGAGGCAGGTCAAGAAGAGGGCCATGGTGTACTGGGTCGTCATCATCGGCAACGGCGTGGTGTACATCATCAAACCTCTTATATTGCCCGGGAGACATTTCACTGAAGACATGTTCATACTCTTTGGTAAGATAATTCCCTATCTAATCATAAATTCATTCATTCATTCACTCAGTCAGAGACTGCAATCATAGCATCTAAACCGCTGTGTCTAGAAGCATGAAATTTTGCACAAGAGTTCTTTTTATAACGAAAGTGAGCAGGAATGATGGATTTTGTAAAATTCAACCCCAAAAGAAAATGGGTTCAATAGGGGATGAAAGTCAAAATCGAAGTTCGTAATTTTTGCCAATGCGAAATCTCACCAGGCACACGGCGTGTAATAACATAAAACAAAGCCCGGTGCCGGTTACCTATCATAAGTTCGAAAAATATTTGACCAAATTTCATTTCATCTAAAACTTTTCAACTATTTTCGTTTCGTTTTTTTTACTTCATCGAAGTCCGGTCTGCCACTGTATCAGTTGGCCTATTATCAATTAAATTTTTTCTTTACTCCGACGTTTAATTTGGTCGAAAAGCTTTTTACCGAAGTTACACTTAGTCGTAATAACATTTGTTCGAAGTATTATTTCCGAACATTACACACACACATACACATACTACTGTTTTAATTACCATATTTTAATTTCACCAAACGCCTAGAAAGTTTGTGAACAAAAATTGTTTTAAGTGGTCCCAGTAAGAAGCATGCAAACAAGGATGCTTGCTTCAAGCATGCAGCATGCAAGCAGACATGCAGCATGCAAGCAAGCATGCAGTATGCAAACAAACATGCAACATGCAAGGAGGCATACAACATGCAGCAAGCATTGTTTCTTTCACGGCTCCGGCGCTGCGGGGTTTGGGCGGCCCCACGTGAGCTTATCATCGCAGATGGGTTTAACGCTCACCACCGCAGCTTCGGCTTGCTGGCCGGCTTCGCCAACTAGCCTCAGCCGTGGCGGTGGGCCTTCAAACCACCTGCTCTTCAGTTCGCGGGCCACCCTGCCCCTCCGCGCCTACGTGGGCCTAAATTACACTCTAGGGGTAGGGTAGACAAGACTGCATGAAGTCGGTTTTGCAGTGATTCGTTTCTCACTAAATTTTGTAGCACAACATGTTGACTTTTTATGACACTATTTGAATTTAATATTGAAAATGCTACCAAGTAACCGGCTATATATTTGTGACCAAATAATATTCCGTAAAATGTTGTTTCGGTGTGGTGAAAATATGGCAAATAAATCATTTGGCAAATGAAAAAGTGCAATAGGGGCTTCGACCAATAGCAAAAAGTTATTAAGTAAATCGGCAAAATATAGTTCGGTAAAATAAAACCTATGACACATGATACTTCGAAAATCTAAAAATATGTCAAATAATGCGTACAGCAAAAAAGACATCGGTCAATAGTTTTAGGTTATATAAAAATCGAACAAAAAAAATTGGTAAAGTGATCGGTTCCCCCCGTTATACTAAAAAACTACCGAATGGATCTTCTTAAGGTTTACAGTTAACCGTAAGAAAATTCATACGTGGTTTTTTAAATTGGTGGTCCGTCCACTGGAACGGAGTGACTCATGAGGAACATTCTTAACGAATTGTCGTAAAGATTTTGTAAAAATCTGCTGAAATATGAAGATGATTGAAGATGAAAATCTTACACGATTAGCAATATGGTTTCACCAAAGGACGTTGTACGACTGACGCCGGTGCTACTTTATTAAAACCCATATTTACTGCTTGGGAGGAGCCCCAGGATGCCATTGGAATCTTTTGTGACCTCTCCAAGGCATTTGATTGCGTTAATCACGAAACCTTGCTCTTAAAACTTGAGCATTACGGACTAGGTAAACTTGCGCTCAGTCTAGTAAAATCTTATTTAAATGATAGACAGCAAAAAGTTCATATAAATGGAGTCAATTCACTTGGTTTAAAAATAAAATGGGTGTTCCACAAGGCTCAATATTAGGTCCTTTCCTCTTTTTAGTATATATTAATGATCTACCCCATTTATTAAAAAAACAACCACAAATGGTGTTATTTGCTGACGATACATCCTTAATTTTTAAAATAAATAGACGTGCATCAAATCTTGACGACGTAAATAACGCCCTACTGCTGGTGCAAAATTGGTTCACTGCTAATAATTTAGTATTAAATGGGGAAAAAACGAAATACATAAGATTTGCTTTACCAAATGTTAAAAGTACTGATTGTGACATAGTATTGAATAAAGAGAAACTAGAATTCGTCGATAAAACTGTTTTCCTAGGGATCACGGTCGACTCAAGGCTACAGTGGAGTCCTCATTTAACAGCTCTTGCAGGACGGCTAAGTTCAGCAGCATATGCTGCAAGAAAAATCCGCCAATTTACTAATGTAAGATGTTAGTCTATTTCAGTTACTTTCATAGTATCATGTCTTACGGTATTTTATTATGGGGACGGGCTGCAAATATCGAGTCTATTTTTATTCTGCAGAAAAGAGCCACCAGAGCAATATATGGCCTCCGTAGGCGAGATTCTCTAAGGGAACTTTTCAAAAATATTAAAATCATGACGGTACTTGTCAATATATCTATGAGAACATCATGTACGTCAGGCAAAATTTAAATCTTTTCAGTAAAAGAGGTGAAAGACACACCGTTGGGACTAGAAATAGGGACCAATTAGTTCAACCAGGCTTCAGACTGGTTAAAGTAGACTCATCCTTCATGGGGTACTGTTTAAAATGTTACAATAAAATACTTTCCCACATACTCCAACTGAATGAAATGAAATTTATATAAAACGCACACTGTGTAGCCATGCTTATTATAAGTTGGGAGATTACAGGGTGTTATTCACGAAAATTGTACATTTGCTTCCTTCTCCACGTCCAGCGCGATTATTTTTTATTTGTCATTTCAATATTAGCCCAATTTTATTAATCCTAGTTCTAAAAGTATCTAGAACTACAATTTACAATACTCAGCAAGTAAGCGAACGCAAGATATTCTAATATTTCAAAAATTCAAATTGTGTCCACAGAAATTTCATAGACAAAATCAGGTCCATTTTTACTTAAAGCAACATTAAAAATATATTTAAAAAATCGAATTTGGTTAATATAAAACGTAGTACTTTTTTACTATGTTTATATTCATTAAGATAGATTATTCTTTAAAATAAATAAAACAAACATTAATGAATACCTAATTTACATATTTAAATGGAAGTCCAATATTCTACTCATCTCCGTTACAGTGTTTTACCACATTATTTCCAACTTGGAAATAAAATTATTTACTGGCAACATTACACAACAAACACTGTAAATAGATGGCGTGACTGTGGATTCGGCCATTTTGTTCTTTCACTCAGTGCGATCAATTTTCTGCGTAAAGATAAAATTTGACATTTATTTTTAATATTTGTTTTCGTGGTTTATCTGAATTCGGTAAGTACTTTCCAGGTTTTATAATATTATGAGAAAAGAATCGTGGTTTAAAAGTGAAATCGGTAGAAGGAATATATTAAAACTAATTGATGACGACTGTACAAAGTATTTTGTAGGTTAGACACGTGATAAATGTTCATATATGATATTTCTCCGTTTCATTTATCTGTTACGTAACAGATATGAAAAGGTAAAGCTGCATATATATGTAAGGTGTCATAAAATTAACTCTATGAAATTTAAGTTGTTTAGTAATTAATCACTGCGAAACATTTAAAAAAAGCAACCGTTCTAAACATTCACATTCACATTGTTTTTCACTCTTATTAATGCCTCCTTGTCACTTTTAATAATATTTAATGTACGCACGGCTACACATCAAGGTATACATCTCGCACCGTACAAAAATCCTATACAATGCAAGATCTGCTTATACTGGAAATGTATAGCATGGTGTGTAGCCGTGTGTACTCATGTAACACATGGGGATGTATTACATGACGATCTTCCCGCGCGACGGATTTTGGACGGCCCCGACTGCCGATTATTGGGTGAGGTACTGCGTGGGTAACACGCAATGCGCGCCGCGGTCACCAGCGCAAGCCTGATTACGGTACGCGTAAAAATAGTTTTACCAAATATTTAATTTAGCTTTTTACTGTAAATATAACAATTAAAATCGCCATTTTTTGTTATTAATCATTTTCGTGTCGACCATCCTCAGGAAATAAGGAGTGAATTTCTTAACGCCTTATATCAGGGCTTTAAATACTGGTAAAATTTTCGTAACGTTTCTTTTATTTGACAGTGTTACCGATAATATTAAAATAACGAGAATGGATTTAACGGTTTTCATGCTACATTTAATCGTATGATTGATTAAATTGAATTTAATCCGTTGTAACTATAGAAATCGTTAATACTTTATGTACTTACAAGAAACCCTATAAAAGAAACGATAAAAATGAAGTAAACATTTAAATTTACTCAATTAATAAAAAGTTACACACACATTATATTTCATATTTATATTTTCACTTTTTTGGGGGAATGCGAGTTAAGTTAGGGGTATTAAGAAAGTCTGATTTTTGGGAATAAATTATGTCTAGGTGAATGAAAAATTACAAATAGCATCTTGAATCAAATATACATTTTTTATTTAATAGTATTCAGAATGAACATTATACTTTCCACAATTGGCAGTAATAATGTTAATGGTACTGTGATACCACGAATTTTAAAGAAAAAAACAGTATTTCTACACTCACTTGCGTCATTACATACATAATGGATATTTTAGACAGATTGTTGTGTAGAGCGGGTATGTAAATAAAAGAATCTATAAAGAAAATACAAGTAGTAAGTAATGTTTATTTTTGTTTTAGATAAAATGCCTTTGACATCCGCGGAATGACAAAAAAGATATAGAGAACGTTTAAAGCAAAATAATCCTATTAAATGGAATGAAAAAAAAGAAAAAAGATGCTGAGAAAAAAAGAAGAGACTATGTAAATGAATCTGAATTATCGGAGACTGTTAAAGCTATTAGACGTAAAATTTGGAGGCAACTGAAACAAACACAATTGAAACACAATGACAAACCAAACAAAAATTCTAGTCGTAAAATTTATAAACAAAGATATTACAGAATTACCAAAAAAAAATGAAAAGCGAAAAAGAAGAATAGATATATTGAAAAAGAAAGTAGATTCTCCAATAAAAAAAGTGTATAGATACAAATTGTTATTGGCATGCACGCAAAATGATAGAGATAACAGTAAAGAAAACGTTAAACCTTCATTACCATCCACGCCAACTTCTCCAATGTCTAAAACTGAGTCCTTCATTCAGCAGTTAAAAGATGAAATAAGAAGAGTTATACTCGAAAAGAATATATTAAGCGAATCTTTAACAAACTCTTACAAGAACGCTGAAAGTAACGCTGAAAGAAATATTTTAAAAAATGTTGTCAGCAATGCTGTGGTTCAAAAACGGTTCACCCTTGTTTGATAGAACAACGTTTGATATAATATTACTAAATCGAATTTTAGTTGCAATAAAGTCATTTCGAAGAATTATTCATTTGACCGAATATTTCATTGGTAAATTTTTATTTAGCGTAATTTTTTATTTGAACTAATTTCATTTGAACTAATTTCATTTGAAGAAACTTCATTTGTTTATTTAATTTGAAGAAACTTCATTTATTAATTCTTTAATTAAGCGATACACTCCAGGGTGGTGTTTATCAATGAGAATGTTTATTCTATGATGCCACGCCTCAGCTGAGTTTGAAGTTCTAGGTATTTGTCTTTCGTTTACAACATGGCAACTCCAAAAGCTTGGTGGATACTTCGGTTGCGTGTTCCATGATCCGCTAACATAATTTTCTTCAAACCAATTCGCGATTTGCTTCCAATCAGAATCTTCTATACCTTCTATTAGCTTGTTAAAATATAGAATGATTTCATTTTCTGGCAAATAACTTAAAGCCAAACATTTTACTTGTTTGTTAAATTTGATGTCATTTGCGTATTTCTTTGTAAGCTTATGTGCTTGAATTTGTCTGAAACAAGTCAAATTTATGGTTACTAGACATTAGGTTATTTATGGAACTAGTTACAGTAGGTTATTAAGTTAAAAAAAATGGTTAGGTTAGGTTAGGTTAAAAATGTGACCACCTACGCACGAGCCGAGCGAGCGAAGCGAGCGGTGCCGCGGCAGCGGCCGGCAGTGCCAGAAACGACTAGATTATATAGAAAAAAATTTTGAAACGTATACAGAACTGGATTTACTAAAAGCAATTGCAAGTAATTTAAGATTAGTTTAACTGTTTTCTTGTTCATAATAAATAATTTTTCAAATATTTACAATGTTTTTTTTTCTGCATTACATTACACCAATTGAATATTCGATAAAATACATGGTTATACCATCTGAACATTACATCAAATGAACATTATACCTTTTGATCATTAGCGCAAATGTTGTTATAGCAAATAAATATTCGATGAACTGAAAATTCTGTCAAACGATATTATACAAAGTGATGATTTTCTTAAACGTTGTTCGATTTAGTAATATTATATCAAACGTTGTTCTATCAAACAAGGGTGAACCTTCAAAAAAATAAAATGAAAACTAGATTGGGTTTCTGTATTGGTTTAAAAGGTCGGACACGTAATACAATAAGACAAGGAAATACAAAATATGCAAAGTTTGCAAGCATAATACGAAATTTCTTTTTACAAGATGACGTATCTCGAATAACTGCGGGAAAGAAAGTGACAAAGACCGTAAAAAAAATGAAGATGAAAAAAGATATCTACTTGACAACTTAACTGATTTATATAACAAGTTTAAACAAGATACAGGAATTCATTTATCTTTCACGACATATTTAAGAAATAAGCCCTTTTATGTAGACAGCACAAAACTTTCAGACCGCGATACATGCGTGTGTAAGAAGCATTCAAATATTGAATTAAAATTTTCCACCCTCAAAAGATTATCAGTTCTAATTGGACATAAAAGTATAAACGATCTAGTGAAATCTTTAGTTTGCAATTCAAACTCTCAGCAATGTATGTAAAATCTGTAAAGTCAAAAGAATAACAAGTGATTTATCTACAATTACACTTGATGAAAGCGTTACATGGCTGGAGCGGACTATTAAAGAAGTAGAATATAAAAATAAAGATTTAATAAAGAAATGTAAACCAAATATAAAAGAAATTAAGACTGGCACTTTACAAGATTTATTGAATAAATTGGAACAAGACCTACAGGATTATAAAATTCATTTATACAATATCGGCCATCAGTACAAAATGTATAAAGATATGAAGGATACTCTTAAAACTAATGAAATCCTCTTACATTGTGATTTTTCAGAGAATTTTACTTGTAAAATGTTTCAAGAGATCCAAGCAGTTCATTTCGGGGCCTCTAAATATCAGATATCTTTGCATACGAGTGTGATATATCAAAAGAATAAAAAACCACAGAGCTACTGTACTTTTTCTGATGCAACTGACCATTCGCCAGAAGCTATCTGGGCACATTTAAAACCCATTTTAACCGATATAAGTGAAAAATCACCAGAAATTGACACACTACACGTTTTTTCCGATGGGCCAACAACACAGTACCGGCAAAAGAAAAACTTTTTTTTATTTAATACAATCATAAAAGATTTCGGTTTAACTGGGACCTGGATTTTTTTTTGAAGCCGCCCATGGAAAGGGAGCAGCAGATGGCGTGGGTAGTGTTATAAAAAGGCTTTTAGACAGTAAAGTGGCACATGGCAATGACGTCCTCAACGCAGAATCTGTATATACTCTTTTGAAAAAAGAAACCAGCGTAAAACTTTTCTGTATTGATGAAGAGGACATAAACAACGTTAAGCAAGATCATAAGGCATCTTTGCTATCGCTTATAGCTATCCCCAATACTATGAAGATCCATCAAATTCAAACTACAAATCACTCACACAATATTGCGTCAAGAATTTTAAGCTGTTTCTGCGCTCGTTCACCCAAGAGGGGAATGTGTTATTGTTATTTACTAAAGAATCATAACTTACTAAAGTCTAGAAAACGTGCAAAAAGGTGCAAACATCTTCTGAATCAAGTGAACTTATATTTTCAATAAAATGTGATAGAACACAAAATCCATGAGTAACTATTCTCTCCGATGTTAAAGTTAATTATGACCGAGAAACATTGCAAACTTTGATGAAATCTTCAAAATCTTATAACATACCTACAAATGATATACGAAAAGATTTTAAGGAGCTGATCACGTCAGATGAATCATTACCTTCTGTTTCTAATACCGGCGGAAAATCTCAACACAAACGTCGTAATCATTTCTTTTTTGATATCTCTGATGATAGTGACGATAGCGTCTAATTTTTGTACACAACAAAATAAATAATAATCATGTAAATTTTTTGGTGTTGTGCTTCATGACACGACTATGGATGGACGGTATACAATAATTTAGAATTACTGCTTTTTTACCACTGTTTTGTAAAGTTCTTAAGCTCTTTAGACAAGCACGACACGTGCTCCAAAATCTGAATCATATAATTATGTCCCGAATCTTTAATATAGTATGCTGTAGCTGTTTAGAGATAATAATAATATGAGAAAGACATCTATGGTCGTGCCACGAACTTTTATGACTGATTAGCAAATTAAGGACACTAATTATTTTAATTGTATGTAGATTGCGCCAAATATTGTTCAAAATTTTCAGTTTTTCTAAGATGATGATTTTTTATTTTTTGATTGTTAACATAATTATTATACCCCATTAGTTTGAATAACTTAGCCAAGTTCAAATAACCAAAATAAAACAGCTATTAGGTACTTACATTTTATAGCGTTATGCAGACATAAATTAACTGACCAACAATTTTTTCTCGAGACTTTTGCGTTGGTCTCATAGCAAAATTATTCTTATCCATGAGTACTTTTACCCCTCCAATTATGGTTAAGCAATTCAAAATAACGGGGTTTAGAATACAGGTTTAATTGATGTGCTTCACTTTTTACGTAATATTTAATAAGATCACAAAATCACAAGACGATGTCGTTTAGGTTCTTTTATGTTACAACGAAGGATGTTATGTTCCTACACCGTTGACATTGATAAATGCCGATGTCACCATGAAGTCCTAAGCTTGGATATTAATTATTATTACGTGATTCCTCAAAATTACTTTCCCAAAATAGTCGTACATAATAAAGCAAAGATAAGTCAATCAAAATAATAGCTTTTTACTAACCTCCTGGATATAATGAATGGTCTAAAGATCCATTAAATAAAACTAACATTTATTTTTAGGGGTTAAATATAATGACCACCATAAAATGCTTTGATACCCTTAGTTCTTTTACCAAAAATATAAACTTGACACCAGAAAAATTAAGTCTAAAATTACAATAGTACTAGCTATTTTAGTCACGACTGCACTTTAAATTGTATTCGAACACCAAATGTAGTAAATGATCACCAAATCTTAGCGAGCAAATTAATGCACTATTTCTATCTAAATAAACCATTGTCATTGCCATAAAATGTAGGCTTATTACCAAATAAAGTATTATGATATTTAGATTGCAAAAATGGTGACAAGCCGTGGGAGACCTTTGACGAATACAAAGCGCAACATTTTAGAGAGTGGGAAGTTATAATGCCCCGAGAAAAGGAAAATTGGTTACACGGCACATGCAATTGCCCAAAGTTTCTCAAAGATTACATTTGCAAGCATCTTGTTGGATTGGCGATTCGGCTTAAGCACGTTCAGCCACCTTCAGAGGCCAGAGCTATTCCGATTGGCATGAAGCGCAAAAGAGGACGACCTGCCAAAGCTAAGAAAGCATTAATTGTGCAGTAAATCAACAGAAGACGGATTCTTCTTAAGATTTTTAATGTTTATTATTAGTTTAGTTTTAAGATGTTTAAACTGTATATTATTATTCTTAAGAGGACTAACTTTTTTATGATTTTTCAAATAATTAAAAAAAGGATTATTGAAGTTGTAAGAGTTTTATTTTTTATTTTAGGCATAGCATTTGGTTGAGTAAACGAAACGCATAAGAATTATTTTTTTGGTAGTGGTTAATCAATTTGGGACATAAGGTTAGGAACTTATTTACTATGTTTGGCAAAATATTTTCTTTGCCGATGGTAATTTACTTTAATCGAATAACGAGATGTTATTTTTTTTGCATGTCATTTTAAATTGAAATGTGGTTAATAATTCGGTTTTCAATGACTATTTTTGGGTTAACAATGATTTTTTGGAGTCAATTTGCTTAAATAGGATAGCAAGATGTAAAATCTTTGGTTATAATGTTACATTATTATGCTGGTTTAATTTTGGTGATCATTTACTACTTTTGGGTTAACAATGATTTATTTGGAGTCATTTTGCCTAAACAGGATAGCGAGATGTTAAAACTTTGGTTATAATTTTACATTAAGATGCGGGTTTAATTTTGGTGGTCATTTACTATTTTTGTCTGTTATATGTTACTATATTTGGTGGTAAGTTAAACATAAGCCTTATTTTTATACGTATTATGTACTAGTCCTTACAATTCCTATCTGTTAACTTTTCTGTTACATTAAATTTATTTTCATATCTTTTTCATATCCGTTACGTACAATTATTATGAATAACAACACCCTACATCGCTGACAAAATGCTTGGCCAAACGCTGCTTGTCCTGCTCCAAAAGGTAGCTTAAACCAAATTGTTTTTTTTTATTTTTGATTCAATTTAAGCCTTAAGTGCTAGACGTTTATAAATGCCCTGGACCCCACACTAGGATTCCCTGTGTTGTGAGGTCCAGTCTCTTCCCAAGTAATTTAAACATTTTTTATTTATTCGTAGAATTAATAATATATAAAAAAAAGAATTTATAAAAATACAAACAAACAGGAATGTAAGATTCAAAATTATGACAAGAGGATTAGGTGCTTTTGGATGTGAGTATGTGTGAAAGTGTGGAGTGTGTGTGAAGTATGTGTGAGGTGTCTGTGGGGGTGTAGTTGGTGAAAATGGGTGGTTTGGTGCGTGCATATCTTTTTTTTTTTTTTTCTCTCGTTATGTCAGATATTATGACTGTATGTACAAAAGGTTTTCCGTTTGGTCATAATTTTTGGGATGCAACCATTTAAAAATGGCATTTTTACAACTGATGTACGTTAAGGTGAGTATAGTTCTATTGTACGAGTAGAATTTAGAGTAGAGATATGACCCAAGAAATGCAAAAGATCTGCGTGCAAAAGTAGAATGTACTCTTGACCGATCCCACTTTAGCGTTCTAGATGATTGGCGGGCCAGTTCTTTAGCATGCCTATGGAAGCGTAGCAGTGTCGAAACAATGAACAGCTGCCTCACACGAAGTACGTTACATTCTGAGTACAGGGCATCGGTAGAATATTGCCAGGATTTTTTGTAGGCTATTTTTAGAATAACTCGCTGAGCTCGTTCCAACGCCAGCAAATTGGTTTTGTTTACTGCTCCCCAGACTGATACACAATAATTTAATATTGACTGGCACAAAGTAAAGTAAACAATTCGGATGAGTTTTGGTTTAGCGACGGACCTCAATTTCTTGAATATGTGAGACAGTTTCCTTACACGTTTCCTGAGTGCATCAATTTGCGCTTTCCATGTTAGGTGTTTATCAATTAGTATCCCTAGGTATTTAATACTGGAAACCTGTTCAATTTGCGAGCAGAGACAGCCTTCATTACTGACACTGCCACATACATGGATCTTTATCTTCAATGCTTCATCGGGTGCAGACCGATCAGAAATGCTAAAGCACATCGACTTAGTTTTGCCGACGTTTAAGGTCAACAAATTGTTTAGCAACCAGATAGCAACCCTCTCAAGTCCCTCCTGAGCCACACAGACGACATCACTCCAAGTTTTTGCATGAAAGATTATTGCGGTATCATCCGCGAAGGTAAAGACGCTGGCATTATGGAGCTTAAGAGAGCATAGGTCGTCTATGTAGATCAAAAACAACGTGGGGCCCAGAACACTGCCTTGCGGTACGCCATAGCCAACATCCGCAAAATCACTGACGTGCTCACCAATACGAACGCGCTGTTTTCGTTCTCCGAGATAGGATTTAAACCAATCCAGAGCCAAGCCCCTGATCCCGAGAGCCTCTAGTTTTTTTAGCAAGATCGGACGGGAAACTGTGTCAAAAGCTTTTGCTAGATCCAGGAAGACGCCGACGCATTTTTGTCCTTTATCCACTTTACTAACGACAAAATCAACAAGTTGCGTGACGGTATCCTCCGTGGACCTACCAGCCCGAAATCCGAACTGATTCCCGCTCAATAAGCTGTTTTGTTCAAGATACTTGAGTAACCTTACATTTATCACCTCTTCAACTACTTTAGAAATTGCGCTAAGAAGCGAAATGGGCCTACAGTTAGCTGGTTTGCATGAGTCACCTGCCTTTAATATTGGTATGACATTGGCCATCTTTAGGTCATTGGGTACGCCCGAGGATATGCTCAAATTACAAATGTATGTTATAGGGCTTGCTATAATGTGTTTGGTTTGTTTGAGCATGTCGTTGCTAATATTATCATGTCCAACAGCTGTACTAGGTTTTAGTGTACTTATTAATTTTATTATTTCAATTTCATCTGTTAGCGACAAAAATAGCGAATCTGGTGAGGTGTTTCCTGATTGACTCGTGTTATTTGCTAATTCAATTTCTGTTTGTCCTAATCTACTAAGTGCCGCACTTGCCAACTGATCGCCAATGGAGCTAAAATAGTAGTTCACTAGATTCAGTGACTCTGCAGAATCAGGTTTAATTTTGAGTAAGTCTTCATTTTTATTGTCAGCCTTTTTAATGTTACAAATAGTTTTTATTGAGTCCCATGTTTTCTTAATATTATTTTGATTTTGAGTTATGAGTTTTTGTTCGTATTGTTCTCGTTGTTGTTGTAATATATTATTACAGTAATTTCTGTATAATCTGTATTTTTCCTGTAAGTTGAGGTCGTCACGATTTTTCCTGGCTTGCAACTCATCACGGCGTCTGATGCACTTTAAGAGACCTGGTGTTATCCATTTCTTAACAATCGCATCAGCACTTCTCACCCTACATATGGATTTATTCCGGTTAAGGACAAAGAAGAGAGGGCGCCACCGTTGTGCCGTTAACAGCTGTTTTTAAATCGCTCCGAAAAATAAATTCGTAAAAAGTGTCTAAAACGTCTAATTGAGAGTGTGTAGCGTCAAATAAGCCACAAATACAGTCAACGCGCACTGTGAAACGAGTAAAGTGGAATTTATTACAAGAAGTTAACAGAAACAGATGATAAACCTGAGTGAATAATAACAGTGATAAAACGTCAGGATCAAAAATCGTCTACTGGAAAAGTGTTACACGAAGAGGTTTTATTACTTCAAGTGCATTTATAACAAAAACAGTGAGTAAAAACAAGCATAAAAGCGAAATTAGAAATCGTAACCTACAAAGAAATCATTACACAGCAAAAACATAAACGATCGCAGCGACTTTTAGCGACATCTGTTGAGGAGTAACACATACGCCATCTATGTTGAAGTAACGGAATCATCGTAACTGACATCGTAGCACGATCGTTCCTCAATTGGCAAGACCAGTAGCGCCATCTATTGTCGAACAACCACAACTTTTTATCACCACCAGGCCACCACGGATACTTCCTTTTTTCTTTATTATCGTAACAAATAAGGATGGAAGAAATTATGGAAATGCTTAAAAATATCCAAGAAGACATAAAACAACAAAAAGCACAAATGATAGTTATGCAAGAAGAAATTACAAACACTATAAATATTAAGGTGAATGAAAGATTGGAAAATATCGAAACTAAGCAATCTATTTTGGAGGAGAAAATTGAAGAGCAAAAAAGAAAAATAGATCATTTTGAAAGATACACAAGGAGGAGGAACTTAGTTTTCTTTGGTATCCCTGAAGAAATTGAAGGTGAAAAAAATATAATCGGTAACATCGTTGAAAAAATCAGCAAAGATTTCAAGATCACATGCGACACTAACAGCATCGAAACGGCCAGACGTTTGGGTAAAAAAGGCGAAACTGTCAGACCTGTCCTAATTACTTTTTCAACAACGAAAACGAGAATTCAACTACTTAAAAACAAGAAAACAATTGAAGGAAAATCCTATTATTTCAAAGAAGACTTTCCTCAAGAGGTACTCCAAAAGCGTAAAGAATTACAGGAACAACTAAAAACAGCAAGAGAAAACGGGAAAAGGGCTATATTAAAATACGACAAATTAATCATTCTGGAAGACAATGAATTTAGGAAAAAGACACAAAAAAATCAAGAAAACTCGAAAAATAAAAAAAGGATCATGTCGGAATCCCCGGAAAATAACAGACCTACTGACTCTCCCGTAACTCAAAATCGCCCTACAAAGAAAAACAAAACGGCTGACATTACAAATTTCCTCATACCAAGGTCTACAAATACAATACAAAGTACTAGCAACCAAGATAACATACACACCAAAAACTATTCAGAATAGCAACTAGCCGCCCACCCCTCTTCCCTCCCAACACGGCTGGTCCCCGCGGGAGTTGTAGACCAAAACCCTCCAGGGATGAAAAGTAACCCTTCAAGTTCAAGTAACTGTACAATAAATGAAAACAAAGAAAAGAATGTTCTATACATAGCAACATTCAACGTCCGAACTTTATCGACTTATAGCCGTCTGATAGAGCTAATGGAATCACTGGAAAACATAAAATATGACATTATAGGTCTCTCTGAAATCAGAAGACTAGGAAACTCAATCGAAGAACACAACGACTTCATCCTGTACTACATAGGCGAAACACCAGGACTCTACGGTGTGGGATTCATAGTGAAAAAACACCTCAAGAATTATATTGAAAGTTTCATAGGTCTGTCTGAGAGAGTAGCTCTTCTAAATATAAAATTCAATAACTTCGAAGTAAGCATAATTCAAGTTTATTCTCCCACTGAGGCTGCAAGTGATGAAGAATTACAACTTTTCTACGACACTGTTGACAAAGCTTTACAATTAGCAGGAAGAAATACAATAGTCATGGGTGGGTCAATAGTGCGAAAATTGGCCAACCAAAACCAAATGAAAAACTAGTCACAAGAAGTCACGGCTATGGTAACAGAAACAGTAGAGGGGATAGACTCATTGAATTTGCTTATGAAAACAATTTAGCTATTATGAACACATTTTTCAAAAAGAAAAACAATCAGAGATGGACTTGGAGATCTCCAGATGGCGTCACGAAAAACGAAATTGACTACATTTTAACTAACAATCACAGAAACATTCAAAACATGCAAGTTTTAAATGTAACTTTCCCTTCAGACCACAGACTTGTCAGAGCCAAATTGTTACTGCAAACAAAGAAAAAAAGTCGAAAGGACTATGGAAACTTTCCAAGAGTTTTACTGAAAAACAAAGAAGATGTATTGAGGTACAAAGAATCACTAAACAGCTGTTCAGAAAACCTAGTATACAACTGGCAAGAAACAAACACGGTTCAAGAATATTACGACGAAATCGTAAGCGTCATTGACACTAGCCTGAAAAAAGATCACGTACCTCACAGATCGAAGAAAGTCAGTATACTGTCAGTCCACACGGAAAAGTTGATCCAGCGGAAACAAATATTACAAGCAACCAAACCAAAGTCGCGGTCTATGAAAAACGAACTGAAAGCTCTGTAGGAACACACACACACATACACACACATGCACACGCATACGCACACACCATACAAAATATATAAACTAAGTTACTTGAAAATATAACCAGTTGGCATTAGACTCTCGCGCCTTTCATTACTCTCCCAGACAACCCTATATTATACACACAAGTATAACAGTGGTGACCCCGATCGCGAAACAAGTGCACGCACGCTCGTATCGCTGTGCACACGACGCGCATCCGAGAAAAAAATGAATCCGCAGTATCCGCCAGCTCAATCTAGTGCTGTAAAATATGAAGAACCCGCAGAGATATTCGCAGTCTCAGTGTCAGACAAGATACCAAACTTCTGGCCGGACAACCCACGGCTATGGTTCCTGCAAGTAGAAGCAATCTTAGGACCGCAGAAAACATCCGACCTAAACAAATACTATATGATAGTTGGGAAATTAAGCAAAGATGTTGTGCAGCAGATAGCGGACATCTTAGCAAATCCCCCGGAGACAGGAAAATTCGAAACATTGAAAAAACGCCTTCTACAAATATACGAAGAATCGGAGACCAGGCAAGTGCAAAAATTAGTGTCAGAGATGGAATTAGGAGAACAAAAACCTAGTCAGCTATTGCGCAGGATGAAAGAATTAGCAACAGACAAAATAAAGGATGATACATTAAAAATATTATGGCAAGGTCACTTACCATCAGCAGTCCAGGCAGTACTCACCGTCACGTCTACGAAGGATCTAGAAGAAATGGCAATAATAGCAGACAAAATCATGGAGACTAACCAGTCCGTGCAAGTCCATGAGGTAGCGCGTGGTGATGCGAAATCTACAACAATATTCGACATAGCAACCATCATGGCAGAGATAGCGAAGATCAACCTAAAAATAAATAAAATGGACAGAGGAAGACAAAGATACAGAGGCAGAAGCGGACGTAGAAACTTCTCGCGTAGCCGCTCAAGGTCAAGACCGCGCAGGACACCAGAGAATGCAGATTGGCTGTGTTCGTATCACTGGAAGTACGGACAAAGGGCGAGGAAATGCGTCGAACCTTGCAACTGGAAAGCTAAGAACTCCTCACCACCGAAGTCGGAAAACTAGCAGAACTGCAACCGGTGGCGGGAAGTTTGACAGTTAAGGATCACCGCCTAGTAGTAAGTGATAGTAAACTTAATATTAAGTTCTTAATAGATTCAGGAGCATGTATTTCTGTTTTACCTAAAATATTAGTTAAGAGAAAAAGCGAATTAGATGTTAACACAGATTTTAAATTATTTGCTGCAAACGGTACCGAAATTAAAACTTATGGAACAAAGACACTAACGTTAGATTTAAAATTAAGGAGACCCTTCAAATGGACCTTTGTAGTATGCGATGTTAAGCAACCTATACTAGGGGTAGATTTTTTAAATCATTTCATGTTAATCGTAGATATCAATGGTCGTTGTTTAAAAGACAAAGTCACTAATTTGGCAGTACGTGGAACGATCGTAAACCATGGTGAACCGGCAATTTCAACATTACGAAATGATCATCCCATTCATGACATATTGAAGAAATATCCGGATATACTCAATCCCATGTCGTTCAAAGAAACACCAAAGCACACCGTTTACCATTACATAGAAACTACAGGTGCTCCAGTATTTTGTAAACCTAGACCCTTAGCGCCAGAGAGATACAAATTAGCAAAGGACGAGTTTAAAAACATGTTAGAGATAGGTATATGTAGGCCGTCCAAATCAGCTTGGGCAAGTCCTTTACATCTAGTCCCAAAAAAAGACGGACAAGTACGTCCATGTGGTGACTACAGAGCATTAAATGCAATTACAAAACCAGATAAGTACCCTATACCCCGTGTACAAGACTTCACGTATTTACTAACTGGAAAAACAATATTCTCAAAAATTGACATTAAGAAAGCCTACCATAACATATTAATAAACCCAGAAGATATCGCCAAAACTGCGATAACAACACCGTTTGGTCTATACGAATTTGAGCGCATGACCTTCGGTTTAAGAAATGCAGCGCAAACATTCCAGCGGTTCATGACAAACACCGTCTTATCAGGTCTAGATTTCTTATACTGTTACTCTGATGACATTTTAATTAGCTCAAAAAATACCGCGCAACACCGTGAGCATTTAGAACAGGTTTTCCAACGCCTAAACGAATACGGCATATCCATAAACCTAGAAAAATGTACTTTCCTAGCCACTACAGTAGAATTCCTAGGATATGAAGTTACGACTTCTGGTGTTAAACCAATAGGAAACAAAATACAAGCCATCATAGAATACCCAAAGCCCCAAAATGTATCTCAGCTAAGAAAATTTTTGGGCATGGTTAATTTTTATAGAAATCATCTACCAAGGGCAATCGAATATTTAGATACGTTGAATAAATATATTCACAAGGCTAAAAAGAATGACAAAACACCTATTCAATGGTCAACGGAAGCTGAGCAAGCATTCTCAAAATGTAAAGCGAGTCTCACGAATGCGGTCACGTTATCGTTTCCTGTAACCAACGTGCCGTATGCGCTTTTTGCAGACGCGTCAAATAATTGCGTAGGTGCCGTGTTGCAACAATACGTCAACGGTCAATGGAATCCATTAGGGTATTTTTCAAGGAAATTAAATGAAGCACAAAAAAACTATAGCACTTATGACAGAGAGTTACTTGCTATATTTTTAGCTATAGAACATTTCAGATGTTTATTTGAGGGAGGTGAACTAATCATCTTCACGGATCACAAACCTTTAACATTTGCATTTACAAAGTTATGTAAAAACAGTAATAAAGAAAGTCCAAGACGTATTAGGCAGTTACTCTTTATAAGCGAATTTACAACAGACATACGCCATGTGAGTGGGCAAGATAATGTTGTCGCAGACGCACTATCACGTATAGAAAGCATAGAATGTACATCAAGCGTTATTGATTATGAAAAACTAGCAACAGAGCAAAACAAAGATCTAGAAATTAAAAACTATATAAACGACTCTAGATACCAGTTTAAAAAAATAATAGTACCAAATACCAATCAATACATATACTGCGAAATATCAAAAGAAAACGCAAGACCTTATTTAACTGAAAGTTGTAGGAAAGATATATTTTATGCGATACACAATCTTAGTCATCCAGGCATACGTACAACGCGCCAGATGATTAAAGAGAAATTTTGGTGGCCAAATATGAACAGAGATATTGGCCTATGGGCAAAAACATGTATCAATTGTCAAAAGTCAAAAGTAAATAGACACACTAATTCAGAATATGGAAAATATCCTCCGGTAGACAGATTTGATCATATACATATTGATATAGTAGGACCACTGCCTATAACCTCAGAGGAATACAGATACTGTTTAACAATAATAGACAGAGGTACAGGTTGGCCAGAGGCTTATCCAATAAAAGACATATCAGCAGAGACGGTAGCGAAAATAGTGTATACAGAATGGGTATGTAGATTCGGCTGTCCGGTCCAACTCACGAGTGACCAGGGCAGGCAATTTGAAAGCAGACTATTTCAAAAATTGATGTCATATTTAGGTGTACCAAAGGTAAGGACAACCCCGTACCACCCGCAAAGCAACGGAGCAATTGAGCGGTGGCATAGAAGTGTAAAGGCATCGTTAATGGCCAGGTTAGATAACAATAAAAATTGGACTCATGAACTCCCTATTGCAATGTTAGGACTTCGTGCAGCCATCAAATCTGACAGAGGTGTAAGTGCCGCACAAATGGTTTACGGCCGAGCTTTACGTTTGCCAGGAGAATTTTTCGTAGAATTAAGTAATCAGAACTATGAACCACATACTATTGTACAAAATATAAGTGATACTATAAAACAATATAAGCCAAGTAATGTGAAATCTAATGAATCCAAAGCATTTTTTGTACATCCCGATCTTAAAGAATGTTCTCATGTATTTCTAAGAACTGACAAGGTAAAAAAATCATTGACATGTCCATACGAAGGCCCATACAAAGTGTTAGAAAGGACAGAAAAGGTGTATAAAATTCAATTACCCGACAGAATACTAACAGTCTCAATAGATAGGTTAAAACCAGCCTATTTATTACAAGAAAATGTAAATGAACCAAATAATGAACAAAGTGTCAGAAAAACCAAAAGTGGTAGACTGATTAGAACACCTGTCAGATTCTTATAAATATGTAATTAGTTAAGATATTGCATTAAGTAGAATTAGAAAATAAAATGTAAGCAAACAGGGGTGATATAACTTGTATATAAAAAGTGTCGACTAGACTTAGCAGCGTATGAAATAATATTGTGTACTGTGCATTAATGTGTTTTGTTGAGCCAACGGAAACGTCATTGGAATGCCACTGTATAACTCACAAATAGCATTCAATATTTCAGTGTAACACTTACAGCAAACATATTAGTGAATAATTCGTTACTCACAAAAATGGGTAAAACATATAGTATTGAGAAAAAGACAGAAGAAGTAATCATCGCCCAAAACGGAGCGAATAGTGCGACCAATTCGCATTTCGAGCAAACTATTGAAAAATATGGCATAGTGATAATATTGATAGCAGCAGTACTTAGCATATACACACTATACATGGTGTTTAAAAGATGCAAGCTAGGTACCCAGAAAATGTTACGAAAGGAAATGGCAGTATGGCACAGCACCAATAGTTTACCAGTGGCCCAGCAAGCACAACCACGACATAATATGGTTTAATGTAAGCAGTAAAAAGTGCGTAAATAAATGTGTGATAAAAAGGTGTAGTGAAATAAAAAAACAATTGATAAATAGTATAATAAAAAACTTTAATCCAGTGAACTATG
Organism: Polymixis lichenea; assembly: GCA_949091785.1. Lineage (NCBI taxonomy): Eukaryota > Metazoa > Arthropoda > Insecta > Lepidoptera > Noctuidae > Polymixis > Polymixis lichenea. The sequence continues at coordinate 20,966,745 of OX420951.1, read as the reverse complement.
ACAACAAGACAAGAGAGACTTAAATAATACATAGTGTAAATCTGATTAAAAATAAGAACATCCTGTATTAAAATGCAACACAATACATTGGTTGTAAAAATATCTACCTATTTTATATAAGCATTATGTAACATGTAAGCAATTATTGTAACGTAATGTACACAGAACAGAAACATAGAGACCAAGTAAAAATTGTATTATATAAAATTTTTAAAAAAGGAGGGGAGTACTGTAGGAACACACACACACATACACACACATGCACACGCATACGCACACACCATACAAAATATATAAACTAAGTTACTTGAAAATATAACCAGTTGGCATTAGACTCTCGCGCCTTTCATTACTCTCCCAGACAACCCTATATTATACACACAAGTATAACAGCTCTATACAAACTTGTAAGTAAATACATTAAGAGTGATTATAAGAATCATCGTACACTAACTTTTGAAAAACACCTCAATACTTCCGGCAGCGTCAAGAGAGCATACAAAGAGTTAAGATCACACAAAACATGGATCGAAGGACTTCAAGGGCCAACAAACACAACACAAAATAGGTCAGAAATACTAAGAATAGCAACAGCCTTCTACAAGAGTCTATACAGTTCACAAAACCAAGAGTGCAACCGGTGCTACCCACTTAATACCCAAATACCAATCTATAGGGGTGAGATTAGCAACATGGATGAAATGGAAGTGATCAGAGGAATCGACTCACTCAAGGAAGAGAAGAGCCCCGGTCCTGATAAGATCACGAACGAAGCCTTAAAGATAGGACGCACACATCTAGTAACTCCACTAGCGCGTCTGTTTAACATGGTATTAAAATCCTCACGCACCCCTAGACAATGGTCCGAGTCCGAAATAATCTTGCTCTACAAAAAAGGTAATCCAAACAACATAAGTAATTACAGACCAATCAGCCTATTGCCCTCAATCTACAAACTATTTTCATCGCTCTTAGAAAAAAGGATAAGAAAATCGATTGAAATACATCAACCTATTGAACAGGCAGGATTTCGAAGAGGCTTCTCTACTGTGGACCATATTCATTCTCTGGAAATGGTGATTGAAAAGTATCAAGAATTCCAGAAACCCTTATACATGATTTTCATAGACTATCAGAAAGCTTTTGACAGTATTCTCCACTCATCAATATGGGAAGCATTACACTCTCAGCAAGTAGAGATTGAATACATTAGAGTTCTGAAACATCTATATGGCAATACCACGAGCCGAATAAAACTGGAAACCACAGGACCGCCTATACACATAAAGAGAGGAGTTAGACAAGGGGACCCTCTTTCCCCAACAATCTTCATAGCGGTGCTAGAGTCAATCATTAGCAAACTAGACTGGAGTAAACACGGTTTAAATATAAATGGTAAGTACTTAAACCATTTGAGATTCGCGGATGATATAGTCTTGTTTTCTGAGGATACAAAACAGCTGCAATCAATGGTAAACTCACTGTATGAAGAAAGTAAAAAGGCGGGTCTGGAAATAAACCTAAGTAAGACAAACATCATGACTAATGACACCGAAGTACCCATATACGTCGAAAGCACACCTATATGTTATGTTAACAGCTACATTTACCTTGGAAAACAGATATCATTTGATCGACAAAACAATGAGATGGAAGTCGAAAGGAGAGTAAAAAATACGTGGAAAAAGTTTTGGAGTCTTAAAGAAATACTCAAGAGTGGTATGCCAATGAAAACTAAGAAAAGAGTCATGGATACCTGCCTACTTCCCTCATTAACATATGCTTGCCAGACATGGAAATTTACTCGAAGAACTAAAACAAAAATAACGTCATGTCAAAGGAGCATGGAAAGGAGTATCATGAAAATACGAAAAATTCAAAAGATACCCCACCTTCGTATTAGACTCAAAACAAAAGTCATAGATGCCCTCAAATATTCGCAAAAGCTAAAATGGAGATGGGCTGGACATATCGCAAGACTCACAGACGACCGCTGGACTTCAAGAGCAACGTCATGGCCAGGCCCATCAGGCCAAAGAAAGAGAGGAAGGCCCATAGCTCGCTGGGGCGATGACATCGTTAAAGTAGCTGGCACATGCTGGATGCAAACAGCAGAAGATAGAGACCGCTGGTCATCTCTGGAGGAGGCCTTCACCTTCGAATAAGAGGGGTTCTTGCTATTAAAACTTTTATGTAGTCGTTTAACCCTAGATAGATAACCATATTATACTTTACACTAAAGTTAACCATACGTCGATTCAACGCATGTTTGAGTGGGCATAGTTTAGATTATGTAAATATCTACTAGGTTCATGAATGTGGTAATATGTCGTAATGTATGTTATTGTGTTCTGAGTAAATGAAAAATATTAGGACATATTTATAATTTTATACGAAAAAATAAACAAAAAACAAAACACGGTACATCTTACTCTGAAAAATTCAAACATTTAGGAATCCCTCCGTCAGTCTTACAATTTTCTATGTAAACTTTTTAAAATCAACTTATTGCTTCTCTTTAATATAAAAAATCTTAAGAAAAAATATTTTTTATTGATTTTGCCCTCAAAGGCACTTAGGACAGGCGCTGGACTTATGCTCTCCACAAATGGGGTTATTGCAGCTGTCGCACATTGTTTTTGTCATCCTTCTAATTTTTGATGGACAAAATCAACTCAGGCTTTGGCTCAGGTCCACCTTCACGTTGTGTGGGAGGGTCAGCTTGTCGTTTTGGCAATAAATTGTCATCAGTTTCACTGTCCGACCCCTGAATCTCTTCATCGCTCGTTTCATGCAGCAACCGAATGATATCTGCATCGTCTGCACGATTTTGTGACGTGATTGTTTTTTTTTTATCATAACCTATAACAAATAAAATAAAACATAAAGATATGCACATTTATTCTCAAATAAGTAACAAAAACACAATTTATTATACGTCGAAACACTGACACTAAAGATAACCATACGTCACTTCGACGTACGGCAGGTAAATATTGACCAAAATATTGCACTTACCGGAGAGATACGGTCGTATCCTGCAAGCTCCGAGGGCCGACTGAGTTGGTAGGAACGGTCAGTTTAGTGACGCGAATAACAAACGACTTACATCCATTTTTCAAAATCGATTACGTCGATTCGACGTAGGTTATCTATCTAGGGTTAAATATTTACAAAAAAAAAACAACATATCAATCAATTAAATAAATAATCTTAATCTTTAATAATAATAAAATAATCATTTAATTTAATTTATTTTTTATTGTGATATTTCTATGATAGGCATTGTACAGAAAAAATTAAATCATTTTGTATTACGAATTGAAATGTATAATTATGATTGCATGCAGTATTTATATTTTTTATTAAAAAAGCAAGAAATAAAAGGCTATTTTATTTTATTTTTATTTTTATAAGGACAAAATTAAATTTTTCGATAAAAAGTTTAGTGGCTTCATTAATGTCAGTGGTATTGTACAGGTCGAACCACTCAATTTCTTTGAGGTCCTCAAGTAGGTTTTTGTAGTCAATTTTAATGTACGAGTGTTTTTTTTTGTCCTTAGGAAATGAAGAACCCATGATGCACACTATTGTGCTATGGTCTGTTATATCGGAATGGCAAACAATTGTTGTAGAGGCAAATCTGGATTTAATCATACAGTGATCCAAGCTATTTATACCACGCGTTGGAAAGGTGTGACCGGGAACATACCCATAATGAGTTATAAGGTTTAGGTACTCATCAGCGCGAGGATCAGTAGATGTTTCTTTGATATCGAGGTTAATGTCACCGACTAATGCACAGTGCTGGCCGGTGCAGTTACTCAGGACCTTTTCCAGGGAAGTCAGGAAGTTACTTATGTTATAAACCGATGGAGATCGATAGATTACTATAATTGAGTATGATTGACCAACATCTACTTGTAGACAGTTGGCATTATTGAAAGGGGGTTCAGTTATAAGAACGCAAAGTTCTGATTTAGAGAACACCACAATGCCGTCATTTTTGTTAATGTAGCTTTTTGAATAATTACAGTTGTAGCCTTCTAGATTAATACTATTAAAGGAATCATCAATCCAGCACTCAGTCAATATGATAAGATCGGGGTTAAATTTTAAACGTTGCAGAAATATTAGTAAGGAGTCAAAATTCTTATTTATGCTGCGTATATTCTGAGACAGGATTGTAAGTTTGCCATGGGCAACATCGAGATATTCCTTGCAAAGTTCAGGGGTATCGAGTTCAATACAATTTGAGAGTTGCGTGCTGTCAAGATCTTCAAGAAATGAGGCGTTATCCAACATTGCGCTTCAATAGAAATATTACTAGTAATATGAAATACACTGAATCGTTATTATAAGGTGTGAACCAGCACGAAAACATTGACGAGGTTAAGTTTAGTTGCCTACTGGCCTTTTTGTGGCTTATTCTACAAATTTGATAACGTTTTATCGTAAGGTTTTGTAATTTAATAGCTAAACATGTTATGTGACAAATTAGTTCGCAGGGAATTAAATGATTATGCACTCGAAGATATTCCATGAATGAGGGCCTATGTAGGAATATTTTCGTTTTATTATGCACGCAAGAGAAGTTGTTGTAATGCATTGCAATAGGAAGTATGAATTGTGTAATTGTGTGTAAGTGTAGATTGTAAGTGTTAGCACCAATATGAATTTTTACTAAGTAATTTTCGTGAAATACATAAACATAGAAGAAAGAATAACAGAGTCTAAACATGCATAAGATTACTATTTTGAGCAATTGTAGTCAATTTGACTGTCTTAGTTTATTCAGTTGTACTTCATCGCTGATACGAACATATTCAGCGCCGTCCTGCTTCTTGACATACACGGTAACGTTAGATGTCCAACAATATTTGTATTTTTCAGTCCTTGCAAAGTCTCTTGCGAGGAAGTGAAGGCGCCTAGTTTTGGCGGTAAGAGATTCCGAAACATAAAGTGGCGACGAGTTATTATCTATCCCCAAGTGACTGACTTTTAACTCATTGTTTTTGTTGAAGTTTTTCGCAGATGCCAGGATATTACTTTTGATTAAGGTATTGGAAAGTTCCACAATAACAGTTGACTTCGCTGGGTCTTTTCTATTAGGTACGCGATAGACATCGCGCACGTCACCAGGGCTCAGAACAATTTTAAGGGTATTGGATAGCTGTGTAACATACTTGAAAAGACTTTCTCTGTTTTCTTTATCCGCTCTCGGAATATACTTTAATTCGATGCTCGTCTTTTTGAGGGATTTTTCAAAGAAGTCACATTTTTGCTCGATGTTCGATATTTGTAAAGTGAGATTGTTCCGTTGGTCTTCCAACCCATCGATTTTGGACTGCACGGACCGCAACTGGTCATTCATGGCTTCCAGTGCTCTCTCAATTTCTTGATTTGTGCTACGTATCGAAGACGTTTGTGATTTAACTTCTTCCAAATGATTGCTCAGCATGTCGAACTTTATGCTTTGGGTATCTTGAAAATCTTGCAACAATTCTCGGATTTCCATTTTAAAAGCCGTTAGTTCATCACAATCATTATCAGAAAGTCGACGACGTTTGTCTCTCAAGGTAACATTTGACTGATTGTGATCCTCGGCACAAGTTTTAGTCAGGATATCTGAATCAGACACTGATTGGGGTTTGTGTAATGGTGGAGAGCGCTGCATATTTTGTACGTTGACAAAAGTATCGGAAACTTGTAAGAACAACGGATATGTGTAGATTGATTCAATGCAAAAATACCAGGCGCACAGATGTAGGTGCAAGCTCAAATAGTCATTAAGTGGTGGTAATTAAGGATATTTTTGAAATAAACAGTGAAATATGTATTGACTCACGCGTCTAATGAGCTTCCTAATGAGCTTCGTCCTAATTGGCTCGCAGCACTGGAAGGCAACGCCCGCGCAGGTGACAATCCTCCACTGCTGGCCGTAGTCTGTTGCAGTAGGAGGGGTTTTGTCTCAGGGTAGGCTGGTCTTCACTGCCGTGGGATGGGCTGTTCTTATCTTGTGCTTGTCGGTTCTTATGTGGACGAAAACTCTTTGATTTTATGAACTCCGAATATTTCACTTGAATTTATTGCCTTTTAAAATGAAATAGAATTAAAATAATAAGCAGCAGCGGTTTAGGTAAACGTTAGCTCGTGTTCGAGGTCCGGGGGGAAGAGGAAGAGGGTGATTAGCATTTGAAAACGTTGTTGGAGAAGCTGAAGACTGTAAAAGACTAAATATCTTTGCATTGTATAAATTCAAACTTCTAGTATTGTATAATTGCATAGCATATCTGTGAGCACTATGTTCCTACTATAAAGCTACCATTTACAGGGTACGTCTTTCATTGACATGAATGTGCCCTGGCAGCTGAGAGTATGTCATGCTCACTCAAATGTCTCGCGGGTGGTGGCGTGTGTGTTGGATCATTAAGTTCCCTTCAAAATGGTTGAGCTGAATGGTGCTGATCCACACGTCATGTTCGTGAACGGGAGCCGCCAGTAGGGACTGGTCATCTCCTAGCTCCCACGGCTTATTTTAATTTCTGAATTGTTATTTTATTTTTGTTTTAATTACGGACGCTTTAATGTGAACGTCTTTTTACATCGTCCTCACATTGATAATTTGAAATTTTGAACATAAATGATGTAACCTACTTTCTGTAATATTTTTTGTTGATAACAATTTCATGATTTAAAAAGAGTGTCCATGGAGTTTCTCGCCCATTCTTCTCCATAGGTACCTACACTTTGGAATGGGCAACTAGCTTCATCTTTATAACTCTCCGACCTTGACAATTCAAAAGTGCCTGTAATTGGTTTATTTGAAATAAATGCTTTGAGTTTGAATTATATGTGAGTTGATTTCTGTAGGTGTAGCATATTTTGTAGTATTATGAGATAGTGTGGAAGTAAATCAATAATTCTTCAGTTGCTTCATAATCCATAGTTTTAAGCCATTTACACACAGAGGCCTTACTACCCCTTTGAGGCTTCTGGTTGTATTATCTGCTGTATTATCGAAGAAAGTGATGATTTTAGCGTTTTGCAAATTTGATGTGACATAATTCTTTTATATAAACTAAGAATAATGTTGGACCGAGGATGCTGCTCTGTGGGACGCCGGCGCCATACTGATTAGAAAGTTCGTTACTAATCCAAATATCTACTTTAGTACTTTGAGTTCTGAAGACTTCTTACTCCAATATTCTCTTTTTTTATTACAATAGATATGGATAGATACTGTATTAAATGCTTTGGTCTTTTTACACGCTTTATATTAGCTTCACTTGTATGTTTGTTTGTATGTTTGTATGTAACCGACTCCTTTGGACGCTATTTTGACCCACTTAAAACGGTCAGATTTCATTGAAACTTTGTAGACTTATCGAGGACCAATGACAATTCAAAAATTAAAAAAAAACAAAAAAAAAACAAAAAAATCACGTTTTTCAAGCAAGCAGAACTAAAAAATTGTTAATAAACAATAGTTTAAAAAACTAAAAAAAAGGCTTTAAAAACCAAACTAAAAAAATAATAGTTTAACAAACTAAAACGACACGCTTTAAAAACCAAACTAAAAAGTATAAACTAATTTAATTTTATTAAAAAGCGTGGGGTGCTTTTTGAGGTATTTTTATATTCAATTAATATCAAGCACCCCACGCTTTTTAATAGAATTAAATTAATTCTATTTTTTAGTTTGGTTTTTAAAGCGAGTTGTTTTAGTTTTTTAAACTATTATTTTTTATTATCAATTTTGTTGACTATGTGATCTGTTAGTTTGTGGACGACTTCAGCTGTTGACCTGCCACATCGAAAGCCAACTAAGTTGGAGATTAAGAGAATTTTGTTCTAGGTATTTAGTTGATTAGTCGTTATACATTTTTGGACGTTGGTAATATGGAAATCTATCTATCTATATATACAAAAATTATTCCCTATTTCCCTTGGTCACGGCATCACATGTGAACGGCTGGACCAATTTTGTTAATTCTTTGTTTTGTGTTTGTTATTTATTGCCAGAAGTTAAGACCTAGGATTGGTGCTCGACAGCCGGTGGGATTTTGGCCCCCACTTCCAGCGGCTGGCGCCCAAGTTGTTGGGCGCCGCTGGGGCGCTGTCAACGCTGCTTCCCAATCTGGGGGGCCCGAGCGCCGCCTGTAGGCGGCTCTACGTGGGGATCGTGCGATCGATGGCCCTGTATGGGGCCCCGATCTGGGCGGCTGACCTGACGGCCGGCAGCATCGCTGTCCTGCGAAGGCCACAGCGAGCGATGGCCGTCAGAGTCATTAGGGGGTATCGCACGATCTCCTACGAGGCGGCTTGTGTACTGGCCGGATCCCCGCCCTGGGACCTCGAGGCGAAGGTACTCGCGTCACTGTACCGGTGGCGCGAGGACTCGAGGGCGCGGGGCGAGAGGCTGACGCAGCGACATTTGGAGTTGCGTCGGTCACAGCTTCGCGCAGCCCTGGTGGCGGAATGGCGGGACAGGCTTTCACGCCCTACCGCCGGCCCCGCTACCATCGGGGCGGTCCGGCCGGTACTCGAGCGCTGGCTCGGGAGGAGGCACGGCTCCCTGTCGTTTCGGGTGACACAGGTGCTCTCGGGGCATGGTTGCTTTGGGAAGTACCTGTGTCGCATAAACAGGGAGCCGGACGCTCGGTGTCACCACTGCGTCGACTGTCGGGAGGACACGGCGTGGCACACGCTGGCAGAGTGTGCCGCTTGGGAGGAGCCGCGCCGTGCCCTCATCTCAGGAGTAGGCAGTGACCTGTCGCTGCCGGCCGTTGTTGACTCGATGGTCGGCAGCGAGGAGTCCTGGGACGCGGTGGTATCCTTCTGCGAAACAGTCATGTCGCAGAAGGAGGCTGCGGAGAGGGAGCGGGAGATTACTTCCGCTAACCCGATCCGCAGCAGACGCATCGGGCGTTGGCGGAGGGCGGACAACGCCCTCTTCCAGCCCCCCTAAATGGGTCCAGGGGCGACAGATCCGGGGAAATCTGTCGCCCTCTACTTGTTAGGACCCGAGATGGCGGCGCGTAGTGTTCCACGCGCGCCTCTCTATGACGTAAGGGGGGAGTTTTACACCTCACTCCCCCCCTGTCGCGAGGTGGCCCGCAGAGGCGGGCCGGCACTAGCCGGGGATCGCAGAAGTCACATCAGTTCCCGTGATCCCCGGTGCAAGTGAGAGACGGAACACCGGGGTGGTTTTATCAGTAAGAGTCTGACAGACCCCTCCGCCCTCCCCGGGGCGGAGGACATCCATGAGGATTTCCCCCCGTAATAAAAAAAAAAAAAAGGACAACGTCTGTCGGGTCAGCTGTGTAGTGTATAGTTATAAGATAAGATAAGAATTTTTATTTGTTTAAACATGGTGTACATGATACGTTACATGCAAGATAACTATGAGATAAGGTTCTAACATGTTCAGCCGTATATAGTGGCGTACAAATTGGCAGGAAGAGATGGTGCATAAACCGTGATAATATTAATAAAAATTACATTGAAGACATTGTGTAGGTACTTGTTAAATTATCATTATTAATTAAATGTTAGGTATCATTACAATTCAAAAAGCATATTTTTAGATGCAATACAATGTCGAAGTAGTCTTAAATAAATTAGTCAATGAAAGTATGAATTAATGTCATTAAAATGTCCATTCCAAACAACAACTATTAAAAAAAAATACAATACGTTACAATAACATGTCAAAAATACAACATTACCATCTCAAAAACGAAGAAAATTATCCTCTTTCATAAAGTCTGCTATGCTGTAATATGCTCTTTCAGTTAGTAAACTCTTCAATTTACTTTTAAGAGCAGATATATTTAATATTTTCCACGATTTGGGCAATTTATTAAAAATGGTCGGAGCCATGCAAAAGATGCTCTTACGCATGAGAGCTGTTTTAGCGCCGTGAACACAGAGGTTGAAATTATCACGTCTATTCCTAGGGACGGCATCAGACAAACGTTGAAATAAATGAGAATGAGACTTAATGAACATTATTGTTTCCAAGATATATAATGAGGGCAATGTCAAAATCTTATGTTCTGTAAAATAAGATTTACAGCTGTCCGTTGTTTGCAGTCTAAACATCGATCTAATGTACCTTTGCTGCGCCCGAAACGCTATTTCATTGTCCGTGCTATTCCCCCAAAAGATGACTCCATATCTAAGAACTGATTCGACTAATCCATAATAAGCAGTAATTAAAGCATCTGTGTTGACAACCACAGCGAGATGTTTCAGAGCGTAGGCTGCACTACTTAATTTTTTACTAAGTGCCTCTATTTGAGATTTCCAATTCAATTTAGAATCTATTATTAGTCCCAGAAATTTTGTTGTGTCAGCTTCTTTGATATTTATATTATTAAATTGAATATTAGGATTGTTGATTGCTTGTGTACGTTGTCTACAGTGCATTACGTTAGTTTTATTTAAATTATTTATTAAATTATTATCACTTAACCAATTTATAATAGATATTAGTGAATTATTAATGTCATGTTCATATGTGTTTATGTCATTACAAGCTATTGTCACAGTGCAATCGTCAGCAAAAAGTGTCATTGGTTGTTCAGTTATTTTATGCAAGTCATTTATATACAAAGCGAACAACGGAGGCCCCAATACACTTCCTTGAGGTACTCCGTATACAACTTCGCGTTCCTCTGATCTTGAAGTTTCTTCACGTTTACTTTTTTTATTTATTTTACTTATTTCTGTAACTTGTTTACGGTTATGAAGATACGATTTAATTAATTCTAAAACGTTGCCTCTAACACCATAGGCTTCAAGTTTCTCTGCTAGAGAATTATAATGGACGCAGTCAAAGGCCTGAGTCATGTCGCAGAATATGGCACAGACTGGTATTCTGTTATCTACATTTAGCATGACATTATGTAAACACTCATAAATAGCCAAATTTATACTTTTATTTTTTCGAAATCCCTTTTGTTCGTCACTTAATATATTATATTTTTCTAAATAGTTATTCATTGCACCATATATATATTTTTCGAACACCTTAGACATAACTGTATAAGCGCGATCGGTCTGTAATTTATCATTAATTCGTGATTATCTTTCTTATATAGCGGTTTCATTATAGACTTCTTTAATGCATCAGGAAATATACCTGTACTTATGCAAAGATTAATAATGAAACACAAATGGGTACATATTTCAAATGCAACTGCTTTCAATATTTTTGTGGCAATACCATCATAACCAACTATATACCGTATGATTTTTTTTACAGTCTGGAAAAAAATAGGGCATAATAGGTGAACGGAGTAGAAGCCTATGGCATAGAAATTTCACTTCTAACCTAACCTAACCTAACATGAAATGAACCTATCAATAAATACTATTACTTATTTGTAGTAAACTTTTCATACTAAAATATAAAAAATAATAAAAATAGAAAAGAGTAAAAATATCGGCAAATAATATCAAAACCCAACTTATAGGCACCCTACTCTACGCGCAGAAATTACCAATGAATTCGTAGCGACATTCAATCCTTTGATTGAAGCCGGCCGGGGATAGGTAACTACTATCGCAAAATATCTTTCCTTAGGCGTACCGCTCACGTGTCACCGCATGCGCATCCTCTCTCGCCCGCGCGCCCTTCGAACCGAGTACCGCGTCTCGTGCTCTCTCTCTCTAGTCACCTGCGATTAGCCATAGCGTGACGTCGATCGCTGTTTTCTTACGTTTGAACCGTGTGTGCTTCGACCGCTCAGTGATTGTTTTCATAATGACGTACGCAAACTCCAACTCCACCCGCAGGCGAACATTCTTTGGAGCGACGAGTCCATATTTACCCGCGCTGGTATCTACAACGTACCTACACAACGAGCAATGGTGGAGTTTCAAAACTCACTTAAAATAAACGAACACGCTCATCAAGTTCTATTCAGTGTCAATGTTTGGGCCGGGATAATACACGTTGGCATAATGGGTCCAGTTTGTATCGAAAGTCGATTGACAGGGATAATGTATCGTGAAATTATACAGTCCGTTATCGACACAATGTTGGAAGACGTTCCTCTGGACTATCTGCCGGACATGTACTTTCAGCACGACGGGTGTCCAGCTCACTACGAGCGATCTGTGCTCGCGTATTTAGATAGTGAATTCCGTGATAAGTGGATAGGTCGCGGTGGACCTGTGAACTGGCCGGCGAGATCACCAGACCTAACGCCATTAGACTTTTATTTGTGGGTTGAACTAAAACGCTTAGTGTACACCGAAGAAGCTCGTAGTGTAAATGAGTTAAAACAGCGAATAATAGACGTTTTTAATATTCTGAAAAGTGACAGAGACACGCTTAGGAGTCTAACAACCAATTTGCAAAAACGTGGGAGTTTGTGTTTAGAAAGAAACGGTGGACATTTCGAACAAATATTGCAATATCGTTGAAAAGGTACTTTTTCTTGTAAATAATAACTCATTTTCTGTAATTTTGTAAAAATTAATCAGTGTAATTATTTGTAAATAAGTTGATTACGATCTTTAAATACGCCTAGTAAGTTGTAGTATCCGATTTGGATTAAACAACCTTGTTGGAATCCTTTTTTATTACACATCACGTTAAAACCTTCGAAATACATATGAATGTGAGTGATTGTTATAAGTATTTAACATCAGCGGTTTGTTTACATTTCTATCAAAGCTTTACCGATGTTACGAGACGTAATTTATTTGGTTGACGGTTTCAAGACACGCGTCACTCAGTGTATATTTGATACACTGAGTGACGCGTGTCTTGAAACCGTCTATTATTAACCGTATATTTGCCTACTACAACTACATATAGCACGGTGACGTATGTAGGTACACGCGCAAGTGTGTGCGTGAGTGTGTAGGGATCAGGCGGTATCGTCCTGTGCGCAGGAGAGCGAAGTTAATGCTAGCGTCTCGCTCACACTTCCATCATGCTTCATTCATGTGCAATCGCAGCTGACGCCGTTTACTATTACCTATTTTGGATAATATTAGTTTTACGCGAGTGCCGTAGGATGTATTCTTTTTCATGTATTTTAAGGATATTCGGAACTTTTATTAAATAAATGGTACCAGGTAAATATTAGGGTATATGAGTTCTATTCTACTTACACAAAACGTCATATTGTTGTCCAGACGCTAAAAAATTTCAGCCGGTATATAAACACAGCATCTGTCTCTGGACTTGAATACGGGTACAATTTTGAATTTCTTAAAGTCACGCTGTAATGTTCCAACAGAGAAAGAGAGATTGCATAAGTATGTATGTGAAGGAACAATAATTTCAAAAAATCGTTTTATCTTATTTTATTTATCTTAAAACTTAAAGAAACAAGTAACAAAAGCCTCAAATATATTAGTAACAATATTTCCTAACACCTATGTTAGTAGTGTGTTCCGTTCTGGCCCGGCCACGATGCCGACGAAGGTCATGGTTATGGCAGGAGACTGTACGGATATGTACCTTTTGGTACTAGAAAGAGAAATAATAGTACCACATCATTTCATGACTTATACACCATTTTCAGTGTCTAGGCTACAGCGTATCCGTCCTAGCACGGCCACGCTTAGATCGGCTGAAATCCACAACTCTAATGGGTGATTCGTGTCTGAGATAAATGTACGTGCTATGTACTATAAATAAAATAGACCTTCTTATATTCAAAAGAAAACCTTTCAAATCTATTTAATAGTCATTTCAATTTTCCAGGTAGTATATGCCTGACAATAATTCAATAGCATTAGTTTAACTTGACAACTTAAAATAACTATTCAAGTGTCGTAGGCGCTTAGTACGCAATGGGAGGATGCTATTGTAACTGTTCCTAAATGACCCCAGGCCGATGAAATTTTCGTTTTTCCTAATTATGTTAATATTAGCTCTTAGGTCGGTTCCGCACCGCACCCCTCCCCGTACGGCCCTGTAGAGCTCGTCACCAGACTGGTCACTCTCCCACCGATTTACTTTATATGAATTCCAAATAGCCTTAAATTATACTTAAGAATTCATATTTATGGAACCATACTGGATGTGGTTTTAGAAAGCTAAATATCAGAGATACTCAAAGTACTTGTATTTCTATTTAAATGTACGAGTAACCCATACGCTAGCGTATCAGGTATCTGGTCAATCGTTACTCACACGATACTTCACGTCAACACTCAGAGTACTCAGGGCAACACTTCCATAAAGTGACGCAAGCTGCTTTTCAGCTACTTCACGTCGTCATGCTCTATCGAGACATGGTCCCTAGCAGTTCTTTCGAACTGAGAAACGTGACGAAGCGGCTTTCCCTGCGGCAAACATGCGACGGGCCTTGTCTGCAACGGTGCGGCTAGTTCTTGCGGCATCTGTAAGACACGTGTTCATGTCAATCTGAACGAAGTACCAATCTGAGATCAAGGATACAATAGTCACGGGTGACTAGTAACAGAGTTGAAAATCTAGATTCAGGAATTAGTACTAAGTAGATAAGGGTAGAGAATCAAACCCAAGAATAATTGTTTAAATAGAATTGTGGATCAACTCTCATGAAAGTCTATAGACAGCCCCAAAGAGCCCACCCGTCACCACTTCCTAGTGTTTGAACTGAGGAGAAGAAGTGGCGCAACAAACTCCCCAGCAACACGTATCTGTCTAATTAGTTATAAGAACTTTAATAACACTCTCAACCTAAGATAACTACATATTATAATGATAGGCCCACTCAGTCATACCAACAAACACACACACATAATCCTCCTCCCTCACAGGTGAAGGCTAATATCTGCAATAAAGTTTTAATTATGTGGAGGAGTGAAGGGACCGTTACGCTTGCGCTTAATTTCATTATCTAGAACTACGTTAACTTATCTGTTTATTATTTACCCACTTTAGTGAGACGGGGAACCGTTTTTCAACGTTTGCTCATTGTACGTGCTCTGTTAGACCTAACGCATAGAACCTCTGAGGACACTAGTACGATTCTAACGGAGCACGCTCCCTAAGCAGCAATTAAATGTCTTACTCAATCCTAAGACAGCGTACTGTGAAGTCAACTGTCATTGAAGAAGACAAGTTTTTGAGTAGTTTTAAACACGTACTCATGTGAATGTCACCCTTGTGACTGTCTATCCCCATTCTAAGATATCACAAGACTAGCACAAGCGCACCGCAGCCTTAGTCTCTAGCAAGACTCATTGCGATCGTTCTTGGTGCCTGCCGAAGTGGAATTTCGTCACTTCACATTTCTTTACCCTTCCCCATTTAGAGGATGCGGTGCATCCAGATTTCGTGTCTCGCTAAATAGTGACGATTCATAAATAGGCCTACAGAACGGCCGGGTGTGGGTTTTAACGAGACACGGTCCCTAGCGTTCTTAGAACGACTACCAATGCATTTTAGTGACAGTGTGTGATGCCTACCCCCTCTCCCAGAAATGTACAAATATCAAGCCTCACGCAATACGTCCTGTGGTGAGACCTTTTAGGAAACATAAATCATCACTAACATTTGGTTGGTTTATAACGCAAACATAGATCGGCTTTATAGCGTAGTTTGATTGAAATGAGTTATTTACGGTTCTGCCTTCCAAAAGTGATGCGTCAATAGGTCAACAGTTGTCAAAAGTCAGAGCTTTATTGCTCAGTGTCAAGTTTAGTAGGAAGCCTTTCCCGTTTCCCTATAACCAACTGCATATGACAAATATCTGCCGAGGTTCGGATTAGGAAGGGGACACGCAATACAAGGGAAAATTACATTAATATAAAGTCAGTTAGCACATAAAAGTAGTTACGCCATACTGAAATAAATGATCATTAATAGCTCCACCGCTATATCACCAATCTGTTTGGTAAATTCATAATATATAATCAACCTGCGAGAACAATAAAACGAAATCACCGTTACTACAATATACACACTATTACTAAAGATTGAAGTTGGCGCTTACCAGGTAATTCCTTGGGGTGAATTTGAATATAACTCACTTACAAAATACTGCGTCTATTACTAGTGTCTCCCTGCACCATCCCTCGCAGCTCACCACACTATTTTTCCTCGCTTAGAATATCTCGCCTAACTTAACTAGCCTGGGCTATCAACTCCGTCCGTCGTCCCTCACCGTCCCTAACCGACTGCCCACAAACTCACTCTCTGAGATTCACGCGCCTTACAAGTCACTTACATTCATTCTAGACTAATATAATCTAGTCTAAAGCTACACGCTTATCAAATATTTAACGTATTAAATAACACTCTCACAGAGATATAAATCTTATTGCTAAAGCCTAGCCTAACTCGACCGCCTCCGTACCGTGCTCACAGATTAACTTCTTCACAAACTCTCTCTGAGATTCACGTGCCTTACATTCATTCTAGACTAATATAGCCTAGTCTAACCTGTACATATATCAAGCACTTTGACAACTTACAGAATTCTATAACATTCTCACAGCGACATCTAATTCGACCACCTCCTACCGTGCTCTAAAACTCACTGCCCCAAACTTCCAAATCCCTTCTTCCTCCTAAAATCACCACGCCTCGGTGCAGCGTCGCTTTCCTAGAATGGTTTTATCGCTGGTTCTTTTGTCTCATTTTTTAATGGATTCTAAGGGTACGCTTGGGCTCAGTTATGATATCCGGATGCGGCCAATCCGTCCGCTGCTTAGTATTTGCGAGAATTATTGCTTCTTTGAGTGACGTAGTTTATTGCGTTCGATTGTTAGTAACTGGCATAAGTGCCTTAATGGGTTTCTGAGAGTTCGAAATTGTTTTAGAATTTTAAAGAAACAGGATTTCTTGTTATTTATTAAGGTCGAGCTGTCTCATAAAGTTGAGACTTAATGTGCTTTCTAAGAGGCCCGGGAACACGTGTGACGATTTTAAAATAATGCTAACATTCCGCCATTAAATAGATGACGGATAGTCACACTATCTTAACCTATTTACGTACTACATATACTAGTAATAAGATATTTCGCATGTATTAATACTGTGTCATTTAGTTGTAATGCATGCCTACTAATAAGTGTTAAAAACATGTGAGCAAATAAATAAATCATTACCTCATTTGTCAAATTATGACATGTGGGTACCTATTTAAGAAGTTATGAGGTATCAGAAGAACATACATACCCACATACATACATTTAAACTAATCACATTCCTCAATGACTCGAATTCGGATTTCGCTGCAACCAGTAATCGGTTAGGTTAGCTTTTATTATAAAAGCCCAATCAACTTAAAAGTTTGAAAGTTGGGAGTGTTACAATTAATGCTACGTATATTTTGAGTATTTTTTTTTATCCTCTTACTAATAAACACAGAAAAAGGTTATCCCGATATTAAACCTACTCTAAGGTTACGTTCATTTAAAGTAATCTTTAAAGTATCGATTGAGAATCTGCTATTGACAAATTTCATATCTTTTTACAGTAAATAGCCATTTACTCAATGTACGATCAAACCTGGTAGACTAAAAGATAGTTCTTCTTTCACAGGTTTAGAGCCAATGCAGGAGAATCCAAACTACCAAATAGCAAACATGCTGATTGCTGCAGGTTGCATCTACGCGAGTTACGTTCCAACCAACATCTCAACATTTCTCATAGTGGTCACTGGCTATGTTGAGGCCCAAATATTATCATTGGCAGAAGAACTACTACATCTCTGGGAAGATGCTGAAGAACACTATTATAAAACAAAACAGACCATTAGTATTTTAGACAATAACAAAAAAGAATTTGATCTTAAAAATAAAGCTATGAATGATTACGTAGAGAAACATCTGAAGGAAATAATAAAGATACACGGTAGAAATATCAATATACTACATCTCGTTCAGAATGTATTCAGTGGAGCTATAGCGTTAGAATTCTTTCTTCTAGTAATTGGTCTAATAGCGGAACTACTAGGAGGGCTAGAAAATACATATTTGGAGGTACCATACGCTCTGATGCAAGTTGGTATGGATTGTTTGACAGGACAGCGCCTCATGGATGCCAGCCTCAAGTTTGAGAGAGCTGTTTACGATAGTAAATGGGAACGCTACAACAAGTCTAACATGAAGACCATACTGACGATGATCCAGAGTTCTCAGAAGACGATGACTCTGTCTGCTGGGGGCATCATAGTGTTGAGTTTCAGCTGCTTTATGCAGGTCGTTAGGTCCATATACTCAGCGTATACAACGCTGAGGCCGACAATGACGTAGATGTGTAGAAAAATAATTTCACAAAATATTATATTTACGCTTATGCTTTCATGACAAAAACTCATTAAATCATAGTTTTAAATAATTATACGCATTAGGGAATTCTAGACATCTTAAAATATCGATTCATCTGTAACTGAAACTAGTCTGATTCCTAAAACAGTAAGAATAAAGTTGGGAGTGAAAATATATTTGAAGTACGTGATAAACGTAACACAAATATAATGCAACATCAGGGAAAAGACAAATTACTTCACGATATCTGTGTGACTGACTAATCGATCAACTTACTAACTATGAAATACAAACAAACGTCGCAGATTGGGAAATAAATTAAGTTTGTGAATCACAATAAATTGATGATGCATCAAGAATAGGGGCAATTACAAGAAGCGAATACAATATTTGTGTAAGTTCAATAGCCACATGCTGTTTGAGTATTGCTCGATAAAGGATTGGACTTGGTTAAACATTGGAGGACTTGGTTTTGGGACTTCCACCATTCCAGCCACATACAAAGTTCGAGTAACCATCAAAATATTGTGGACTGCTTCTGGTATAAGGAGATTAATCAGAGAATCGGGACTGATGACGTTCGGAGGATCTGAATGCATGTACAAAATGAGAGATTCCGTTCGAAAGTTTGGGTTTGAGTATCGCGAGCTACCGGACATGGTGTCGAACATACCCTCCATGCTAAGGGTGCTGTCGCTTTATATTGATAGCCGGAATAAGAAACGTATGTATGCTTTGTATTTTAACTCTTTTTGGCTTATTACACTTTGTAAATAGAGTTCTACATTGCTGTTGTAGACAACTACCTAACTGATTACTCGGGATTTTAATTATAGCATTGATTACTAATCTAAACCTTTGTTTCGAATTACGGTAAGAATTTCGTGAGCCCAAAAATTGAAATTGGGTTTTCCTACTGTAGTCGTTTATGAGATGAGTATTTTTTCTTGCAGGTGTCCCAATAATCTGCTACATCATGATGGCAATCTCGTCCATAAACTACATCTACGTGTACGGCTTCTGTGGCATCTGGTTTACGCTCTGTCACTGCTACCAGATCTGGTCGAAGTTATTCCATTGCAAGCATGCATGTATATGTGTAACATGTATGTCATGTCATAGCTAATTTCATCTTCAATTTTAGACAAAAATTCCAAAACCTTATAGACAGAATTCAGGTTCTCAAAAAACTTGAGGAAAGCTCTCAGGAACGTTAAAATGCGTGCGATCATTTATTGGGTGGTTCTAAACGTAAATGGTGTGCTATACGTGATCCAACCAATCGTCACCCCCGGATGACAGATGCCGATCTGTCCGTGGATGCGTATATATTACTTGGAGCAGTGAGTGTGTGGTTTTATCTCTTTCAAATGTTCAAGTGCCAGGTCACGTTCATAGGTCAACCTTTGAACGAGTACTGGAACTTGAACATGGTTGGATGGACTATGAAGTCCATCAACAAACAAGTCAATGGACAAGTCTATGAAATACATAATAATACAAAGAATAAATACGTTTTTTTGGAAAGTTAATCAGGAAATATTCTGCCTTTTAGCTTTTTTCTGGCTTTTTCTGCCTTTTTTGAAACTCCTAACTTCGAGATAGCATCTGCATTGATATCCCATCAATGCAGATGCTATCTCGAAGTTGCCGCTGTGATTTTCATTGCTACACAGTGGCAAACATATCTGGCTTCCTCATCCTCATCATTGGGTATACAGAAGCTCAAATGTGGCCAACATTTGAGCTTCAGCTTAAGTGAAGAAATGACACAACTGTGGGAAGACGCTGATGATCATTACCGAAAAATTATGACCGGATCGAGTAATTTCGATGCGATTTATTTACAAAATAAAGTATTCAATGATGTCAACGAAACATAAACTCTTAATGAGTATGTAAAGAAACACCTCATAGATGTAATAGAAAAACACACAGTCAATGTGAATTTTCTTCAAGAAATTGAAGATGTAATGAGAGGTCCAAACGCGGTTGGATTTTTGTTTCTAATCGTAGGACTTATAGCAGAGTTACTTGGTGGATTAAATAACATAATGTTGCAGCTTCCTTTCACATTAATCCAGTTGGGAGTGGATTGTTATTTGGGACACAAAATAATGGATGCAAATATAAAATTCGAAAGGGCAGTATACGATTGTAAATGGGAGGACTTTGACCGATGTAACAAGAAGATTGTGCTGGCGATGCTTTAGAATTCACAGAAGACGGTGACGTTGTTTGCAGGTGGAATGGCGACTAAATTTTAGTTACTTTATGAACATCATTAGATCAGCATATTCTGCTTACACCACTTTAGGGTCTATGATTTAGACAGTAGCCATTGCTTATTCCTATTGTGTTATCTTTCTATTCAATGTAAACGGTTAAGTCTAGAATTGATATTTTATTGCTAAACATTGTATTGTCCAATACTTCGAACTGCGGTTTATTTAATTAGGTAAGGCAACTGTTCCACCGCCGACGAGGAAGCTAGGTATCAATGATTTTCTAGCTTAAGAAACGTACAAAAATTGTATGACCCGAGTAAGTAAAAGAGATATATATATGTTAATAGTTTATTGCTGACTGTTCACAAAAGGAAGCAACGCAAGACCTCGTTTGTCGCAGAAAGAAGAACTATCTAAGAGAGTATTCACTCAGCTACGCTCGCTTGGCGTTCAAAACATTCGCTGAGAGACTCATGCTTGGTACATGCATATCGGCGAGTAATTGCTCGTCGCCATGGCGCACTCTCTGCTCTTTGCTCGCCAACTCGTTTTCAGTTGTTGCTTAACTAGCTTCTCGCTAACCGCCGGCGGTGGAACTCACCAGGGTCCTGAAATGACGCTCACGTTCA
Source organism: Polymixis lichenea (assembly GCA_949091785.1). Classification (NCBI taxonomy): domain Eukaryota; kingdom Metazoa; phylum Arthropoda; class Insecta; order Lepidoptera; family Noctuidae; genus Polymixis; species Polymixis lichenea. Next base: position 20,945,654 of record OX420951.1, on the reverse strand, counting down.
GCTTTATCGTGTCCTATTTTGTTCAAATGTTTTGTTACTTATGAGAAGTTTAAATTCAACTAAAATAATATATTATCAATTACCTTAAATATCCCTTATAACATATATTTTTAGAAATACAGACCAAATCTGCAATCTTTTCTAAAGTGGAACCATCAAAGGTCCGTTACTCTATAAGTCCGGCAGCGAAGATATGGACTGGTCCGCAAGTATTTCGATTTAGAAGTGAACCCTACTGCCGATAAATTATTTTTTTCGAACGGGAAAAACACGTCAGGAGTAAGGAAAACTGTGAAACCGTGTAGTCATTCATTTTCAGTTTGGGCCCCGGACTAATCTTATGACCGTAAGTGATTCGGAGTAGGAAATGTTCGTAGCTTCGGCCGAAATTACGGACTTCCTTGACGGACTTAGAAGGTAGACCCGCAGATTTGAGGATAAAACCCACGCTAAGTTATTGACCTTGCGACCAGTAAGGAAGGCCGAAAAATGGTGGCGGAATGAGACTCCCGTGAATCTCAAGTGATACCTGGAAGCAGGTTCTCTGATAACCTGCTACGAACTCTCAGAGTGGCGAAGAAGTGAGCCATGGTGTTCTGGGTGGTCATCTTTGGGAACGGCGCGACGTATGTGATCAAACCTATTTTGCTACCTGGAAAACATTTCATGGTTCACGTGCTGGTTCTTTATAGGTGGTATATCATCAGACCTCCCGCTATCCCAGCTCAATTTGGTTTGCTCAGGTTGGTGCAGTAGTTTTTTGTAAACCTACTTTGCTATCAACCGTAATAACGGTGATGCTTGCTTGTCTAATAAGACTTATGAATCTCTTATTTGTGTTTTCTAAGCAAGCCGACATTGTCCCCATAAACGTACCTTAAATGTTAACAGGTAATTATTACTGCTTTGTACGTACCTAATTATAATCCACCATCCCACCAGTGGCCCTAGTTATTGATTCTATCGTATACGTCTACAATAAAAAATGTTCATAATACATTGAGCGAGAGATTATGGCTGCTTTACCTCATCGACTGTAGGTATACCTTAAAAACGAATCAATAGTCAGCTTAAATATCATGACAGCGATATATCAATTCTACAAAACAAAAAGTACGTGTATAAAGAGTGGCAGAGGGGACATCGACGCGCAAACCAAAACCATGAATGAAAAAGTAACCTCATGATTAGACCCCCACCGTAGACATTATTCGTCGGTGTAAAAAAAAAACCTGCATGGTACAGCTATTTAATTTTTTCATTACCCTTGTCGGTAACTTTCAACGTAGGAGGCTGCAGCATAATGTGCTGAATTCATGGTTTCAATTTGCGTGTCAATGTCTTTACCACCCTGTATAATAGATTCTATTGTTTGTGCGTCAATTTCCCTATCACTCTGTATAATAGATTCTATTGTTTCCTGGTACTGTTGTTTCTCTTTTTACAAGCTAAATACTCTAAAACACAAAATGTATTTCAAAAGCTTGAAATACATTTTGTGGGAAGCAACTTAAACAAGTCATCTTGCGTCCTTTGCTTCCCTTTGAATGGCAAAAACATCTCAGGATATTATTACAACAAACGAAGTCGTGTTTGTTAACGTAACATTCCACGAAATTCTTTGACTAGAAAATTGAGTTGATCACAAAACGGGCAAAACAAATAATACCACCCTGGAAGACAACGCCATGAAGCTATTTTCGATGTATTTTCCTGTTTGCTATCTAAAACAATGTCTTCTTAGGTCAATTTATTAAAAGAAACATCTGGAACTTATAATTAAATAATTTTGAAATTAATTAAAGTTGTCATGAAGGGACTCTAATTTAATTTATAATGTCTCGAGGCTTGGAACCAATGTTCGAGACACCAAACTAAAGTCAAAGTCAAAGCATTTATTTCAAATAGGCACTTAAAAGGCACTTTTGAACGTCAACATTTATATTATAAAATAGAATTGATTCTAGTCGCCCCTTCCAAAATGTAGTTTCGTATGGAGAAGAATGGGCAAGAAACTCCACCGTTACTCTTTTAAAATGATTTAACTACAATATTTAACATACATTCATTGTATAATTATGTGTGAAAACGATGCATCCAGAACAAAATTACTGTACCAGAATTGGTAAAAAGAATGAAATTGAAGCAATTACTGATAAATTAATTTTATGATAGATACATGGTGCCCACATATTTACAAACATTGTAAAAGTAAATATACAATTTTCCTAGAATATTAACAAGTATGTAATCAGTCAGTGTGTGAGTTAAAGTAATCACTGAGTGTAATCAATGTCATAGATATAATTAATTACATAATTCAATTAGCAACCAGTTTGATTTTGTCTAGCAATATATCGCAAGGTATTTTGTTCTAACATTTAACACAGTACCCCATAAAAGATGTATGTACTTTAGCTAATCTGGAAAATGGTTGATCTAATTTGTCTTTGTTTCTAGTATTAAAATTATGTCTATCACTTATTTTATTAAAAAGATGTAGATTTTTTCTTACATACATGATATTTTCATAAATGAATTGGCAAGGTACCGTCATAATATGAATCCTTTTAAATAGGTCCCTGAGAGATTCGCGGCGACGTAGATTATAAATGGCTCTGACAGCTCTCTTTTGCAAAATAAAGATGGATTCAATGTCAGCAGCCCGACCCCACAGTAAAATGCCATACGTCATAATGCTGTGGAAGTAGCTAAAATAGACCAAATGCGCGGTTTCTACATCTGTTAACTGTCTGATCTTCCTAACAGCATAAGCGGCGGAGCTTAGCCACCCCGCAAGAGATGTTATATGAGGTCCCCATTGTAATTTCTCGTCTAGAGTGATTCCTAGGAACACCGTTTGATTAACAAATTCCAGTTTTTCTCCATTCAATATGATGTCACATTCGCTACTTCTAACATTTGGTAATTGAAATCTAATGCATTTGGTTTTTGTGCCATTTAGTACCAAATTATTTACCGTAAACCAATCTTGGACCTGAAGAATACAGTTATTCACGTCATCAAGATTTTGTGACCATCGGGCTATTTTAAATATCAATGATGTGTCATCTGCAAATAACACCATCTTCGGTTGATTTAAAAGTAAATAGGGTAAATCATTAATGTAAACTAAAAAGAGGAATGGACCCAATATTGAACCTTGAGGAACACCCATTGCCATTTCAGACCCTAATGAGTTTATGCCGTTTACTTGAACTTTAACTTTTCTGTCTTTCAGGTATGATCTTAGTAAATCAAGAGCTGTATTTCTAATCCCATAGTGCTCCAGTTTCAGCAGAAGTGTCTCATGATTTACGCAATCGAACGCTTTGGAGAGGTCGCAAAAGATTCCAATGGCATCTTTTGCTTCTTCCCAGGCGTTAAAAATGTTCTTTATTAGGGTGACACCAGCGTCAGTGGTACAACGCCCCTTGGTGAAACCGTACTGTTGTTCATGAAAGATGGCATTTTTATTAAAGTGACGTAACATTTGATTGAGAATCAACTTTTCAAACACTTTACTGAGAACTGGCAGAATTGACACAGGCCTATAATTGTTAGGTTCTTTACTATCACCCGATTTGAACAAAGGAACTACTTTACTGTGTTTCATGAGATCCGGGAAGACTCCTTGGTCTACACTGGTGTTAAATATGAAAGCTAAATAGGGCGCAATGGTTTTGATAATAGCACTACAGACTTTTACAGACATTCCCCAAAGATCTTCTGTTGATTTAATTTTAAGATCTTTAAAAGCTTTTATAACAGCTTGGAGGTTGGTATGCTGAAATCTAAACTCCAAAGAACATGCCCTTACATTATTTCTGAGTAAGGCAGCAGAACGCGTGGGTGAGGAATTTAAAGCTTCAGTAGTTTTAACAGGAATATTCGCGAAAAAGTTTTCAAATTCCTGAGCTATTTCTACATCTGAGTTGATGGAGCCATTTGTAGTCTCTAAATTAAATTCAGTATTACGCTGTTTATTTCTACCTGTTTCATTATGTATTATTTGCCAGGTCGTTTTAATTTTATCATCAGTTGATTTTATTTTATTGCTAATATAAAGCGCTTTAGCTAATTTGCACACAGATTTAAAAGTTTTTGAATATTTTGAAACATACTGATCAAAGCTTGTATTATTCATTTGTTGCTTTAGGCCATAAAGTTCAAAAAGTTTTTCCCTGCTTTTACGAATACCTGGAGTAGCCCAATTACTAAATAAGAACGTTGTGCAAATAGTTTTAGTCTTTAGTGGGAAAGTGTTATTAAATTTCTTGTTTAATAGTGAGAAGAACTCGGCGTAGAACTCATTTGGGTCACATACGTTACTAGAGTCTGGCAAACGAAAGTAGGGACTGGAAAAGCGCGGCAAATTTAAAAATTCTCAGCCTAGTAACCCCAAATTTTGTATGAAGTTCCTGGAATAACCTGATTTGATACTTTAGAGTTATTTGTTTTTTGTGTAAAACAATATTTATACAATTCTGCTTGACAGCATGTGGACAGGTCCAAAAATGGGCACCTACAGTACTTGTTTTATGTAAAGTCGTATTTTTAATCAGATGAAGCAAACTGAAGTTTCGAGATGTTAAATTATGTCTACCCATTATGATCCAAACCAAAGAAACATTTCGTGTGTGACATTTAGAAATCAGTTTACTTCATTGGAATAAAAATACGACTAGGTAATATGTCATATTATCTGAATAAAAACAACAACAATATTCTATAATAATTTTGGTTTATTCACTACCATAATCAAAATCTGAATCTAGGATTTCCATGTGGAAAGATTCATTTGACCCACTGGAATCACTATCTCCAACATGAATAATAAAACTTTCTAAATTATCTTCTGTTATTCTATCCCTTTCTTTATATTTATTTTCAATGTGAATTACATGATCAGTCATTTTCTTCCATTCCTGTGGAGTTATGCTTTCAAAAGTCTCTACAATAAGTTTCTCTAACTCCACAGCAGGCAGGGTAATATTTTTACTTGCCACTTTACGTTTAGCCAAACTCAATACCAGCTCAATGGCATTTAGATCGCAGTGGTACGGGGGAAGTCGCAATACCTCATGCCCATTCTGCTTCAGAAGCTCATCAGCTTCATATACTGGTTCTGGTGTGTTTCGTTTCACAAGACATAGCAGCTCTGCTTTTGTGTGATACTGTTCAAATGGAATATCATTCAGAGTAAGCCATTCTCTTATCTCATTTTTGCGACTTTGTGATGTAGGAGCTTTATTTATGATTATTGAATGATAACTGGCATTATCCATAACTAATACACTCGGTTCATTTAAATTGGGTATGAGCTTTTCCCTTAGCCATTTATTAAAGTTAACGGCATTCATGTCGTGGTGGTAGTCTGCCATTTTAGATTTAGTGCTAAATACTAATAATGAGTTAGGCACAGGGTCTTTTTCCGATCCAGCATGTACAATTATATACCTTTTCCCTGTTGAAACATTTTCAATAGCACCACTTGTAGATGGACCTTGCCAAGACTTCTTGGGCCTGTAGTTTTTATGAATATAGGTCTCATCTAAATAAATGATTGGCTTTCCTTCTCTATGTTTCAAAGCCATGGTTCTTAAAAACCGATGTCTCCAGGCAGATATGTTATAACGTTTAATTAACAATGAACGCTCATTTTTATTTCTTTTAAATTCATAATAATTGGATAATAATAAGTGGCGAAGAGTTTCCCGGCATCCATTAAATCCAATGCTTTCTCTTAATTCCACTAACAGAGTTCTCAACGTAGGAACTTGTTTTCTAACAATGTAAAATTCGTTAATTTTGTTACGAATAGCATCTATATCGAAACTATCTAGGTTAGACACTGTGGGTTTATGTGGTCGTTTTTTCCCTGGGGTATTCCAGACGGGGTATTCATTTACCACACCTTCCTTTTTTATTCTTTTTAATGTTGTAACACTCACTTCTGTAAAGCATGATGAAAAGAATGGTTAGGTGCTGCATTTTTAAAAGCAAATCATGTAGTAAATTATATCATTGTAAAACTTATGTATGCATTTAAAAACTTGCCAGTGATTGAAGCTATTTCATCCAGATACTGGTTCTGGGTTCTTATTCTGTCTGTCTTCTCTAAATCAGTAGGTAAGTTTTTCAATAGTTTTCACTATATCATCAACCTCTGCTACATTCTCCAGATTTTCTCTAAAATAAAACAATTTGTCTTAAAATTACAATGCAACACAATGCTTAGGCACAACAATGCCTAATAATGCAAGGTTATTTATAATTCCTAAATGGTATATTAGATAACCATAATGCATTATTATGTTGGTGTTTAACGTTATTTAAATTATGTGAACCAAACACAGAAATAGTTTTTGTAAAATCATAAATAATTATTATGAATATAAACAGAGTATCAACATCAAAGCGTCATACTAACTTATGAAATCCAACACCACACGTAAACAACCTTGTTTCTGATTGAACTGAGCGTCTTTCTCCTGTTGTTTTTCTTCAAACTTCGAAATCATGCGAAACAACATTGCCCGCATTCCACTTTTAATCGTTTTATTCATGTTTAAGTTGAAAAATGCTGTAAAAAGTTCACAATAAATCAACAACAACACGCCATCGTGTTTTGACAAATTGAGATTGACATAAATAAAACATTGCCATATGAAAAGTTTGCAAATAATTCGAGTGTCTACTTTCATTTGCCAGACTTTAAAACTCTGAACACATAATGTACTGGCCAAAGAATTATTAAATTTCTCTAAATTTTTACATGTCATCGGTCTAAACCTAATTTTAATTTTTTGTAAAGGCATGTAGGAGCAAAATGTTATTGTTTGTCCACTGAGATCAGATGGCAACTTATTTACAATTTGTTTGTGTAAGTAATCACAGTTACAAAAAATATTATCAATACAAGTGGCAGAAGAAGCTGTCACTCGGGTTGGTTCATTGAAAACATTTGTCAGACCAAATGACCTAAATAGACTTAATAATCTAACAGTATTTGAGTTATTTTCAAATAAATTAATATTAAAATCACCACATATGACTATTGACTTACTACTAGTACTAAGTTTCTTTAACACATCTTCCATTACAGAATCAAATACAGAAAGGTTCTGGTAACTTGGAGGTCTGTAAACGCATACTATAACATGCTTATCAAGCTCAACACAGGACAATTCAATAGTGTGTTCAACAGACAGTCCAATGATGTCTTTTCGTTCTTTCGATTTAATAGAATTTCTAACTAATATTAAAGACCCGCCATATAACATACGTTTTCGGGTGAAAAAGCTAACTACACAATAATTTTCATAGTTAATTGACATTGCTACCAAATCTCATTTGTTTTGATCACACTCTTTGATCTGCTACCTATCTGCCAACATATCAGCATTCTTGATCATCATTACTGGTTACGTTCAGGCTCAAATGTTGGCTCTAACCGAAGAACCACCCACGTGTGGGATAGTGAATGAATGAACGAATATTTCTTCATTGGAGTAAACAAGACAACAAGATTGGTAGTAAAACTTACGACTATGATAGTAAACACTGACTATAATCAAAGCAATACAAGAAATAACGGTTAGTCACCATTGCAACATCCCATGAGAGATGGCACAACAGTGATCCACGTATTCACAGTCCAGGCGACTCGCAACCATGCTTAAGACACTGTTGGAGCTGCCCCACACCCTGCGCATCAGGGAAACGCACCTTTCACGCATTGATGCGTAAAAGCAATCTACATGCGCATCTGCGAACATCCCTGATGCACTACAGAAACGGGGCAGCCCCACAGGTATCCTAAACCACAATGTTATATTGAACGCGGATAATGCTAATAAAGTTATTAGGTGCAACTGTTGAGCTGGGCTCTGGCCCAGAATTACTTAGAGGCTGACAGAATACTTATGTAAAGGTACCTTTTGCATTGATCCAAGTTTTAATGGACTGGTTAATTGGCCAAGGGGAAATGGATGTAGGTTCATTGTTTGAAGATGCTGTTTACGACTGTAAATGGGAGAGGTTTAGTAAGAGGAACATGATGACTGCTCGCATCATGCAGGTGATTCGTGAATGCTCAGTAATCCTTGGCGGTGTCTGCTGGTGGAGTCATCACACTGAGCTACGTCAGCTTCATGACAATTATCAAGTCTTTTTATGGCCGATTCCTATAATTTGTAGACCCTAATTGTTTAAAATTAAAACTCTTGTATAATTACCAATAATAATGAAAAGACCTCATATAGCTTTGCATAGTAGACCCTCCCATATGGAAGTAGCTATCACAGGTAACATTGGCTTGCGAGTCTATTTATGTTAAAATAGATTAGATTTATTTCTCAGTGTACTGAAAATACTGTGAAACAATGTTTAAAGTAAGATCTCAATGTATTGAGATCTTACTTTAAACATTGTTTCACACATACTACCATAGCTGGTGTAGAAATATTAAATAACAAACTAGGTACATACGTAAATCATAATGTCAAAATTAAAATGACAATATCAAAAAGCATGATTTAAAAATTCATTAACGGAATAAAAACACATGTCTAAGAGCCAATCAAACATTTTACATTTAAACCTATTAATTGGTAACAATCTCAGGGCAGGTGGTAATTTATTAAAAAATTTAATTGTCATACAACTGGCACTTCTACTGTATAATTGCAATCTATGAACTGGTACTAGTAATTTCCCTGCATTTTTTTCTGTTGAGTCTTTCGGAGACTTGTTCATTTAAAAGAAATGAGTGAGGGTATTTTTTTACAAATAGACAAACTTCAAAAATATACAGACATGGGAGAGGGAGAATTTTTAATTTCTTAAATAAAGGCCTGCAATGGTCTAAATATTCTTCTGCACTTATGGTTTATTTTTTTTGCACTATGAACGCCCTTTCTACATCCACTGAATTACCCCATATCACTAAGCCTTAACGCAGTACTGATGAATCATACCCATGATAAGCATTTAGGACTTTTTTTTACTAGACACTCGTCATAACTTGCGGAGAGCATTTACAAACTTATCAAGCTTACTGCATATTATTTCTACGTGTTCTTTCCAGTTCAATTTGTTGTCAATTATTATGCTTAAAAATAAAGCTGTTAGCTCTGGTTGCAGAATTGCATTATTATGTCTGATTGCTGTTGGTATTACTTACAAGTTACATGTTTGAAATGGAACTATTTTAGATTTTTCAATATTAATATGAAGATTGTTGTCCCTCAGCCATTTTATCACATATCACATTAATTAATTCATTGATAGTATCAATTTCTATGACAGTTTTGTTGGAAAATTTTATCGTCAAAGTAGTATCGTCAGCAAACTGGATACATTCATATTTTAAACATTTTTTGAGGTAGTTAATATATAATATAAATAGTGGCGAACCAAGTAAATTTCCCTGCGGGACGCCAGAACCATTAATTTTTAGTTTAGAGCAATATGTCATCCTATGATCATTTTCTATCCTTGAGATAACAGTTCTCTGTTGACGATTAGATAGGTAACTTTTAAGGCAATCAAGCGACTTGCCTCTTATGCCATATTTCTCTAGCATAAAGAGTAATCGTTCGTGTGATACAAAATCAGATGCTTTGCCAATGTACCCAGTTTGAGGAAGAGGGCGTGAGTTTATGTATAAATGTATTATCAGACTTGTTTGAATATGTTATTTTAAAACTTAGTTAATCGTTGATACATTAGTATTTTCTACTGATCCCTAACTGTGTCCTACCTAATGTTTATCGTGTAATCATAGTGTATGGTGTAGGACGTGTATAGACATGTTTGCAGGAAACACTGAATGTATACTTAATACAAAATGACATTGGATAATTGGGGACACATTTGTGTTTCTTATTTATCAGGACAAAGCTTTCAACTGTCGAAATCTGCAGTTCTCTTTAAGATCAGGGCCAATCATTTTTAAAGCAATACAAATTCTTAGCAGTATGTTAGTGGTTGAGAAATGTAGTTGATGGTGTAAGTAATGAAGGAAAAATCGACCCGACTGAAAGAAAGTTCCGGAAGGGGGTAGTATATATATTTCTACGTTTTGAGGTAAATGATAAATGATAAATGATTTTATTTCTGTAAGTAGGTTTGTACTAACACTTTTACATTTCAATCATATTTTTAAAACTAGATGAGGTCGGCGTTTCCTATCTGACTACTCTGAGAAGAAAGGCCGAAACAAACTCAGAGGTCACTGTCTCTTTTAAAGTCCAGACATAAAAGAGACTGTGACCTCTGAGTTTGTTTTGGCCTTTCGTTGGGTATCTTTTTAAATGTTAGTTACAATGAAATACGTGAAAAACTAAAAAAAAAACGAAAGCTGTGTACTGAGATCTAAATGGCTCGGTAGCTGGAACATTGCTGTCCATTGACCTCTATATGGTGAGTTAAATGCGACCAGCAAGAGCTTGTCTCAACATGGACAGTCTAAGGGCCGGAGCATAACCGAAACTGATCTGGAGATACATGATTGAACCAGACGACGCTCTACGAAGTCTTTTTCTAAAACTTCATCTGTCTTATTAAAAAACATAGTTTGTCTTCAGACCCAGGTTTAAACCATACATATCTCGGTGCGATGGTGGAACCATAGGTGAAATTTTCACGGAGTGTGTACTTCTGTTGTGGCTACAAAAAGACGGAAAAAGGAAGTTAATAAAAATTAAAGGGGATCTTCATACAAGAAAAGTGTTTTTGCGGCGAGTTTTGCCTTGCCATACGGAACTCTTTATATGCGAGTCCGACTTGGACTTAGTTGGTTTTTTTATGTCTCATATTTCTCTATAAACCTTGTCAACTTAACTTTAACAAATAGGGTCGTTATAAAAAAGACAACAAACAGTCATTAAGTGTGATGAATTCGGGAAAATATGTCACAGTGCAGGTGTGAATACTTGTCACCTACACCCCAAGACATGATTACGGTGCTCGGCATCAAACCGTCTAATTATGTTACTTCTAAAGAATTAAGTATAAAAGGCTGATATTTTTTCAATATTTTTTAAATACGTCGTCAAAGTTTCTGAGATGGCTTTTCCAGAAGTAAACTGTTAAAGAATCTTCTAGAGAAAAGGAATTTTGGGAGATTTTCAAAATGCTGACACTACGTGAAATTGAACATGAAATCCGCAAGTTTGGGTTGGAATACTGTGACCTGCCGACCATGTTGGAGAATGTCTCCATCCTGCTGAGGGTCCTCACTGTCAACATAGACAGCAAGTACCACAAAGGTAAGATTATTTTTATCGAAGAAGATATTCGAAGATTATTTTTTAACATTGGTTGTGTTATAGCTTGTTTAATTTAGAAGTATAGTTACCACAACTGTATGAAGACGCAGTGATGATGAGCTTGCAAGAATAGCTAAGCATGGAAAGGGGGTTCTTTGGTTTTATGACGACGCATTTCACTTTCAAATTAAACAAGCTATAGCTATAAATCAACCGATTTTGAAAGAGAATCTTCGAATATCCTTTCCGAAAAGTGCAATTTATAAATATGTTTTAAATATGATATATACGTACTTGTCTCTATTCTGTCCTACAGGCATAAAAATCTACTCCTACATCCTAACCGCGGTGACCGCCGTCTGCTTCTATTACGTGTTCCTGTTCTCCATGTCCTGGTTCGTCTTCTGGCGCTGCCGTATCACCGGTGAGCTGGTGGGCGCCATGGTGGTGCTGTCTCTCGGAATCTCCAGCGAGATCGGACCGTTCAAGCTGTTTTATATGTGTTATTATATGTGAGAGAATGTTTTTATTGTATTTCTCCGATTTTTTCATATTTTCAGGTGTCAGTACGATTTGTAAGAGTTGCATGTCATTCATCATGCACAGATAAGCTCGTCCGCAAGGTTGAATAACTGTCTTACAAAGAACGCACTTCAGGTAAAGAATCGTACAGGTTCTTTTAATGTATGTAACGACACCTATACGTAATAAAGTCTGGATCTGTCTGGCTTCCAAAATAATAATTTTTTATCGAAAGAAAGGAACAACATTCCTCGTTCATCTAAAATTTTACATAAGGCGCTCAGCAGCTGCCGGTCATTTTGAACGTGAATGACAGCAAGACACATAATTCAGTGAGCATCCCCGGCGCGGTCGTTTTGTCCTCCGTATATGCATTGCAATGATTTCCATACGTTCTATCGCCGCCGCCGCGTGGACAATTTGTCCATCATCCGCTTAGAACTTTAAGGCACATTTTTTACAAAACTGTCATTTTTCAGGGATAAAACCCAAAAAATAGCGGACGGCTTTCTGGAGTGTGATGCGAACACGATCAAAGGCACCCGCTTTCACAGCACCTTGATGACACGTTTGAGGAGTGTGAAGAAGCGCGCCATGCTGTACTGGGTGGTAGTAGCTGGTAATGGAGTCCTGTACGTCATGAAACCAGTCGCCATGCGTGGGAGAAATCTTCCGGAGAATTATTTTATAATTTATGGTAAATACGCCACGTTTTCAACAATAATGAAATTTGGTATACAAGTAATTTGTAACCTGGAATAACACAGAATACTTTTTATCCCGGTACTACGTTCCTGTGGGATAGTTTTCGACCTCCTCGCGGGCGAAGCCGCTGGCGAAAGCTAGTTTTAATATTAGTAGGATATAGTAGGATTACGCCATTTAGCGTTGACTCTTCACACAGCCCTTACAAGCATGACGCGAGCCGTCTTTACACTAATGACTTACATATTTGCAGGACTAGAACCCATGTTTGACACTCCCAACTACCAGATCGCATACTTCATGATGATAGCCGGTGTCTTCTTCATCTGCTACGTCCCAGCCACAGTAACCGCCTTCCTAATCGTGATCACTGGCTACGCAGAGGCTCAAATGCTGGCTTTGAGCGAGGAAATGCTGCAGCTCTGGTCTGATGCCATCAAACATGCAGAATCGAAGACAGAACTAACAACTTCTGAGGAATTAAATGTTTATGACGCAGAGGTTAAAATCATTGTGAATGAGTTTGTGCAGAGACGTCTCAAAGAAATCATCGGTCGTCACGCAAATATTATCAATCTGCTGAACCAAGTAGAGATTGTGTTTCGGCACGCAATTGCGATGGGATTCGTGCTGTTAGTTCTGGGACTGTTGTCTGAGCTGCTCGGGAAGCTGGAGAATACGTTTCTGCAGCTGCCTTTTGCTTTGATGCAGGTAAGAAAATCTAGGCAGTCTGTGTCTGTGCGAAAGTCGACACTGATATAGTGTTCAGAATGATTAATTGAACAAACAGCTGTGCTGGAGGGGAGTTTGTTGAGCCACTTCTTTTTCCCAGCCAAAGAATTAGGAAGTGGTGAAGGGCAGGAGTTTTGGGGATTGTCTTATGTACTTTTGACGTTCAAAAAGTGTTGGCAGTCTAGTTTGAATAAATTACTTTTGATTTAATTTTTAATAATATAGACAGTGAGATCCTACTAAATACCTGCCATGATAGTTCATTTCAACCATGTTCCTTGTGATTTTTTTTTCTTTTTTTTCTCATATCGGCAAGATCACATGCCGTATTCCAGTCAATCAGATTCTGTATTATTTTCAAGGATATTGCTAATCCAAGGCTACATGTGAATGTTGTTGAGCTATCAAAATGAAACCTATCCTACTGTTAGTCTGTTTCGCAAATACGCCACCAACTGCTCAGGGTGGCGCGATATACATTTAAGAAGCACCAGCCGTTGAAGGAAATGCACATGAATGTTTAACTGATGCTGTCATTACAGGTGTCCATGGACTGTTTCGCTGGCCAGAGAGTCATGGACGCGAGCATGAAATTCGAGTCTTCAGTATACGACTGCAAATGGGAGAACTTCGACAAAGCCAACATGAAGCTCGTCCTGGTGATGTTGCAGAATGCTCAGAAAACGATGACGTTGTCTGCTGGAGGGGTCCGGACCCTCAGCTTCACTGCTTTGATGTCAGTCTTTAGGGGCATCTACTCTGCTTACACTGCTCTTAGGTCTACGATGAAGTAGCTGTTATAAGCAAGATAAGGAAGCACGGTAGTTTAAGTCAGTGGTACCGTAAAACCAGAAAAGGCGTGCGCTTCGATTATCTTCGTGATTTCAAATCCCTCACAGTTTACGTATTTCCGAAGATTGACGAAGATTCTCGAAGCGCATGCTTTTCTTGGGATATGTGTAGGTACTGGTATTTAGATAGTATGTTTTATAGTGATAACAAAATATAATATTGTTTGAAATAAATTAAATCCTGATGTTTTTGGTTTATTTGGTTACCGCTGCGACACATGTTTAAACTTATTTATTCCTTATTTCTAATTTTTTGCCAGTACTTTATTTATTTTATTATTTATGTACACACAGTAAAATATATACGAGATACGGCATAATTAAACAATTGAGTACAAAGGCACTGCTTATTTCTTCAGAAATTTCTTCCACCAGACCTGCGAAAGGAGAAATGAAAAAGAAATGTAGACAATAGTGTGTGAGAACAAGAAGAGAAAATATGAATATGTGACGTCTTAAACTAAAATATACTTACACATATAATAATGCAGGAAATTAACAAATACTTAAATAACTACATAATGATAAAATATATATAAACAATTATATATTTATACATACACAATTAAGAGGAAAGGATCATTCGTTTAACAAGCAACTTAACTGATCATCGCTGTTAAACACAAGCAAGTTCAGGCTCAGATTAAATCGATCAGGCCTTTGTTTTTTAAAGCTATTGCGATGAAAAATAAGTTAAAAACTGACGCTAAATGTTTAAGTTATCAATTTTGTACTAAGAACTTCTTAATACTCCAAATAAGGTTCAACAAACAATAACTGGCTCGATGGTTTCCGCTCTGACTAAAGTTAGAACTCATTTTGTAAGGGGATGACAAAATGAAGAAAAAAAACAGATTCAGTGGGACAGATGAGAGAGACATATCTTTCTTCTCTCTCATGTATCGAAATGTTCCTAAACGTGACGCATCCTTGAAATTACACTTTCTATTCTCGTCCAATTCGACGCAACCCGTCTAAAAACTTTTCACTTTAAAAATATTTCCCTGTGTGTAAAGTCAGTCTACGAAGCTACAATCAATAAAAAGTAATCACGAATCGTTGGCATCCGTAAAGCTACACAAGCCGAGCCGAAGCCTAATAACTTTAGAATCGATTAGACAAACAGTTGTATGCATCGCAGCATCGATGCCTACAAACATACATGGAATTAATCGGAATACCAAACTACAGTATTTACTCGGTACGAGGTTTTGTTGGCTAAGTAAGTAACATGCAGAAGGTTAAAACAAGAGTCAAATAGAAAGAAAGAAAGAAAGAAAGAAAAAGTATTTATTGTGACTCGCACAGGAACATCATATACTAAAATAAACACACAATGGTACAAAAATGAAAAAAAAAAACAAATACAAAAAAAATACTGTTTATTTACCTCTAGGCTTGGACCAAGTAAATAAAGTATAAATAGTATTACTAAACATCCATTCACATATCCATATTAAATATAGGTTGGCAGGGACATTGACTTGTACCACAAATTCAGCACATGAGATCATTTAGTAATTTTACGTCGGTAAAAAAAGGATGTTTCATAGAAAAGTGCAATACCAAAACGGTCAAAATGCATGGAACAGTTTTCCTTTCAATAAACCAACGAATTCAACCCAGTGGGTTCAGAATCAATAAAAAAAAACAAAATATTTTATTTCACATAAACCTGCAAGGGCATTTATGAAAAGTCAGAAGCTTGTAGGTGCACGGTTCCAATTTGTCGCTTCCTATGGAGAAGAGCCGGCAAGAAACTCCACGGTCAAACTTTTAAAAATAATTGGCTTTTACAATGTTTTCAAATTACAGTGATAATAGGTATGGGAGGACAGTGCAGGCCTGTCAATAAGTGTAGGTACTGAATCCATGGTAAAAGGTTGCACATCCATGTCCCTGCCACTGTTTATAATATAAATGTGGAAGTAACTCTGTTTGTCAGTAACATTTTTAAGCCTTAACGGCTGAACGGATTTCGATGAAATTTGACACAAAGGTAGACCAAAGCCTAGGTTAGGACATAGGAACTTTTTCCCTATAGTACCTACGTTCCTGGTGCCTACGCTTATACAGGGTGTAACATAAACCCTATTGCTATCCTTAAGCACTACCTATATGTAGATTCAGCTTAAAATAAAACACTCCAAGAATTGATACCAAATTTTCGGTTTCATATGTTTCTTAAAATAAAATCATAACAAACGTTTCACCGCACTACGTAGGTCAATCAATTTCCACGTTACTTGCCAATATCACGATAAATCTCTTCCGAGTTATGTGGTTATTTCAATTTGAAAAGTTCGGTGTCTGGTATCAATGTATTAAAAATTCTCATAACTTCCGAACATGTAGAGATAAGATTAAAAAACCCTTCCAATATCGTTTGATATCATTCAAAGAAGCCGTGCTCTTGGTATGTATATGTCGCAGCCATCTGGTTAAATAAGCCAGCTAATTGGACACCTAGGCCATTCATTTAACGCCGGCATCCAATTGGATGCCTAGGCCGTTAGTTAATTGAACTAGAATCATTAAACGTTTAACAATTTAGCTTATTAAAGCTTTGGCCCTTTGAAGATGACTGACCAAGACTCAGCCAAGTGATTCAAATTTAGTTTGGTTTTTCCACTGCGGCGCTAGTAGTCACCAAAACAAATATGGCGTCACGTCAGTATCACAACCCGTGAATGTTATTTTTCGTTCTGGTGTGCAAAATTAAGTAAAATTATTTATTCAATATTTTATTTATTCAAAAACAATTCACTTTTACTAGTTACTTACCTAATGGGGTGTATTAGGTATCAAGAAACATTAAAAAATCATCCTGCCTGCCAGGAGTGCGGGTTGTTCGAAGGAGACACCGCAGCCCCTGACAAATTTGACAGTTTGGGATAGCTTGATGTGTTGGCGTAAGTACATTCTGTAGTACAAACTTATTACACTATCATATTTTATTCATCATATCCTGAAACTGATCGTACGCAAATTGGATTTTTGTTATCGTGGCGCTTCCCTTTTTTGTTTGAGGGTGGGACAAATAACTTCTCCCGCTCTGGGTGGAGCAGGAGGGCGTGTAGACTTTTACTGACTAAAACCCACCCGTGTTCCCTCAGTTGCCTGTGTGCCAGGGGCTAAACCAAAACCAAACCTAAACCGGCTGAAGGGATTTAAATGAAATTTGGTACATGGGTAGATCATGACCTAGATTAGGATATAGGATTGTTTTTTAAACTGACATTCAAAACAAATTTGGCCCAAAACTCAGCTGCTCGAACTTCGCTCACTGACGTAGTCATAAGGTACCTAACTGGAATACTGTGCGCTCCAGTCTAGCGCTAGACTTGAGACTCGCCGGATTACTGGACTGGAATAATGCGAACCGATCATGTTGAAAATGTAAAAAGCAAAAAAAAGACACATTCAGGGTTACTTGTAATTCGACGTATATCCGTCAAGAGCTGATAGGGGGCCCTCCCCCCCATAGAATGCAAGATGTTATTCTTAAATCGCTCATCATGTTAATTTTTTTTTTGAATTAAGTACCTTCTTTTAATTATGTTCATAGCTTAATAGAAGTACCAGCTACGATATCATTTTTTAATGATACCCTTTCAATATGTAGTTTTTTTTATTTGGAATTAAATATTAAATTTCGGCCATGCATATGGGGGGTTCAATTTGTTGCATTCTTACATATCAGCTCATGACGGACATACGTCGAATTACAAGTAACCCTGAAGGTATAAATAAATTCACCATAATAATTCTATAAACAGACAGTTAACTAGTATTGTACGTAGGTGCAATTCAAAACAATGGCCACCCTATAATTACTTGCATTCAGAAAATTCGTCACCAACAGCCTACTTAGGCTCTGACACCTCTTACTGTGCTGACGACATAATTACTAGCTGCGGGTGGTATTTAACACGAGGGTGGTTCTGTTGCTGCTCCATACAAACGTAATATAAGTCTGAATTTGTCCCACAGCTGGGAAAATCCTTTTTAATGTCCTTCACACTTGATCGTTGGTCTAATGGAGGTAAGGGCTACTGCCAGGGTTGTCACAGACTTTTTCTCGTACCAGGGATGCCAAATGTTTCGTACTTTCAGTAGAAAATCTCGTACAAGTAAAGATTTGAAAAAAAAAAAACACATAAAAGCCATAAATTAGACTATTTACTATTGCGAGATACGCTTGGGGATGTCAAATGAAACAATTTATTCACCATACTAATAATTTTACTTAAATCTCTAATGTATTATAGAAAAAAAATCTCATTCATTTTAAACCCACCCTACTTATCGATGTAAGCATTAGTGCAAGTCAACAACAACACAGCGGGGATTTCCCACTCAAAGACAAAAACAACGAGACAGGACTAAGTTTAAAGTTCATTTAGTGATGTGGTAATGAATCTAGTGATGTGCTGAGTCGATCGGTGGACATAATTAACTTTTTAAATATATTTTTAGGCTAGGTTCATGGCACAACCAATGAAGATGGATAAAATCTTGTACAAAAGTGTACGAGATTGTTATTATTCTCGTATCTCATACAGAGACCGTAAATCTCGTAACGGTACGAGATTTCTCGTACGTCTGGCAACGCTGGCTACTGCTGAGCTTGAGGTAATTGGTTCGGTTCCCAGGTCGGGTAAAGTGTTCTTGGGTTTTTCTATCTGGAATTTCTGAGTATAACCAAGAGTGTGGATCTGTGGTCGGTTTATGGGAATGGGCTCGCCCTTATTTATTTAGTGTGTTACGCTGTTTCGATAGCCTCTCAAGTGTCAACTAGTCTTACCAAGGGGTATCGTGTTACCCAGTAACTGGGATGTAGAGGTCAGATAGGCTGTCGCTCCATGTAAAAAAAAAAAAAATGTTTGCTGTTTGCTGATGACCTCAAGCTGTCGCGGGAGATAAAGAATTTGAAGGAGTGTGACATGCTCCAGAGAGACATAGATAAAGGGGTGACCTGGAGCAAGGATAACGTCTTGCAGTTCAATATCTCGAAGTGCGTTACAATCACTTTCTCTCGCGCGCGTACTGCTATTGCATATATTTATAACATAAACGGGTTGCCAATTGGCTAGGGCTATGGAAGTTAGGGACTTAGGGGTGAAATTCAACAAGGGGCTAACGTTTCGTGATCACATCACAAGCTGCTGCAGAAAAGCCTACCGTAATTTGGATTTTATGCTCTGTATGGTGCGGGGCTTTAAAAACATTAAAGCAGTTATCGATAGTTTAGTCAGAAGTCAATTACAATGTAAAGCAGTCATTTAGGCTCCACATGAATCTGGAGAGATTACAAACACTTTGTGAGGTACTTGTACCAGCGCTTGTATGGTGTATACCCATTTTATCCGCTTATGTACCCAACTTTATTTATTTAGGGTATGGTTGGATATAACGAAGTGAGGGTCAGGAGCGATCTCGCAATCGTCTCGTACATATTCAAAATACTTATAGGGAAGGTAAATAATGCGGACATTTTAGGGCACATAGATTTGTGTGTTCCAATATAATATATATTCAATGTTTTTTCTTTCTTTTAGGAAATCAAATTTTATTAATATTTCAAATTGATTGCAAACTATAGTTTTGAATAATTTAGAAGCATTTTTTTTAAATTTTGTAAATGTGAGTACCATGCATCCGTTCATTGTGTTGTTATGATGTACGTTGACTTGAAAAAGCATGGCTGTTGAGAGTATGTCATGCTCACTGATGGTGGCGCGTGTGTTGGATCATTCGGTTCCCTACAAAATGGTTGAGCTGGATGGTGCTGATCCACGCGTCAAGTTCGTGAACGGGCGCTGTCGGTTGAGACTGGTCATCTCCTAACTTCCAGGGCTTATTTTTATCTTGTATTTAGAATTCTTTATAATTTTTTTTTTACATTGTTTTCACATACAGAAGCAACAAGAATAATGTTCCCAAGATTTTGTAATAAAAAAAAAAAATCTTTTATTTCAGACCCATAAAATCCATTTGGTTAGTATACAAACGACTTAGAAACGAATATGAACGAACAATACGACAACAACAATATGTCAACTTGATTTTAAAAGAGTGTCCGTGGAGTTTCTTGTCCGTTCTTCTCCATAGAGATCTACGTTTTGGAATGGGCAACTAGCTTCAACTTTCCAACTGATCGAGTTTTTGACAATTCAAAAGTGCCTGTAAATGGTTTAATTGAAATAAATGCTTTGAGTTTGAGTTTGACAAGGACACCGGGATAGGGACAGGTACGTGTGGCGACGACGACAGCCACGGCTGCTAGCGGAGCCGCGCGCTCGGCGGACCATTATTTTTGAGTGAGGCGCGATTGACGCGTGCACTCAGCACACTCAACCTCATAGCTAGTGACTCGGACCTATTCGGAGGCCCTAGTGTGAGTTTCATTTAACCATCTACACCAAACGCAGTGAGCGCGTTTGGCGCTCCGACTGGTCCGTCACCAATCCAGGGCCAATCGGAGCGCCGAACGCGCTCACTGCGTTTGGTGTAGATGGTTAAATGAAACTCACACTAGGGCCTCAGTAGTTCCTTGAGTGAGTTCACAAAAAATGCATTATTTGTAATATGTTACATAATACAAATATTATAAAAATAATGATATGATAAGTTAGTAATAAGTTAATACAAGAATTTAGATGTACACTATCGCATAGTTATAAGAAAATAAATAAATAAAATAAAAATCGTTTTATTCAGCTGCAACCGATTAGACTGGAAGCCGACCCCAAGGACGGAAAAGAATAAGCAGATAATGTTTACAAAATATTTGTATGGAGGTGCCACAAAATGCATACCCCGTTTACGTAATCACAACACGATGGTGGTGTTATTAATTATTATTTACGCGGTAATTAGAACACTGAAGACTTAATTGTTTATTTTGAAATGCTGCCGTTGTCTTCAAGGAGCGGCATGCGGCAGTAACACTAAGTGGAAAGTTTCCGTGAAGAGAACTTGCTAGTTTTACATTTCCTTATTAAAAAAGTTGTTCTACTTTTTCTGTGTTAATTTAATTATTCTATGCACCAAAACGTTGTTTAAATCGTGGTTTATTTAATGTTAATAATGTCGATATTTTGAACAGCATTTCAAGATGATTTGCTAATTTATCTGAAAACATTTTTAGCTTTTCGTATTTTGTCCATTATTATATTTCTCGAAGTTTTTTTATTATTTACTATCCTATTTCCCCCATTTCGTTTTATATATGTAGAGTGTGCAGGCGCAATTAAAATGATGAAATGCGGATAGACAGAGTTGTATATAAGATAAATTCCTCAGTTGATTTGCTGTTCAAAAGCTGACATTGTATTGTTTATGTTTAAATGCCTACCTATCTATAGTTCTAAAATCATGTGGCGCAAAGTTTGTAAATTCGGTTTGGAGTACTGTGACCTGCCCACAATGTTGTGGAACGTCTCCGTATTTCTTAAAGTAGTCACTCTCAATATATACGGCAGGAACAAGACAGGTAAAGCTATTTAAAGTGACAAAAATACTATCTAAACTAATACTTAATCACAACTATTATTTGAAGATGATAAGCTGACCCGCATTTATGACGCTCCACTTTGGCAGAAGCTTAAATCACCGCGGAGTAACACTAACACACCAATTATGATGTCATCAGATGTTAATGTTTGAGTTACCGACATAGCCTGAAGGTAGGCCAGCTGCAGTGGCAGAGGGCTGGCCATGTTAGTCGAGGAACCAATGGCCGGTGAAGCAAACGAATCTAGTGGGGATAATTGAGTAACACACTAACTGAAGGAATGGCTTTAATTTTGATAGTTCAGTAACATTTATTGTGTTATTGAGCAGTTTGCATTGTTGAGCAGACAAATTTTTCGAACATATGTAGCAATGGATTAGTTATGTGGCGGCCAACAATGCCACATACAAAAACTACAAATCAACAAATGTGGAAAACACAAAAAGTAAAATGGCGCCATCTACAATACCATATGCGAACTAATCAAAACTTGACGTCACACCGCAGCTACATCACGCAAGCAGAGTTTACCACGCAATCTACATATGTACAAGATCCCGACATCATTCGTCGGGCAGTAGCCCACCAGACACAACACCCGTCTGGTCGGAGGATCCTCCTTTACTAAAGAGTATGAGTGAACTTTACACCCTGTTCCTCATACCTCTATAGTTATACCCTTCCAATTGATTCAGATTGTGATTGAAAGTGTGTCTAACGATTAGGTTGCTAGAGTGGAAATCGAGTATTGGCGTAGTTACTAAGCGTAGATTACTCTTTGACATTTGATAATAATTATTATATACACTTTGACATGAATATTTACTTTGAGAAGTATGTGTGTGAGTGTTTTAATTATTGTGAATGTGAGGACTATGTGGGTCATTTTTTGTTTTCGTTTTTTTTTGTTTTGTGTTTCATCTCTTTTTCAGTTAGTTTTAATGTTAATCTGGCAGTTTGAGTACTTTATGCGGCCTAGCAAAATGTCCTCTCTGTGAATCTGTGTGGTTCTTTCCTCAAAATACCATTTCAGACACCAATCGACATGATCTTCACGTGATCTGACCAAGATTATGTCTGGACTTCAAAAAAGACTGTGACCTCTGAGTTTGTTTCGGCCTTTCTTCTCAGAGTAGTCAGATAGGAAACGCCGATCTCATCTAGTTTAAAAAAAATATGATTGACATGTAAAAGTGTTTGTACAAACCTACTTACAGAAATAAAATCATTTATCATTTAGTTTGATAAATACTTTACAGACATAAATGTAGAAATTATAAAAGGGGTGACACAATTGGCGGTCTTATCGCTAAAAGCGATCTTATAAAGACACCATTTGGATGAATTAAGAGCACGAGAGACAATACTAAACATAGTCTGTGGTGTAGTTGGGGACGCCCCCCAGCTAGATGGACAAATGACCTTATAGTATAGCTGGGACAGGGGTAGTGGAAGGCGAATACCCCTATCATGCACACACTGCAAATACTACACTAAAAGGTTTTTTTGCCTCTCCATCCCCAGGAATCCCCTTCATCTCCTACATCATAATGATAGCGGCCTTGCTGTGCTACTTCTACGTGTATTTGTTCAACATGCTGTGGTTCGTGTGCGTGAGGAGTCGGGAGACGGGGGACATGGTGGCGGCTACGGTGGTGCTTTCTCTGGGTGTCTCCAGCGAGATCGGGACCCTTAAGCTATTGTATATGTTCCTGTATAAGTGAGTTGGAAATAGTAGGAGTAAAAAGTACTTGCGCCACTTTTAAATATTGAAAGTGTTGAGCAGTGCTGGCCCAGTGGTATCGCCCCAGATTACAGTAGTGGTGGTCCAGAGGTATCGCCCCCTATTACAGTAGTGGTGTTCCAGAGGTATCGCCCCCTATTACAGTAGTGGTGGTCCAGAGGAATCGCCCCCTATTACAGTAGTGTTGGTCCAGAGGTATCGCCCCTGTTACAGTAGTGTTGGTCCAGAGGTATCGCTCCCTATTACAGTAGTGCTGGTCCAGAGGTATCGCCCCCTATTACAGTAGTGGTGGTCCAGAGGTATCGCCCCCTATTACAGTAGTGGTGGTCCAGAGGTATCGCCCCTTATTACAGTAGTGGTGTTCCAGAGGTATCGCCCCCGATTAGAGCAGTGGTGGTACCGACTTCGAGTTGTAAAGGCGTGAGATCCAACCCAGGCACTTTACTTTGCTCTCTAAACAGTGAAGGAAAATATTGGGAGGAAACCAGCATGTCAAAGAATAGAAAAAATCAAAGAATGCACTGGATCCGTTTGGTGGATTATGGCCATTCCCTTTAACAGAGAGGAGGTCTGTGTCCTGGGACAGTGGGAACATTATAGGCCGATTATGTATTTAATGTAAGCATCTAATTTGTAGTGATTTGTGGTGCATGTCAGCCTGAGATACATTACTTTCATAGATCAAAATGTTTTGAAAGGCAGTTTAGAAAAAAAAATGCTCTAACATTCCGATGATGCATAAGAAATAATCGTAAAAAAACACGTATTAAAACCAAAATAAATAATAGTTGAGAAAAAAAACACTAAAAACCACGCTTTAAAAATCGAACTAATAAGCAAGCAAAAAATATTCAAAAAAGTGTTTGCTTGGTATTAATTGATTATAAAAATACCTCAAACAGCACCCCACGCTTTTTTTAAATTATTTTCTGCTTTATTAGTTCGATTTTTAAAGCGTGTTTTTTTTAACTATTATTTATTTTGTCTTTTTTAGTTCTGCTATCTACAAAAGCGTGATTTTTCAGATTTTTTTTTTAATTATTGAATTGTCATCGGTCCTCGATAAGTCTACAATGTTTAAATTAAATCTGACCGTTTGAAGTGGGTCAAAATCAAGTCCAAAGGAGTCAGTTACAAACAAACATACAAACATACAGGTGAAGCTAATAAAGAGCGTGTAAAAAGTGTTTTTGGCCAGATCTGCATATAAAGCCACAGCCACAGCTGCATATGAAATTTAGCGACGATTATATTCCTAAAGACAGTTTATGTAGCATTTGATTTAAAAAAAAACATTGTTTCCAGTGACAAAATCCGGGGTCTAACGGATGCCTCCCTTGATTTCGACTCCCGTATGATCCCGGGCAGCCGACAGGCCATCAACCTGCTGAGATACATGCGGGACGTAAAGAAACGCGCCATCTTATACTGGATGGTCCTCATCGGTAACGCCACTATCTATGTGGTCACCCCCTTATTTAGTCCCGGCAGACATCTTCCTGAGGATCTGCTTGTTATTTATGGTAATAATTAAGTAAATGTTGTGTATTTCATCATTATCATTCATAGGTATGTACAAAAATTACGACCAATTCAACTAGTTTTGTTTAATTGTTTAGCTGAAAATTATAACTTCTGTTTTTATTCCTTCTTCTGGAACGTTGTTTTTTTCGGATATTTTGAAAATTTAGGTTATTTAAACGTTGTGCTTGTCTGTTGTTAGGATTAAGCAAATTGCATTCTTCGAAAAACAAAGTAATTTTGTAAAAATATCCTATGGCCCACAGGATTGGAGCCGATGTACGAGTCACCTAACTACGAAATTGCATGGATCATGTCGACTTGCAGCGTGTACACAATATGCTATATCGCTGCCAACGTGACCAATTACCTCATAGTCATAATTGGGTACGCAGAGTCCCAGATGTTGACTTTAAGTGATGAGGTAACTCATATATGGACAGATGCTGAAGAATATTATAAAACGGTAGCTGCATTCGGAAATGACAATTTTCTTACAAATTATGAGAAGAACCGAATAATAAACGATCACATCTGCAGAAGCCTGAAAGACATTATAATACGCCATGCAACCATTAAAACACTAATAAACCAAGTGGAAGACGTATGCAGAGTACCCATAGCTGTAGGATTCACATTGCTGGTGGTCGGATTGATATCAGAACTGCTTGGAGGATTAGAAAACACGATACTGCAGCTACCATTCGCATTTATTCAAGTTGGGACAGATTGCTTCATAGGTCAGAGGCTGATGGACGCAGGCCTAGTGTTCGAGCAGGCTGTATATGACTGCAAATGGGAGAACTTTGACAAGAGTAACATGAAGATGGTGTTGGTGATGCTGCACGTGTCGCAGAAGACCACGGCTATATCGGCTGGTGGAGTAACTAAGATGAGCTTCACATCCTTGATGACGATTATGAGGGCTACCTATTCTGCTTACACTGCTCTTAGTTCTTTAATAGTGGAACCTTGAAAAATAGGCAAATATTAAAATTCAGTAGCGCATAAAAGCATAGATAAAAATAATGTTAGTAGTTTACTATACTATAAAATATAAATATAGTATAATATTATAGTGTAGAAACAAACAGAATATTAAAATTGTTGTCAGTTCAACTCTCTTTTTGTTGGTTCCTTCCGTCACGTCATTGTAGGTTTCAGTGAAGTGCTCAATTAAACGGTAGGTAAAGTTCTTTTTTAAATCCCAAATCGTAATTTGACAGGTGTAATGACAAACTGCTATAGTAACTAAAAATTCAAAAAAAAAAAAACACCCTGACCCAACTAAAACCTTTAAAAATATAAAAATCATATGTATTGGCCCTACGCAATAAGCCCGGCTAACGCGCGTGCGCGTTTTTTGGATGTTTACCATGTGCTCGCACCGCGTTTGCGCGTCCATACAACTAACATAACTTTCTTCAAGTGCGGTGGGACGTGAGCGTGCCGCTCCTGTGCGTTCATTGTGCATCTCTACTGTTTCGTTGTATTTATGCAATATAATAGCAGGAAGCGATGAATGAAATTGCGATTCCGAGTGACAACTGCTTTATATTCACATACCCACATAAAACATTTACTGACCCTACACCTTTGAAACATTACTTAAAATATGGGGACACTTAATTTAGTTTACAAATATACTATCTATTTTATAATTCAGTTTGAAATAAAAATACAAACACAAAATAATGGTAATCTTTAAAATAAATCTTAAGATATAAGCCTATGATGCCCATCGACAATGTCGTTCACATTACTGTGAACATACTTACTTTGTTTTTTTTTTAACTTTACTAATAGTTTGGAAATTATATGAACGAAATAACCACCAAGTGCACCACCTTCGTGCTATTATCTTACGTTTTAATTCATCTTATATCTACGAGTACTATACCGTGTATTTATATCTAATGTTACAATGTTATTTTTATTTCTTTTACTTAATTTATAAACATGTAAACCGATTACTTGGCATATTTACCTTGGTATATGCATTTACACCTAAGTTTAACACTTTTTATGTCAAAAAATCGGAACTGGTTCTGCTGTAAATTTTTTGGGGCTTACAACCGTATTAACGTCTAGTTGTAGTTGATTCTTATCAGTTTCTTCTTCACGTGATAGTGGAGTGTTCTTTATTTGATTGTTCGGACAAGATTCAGTAACATCAGACATTGTGTTTTGGGACTGGGCATTAGTATTAGATTTTACTGGCAGTGGCACAGTCTTCTTTATCTGTAGACCCTGTTTTTCAATGGTTTTAGACGTCTTTATTTTATCCAGTAAAGAGGAACCGAACAACGTCTCATATCGCCCGCTGTCCTGTATGACATTGAGAAGAGGCTTTACTAGCCCGGGTATAACCATTTCGATCCGGGCCTGGGTTTTGGAAGTATGTAAATCACATAAAACAGCCATCACTTAGTGTCTGACCGCTTCGATCTTATTGTCACTACACACACACACATAAGTGACGTCGTCGCCTTGCTAATAGCTGTAATATCTGCACCCAATCGTTGTTGAGATGTTTCAGTTTTTTTGTCGCGTAATCTTACCATTTCTGGAATAGCGGCTGAGATATGAATGTTTAATTTTGGCGTTTGAAGTAATGTACAATTACTGGGTATGAGATACTGTTTTAATATTTTGTCTTTCATTTCTTTAATCATTCCCTTTTTGAGTAATGGTAACCCTTATTGGGTTAAGTTGTTATGTATTTCCTGGCCCCATAAAGGTCCTTCATCAGTTGCCTCGCCAAGAGCGGACAGGATCTCTGGATCCAATGGAGATTCAGGAAGTACTGCTGGTGCCGGCGGTGCCGGTGGTAACGACTTCAAATCATCCTGTTGAGTCGTAACAGACTCCAGCAAAATGTCAGGCCGAGGCCCATCGGGGTCAGGTATTATGACTGTATCTTCAGGCCCGAGACTAGGTTGCGGCTCAGGTTCTATGGATGGTTGTGATACATCCCACATCGCCGTTACGTCTCCTTTAGGGAAAAATAATAAACGTAACTCTACTATATGTATGTAGGAGGTACGTCATAAGCACATGAGTAACCAAACGGAACAGAGGCAAAGCTTCTTAAGTTCTTATTCAATTCTTCGCCCTTCATCAACACACTAGTTTTCACCTGCCTAACGTGAGGTAGCGTAAACTTAATGCATTTGGTTTTTTTTTCATTGAGAAGTAAATTATTAACATTGAACCAATGAACTACTTTTGAGATTGCACTATTTACATCGTCACTAACCAGCTGCTGACGTTTAAGTTTAAACAAAAGTGAAGTGTCATCCGCAAACAACACTATTTCATGATTATCCTTTATGAGGTAAGGCAAGTCATTAATATAAATAAGAAACAAGAAAGGACCAAGAATTGAGCCCTGTGGGACTCCCATTGATACTATTGATCCGGGAGATCTTTTCCCATTCACATCAACACACTGAATCCTATACACAAGTATGAAATAAGAAGATCCAGAGCGGTGTTCCGGATCCCATAATGGCGGAGTTTCCTGATTAAAGTTTCATGAAGCACGCAATCGAAAGCTTTGAGAATTGAATCCTGAAGATAGCACTGTATTCTTGGGCTTAACTCTGGATGCCAAACTTCAGTGGGGTCCACATATAGATAAATTGTCGAAAAAGCTAAGCTCTGCAGCATACGCTGTTAGAAAAATTCGTAATTTAACTGATATAGAGACAGCCCGTTTAGTGTACTTCAGCTATTTTCATAGTGTAATGTCGTATGGTATTCTGTTGTGGGGAAATGCCGCCGACATTCAGACTATCTTTGTCTTGCAGAAAAGAGCTGTTAGATCAATTTATAAATTAAGTCCGAGACATTCTCTCAGAGAGAAATTTAAGGAAATTAATGTAATGACTGTGCCTTCACAGTATATTTTTGAAAATCTTTTGTATGCCCATAAAAATATTAAATTGTTTAAAAAATACAGTGATATCCATAGTATAAATACTAGGAACAAACACAAATTTGTTGTACTATCAACAAGGCTCAAGAAAATAGGTGGGTCATTCAGATGTCAATGTATACGCTTTTATAATAAACTTCCAAGCCATGTTCAAGATCTAAGTATCAATAAATTTAAATCATTCATTAAACGTAAGTTGTGCCTGAAAGCCTTTCATACCGTTAAAAATTATATTGAAGACACAAAGGCTTGGGATTGACCTGCTCCAATTTTTGCATACTAAATGTTGTTTTTGTTTTTGCAAACTTATACTCTTTGACATTTGATAATTATTATATACACATTGACATGAATATTTACTTTGAGAAGTATAATATTATTATTATTTTAATTATTGTGAATGTGAGGACTATGTGGGTCATATTTTTTTTTTAATAATTGTTTTTTTGTGTGTTTTTTCATCTCTTTCTCAGTTAGTTTTTAGTATTAATCTGGCAGTTTGAGTACTTTATGCGGCCTACCCAAATGTCCTATCTTTGGTATTGTTCATCAAATCGTTGAGCTCCTCAAGTTCTGAGTTGAGCTGCATGATTACTGATAAATGCGTGCACTGAATGGACAGGTCCACTCAATCTGTGTGGTTCTTTCCTCAAAAGACCATTTCAGACACCGATCCACATGGTCTTCACATAATCTGACCAAGATTATGTCTGGACTTTAAAAGAGACTGTGACCTCTGAGTTTGTTTCGGCCTTTCTTCTCAGAGTAGTCAGATAGGAAACGCCGACTTCATCTAGTTTAAAAAAAATATGATTGACGTGTAAAAGTGTTTGTACAAACCTACTTACAGAAATAAAATCATTTATCATTTATCATTTATCAAGAACGTGCAAAATTGTTACCTATTTTGGTAGGGTTGTCACAATACGTGAAGACAAATTAAACAATACATTTTTTAAATAGTTATATTGTTCAGTATGATAGAATACTTGACAAATTACTTACTCTATTTTTTTTTAATAATTTTGTTTCTTTTGATGATGTGGTAAATTTTGAATCTAACATAAGTTTTTTTGTCCCCGGTCCCGGTTGTCATTCGTAGATCTTTGACAGTCGTTACAGGACGCCAAAAAGTCTGACCATCAGTCTATCCAAGAGTATCGTGTTGCTCAATAACTGGGTTGTGGAGGTCTGAAAGGCAGTCGCTCCATGTTAAACACGGGTATTAAGCCGCATCCAGTTAAACTGGAAGCTCCAGAAGAGAGATGTAGGAGCTGAAAATAAAATAAATATTTTAAAAATAGGTATCATCATCTCCCTAGCCTAGGGAGATGATGATACCTATTTTAAAATATTTATTTTATCTGGAGCTAAAACTAACCCTGAGATTGTCAACTGGCTGTGCTAGCGTAAGCCGGTTTTTCCAGTCTCCCCGAGTACGCGACAAGCGACCAGTGGTCACGTAAACATGCCCCGCGTGCTTGTAGTAGTGCAACCCATTCGAGCGATTGTATGAAGCTTTGTCTCTGTTCAGTTTGGTTACTCATGTGTCATAGGGTAACAGTTCTGAATTCAAATATATTACCAATTTATTTGTAACGCCTCGTTCGCTTAAGGAATCTATGGCGGGTTGCATATTTGCCGAGTACAAATTTGAATCAATGGCAAATTACCAGTATCAAGACTGTCACTTTGACCAGACCTTGTACGGTAGGAGTAGCAGTGATAAATAGTAACTAACCTTATGGGTTATCGTCGTCCGAACATGAGAATGAATCTTCTCGACGCCGGCGTGACGGTATTTATCTCGTAATTTTTCCATCTTTTTCATGTAATAATCCATTAGTTCTTCATAGGACCTTTTAGGCATTGTGTACGTAAAAAAATACCGGTTTTTTTTATTGGAACAAGGAACAAAAACAATCCAAGGTAGGAGCGTGT
Organism: Polymixis lichenea; assembly: GCA_949091785.1. Lineage (NCBI taxonomy): Eukaryota > Metazoa > Arthropoda > Insecta > Lepidoptera > Noctuidae > Polymixis > Polymixis lichenea. The sequence continues at coordinate 20,914,903 of OX420951.1, read as the reverse complement.
GCACTCGTTGCCTCGCACGGAAAAAGAATGAGCTGTCACCGTCTAGCATAGTGTAGGGTAGACGAGTCGACACTAATCGATTAATATTTTAAAAGAAATCGATTCGTTATTCTAATTACAAATAACTTTTAAAAGTGTGCGAGTGTTGCCTTGTAGGTCAAAGGACTACCTGTTTATTTATATTGAAAATGAAACCACGAAATAATAGCGGGAAGCGATGAATGAAACTGCGATTCTGAGTGATAACTGCTTCATATTCACATACTCATATAAAATACATATTAATATACCCTACAGAAAACCTCGTAAAACTCGGGTCGGTAAAGGTGTCTACACACAAGTCATTTCGATTGTTACACACGATATTCGGTTGTTATATACATATATTATTTATAATAAATGTTTGAGCCAAGGAACTTTCCCAGAAGTGTGGAAACGAGCCAATATCACCCCCATCCATAAATCTGGTCCAAAACATGAAATTGAGAACTATCGTCCTATTTCCATTCTGTCGATCTTGTCAAAGCTTTTCGAGAGACTTGTCCACGATCAGCTTTATCCGATTATTCATGATCAGATTATTAAACAACAGCATGGGTTCGTCAAAAAAAGATCAACAACTACTAATTTGATAGAATATACTGATTATTTATTCAATAACTTAGACACACGTGTACAGGTGGACTCTATTTATACTGATTTCCGTAAAGCCTTTGACAAGGTCGATCATAAATTACTTTTACGGAAAATAGCATTTAACGGCATTCGTGGGGATTTGTTCCGTTGGTTTAATTCCTATGTTACAAATAGAACGCAAAAAGTGGTAGTTAATGGATTCCATTCAAAATCCATAACTGTTTCATCAGGGGTGCCTCAAGGCTCGATACTGGGCCCTTTGTTATTTATTATATTTATCAATGATATTGACATGTGCTTTCATAATTCTAAATTCTTAATTTACGCGGATGACCTTAAAGTGTTTAGACCCATCAAAACTATGCTTGAATGTCAAATGCTTCAACAAGACCTCAATCGTCTTGCAGATTATTGCACTAAAAACAAACTCCAACTCAGTATTCCTAAATGTTGTTGTATTAGCTTCACTAAAAATAAAAATATATTTAAATATCCCTATGCAATATAAAGTGAAACTCTGGCAAGGGAGAGTTTAATCCGCGACCTGGGAATAATACTTGACGATAAACTGCATTTAGACGCACATGTTAATAAAATTGTAAATAATGCTTATCGCATGTACGGCTTTGTAATGAGATCATCCACAGAATTTAAGCACCCTAGTACATATTTATATATCTATCGATCACTAATTAGGTCTCAATTAGAATATGCAGTACCTGTGTGGAAACCCTTCTACAATAAAAATATTGAGTGTATAGAAGGCATACAATGTAAATTTTTGAAGTCCATGCATTATCGCTGCTTTATAAGTTGTTATCTCTCTTATAGTGAGTTACTTAAAAAGTATAATCTGCTTTCATTGAGTTCAAGGCTTACTTTTCTTGAAACTACATTTTTTTATGACTTATGCAATAACTCGTATGATTGTTTAGACATTGTTAATAAGTTATATTATATAGTTCCCAGAACATGCCATGGACGCGAGGGGCGTGCGCGACCTGTATTCGCTGCTACCTCTAGTCGTACAAATGCCGGCTCGCGTGCGCCTCTTCGTCGCCTTACGAGCAATTTTAATAAGAACTTCTGCAGTTTGGATCTGTTTGCCTTACCGCATAGAAAGTTTCGACTCATGTTACTTAACATATTGAAAAATTAATTTGCACTGTTGTTCCACTTATGCGGCACTATATTTAACCTTTGTTTTAACAGCTTCAAATTTTGTTGATAGTTAATTTACTATTGATATTCCTCTTTTTTATTGTTAACAACGCTAGTCATAATCATAGTTTATTTGCAATACGTATTGGTACAGTTTTGGTCTTAAAGTAGGAAATTGGGCTCCTAATACATAGTCAGACATAATTTGACATGCAAAACAATAATATCTGTTACATATTGCGCTCAATGGCATGCATTCTATCATTAATTATTCAATACATTCAATATTCATTATTAATTACCGTCACATTAATTTAAAACATTATTTAGCATTAGCATTTAACATTATAGTCTTCATATTTACCAAATTGTCTCGTTGTGTATCTGTGGAAAACGTGGTTGATTTCACATTTGTATCATTTCTGTATGCTATCCTATCTTTTTGTAATTCTTAATGTGTAATTGTTTGTTTTCCCAAATAAATAAAATAAAAATAAAAATAAGTAATGTGTAACAGTGTCAGCGTGGAATAAAATTCGTTTGTGGTGTACCTACCACAACTCGCTTTCCGAATCGTGTCTATACGTAGCTAATTATTGACATTGATTTGCGAGCGTGCAATAAAACCTAAACTTTAAAAACGTTTTGTTTTATTTTTTGTTTTTTTACCTACATCTTTCCCTTTGGGCGCGGGGTAACTCCGGCCAAAGGCACGGCCGTTGGGCGGCCGTTCGTTAATTATGACGGCTTTTGACAAATGATGACCAAAAGTGAATTACCTGACAATTTGTTACAAAAACAAGTATCGTGTGAAGCAACCCTTACTTGTAGCGTAATTGTTTTGTGACTGTCATAAAACTTAAAATTTTTCAAACTCTCAGAAGCGTTGTCCGCACTTCGACACAACGCTTCTGTGAGTTTGAAAATTTGATGGACAAGTAGTAAACGCCGCACTAATGCGGTCAGCCGCACGGGGTACACTTTCTTCAACCGCGCATGCGCTCTCATACCACCACACGAAATATTTTTTGAACGCGCAAGAGCGATTGCTGCATAGGGTAGTGAGATATTTAATTAGCATTTGCAGAAAGTTCGCTAATTATTCAGCAGTGAATGTTTTAGGTTTTTTTTTTGGGTGGGAAATCATCAAATAACTTCTCCAGCTCTGGGTGGAGCGGGAGGGCGTGTCAGACTTTTCCTGACTAAAACCCACTCGTGTTCCCTCAGTTGCCTGTGTTCCAGGGGCCGCGGTATCTCTTTCGAACAACCCACACCCCTGGCAGGCATCGGCCCTTGCAGGCCCCACCAGCTGGTGCTGACATCTCTTTGAAGCGCGCCTGGAATACAACAAGCCGTCGACCCGGGCTTGGTCCTTACCGGACAGCGAGCTACCCATTACTCGCCGCCCGCAAGCTCGCGCCTACGGTGGCCGGGAATCAGCCTGGGATTCCCGACGCCCAGGGCGTTTCTGCTAAGGAATGTTTTAGGTTTAATATGAATTTGTAGGTAATATTTTGATCTAAGCATCGTTGCTGTACGAACATATTTTCATTAGCCGTCCCCCGAGGACGGTTAATGAAAATATGTTCGTTTCTACAATAGTATACATTCATTATTGCTAGGCCTCGTCTGTTTAGTCTTTTCTTAGTCACTATTCAGCCAAAACAAAAAAAAAAACAAAATGGGTTCAGTTGTTTGGGAACCACGATGGCACAGTGTCGTGTCTTAGATAGACGTCCCTAATAAATGAAAGTTTAGAAATAGACCAGACAATAAAATTTAATATAGGGAATACAAAAAGATAAGCTATAAAAAAGGGTACCTGCCTTAAGAGAAACACACTCAAATGAGAGATAAGGAGGACAGCGGAGATCACTTGATATAGTGTCAGGGGTGCGGCGACGTGTCGGCGTTCAGGGATGCGGTGACGTGAAGGCATCCAGGGATGCGGTGACGTGTAGTCCAGGGATGCGACGACGTGTAGGTGTCCAGGGATGCGGCGAAGTGTAGGCGTCCAGGGAAGTGGCAACGTATAGGATTCCAGGGATGCGACGACGTGTAGGTGTCTAAGGCAGCTCCCTAGCTCCAGACATTGTCTCAGTAATTGGTAGCACTGCTTTTAGTTTCGTGCAGCAGAAGAAACTAACAAGAATAGGTCTCTTGTGTTCAGTTACAAAGCGCACCATCGGTCAATTGGCTTCCCAAATCCATCGCTCCCTCCAAAGAGTATAATAATATTGCTCCCTCTTTCAATGACTCATCCACTCTGTTCTTTTTTTTTGACATTCCCAAATTCCTTCCTCTTTTTCTTTTTCAGCCATATGTACTCTCATATGCCAGTCTAGTCGGTCAAGACGTATAAAACCTTTTTCATACAAACCGAGAGTGCGTTTAAGAATCTTATAATTATAATTTAGAATTTCGTTATTTAGTAGACAACGTAGTTAGATAGAAAAACCAAATTTAGGCTATTCAAAACGATATAAAATGATTTTTAGTAAATACATTCTTAATGCAACCTTCCTTGAATAGACTGCATCACAAAAGCACTTTCGGCCCACAATTCCTTTGTTTTCCATTTAAAAAAAAACCCAGAAAATGCCAAAGAATTGTTGGAAATGCAGTCGAAAAATAACACAGTGGGATAAAAGATCAAAAATTCTCAATAGGACCGAGTTCAAAGGAGGATTGGACGGCGGTGTCGACAATGGAGGGTGGCGTATCAATATTTGAGCTTACTCTGATCCACAGAGACCGAATGACTGAACGAACGGTGGGTCTCAATGGACTCATTCAGATTGTAATGAATGGGCTTTTTTATGTTTCGTATTGTATTTGACATTGGGCACTGTACTTTTTGTTTGTCTGTGGTGAAAAGTACTTATAAGTTTTTTTTTTGCTTTGGCTTCGCACGGTTTGTGCATTTAGCCAACGTCACGTTTAGTTTATTGTTATTAGTTTACAAAGGTAGTTAAACAAAAATATTCTATACATTTTAACGGGGTTTTGGATAGTAAGGATCAGTATAATTATAACGAGAGTAAGATAAGTTTGATTCAAGAGCAAAAAAAATGTTATTTAAAGTAATGAATGAATGAGACTGTATATTTATTTACAAGACGGTTATTTGTATGTACCAAGCAAATAAAGTATTGAGGAAGGTTAAGGAATACGGAGGGTACTTTTGAGTTATTTCTTTCTATCTACAGATAATTCAACATTTCTATGTTAAAACTTAAATACATAAGTGTGGTTTCTGAAAATTGCGGGTTCTCTGAGACACACTCATTTGACTTTTGTAATGACGTGCTTGCTTTATTGCTAAATGCATGCTAAATGTCATGAAATAGGCCACGTGTGAAAAAAAGGGCGAATTTTTGGGCTATTAAATCTCATTTCAAACATGTTGTGGGCAAATGAGATCTATACAAATATATAAAAACGAATTCCTTTTTCCTTTGGTAGCAGCATCACACGTGAAGGGCTGAACGAATTTTGTTAACTCTTTTTTTGTTGTTTGGTATTGTAAGGAGAAGGTTCTTCTGAAATAAAAAATTAAGGAAGATGCGTGTAACATTAGAAAATTTAAGAAAACTTAACGACCATATTAACTTTTCTAATATTTCAAAACAAATTCAATATTCACAGTTAAGATAGGACAACGTCTGTCGGGTCAGCTAGTAGTCAATATTTATTCTTCTTTGTTAACAGTAGAGGCGTATGCCACTGTTTTAAAACTGCGTCTATGCCATACGGTGGAACAGACAGAGGCTAATACTATGCCGGGAAGACAACACCAGAGTATAAGTGAGTATGCAAAACTACGATGCTATTATGTATGTACGGTCACAAGCATAAATACTTGACAGTTGCACCAAAAATAAATATTTCGTAATAATCTGGTTTCGATAATAGGTACTATGTTTGTAACACCAACATGATCATGATGATGATGGGACTCCCTTTTCCGTACTTAGACTCCCATTCGGTCCGTTGTGCGTGGGGATTCTGGCTAACAGAGCCAGCCTGGCTCCGCCCAGAAGCACAGAAACTTCCTGGGACATTCACAGTCGTCGCGGAGCGACCTCACTGTTCCGAGGATTTCTTCACGTTGGGAAGCCACGGCCTCGCATCCGAGGATGACGTGGGTGGCTGATTCTTCGGCGTCAAGGCAGCCCCTGCAAAGCAGGCTGTCTGTGGCACCTATGTTAAAAAGATGTTTGTTAAGGGAGTTATGGCCCGTAATTGTTTCTATTATTATTCTAAGGTTATTTCTACTCTGGCTGAGAAGTTTTTTGGTTACACGCGGGTGTATAATTGGTAAAGCCAATTTTGACTGTCTATACATTTCCAGTTTACGCTGACCTCGCACTGTACGGAAATCCTATACAATCCGCAATCAGCTTATACTGGCTATACATCAAGCTATAATGTATAGCTTGATGTATAGCCGTGAGTACACATAATATGACGCTGTCTAAACGACTGTACGAGTGGTAAATAAGGAGATCAACCTAATTGTGTTTTCATACATCATACCTATATTTTCACAGGAGTAGGTCGACGTTTTGTATCTTTCCCATAACCTTAAACCTTATAACACTTTCCCTAACCTGGGCGTCGAACCCAAGACCACATGCTCAGCAGTAACGTTTGCGACCACTTGAGCAACGAGGCAGTCAGTCAAAAACTGAAGAGGTGTCCCATATTGTTGTTGTTTGATGTAATATACTCTTTTTAATATACATAAATAACATAAACGAAATTAAACTACATGGTCACCTTACCTTATACGCCGACGACACTTGTTTATTTTACTTCGGATCTTCCATCCATCACATTATCTCACAAGCACAAGAAGATTTAAATACCCTATTCGCATGGTTTCAGTTCAATCTTCTAACAATAAATATCTCTAAAACATGTTACATAATATTTAAGGCTAAAAATAAATCAATTCCCTCATATGACCCTCTAACAATAAATGATATCCCGCTACAGCAAAAAACTTGCGAAAAATACCTCGGTCTAAGAATGGACAGCTCTCTAACGTGGAACGCTCATATTGATCATATAAAAAGTAAACTCTCGGCACTCTCCGGGTCGCTGCGTAACATTGTTCGTTGTATTCCACCAAAATTGCGGTATACTATTTACAACTCCCTAGTAAAGCCACATCTACTTAATTTAATCGAAATTTGGGGCAGTGCTGCTAAAACAAAATTATCAGAACTTCAAACTACCCAAAATAAAATCATAAAAATAATATTCAACTACCCCTATCTAACATCTACCAGCAAAATTTATCAAGACACAAAAATAATGAACATAAAACAACTTTATATTTACAACACATGCATTTTCATCAGAAATATTCTCAACAAAAGCGTTCACTCAAACATAACAATCACTCAATATAAACAAGTTAGTCAACGCAGTACACGGCGAGCAAGCTTGTTGGTTTTACCAAAAACAAGAACTAACTATGGCAAAAAAATGCTAACTTTTGAAGGAGCACAGCTTTATAACAAATTACCGTCCTGTATAAGGAATGTACACTCTTACAATGCATTCAAAACTCAACTTAGCCAGCACATAATTGCGGATCGATCACTTCTGGAGAAATGAATGCATTGGATGGGTAACAATTAAATTGTAATACTGATGACGAACATATTGTAATCTATATTTTTAGTATTGTTCTCAAGTAAGTGACTTATGTCTTTATTGGGAATAAAGTTTCTTTAAACCGAAACCGAATATGAGCTTTTATACGGTGTTTGTATGCTTTGCTCTGCTTTCGACTCATGCAATTCACTGGTTCTGGCAAATATATGTGCTTAGTATCGTTTTATTCTGGAACCGCTGTAAAATCTTCACGTTACTGTTTTTTGCTTATATTCATCATCACATTCGAAAAAAACATTCTGGAGTGATTTTATTTCTGAAGTTTCTATTAAAAAGATTCATTACCGAACAATGCCTAGTAAGATATTTGAAAATTGCTGAACAACTGGAAAATATAGGTCTTGTACTAACGAACCTATCGGACTCAAAGAGTGTTCGACAAAGACGGTCCGAACTGTGAGCCTTTGTAAATTCTAATCTTCGCTGATTGGAAGCTGGTTGAATGGGCGGCGGAGAAGATTTTGCTCTCTTTGAGTTCAAGGGTACAGGGTTTGTTTCAGTTAGGTACATTGCATAGTAATATTTGTGTTTTTTTATAAAAAGCTGTTGATTTGGGAAGGCATACACAAAATATGCCATGGTTGCCTGCCGTGTTTAGACTTTGCATCACCCTAAGCTTGACTGGTCGAAAACGCCTGGTTCCACCTTTATCAAAACTAATATTATTAAAGAGAGAAAAGATTTAATTATTTCCACATTTCTATATTTGTTTTTTACGCTTTCACATTTAAACGGCTGAATGGATTTAGATGAAATTTAGCACATGAGTAGATTAGGACGTAAAATACTTTTTATTTCGATTATCCTATGGGATATCGAAACTTATGCGGGCATGTTATTACTTGTGCGTGAATGAATAAATAAAACAGAGTACCAGAATATACCTTTGTTTTAAACAAAGGTTTCAATAATCGTCATACTAATAATTTGTAATTTATAAACAGTTAATCTTAAGAATGATAGAAGCAAAGAATCTTGAATCTAGAGACATTACATTTGTAGTACGCAATGATTTCAACTACGTAAATTCAAATTCATCTTTATTGAAATAATAGATTACAGAAACTTGTTTGAAGCCTCTGACTCCTGCAGTAGGTGTACGTCAGGAGTCAGTGCCTTCTCCCATTTTATTTGGCTTAGATACTTATATCAACATAGGAATAGACACACTTATGTGCTATAAAATACAGTTTTAAAATAAATAATAACAAAATAAATACACCAACAGGGACATAAAGTGTGAAAAAATATGAAAAAAAAACGAGCAAATCAATTTATTCTTAAATTATTATTATATCGTGCTTTGTGTGTGTGGAAGGTGTGTATTTGTGAGTGTTGGTGGGTTCCCGTTCGTGTTTGTGTATGCAAGAAAGTATGTTCTATGTAATATGTGTTCCGAACGATATTAATTATTTATTATTTCCTCTTTAGAACGTTTTCCTGCGAGTTTCGCGTTATTGTGACGTATCACTGTTTTAATATTCACGACTATTGTAAAAGTGCCTGTAAAGTCACGCTTCTTACGTAGACTCAAAACAGTTATATGTCTACCTTCGTTGTGTATAGACATACTCTTGAACCCGTTTGAAACAACTACCGTAATCATGTCAATTGACGAATGCCTGCCCGGCACGGAAAGAGGCACGGATAAACCCATGAGGCTGTAATAATGGCACACAGGCAATTGAGGGAACACGGGTGGGTTTTAGTCAGTAAAAGTCTGACACGCCGTCCTGCTCGACCCAGAGCGGGAGGAGTTATTTGATGATTTCCCACCCAAAAAAAAGAAACCACAAGCCCGTCAGCAGAAACTTAACAAAACTCTATGGAAATCAGACACTTTAATACTTTTCCGTCGAAAGGGCCACAAGACCCTCAGACTGGGATAACGAAGGGATCTTGGGCCCGGCTGCCCAATTACGGGTTATTAAAGCCCCACGACATTTGATATCTTTGCTTGAACAGGACCACTGATAAATTATAGTTGTACTTTGTAGACGTATTCGTGTGTAGGTCTTGTTTAGATTTAATTTGACAGATGTAGGTATTTTAAAGGAAATAAAATAACAAAAGATTGTACCTTTTAATTACAGTCACGAGAAAAGTCGATGAACACTTTAAATCTCTTTTAAAATCGAATTATTGAACGAATGATTTAATTAAAATCAGAACAGAAGTAAAATTAAAATACTATTTATTCTTAGCTCTTACATAAAATGCTGAAAGACCATGTATTGAATAACTAGCTTCTGCCCGCGACTTCGTTCGCGTCAAATTTCTTGCTCCCCGACCCACCCCGTCGCTCGCCTCGCCTGCCCGTGCGAGTACTTCGTATTCGTGACTTTTTCTCTTTGCTAAGCTCCTAAGGGTCTTAGCGTAATGGTATATAGCCTTCCTCGATAAATGGGCTATCCAACGCTGAAAGAATTTTTAAATCGGACCCGTAGTTCCTGAGATTAGCGTGTTCAAGCAAACAAACAAACTCTTGCGCTTTATTATTAGTATAGATTCTTTGGCAATTTAGATTATGTGTTCAAGTAGGTAATAGTGTTAGCCTACGCACGGACGTATAAAAATCGCGGCGGGATTTTATCGATCAATGGATTTTCACCTCTCGGTGTTGAGCCAAGCATTTAAAATCCAACAGAGTGCATCCCAGGCAGCGTCGGGTCGAAAAATCACATTGATGGATTGTCAGCTCTCGGCTTGTAAGAAGTTTGTTGAAAATCTAGTGCGCGAAAAAAATTCGTGGCTGTACAAAATCGCCCGTGCTACCTGGTCTTAATCAATTTTTGCCGCTGGTCGTGCCTAACTAATCTATTTGCATGCATTTTTTAAACTGCAGTATCATATCAGTGCCAGTAATTTTATACCGGCAGCCTGTGGGTCCAGTATACGCGTGGTTCGTTCGGGACTTATACAATAATGGTTTCAGGATGCTGTTGGGGTTGCCTCGCTTTTGCAGTGCATCAGGGCGATCGTGCGTAAGAGAGCGGCTTCCCTGATGCACCGCGTGCGGGGCAGCACCAACAGCCTTCTGAATAACATGTTGGAAAGAGTTAATTGCCCGGTTGTGAGGTACTGGAATACAGTTCACGGCTCGGGTGGTGCCCTCTATAATGTTAAGTAGCTCAATTTTTACAATAATTGATACTTTTACTAATATAGTTTTAAGTATTTTTTACTAAAAATGGAATTAAAATGATTGATACTAATAATATCTTCCGTCTAAATTGGAAGGAGGACGTGCGGGCTCGCGAAAGATGGAAAGGGGGATCCCGAAGCCGCTGGCGCAGGCTAGCATAAAAGTATCATATCGTAAAAGACTGCTATAATTAAAGATACTCAATCTTTAGTTTCACTCAACAGCAAAAAGTTTTACGTAAGTAAAATTGAGTGAACATAATTAAAACACGGCCCTAAAAGATAGAAGAGCCTTCAAAAATAATGTTAAACATTATAATTGAATTAAAGTTAAGAAGTAACGTTTAATGTAGTTAAAAGTTCACTAATTTAATTAATTACTGATCGTCTGAATGGAGGCGTTACTGTTAAGTCTTTTGTTTCGCCTGTTGATTGTAGTTTTAATTATTTTATTATGAGAGCTTTTGTCGGTAATTTTGAAATTAAAATTAAAGTGGAACATGAAAACGAATGAAAATTAAGTTTGAAATACTTTTCGTATCTTTGATTAAAAATAATTTCTTAGCTGTCAACTGTCACGTCCAATATTTTAAGGCTTGGCTTTGTGGATCCTTGTAAGAAATCAAAGGTTTTTTTTTTTTGACACGAGCCATTTTGAAATATTTTCTCATTTTCTTCTGTAATCAAATTCAGATGATTATTCAGTTTTTAAAAGAATTTGCAATTCTGGAATCTTAGTTATTATTTATTCATGTATCTACAAGTGGTCGTATGTTGCGTTAGACGAATTAATCCCACAAGTTATTCTCTACCATCATACTCATCGTCATCCTCTTCAAGTGTCAGTCAGGCTTTAGGTCAGTCCAAATGGTAAATGATTTTATTTCTGTAAGTAGGTTTGTGCAAATACTTATCAATTATATTAAAAAAACTAGAGGAGGTAGGCATTACTTACCTGACTACTCTTGAGAAGAAAGGCCGAAGCTAACTTAAGGGTCATCTCTTTTATAGTCTAGAGATAATCTTGGTCCGATCATGTGAAGACTATGTAGATTGGTATCTGAAATGGTGTTTTGACGAGAGAACAACCATCAAAGACAGAAGATTAAAATACCTAAGATTCGTTGAATGATCTTGGAATAATTATCGTTTATCCTTCAACAACAAAAATTAGGTCAATCAAATACAGGCATCATGTTATATTAGGTCAATCAAATACAGGCGTCATGTCATGTTAGGTCAGTCAAATACTGGCGTCATATTATATTAAGTCAGTCAAATACAGGCGTCATGTTATATTAGGTCAATGAAATACAGGCGTCATGTTATATTAGGTCAATGAAATACAGGCGTCATGTTATATTAGGTCAATCAAATCAATCTGCTTGGCCTCTTTTCCCAACTATGTTGGGGTCGGCTTCCAGTCTAACCGGACGCAGCTGAATACCAGTATTTTATATGGAGCGACTGCCTATCTGACCTCCACAACCCAGTTACTGGGTAGCTTGATACTCCTTGGTAAGACTGGTTGTCAGACTTTCAGGCATCTGACGACCCGTAACGACTGTCAAAGATCCACGAATGACAGCCGGGACCAACGGCTTAACGTGCTTTCCGAGACATGGAGGAGTCACGACATGTAAATATGGTCACCCATCCACAGAGCAACCCCAGCAAGCGCAGTTTAACCTGTTGGATCGACACGTGGGGCTGTTATTACTTAGCCACGAGCCCTTCACGTCCTGCTATGTTAGGTATATGATATAAATATGAATATGAACTATAATCACAGTGATATTTTATGCATTACAGAACATTGGTTAAAAAGCCATCAGTTCATGTTTAATTTCAGTAATCACCAGGTTGGTAGTTCGTTCAGCAGAGAAAATGCAATACATAGTGGCTCGTTGATACTGTTAACTAAACAACTTAAATTCAAAGAACGTAAAAATATTGTGAGCCTCTCTGTAGAGCGGACTATAGAAATAGCTTGTGTGGAGTTGGAGCAGCTTGTTGTATTGAGTGTTTACCGGCCTCCATCATCGATTTATGATTGCTTTGAGAGTATCATGGATGATGTGTTACAAAAACTTGGTAAATTGGAAAAAAAAATTGTATGTGGTGATTTTAATGTCAATTTATTAGAGGACTCGTCAATGTGCCTAAAAATTAAAAAAAATATTTCAGTCATATAACCTAAATTATATATTTTTAAAGCCTACTAGAATAACTGCCACGTCAGCTACATGTTTAGATAATATATTTACTGACATTTCACCTATTAATAAAAAGATTATAAGTCAACTAGATTCTGACCACTGTGGACACTGATTACATTTAATAAGCAAGATAAAAAAGTGGCTAAGAGACTTATCACTGTAGTGCCAAAAACTGCAGGTCGCTTGGAGAGCTTTAAAAATAAACTCAATAGTAAATTACCCTACTTGCCTTTTAGTGATGATCCTAATGAACTGTACAATTCTTTTTTTGCTGTGTATTGTACAGAATTTAACTCAACTTTTATACCCAAGCAGATCTCAGTTAATGGTTCTGCAACCTTCAGTGAATGGGCAACTAAAGGGATATTTACTAGTAGAATAAAACTTTTTGAACTGTATGAAGAAAGAAATTATAATAAGAACAAAGAATTTTATAAATATGTTAAGAACTATTCCAAACTATTCAATCAAGTTTGTAGTGAAGCTAAGTGTCGATATTTAAGCTCAAAAATTAAAAATAGTCAAAATAAAATAAAAACGGCTTGAGAAATATAAATAAGGAGACTGGAAGAGATAGGCAGCGTAGTAGTAACTACAGCCTAATATATTAACAATACAGTTATTAAAAAAGATTTAGAATAGAAGTTGCCACAGTTTTTGAAAATTTATTTTCTGATATTCCAGTCTCAACCACTAAAACTTTAAATTCTTCACCTACTGTAGCCGAGTCCCTATTGAGGGAAAATGTTGATATTTGTAACCATGAATTTAATTTCGAATATGTTAGCGCTAGAGATATTATAAAAATTTTCAATACGCTTAATGTTAAAAAAACTGCTGATCTATGGGGAAATTCTGTAGAGGTTACAAAATACATAATCAACACTGTAGCGCCTGAATTGGCAATTATTTTTAATAAATGTATTGACTGTGGTGTAATTCCTGACCTAATGAAAAATAGTAAAATAATACCTTTGTTTAAATCGGGTAGCATCAGACCCCACGAATTTTAGACCAATTTCTGTGCTTCCCACTTTCAGTAAAATATTTGAAAAATTGATGCTAGATCAGTTGCAAAGACATTTTAATAAACATAAGTTATTAAACAGTAAACAATTCGGTTTCACAAGGGGTCGCTCGACTACCGACGCTGGTGTTGAGCTTCTTACGCATATTTATGAGGCCTGGGAGAAGTCACACGATGCCCTAGGTATTTTTTATGACTTGTCTAAGGCTTTCGATTGTGTTTCACATGAAACGTTGGTCAGGAAATTGCATCACTATGGTGTTAGAAACACTGCCTTGGATCTTCTTATTTCTTATTTGGATAATAGGATCCAAAGAGTGGACGTTAACGGCAACCGATCCCCAGGCTCTGTTGTCACTATGGGAGTTCCGCAGGGCTCAATTCTTGGCCCTTTTTTATTTCTCATATATATAAACGACCTACCTTGTCTTTTAAAGAATAGTCATGAAATAGTGTTATTTGCAGATGACACATCACTTTTATTTAAGCGTATAAGTCGTTTAAACAACAGACAGTTACTGATGATGTAAATAATGCTCTCGCTAAAATAGTGCATTGGTTTAGTGTTAATAATTTACTATTAAACAAGAAAAAGACTAAATGCATTCGATTTCCGACACTTAAGGTTAAGCAGACGAAAACCAATGTAGTAGTAAATGGGACGGAATTGGATCTTGTGGACACCACTGTGTTCTTAGGTATTACTTTGGACTTGAAGCCACAGTGGGGCCCACACGTAACTAAATTGTCGAAGCGGCTAAGCTCTGCAGCCTACGCGGTCTATAAAATCCGTCATTTGACTGATTTAGAAACAGCTCGATTAGTATATTTTAGTTATTTTCATAGTGTAATGTCGTACGGCATTTTGCTGTGGGGAAATGCAGCTGACATTCAAGCTATATTTGTGCTGCAGAAACGAGCCATTCGAGCAGTTTATAACCTAAGTTGTTAACATTCACTAAGGGATAAATTTAAGGAAATAAATATAATGACAGTCGCATCTCAATATGTATATGAGAATCTAATTCATGTTAAAAAAAACACTAATCTATATTCTAAACAGCAACGTTCATAGCATAAATACTAGAAATAAAGATTTACTTATTGTGCCCACGACTAGGCTCCAAAAAATTTGCAATTCATTTAAGTGCCAAAGTATTCGTTTTTACAACAACGTCCCAAGCCATGATAAAGAACTAAGCTTCAATAAATTTAAATCATTTATTAAACAGAAACTATGTCAAAAAGGTTTCTATAAAGTTAAAGATTACTTGGATGACAAAAAAGCTTTGGACTAGTTAAGTTGCTCCAATGTACCCTCAAGGAACAAACTGTTATATAAGCTAAGTGTTAATAGATACTGTTGATATTTTATATTTAAGTATTGATCTACGTGACATTATTTTTGATGACATTTAAAGAAAAAACTAACTGTGAATGTGAGTACTATGCAGGCTAGATTGAACACATGACTTTATAACTCGTCTGGTGGTTTTCAGCATTTTGTAAATGGCCTACGCAAATGTCCTGCAAATCTGGTAGCGTCTTGTGACGGGTCGTTGAGCTCCCTAAAATAGGGTTGAGCTACACGGTGACTGCTGCATACATGCCGTCTGTTGAGACAGGTCAGCTCAAAGCTGCAATGGCTCTTTCTTCAAAAGGCCTTTCCAGACATTACCCTGCATTGTTAGACTCACATAAAATTTAAATAATATAATGTTTGGACTTTAAAAGAGACCTTGACCTCTGAGTTTGTTTCGGCTTTTTTTCTCAGGGAACAGTCAGCTAGGAAATTCCGGCGCCATCTAGTTTAAAAAAATATTGACCAACAAAATATTGACGTGTAAGTGTCTTTTAAGATCTACTTACATTAATAAACATTTCATTTAATTTAATTTCATTTCATTTCAAATAAATGTTCAAACCAATTTCTTTGATTCCCAGTAGAATAACAAATATTTTCTCTGTTTAGTTCATCTTGTAAATATTGGCAGCTGCAATTTACAAGTATATAAGGTAATCACAGTGAATAGTCGCTCAGCATCAGGTGTTATTGTGTTCCACATTTGCTTCACCGCTGGGGACCGCTGAAATCTTTGTGTTTTGGACCACGTGTTATAGAAAACTGTGGAGTCGATTAGAGCTGTATTTTTTTACATAGAATTTATTTAAATATGTTGTGAATATTTATATTAATAATTATTTATAGTGTAAGAAGGTTTCCTACATTAGCTTTTGAAATTAATTCCGGGACAAAAAATTTGTGAATACAATGCTACAATACGACGGTGGTACCTGGCTACGTACTACTGCCATAGTTCCTTTCGCGAGATTGACAGAAACACCAAGTCTTTGCTGACCTTCCTTGAGAACTGGGGTGGATCGAATAATCAATTTTTCCACCTGTACGCAAAATATGCACATTGCCGTGGAGTTGCGGATACCGTGGATATCCGTATTATCTACTAGGTTAAGTACTTCCTACTAATTTTACTAATATTATCATGGGTGCCGGGAGGGGGGTGCAAAGGGGTGCGCTCGCACCCCCCTAGCTTCAAAATAAAATCATGTAAAAACATTAAGGACTAAAAAATATATCCGCAAATGCCTTAACAGGGAACTCAACCTATGTGAGGCGAGATGCAAAAAAAATTGAGCTTTTGCATTCTGCAATCACTCGATTTAGCTGTTGTGCATTAGTCAACCAAAGTTTTGAACTGCTTTTTCCGACAATATAGTAACTCTAGGCGGGATGTTAACATTATCGAGCTTGCTTCACTTGATTTCGTCGCTGTTGCTTCCTACATTCTCTGCAACTGTTAAGCATTTCTGCATAAGTCGACGATATTACTCGTTTTCTAAAGGCCCTCTGACATTTCGGCATTGCGCACCGTCTTTTACAAGCGTTAGTGCGATACCGAGCGTAGATCGCTGGTGCGATGCAATATTTAGTACTTTTATTTTATTAATAAAAAATTAAAGGATCAAATAAAACATTAACAAAATATGTATTTTTAAGCAAATGTTGAAAATTATTTTGGTGTAAATACTACGTCAAAATGATGTAGAACGTCGGAGATATTCAGACTTCTTTTCCGAACCTTTTCAGTAGAAAATTGAATTTGGTCCTGTCATATTTTCTATATAGACATGACTGTATTCTATTAAAATGATATTATAGGATATTTTTGTAATCTATGAAAAATAGTTTTGATGGATTTTATTCAACAGAATCTCCAGATTAGACCTCTCAATTCAGCTCTCCATCAGTTTTTGCCTAAACATGTGTCAGGAGATTGCTTATTGCTAAATAAGTAAATAAATAATTTAAAAAATGCTTTATTATCTTTGTAGAAAAGAGAACGAACTATTTTTAACCAAGTAATTTGCTAAAAAAAACCAATAATTGTTTTTAATACCACCAACTAATAGTATTAAATTTCAACGACGAAATGCATCTACGCGCATTTTTGTAACACTCCTCTTAAATGGACAAATGAAAACCTAACAGATCCGAGGTGAAGTACAAAAATGATCGAGCTCGCTTCGTGGAGCTGAAGATGTACCCCCCCAAACGAAACCTGCCGGTGCTCATGTATATTATAAATGTGAAAGTTTGAATGTTTAGATGTTTGAATGTTTGTTACTCAGTCACGCAAAAACGGCTGAACGGATTCGGATCAAATTGCACACAGATAGTTTAGAACTAGATTAACACATAGGATACTTTTGATCCCGGTAGTGCCTATGTTCCCGTGGGATAATTACCGACCACTACATGGGCGAAGCCGCTGGCTAAAGCCAGTTACCGATAAATAACCTATACCTACCTAAATAACACTATTTTTATTACTATTCGCTTCAAGACTGTAACAAAGGGTCTAAACAACTAATAAACAAAAAAAAAACATAGGAACAAATATAACTAACTCGGTTTCATATTGATTTTCTTGAACGTAGGTATATATACGTACTACGGTTTTCAAGACAACACTAAATAAGAAGAAACAGTAAAATTTATTCTTCCAAAAGATTCCAGAATTTTATGATCATTTTCATTGAAAATGTAAAGGGAATTACCGTCTCAAGTTAAATGTTAATGATACCTACTCGTTAACAATTTGGTCTGCCGCAATCAAGGGCTTTGTAGGACTTCGAATTGTAGAATTCTGAACAATAATTTTGAAGGAGCGATTTTGTTTTAAACTTTTACACCATTTTCACTTACACTAGTGTAAGTGAAAATGGTGTGACACAAATATGAGTGCCTGTATAATAAGTACACTGTTGGGACTTCTGTTGGAAATGGTGGGCTCGGCTCAGTCAGAACTGAAAGATTTTATTTTTTATTTTCGCATTTATTTTAGTGTCGTTTTCGCTGACAATACTGTTAATACTAATTTATTAACCGGCTTCAAAATAGGAGGAGATTCTATATTCTTCTGTAGGTATGTATTGTGTAAGTGTATCGATATTGTCATCAATGGAAGGACTGATTTTAAAAATTCTCCCGCGGCGGGCAGTGCTAGAATAATTGAATTAACTTTTCTTGAGTAGTTTTTGAGTTTCAATAATATTTACAGGTACGTCGACTTGGTATATGTTGATGAAGTTATAAAATTTCCTATCACTGTGGTTTTGATACCAAGTAGTGGTCGAATTTGTTTGGGGTAGGTGCCATGACTAAAAAGGTAAAAAAAAAACTTTTACCAAAAAACAAAACCAACCGACTTTCTAGAAAAACACTAAGAACTGAAAAAAAAACCATTCATTTCGGAAGTCGCTGACTTGGTGTCTGAGGTATTTTCAAGTTTTATTACCGATTTCGTTTCTTTTTTCTTTTTTAAAAATCGCCTCCTTCAAGGAGTCAGTAACTCTTTTCTTTTAGTTTCTATTAATAAAAAAATAAAAATAAACAGTTTACATGCATTCGTTAAACATACCACACAAACCATGGCGGGCTTAACAGCGGTATGCCCAGACACGGTAACTCAAACAGTAAACGACAGAAGTCGTCTCTACACCTTTCAAATTCTTCACATACTCGTAGTATTTTTTGCTGACACTAATGTATTCGCAAAGGTCGCGTGGCCCACCTGACTCTAGGGGGTCACACGGGACTGGCCGCGCAATATGCGCTGTTGTGCGAAAAATGCGCTGTTTTGCGAAATATTCGTACACTGCTCGAAAGCGAAAATCCTAACCCTCCAAATATTTGAATTTTATTACAAGTTTCGCTTTGTCATGCAGTTTTTAGTTGTGTTTGTTTGGAAATTAGAAAAGGTAAGCGAAATGTTAGGGGTTGACCTTGGAGGTTGCTGCATACGTTCGAGTGTTTACTTTTATTTCGGATTTCTTGAATTTCACGCTTATTGTAAATGTGTGTGCGGCTTCGTTCACGTGGAGGTCGAAAATTATCCCACGGGTACGTACTACGGGCATAAACAGTATGTGTTAAGCCAGGACCTATCTGATCGCCAAATTTCATTGATATCTCAAAAATGATAATAATAATGAACATATCACAAACATACATATATAATACTTGCATCTTAATAAGAAAAATACTTAATAAAAACATTCACACACAAATACATTTCACAAAGAAACATCAAATACCCAATATTAGGCTCAGAAATGCAAATGACATACAATTATACTCACCACACACCAGCTATGGCAAAAAAAATGTGATGTACGAAGGTGCTGAATTGTATAACAAGCTACCAAATAATATCAAGAATGCAAAAACGATGTCAATATTTAAGAAACACTTAAAATTACATATGTTTAATAAAAATATAGCGAGCACACCTTAGTACATTGCATACCACATCTAGTTGCGCGCGTTCCGTGTATATTTATATTTTTCTGTATTCACTTTATTAGAGATTACCCTACACTTTGGAATCAGCCGACGTCATCCTGGACTGCGAAGCTGTGGCTACTCAACGTGAAGAAATCCTCGGAACAGTGAGGTCGCTCCGCGAAGCCTGCGAAGCTCCCAGGAAACTTCTGAGCTTCTGGGCGGAGCTAAGCTGGCTCTGTTAGCCAGAATCCCCACGCACAACGGAACGAATGGGAGTCTACGTGCGGAAAAGGGAGTCCAATCATCATCATCATCATCATCATACCGTACACTTTTTGATTATATCTGTGTTGTATTTTTTAATCTTACTGTTTCCTTACCAAAACTGTACGTAACATCAACAATGTACTTTTTTTATTATGTAAAATATTTCTCATGTAAGTGAAATTTCTTTCTTATGGGCAATAAAGATATCTTTAACCCGAAAAATGAGTGAGGTTAGTAGTGAATTTTATAGGTTAACACTAGGTTGAAGGTTCACAACTAGGTATTGGTTCCAGTTCTACTCATGTGAATAGGTGCAAATACCAATAAAGTACACCGTTCCATTTCAATACCTCAGCACGACGCTTTCTATTGCTACGAAGAATATACAGTGCTTTTTCTATGCAATGTCACATTTCGTTTTTCCATTTCTGACATCGCACCGTAGATATCCTACTACAATCTGACATTTTGTCTTTCCGTTTTTAGCGATATTTATCTAAGTCCTTTTTTAAGTAGACTATTTCAGAAGAATATTTCTTCCAAAACTGTCAAAATCACACTAACAACAAACTTTGTACTCGACGTCCACAAAGTACATACGATTATCTACAAAATCATGATTCGTTTAGAACGCATAACTGTGATAATTAATAGAAAAACATAGCTATCTTCTCCTATTGTACATCTTTTATTTAATAGTAATTTTATTCTTCCTTCGACAAGTCGGTGCACGTGCTAAGCCTGCTCAATACAAACCGAACAGACAATACACCGTGACATTTTAGTCGTCTTACAACGGCAGCCCACTTCATGTATCCAATGACTACTAATCATTTATATTTAAAAACATTTTTTTAAACATTTGCATAATTA
This sequence comes from Polymixis lichenea, assembly GCA_949091785.1. Taxonomy (NCBI): domain Eukaryota; kingdom Metazoa; phylum Arthropoda; class Insecta; order Lepidoptera; family Noctuidae; genus Polymixis; species Polymixis lichenea. The sequence continues at coordinate 20,894,079 of OX420951.1, read as the reverse complement.
AAAAAAAAATATCATTCACTAAGACGCATGACGTAGTTTGAAACACCCTATTATGGAGATGATCTTCTACCGTTTGATACGTAAACATTATTAACAGGGAGGGTGTTTCATAACTCTAAAGCATTATTTATTTTTCTTTGTACCTATTATCTTTACTAATGGTAACAACGTTTTAATCGCGCCTAGAGGTATTTTATGACGGATACCTTCGTAAGACGACTAAAATGTCACGGTGTATAATGAAATTAACATAGTGTTTCTGCACACGGTGTCGGTTCTGACTACTTTCCACCTGACTGTCTCTCTGACTTGTGATCTATTGTGGTGCGGGAGTTGAGATCGCTGAGTATTATCTATTTTTTTAAATTAATACACTTCGTTCCCAGCTACTTATATTATTTATATATATAAAAGACTTCCCCAAATGCAGTCAATGGTCATGGAAACTACGTAAAGAACAGTTGTATTTTTTTGTCTTTGGCTGTTTCTTTTTCCTTCCTCTTATTATCATATATTTTGATTTTGGCCACACTGAAAGTTTTTAGAATAGGCCAGTAAGAAACGCAGCCCATCAAAGAACACAAACGTTGTCTTGAGTTAATCACAGCGACCAACAATTCTTATCGGTTATGTAGTCGTTGATAAAATAGTATGCCTTAGAACAAAGGTTGGATTTTACTTTTGTTTTAAACACATTAAAATGTAAATCTAGCAAAGAAGAGGGAAGCTTGTTATAAAAGGTTATAACAAGCCCAACAAATGAGTTATAAACTTTATGAAGCCGGTGAAAGGGAGCACGTAGTTGGTCCTTATTTCTAGTATTAATCAAAATCAAAATCAAAATCAAAATATTTTATTTCACATAAACCTGCAAGGGCACTTATGAAACGTCAGAAGCTAGGTGCACGGTTCCAATTTGTCGCTTCCTATGGAGAAGAGCCGGCAAGAAACTCCACGGTTACTCTTTTAAAAATAATTGGGTTTTACAATGTTTTCAAATGACAGTGATATTAGGCATGGGAGGACAGTGCAGGCCTGTCAATAAGTACCAGGTACTTACAGGAATGAAAATAAAGAATAGAAACTGTAGGCCTACAACGTTCTCTCATTCACAATATGTAAAAGAATCTACATAAGTAAAATCAACCTATTTAAACCAAGTGATATGATTTCCATGAGAATCACTAATAAATACTCAATATTACAAGTGTTATATAATGTCAAATAATGACGAAAATATGCCAGAAAGTGTAAAAAATAAAAATAACATTGTACTTTGGAAGAAGTTAATAGACGCTCACATAGTTATGGTGCTAAGGAGTTACCAGGGAAGCCACATGTGCAGAAGGAATTAATGCCAAACTTCCTTGTCTTCAACGTAGTCTTTTATCTTATAATATGCTTTTTTGATAAGGACACGTTTGATATGAGTTTTAAACTTTCCATCGCTAAGTTCTGTAACCGATTTTGGCAACTTGTTATAGAAGCGGATACTGTTTATTAGAAATGACTTACTAGTTTTAGTTAATCGAAATTTTGGAATCACAATTTCATCTTTACTACGTGTATTTAGATTATTGAAGTCGCATCTTTTTTTGAAAAGACCTAAATTTTTGCGAACATACAAGATATTTTCCAGGATATAAAGAGAAGGCAGAGTTAGTATGTCAATTTCGTTGAATTTGTTTCTAAGAGACTCGCGAGGCCCCATTTTATAGATTGCGCGGATTGCCCTCTTTTGTAGAATGAAAACTGAATCTACGTCAGCTGCCGACCCCCACAGCAAAACGCCATAAGACATAATACTGTGAAAATAAGCAAAGTACACTAACCTAGCTGTGGCTACATCAGTCAACTGCCTTATTTTTCTTACTGCGTAAGCAGCTGAGCTTAATCTACTTGAAAGAGCTCTAATGTGGGCACCCCATTGCAACTTTGGATCTAAAGTAATTCCTAGAAATACAGTTTCCGAAATAGCATCTAGTTTCTTGCCATCAAGTTTTAAATTTAGCCCTACTTAGGGTACATTTGGTAATGAGAACTTAAGACATTTAGTTTTGTTCGCATTGAGTAAAAGATTATTAGCCGCAAACCATTTCGAGAGAACAGCTAAACTATCGTTGACATGTAAGACATCCGTATCTTTTCTATCTATTCTAAAAATAAGAGAAGTGTCATCAGCGAATAAAATTATATCCGAGAAGTTAGCTATCAGGTAAGGAAGGTCATTAATATAAACTAGAAATAAAAAAGGGCCAAGAATTGAACCTTGAGGCACGCCCATCTTGACCAGAGACCCCGAGGACGTTGCCCCGTTAACATTTACTTTTTGCTGCCTGTTTGATAAATAGGAAAGCACAAGATCAGCAGCTCGTCCACGAACTCCGTAGTGGTGTAATTTACAGATAAGTGTATTGTGGTCAACGCAGTCAAACGCTTTTGAGAGGTCACAGAAAATGCCAATTGCATCCTGGGACTTCACCCAGGATTCCAAAATGTGACTGATGAGTTGTACTCCCGCGTCAGTCGTTGACCTACCTTTCGTGAAACCAAACTGTCGACTATGTAAAATCCCATTTGAGTTAAAATGGGACAACATCTGGTCCAGCATGATTTTTTCATAAATTTTGCTCAATGCTGGAAGCACAGATATAGGTCTATAATTAGAGGGATCACTCCTACTACCCGATTTGAAAATTGGTACTACTTTACTATGTTTCATTAAGTCAGGAAACGTACCAGTGTCTAAACATTGATTAAATATGCCTGTTAGGACAGGGGCAATTGTGTCAATGATATCTTCAAGAACCTTAACGGAAATGCCCCATAAGTCTTCAGTGTTTTTTATGTTAAGACTTTTAAATGCTGTTGTAATTGTGGCAATAGAAATGGGTTTGAATGCAAAATTTGGAATGTCCTTACTGAAGTTTTCTTTAAGAAGAGATTCAGCTAATACAGATGATGAGGGTAGAGATTTCGTAACCTCTATTGGGATGTTGGTAAAGAAATGTTCTAAAGTCTCAGCAACTTTTAACTTATCTGAAATGGGTTCATTATCAATTTTTAGAGCTAACTCAATCTGATCTCGCTGTTGTGTGTTTCCAGTTTCTTTGTTAATTACCTGCCACACAGCTTTTATTTTATTTTTAGAAATACAAATTTTGTTACTTATTAATTTCGATTTAGCTTGAGCGCAGACTCTTTTAAATATCTTAGAATAGTTTCTTACATAATTATGAAGGGCCTGATCAGAAGTCAATGATTTTTCGTGATACAAATTATATAAGATATCTCTGCTTTTTCACTGTAATATTATGAATATCACTGTTTTTACTGTATATTTTGCCTAATATATAAGATGTTAGCGATGATGATTTGTGATGCCACCATGAGAATACCAATATCTTTAAAAATTCACTCAGAGAAGCTCTAGCACCTAGTTGGTAAATTGCACGAACAACTCGTTTTTGAAAAACAAAGATATTTTGAATGACAGCGGCTTTACCCTACAGCAGAATACTGTAGGACATAACGCTATGAAAATAACTAAAATAGACTAACCGAGCTGTATCAACGTCAGTGTATTGTCTTACTTTCCTGAAGGCGTAGGCGGCCGAACTGAGCCTTCCCGCTAGGCTTGATATATGTGATCCCCACTGAAGTTTGGCATCTCCTGTCATGCCCAGAAAAACTGCCAAGTCTACAGTTTCAAGCACCTCATTATCTAAGACGATGTTGGGTCCCAGATTACTTACATTCTGTAAAGCGAACTTTATACATTTAGTTTTCTTGGCATTGAGAACTGATTATTCATGGTAAATCAATCCGTAACCCTTGAGAGTGCACTGTGTACGTCATCAAAATCATGTCTATTCCTGTCTACTTTAAAGATAAGAGAGGTATCATCAGCAAACAGTACAACGTCACAGATACCCTTTAAGTAGAATGGTAAATCATTCTGATACACTAAGAATAAGAATGGACCCAGTATTGAGCCTTGAGGTACACCTAACTGAACTGGTAGCCCGGAAGATTTCACACCATTAATATCTACATATTGGTACCTTTGTGACCCAGCACAATGATCTCACGCCTTCTTCACATGTGGGGTAAGCGCAATCCTACAAACCTTACGTGCTCCATTTGCTTCGTTTATCTCTCGTTATATACGCACGCCTGACTGAAGAACACCACTAATTAGGTCACTAGATATTTTCCTCCTAGGGCGTCCCCTTCCATTTCCTCTCAGAACACATCTGCCTTGTCAATACCGCTTGTAAGTCACCTTACATACATCCCCTCAATACTCTAAACTATATATAAGCCTCTTTTAATTTTTTTGTCATTAGAGACATCTTCGATCTTGATATGGAAAATGAAAGTCCCCATTTTGTGGACTAGAATCGTACTGTATTACTTCCTACTAATGTTATAAATGTGAAAGTTTGTGAAGATGTTTAGATGTTTGATACTCATTCACGCAGAAACAGCTGAACGGATTTAGATGAAATTTGGCACACACATGCTTTATAATCTGGGTTAACATATAGAATACTTTTTATCCAGGTAGTACGGCCTCGTGGGATAATTTTCGACCTCCATGCGGGCGAAGCCGCTGGCAAAAGCTAGTTTTCAATATTTTTGAATACTTCGACCCAGCACGTAACATGTATAAGACTCACACGCATAATTTTCACACATTCGAAATTTGAAAACGTTGCACGTTTAGCATAGTATCAAAACTTTTGCCCAGCTCCCGAACTAGCGTAATAGTACAGCTCAGAGTGACTCACTTTGAGCAATTTGCTACCGTGCCCACAACCCAGCCCCCTCCCCCCGCCGCATGGGATTGCATCGTGGCCAAGAGTTAATTGAGCGTATAATGGCGCATATCTCCTAAAACACATTGGACGTGAACGGACGTCGGGTTTAAATGTTTGTAAACGAAACAAATGGACGGCGTTCGAGGGTTGGGTATTGTTTTGGTAAACAAAGTAACCCTCCTAGGGTTAAAATGCAAGGGATGACTGTTGTATGTGTGAGTACTGCTAAGAACTAAACTTTTGAGTGATTAGATTCAAAACGTGACTTAAGTTGCATATCAGGGCCCTAATTCACTATGACCTCTTAATGATTCCTTATTACTTCGAAACCACGTCAATTCCTTAGATCACACACGCCATCTGCTAATATCGTCAAATTGTCTTGGAACATACAGAATATAGCTTGGGGGAGATCTATGTCCAGCAATGGACGTCTTTCGGCTGAAAAGATGATGATGATGATACAGAATATTACATTTCAATTCCTTTACATTGGTGTCTACAAGACACGAGGAAGTTTGGACGTAGTAATATTCCGCGGCGAATCATTATAACCATACAGAATTGGGGCGCAGTAGAAATACGTCATCATCATTATCATCATACGTAAATCCTTACAAATTAAATGGCTGTTGTAGTATTCAAAAAAATCCAAATATTTATTTGACACTTAAAAATACATGTTAAAAGCCAGTCATAATAAAATAGCACACGGATGTATTGCCACAAATATGATCCTAACCCCCAAACTAGGCCTGGGCACGCCACAATTGCGGCGGCAAGTCTCCTCTTTGAGGAGTGGCTTGAGAAGCGGCATGGCGTCCTCACCTTCCGCCTGACACAGGTCCACACCGAACACGGCTGTTTCGGGAGGTTTCTGTTACGGATAGGGCGGGAGGAAACGCCCGAGTGTGTCCATTATGAAGATCGCCCTGAGGACACGGTGGAGCATACGGTGGAGGTCTACCCGGCTTGGGCGGAGCACCACCGTGTCCTCGTGGAGGTGATCGGCGGCGGCGATCTCTCGCGTCCGACCCTGGTCCAGGCCATGGTACGGAGCGAGAGTGCATAGTGCTTTGCTGAAGGAGGCGACTGCTAGTCAGCAGTCGCCTCCTTCAGCAAAGCAGTCATGCTCGCAAAGAGGGTCTCAGCGTATAAACGCTGTCAAAACCCCTTATGACCATAATACCAATAAGGGATCCTAGCACCAAGAATTGAATAATAGCCTCATTGTTCTACCAAAAGAAAAATCTTTCAGAACCGTATCACATGAACAGTAAAGCTCCACAATATTGTATCAAGAATTCCTGCAATTCATGGAATATACCGAATAAACGGAGCTAACAAAAGCAGGCCAAAATAAAATATGTTTTCTGTTCAAAACTTACAAAAGCGATATATTTTCCCGGTTGCTTGAAACTCTGTTATTTGTCGTTGACTTGTGATATAAGCAAGTTGGATACTTTTCTTAGAAGTAAGTGCTGTGCTCAACTAAATACTACAACAAAAGTAAGTAGAAAATATGACCGATATTTCCAGCGGGTGAACATGACACACGCGACAGTTACTCACTTTAAGTTCGAAAAGATTTGCTCCTACTTATTTATGACAGCTTGGTACTTCATAGGCGTGAGTCTCTTTCTAACTATTGATATGTATACATAAACAAATTAGAGTAGTCTATTTCTGTCCCACTGCGCTTGCTCAAGACAGGTTGCCAATTTCAGAATTATACATAAACTAGCTTTTGCCAGCGGCTTCGCCCACGTGGGGACTAAAATTATTCCACGGGGAACCTACCAGGATGAAAAGTATTCTATGTTTATAATCTATCTGTGTGTCAAATTTCACCGCAATGCGTACAACCGGTTTTACAACCGGTCATTGAGCAACAAACACCAAAATATCTAAACATCTTTAGAGCCAAACATAAATTTTTTCCCATTTATAATATTAATAGGATAGTAGGATGTATATACTTCCTAGCTTCTGCTAGCGACTTCATTAGCGTGAAATTTCGGCCCATCGCGTCACATCCCTGCCCGCGCTTTTACCACAGATTTTACTGAGTTTTCGCTTAGCTTTCTTTCTGACTTTTATTCTTTTTGCTCGGCTCCTCAGGGTCGTAGCGTGATGTTAAACGGCCTATAACCTTCCTTAAGAATTGGGCTGACAAATTAAAAAAGCAGTGATAGTTCCAGAGATTAGTGCGTTCAAACAAAGAAACAAACTCTTCGGCTTAATTTTAGTTGGACTAGGTTTTGTCAGTGTTTTCGTTGGCGTCGAGGTCGAAAATAATCCCACGAGAACGTACTACCATGATAAAAAGTATGTTTCATGTTAATCCAGGTTATAAACTATCTATGTGCCAGGTGTTTATTTTAAAAGAAACAAATAATTGATCCATGACATCGCCATAATTGTATACAGGGTGACATCATCGACGCGTAAATTGAAACCATTTTAAATTTATTTATTGATAAGTAATAATATTGTACAAAAAGAGTGGGCGGTGCCCCTCAAACTAGGCATTTGCCTATATCTGGGGGCCGGGATCATTAATTCAGCATATGATACTAGACCCCCTAGAGTAAAAATTTTTCGACGGTTGTTAAAAAATATTTGCTGTTTCATACATTTTAACCGCGGTAATGTACTTTCCTATGAAATAGCAGATTCTTGCTCCTGTCAGCCTGTATACAATTATGGCGAATGTCGTATGTCTATTGTTTGTTAATCGCGTAGACATACAAAAGGGAAGCCATCGTACTTGAAATATGATACGTCTGTTTACGCTAACGGTTCCCTTCGATTGTCTTTGTCCACGAGCACTCTCACAAGACGTCGAGATGATTATCGACGGGCGAATGTTCAAGGGAGCACTTTGTCAGTTATACTTATAATAAGTGGGAAGGTACTGGCTACATAAGTAAGTAGAACTACTAGGGATAGATCTCATCTAAAAAGTTTTATCATCTTATAAGCTGATATCACAGAATCTAACTAGACTATCTAGCTAACTCGTTTCAGCTAATCATATCTTAACACTAGTTTCCGGTTGCGACTTTGTCCGTGTCAAATTTCTTTTGCCTTTTTGCCTGCCCGTGCGAGTACTTCGTATTCGTAACGTTTTTTCTCTTTGCTAGGTTCCTAAGAGTATTCAGTGTGATGTTATATAGCCTATAGCCTTCGTCGATAAATAGACTATCCAACCCTATAATAATATTTAAATTCGAACCAGTAGTTCCTGAGATTACCGCGTTCAACCAAACAAAAAAACTCTTCAGCTTTATAATATTAAGTACAGATATCATCATTCACCTGCAAAGTGAGTTCGTCTGCACATTGCCTGAGTAAACTAGGTGGGAATTCGTCCATTCCGTAACGGTTTTTGTTTTTTAGGCTTTTTCTCAGTGTTTATTTCGTAAGGGTCTACAGGGAAAGGACTTCCCATGCAAAATCAATAGTCAGCTGATCGATTTTGTATGGCAGGTCCGATTTTTTTTTCATATTTCGACCCATGTTCCTTGGAGAAAGTTGGTCAATTTCGCGGGTACTATCACCCTGAAAAATTTAAACGGCGACCAAAAATTCAACTTGTATACTGTGAGTACTAAGTCTTGGTTTCTGCCGGGCTGTATTGATCTGGTTCTGATCTCAAACGTATTTTTAGATACATATACGTACAAATACGTAATTTTATAGGGTTGTACCCTATAAAATTTTGTCAGTAAGTAAGTTATCGTCGAAAAGGTATGTACTATGGGAAAAATCAAACAACAAAAAAACGTATTTGTCCTTTTTTTTATTAATATTATTTACAAATCTAATCACATCCTTTTGTTCATCTAAATTATACAATTAGTATGATAGAAGTGCTAAATAAAACTATCAATCACATCTGAGCAAAAATACTTTCACACTATGTCCAACATTTAATATGTAGAAGATTTAGGCCTTAAATAGCTTTCAGAAGAAACTTAATTTTTTCTGCACGTATTTTTTTTTAAAACACATTTTTATTTTTATTACATTTTTGAATTAAAAACTCAAAATATATATTTTTTTAACTTATAATTTTTTTGTATTTTTTTTTTCTATTCCAAAATAAAGACGCCACCATAAAAATAAATTGTTTTTTGCAAAATTCAAGATTTTTGTATTTTTTTTCTTCAAGGCGACAAACAATGGAATGGTCATCAATGAGATCATTTTAATGAAAAATATTTTAAAAAGTTACGTACATAGTGTAATTTCCAAAGATTCATATAATATTTATTAAATTAGGTCATGCTCTTTACTTTTTATTAAAATACTTAGAAGTTTACAGATAACGGAAACTTGTAATGATTTTCAATACTTTATTACGAAATAATCTTAGCTGATATGGCAGAGCCAGTCCGAAAACTTTCTTCACAAGACGAGGTTTTACATTTTATCAAAATGTCCTAATTATTGTTTATTAAAAAGATTGTTTCAGAATCACTTGTGAAAACTACTTTATAATTTTCCACCGAGAAAAAAAGTCTTTTTCTTTTATCGTCGAGACAAACCCAACTGTTTATGATTTGTTTCCCAATGATGGACACATTTTTTTCTTCCTTCGTGATTCCGGGCCTAATTTTGTGCCCGAAAATGGAAAACAAATAAAAGAAAGTATAGTCTGTTTTGCTTTACATTTTAATCCGACTTTTTTCAACTTCTGTACAAATGACTACTGAACGTTAGTGTACACGTATATTTACACTAGATACAATTTACACGCCGAACAGGTAACTAAGCTATCACTAATTACTTCATAAAACATTCGAAGGCACATCTTTGTTTATAGAATGACCTAATTTTATTCTGTCTTTATTTTGAAGCCAGTTATCTATAGAACTTCTTCACGAGGGGCATTCTTTTACACGCTCATACAAAAAGTTATTCAATATTTACAAACATTTGCTCTTTATATGTTTTATGAATTTCCAGTTTTTATTTATATTGCACATTTCTTTTTATTTGCGTCGAGCGCGTAAAAGAAACCTCGTCATTATAACCAACCAACGATAGTGTAAATCTATACTAAGTTGATTTTTATACCACTTCGTTGGCAAGTATAAATATTTACATGAAATGACAAGAAGGTATGAGGTCTTCTTTTTTTGGTTAAAATCACAACAAGTACGATACTGAAAATATAATTACTTTTTTTATTTATATTATTTTATTATCTACACTCCGCTCCGGCCACGGTAACTATCTGATCATTCAGAAACACTACAAGTTCATTGTACACGACTTTGGGGATCACTCGCTCACTCTTTTAGCACACGAAACATTTGAATTTAACGGTCATTTTCAAATACTGGCCGTTGGTGCAGCATTTCTGAGATTTGAATTTGGAGTTTTATAATAGAAATACCACAGCTTACTTTTAAAAAGAAAACTTACTTCAAAATATTCACTTCATCAAATGGTCCAAAATTTCAAGTACAATTTCGGAGACCGAACTCACCATGTGTTATTTGAAGCATCAGTGAGCTCGGTTCCTAAGACACCATTGAAGTTAGTTGACATACACACGGACGTAATAAAATTGTGGTAGGATTTTTACGCGCACTAGATTTTCAACACACTGCTCAGCGCCGAGAGTTGAAAAACGAACACTGTGTTTTTTCAACCCTCTAAGACTCATTCGCGCTGCACTCTGTTGGATCCTCAAAGCTCGGATCAACATCGAGAGTTGAAACTCCAGTGCGCGAAAAAATCCCGCCGCTATTTCATTATGCCCGTATTTATGTCGGGTAATTAATGTGTTTTCCTCTGTTTCCGGACACTTGTTATCAGCCATCCCATTCTGTAAAAATCTCTCCGTGAAAATTTCGGTGAAGTGAGAATGAAGTGAGTTGTCAATGTTCTCATTGCCTCGTATCAGGTGGAATGACAGCTCACTTCAAACTCACTTCACCTGAGTTTTCACGGTGAGATTTTGACAGAATGGACCGACAGTCCTTCTGTTCTTAGATGTATCGTGTCGTTATCCGAGCGAGAAGTGCCGTGCTAGGTCGTGCGCGCGGCCCCGTGCGCTCAGTAGCGCGGCGCCACGCGCGCGCTATGGCGCGGCGAGCGGAGCGGGGAGTGTCGCGCGGCCGCGGGCTATGGCTTCAGTCTCTTGAAGCCCGCGCCGTCGTGGCCCAGCTTCAGCTCCTCGTACAGCGAGGGGTCCACCTCCCGCGCGTTGGAGACCGTGGTCCCAGGGTTGTTGAGGGTCTCTTGTCTCCAGGCTGCGGAGTTTGATACGCCGTTCGCCATCGGTGCCACGCCGTTGCCGCTTGAGCCGTTGGCGGTGCCGTTTGGTATAGTGCCCTGTTTGGAGATGATTTTATTAGTAAATAGGCAGCTAATGGTTGCAGAGTTATTTGCGCTGCAATATCCATCTTAAAACATTATGAAATACTAAATTCAATTGTACATGGTCACTTACGTTGACGGCTGTGTCAGGATTTGGTTCCCTGAGGTAGCTCGGGTTTTCAAATGCTACACCTCCTTGAGCCTTAAGTCTAAGATTCTGGAAAGGAAAAGGTGCTTTAGTCAAAATCTGTCGCAAATACTTAGGGTCGGCTTCTAGTCTAACCAGATGCAGCTAAATATCAGTATTTTACAAGAAGCGTCTGCCATCTCACCTCCACAAACCAGTTACCTAATGGGTTATACGTACCCCTTGGTAACACTGGTAGTCATGCTTTTGGGCTTCATAATACCCCTAACGACAGTCAAAGATACAGACAGTTAGGACCAACTAGGAGTCTTTATACGTAATGGATATGTAATGGTCACCCATCCACGAACCAAGCGTAGCTTGACCTTTGATCAACTTGTACGGCCTGTTAATCCACGAGACCCTCCAAAAATATACTTCAGTAAAAAAACAAAAAGTAAGCCAGGAGGAGTTAACTAGTCCTATTGCACCCAACCAAAAACAAATTTTTCAAACGTGCATTTTTAGAATGGTTCATGCCGACTTAGTAATAATCTAGTCAGCAAGATGGTAGCGACTATCAACATTGAAATATTGATATTTGTGGAGTGTTACGTGTCTCGCTCTTGTGGTGGCTTACCATCAAATCCCAGTTGACGAAAATCTATATGGACGATACACTTATGTTTACACACCATATGATTCTAGGAGCATTTTATGGTATATGGATAAGACTTCTTTACCTTCCTATATCTATAATAGAAGCCAGCGGCCAGCAGAATGGCCGCGACCAGCACGCAGGCGACGGCCACGCCCACAGCAGAGGCCGCACTGTTCCCGCTCACGGGCGCCGCCGCCGCGCCGGCCTCCTGGCCAGCTGTCGTGAACAGTATTGGCTGGCTCAGGGATGACGTGCCTGAGGGACGGAAGAATATGTGTTATGAAGGATTTGATGGTGTATTTGAAGACGAAAACTGACGACATTTTGAACGAAGATGTAAACGCTGACTAAACTTTAAATCCAAGCGTATATTACAGCCGTAACGCGCCGCAGTATAACACATTTTTATACAAGGAAATGCAATGCGGTCCATCTGTAGTAAGTAGATAGGCAATGTACGAAAGTATTGAAGATGTAGCTGGATTTTCGCAATCCGCTGTGGACACACAGCGGATTGCTCAGCGGATTGCATTTATCTCGATAGCCCAAGGTAACACTTGAAGATTCAGCTTATAGCCAATTCAATTGACAAGTAGCATATTAACTTGATAAAAGTTCTGCATATGTCCAAGTATTTCCTCATTTTGGTTGCTAACTTTATTTGATTGGTAACTTATATTGGGTTTATGGCATCATGTTTTTGCTGTGAATAGAGTCGCACTTTAAATCTTGATGATGATTCAGTTTGAACCATCACCAAGATCTGGAGTTTCTTCACGTTTGTTGTACTCACCAACATCGTTAGCTGCCTTGACGACGCACTCGTAGCGCACGTCGTCCTGCAGACCAGTCAGTACCACGCTGGTCTCGCTGGTGTCCAGCTTCTCTGGCACCTTGGCGCCGTACGCCCTCCAGAATACTCGGTACAAGTACACTGTTTGAGGGTTCTTGAGAGGAGCTTCCCAGCTATTGCGAAAAAATTTGAAGATTAGGAAAATATGATGGAAATACTGTTTCTATTTGTGCACTAGTGAGTATAATGATTTTGCATAAGGATAGAACTTTGCTTGAATAATCAATTCCAAAGTTCAGACACGTTAAAGTTTGGGCTACTCAGAATTTGAATTTGTGAATTTGAATTTCTGAAACATTCTTCTCAGGATAAGGTCAATATTCATTGTAACCGTGCATTGAAGAATTTGTCATCAAGGTAATGCTTGGAGCTTTCGTCCATTGCACGTGTCCCTAATGATGATGAATGTCCTAAAAACTTGTACCCGGAAGAGGAACAGGGTTTTACAACTGCAGTTAAATGTTCGTTCTCACAAACCTCAGTAACACAGAGTTAGGTGTGGGCGCGACATGCGCCTTCAGACCGCGCGGCGGGCCAGGCAGGCGCGCGCCCGAGTCGCGGAAGCAGGCGAGCGCGCGGCGCGCGTGCTGCAGCGCGCAGGCGCGCGACACGGCGCCGCCGCGGCACAGCTCCAGGCAGTTGCGCGGCACGCCCCACGACGCGCAGCAGCTGCGGTGGTCTGCGGGGGACGATGTTTGGTTAGCATGGGAGGTGGCAAGCACGGAGTATGTTGAGGATGTTCACTGATGACACCAAGTCAAGTAGGGAGAAGGGATGAAGACAAATTTGTTTTCAAGGTCTCATCATAAACACGATACCTAGTTTTTTCTCAAAATAGGTACAAGATTAGTAAACCTAAACTTCTTTTTTATTTTTTCTGATCCCAGTACTATTGATCCATCAACCTAAAAGTTACCATGTACCATTTTATCTTACAAAAAGACAAACGCTTTACATATGTTAAGAAATGTAATAATAACACACTGTAAATGTATGCGTGAGCGCAAGAGCTCTCGGTACCGTCCGAAACAATGGCGAAGTCAGAACTGTGTGTGTTTTATGTGCTGACGCTGATCGTCTTCACGCACATATTGACTGTGTGTTTGTACACTTGGTAACCACAAGCGCTTCGTGAAATAAGAATACTGTACATGTTAATAGAAAATGATACATCGTACTCTAGAATAAGAGTGTCACATATATATGAGTGACTGAGACGACACGTTTATATTTCCGTCTCAAATCGATGTGCCATATTAACGGTCAGTTATTAAGCAATTTTTAATAAACTGTAAATAATGGTACAAACACTAGTCATTGAAACAAAGTCTAAAGAAGACTGGACATCTTTGGAGAAGGCCTTCACCTGTAGAGGGTTCTTACAAAAAAACTTTATGCTTAGAAATTAAATATTATAAATTCACTTCAACATAACTTAGAATATAATTTCTAACATTTAGTTTAAGTTTTATTAATTTTTTTACTTCATAAACTAGTTAAAGTTGGCCAAAATATGAGGCTTTTTATTTTTATTTATTATTAATGAGCAGTTCTTGATGCAGCTTACCAGATCCATCGGCAGCACACTTCATGAGTTTATCGAAGTCGTTCATGCACTCAGGACGGTCCATGATGTTGTCCATGTCCAGGTGGAAGCTGCACGCGTCGATGCACGAAGACGACACGTTCATCTAAACAAATATTGGAGAAGTCAGCCAGAAGCAAAGAAAAAAAAATTTTGGACAAATTTTATGCCTGTGTCTTGGGAATTTCTGATAAGATTAGATAAGATTTTTATTTGTTTAAACATGGTGAACATGATACCTATGAGACATGCAAGATAACTATGAGATAAAGTTCCAACATGTTCAGCAACCATTTTACAGCATCAGACCAGAACCGCGAAGACGCGAAAGATATTGTTTTAAGATTGTTTATCGAGCCAACAGGCCGCTCTCGTCGCGATGCCTTCACTATGTTAACAGAAGATTTTTTTCGATTTTCACTTAATTCGAGACTCACTCTGATTTTTCGATTTAGAAACACAACCCAAAGATTTGTTTTACAACTTTGAGATTTTAATGCAACGAAATGAATGACTGAACTATCGTCATTACATCAAGGAAATCCAAAATCGATTCACAAAACCCGACCGAAAACAATTTCCATTCAAAGCAAAACATGTTTTCCAAGCTTCAAAACCAGCCCAAATATGGTAACAAAGACACGCTTGTGTAAACAACTTCGCGTATCAAACTTACAAATAAGCCGAACTTCGTTACTGAAGTCCCAAAGACATCAAATTATCGGGAAGGCTTCCAAAATTAATGTTATCAAAGAGCAGTCGCGGCGTGGTTACAGTTTCACCGTAGTTTATATTTAGATGGTGCGATACTAGACGGGCTATTTTGGTGACACAATTGGAACTAAAACTCTAATTTAAAGCTGGAGTTGTCACCCCGGATTAGTTTGCTGTGTTTGCGTTGGGTGTTTTCATTTGAATTGGATTGGAAGTTATTTTCGGCTGATAAGGTGCAAGTATGGCTGGCATTTGGCACTGGCCATATAATTTATCTCTGGTATTTAATAATAAATCCTCTAATCATTCAACTCACAAAATAAAAAACGCTAAAAAACGATAACGCTCGCGTATCCCTGTATATGAACAGGCTTAATTTGACAGTTTTTGCAATGAAGTGATGATTGGAGGCACTGCCGAAGAAATCGCTGGCAAAAGCTAGTTATAATTATAAGTCAAAGTTTCCTCACGATGTTTTCATTCACTGATGTCAGTGATGTCCAGAATAAACTTAGAAAGTACAAGTCCCTGGTAATGTTTGGACATAAAATGATTAAAATCTCAATACAGTTTTCTTTTCTTGGATTTTTTTGGTACCTATCCGGTTACTCTAAGAGGCACAAATAAATCTGCAAAGGTTATTACTTCAAAGGCAAGTGTACTTACTTGTGCACAGCACTCAGTGACATTGTGATGCGGCATGTTAGGCCTGAGTCTCACGGAGACAGGCCTCAAAGTCTTGCCGAACGCGTTCTCCGCGTGACAGAAGTAGTCGCCTTCATCTGTTTCTGCTATCTTCTTTATTATTAGTCGCATTGTGTACTTGGTTTGTTCCTGGGGAAAATGGAAATATTTAGACATTTCGATGACGTCTGCTGGATGTAAGTACATGGTTTCGAGTCTTGATATTGAGGTCAGTATGAAATAATTTACATTTCTGTGAATATAAACCATTACTTGTAGGCAGTTACTATTTTAGAAAAACCAAATGACGATGGAGACACCTAAGTAAGTTACAACATTGGATTTCTTATCTCAGCTCTTACATCAAAAATAAACTTTAATAGAATATTACAAGAACAAAAAGAAACCGGCCAAGTGCGAGTCGGAGTAAGGGCTTACGAAGGGTTCCTTACCATTATCTATAAAAACTGCAGAAAAATATGTCTGTTGTATGGGAGCCCCCTTAAATATTGGTTTTATTTTAATTTAATTATGTATTTTTAAACTGGATATATAACTAAATATTATGTGAATATTTCAGGTGTCTACTTGTTGCCGTTATCAATATCGAGCAAAAACGAGCAAAAAAAAACAAGCTTTGTTGTATGTGAGCCCCCTTAAATAATAATTTTATTCTGTTTTTTTAGTGTTTGTTGTGTTATAGCGGCAACAGAAATACATCATTTCAACTGTCTAACTATCACGGTTCATGAGATACAGCCTAGGGACAGACCGACAGACAGACAGACGGACGGACAGCGGAGTCTTAGTAATAGGGTCCCGTTTTACTCTTTGGGTACGGAACCTTAAAAAGAACTTGACTCAGAAAAAAAATAACCTGCCTACAACATACACTAGAGAAAATAACTACGCCAATGTACTAAAAGTACAAATGTGTGGCAGAAAAGATTCAGACCCAAAACAAAACTCCCCCCCAGTGGGGTTCCCGCATTGTCGTTGCGGGGGGGCTCAGTAACCGTGGTCCCACCTCCCACGGTGAAGCGAAGAGGAACCCCAAGGTGGGGCCGCTCGTCAGGGCTTGTGCCTCCAAGCCGACGACGTAGCGGCCAAAAAGTAGGTTGCGGTGAGGTGCATCGCAACTGAGGCGGGCCGCGATGTCGAATGGGAGGCATCGCGGCTGAGGGTTACAGGCTGCGGCGGAGGAGGAGTGCCGGTACTTCTGAGTAGCGCTCTTCCCTTCCGTAGCCTGGACGGGGCCGCCACCGTTTGATGGCGGACGCGGTGGGGCCGCAGGGGAAGAGGAGTGTCGGTATAGCGTTGGCCGCTCTCCCTATCCCCTGCGGCCGAAAAGTGGTTGGCGGCGGGGCCACTGTACTGACCCGTCGCGGGAGGACGTCAGCAGCGGCTGGTGGGGCCCGCAAGGGCCGATACCTGCTAGGGGTGCGGGTTGTTCGAAAGAGATACCGCGGCCCCTGGCATACGGGCAGCTGAAGGAACATGGGTGGGTTTTAGTCAGTAAAAGTCTGACACGCCCTCCTGCTCCAACCAGAGCGGGAGAAGTCATTTGATGATTTCCCACCCACAAAAAAAAAAAAAACCCAAAACTAAACTAAAGCACAAAATATCTAGTTTACAGACTCAGACCACCGAGACCGGTAAAATTGAGATTCGAGAAGTAACTGTGGAAAGTTTAGATGCAAGAAGTTTCGGCGTCGGATCGTTCGTTGTATCATTTTATGGAGGCAACTACCACCTTATTGGAAACTTTGTGACACAAACTGTTAACAAGGATCAAAACGGCTTTCGCATGCACCCTTTGTACCGAGGATCGAGAAAGTTGGGCAGCGTATAAATAATTGAAATACCGTGATACTGTGATTTGATAACTTGAGACGCTATTATCTTCCAAGTCTTTATCTAAAGGAAGTCGGGATTGTGTTCAAGTTTAATCAGAGAGGACGATTATCAGTATTTTATACAAAGAGACTGTTGTCAGACCTTTGTGACCCAACTATTGAAGATATGGATATCTTAAGGTTGAATCAGCTGTCAGAATTTCGAGCCTGTCTATGACAACTGTCGGAGATATTCGAAAGGTTGTATTTTAACATTTTAATTTGATAAAACCTTAATTATTAGTAATTAAATAAATTTTAACATAATAAATTAACTATGTCACTATTCATAAACCTTCAGTTAAATATGGTTAAGAAATCAGTTGTCCTAATTTAAATAGTAAGAACTCATGCCGCCTGTGATACAGGTTTATCTTAGTACAGGCATCATACTTTGTACTACCTATATTATTTCTAAGATTTGTACTGTATTTTACCAATTTTATTTTTTGAATAAAATTTATTATTTATTTGTTTATTAAGAAGCTGATGAATGTTTAATAAATGCCGTACGTAGATATCTGAGTAGGTAAACAGGTAACGGTAAGGTCACACTAAGTAGTTAAAGTAACAACAGTTGACAATTTAACAACATTCATGGCGTGTTTTACGCCGAAGTGCAGACGAGTTTCTCAGACGCAATGGTTTAAGAATTTCCTTTAAAATCCACTAGATGGCGATTAAATAGCATGTTACACAATTCCGATGCTGGTCAACCTACCTCGGGATCAGCCAACAACTGTATAGTATAGTTAGGTCCATCAATGACAGGAGTTCTTCCGTTGGGGTCTCTCCAGAACGCGATGGTGGGTTTAGGGAGGGCTTGCACTCGGCACTCCAGGATGACGGCGTCACCAGCGGCAGCCATCGTGATTCCGGACGCTTGGATTGTGGGTACATCTGTGTGGAAACAAGATAGTTAGCAGCGTGGTCATAGGCCATCTCACTAGTCGGTACGACGTGGCATAGCATGGCAAAACATTAAAATTTGTATGGCCTTGCATGCCGAAGTCTTCTGCGGGATGCCGCAGCTTTCGGCGAGATGGTCAAGTCCTCTTAAGATGGTAACAAAAAAATGTGATTGATAAGGGTATAACAAAATCATTTCCGCTTGCGAAACCTTTGCCATATTATGCCACGCCCTGTCGCCTGGTAAGCCTGTTACTAAGTTGTATTTTAACTCGAATCTTGATCATGTTCACGGTTAACTAATAATTTATTAGTTGCCATGCTAAAAAGGGTAAAACACGCAAGAGGCGGGCATCGTAGGAAACAATATTGTTTGACGATAACAAGCCAATTTTAAAGCTTTGTGTAAATTGATTATAGATTTTCAGAATCTGGACTATTAAAAACTCACGTGAAATATTAATCTTCCTGGAAGCTTGCATGGGCGTGCCATATCCATTGTCAGCGTAGCAGGATATCTGGTCCATGTCCCGTGTGACGTTGTGGATGACGGTCACCATGTGGCGGGTCACCTCTTGACGGACAAGACGACCTGGGTGAAGAGGGGTAGTTGTTAGCTAAGGTTTAATAAGCTAAGTCAGGTCATGGATTACCACTACGTGTCGTTTACCCTGTTATAAACGTGTGCGGTAAAATTTTAGGAAGGATTTTTTAAAGCATCACCTAACAGAAAGCTTTTAAATAATTTTACATTTACGTATTGCTTCTCAACTTACTAATGGAAAAGTATCGAACTTATTTATAGACGGAGCCTACCCGGACTCATTTTTAAATCATATTACAAAAACAGAAAGAAAGTTTTCAAACGTCTTTTCATTTGGCTAGAAAACAAACGTAGAACAATAATCTACTTTATTGAAACTTGTGACAGAAGCAATTGTTTTAGAAATCAATAATCCAAGGTTTAGATGAAGCCAATCAACATAAAGCGACGTTGTATTGGAAAACGATTGGAGCCAGTCCCCGAGGCAAGATCCCACAGTAGACTTGTTACCACTGAATAATGTAGGTAGAGAAGTTTCAATCTACCTAAAGTGCAGTAACAAGGTCTCGCGAACAAAGGTACAAGATGTAACTGTATAGGGAACGTGCACGAACTATAGATGGCAGCACAAATCGACACGAGAGCCACGGTGTGGTCAAAAAAAGAAACTGTTTAGACCTGTCATCGTGTTGCCGCCAATTTTTGTGTTAATGTTTACATTATATTTATATCGTTTCTAATGATTAAAATGATAAAATATGGGTTCCGGCCGATTAATAATGATCGTCAGCGTGGTCAAAATATGTCCAAAGGCTAAAAACTCTTCCGAGTCCGGGCATGTCTTAGATGTAGAAGTAACAGTTATGAATCCTGAAAATGCAGTAATAACTGGCAAAATTGTAGCTCAAACGACGATTTCTAACGTTTATGATGTCCAAATAACTGTAAAGTATTTTCTGAACTCATTTTTCACGTAAATATTTCGTCTATATTATTATTTATGTTCATGTCGCCTTCTTTTCAGCTTGATTGGAATTTAAGTATATTAGAAGAGCAAATTGCAAATGTAAGGCAGGCCTATCTGAAAAATTTAGGCACATCTGTGCTTTAATTTACTTTAAAAATTCTCCGGATAGTGCTTTAACGAATACTAACAAAAATTATTTGAGAACAACAACTGAGTACAAAACTCAGGTATTTTTATTTTTACAAATAACATTATTGAGTAATTTCTAAATGTTTTGAAACTCAAACTTACACATATTTTTTTACTGCATTTATCGACTTTTATCGTTTATCACGTAACCAAGGAAAGTAAGTAATAACCGTGGGAAAGTAATAGAATTTCACACCATTTGAGTTATTTTGAGTTTTCTTTGAGGTTTTCGAGCATTCAGAAACACAACAATACATTTTTACTTAGTAATTATGTTTTTTTTCACTTCTTAAAGGAGATTATTTTATTACGTTAAGTGTCAATTTCAAGTAATGATTCCGAGAAAACTTCGGATGTGCGCTACTAGATGGCAGACCCTTCGTCGTGCATGTTCCCTATTAGTGAATGCTATACATACATCTTATAAAGTGAATGTTTGAAAAGAGGACATTTGTCAGGAGCATATTTGATTAGGTACGCAATCATGATACAGTACATGCAATCTTATTTTATCCGGATATGTCAAGTAAATGCGGGTTAAAGCCATGGGCTAGTAAGTCATAGCTTGTTATTATAATATGAATAAAAAAATAAAGCACTAGAAAATTAAAATAAATTAATACAGTATGGCAGGGCGATGCGCAACCTGCATCCTAATTGCGTAACGCACTTTCAATCAGAATTTCAATCATCTGAAATTGGTAATCCATTGCTTCATATATGTTCGAAAAATATTGTCTGTACAACGTGAAACTCTCATGGAACTCATTTGCGTTGAAATTTTCCGCAGGTTACTTTTTTTTATAGCTGTGACACACGGATCTGGTGATGTCACATTTGTAAACTAGTTCCACCATTGCCCCTTTTAAATTGAGGTTTGATGATGTAATTTTTTTAAGTGAATTCCCAATAGCATATTGTCACGAGTATGCCTTCTGAGTGTTTCATGTTGTTATATTCTTTAGGTCTTAAAGTATCCTTATTACTGGTCTCGGTCTAGCGTCTCTTACATTTTGTTTCATAATAATATTCAATTAAATTTTGTGAGAAATATAAATTGGTTTATTTATGCTTCGCTGTAGGGAGTTTATATTTTATTTAAGTAAGTTAGTCTTTTATGTTTCAAGTGCTAATATGAAATTATACTAATATTATGTTGGTTTTTTAATGTAATTTCAATTTACACTTATTAAACTCGGTAGTGACTAGTACAGTTAAAATGGCGCACATTTAAGACGACCAGTATCGTAGACAATATGGCGCCCACGTGGGACCACGAATAGTATGTATAGATAAATGGCGCCCAACTGGGGTCGGATGTAGCTAGTTTAGATAAATGGCGCCCAAGTGGAACCGGGTGTAGGTAGCTTGTATAGATAAATGGCGCCCAAGTGGGACCGGGTGTAGCTAGTATAGATAAATGGAGCCTATGTGGGTCCGAGTGTACCTAGTATATATGTAAATGGAACCCAAGTGGGACCACGTGTAGCTTGTATAAATAAATGGCGATTCAACTAACATCAAAGGAATCGCTTTTGAACCTTATTCGTTTCCGAAATGCACTATTGTCAAACATCCCAGAGAGAGAGCCCAGAGGGCACTTCTGAAAGTCACATTTAGAAAATCATTCCGATTCTCAACTGACAAGCTCTATAGCGAAATCCAAGTCCTCCGCGTGAGGCAACTGTTTATATTAACTGCTATCGTCCGCACTCATAAGTCCCTCCCCAAAAGAGCTGACTATAGAGAACTTCTTACAAAGCGAGTGTTCAGAATCCCTACTCCGCCAGCAAAGTGCCTTTTGGCCAGACGGAGCCCTGCTTACTCTCACCTACACACATTTAACAAGGTCTGCAAAGCTCTGGACATCAAACACCTGTTTACCACACGCCTAAAAACTGGTCTAAAGAAATGGCTTCTGAAGCTATCATATTCTGAAACCGAATCCTTTCTTTAACATTTGCCGACGAGATAAAGTGCCAGCAAACAACTCCTCCTTCTCCCTCACAGTCTCTCACTTATACACACACACACACACACATACACACCCTAACACACACGCACACACACAACATAACATACGCTTAACTGAACTAGCCCCCTAAGTCGACACACTATTCTCCGCTCATTCGCACTCTGTCCCCCAAGATACAAGCCCTGCTTAGTTTGGCGGTCAACGCTTAACCAAAATTGTGATGTACTAACTTAACTTGTTTTATGTTATATTACTGTCAGTCAACCATCACCTTTTCCTTTTTTGCCAATAAAACTTTTTGTATTTTGTCTTTTTGTATCTAAAAAATTCTTCTTGCCGCGCCTTAAATAATTGCCATCCACTGGGCACAAATCTTGACACGGGGTCGCTACTGATAAATCACAGTGAGAAAAACTGAATAACACTTTGACCAACCCGGGAATCTAAACCAGGATATCATGATCAGAAAAAAAAGAAAGAAAAATTGTTTATTCTGCATAAAACAAAACGCACATTACAAAAAAATAAACATAAAATGCACACATACAAAGTGGCCAAAAGCTTGAAAAACTTTTACAATATTGTCCCTTGACTGTTAATGTCAAGGCTAGGGACCATAGACAATACAAATGAGTCTGAGTTATGACACTGCTACTGGCTGATCAGCAGTGACGACCACGAGACCAACGAGGCAGTCATAAATCAAAATCAAAATCAAAATATTTTATTTCACATAAACCTGCAAGGGCACTTATGAAACGTCAGAAGCTAGGTGCACGGTTCCAATTTGTCGCTTCCTATGGAGAAGAGCCGGCAAGAAACTCCACGGTTACTCTTTTAAAAATAATTGGGTTTTACAATGTTTTCAAATTACAGTGATAATAGGTATGGGAGGACAGTGCAGGCCTGTCAATAAGTACCAAGTACTTAGAGGAATGAAAATAAAGAATAGAAAATCGTCTATAAATCTAATCTGTAAGGCCTACAATGTTTTCCCATTCACAATATGTAAAAGAATCTACATTAGTAAGATCAACCTACTTAAACAAAGTGACATGATTTCCATGAGAATCACTAATAAATAGGTGCTATTTGAAGCGATGTATAATTTCAAAAATGACGAGAATATGTCAGAAAGTGTAAAAAATAAAAATATTAAAATTAACATTGTAATTTGGAAGCAGTTAATAGACTCTCACAAAGTTATGCTGTTAATGAGGTACCAGGGAAGCCACATGTGCAGAAGGAATTAATGCCAAACTTCCCTGTCTTCAACGTAGTCTTTTATCTTATAATATGCTTTTTTGATAAGGACACGTTTGATGTGAGTTTTAAACTTTCCATCGCTAAGTTCTGTAACCGACTTTGGCAACTTGTTATAGAAGCGGATACTGTTTATTAGAAATGACTTGCTAGTTTTAGTTAATCTAAATTTTGGAATCACGATTTCATCTTTACTACGTGTATTTAGATTATGGAAGTCGCATCTTTTTTTTAAAAGACCTAAGTTTTTGCGAACATACAAGATATTTTCTAGGATATAAAGAGAAGGCAGAGTTAGTATATCAATTTCATTGAATTTGTTTCTAAGAGACTCGCGAGGCCCCATTTTATAGATAGCGCGGATTGCCCTCTTTTGTAAAATGAAAACTGAATCTACGTCAGCTGCCGATCCCCACAGCAGAACGCCATAAGACATAATACTGTGAAAATAAGCAAAGTATACTAACCTAGCTGTGGCTACATCAGTCAACTGCCTTATTTTACTGCGTAAGCAGCTGAACTTAATCTACTTGAGAGAGCTCTAATGTGGGCACCCCATTGCAATTTTGAATCTAAAGTAATTCCTAGAAATACAGTTTCCGAAATAGCATCTAGTTTCTTGCCATCAAGTTTTAAATTTAGCCCTACTTGGGGTACATTTGGTAATGAGAACTTAAGACATTCAGTTTTGTTCGCATTGAGTAAAAGATTATTAGCCGCAAACCATTTCGAGAGAACAGCTAGATAAATATAAATTAACGTATCATCAATAAATAAAAATGCTTACCAGAAATATACAGCGATATGGTGGGTGTTGGTGTTCCCATGGCGATACACAGGATAGTCATACTGGAGCCTTCTACGACCAGATTCACGGGGTTCACTGAAGGTGGCTGGGGGAAGAAAAAAGAGGTTTAACAATCAAAGTAATATGAAACCAATAAAGAACCTGGACCTGGATACCTGGTGACCTGAAACACAGGCCCTTAAAGCCTAGCTGAGGCACCAGTCTCCCACAGTAAACCTAACCATATCATGTACCGTAAGTGTAATAATGTCTGCAATGTTTATTGTGGTAAAAAAATAAATACTTAATACAATTTAATACAATAATACCTACTAAAATCAATATCGTCTATTTGTATCGTCAAATAATAAATTGCTATTATAGCTATTTCATAACTTTAACAACTTTCGCGAAAATGATCGAGCTAGTTTCATTTGAGAATACCACAGTATGATCTGCGAAACTGAAATAGGTACTAAGTTAATTTTGAAATAATAATTATCCAAAGTAATGACTTGTATACAAATTAATTTTAAATAATCCAAGATGGCCGCCTCGAGAAGCGCTGTATTGCCATCGAGACTGCTCACCCTTTATTGCATAAAAGGAATGCAATTTCATATTTTGTTTCTGTTTGCCTTTGGAGCTTTTTATTTTCATACATTTTCTTATAACTCCTCAAAAGGGCCAATTTGCATTTAAATCCTCAGTGCCGAGTCGAAGTAAGGCTCGTAATGGCAAAAGATATTGGATTCAATGGTTCTGTATATATTACACTCAGGGATGTTTTTAAGTAGTAAATTCAGCGTTCTTTTTTATTTGTGTTGAGTTTTATTGGCTGTGTGTAATGATCGATTAACTCACCAAGTCTCCAAATTGCCAATTGATCAGCAGGTATTGGTTAAAAGAAACATTTATAACTTTATCACTAAGTCGAATCTAAAAGAACAATTTTGAGACTCACCTCAACATACGCAGGGTAAGCAGGGTCAGTCCAGGCTAGCAAAGTCTCCGAAGGCTGCGAGTCCCCGGCAGTAGCGTGAGCTTTCACCCAGATAACATACTGTGTGTTGGGTGATAACTTCTCCAGTGTATGTCCTGGGACTGTTGTGGTAATGTTGGTGACGTTTGTTTGGCTTAGCTGTGCTGGTGATTTGTAGAACAACCTAGAAAATGATCACTTTTTAGACTGTGCTCATAACTTTTAAATAAATTGTTCATTATACAAAGTTCAGACTTGATGATCTGAAAGGGTGTTGTCAGCCTTTAGCTAGCATATCTCAAAGCTAGTGTTGCTGGAATATAAAAAAGGCTATCAAAAGAGTTTGTATTCTATCACAAAGCTTTTGCCTTATTCTACTTATATAAGAGTTAAGAAGTAAGTTTTTGCTATAAAAAGTACAAAGCGGTTTGAAACATTTGAATTCGGTCGTGACAGGAAAGTTTCATCATAAAACATTAATTTTCGTAAACTAAACGTCGTCCTACTTTAGCTTCATCGTTCTGTATTGTTGTTGGCTTTTTATTTAACAAAAGGAACAATCCTGGCTCCATTGTGGCCGCGAACTACAGCGACAATTAAATTTAAACACATTTTTTTTAAAAAAGTTCGCGGACTATTTGGCAGTTTTCGTAGAATCCCGGTTTAAATTCCACCTGAGCTGAAACTGTTGCTTGTTATCCGGAAATTCATTCGTATAACTTAAATAGTACCTATTATATGAAAGTTATTTATGTTAATAAAAGGGGTTTTCCGGGAAAGTTTAATCAATACACCTGCTGAATGGCACAAAGGTGCAACTGTGAATCGATGACATAGCTTTACATAATTTTTTGACACATAATAAATGAAAAATGAGGTGATATTATAAAATCTACACTAATATTATAAAGAGGAAATGTTTGTATTTTTGTATTTTTGTATGTAACAAATAAACTTTAAAACTTCTGGGCCGATTTCAAAAATTCTTTTGCCGTTAGAAAGGAACATTATCACTGAGTAACATAGGCTATATTTTATGCCCTTATTCCTACGGGAATGGGAACTACGCGGGTGAAACTGCGGAGCACTGCTAGTATTAGATAAAACTATTTCAGTAGCAACACAGAGCCTGAATTTGTACCCAGTTGATGGGGATAGGCTCGTCCCCTGGGACTTAAACATAACTGACGAAATGTGGAACACAGGCGTGGTGTTATGTTTATTATTAAAATAAATGGGCCCTACGTGAGATGTTATATAGGTTGACATCAGCTGGACGATTTGTATTCCTTATTTCAGTTAAATAAAAGCCTAGAGTAAAAACTGTTCACAAAATAGCTAGAACACCAAAGCAAAGGTAAAATAATACACAAGAAGTGAACTCACGTGTATGACATCTTCTCGTCTGGTTGTGAGAACTGCGGTGGCTGCCACGTCAGAGTCAGCCATGTTGCCGAGTGAGACGACACTGATAGGGAGTGCGGTGGCGACGGGATACCTGCTACTTCCTTCTCGTCTGTTGAGAAAACAATAAAGAATAAAAATGAAGAACAAAAAACAAAAGTAACTGGTCAATAATTTCGTGGAAAATCGAAATGAATAACTACAAAGAAATCAGAATGACGAAGGCGGGGGGGGGGGGGGTGTAATCTGATTAAGTAATTAGAATTTTCCACTTCATTTAGAAACCTTTGATTTTTTTCGAAAGATATAAATTGATGGTAAAGCGCAGTAGCTACCATCGACTTTTTTTTAATGTTCGCAAACGTGAAATTAGTTGGCCAAAGTACGCCCAAGCCAAATTATTAGGCCTTATAATCTATAGCTCATTATTGCCACATAAAACCTCGACTCACCAGTTTCAGTGACATTGAAGAGCAGCATGCTAGAAGGCAACGACTCTCCGAAGCTATTTGATGCTACCACGAACACGTGGTACGTACTGTTGGATTCCAGACCCTCGACGTGCACCATCGTGTCTGTTACGTTTATTTTCTGTACAAAGGAAAAAGAAAATATGAATGTTTTCAAGATATTTATTTGATTCATCTTTGACGATGTCTTGTAAAAGCTTAAGTTCCTTAGCTTAGCTAAGTTAACTTACTTAGAGTGCCGTTGAGTACGGTATAGACTATGTTATTACAGCGTTTACATTTACGCAGTGTTTACGCGATGTCAACGCCAACGTTGGTTCTAATACTTAGCGTGAAGATCTGCGAGCAACCTCGCCAGTTTTTCATACGAAATACTTCGTGATGGTAGTGTAGCCTAGAGACTCTAATCTCAATAATTAACTGATCATTCTACCTAACTTTACCTGTACTATACTTTCTCGCTCTGTATTGAAATTAAATAATACCTTATCGAATTGGTTGCAAAGTTACAGCGAACTAAAAGTACCATTCGATTTTATTCTACCTCAGTCTAAGTTCTAGGTATTGCATAACGACCCAGTTAGAACCTACGAAATCTATTGTTAGAAGCCTAAGGTGTATTTCAATGCACGTCACGTTGGAATTCAAATGGAAAATGCTTAGTGGGACAGAAGAATTTAATGGTTTACCGTTAGGAGTCCTAACATTGTACAGATTAGAAAAAACGTTTCTAGAGTTTTTTTTAGAACGTACTGTGGCTATTTGAGTCATTTCTGAAATTGTAACGGGACTTAGGGAATTGCCAGCCGAGACAGACCAAACATTATAATTGAACTTTGCAGAATATTATTTGAGTTGGGTAGTTCATGTAGTTTTAATCTACAGTCTGATTATATTAGGATGCAATAGGGAACAAGCTTCCTATCAGAAATCAGTCTAAAACTCAAAAACTCAAAGCATTTTTTTCAATTAAACCATTTACATTGCAGGCACTTTTGAATTGTGAAAAAGTCCATTAGTCGGCAAGTTGAAACCAGTCGCCCATTCCAAAACTTAGATCTGTATGGAGAAGAAAAAGCAAGAAACTTCAATGACACTATTTTAAATCAAGATATTACAAAACCCTGGGTACATTTTTCTTGTTGCTTTTATTTGTCAGGTCAATGTAAAAATAATTGAAGAAACAATTCTAAATAATATTATTTAAAATATACCCTTGAAGTTAGGAGCACAATCCAGCTCAACCATTTTGTAGGGAACTGCATCATCCAACACACGCTCCACCATCAGTGAGACATTTGAGTCGATAGGCATTGGGGTATTGTACCTAACACCTTTTGCCGGCTTTGTCAAACAACAATCTATCATAAAATTAATTTATCTGTAATTGCCTCAATTTCATTATTTTTACATACAAGCGGTGTGTTTATGGGATTTCTCATCGGCAAAAATGATACACTTCCGAACAAACTTTCATGCCGTATTTAACCGCTTTAGGGAATGAATTTGAAAAAATCCTGTCTTAGTACTCACTTGTGCTATCAAAGAACTATGCACAATTTCATGCTTCTAGAAACAACGGCTAAGGCTGTGCGTTGTCGGCCACTGAATGAATTTAAGAAGATTATTCTTCTATTCTGGTGTATAAGGCAAAATAAACATAAGTACCCTAGAAATATTGTTGTTGTTCCGTTCCGTAATAATGTTGATGTTCCGTGTGGTGCCGGACGTAACAGAATAGCACCATCCCATTTCTTCCCATGAGTGTCGTAGAAGGCGACTAAGGAACTTACTAGAGAATGGGCAGCAGCGTTCTCTATACATTTGACCAACATACTGCGATCGCCAACCCGCCTGCCTAGTGTGGCGATTATGGCAAATCCCGCCCCCTTATGGGGGAGGCTTATGTCCAGCAGCGGACGATGACCCTAGAAATATTAGTCATCACTCACGTTATAAGTAGTCTGCATAGTGTTGTAGCTGTAGGGCTGCGAGTTGTTGTCGATCTTCTGCCAGTGCACCACATAGGACGTGACGTTGGCGCCGTCCTGCGGCGCCGCCCAGTCCAGCGCCACGCTGCCGGCGCGCACCGCGGCGTGCAACTCACGCGGTGGCCCGGGCAGTAGGCCCGTGCCTGGGGGGGGGGGACGGGTTCATTTGATGTTTGTGGAATAGGGACCTCCAAAACACGAGTTAAAGCCATCATTGTTTTGGTGCAGGAGACAGATGGAGGTGGAGCATAGGTCACACCCTGCTGCCGTTCCGTCTGGGTTACCCTACTTTACGAGGTTCGATTTACAGCTTCTCAATTGGGTTCGGAGACGGTTCAAGGACTTCTAAGTGTACCACGTAAGGTTATCTTGTAGGGAGATGCTCGTTTGGTGGTTGATAGTGAGTGGATGGGGGTCCACCGGGCTACCTGGTAGAGATGCTATCGATTAAAATAATCTGTGTCTACTTTTTAGCCGTTGCGTTGGTAGTTGAGCGCTGAATGGTAGCGGTTTATGTCTAGTATTAGACTCATAGTTATGTCTCCACTGCGCTTGCAACGTATTTTCGGAATTGTGAAGATGTTATGCCAGCTATGGGATATAGTGTGGAGTCCATTGGTGAATGAGAAGTGAAAATGATTACATTGTCAAATAGTCTGGCTATGAATTTTGCAGAAAGGATCTGGTATCTAAAAAAACTGTTAATATTGTATTTCGAAGAATGAGACAATACTGACCTTCCTCGAAGCACTGCACGATGTTCCCGATGTAAGGAACGCAGGAGTTGACGCCACCGCTGTATGCGCCCGCGCACACTCCGCGACACGTCGCCGGCACGCCGCGCCGCAAGCAGCACTGCTCGTGGTTGCGACCTGAACCAAGACGAAGACTTAAGACTTAGACACGTAGAAATACCTTTTTATATTACACCGTACATGGCACTTACGACATGTAGAAATACTATAGGTACATCTCTGCCTATCTCTTCAGGGAATACGAAATGTTATGTAAAGTTAAATTTGACGGGTTTTTAATTTTAAGGAGATGATTTCAGAACACTTATTTCGCAAATTCATACTAAAAAACTGGAAATAGGACAAGATACATAAAGTACGACCCGTACTCTTTTTTAAAGGGTAAAAATTGTGATCCTTAGATAGTTGCTGCTTTCCGTATTTGTCTGTAAAACTAAAGAAATCTGGCCATTTTTAAAAGAACCTGAAACCAATAAATGTGATCTTGTATCAGTATCTCACCTCCAGCACCACATCTCAGTAGTTTATGGAAGTCCTGAGCACAGAGCGGCGCCAACATCCTGAGATCGGACATCTTGGCGTCATAGGAACACAGCGGCATGCACACTCCGGCCAACTGCACCCGTTCACAGCACGCTGTCACGTTGTACGAGTTCGCTACTTCTTCCTCTTCTTCTATCACCTGAGGAGAAAGAAAACCTTAAGACTCATATGCTAGATGTTTTTGTGGGAGTACGAAAAAATAGTTTAAAGCGTATGCTCGCAGGACTACGGCACAACAAAAAACCTTCATCAAATTTTATTCGTATGTCCTATGTATAGTCTGGTCTTAATATGTTATGCCTGCTTGAAATCATCTGAAATGCTTTAGCCACAAGATTGCTTCTTGTGGGTTGCTACTCACTTGACTCTGTGTCCTGAAGATCAGTCTGGGAGAAGCATCTCCCACTCCATGATCGTTGACTGCCTCTAAGTAAATCTCATAGTCCATGTTGGATTCCAAGTCTTCTAAGATGTACGGAGATTGTATCTGCACAAAAATCATGATATAAAATTATCGGAGCAATAGTGGAGGTGTTTGTAAATGGCGGTAGCACTAACCATCTTTAGTTAAAAAAATATCAAATGCGTTTAAAATGGCTGAATTCGCCTACAACCTCAGGCATGATACGGTCTGTTTCGTTTCTAGACCATGTATTATTTCAATGTCTATGCAAATACAGGGTGTAAGGGACATCGATGAAACAGAACTGTTACCATGAATTCAGTACATGAATCCAGGCTCTCGTGAGTTGGTCTTCATTTGCATGGACATTTAGTAAAAATATCGCGGTGAGTAATTTTGGCTCTAAACCTTCGACGCACTGCTTGTCGCCGAGTGAGAAATCCAACAGTGTGTTTTTCGACGCTCTGAGATGTACTCTCTTGGATTTTGAATGCTCGGCCCAACACCGAGGGTTGAACATCCGGTGCGCGGTAAAATCTCGCTATCTTTTTTTCGGCGTTTATTTAAAAAATATGGTAACAGTTTCCACGTCGATATGTGGGACATTAAGACCATGTATATTAATATGGCTAGCTATGTCATGGGATTCAGCTGAACCAGTCATTGTTGCAATCCTTTTCCGAAGCCTTGTCCAGCAGTGGACAACATTCAACTGCAATGATAATAATGGCTTGCTGCTAAAAATCTCACCTTCTCCAGAATCCTGTACTCATCTCCAGCCTGCAGGGTCTTGTAATGCAGGTTGTAGTACTGCACGGTATCTGCTAAGGCTGCTGGTGGGGACCAGTGCACCACCGCGTAGTCTGTGTCGATGTTGGTGAGGTACAAGCGCGAGGGCGCGCCAGGGAGTACCCCGTAGCCGCGGAGCAGGCAGTTCGTGTAGGAGTTCATGTAGCGGAGGCATCTGGTGGGAGGAATGGTGTTTTAGGACCAAGAAACAATATGTCTGTTCCTGTTTTTAGTAACACTTTGATATAGGCTCTTGTAACACAGGTGTTTTTATCTAGCGTAGGGGTCAGGGTTCCACTTTGTTTGTACCCTCTTTTTATGCCAATAGAGAATTTTATTTATGTATTTAAAGGTTTATTTATAAAGTTGCTTAAATAACTTGAAGCAACTTTATAATATTTTAGTTATGATTATCATGTTTGAATTAATTGATTTTATAATAGATACAATTTTGTTATTTTTAAATTTTTTGTTAACGTCCTTTTTATTCTTATACGAAAAACTGTTGTTTATTCCGTACAAACAAAACGCACATTACACAAAAAAATCATAAAACACATATATTTAATGTAGTAGCAAACAGACTCGTATTCAACCAATGAAAGTTTGTCCATTGCTTGATGTCAGGGCCAGAGACCAAAGACAACAAATATTACGACACTGGCTGATGACAACATACAAACAATCAAACGATCAATCAAAGTAATTACACATACAAAACGTGAACAAAATTAAAAAAAAATAGGGATTACTCTTAACGGGAACTGAAAATTAAGACTCTTTTGGAAATTAAAGCGAGGTTTAAAACCAAAATAAAATGAAATTGCGAAATACAAACACCGATGACTTTCGAAAGCCTCCATAGCGAACCTTGAAAGATGTGTATTTGTTAAAGAACCCTTGTTATTTATGAATTTGAGGACACTTGTTAGGCTTCAGTGATATTTTAAGAGTTCAAAGGAATTATAAACAATATGCTTGGATTGTAATTTGATTTCTTCGTACCTTACATAACAACGAAGTTCAGTTGCCACTCATCATGTTTTTGTGGGTTTTAAATTCGATTATTTTTTGTTTGTAATTTATTTCAAATTCTTTGATCGAGCAAGGGAAAATTATCAATTCTGTGAAATGCTTTAATATTACAGGATTCGATTACTTTTAATACAAAATGGAATATTCTGAATTGACTTCGTAAAACAAATTCAAACGGGTGGTGGCATGGTGTGAATATTTGATGATTTTCGTATGGAAGTAACTTTACTTTTCAATTTATTATACAGGGACATCGACGCGCAAATTGAAACCATGAATACAACACATAATTTAATACCACGAGCATAGAAATATTCAGTCAGTTATCGAAAAATAATCATCTGTTACATATAAAAGTGCAATACCTACGCAGTCAAAATATATCATCATTAATTATTCATAATTTCAGCCGAAAGACGTCCACTGCTGGACATAGGCCTCCCCCATGCTCCTCCACTTCGACCGGTCTTGTGCTTCCCACATCCAGCGGATTCCCGCGGCCTACACAAGGTCCACCTTGTGGGAGGCCTTCCCACTCTCCGGTACGCGGTCGCCACTCCAGAACCTTTGTCATCTGTTCTGCGAGCAATGTGCCCTGCCCACTGCCATTTAAGTTTGGCAATTCTTCGGGCTATGTCGGTTACCTTGGTTCTCCTGCGGATCTCTTCATTCCTGATTCGATCGCGTAGGGAAACTCCGAGCATAGCAAAATATATGGCAAATCAAATTTATTTTCAATAATCGACGGAAATTTCAAATGGTTCAGAATCATGTACTGAACCCATTATATCAGGTTTAGAATAAGCTTGAAGACTTGAGAGATCTTGCTTTCGTCCATAGTATAGACTATGAAGCTTACTGCGACCCTGTAGGTCCTGTATTGACTCAATTCAGGACCGCACAAAGCCGCATTAGCTGCCAAGACTATTGTAAATTTTGTGAAGCACAAACTTGTGAATATATCTCGTAAAGTTAGGGTCTACCGGTATACTGGTATACCGGTAACTTGAATAGTTGGATACGGGCGGAATACTTACAAATAAACTTAAGCCCGACAGTGGTCGAAGTTCTGCGAGAAACTCCACTAACTCCGGTCAGATATTTAGTTTAAAAATCATATTTTTAGAATGTTTTAAAGTTGCCTCATAAAACTTGGAAGAATGTTTACAAAAATATTTCAGAATATGTATATTAGAGTTAAAATGTTTTAGCTTTTCGTGTTGAAGAATTGGAATGTCTGAAGTTTTTGAAATAAGATTTCGTATAAAATAATTCTATAGGTCCTGAACTAATCTTTTTGAAGTACTTAAGTAATGCTTTTACTCTTATAGCTAAGAGATTACTAAACATTCCTTGGTATAAAGTTATTTTTTTTTCTAGATATCGTGTAAAAATTTACTATGTTTATCTTGGTGGCCTAGAGTTTTCTCATTGGGATTTCCTCAGTAGCTAGCATTCCCAAGTCGAACCATACCTACAGCCTACACGTTTCATATTCGAATATTTGAATTTTTTGAAGATAGGTAGGAAGGTTTGAATATACGAGAAGTATACAGATAACAGATGTTATCTATATACAACGTGTAACGGAAAGGGTATTATACATACCAAGGGCACGGCTTCTTTGGGTGATATCAAACGATATTGGAAGGGATTTTTAATCCTATCTCTACATCGGAATTTATGAGAATTTTTAATACATTGATAGCAGAAACAAAATCATCAAATTGAAATAAACACATCACTTGGAAGAGATTTATCGTGATATTGGCAAGTAACGTGGAAAGTTATTGACCTACGTAGTGCGGTGACACGTTTATTTATGATATGAATTTAAGAAACACGAAATCGAAAATTTGGTTTCAATTCTTAAGGTATTTTATTTTGAGCTGAAACTATGTATAGTGATTCTATACCAGCTGTTATGTTTAGTGCTTAAGGATAGCAATAGGGTTTCTGTTACACCCTGTATACGTATTCACACATACATACTACAAACATAACAGTGTCTGTTTGTAATGTCAAAATAACAGCTTTTTACTAAACGCATATGAAAGTATACATATGTATAACCATTTTTTATTTATTATATTTGTCTGTCCGTCTGTTCGTCGTTTATAATCTCCGAAACGGCTGGACCAATTTTGACGGGACTTTCATTGAGAAATACCTGATTTTCTATGGCTTTCATCCCGGTAGCATGTTCTCGTGGGATAATTTCAGAGATCCACAGAAGCTAGATTTGTCAATAATATAAAAGCTATATGTCTTCCCCGGCACACAGGCAACTGAGGGAACACGGGTGGGTTTTAGTCAGTAAAAGTCGTGACATGCCTTCCTGCTCCACCCAGAGCGCGAGAAGTCCTTTGATGATTTCCCACCGTCATAAAAAAAATCCTAAACGGTGTGAAAGTAAGAGCTCTTGCCTACCTCTTCTAAAATACTAGCGTGAAGTTATGTTTCTTTAACAAAAAGATGATGATTTGGCACTCAATATCTACCAACTATTCGCTAAGGCCACTGAGAATTCGAACGTCTAGTATTAAGTTCGGGTGGCGAATCGATTAATTGGAAACTGTGTTCCAATTTTTAATCCAATTAGTCGCCTCGCTAATTGAGCATGAAATTGGAACAGCTGATAAAAGTTTCGAGCTCACATCTCCAACTGAAATTGTTGACCGAGTTAGGTCAACGCAAAGGGCTTATTTACTAGTATCTCAGGCCAATCTTCTGGCTTTGATCAGAGGGGCGGTTCTCGTAATTTTAAGAAATGTCACAGTCTGATCTGTTTCAATCTGTCAAAAATAACTCGAGTTTTCATACATTTTTGACAAGTTTTTGACATTTGGTTGTCACCGACATATGACTGCGACTAGATTTTTAACGTGTTTTTAATTTAGTTTTTACTTTATGGGCCTGCTCTTGACTTCGATCAAGCCTGATGAAAGGTGATTGATAAGGTCTATGAGGGATTGAGCGTGCCCAGAAAATGCCTGTTCACGCTGTTTTTGAAGTTAGACGGTGACTGTTTTTATTACGAGAACTGCGGCCTTTTGAATGTATTTTTTTTTAAATAGTTTATTTTGTTGACAGACACAGACATTCTTGGTCCCATACAAATGACTTTGTAATAACCATTAATCGAATTTTAAAATTGCTTTTAACATTCTATCAGCATTAAAATAGTATCTTATAATATTCATTTAAAGCATTTTAATGTAATGTACCATTCGAAATTGCTATCACAGACGACTGAGGGAACACGGGTGGGTTTTAGTCAGTAAAAGTCTAACATACCCTCCTGCTCCACCCAGAGCGGGAGAAATTATTTTATGATTTCCCTGCTTCAAAAAAAAATGGGTGATTGATGACTAATACGAGATTTTGTAAGGTCTTCGTTAAGAGCGTTCATCCCGCGTGGGCTACCAATGTCGTATTTATAGTGGTTTTTCGTGATTATCTCATTAAATGTGAATCAAAGTATAATTATTTTGCAGTCAAGCACGAAGATCGTTGATATTTATAATTGTTTTTAACATTTATTCTTAAATAAATACATTTAATTGTAATAAGTACTGCAAATATAAAATAATTGGCGGTCTGTAGATTTTTATGATTAAGTACCAAAACAACTTTAAAAAAATAGCATACAAACTTATAAATACGAACGACCTACTGCTGAGCTGAAAAAAAAAATTGTACGTTGATTTAAACTTAATAAGATAATCACTTCAAATGTAACGTTGCCAGCCCGCGCCGGATGAACGCTCTTCATAGATCTTAACACGAGATAAAACACTGATGACGAAAGAAAAGAAAAATATCAAGATACTACACACACAGACTGTACCCACATTTTGTGTACGTATAGAATTAAATAATTATTAATTGGCTAGGATCCTGTGATGACGCATGATTTCTTGATTTCTTTTGTGGTTGTCACATCTAGAATGTTCTGTTTATGTTTTTTTTTGTTTTTTTCTCTTTTAATTTGTTTTGCATTAAGTTAGCCCTGCTACAGTTAACGTTTTCTAACAGCTTGTTTTTATTATAGCAATCTGTGGAAAATGTTGTGGGTAGTGTATTTGTTAAGTTTAATTTTAAGATTTTTCTGTTTATGCTTAATATACTACTGTTTGTTTTCCCAAATGTAATAAATAAATAAATAAATAAATAAATAAATAAATAAATAAATAAATAAATAAATAACTAAATAACTAAATAAATAAATAAATAAATAAATAAATAAATAAATGAATAAATAAATAAATAAATAAATAATTAAATAAATAAATAAATAAAATCCAACTCACTTAAAATGATTAAAATCGAGCGTCGTAATATTCCCGCTGCACAGTGGCAGACAGGACTCGGGCAGTCCCTTGGACCGGCAGCACGGGGTGTGGTCCATCCCGTTGGCGAGGCAGCCGAAGGTCACGCCGGCCCAGGGCGCGCAGATCATCAGGTCTGTCACCTGCAGCTGAGGGTTAAGATCGGCTCTCTGGGTGATCGTGCGTTAGTCACAGATGCAGTGGTAGTGGTGAGATGGTGTGGGAGTTAGTGGTGGTGACAATTATGGTGGTCAATGTATTTTGGGTGCGGGTAGACAGGTTCTGATGAAATTTTGGGTTGAAGTGCTCCTTTGAAGCGGCAATTGATGGGATTAAAAGTCAGTGAAGTAAAAAAATATTGGTAAGCATTGAATATTGAATTTTATCTTGAGAGAGCATTCATTATCTGCAATTTTTATTTTTGTAATTTTTGCAAGAATATTTTTATAACGTATGGACTTTGTCACATCGAACTCATTACTAACTTGTCTATTGAAGTACTCACGTCAAGTTTAAAGACGAACGCCCTGAGAATCCTGAGATGCCAATCTTTTTCTTGGCTATTTGCATCGTGTATGACAAGTTCAAAATATGTTTGTACAGCCTGACCTTACGTGACATAAAATAATGATCAATGAACTCATCACCAACACAGAGATGTCCGTCGCCCCAACTTACCGCGATCTCTGCGGTCTTGGTGGGGTCGCACAGCTTGTCGACGCAGCCGCGGTGCGACACGCCGGCGCCCACGCAGCACGCGCGCACGTCGGGCAGCGCCGGCGCCGCCGCCACCTCCGTGGACTTCATCTTACCCGGAGTCAGGGTTAGGGACCTATGGGGGAGGTAAATTGGTAAGCAACAGTCATTAGCTTGTGTAGTGACGGTCTTTTCACATATGTATTCACTTTATAGAGGTATGAGGAACAGGGTGTAAAGTTCACTAATACTCTATAGTAAAGGAGGATCCTCCGACCAGACGGGTGTTGTGTCTGGTGGGCTACTGCCCGACGGTTGATGTCGGGATGTTTGTATATGCAGATCGCGCGGTAAACTATGCTTGCGCGATGTAGTTGATGTAGTTGCGGTGTGACGTCAAGTCTTGAGTAGTTCCCCCAGTGGGGTTCCCGCATTGCCGTTGCGGGGGGGCTCAGTAACCGTGGTCACCCTCCCACGGTGAAGCAAAGAGGAACCCCAAGGTGGGGCCGCTCGTCAGGGCTTGTGCCTCCAAGCCGACGACGTAGCGGCCAAAAAGT
Organism: Polymixis lichenea; assembly: GCA_949091785.1. Classification (NCBI taxonomy): domain Eukaryota; kingdom Metazoa; phylum Arthropoda; class Insecta; order Lepidoptera; family Noctuidae; genus Polymixis; species Polymixis lichenea. The sequence goes on along the minus strand of OX420951.1, from coordinate 20,855,811 downwards.
AGGTTGCGGTGAGGTGCATCGCAGCTGAGGCGGGCCGCGATGTCGAATGGGAGGCATCGCGGCTGAGAGTTACAAGCTGCGGCGGAGGAGAAGTGCCGGTACTTCTGAGTAGCGCTCTTCCTTTCCGTGGCCTGGACGGAACCGCCACCGTTTGATGGCGGACGCGGTGGGGCCGCAGGGGAAGAGGAGTGTCGGTATAGCGTTGGCCGATCTCCCTATCCCCTGCGGCCGAAAAGTGGTAGGTGGCGGGGCCACTGCTGACCCGTCGCAGGGAGACGTCAGCAGCAGCTGGTGGGGCCCGCAAGGGCCGATGCCTGCCAGGGGTGCGGGTTGTTCGAAAGAGATACCGCGGCCCCTGGCACACGGGCAGCTGAGAGAACATGGGTGGGTTTTAGTCAGTAAAAGTCTGACACGCCTTACTGCTCCACCCAGAGCGGGAGAAGTCATTTGATGATTTCCCACCCACAAAAAAAAAAAAAAGTTTTGAGTAGTTCGCATATAGCATTGTAGATGGCGCCACTTCACTTTTTGTGTTCTCCACATTTTTTGATTTTATGTTTCGTATGTGGGGCATTGTAGATGTCCGCCATAAGCTCATATAAGTAGCAAGGGTCTGTTTATCTATGCTTGCCGCGGTTAGTTCTTGGATGGGTGCCAATCTTTACATACCAAGAATCCTCCGTACCTCGTATAGTAAGTACGTTAAGCCGTTGGTCCCGGCTGTCATTCGTGGACCTCTGACAGTCGTTACGGGTCGTCAGAGGCCCGAAAGTTTGACAACCTGTCTTGCCAAGGGGATTTTAGTACCCAGTAACTGGGCTGTGGATGGTACATGGGCAGTCACTCCTCGTAGAATATTGATATTTAGCTGCAATTGGTTAGAACCAAACCGACACCAACATAGTAGCAAAAAGGCTATGCAGATGACTAACGGTATGTTTAGTAATACAGGATACATTTTTAACCAGTGCACAAACTGTAACCATGAATTCTGCATAGAATTGTGATTTAATTTCGGATGGAATCCAAAATGTTTGACGGTTTTTCCACCATTTATAAGCGTGTGATTACGGTAGCGATTGTAAAGGTGAAAATGAAAATGAATATATTTCGAAATACTGCTACTGACATTGGTATTTCAAAATTAGATGTGCAATAAATGTAGATATACATCTATCTACATTTATTGCACAGAAGATGCTAGTTTTCCTGGAATTGCGGAATAATTCAAACGTCTCGTAGCTTCTTCATTCGTAGAAACCTGCAAATCGACCTGAGCAAGCGATCTTTGACATTTGAACCTTGTAGATATTCAACAGATTTTATTTTTGAACTAGCGACCTAGTCCGGCTTGGCGAGGTTTCTACGACTTGACAAAACATCGAGATTTTATAATTACATTTTATTTTACTTTAACTTATTATACACATAAAACTTCTTGAATAAATTGTCTAAATTATGGTGAAAACCGCATTGAAACCCATTGCGTAGTTTTTCAGAACTACGTGGTCATATAGACAGACAAGAAAAGCGACTTCAGACTTTATCATAATCATAATCCTTTTTTTATCAGGCAACTAAGGCCCATACATAAAATACACAGAATAATCTTAAACAATAATGACAAACTAATACATATTAAAAACCAGCTTAAAACTATAACTAAACACGTAAAGTTGACGGCGTCGTGTTTCGCTGCGAGGTGTCACGTAACCGTCCTCGGAAACGTCGATATACGACACCTTTCGGTCAAAAGTTCTCTTTCAAGCAGTACTGTAGATGGTGGGTTGGAACTCGTACCACGAATGACTTAAAGTCATCATTCCGATCTAGCCCGTCCCATTGTTGCCCTCTTCTAGCGACGCCTTAAGCCGAGGTTCGTACTCCGGGGGGTGACCTTGGCGTGTAGTCACTTCAGCTTTAAGTTTTAAAGCCCTGGCTGGAGGTTTTAGTTTATTAAGGCAGCCACAGGCGAGTCCGATTAAGCAGCCGACAGCCTCATAGGCCGAACTGCGAGATTTCATACCCAAAACTACTTTCTTTTATAGTATGTACCTATATATACCGTGAAATTTTAATGGTTGCTTTCCCGGAGCGAAATGGTTTTGTCCTGGTAATACAATCATTTTATAAACAAATAAAATATTAGAAACAAAAAATGGCAGATTAGCCATTGTGAAAAATCACCACGTGTGAGAGTTTATTTTGCTTTGAACATTTATGCATCGTTGTTACCTTTGTCGGAGGTACGTGCGATTCGAGTAGTACCCACAAGTTACCTCTAGTGTTACTATTGAGTAGTGTTTTATCGAGTTGATGAATATTTTTTTAATTATTTTAAAACAAAAAAATCTTTCATTTTTTTATTTTTACTCTATGCTTCGAAAGTACTCCAGGCAAGTTGTTCTGCCGCGGGAAAACAACCATTAAAATTTCACGGTGTATAAGATTGGGAAACCTGACAGCTAAGTAGACACAATAGTTGCCTACACATAGATATTTTCAACATACATCATGCTAGTCGAAAGTTGAGGTTTTACAAAACAGCTTTGGTAATAACTCACCTGATTGCATAACTTGGCAAACTGGACCCATGAATATTATACGAAGTCACTGTGATCTCATACATAGTGAACGGCAGCAGATCGTTCAAGACAAAATAGGTCTTATTCGGAGGCACTTTGTAGGTCATAGGCAGAATGACCTTCATCGTGTCATTGTTCTTGATGGAACTCTCCGAGGGGTCGATGAGGTGGGCATCGAAGGAGCGCAGTGTGGTGACGTTGACCACGTACTCTATGACTGAGTCTGTGTTCTCCACCGGGGGGCTCCAGGATATGTTCAGTTGTTTTTCATTTAGAGGTTCCACTTCTACGTCTTCTGGGGGACTTGGGAGGAGTTCTGTAAAGGAAGACTTAGGTTAAATAGGAAATATTACATTGTTCACCGAGAGGAGAACGTAACTGAGGGTGCGATCATAAAGTGCGATCCTATTGGGTCCCACAAGGAAAATATCAAATCGTTACTATTGCTAACTAATAGATGGCATTTCGAGTCGATCGTTAACACAAATTGAAAATTTAGATAAATAAAACAAAAGTAAGCTACCGGTGCGCGCGTGATTTTCACTATTTTATTTTTTTATATTCAATGTTCAGTAAAGTATGTAGCCACTATCATTTTGCGCTTGGTTATAAAAACTTTTTGTCTTTTGGCTACTAAATTGCGCTAAATAAAAAAAAAACAGCACGTTAACAATGGATTTTCGTTTACTTTGGATAAACTTTCCATTATAGGCCATTGATTTGGAAGTTCATAATTTTTTTTATAGATAGTACCTACTCATAAATAGAAAGCTTTGTACAAATTTTCATGTTGCGGAAATTCATCATTTACGAGATATTTTTTTTTTAAGTTTCCATACAAATTGGAAAATAGCACGCCATTTCCAAATATTTAGGTTAGATAAATTGTTATGGTAGACGTCAAAGTTGACATTTCACGTTCCGTTGACGGTAGAGGTGTATTTTATTAAATTTTATGTCATACATTTTTACTTTAATATAATTTTATTTTCACATATTCACATCTCTTAGTTACACCTACAGGCTACACTTTCACTCACGTATACTCACACACATACATACACCCACTCATGCACACACTCGATTTAATTTATGTTATGTTAAGATAATGTTAATTTAAATAGTTTTAGCATAAGAATTATACATATTGATTTTAATATACCTAACACGTCTTGCTATGGAAGAGCGGACTCTCCTAATACAGGCACTATTTGCCTAAAAGGAGGATCCAATCACAAAATGTTTGTAAATACCTATACTTGTGTTACCAATAAACTATTTTTATTTTTTTGACGTGACAACGTCTTATAAATTGGTTTGCCGGATGACACTTCAAGAAACTGCGTTACGCTCCGCTCACGTTATGCGCTCACAATGAGAGCGAGTGAGAGGCACGCGTCCCTTCCACTCGGGCATGGTTAGCCCGCCTAAGAGCGAGAGAGACAGACATAAAAAGTGAACAGATAGGAACAAGTTAAGTTGTAGTAAACGCTGTTTCATTGTACGCAAATGTATTGCAAGTTATTGTATGTATATTTGTATATAAATACGTATGTATGTGTAAAGGTAAAAATAAAATTTTGTTAATATGAAATTCAGTGCGAGATTCTTTGTATAAATTAATGTTTTAAATATAATTCTTCATATAAATAAATGTTTTAAATTGTTACTATTATTTCATCCTTCTTCCTACTATACGAATGAATATTCACATTAAAATTATTTTACCACTCAAAGTCGTTGTCACGTAAAACTTTCGCCCGTATACCGACTTTACAGGCAACCAATTTTTTTATTTATATCCTCGTGTTTTATTCTCACTATATGAATATCCAAAAAATACCCAAAACCGAATCAGAGCACCCCACTTTCCAGGTGGTCTTGTCTGCCCTACCACTAGAGTGTATATAAAAACCGGTAAGTCCTCGCCGGCTGTGACGCCCGCCGAGCACGAGTGACCGTGCTTCGGCACGCAAGGGCGGAAGGGCTGTTCTTCCCGCAGCACCGGAGATAAAGCGGAGTCAAACTGAGGAGGGAGAGGGAAGCTCTCCCCCAATTTGACAAAATAGCGCTTTTCTAACCTAAAAACTTTAACCATGGATATCTCCATAAATGATAAATGATTTTATTTCTGTAAGTAGGTTTGTACAAATACTTTTACACGTCAATCATATTTTTTTAAACTAGATGAGGTCGGCGTTTCCTATCTGACTACTCTGAGAAGAAAGGCCGAAACAAACTCAGAGGTCACAGTCTCTTTTAAAGTCCAGACATAATCTTGGTCAGATCATATGAAGACCAAGTGGTTCGGTGTCTGAAATGGTCTTTTGAAGAAAGAACCACACAGATTGAGTGGACCTGTCCATTCAGTGCACGCATTTGTCAGTAATCATGCAGCTCAACTCAGAACTTGAGGAGCTCAACGATTTGACGAACAAAACCATAACCATAGGGTTCCGCGTTGTGGGGTTGGTACAGGGTGTGGTCTCCCCTCCCCCACCCCATAAATCGATGGACCATAATGGAAGTTTTAACCTTTACTTTTCCGCCCACTCAGCACGCTAACATTGGATTTTTCATACACATTTCGACACACACATTTGTACAACACTAATGGATGGTCTTATTGCTGACAGCAATATCTACTAGACAGACAGAGTTAGAATTGCTTACGGTTAGTTTCTAAAAGATCAATCAATTTTAAATCAACATTCAAATCATATTTCAACACTTGGATTGGTTGGTAGTGTTTTGTTGCCAGCCATAAGCTTTGTATTTACAGCAGCTTCAAACTGTATTGGCTTTTACAAACTGGTTGTACGTTTTTTGAGGGCAACTTTAAAACTTTTCTCTACGACCAAGACCCTACTACTGATCGGCGCGTTGTGTTCCAAGCGCACCTCACATAGATATGAGCGAAAATGGAGGGGGTTCGCTAGGGCCGTTGCCTGCCAGTATGCGGATTTGTTCGAAAGAGTTACCGTAGCCCTGGCACAGGCAACTGAAGGAACACGGGTGGGTTTTAGTCAGTAAAAGTCTGTCATTCGATGATCGTCATTTGATGATTTCCCATCCAAAAAAAAGGACCTACTACTGATCAAATTTTTGTGCAAAATCACTGAAAGCTTATCAAAAACTTACCAATCCCTTCAACAATGCACGCCAACGTCTTCTCCATGTAAGAAGCGCACGAGTAGTGTGTCTTGATGTTGTCGGTGACAGGAGTGAACTCTCCTCTGCACACGTCCTGGCAGATGTCCGGCACTCGCTCCTGGACACAGCAGGGGACGTGGTTGCGGCCATCTGCCATGCATCTGGTGGAAAGAAAATGTGTGTTGAATAAATGGAGCTTAAATCTGCTGTAAGAGCATTTTATTTTATTTAACACTTTAAGCACATAATGCCATAGGCATTTTCTACCAGTCAATAAACGCATAAACCTAACTTAAACTATAAATATAATACATATACACCTAACTATATACAAATATAAGCACAAATTGCTAAAACAAATAAGACAAACAATAAGAAATCATTACCGTTGTAATGATACTGCCTGCCAACTTTATGCGAATGTGCTCGCGAACTTTAAATTTGAAGGGTAATCGGTTGGTTGCCATCCTGATTTCCTGGGGGAGCGCATTCCACAGAGAGATGGACTGAACGAAGACAAAAGAGTGAATGAAGTCTGTGCGGTGAGTGGGACATTGGAGTAGACGATTGTGCGATGAGCGTAGATTTCTATTGTGGTTGTAATTATACAAAACTAGCTTTTACCAGCGGATTCGCCCGCATTAACCAATTTAAACAACACCTTAACAAATTATACACCTAAAACTTCCTCATGAATCACTCTGTCTATTGGCGAAAACCACACGAAAATCCGTTCAGTAGTTTTTGAGTTTATCGTGAACAGACAGGCAGACAGACGCGGTGGGGGACTTTGTAGTGAGGTGTTTGAGATGAAAATAATTGTTACAGTTTAGAGCTGGGAAAGTCGTCAAAAAACTGCAATTTTGAAGACTTACAACTGAGATTAAGATTTAAAGGCTTTCTATTTGTACCATCAAACTTAAACTTTCGGCGGGAAATATTAAGTCTATTATCTTCCGCAGGTTAATAGAAAAGTCGCACATTATTAACCCTTATAAACTCATCTTTTGATAAATTGCTGTTGAAAACTAAGGGTAGCTCGTAACACCGATCGGTATCTATCTTACTAAAAATATGGTGATTGATTACTGACGCTAAGGCCAAGGGAAAGGAAACTTTTAAAACAAATCTTTCTTATAAAATAAATAAATAAATTAAATATTTTAATTGTTTATTTGCGAGATCAAAAAGGTACTCTACAGGGTCAAATTACATTAGCTAGCATATACTGTACCCACGTGTTGGAAGTAGATATCGAAAACTAATGGGACAAAAAAAAAACAGCATTCGGTCAGCAGGTTTTGTAATTTTTCGTGGACTTAAATATTTTTAAGATTTTCCAATTTCCAAAAACTATAACATAACAGTCGTTTGCATGTAATGACGGTGGTCACAAGTGGACGTGGTCGCAAGTGCATTTGGTCACAAGTGGACATGGTCGCAAGTGGACGTGGTCGCAAATGGACGTGGTCGCAATGCTGAGCACGAGGTCCTTGCTTCGATTGCCAAGTCGGGCAAAGTATAATTGGGTTTTTCTATGCGGTATTTCTCACTAGCATCCCGGATTCTGGATTTGTGCTCGGTCGATGGCAATAGGCTCGTCCTCTATTGCATGGGACTTGAACATAACTGGCTAAATATGGGTGTACTATGCCCAATTCTTCGCTAAAACAAGGCGTGATGTTTATGTTTACTAAAGAACTGGACTCACTTGACTATAGCAGGGAAGTCAGGCTGGCAAGTCTCGGGGTCCTGTCCCGTTCCTTCCAGAATGGTCTGGATGCTGCAGAACCCGAGGCAGCCTTTAGTGACGTTGGCAGAGATGCAGCAGTCGGTGTAGTTGTGTGATAAGGCCAGAGGTGATAACGTGGGGATGTTCGCTGAGTAGCTATCAGTCACGTTCTGGTTCTCAGGTGGTGTTAGTCCTCGGGATATTACTGTAAGAGAATTGGGTGTTAGAGACAATGCTTTCTTTAGAGAAGTTACTGAATCTGCTATCAGGGTATCAGATTTTAAATTCTGTTAATTTGAATCTAGTTTCTAGTACCTCTTGGTGAACTGGATCATAAATTAGAAAGCCTTTTGATATTATTCTGCTGGGCTTCCTCAGTTGCCTACCAACTACCCTGAACTTGTGCCGGGTGCTTTTTTATCAGGCTGTAAAGTCCCACAGCTGGACAAAGATCTCTCCATATCTTGTGTCTTGCTGGGTTAAGCTCTTATATAGCTTATTCTATTTATTGTTCGCATCATATTTTTTTCTATAACCTCAACTTAATATTGACTTTGTTAACTGTTCTATTTTTTCAATGTTGTTACTACATGTGTTTTTATTTTTGTTTATTGTTTACACACTAAAACAAGATGAAGACTAGTTGTTAAAAATGTCAACAAAGCGAACGAAATAGATAAGCCTAGGTATTTTGAATACGTCATGATTTTTCCAAGGCTTGTCAAAAACAATTGTCCCATTTTGTTTGTAACGCCAATTTTAGTCTACAGAAAAAAAAAAAATCAGGGACTTAACATTATATAATTGAGTACAAACCTGTAAGTTTATGGAAGCTCCTGACTGGCGGCTCCGTGTTCAGTTCACACATGTACAGGCCTGCGTCGGAAGCCCTAACTGACTTGATGACCAGCGCCCAGACGTCGCCGCCCTTCGCGATACCAGGACCCGGGAGAGGCTCATCAGCTAAAAAGGTGCCATCCATTAATTACGCTAATGTTAACTCGTCATTTATTTGGAAAAACTTTGCAGATTTTTCAATAAATTATTTCTCTGTCTCTACCAATTTCACCCCCTTGAGCTCGGTGTGGTAGGTACCCGGTCTTCTTTTTTGGGTTTTGTATATGCCAGGGCAAGATCCCATTTTAGTATTAAATGAGGTAATGATAAGGGTTCATCCTGCCATTAACACTTTATGAACAACGATCTCTCTGCCAAGCGAGATAATGTGAAAAACCTATGACCGTACATTTTGGCGGTAATCGTTATAATACTTGAGAATTACTATTTTGTGTTATTTAATCACTATTTGTCAGTTAAAAATAGGAGGTTCTCAAGTCGACGCGTCTATTTTTCTAAATGTCATGTATGACTACGCCTGACTTTTTACTGAGTTGTCCGATTTTGATCATTCCTTTTTTATTGGTAAGGGTATATTTTGCTGTTGGCCCCACTTCAAATTAAAAAGAAAAATCGAAATCTACCCCTAAGTGTACAAAAGGACATCCCAAAAAAAAAAAATCAGCAAATAATTAATCCGACGAAAAAAGAAACTGAAAAATATAATTTTTAGTCTAAATAAGCTCCTAAATTGCTAATTCTAAGTCGGCGCCGAACAAACATAAAGGCGCCAAGTAAAATAATGGCAGCTTGAGTGTTTGTGTGGCATCGTCACGAAATTAGTTATTTTCATTCATTTAAGAGCTTAATTTGACCAAAGGTTATTTTTTTACTTTTCAGTTTCCTTTTTCGTCGGTTAAGTTATCTTCCTCACCTTAAAAACTAGGTACGTATACATATTCTAAGAAAGGCGGAACTGCTAAGTAAATCTTCGTCGACTGTATCTTGCTGAAACCATTATAATTGCAAATTCTAAAGCGCTTCGTTACACGTAAATAATGTATTTGGTGCAAGGTCAAAGACAGCTAGGTTATTTAGGGATGAAACTTTTTAAACAGGGTCAGGTAAATAAGGTGCTTTGATGTCAATGTTAGAGGTAAAAGAATTCTAGATTATTGGCTTAGCTTTTAATTAAGAATGAGTTGAAAATGAAGATTACTTTGTACTTTTTACCCGACTGCGCCAGAAGGAGGGTTATGTTTTTCGAGAGTTACATATGTATGTATGTATAATTGTTTGGCACGTTCTGCAGCCTGAACGGCTCGATGGATTTTAGCTTGAGAGGTGTCGTTAGATTCGTATTATTGTGAGAGTGACACTGGGTATAAAAAAAAACAAAATGGTGGATTTTTGGCACCAATTTCAAATGTTTGTTAACAGTTAAAATCCGTAAACCTACATTATAAAGATACCTATATTTGCTGAATAAATACAGAATTTTATGGAATACGAAATGTTGAAAAAACAACTTTTGTAAATAATAATAAAAACTATAATGATATTTACTGCATATTATTTAAGTAAGTATGTTTTTCTTAGGGTTTCTTAGGTGGGATTCTCCTTCACTTTTTTGAGCTTGAAACTGAATCTTACGTTTCGAAATCAGTTGTATACCTATAACAGTAACTACTTCCGTATTGCTGATTGAACGAGAACATCAACGAGACACACAAAAATTGCTTAAGGAGGTGTTAAGAATAAAAGCAAATACTCACAGTCATCATGTAGCACATCGATCCTGTCATCTCTCGTGACCCTGACGCCTCCAGCGGTCAGGACCTGAAGGTCCTTAGCCCGCCTCCACAGAACTGGCCTTCCTTTGGCTCCGAGGACCACGCACGTAAGAAGGGCATCCTCGCCACTCCTGATGGCGACTCCTCCGACTGCAGGCGTCCTCATGTACGCTTTAGGCTCGGGTTCTGTCTCTTCTTGCGAGCTCCCAGTTGAGGTGCTTGCACTTTCCACTGATTCATTTCTTACCAGTTCTGTGGACAAGGTAAATTGAATCGTTAGAGGTGTAACATAGTGTTTTTTTTTGTAGTGGTTACTAAAAGTCCATTGTAATATTAGGTAACATGACATTGGGCTGGCCATGTTTGTCGAAGGACCTATGACCGGTGGAGCAGACGAGTCCTGGAGTTAAGAACGTATAAACGCGTAGTGCGAGACGCCCCCAGCTACATGAACTGAAGATCTTGACAAAGTGACTGGGATAGACTGGATGTGGAAGACGGAGGATATGGTGTTGTGGCGCAGCCTGAGGCCTATGGCCAGCATTAGATTGCGATATGCTGAGTTGATCTTGTTAGTCTTACCAAGGGGTACCGTATTACCCAGTAACTGGGTTCTGGAGGTCAGATAGGCTCAGAACTTAAAAGTTAAGGAAACATCTTGATGATATCAAAGTTAGCCATTATATGTTCAACGATAAAGGCGAAATGATATTTATACATGGATACTTAATGCAAGGGCTTAAAGATATTTAGGGCAAAAATTTGTAAAACAAATACAACATTAATCGCAGGGTCATTTACCTTCTAAGTACCTTCTAATCAAAAACAGAAAATCAAAATCAAAACAAACTGAACTGGACAAAACCGAAAAACAATCAGTCCATTACCACGAAACCACATTTAAATAGAAGCAAACATCATTCCGAAATCATTACAAAGAGGGTACTATTAAAACAACCACTTAAAACGTTCTTCTAAGTACTGAACCACACTGTCATACTTCCAAAGCCCTTTGAAGGATTTAAAAGGCAATTCGGACCTCACCGCTCCACCTTCTATAAAAAGGTCATCTATACTTGAGTTGGGCGTCTACGCGAATATAAATGTCAAAAAGAGAGGTTTGTGGTGGGGTCCCAGTGTTGACGGTAAGCTGGTAGGTTTTGAACAGGATTGGTTTCAATTTAGGATGATTTTGAAGGGATTATGTGGTTGCTAAAGGGTGTATCCCATTTGAACTCTGTCAACGTCAAATACATTAGGTTTAGAGAGGTATGAGGAACATGTTGTACAGATCTTCCGACCAGACGGGTGTTGTGTCTGGTGGGCTACTGCACGACGATTGTTTTTTTTTTTGGAAATGACATTTCGCAGTTGACCTTGAGAGGCCGTAACTGCTCAACCGGACTTTCTTGTGGATACTTTTAGTTTTTAGACTAAGAACCTCCAGTCAGGGCTTACAAAACCTACTTAAACTAGAGCAACTGCACGCTGAGGGCAACCCCTGCGCGGTACGGGGTTCAGCTCAGGGCGACACTGGTGGCGGGAGGGCAGCAAGTGGGTACAGGCTGGAGCAATTCAGTTTCATTATTATTAGATCTTGGGGATTTTAACTCTACTTGCTCAGCTTCGGCGCGGGCTGGCACTTCTACGGGCAAGGGACGGTCGGGCCCGACGGTTGATGTCGGGATGTTGTATATATACGAGTCGCGCGGTAAACTCTGATTGCGCGATGTAGGATTTGTGTGACGTCAAGTCTTTGATGCGTAGTTCGCATGTGGCATTGTGGATGCCGCCACAGGTTTACAGCTCTTGACCATAAATCATTGGATCGTTACTTTACATAATTATCTACCCAGCTAAGATTTAAATGGCTAGATTCCATGAAGAAAAGATCCATGACCACTTCTGTACTCTAATTGCGTAAGCACACTGGTAATCAGAATCTGAATCATTTAGAAGAATATTGCTAATCCATTGCTTCATATGTTCGAAAATTGTTTGCTCAACAAGGTAATAACGGAATAAATGTTGTTGAACTATCAAAATGAAAGTCATTCCTACCGGCAGTATGTTAAACTGGACATAATTTACTCCCAATACCCTACCATATTCTATTGTAACGGAGCCTCAACATTTAAAACAAAACATGTTACGGATATTTAAAATAACAACCGATTGTGAGGCTTTATAATATTGAAATTAATTAATCATTCAAGCTATCGATTATATTGTTATGAAGTAAAACAAAATGCATACTAATTTTATATGGAAAATTTATACAATAACTTCCTGCATTTTTAAATAAATGCGTCAACAGGTAGCAAGTTATTTGATAGTACTAAACTATCTGCTTAGCTTTTTCCCAACTATGTTGTATAGACATGGGTAGTTCGCGAACGATTAAAGGAAATGAACTACTTCATATCACAAAATAAACTTATCATTCAATCAGTAGTCATTCAAATGTGTCTCTACTTCACTTAGTTCAGTCTTTCTTTTCGCTATTTCAATTTTAAATACACCAGCCTAGACACAAATTTCTAAATAACAGTAACAAAAAAACAAAACATACCTACTACTTAATAAAAATAGTTTTGCTTAAATTCATAGTTCTAGGTTGACAGTCCTAAGCCTATAAAAAGCATGAAGAAAAATCGACTTATGTATAAAACTGAACTAGAAAAGTGCATCATTTGTCGTAACTTGTCAATCACTATCGTTATCCTACGATAGGGACTCGTTCTGATACGCTGAACTAAATGAAGTACTGAAGGAAATGAGTGACTTCACTAAGCTAAAATATATACTTCATTCATTTCTTTTTACTGACACATTTTGCGCATCTCTAATGTTGTAGTCGAGTCGTACAAGATGCAGCTGAATGCCAATATTTTACATGGAGTGACTGCCTATCACACCTAAATCCAGCTACTGTAAAACACGAAACCCCTTGGTAGGGCTTGAGGACTGCGACTAATGGGTAGCTCGCTGTCCAGTAAGGACCAAGCCCGGGTCGACGGCGCGTTGTGTTCCACGCGCGCCTCAAAGAGATGTCAGCACCAACTGGTAGGGTCCGCAAGGGCCGATGCCTGCCAGGGGTGTGGGTTATTCGAAATAGATACCGTGGCCCCTGGTACACAAGCAACTGAAGAAACACGGGTGGGTTTTAATCAGTTAAAGTCTGACACGCCCTCCTGCTTCACCCAGAATGGAAGAAGTTATTTGATTATTTCCCACCCTCAAAAAAAAAACCCCTTGGTAAGACTGGTGGTCAGACTTTCGGGCAAATGACTGCCGAGATTAACGGCTCTTCGAGGCATGGAAGGTTCTCGGTAGGTACCTAATAGATCCACTGACTAACTTCGGCAAGCGTTGTTTAACCTTTAAGATGTGTGGCTGTTACTACTTAGCCACGAGCCCCTCGATAGTACTAAATGTACGATATTTCAACGCTTAATTAATGAATAACTGTTCACTAGCAATGATTCAAGTCTAGTAAAAGTCGGTTAAACTCCAAGAAGTCTGTTATTATGTTAGCCGCGGTGCAATTTACTTGTTTCAGTCAAGTTGGGCAATAAAACTTGCTAAAAGATTCAAGGCTTAAGGAAGTTTTGTCACCATCACAACAAGCGGTTGGGTTGCCGCAAGTTTTACGATGCATGTGGAGACTGAAGACTTCTAGATGTTTTGTAAATTCAACATGTTACTGATTCAGTATAATAAGATTTTCATAAAGGCAGGGCAAATTAACTACCAACTTAAACTGTCCGTAATTCTTTGTTTTGTGATTATGTGAACCAGTTTCAGCTATTTTTTGTATATGTAGTGTTTTATTTTTACTCTTTTCTTTGATACGTCTCTCGTCTGTTACACTTTTATGACTGTTTAGGGTCACGATCAGTGATATTCAGCGAAATCAGTTTACGTGTCATATAAGTTACGATTATCAGAATCCTATTCTGCTAACACTACGTCCCTACCCGCCTTCTCATTTAGATTCATCTCGGGCGAGTCACGTCCGACCGGGCCCCGGATAAAGAAATCAACGCAAATTGGCCGTACACACGCTTCAATTTACCACATATTTCACCGAAACGAAACAATCTGTATGATAACTAGTGTGGAGTGGCTTTAGCACAGAAATTGGGAAGAAAAGTACGCTTTAGAACGTTGGCAGGTGGATGAGGTGGGAAAAAAAAAAATATTTTTGTATACGAAGTGGAGGGATTATGATGATCAGGGGAAGTTTGGAGTATTATGTTAATACGCAGGTATTGTATACCTGTCAAGGTTAACAATAGGGAGATGCTGAACGGACAGCACGAAAATGTGCCCATCGTTGGTTAATCGTTGAAAAAAAAAAGTGAAAATCGGAAGTCGGTGACTTTAGATTATTTTAAGTTTTTGCCACCGCCTTCCGAAATTAAAGTTATTTTTCACTTTGTAGTGTTTTTTCGGAAGTCGGTTGTTTTTTTTTGGTAAAAGTTTTTATTTTTCACTTTTTTCGTTATAGTACCTATCCCACTAATTCGAAATTATTCTTCCTTGGGGTCAAAACAATGCATATTTACGCGATACTTAGCAGCAATCGCGGTTGATTTACTATTACATTTTGAAGAGTTCCGTTGTCTGTCTCCGAAACGCATCATCAGATCTAGATGAATTGAAATGGGACCACACGTGAAGCACTTGCTTTCAAATAAAAAAAGAATCATCAAAATCGGTTCACCCAGTCGAAGGTTCTGAGGTAAAAAACATAAAAAAAAATAACATACAGACGAATTGAGAACCTCCTTCTTTTTTGAATTCGGTTAATAAGGTACAGTTTGAGAAGCTAATGTGCGCTTCATGCGTACATTTTCTATTACAATCCGACGGTGGTCTTTGAACCTTTGCGAGTTTGTTTGTGCTTCAGAGAGTAGGTTTTACCGGGTAGATTAAACTAACACTGGTACTCAATTATTTGTATCTCCAAACAATACCAAGTCCACAAGATTTTTTTTTCACGATTTCAGGATTGCTCCCATAGTAAAAAAGATTCATTATGATGAGTAAAATGTCCCCGTTCAAGGATTAAAACGATCAGAATGTAGCGATGTATAATTTCTGCTGATGTTTCAACTGCTTATTCGTTCCATTTTAATTTCTCAAAGAGTTGATTCACGAAATTTCTAAAGTGTTAAAAGGTAAATTAAATTAGGAAAACATTTAACAAAGAAGCTACACTCGAGTGTAGAAGCACTAAGCATAGATGCTCGGAGGTTTCATTAACGATTAATAAAAAGTACTGGAATTAAAAAACTCAGTAGTACAGCACTACAGAACAGTTCTGCTGCAGTTTGTAATTTATGCAAATTTATGAGAAGAATGGTAACGTGCGCTTTTTGAAGTTTGAGCTGGCATTTCATTTACTTGACTATGTTATGTTAAGTATTATATAATGCAGACAGCCTATACAAAATGTAATGGAAAGGGTATATACAAACCAAGGGCACGGCTTCTTTGAATGATATCAAACGATATTCGAAGCGTTTTTTTAATCCTATCTCTACATGATCGGAAGTTATGAGAATTTTCAATACATTGATACCAGAAACCGAACTTTTCAAATTGAAATAAACACATCACTCGGAAGAAATTTATCGTGATATTGGCAAGTAACGTGGAAAGTTATTGACCTACGTAGTGCGGTGACACGTTTGTTATGTTTGTAATAAATATATGAAACCGAAAATTTGGTGTAAATTCTTAGAGTATTTTTTTTTTGAGCTGAAACTATGTATAGTGATTCTATAGCAGCTGTTATCTTTAGTGCTTAAGGATAGCAATAAGGTTTCTGTTACAACCTGTATACATAGTAATAATCGTCGTAATAATCGCATAGATAGTGCTTTAAAAACCACTATCTATGCGATTATTACTACATATATAAGGTGTTTCTATTCATACACGAAATATCTGAAGGGGTCATTGTACTCGTCATTATGAACAACTTTTACTACCGGACCAAACCTGATAATCGCGAAAAAATATCAGCTGTTCCCTACATTTTGACGAGATATGCGAACATAAATGTAGAGAACAGCTGATATTTTTTTCGCGATTTCAGGTTTGGGCCCATAGTAAAAGTTGTTCATAATGATGAGTACAATGACCCTTTCAGATATTTCGTGTATGAATAGATACACCTTATATATATAAACTCACGTCTTTTTCGAATGGGGGTAGGCAGAAACTACAGAACGCCACCTGTTACGATCCTTACACACTCCTTTTGTCCCGTTTTCGTTCATATATCTGGTCATACAGGCACGCTAATTGCGAGTACTACCCCCTGACCTTTCTGAAGATTTTTTCACTCGACACACGACTTCGAATGTACAAATTATAAATCTAGTAGCTTTTGCCCGCAGCTCCACCCGCGTGGATGTTGGTTGTCGCGTAAAAAAGTAGCCTATGTCCTTCTCCATATCCCAGGTATAGCCTGGGATATGGAGAAGGACATAGGCTACTTTTACTACTTTTATATCTCTGCCAAATTTCATGAC
The DNA here is from genome assembly GCA_949091785.1 of Polymixis lichenea. NCBI lineage: Eukaryota > Metazoa > Arthropoda > Insecta > Lepidoptera > Noctuidae > Polymixis > Polymixis lichenea. The sequence continues at coordinate 20,839,163 of OX420951.1, read as the reverse complement.
GATTGGTTCAGCGGCTTAGGCGTGAAAGCGTAACATGCAGACATACAGAGTTACTTTCGCATTTATAATAATTATTAATAGTAGGGATTGGAAAGTCTCTGATAAAATAAAGCAAACCCTGCTCAGCACCCTAATTGCGTTACACACTAAACTCCAGTGCGCCAAAATATCCCGTTTCGATTTTATTGCGTCCGTGTGAATGTCCACTAAGTGGGAAAATAAATTGTCCCCACAGATCCATTTGTTTACATTTTCATCACTTACTTGGAAGAAACCATAACATTTCTACCTATTGTATCAGCAGAGAAAATTCACCAGAGAAAAGGATGGTATCTGGTGGCTTTGGTCAGCGAATGTTTACAATAACGTATATGTGCGTAACTGACTGAACAAAATACCACATGTATTGGTACAAAAGTTGAAATTACTTTACACAAAAAAAACACAAACAAATGTATTGCAACAACTTTTAGTATTGCAACGATAGAAAAACTAACATTTTTGTTGAACAGGCCCGTCGATGTTTCCATGGTTATTTTTGCGTGAATTTAGAGTTGCTCCCGAACTAAAAATATTTTTTTATTATTTCCCTTTCCATTTTTTTGTATCGAATACTAGTCGTTTGCTAGACTAGGCTCGGGTATCGTTCCCGAATTAAGACTTGTAGGTCCTGGGTTCTAACTTCGATCTCAAGCAGACGCTTGTCTTTATATAAACAATTTCATGGCCACTGCTCTCAAAACGGTGAAGGAAAACTGCGTGGGGCAACTGGCACCTCCTAGAACCATAAATTCGAAGATATGTGACATTTACTAACCCTCACTGGGCCCGCGTGGTATTTATGCTACAATGTTGGCTACTTTGTATTAATGATACATATATGCCGTCTGTTGGGACAGGTTAGCTCAAAGCCGCAATGGCTCAATCTTCAAAATGCCCTTCCAGACATTGCCCTGCATTGTTAGACTCACATAAAATTCAAATTATACAGGGCGTAACAGAAACTCTATTGCTATCCTTACGCACTAAATATAATAGCTGGTATATAATCACTATACTTAGTTTCAGCTCAAAATAAAATACTCTAAGAATTGGTACAAAATTTTCGGTTTCATATGTTTCTTAAATTCGAAGCATAACAAACGTGTCACCGCACTACGTAGGTCAACAACTTTCCACGTTACTTGCCAATATCACGATAAATCACTTTCAAGTGACGTGTTTATTTCAATTTGATGATTTGGTTTCTGATATCAATGTATTAAAAATTCTCATAACTTCTGAACGTGTAGAGATAGGATTAAAACACCTTTCCTATATCGTTTGATATCATCCAAAGAAGCCGTGCCCTTGGTATGTATATACCCTTTCCGTTACACGTTGTATTATGTTTGGACTTTAAAAGAGACCATAACCTCTGAGTTTGTTTCGGCTTTTCTTCTCAGGGAACATTCAGCTAGGAAATGCGGGCGCCATCTAGTTTTTTAAAATATTGACCAACAAAATATTGACGTGTAAAAGTGTCTTTTAAGATCTACTTTAAAGAAAAAAATGTGTGTATTTCATAATGTCTCGAACAAAAAAAAATCTTTTCACGAACCATAAGGTTCGTTCAACTTTCTACATCTATCTACTAATTCAGCTCCCAGTACCTACTGTGTAGTATGTAACCTGTGATTATGTGTTCTGCGCTAAGAAATTGCACGTACAATGAAGGCGTAAAGTGAAGTGTAGCACAATGACGTCACGGAAAGCACTTTCCTATTGCGCTAAGGCGTATGATGGGTGACATAGAGGTGTGACGGTTGATCTAGAAAGATCCTGGAAGATCTGCCATCTTTACTGTCCTAAGTAACATTGAGGATCCGCAAACAGTCGCGACGCGACTATAGTAGAACTATTTTAATGAAAACTTCATGGAAGTTGTTGTTTGATTAGCCTTTACATGAGTAAATCGGAAACTTTGACTGTTTGCCTATCTTGACGCCTCAACTACTACTGAAGCGATTTTCGTCGTAATTGAGCACCAAGCGAGCAAAGTTTTAGAGAAAACATTGTTTTCCTGGCAAAAGCTTTTCTGCAAAGAGAGCTTTTAAGCGGCACAATTTTTAATTGTCCTAATCGCTTGAAGAATGAACCGATCCCTACAGGGTTCTGTTCCCGGTCCCATGAACAGCAGTACAGCGCTTTAGACCACTAAACCCACGAAGCACGGCCCGGAGTGTTGATTTGTGCCCGAATGATGGCAATAGACTCGCCTCCTATTACATGGGACTTAAATATAACTGGCGAAATATGGGTGTACTATAGAGCACCTTTGCCTAATTCTTCAATAAATACAGGCGTGATATTATGTTTAAGTAAATACTTTACCAGCACAAGCAATTTTGTATTACACCAGTGCAAGAAGGATCAATTGTAAAAAATCCCTTAAAATAAATAATAGTTTAAAAAACTAAAAAACATTTTTAATAGAATTAAATTATTTTCTAATTTTTTAGTTTGGTTTTTAAAGCGTGTTTTTTAGTTTTTTAAACTATTATTTATTTACTGTTTTTGAGTTCTGCTTGCTTGAAAAGCGTGTTTTTTTGTTTTTTTTGATTGAAAACTTATCGAGGACCGATGAATTGTCATCGGTCCTCGATAAGTCTACAAAGTTTCAACGAAATCTGACCGTTTGAAGTGGGTTAAAATAGCGTCCAAAGGAGTCGGTTAGATACAAACATACAAACAAACAAACAAACAAACAAACAAACATACAAGTGAAGCTAATATAAAGCGTGTAAAAACAAACAAACATCAACATTTAAAAATTGCGAGTTCTATCCGTTGTCCAAACTTTCGACCCGTATGACACAAGGCCTAACTGCGCCTGAAACACTGCCTACTACCTGTAGTTATTCAGGTATATATGTAATGTTACAGTGGCACTTGTACCCACGAGTTCTCCAAGCTATGAAGTGAGTCCTTGCTTTACAGCCTGCCGGCTTTAACTTTTGTTAGAAGGTCTATGTATTTTTAATGGTTTTGTATTTTAATGATTTCAAGTTTAGGTACATAAATAATATGAAAGAAAATGTTATTGACATGTGAATAGGTAATTTAAAGATAAATAAATCGAAAAAATAAATCAGTGTCTGTTTACTAGGTATTGATAACAAAAAAAAAAGTTTATTTGCTTGTTCCGGCTAATCTCTGAAACGGCTGGACTGATTTTGACGGAACTTTTACTGTCAGATAGCTAATATTAAAAGAAAGACTTTTGGTCCCGATAGCATGTTTCTGTGGTATCTGGTTCTACTATAAAAAGAAACTACAATGTGTAAAGGGGATGCGATAAGGTATGTATCCCGCAAAATTTGCAACCTTAGCAAATATGTCTTTTGAGAATTATAATTATGTATAGTATATGCATAGTCACTCAATGGGATTATATGAACTTAGAGCTTTGTTCTGCACGAACTTGTGGGGTCCGCAAGGGCCGATGCCTGCCAGAGCCCACCACCACACCACCAGATACCGCGGCACCTGGCACACAGGCAACTGTGGGAACACGGGTGGGTTTTAGTCAGTAAAAGTCTGACACGCCCTCCTGCTCCTCCCGAGCGGGAGAAGTTATTTGTCCCACCCTCAAAAAAAAAAAAGGGAAGCGCCACTATAGCAAAAATCCAATTTGCTTAAGATCAGTTTCAGGATATGTTGAATAAAATATGATTGTGTAATAAGTTTTTAATACAGAATGTACTTACGCCAACACATTGAGCTATCCCAAACTGTCAAATTTGTCAGGGGCTGCGGTGTCTCTTTCGAACAACCCGCACCCCTGGCAGGCATTGGTCCTTGCGGGCCCCATCAGTTAGTGCTGACATCTCTTTAAGGCGCGCTTGGAACACAACGCGCCGTCGACCCGGGCTTGGTCCTTACCGGACAGTGAGCTACCCATTACTCCGTCCGCAAGCCCGCGCCTACGGTGGCCGGGAATCAGTCTGGGATTCCCGACGCCCAGGGCGTCTCTTGCGGAGGCTACGACCGTGTGGGTGCATGAACTGCCTCTCCCTCATGTGCGCCACCTCCCTCTTCGCGAGCATTACTGCTTCGCAGAAGGAGGTGACGGCTACCCATGCACTCTCGCTCCGTACCATGGCCTGGATGAGGGCCGGACGCTAGAGATCGCCGCCGCCGATCCACGAGGACACGGCGGTGCTCCGCCCAAGCCGGGCAGACCTCCACCGTATGCTCCACCATGTCCTCAAGGCGATCTTCGCAATGGAAACACCGGGGCGTTTCCTCCGACCTTATGCGAAACAGGAACCTCCCGAAACAGCCGGGCCCGGTGAGGACCTGTGTCAGGCGGAAGGTGAGGACGCCATGCCGCCTCTAAAGCCACTCCTCAAAGAGGGGACTTACCGCCACAATCGTGGCGTGCCCAGGCGCTTCCTTTTTAATAAACTTTATCTACTGCATGCTAATTACTATACCCTAGTAAAAGATAACAAACTTTTGGAAGCTTCCTTCAATCAAAAAAAATTATCCCAACTAAAATTCATGAGCGGAAGAAATAGATACCCGACACACGTACAAATGAAAATTGACTTTATAACTAAAATTGTAAAGTATAATATTGTTTGATGTAAGTTTTCACCCCTTCTAAATATTTATATGAGGTTTTTTGGTACATGCGAGGGTTGGATTCCAGTTTAATGGAATCCAAAGGGGCGAGGTGGATTTGAACCTGGTCCCTCATGAATAGTAATGGGGGTTCGGGATACAGTATGAACTGAAAATTACTTCAGTTGGCGCCAATGTTATGTATGGGGATGTTTATATAATTTGTTATTGAATATTACGGGTTTTATTTCCTTGATAGATGGGTGGACTGTAATAAAATAAAATGAAAAATATGTACTTGGACGAAATATCTCACATCTTCTTCCCATGGGGGCAGAATGCCACCTGCTACGAGCTTTACAAAGTCGTTTTGCTTTGCTTACGTTCATACATCTGGTCAGACATGAGATATTATACTATTTCGTTGTTCAATTGAGAGAAAGTTATAGATGATACATTAAATTGCTTATGACATATAAAACTAAGGTGAAACTTATGAAAGGTATTGTGCTTTATCATCATCATCATTTCAGCCGAAAGACGTCCACTGCTGGACATAGGCCTCCCTTAAGCTCCGCCACTTCGACCGGTTCTGTGCATTTCGCATCCAGCGGACTCCTGCGGCCCTCACACGGTCATCCGTCCACCAAGGTCTTCCAACGTTACGTGTTCCGGTACGCGGTTACCACTTCAGAACTTTTCCTCCCCATCGGCCATCCGTTCTGCGAGCAATGTGCCCTGCCCACTACCACTTAAGTTTGGCATTGTTTGCAATTCTTCGGGCTGTCAGTTACCTTGGTTTTCCTGCAGATCTCTTCATTCCTGATTCGATCACGTAGGGATAATCCAAGAATAGCCCTCTCCATTGCCTTTTGCGTGACTTTAAGCCTTCTTATGAGGCCCATTGTGAGGGACCACGTTTCGGTTCCACGGTTTCGTCATCACTGGTCACACGCATTGGTAAAAGACTTATGTTTTATATCCATACAATAGATTTTCAAGAGTCATGTATGTGCTTTATGAAAATTTCAACAGTTTTGAATTGTTAGTGCCCATCGCGCATGCGAGTGAACACTGGCTACATTCAGAAGTAGCTAATAAAATAGTCACAGATATATACATTTCCGTCTCTCACTTTAAAATGTTCACGAAACCCTTCCAGCTCACAAATTACAGCTCAAATAGCTAAAACCCAACATTGTGCAGAATTCATACTTAATCCCGACATACCCAGAATACTGACAGAGCTCAGAAAACACAAAAAATACGACAAAACACACCACGCCGTTATAAGCCGCATCAAAACAAATTAGACCAGGAGACAGCGCAGGACAAAGTATTTTCATATACAACTTGAGGCATGCACAGTGGAACGAATGTATGGGAGCGGTTGGACGTAGACATGTCCGAAAAATAAGAGTAAAATTATGACAAACTAATGATGCCATCTTATTCGATTACTTAATGCCTTCATAAATTGTGGTGATGAATTTCTTCATAACTCCCATATTTCGGGAGTAATTTGAGAAAATGTGAAATTTTACTATGAAAATGAGTGTATCGAGCTCTCTCCCTCCTGATTCCGGGCTTGTTTCAAGTAGCGGTCTCTAATATCGTAATGCTATTACTAAGAGCTATATTTAATACTAAGACACATAGTGCGCCAAATGTGCACTTTCTGGGATAAAAGGAAATGAAAATTTAAAAAAAAAAACGTTTTTTCCCCATTTGTATTTACTTTAAACCGCAGACAGACTTATTAAGAGGTCTATAAATATATTATATATATATACAGAAATATATATTAACAAAAATATTCACAAGAACTGATGAGAGTATGACTTTTAAGTAAGTTGATAATAAATTACCTAGTTTCATTAAAAGTACAATAAATAATTAAGATGTAAGCTCTAATTTACTAAGTTACACATTTTAAAACAATAACATCATTTAATTATCTTCGTCATCATCATCATCATCAATTAATTCAAATTCAGAATCGATGTCCGCTAAATCATTTATGTTAACAAATTCGATATCACTTTTCTCAGAATCCGTAAGCTCATAAAATTCCTTAAAAGAAGATTTTTTTACAAACTTATTTCCTTTTGGACGGATACTTGTAACAAGTGGATCAGAAGACAGTAAAAGATTGTGCATAATATCTTCATTGCATGAGATACTGCTATGCTTTCGAGAATGCCCCTCTCTATATTTTCTAAAATCTTTATTTCTAGCCTCAGATGCCTCTTCGGATAGAAAACCAATGGGCACAATTGACATGTTCTGAACTATGTCTGGCCCATGCATTAAAATTTTATGAAGTGAAGAAGGCATATAATACCATGGGTATAACTCCACGTAAAGCTTAGCAGTATCAAAGCAGAACTCTCGGAATTTAGTTACGTTGATCTTCTCTCCTGATGAAATACACTGCAAGATCACACAGATTTTTCTTAAAAGCATAGCATCTATTCCGGTCAGTTCAGCAGATTTAGTGTAGTTTTCAAAAAATCTCCTTGCCGAGTTGCCATTGTTGGTGGATCCACTGCCTTGTTTCACAACATCGAGAAGTAAGCCCGTTTCTCTTCTTACAGCCTCTTGAACTCTTTTCTTCCTGTCATCAACTTGCCTTTTTGCTATATCACCCCTTACTTGCCATGATTTTATGTCTAATTTGTAGGAAATGTGTAATAAGCATTCCATTGAGCGAATCCAAGCGTGAAGGGTGCTTAAGCTATATTTATACATGTCCTCGTTTGCGTGTTTATCTTTGATTAACTCTAAATTATTCATTTCTTTAGGACAAGCCTTGCATATGTCACACACTGAAGCTGCTGTATTGGATATAATGGAATGAATTTTACCATCAATCATTGTCAACAGCAGTTGGTGTTTGACACTAATTCCATCAGTGATGGTGGATGGAGTTAAGGCTTCAATCTCTGCTTCGATTTCAGCCATCTCTCTCTGCACATTTTCTTTGGTTTCCTTTATAAACTTAAACAATATTGGCCGGCAAAATGAAGTGGAAGATGGTCGCTCGTTTTCCCAAATTGTTACACCTTTTGAGACGAGCCGCAGTGGTACAAGACTAATCATAAAATTACTAGCAAGATCGATTTGCTCATCTTCACTCGTCCTTTGATGATAAATGCTTTGGCTAGATGATCCGTCAAAACCCCATTTGCTGGTCAATACGAGCTGTTGATTGGGATCAACAGGGGTTTCTAACGACCTAATAAGTCTTCTTGAGGTTAAATCCATCAAGGCTTGTAATTTGATTTTTGCAGAGCTCTCTGTAACTGTGAGATCTTCTTTGGCCGGATAGCACTTAATTTTTTCTTTAACCAACATGTAGTAACTCGGGTATTGAAGAGCTCCTTCTTGAGTGTTGAAATCCCGAAGAGTGTTATAGCGCCATTTCGATAAGTTCATCGATACATAAAGAGCCAATGCCTTCAAAGGGGATATTTCCCGTACCTGAATTGATTTACCTTCAATGAAGGCTTTGATTTTTGAGGCCTCTTCTGGATTCTCCGTCAAGTATTTCATAACATAAGCTGTATCGCTTTGTCCTGCCTTTTGAAGCGCCCTTTCGGCCGAAAACATAATTTCAGCGCTGCTACTGCTGCATGAAAGACTATCTTCAGTGCGTCTTCTTTTTTGCCGGTTACTAAGGTCCTCAAAAGATTTACGAGGACTAGGATGTGTACAAGTTGAAGCATCAGATTTAGCAGGAGAAATTATGGGCTCGATGACGTCACTTATATTTTCTGTAGAAGGTTCCATATTTTCATTCTGTAATTCCGGCCATTGAATTGCAGCCTGTAGCCAAATCTCATGTTTCTTCCGAAACTTATCTGTGCTTCTTCCAGACTGTGTCCATTTTGCATAAATGCGGTAGCAAAATCGACGACACCAGTCTTTTAAACTTGTTTCAGCACTTTCACATAACTGAACACAACCGTTATCTTTTAAAACACTGAACAAATAGTTAAAGTCGCGTAAATCTTTATGTGCGCGTGCGCATAAAGCAACGTGAATATCAAGATTTGTATTAAAATTTGGAAAATACATTGCGAGATTAGCTTGGATACAACGAGGTGTAAATCAACACTGATTTTAAAGTTACTAATAGTGACCTATTTATATAAAATCCAGGTATCCCAGGTATCCTTTGTTAAATATTGCAAGGTAATTAGTTATTGTGATAATTAGTAAATGATGCATGCTAAATTAGTGTATTAAGAGCCATTTAGTAATTAAATAATAGCAATGTTCTTATCAGTAATCATTAGTGCATCAGTTTTATATGTAAACCTTAAGTCCCTAATTATATATCCTAATTAGCTTATATCTTCTCTAATTGGCTGCTCAGAAATGTTATTGTAATAAGGTAAACCTTTAGAAAAACGGTTTTAATCAACAAAATAAACAAAAAATAAAAAAATTGTGTTATAAAATAAACATCACTCTTTATCCCAGAAAGTGCACATTTGGCGCACTATGTGTCTTAGTATTAAATATAGCTCTTAGTATTAGCATTATGATATTAGAGACCGCTACTTGAAACAAGCCCGGAATCAGGAGGGAGAGAGCTCGATACACTCATTTTCATAGTAAAATTTCACATTTTCTCAAATTACTCCCGAAATATGGGAGTTATGAAGAAATTCATCACCACAAGTTATGAAGGCATTAAGTAATCGAATAAGATGGCATCATTAGTTTGGCATAATTTTACTCTTTTTTTTCGGACATGTCTACGTCCAACCGCTCCCATACATTCGTTCCACTGTGGCATGGCGGGATTTTCACAAATATTCGCCGTCGCGTCGCATCATCGCGGTGATAATGAATTTGCGGGCGTACTCCCAGCTCCTTGCCTAGTCTCAAGAGCTCCGCTAACATGAAATCGTGTGTGCTCTAGGATATATAAGCCAGGAGACAGATCGTAAATTAAGACCCGTTTGTTTATACAGGGTTCAACGATATTAATAGACGAGGAGCTGGTGGGTTTTAATTTTGGGTGAAAATGTATTGTGTGCTTATTTTCTTAATTAAGTGTTAAACTAACTTAAACTATAAAGCTGTAATGGTTAAAGCATACGTTAGTAAGTTGTGTCTCTTAGACAAGTTTCGTGTTATTGTTTATTATATGTAACAGGTGGGTAAACTTAATGGTAAGAGGTATCTGACGTTGATATAAGCAAGATAACAACAAGGGATTGCCAATAGGTTACTAGTTTTCCAAGGACTGAAAGACGAAGTGTCGGTCGTCCGGCGGTGAAATGGGCGGGCATTGTTATCATTGCGGATAGGACCTGGATGAGGCGTGCACAGGAGTGTGGAGATGTGCACATAAAAAGGCCTATGCCCCGGCAGTGGGTTTTTTTTAGAGGGTGGGAAATCATCAAATAATTGGAGGGCGTATCAGACTTTTTCTGACTAAAACCCACCCGTGTTCTTTCAGTTGCCTGTGTGCCAGAGGCTACGGTATCTCTTTCGAACAACCCTCACTCCTGGCAGGCAACGACTCTTGCGGCCCCATCAGTTGATACTGATATCTTTAAGGCGCGCGTGGAACACAACGCGCCGTCGACCCGGGCTTGGTCCTTACCGGACAGCGAGCTACCCATTACTCACCATCCACAAGCCCGCGCCTGCGGTGGCCGGGAATCAGCCTGGAATTCCCGACACCCAGGGCGTGTCCTGCGGCGACTAGGGCCGTCAAGGCGCATATACTGCCTCGCCCTTACGTGTGCCGCCTCCCTCTTCGCAAGCATTACTGCTTCGCAGAAGGAGGTGACGACTACCCATGCACTCTCTCTGCGAACCATGGCCTGGACCAGGGCCAGAAGCAAGAGATCGCCGCCACCGATTGCCTCCGCAAGGACACGGCGATGCTCCGCCCAAGCCGGGCAGACTTCCACCGTATGCTCCACCGTGTCCTCAGGGCGATCTACGCAGTGGAAACACCCGGGCGTTTCCTCCCGCCTTATCCGAAACAGTAACCTCCCGAAACAACCATGTCCGGTGAGGACCTGCGTCAGGTGGAAGGTGAGGACACCGTGGCGCCTCTCAATCCACTCCTCAAAGTGGCATGCCGACCCCGGCAATGGGTGAATTGGGACTGTGGATGATAATAGTACCAGTCTTACTTAGATACTGTCATAAGATTTTCCAGAACGACTTTTTTTACTAAGGCCCACTTACACTTGGAAAAATCTACCCAAAGTTCAACCTCAAAGAGAAAAACTCACACGTGTAACACGATTTAACCGCATCAGTTATTCAAAACAAGCTCTTATCGACAGGTAAATCGTTTTTAAATTTAATACGACCACGTACACTTGCTCTCGGGTGCCGCAGACGTATTAGAGAGGTTCCCGTGATGTATGCAGATCGACCGACTTCTCTTACGTGCTTAAGTTAATCAATGTTTACATGAAGCTTGACGACGAGGTTCTTGGGAAATGTGTTTTCTACATGATTTCCTTTGCTTTAAAAATAAATAGGATTGGCCGTGGAAACGCTAAATTGTGACTCTATAGCTGAAAATAAAAATCAAACGGCTGAGAAGAATGCTTAGCACTGTGCCACAATATGTAATTATCGATGCATCTGCTCATATTATAAATCTGCTTATATTTTTTTCTGTAATTCATGTCAGTCAAATTTTAACTATTTATGCGACCACTCTTCCTGTTACAACTTACGACTGGCCAATTTATTCCCAGAATTCACAAACCCAACTTAAGCTGACGGAAGAAAATCGATGCAAAATCTTGAGGCTTAAAGCGAAATCTTATGAACTACCAAGTAAAACAATATTCAGGAAATTAGTTAAGCTTGACCTATCAACCACAATAGCTATTTAACAATAGGACACTGTCACCGACCAAAAGACAGACTTAAACCCCGTTTCACCACCTCCGAATAGGTTGCGGTTAGGTTTAATTGATCTGGCGCTCCCATACATATTCTGTTCCTAAAATGTACTTTTTAATTCATATGCTATTATTTTACTATTACAACTAATATTATAAATGTGCAAGTAAGTATGTTCAGATGTTGGATGTTTGTTATCCAATAACGCAAAAACGGCTGAACGGATTTAGATGAATGTGCAAACCAATAGTTCCTAGCCTGGATTAACACATAAAACCCTTTTATCCCGGTAGTACGTTCCCGTAAGATAATTTTCGATTTCGATCAAAGCCGCTGGCAAAAGCTAGCACTAAAAAAAAGATTTTATCCTATTTAAGTCAGCCGAGTGTTCTGTAATTCTTTACCTTAGAAACTTTTCTCTTTTTATGATAGTGTATTTTACTGACCAGTGCCTGTTATATTATTTAATAGATAACCTATCTTTTGAAGTGTAACCCCAAAAAAAACAACAATTAAGATCAAACACTTAAAAATATGAACACAATAACGCACGCTAGCTCCGTGTCTAAGAGTGACGTAACGACTTTACGTGCTGCCAAGTTAAATAATGTTTAGTGAATTACATGGAGCGCGCATACCGTCAGCGTTGTTACGTCAAATGCGACGCTGGATTAAAATTTTAGTTCGTCTTTATTTGAAACTTAATGTCTTGAACGTAGCTTGCTTTTTGAAAGCGTGTGGAGTTGAGATTTTATGTAAATTTCTCTTGTGGAAGTATATTTTGGTGATGCACGAAATGAGTCGCTTGTATGAAGTTGATGCAGTTTTAATTATAAACTTTTGTAGACTATTCAGGGTGGCAGGGACTTATAACGTTTAAACTGTAACCAAAAATTCGGTATATGATTCTAGATAAAAAAAAGCGGCTGTTTTATAGAAAAGTGTACTTAATACCAACGCGGGCAAATTACTTTTTTGCTAGCCTATCTTGTGTCCCACTGTTGGGTAAAGGCCGTCGGTTTTTGCATGCAAAACTCCCTGTCTTCTGCGAGCTCTGGTCATGTTGGCCTTGCAAGCTTTATCAGATCGTCACACCATCTTCGCCGTAGTCTACCTCAACGGCGATGTCCTTCCTCAGGCGTTCAGTGAGTGATGATCTTTGCCCATCTCTCTGGGTGCTTAATACACCGTGACATTTTAGGCGTCTTACAAAGGTGGTCCACTCAATTTATCCGTCATAAAATACCTCTAGGCGCGATTACAACATTGTTACCAGTAATCAAGATAATAGGTACAAAGAAAAATAAATAATGGTTTAGAATTATGAAACACCCTCCCTGTTAATAATGTTTACGTATCAAACGGTAGAAAATATCTAGCTACCTGCCTTTACATTCCATCATTAATTCTATCTGCATATCAGGGTGTTTCAAACTACGTCATGAGTCTTGGTAAATGATTTTTTTTTTTATTATGCATATGTTCAAAAACATTTTTTTTTTTAATAAATGATTGGTAGTCATTGGATACATGAAGTGGGCTGCCGTTGTAAGACGACTAAAATGTCACGGTGTATATGAAACAGTAAAAAAAACGGACAAATATTTCAACGAAATAGAAACATATTATACTGAATCCATGGTAACCGAATGCGCGTCGCATTCCCCGCCACCCTGTACATTTCATATATTGTTTGAAAACTGTTCAAAATAAAAATTTAAAACCATTTATACAAACTAGGCTATGAATCAGCAATTGTTGACTTCAAAAATACATAAGACAGTCCCCAAAACGTCCGCCCTTTAGGTACCACTACCTAGTGCTTTAGCTGACGCTGTCGTTACCAGAAAGCTCGTAAGCTTATGAGGGGCTAGGCCGGACATGTTAACTGTCGTATTTCAGGTGAGCCCTAAAGCTAAAACAACCTCCGGAGGAAAACGAACGAAACGGGTAGGGAGAATTTTAATTTCGGTAAACACTGCTGAAAACAGCTACATAGATATATATATATATACAATATGTAACAAAAACCCTGTTGTTCCTTCTACCCACGTTTTCAGAATCGGTATACATACGTAATAAAGCAAGTTATTTATAAAAACTGTTTAACAAAAATAATTAAAATAAATATGTAATTATGAATATTTGTAATGTTTAACTGATTTTGATTAGATCAAAGAAAGCCGGGCAGCTCGTAGGCTATTGTGCGAAATAAGGATACTTGTAAAATCAGATACTGTTAACATTTTTTTTTAATATGTCGATTTTAATAGTTATTTGATATTGAACTCTCGACTAGCCAATGCTTATTTTTTAAATTATAACTTCGTAAATGTTGTGCTTGTAGGTAAGTGTATACGTCCCTAAAAGGAACAACAGGGTTTTTGTTACATATTGTATATATGAGAAGGGTAAAAAGAAACACAAAATGAAATTAAAACATGAACAAGACATACAATTATATCCACCGCGGCGAAATCACGGTAGAAAAAGCATTATGTATATGAAGGTTCTCAATTTTTTATAACAAATTACCAAAAGACCTAAAATAATCAAAAACACATTTAAAAAAATGACGAAAACTTTACATCATTAAAAACCCGGAACTACTACACTAAGTTTGAGTCACTTCTAGCTACGCTTATCTGTGTTGTACAGAAACTTGTTTTTGCTTTATGCTTTTTAGACAACCCCAAAATATTTAATTATGTTTACTTTTTGCAATACGCCCAACAAAGTAATTAATGTCAAAATCAAAATCAAAATATTATATTTCACATAAACCTGCAAGGGCACTTATGAAACGTCAGAAGCTAGGTGCACGGTTTCAATTTGTAGCTTCCTGTGGAGAAAAGCCGGCAAGAAACTCCACGGTTACTCTTTTAAAAATAATTGGCTTTTATAATGTTTTCAAATTACAATGATATTAGGTATGGGAGGACAGTGCAATGTCTAGTATTAATATTTTCATGTAAGTGAATGAATGTATTCTTATGAGAATAAATAATCTCAAACTAGACGTCTCAATCAACCTGTTATTGCTTATATAATCATGGAGATATCTTCAGGAAAGCCAGGTGCGTGGTACTGGCAACTGACGTGCGTGTACGACTGGATGTATGAACGTATACGAAGCAAAAGGAGTATAAAGGATCGCAGCTGGTGGCGTTTTGTACTTTCTGCTTACACCCATGGGAAAAGGCGTGAGATTATGTATGTATGCATGTATATATTGCTAATAAGTAAAAAAAAAAACACCTAAAAGATTGAAGAAATTACAATTTTTCCTCAAAAGACAAACGAAAGTCTTAAGGTGGAAGCCCTGGAGCTTCCGCCTTAAGGGGAATCTAGTCGCGGGCTCGAACTCACTGATGGGTCTGGCTAAAAAGCACGCTGTCTCACCAGACATCGTGTCCAGCAGAGGTAGTATCAGAGATGAGCAGTTAGATGCTAGTCTACACGCACAACATTATTGAGTGAGATGCAGGATCATTTATAGTAATTAAACAGAGGCGTAAAGAAAAGTCCTTCGGAAGATCGGGTTCTATGAAAAAACCACTGCATAAGTCAATGACTAATAAAGTTTAGTAAACTTTTCGATGTTTTACACTTCTTTCATGACTTAAACACGCCCAAATTAGCAAGAAAAACGAATCTTTGTTGGGTCCTAAGTTTTTAATGGCTTTTTATTTTAGTATTCTGTTTCCGCACAGACAATATTAACAATGAGAAAAAAAGCCATACCATGTTTAATTTTTGATGTATACATTGTCGAACAGTGGAGTAATACACTCCCGAACTTTGTATGGAAAAAAGTCCAACTAGATTCACCTTAAGAGGTCGCGGAATTAAAATTTTATTAAGTTTTTTCATTTGCAGGTTAGTGCAAGATAGTGTGACTTAGCAGAGTATTTAATTTATTTAGAGGATTGTATTGATGATTTTAAAGTTAACATAACACTAAGCCTTGTTACCCCGAAAGGTTGGGCAGTACCTTTGTAAAAACTGAAGGAAATTTGAATTCCGCGGCTTACTCTGGCGCTTCTACGTTAAAGGAGTACGCGGTTGGTTGGCAGTTGCCATCTTGATTTCCAGCAAATGCATGTGAGAAAAATGGAATTTAAGGGCACTCTGTAATAGGCCCATTATAATAATTTGCATCTTTCACGCATACTAATTGACAAATAAAACGTAAAAGACGTTAAAATTACTCTCTCAAAAACGAAAGTCCCTCATGAAACTTTTAATTAAAAATTCTGAAACCGTACAACCAAATAAAATCACTCTTCATACCCTCCAACAATTCTAGCCTACCCTCTCTCCTTCCTGCAATAATCACAAGTCATTAGCCTTGTAATTTACCCCCACTTCAGCTAATGGCGCCATATCCATAAAATTGTAAAGTCTACCTGTTCATGTGATGATGGCGGAGATAATCCGGCGGCACGTAAATCTTCCACGATAGAGCGCATTCCACACTTATTAACTCAGGGCTGTTCGGGAGTGGTCGGAAGTACTCGGGGACATTCGGAAGTATAGGCGAGCAACCTATTTGGTGTACAGGCAAATTTATTTTTACCTTTCCACTGCACTGCCGATGTTAATTTGTACAGAACATAATGTCACGCCTGTCATAAAATATGTTTATGTTTTTGCATCGGGTTGTAGTTGCTGCTCTCCCCTAGTGATGGCCCAAGCCGTCAGCCGTCAGCCGCAGGGGGTGACCTTAGCGTGTAGTCGCTTAGTTATTAAGTTTTTTAAGCCCTGGCTGGAGCCCTTAATATATTGAGGCACTCACAGGGACGCCCGGTTAATTAAGCAGCCGACAACTTCCTAGGCTGACCTGCCAGATGCCATACAAAAAAAGCCTGTATACCAAATAGCTCGTTTGACTGTACTCAGGAGTCGTAGTGTAGACTTATTGATGGCAACACTGTAACACTCGGGAGTTGCGTTTGTAACTATACAGATAACTGTTATTGTGTGGCTTTGTGTTTATTGCTCCTTAATAATTTAGTTGCGTGTGCAGTGTATAGGGTTATTTATACTTTTAATTACACTGTGATGTATGCCAATCGAATTGTTTTCTGTCATGGCGGGTTTCACATTGAATTGACCCCTTTTGAAAATGTACTTTTGATGGGAATGTAATAATGTTCTATTGCTTTGGTCATCGAATGAAATAAGAATATGGTAGGCAGTATTTAGACATACTAATAGTCGGTTATGAATGTGAGAAATGTAGGTACTTCTCTACCCGACCTATCAGGGAAACAACGCGTGATGTAGAAGTACTAGATTTGTTTAACTCATATAATATGTTTTTTTTTAAATCATTGTTAAATTTCGACACACATAACGCTTGTAGAGTTTGGCTAGCCAATTCAATTTGACCCAGTAATTAGTTTATAGCGTCTAAAATTCATGTCACATCTATACGCTATTACAGTCTACGACACAAGCGCCGCGTGTAAGTTATGGAGTAGGCTCCAGTTTCATTAAACACTTTAATAAAACTCTTGGGCCCGCGGCCATGTTTAAGCGGGACTCTAAATGTTTATGAATTAAATGGCTACACGAGTCACAGAGCAGTGGAGGCCCAGTAATAAGTTGTAGGTTGTAGGTTTCGAACCCAGGAAGGTGATTTACTTTCTATAAATTATTTCATCCCCACTGCTCTCAAAACGGTGAAGGAAAACATCGTGAGGAAACCGGCATTTGTATTAGAACCAAAGATTAGAAGACATGTGACATCTACCAACCCGCACTGGGCTCAACGTGGTGGATTGGCGTCCCGGCTGTGGGACACAGACCATTATAGACTCAAGCAATGCCGGTTACGTATATAGAGGTATGAAGAACAGGGTGTAAAGTTCACTCATACTCTATAGGTAAAGGAGGATCCTCCGACCAGACAGGTGTGGTGTCTGGTGGGCTACTGCCCGACAATTGATGTCGGGATGTTGCTTGTACATATGTAGATTGCGTAGTAAACTCTGCTTGTGTGATGTAGCTGCGGTGTGACGTCAAGTCTTGAGTAGTTCGCATATGGCATTGTAGATGGCGCCACTTTACTTTTTGTGTTTTCCACATTTGTTGATTTGTAGTTTTTGTATGTGGCATTGTTGGCCGTTACACGTATAATTTTTAGCGTGGCTACATTGTAATGGACTATTTAAGGTTTCAAAAAATCTTGTTACAGTATTAATTATGGATAAGATTTAGCTTGAAAAGTGGTTCTAAATCAGGTACTCTGTTTCGTGGGCTGTTGTAGGTTTTTGTAACTAATTACTTTTTGTTTGTTTGTTGTAGGCTGGATTTGTTATTTATAAAGTCTATTATAGTTCTTTCTGTAGGTAATCTATAATAAGTAGTGAGGTTTTTTATTTGTTTAGAATCTTTTTAACGAGACACATTAATACTAATCAAGTTTTTTTTCGGAAAAGGTTAGTAACTACGGACATGATTAAGTTTATTTTTATATTGCATTGTTTTTTTTTTAAACCGACCAAGTGCGAGTCGGACTAACACACGAATGTTTCCGTACCACCATACAATATTTTTAACACTACATTTTTTTTAAAACACTTTTTTTTATTATTTTACTTATTTTATTATTTGTTGTGATAGCGGCAATAGAAATACACACTTTGCGGAAATTACAACTATCTACCTATTACGGTTCATGAGATACAGCCCGCTGACCGACAGATTGACGGACGGACGTTCGAACATCACGCTTGTACCTATTCCCCGAAGGATTAGACAGAAGTGTACCTATAGTAGAAAAATTTTCTAGAGTTGCTGAAAAGTCAGTCATCATCTGCCTAGCCTTTTCCTAACTATGTTAAGGTCAGCTTCCAGTCTAACCGGATGCAGCTGAATACCAGTATTTTACATGGAGCGACCACCACAACCCAGTTACTGGGTAATACGATACCCCCTGGAAAGACTGGTTGTCAGACTTTCGGGCTTCTGACGACCCGTAACGACTGCCTCAGATCTACAAATGACAGCCAGGACCAACGGCTTAGCATGCTTTCCGAGGCACGGACTGGTCTTGGTATGTTAAGATGGTCACCCATCAACGGACCAACCGCGGCAAGCATAGCTTAACCTGATCGATGGATCCGTGTGGCTAATATTACTTAGTCACAAGCCCCTCTAACTTACTTAGTAACTTCAACAAAAAGGCTTCTAATTTGCTCTTGAATTTTCATATTACCTTCTAAGTAGAATGTTCAAGAAAAGACGGTAGACAGCAAAATAATGGGAAGTACAAAGACTGGCTCATATCGTATGGCTTTGATATTAGTGAGTGTTCGTCGGCGCGATAAGAAATGAAAGATTTCTCTCGGCGGCCCAGCTTCCTATGTTTTCTTTGTTTGAGGACACACGGACGAGAACAATGGTGAACTGGGGAGTTCTGTGTAAAACGACATCATTCAATTTTCGAAAATTTTATACCGAAAAATTAAAGGATTTGGCCAGAAATAAAAACGGTTTTCTTATGGCAATAATACCCTCAATATTTTTAGGTACCATTACAGCGAGAGTATATACCTAATTAATCTTTCTGCTACTAATGTGAAAACATTAAACACTTGTTTTGATTATTTATCAATAATACTTTAAATAATAATTTATATTTATACCATGGTTAATAAATGTTTGCGCCTTTTAAACGAATGTCCCTAAATATTGTAGGCTAAGTATGATTTTGGATACTTAAAAAACTCAAATAGCAGCCAGGAGGTTATTGTAGACTATCGTTGCAATATTAAGAAAAAAAGAAGACGCCATTTCTCATAAACAAACAGTATTTCGGGTACGAAATGAATGATGTCTTTTTGTAAATGGGATATAATATAATATTAATATTATTTACAGTGATACAAGCCACTTAATTTTTAATGCGACCTTTGTTCTTTTAATTCCTATGCAAAAAAATACGTGCCTTTAAAAAAAAATATTTTCCAACACTTTCACAGCATTTATATGCAGCAAAGCACAGGCGAAAAATAAACAAAAAAGTAAAAAAAAAAATAACCATAGGCCACGCAAACAAATGGGCACGTAGCAAAAATTACAGCAATATTCTGCTCCATTGAATTCCCAAGTAATATGTTTACTGTACGTGATACGGTTTTATTATTACTTAAGTGGCGTCGAAACCCGTGAGAGTCGCCGTGTTTGTACGTCGCCTAATTTGTAAGTAAAAGCGGTTTAGTGTCCCTTTGGATAAACAGGTACTTAGTGTTGTGGTGGAAAATGGATCGTTGACATATTTGAATAATAACGTACGGAGCCGAGACTAGTTGTAGCTCAAATAAGAAGAGGCTTAAGTCTTGCACCAGATTCGTATGAGTTGAGTTGATTGATGTTTTTAAATCGTCAAAAGTTATCTTTGTCGGTTTGCATACCAGTCAATGTTAATAGACTAAATTATTAAAGAAATCCTTTAAACAAAAACGGATCTCGTTTTACTTAGTAATGGTAGCATTTTTTATTTCCATACTGAGCAAATAAATGGTTTCGTAACATAATTTTAAGCTACTTCTAAATAATGTGGGGTCGACAATGCGAAGGTACCAATTAGGTCTTTTCTTAATTTTAGGCAAACATACAAGAATTTAATTTTTTATATTATAGGAATCGGCCATTATTCTTATCAGAATTAAATTAAAGATTAAATAAATAAAAAGGGAAGAAAGACAAGCGCCATAAGTCAAGACTACCAAAATATGAATGCAAATATTTTGCTACACATCTATAATGCTATAAAACTATTTAGAGTATTTAAAATTAAACGTTTAATTTAGCAATGCAGCCTAAGCATAAGATTAAACATTTATCAGTGTCCCGTTGCCTAATCCATATTTTATTCCAAATTCATTTGTAGAGCTTAAAACGACTACTTTAATTAATGTATCTAATTTTAATTTTGTTTCTTTATGTTGTTGTTGTTGTTGTTTTTTTTGTTTGTTGTTGTTGTTGTTGCTGTCATTTGTAGATCTTTGACAGTCATTACGGGTCGTCAGAAGCCCGAAAGTCTGACAACCAGTCTTTCCAAGGGGTATCGTATTACCCAGTAACACCACCAGTTGTGGAGGTCAGATAGGCAATCGCTCCATGTAAAATACTGGTATTCAGCTGCATCCGGTTAGACTGGAAGCCAACCCCAACATAGTTGGTAAAAGGCTAGGCAGATGATGATGATGGTGTTGAGACAATAAATGTTGTACTCAAAATTCATATGATTCCAGTAACTAATGCGCATACTTTAGTAATTTATAATTAATTCCAATCATAAAATCATGCAAATACAATTATTTAAACGGTGGCGTAACTTGTTTCACTAAATTAATTAAAGTTAAAAGTGAATTATTATAGAATAAGTTATAGTATATGTACCTTTTCAATTGTAGACCAATAAAAACCAATTTTAAGTCTAAATATATCTTTGGCGAAGTTCGAGATTCGTTCGCCACTCTAGCCGAACGTATTCCACTCCGGACCGGTAGATCCATTAAGTATATTTGCCAACATTTCCAAACTGAAAGAGGTCAGATATCGGCAGATTGGAATGATGTATTGTTGCTAGATCTCATTTGCTGAAATCCCTTTTACAACCACGGATTTGTCTTTTTGATGTTTGACTAAAGAACGATAATTTTTAGACCATTGTGTCTCGGTATTTGCAGCTTTCTTTTTTAAAGGAAGGGAATGACGGGTTGCTTTTCTGTTTTTAGAGCGATTATGTCTTGGGAGTGTTTGTTGATGGTAGATTTAGGTCAGGAAATTCACAAATAATCGATATTACAGTAGCAATAATTAGGTACAAAAGTGAGATGATAATCTGTTTCTTACTTATGGGTTATTTTCGATTTTTGTTCTTCATTGATATTAGTTGGCTACAATATTGGCTTGAACATCTCCAAAACCAGAAGCATCGCTCGTGTGTTAACGTCCTTGAGGCAAAGCTACAATATGTCATGTGCTATGGCATAGTTTGACGAAGAAAATAATTTATTTCTTATTCATTTTTCTTTTAGAAACACAAATAAGAAACTCCACACATCATTTCTGCCTATTATCTTCCCAAGAATGTTGGGGTCGGCTTCGAGTCTTACCGAGTGCAGCTGACTATCAGTGCTTAAAATGGAGCGACTGACTTCCACAACCTAGTTACTGGGTAATACGATAACCCTTGGTAAGACTGGTTGTTAGTCTTTCGGGCTTTTGACGACCCGTAACGACTGTCAAAGTTCAACGAATAGCAGCCGGGAAAATGGTTTAACGAGCTTTCCGAGGCACGGAGGGGTCTGTAAAGATGGTCACCCATCCACGGACCAACAGCTTGCAACCGTAGGTTAACCTGATCGATATAATCGTGCGGCTGTATAACTTAGCCAAGTAGTCCCTTATCAAAGAAGTACAGCAAACAATTTAAATTGCTTGTTTACAACAAATTGCATGACCAGCAATTTTGTAGGTGTTTACGATGCTATTGATTTTCAGTCTTTAATAGAACTGACCCAGTTTAGTTAATGTTTGTATTTTAAAAGTACACACAGTACACTTTAAGCAACGTTAGAGGTATATTAGCTTAGTTAAACAACCCTTTTGCCAAGTAAATAGGGGAAACACGTTATATCTATATACATTGTGAAAATTATGAACTCTGGTTAGCTGAGTTGTAAATATTCCTTATGTAACATGTGTGTATAGAAATAGGCTGAGATGCTGAATTAATTATTATATTTGTAAATTGCTCTTTCGAAAGTCAAATACGTTTTGTTTTTGGACGGATTTGTTTGATTACTTGATAAATTACGGACTGTATCTACCTACATATAATATATCATCACGCCTGTATTCACCAAGGATTTTTTTTTTTTTATATCAAATATTTCAGTATTTTCCGAGATACCTTCTAGAAATAAGAGTTAAGTCTTGTGAGGAATACCACAAATATGTGGTTATAGAATTTGTGCCTCGGAGAGCACGTCAAGCCGTAGGTCTCGGCTGTCATTTGTGGATCTTTGACAGTCGTTACGGGTCGTCACAAGCCCGAAAGACTGACAACCAGTCTTACCATGGGGCATCATACTATCCAGTTACTGGGTTTCATTTTAAAAATAAAAAAAACAGCTGTTTCATAGAAAAGTGCAATGCCTACGCGGTCAAAATGTATGGAACAGCTGATTTTTTTTGTATTACTGCCGAAAAATTTCTGTTTTTTTTTCTAGAATGATACGCTGAATTGTTATGGTTACAGTTTGCGCACCGGTTAAAACGTATCCTGTATATACGTATTATTATGGTCATGAATCCTATTTTGTTCAAAATACGACCTGACAATGCCCGGCAAATTGCAAAATTGACAAATTTTACTTTCAAGAGCAGCCCTGGGGATAAGCAGAGGCCAAATAAGCTACTTAAATAAGGATTCCATATATCTGACACGGAATTCTAATCACTCCAGAACATGAATACAGTAAAAGTACCAATAACGCGATCAAAAGAGATTAATTAAAACAAACACTAGAATTGTGGTGGGTGCACCAATTTTCGTCGTAGCCTCTGATTGAGTTGGGCGTTTGAATGGTGACGATAATTAAATACTACCCTCACTGTAATGGATTTGTTTTGTGATTTTGTGCCTTGGTAATGTTGGTGGCAGCTTAACAAGTCCACTGTTAGCTTTAACGAGTTTTCTAAACGTTATTGTTGTTCTGATATTGTGAGCAGGAAAGCTTCGTTTCTTGGTATGATTATTTCTGTTAACTGTAAACACTAAGACAGTTCCAAGATTTGTATACTAAATGAATGATTTGATTTTCGCTTGTTAAGCCAACAAGTGGAGATACAGATTACTCACTGATCTATCTAGCTAGAAGAGAGAGAGAGGCGATTCATTAAAATAATAATACAAGTCTTTTATGTACTACAAAAGAGAGAGTAGTTACGAGTTCAGTACATATACACGTACAGAAAAATTATATTCATAACGATAGTAGCCCGCTGGTATTGGGGACAGGGCCCAAGCTACCGGCGATCTTGGCTCTAAAGAGAGGAACCTCCTAACAATGCGAGCTGTGTCGAAAACTACACATTAATACAATTATTTAAACTGCAAAACTGTGATTGCATTCCATACCAAGTTTTAGTGTTCATTTAAAAGCCTAAGCATTTGATTTAAAGCACTATAATTCTCCAAAATATTGACAGAAGAGAAGAAAAGAGCGTTAATGAAATACTTAAGTATTTACAAACAAGTTATTTGAAAGTTAGCTTCTTTTAAACAGAAAATTACTTAAAAGTCCGTCTCTGTCAAGACGAACAGCAGCTTAAAATAACCCTTAATTAACATGTTTTGTCATATACAACAAAATAACATCACTATCGACCCGTCCCACAGACAAAAACTTTCGCTCAAGACGACCCAATTATAGCCGTCTTAAACTAAACCATAAACAAACAATCTGTCCATTCTACCCTCCAATCGGAGAATAATAAACTAGTTCACTAGCTAAAACCTTTATCTGTCGGCAGCACGCCCTCTGGCGGTCAGACTGTTTGCACATCAACAAGGCTGGATAATTCTGGAATCGAGTTGGTGGAAGTTTTGTCTAGTTGTTTCGCTGCTTAACTACATTTTAGAGACTGTATCTGGATTATTGGTTTGTTGAAATGCGATAACATACACTTGTGTAATAGGTTACGTGGAAAAGCTATTTGATAAAGTGTTGTTTTTTAGTGTCTGTACGTAATAAAAGGGGAAAGAGCCACCTGAGAACATTAGCATTCTAATAACAGTTTCAATCTGTCAACAAAAAGCTTGTAAGAGCTCCACCTACATTTTTGCGCCACTTACATAAAAAAACTAGGTACATACTCGTATACTCTCATTAGGCGACTAAATGTACGTCAAATACTAAATGTACGGTTAAGTAGTTACGGCCTCTCAAGGTCAACTACGAGATGCCCTTCCAAAAAAAAAAAAAAACATCAATTGTTGGGCAGTTGCCCACCAGACCCAACACCCGTCTGGTCGGAGGATCCTCCTTTACCTATAGAGTATGAGTGAACTTTACACACTGTTCTTCATACCTCTATATACGTAACCGGCATTGCTTAAGTCTATAATGGTCTGTGTCCCACAGCTGGGACACAGACCTCCTCTCTGTGAGAGGGAGTGGGCCGTAATCCACCACGTTGAGCCCAGTGCGGGTTGGTAAATGTCACATGTCTTCAAATACAATTATTTAAACGGTGGTTTAACTTGTTTCACTAAATTAATTAAAGTTAAAAGTGAATTATAATAGAATAAGTTATATTATATTTACTCCTTTATCAATTATAGACCAATAAAAACCAATTTTAAGTTTAAACATATCTTTGGCGAAGTTCGAGATTCGTTCGCCACTCTAGCCGAACGTATCCCACTCCGGACCGGTAGATCCATTAAGTATATTTGCCGACATTTCCAAACTGAAAGAGGTCAGATATCGGCAGATTGGAATGATGTATTGTTGCTAGATCTCATTTGCTGAAATCCCTTTTACAACCACAGATTTGTCTTTTTGATGTTTGACTAAAGAACGATAATTTTTAGACCATTGTGTCTCGGTATTTGCAGCTTTCTTTTTTAAAGGAAGGGAATGACGGGTGGCTTTTTTGTTTTTAGAGCGATTATGTCTTGGGAGTGTTTGTTGATTGTAGATTTAGGTCAGTGACTTCACAAATAATAGATATTACAGTAGCAATAATTAGGTACAAAAGTGAGATGAAAATCTGTTTCTTACTTATGGGTTATTTCCGATTTTTGTTCATCATTGGTATTAGTTGGCTAAAAATATTGGCTTGAACATCTCCAATACCAGAAGCATCGCTCGTGTGTTAACGTCCTTGAGGCAAAGCTACAATATGTCATGTGATAAGGCATAGTTTGACGAAGATAAGAATTTATTTCTTATTAATTTTTCTTTTAGAAACACAAATAAGAAACTCCACACATCATTTCTGCCTAGAATGTAGGGGTCGGCTTCGAGTCTTACCGAGTGCAGCTGAATATCAGTGCTTAACATGGAGCGACTGACTTACAACCTAGTTACTGGGTAATGCGATAACCCTTGGTAAGACTGGTTGTTAGTCTTTCGGGCTTTTGAGGACCCGTAACGACAGTCAAAGTTCAACGAATGGCAGTCGGGAAAATGGCTTAACGAGCTTTCCGAGGCACGGAGGGGTCTAGATATGTAAAGATGGTCACCCATCCACGGACCGACAGCTGCAACCGTAGCTTAACCTGATAGATATAATCGTGGGGCTGTATAACTTAGCCAAGTAGTCCCTTATCAAAGAAGTACAGCAAACAATTTAAATTGCTTGTTTTCAACAAACTGCATGACCAGCAATTTTGTAGGTGTTTACGATTCTATTGATTTTCAGTCTTTAATAGAACTGACCTAGTTTAGTAAATGTTTGTATTTTAAAAGTACACACAGTACACTTTAAGCAACGTTAGAGGTATATTAGCTTAGTTAAACAACCCTTTTGCCAAGTAAATAGGGGAAACACGTTATATCTATATACATTGTATAAATTATGAACTCTGGTTAGCTGAGTTGTAAATATTCCTTATGTAACATGTGTGTATAGAAATAGGCTGAGATGCTGAATTAATTATTATATTAATATATAATAATTAATTATATTACCAGTCGACAGCGATGCGGATGAATTTTTTGATGCCATTTTTTAAGTTGTGAATAGGTTTAATTAAGTTAGTTTTTATTTGATTACTTATTAATTGATAAATGTATATTCAAATCCCTTAAAAAATAAATAAATAATAATAATAATTATATTTGTAAATTGCTCTTTCGAAAGTCAAATACGTTTTGTTTTTAGACGGATTTGTTTGATTATTTGATTAATTACGGACGGTATCTACCTCCATATAATATATCATCACGCCTGTATTCACCAAGGATTTTTTTTTGCGTGGGAAATCATTAAATAACTTCTCCCGCTCTGGGTGGAGCGGGAGGGTGTGTCAGACTTTTACTGATGAAAACCCACCCGTGTTCCCTCAGTTGCCTGTGTGCCACGGGCCTGTGTGCCAGGGATTCACCAAGGGTTAGGTAGAGGTGTTCCTGTACTACACACACATTTCGCCAGTTGTTTAAGTCCCAAATAATGAAGGGCAAGCCTATTGCCGTCAATCGAGTATCAATCCAGAGTCGAGGCTTCTGCTGAAAATTTTTATATTTTTTATCAAATATTTCAGTATTTTCCGAGATACCTTCTAGAAATAAGAGTTAAGTCTTGTGAGGAATACTACAAATATGTGGTTACAGAATTTGTGCCTCGGAAGGCACGTTAAGCCGTTGGTCCAGGCTGTCATTTGTGGATCTTTGAAAGTCGTTACGGGTCGTCAGAACCCGAAAGTCTGACAACCAGTCTTACTAAGGTATCGTATAACCCAGTTACTGGGTTGTGGAGGTCAGATAGGCAGTCGCTCCATGTAAAATACTGGTATTCAGCTGCACCCGGTTAGACTGGAAGCCAACCCCAACATAGTTGGGAAAAGGCAGGCAGATGATGATGGCATTACAGAATTATAATCATCGATACAACTCTCAAAGTTCATCTAATCCCAATGAATTACTTTATCTATTACTGTATACAGGATATTTTTTTAACCAGTGCGAGTGCCAGTGTGTTTTGTTTTGTTAACTGTAACCATGAATTCAGCACATCATTCTAGACCCCAGGGGGATCTAGAATGAAGTTTTTCGTCGGTTATACAAAAAAAAATCAGGAAAAAAAAATGAGTTTCATAGAAAAGTGCAATACCTACGCGGTCAAAATGTATGGAACAGCTGATTTTGTTTGTATAACTGACGAAAAATTTCTGTTTTTTTTTTCTAGAATGATACGCTGAATTATTATGGTTACAGTTTGCGCACTGGTTAAAAATTTATCCTGTATGTACGTATTATGGTCGTGAATCATATTTTGTTCGAAATACGACCTGACACTGCCCTGTAAATTGCAAAATTGACAAATTTGACTTGCAAGGGCAGCCCTGGCGCTGCCTTGGGGATAAGCAGAGGCAAAATAAGCTACTTAAATAAGGATTCCATATACCTGACACGGAATTCTAATCACTCCAGAACATGAATACAGTAAAAGTACCAATAACGCGATCAAAAGAGATTAATTAAAACAAACACTAGAATTGTGGTGGGTGCACCAATTTTCGTCGTAGCCTCTGATTGAGTTGGGCGTTTGAATGGTGACGATAATTAAATACTACCCTCACTGTAATGGATTTGTTTTGTGATTTTGCGCCTTGGTAATGTTGGTGGCAGCTTAACAAGTCCACTGTTAGCTTTAACGAGTTTTCTAAACGTTATTGTTGTTCTGATATTGTGAGCAGGAAAGCTTCGTTTCTTGGTATGATTATTTCTGTTAACTGTAAATACTAAGACCAAGATTTGTATACTAAATGAACGATTTGATTTTCGCTTGTTAAGCCAACAAGTGGAGATACAGATTACTCACTGATCTATCTAGCTAGAAGAGAGAGAGGCGATTCATTAAAATAATAATACTATACTCTATAAGTCTTTTATGTTCTACAAAAGAGAGAGTAGTTACGAGTTCAGTACATATACACGTACAGAAGAATTATATTCATAATTATAGTAGGCCGCTGCTATTGGGGACCGGGCCCAAGCTACCGGTGGTCTTGGCTCTAAAGAGAGGAACCTCCTAACAATGCGAGCTGAGTCGAAAACTACACATTAATACTATTATTTAAACTGCAAAACTGTGATTGCATTCCATACCAAGTTTTAGTGTTCATTTAAAAGCCTAAGCATTTGATTTAAAGCACTATAATTCTCCAAAATATTGACAGAAGAGAAGAAAAGAGCGTTAATGAAATACTTCAGTATCTACAAACAAGTTATTTGAAAGTTAGCTTCTTTTAAACAGAAAATTACTTAAAAGTCCGTCTCTGTCAAGACGAACAGCAGCTTAAAATAACCCTTAATTAACATGTTTTGTCATATACAACAAAATAACATCACTATCGACCCGTCCCACAGACAAAAACTTTCGCTCAAGACGACCCAATTATAGCCGTCTTAAACTAAACCATAAACAAACAATCTGTCCATTCTACCCTCCATTCGGAGAATAATAAACTAGTTCACTAGCTAAAACCTTTATCTGTCGGCAGCACGCCCTCTGGCGGTCAGACTGTTTGCACATCAACAAGGCTGGATAATTCTGGATATCGAGTTGGTGGAAGTTTTGTCTAGTTGTTTCGCTGCGTAACTACATTTTAGAGACTGTATCTGGATTATTGGTTTGTTGAAATGCGATAACATACACTTGTGTAATAGGTTACGTGGAAAAGCTATTTGATAACGTGTTGTTTTTTAGTGTCTGTACGTAATAAAAGGGGAAAGAGCCACCTGAGAACGTTAGCATTCTAATAACAGTTTCAATCTGTCAACAAAAAGCTTGTAAGAGTTCCACTTACATTTTTGCGCCACTTACATAAAAAACTAGGTACATATAATCTCATTAGGCGACTAAATGTACGTATTATCCTAGTTTGCCAACACCATCAAATAACTTCTGTCGCTCTGGGTGGAGCAGGAAGGCGTGTCAGACTTTTACTGACTAAAACCCACCCGTGTTCCTTCAGTTGCCTGTGTGCCAGGGGCCACGGTATCTCTTTCGAACAACCCGCACCCCTGGCAGGCATCAGTCCTTGCGGACCCCACCAGTTGGTGCTGACATCTGTTTGAGGCGCGCGTGGAACACAACGCGCCGTCGTCGACCCGGGCTTGATTCTTCCCGGACAGCGAGCTACCCATTATTCGCCATCCGCAAGCCCGCGCCTACGGAGGCCGGAAATCAGCCTGGGATTTCCGACGACACTTAGACGGTTAAAATATTATTATCGTTATTTCTGGGTGGGGAAAGAGTCATTTTATTAAATGGTAAAATATAATGCCTGTTGGTCGATGTTGGGTGGTAAAAGATTACAGTTGTGCGATTAAAAAGTATTAGAAAGAGTATGTAACATAACATCACGCCTTGTTATATATGTAAGCTATCACGCCATTTATACCAGGAGGCTTTTATTTTGGTAGTATGCTTTGTTAACTTTTTTTTGTACTTGAGTTAAGTTTTCATTTTATTTGTTGGTATATTGGCATGGCTAGCTGACATTATGACAAATTTTTAAGTTCTGTATCTCGTAATGTTGATTACTTTGCCTACCTATGTATAGAATCAAGTCTATCTAACTAAACAGACAGCTGTGCTGCTGGGGAGTTTGTTGCGCCACTTCTTCTTCACAGCTAAAGCACTAGGAAGTGGTGAAGGGCGGGCGTTTTGGGGGACTGTCTCATGTACTTTGACGTTCGAAAAGTGCTGATTCTCAGCCTAATTTGAATTAATGACTTTTGATTTGATTTGATTTGATTTGTTCCCCGAAGAGTTGAGCAGAGATGTACCAAAGGTTAAGCAAGATTTTAGTTTTTTATTAATACTTTCATACATAAGCTCACGCTTTCTTCCAACGGGGGACGGCAGGAACTACAGAACGCTACCTGTTACGATCCTTTACCCCATTTTCTTCGTTTACGTTTATACGTCTCATTCATTACGTTTTTAAAGTACGAGAATTTCCCTTCAGGTTTGTACACGGTGATAAACATGTTGTCAAATCTCATTTCGCGTTATATGATTGGATGATGTTATTTTGAGAAACCAATCCCAACAGATAACATGCAATTTGGCAGATTTACTGATCAGAATATTTACATGAACCGGGTTGTATCACAATTCAGAATTGATTTCACTTCTTTTTCACGGCAAAATGATTGTACTTGATTTGGGGCCAAATAATAACAACGGCACGGGTGGATTGAGCTAGGCATGCCAAGCGGGTCTAAAAAGGCCACATTAAGCAATTCCTCTAAAAGTGATTCATTTCCTGAATTCCCCTATGATTCTGCTATTTGACATTTTACTTTAATAAAGCAATTCATAATTTGGTGACCATTTTACGAATTTCCATACAGAACTGTCAAATAGATGAATTGCGTGCTGTCAACGCAGATAATATTATGAATTGTCAGTTTGTGACAATTTCACGATTTTAAATATGATTGATAATATGATCATATTATGATTCTGCCAAAGTGGCCTTTTTAGACCCCCAGGTCTGTGTATAGGTGTCCCATCTATTTCGTATCTCTCTGTGCCTTGGAAAGCACGTTAACCCGCATGCATATGTAGATCTATGACGGTCATTACTGGAAGTAAGAAGCCCGAGTCTACCGATCAGCCTCAGTCAGTCAGCCTTGGCCAGTCTTACCAAGGGACATCGTGTTACCTGGGTCGTAGAGATCAGATAAGCGGTAATATGATAGTTTACGTCCAGAATTAGTTTTTCTTTTGTACATTTGACAATTGAGCATTTTACGGTGTCGTAAGTTTTGGTATCGCCTTAAAAAAATACAAGCACACCAATTCCCGAGTAATTGTGCGCGATACAGACGAAACTTCAGTTATATTAAATTGATGAATCCAATTCAGTTACTAGTCTGCCATAAATCCGGTTCAAATCCTATTTACACTTACAGGAAAATGGGCTCCGAAATAAGAATAGCTGAAAGATTAATGGATTTTCTGACGAGCGAGCTTTTTAATTTTCCTCTGATGAGTTATACAGCGTGTTGACTTTTTTCGACTGGTTACTGAAAAGCGGATTTCTATCTTTCTGGCGCATAAAGTTCGTGAATAGTTTTTCTAGGGTTTTTTTACTGATGTGTGATTAGGCTTTTTTTTTTTTGCGGGTGGGAAATCATCAAATAACTTCGTCAGACTTTTACTGACTACAACCCATCCGTGTTCCCTCAGTTGCCTGTGTGCCAGGGGCCGCGGTATCTTTTTCGAACAACCCGCACCCCTGGCAGGCATCGGCCCTTGTAGGCCCTACCAGTTGGTGCTGACATCTTTTTGAGGCGCACGTGAAAAACAACGCGCCGTCGACCCTGGCTTGGTCCTTACCGGACAGCGAGCTACCCATTACTCGCCGTCCGCAAGCCCGCGCCTACGGTGGCCGGGAATCAGCCGATGAGATTCCCGCGGGCGTCTCCTGCGGCGACTAAGGCCGTGAGGGCGCATGTACTGCCTCTCCCTCACGTGCGTCGCCTCCCTCTTCGCGAGCATTACTGCTTCGCAGAAATGTGTGATAAGGCTTGCGTTTCCACTTATTTTCTACATCGTGCTCGTTCTTCGATTTTATACAACTTCATGAAATACTAGTTGTATAATATAAATGGATGTTTATTTATCTTTGTAGGGTTTTATTTATATAGATACGTATTAAATGGTAAACTACAAAGTTTTTTGTACTCGATGGTTGCAAAATCAGCCCCAAGCTACTACAACAACTTATCAGCGGCAACTTTTATCTGCAAAATAAATATGGCAGTTGCCAGTGTGACATAATCTATATACAAAAGTTGTCAAACCGTCATTTAATTATATTCCTCTAAGATGGAAATTTATTTTAAAAAATATCGTAAAAAAATTCCGATTACTCATAGAAAATTGGATACTATACCTTACGGTCATGCTAGTCCGAATGATCGCAGTGTGGGTTTCTAATTTGAACTCGCTCACACACATAGCCCTAGGGGTAGATTTCACCAATGCAATTGAACATATTCTGCGCATCTAAACTACGTTCAAGAGCTGTCAGTGACATCATTGTTGTGGAATATTGACATTGACAGCACGATCAGTAGATCGTATTCAGTCTCAAATGTGAAATTAGCACTAATTGATATGAGATATACAAACAAACCACAATACACTTTACAATATTGATTTAATTATCTTTCATAGAAAACGTTGCCAGTTTCTCTACGCAAAAATATTTTGATCAGAAATCAAGCTCAATTTCACCATTAATTGAAGTCAAAACCTCGATCCTTAATAAACAACGCTGTCATTTCCCGATGTATTGATTCATATACGTTATTTATTCTAGTAAGCAGTAGATCAGTAAATCAAATAATATTGCTGCTACGTTGGCAAGCCACCAAAAACTATGGCTTCTCTTACAACGCGGTTTATACTCAGCTGAGGGGATACGTGGGTCGATTAGAACACGGTTCGGTTGGTACCGTTATGTCATTTAAGTTTACCTGGTTATGAAGGCTATGCTAAGATATTGCTTCAAGATGTATGTCGATCAAAACGGTGAAGGAAATCATCGTGAGGATACTGGCATGTCCCAGAATATTTTTTTTTAAAACATGTGATATCCGACAACCCGCATTGGACCCGCGTGGTGGATTTAGAGCCCACTCCCGTTCATTGAGAGGAGGCCTCTATCCCAGCAGTGAGAACGTTATGAACTTGATAATTCTACATCATATGCAAAAAGAAAACTCAATAAAATTCTGAATCAAAATGAAGCACAATAAGGAGTATCGTATCTAAAAGTAAATAAAATTCCGAAACAAAACAACGCACATAATATTATGAATAACATCGATGTTAGAATTCAGCTAAAGTTATTTTTGGTGGCACGCTGTCCCGTTTAATAATGCATTGGTTGGAAGCCTGTTTCCGAATCACTTCACACTCTGGATAAAGTAAAAATTCCGAAATATCGATATCCGTATCTGTTATGATATTGGCGTCATAACAGAAAATCGGAACGATTCCGAACTAAAGGCACAGTTCCACTGCTGCGTTGGATGTGCGAAGCAGTGGTGACTCGGTGAAATGTGGGTGTAGGTGCTAGAGATACTTCTCAACCGTAGCCTTCGAGGAAGTTCGTCATATACTAGGAAATCGTAAAATACCAACACTTGATAAAGCCTATTGGCTCCAATTCGAATTACAATATTCTTCAAACTGAGCAGTGGTGGCCTAGTGGTAACAGTTGCGATTTACGAGTTGTAGGTTGAGGATTCGATCCCAGGCAGGTACTTTACTTTCTGTAAACTATTTGATCACCACTGCTCTCGAAACGGTATAAACAGGCAGGTCCTAAAACCAACATTCTAATTGTGTCCTAGCAGTTTATGCTAGGATGGGCACGGAGAGCGCGAACGTTAGCTGCGCGTTTAGTCCACTCTCGACCCCTCGATCCCCAATAATTAATGTGTCCACTGGACCCCTGGCTATAGTTTATTTTCGACCTTTGTGAGTCGAGAGTGAATTTTATTTTCCAGCCAAATTTTAATTTCCTCGCAACACCTAAAGTAGTCAGTACCTTACTGTATATTTTTTTTTATATTAGGTACTTACCGAATTAGGTGTCGAAAGTGGGCGAGGTATGCATGTCCTTTGTATGAAAATCTATTCTCACCCCTGGGGGTCGAGTGTGAACTATGTTTAAGGGTGAAACAAATGAACAAATCTTTTTTTAGGGGTCGAGGGGTCGAGAGTGGACTAAACGTAGCTGCGCGGGTTATTTGTGCGTAAGCCACGCAACCGTATCTACGTAGCGTGGACGTGGGTGGCAGTGGATGATCCCGTTTACATCCACACACATATTATTTATGTGAAAGTAACTTTATCTGTGTTTCAGTCTGCCTGTTACCTGTGCACGCCTTAACCTGGGTTAGGACATAGGATACTTTTTCGTCCGTGATTTTCATTTTCCACCTTCACTTCTGATAATTTACGAACTCCACGCGGGCCATTTCGCAAGCTTCAATTTTAAAAAGCGAAACTACATAAATCTGTGCTTAGCTAAGCCATGGGTACCAATGGAGTTGTGCCTTTATTTTGTCGGAAAGGGTTTGCATTTTAATCGAATGATTCGAGTTGACTGAATCGATTGGAATCGTCCGTTCATTTGTTTTGAGTTAATAATGAGGAAGAGGAAATTACATTACGTGTATTGGTTAACATATTGATGGTGTTTGGATCACAAAATTGTATTATTAGCATGCTTATTATGTATTCCTACAAAGATATAAATGAAAAGACACAAAAAATAAAACACAAATTGAAGGCTGCATACTTCACTTTTTCCGATAAATATATCTTTTGATGCAGGAATTTTCGCAAAAATTATTAACGTGTATCCGTATTACTTAGATTTAAAATACTTCTAATAGATTCAATAGGCACTATTTTTTAACGTACCTTCAGTGGTTTCTGCTAAAGAGGCGACGAAGAGCGCCAAAAGCGCTACTCCCCACGACACCCGTCTCATCTGAAACAATACATGCATTTATTAGGGTTGAAGAATAAAGAAATAAATCATTTGGGTTTCTGGTTGATATGGTCATATTCAGACATAGACTTTAAAAACCACTTATTTTGCACAAGATTAGGTTAGGTTAGGCGAAGTTCGATTTCATTAACTTTAATGGAAAATGCCGTAGGAAACCTGCACCCTAAATCATTTTGAGGGCTCCAAACCAGCTACTGGGTAACGCGACAACCCTAGGTAAGACTGGTTATCAGATTTCATCGTTGTCTACCAACATTTCCATCATTCTTACTATCATATATATATATATACAATGTATGTAAAGAGTATGCACAGTAGTATACATCACTACCTTCACCAATAAAAGAAAGTCAACAAAATAAACAAATAAAAGCTTCACACTTCATCCCACTCGGTTTCTACGTATCGCGGATGCCATTACACTGACAAATAAAATGGCTGTCATTCAGACTTGGAACAAATATTTGTCGGCATTGGGAATGTTTGTCCCAATATACTGAATCAAATGGAATACAAAGAGAGCCCAATTCTAAGTCATGAAATTATAAACCAAGAAGCAATGGATATTTAGAAAGATAGTAGGATTGGACGTTATGATAGCTATTTTAAGAAAACTCTCTTTTTTTTCACCTCTTGGGACGTTTACTTAAATAAAGATCGAATTAAAAGGCTAATAACAAACAACTCAAGAAAACAAGCCGGCCTAATCAAATGTCTTCTCGAATTTTCTCGAATTTAAAATTGAAATAATATAGAGTTACGCTCCCCCCCCGGTTCACCCTCAATTAGTCGTATTTACCGACGAGGATTAACCTTTATTCAATGTTTGACGAAGGAAAGGTTAATTTTATGTTTTATTATTAGTTTAGCGTCTATTGTAACCTACCTTGTAACTTAATACCAGCAATTTGTACAAATAATATTTTCAGAAATACGTTCAGGTACTCCGTACGAAAAACTAACGTAAATAGAATCAATCATAGCATTACATACGTGTATTTGTTCGCCATATTTCGTATTATAACAATACTTCGCTAGCAAATGATCCGATAAATCTTAGTTACATAGCATTCGGCTTCCAAAGAATTCGCCAAGAAACGTAATAAGCCAATAACTCCACAACCCTTTTCACAGTATCAAGGGGAAATTTTCTTTGGCCCACAAACTCGCTTTTCAAGTTTTCAACTCTGAATTTTCTACAAGCATTTTATTCGAGCATTCGGAGGGAGCGCTACGAGACCGCTACGAGAGCGTAATTGTTACGAGGCTACGAGGCTACGGGCTACGCCATGATTGCGCGTCGGACCGCGTTCAGTGGTAAACCGGCAGTTTTATATTAATTGACTTCTTTGTTTTATTTCACAGGGAACACTAACTTCTGAATGTGGTCGGTTAAAGTTTGATGACACGTTTCAATCTGTGGTTTCATTGATACAATTAAAAAGTTTCCTGCGGAACGGACGATCGGTAAAGACTGTAATTATTGTAAGTAAGATGAACATAAAATGTTCCTGTTTAAATGCGCGGATAAAATGGTCGTAGAAGATTCATATTAATTATAGACATTAAGTTAAGTCCTTTCTACGATTGATGATATCTTTTAAGAACGAAAATGTCTCGAGCTAAAAACGGAGTAAGAATTTCAAAATTAATAGTTTGGAAACATTCAAATTAAATGAATAAAATTAAAAAGCAAGAAAGACAGAAAATGTTGAGAGGGGTAAACTTGCCGAATTAAAAATTACAGCTAACTTTAGAACAGGGGATTGTGACAAAACAATGGGGATTATAACAACCGCACGGGTTGTTCGATCAGATTGAGCTACGCTCGCCGCGGTTGGTCAATGGATGGGTGACCATCTTTACATACCAAGATCCCTCCTTGCCTCGGATACGTCACGTTAAACCCTTGGCCCTGGCTGTCATTCATTGATCTTTAACAGCCGCTACGGGTCGTCAGAAGCCCGAAAGTCTGATAACCCATCTTACCAAGGAGTTACCCAGTAACTGGGTTATGGAGCTTGGATAGGCAGTCGCATCATGTAAAGTGGTACTCGGCCTCGTCCGGTTAGGTTAGAAGCTGACCCAAAGATAGTTGGGATAAGGCTAAAGATGATATAACTTTTTAACATTTACGGTTTGAATTCATTTACTTCTAAAGATTACAAATCAGTTGTACAGAAATAAATACTAAACATTATTTGATTTAGGTATACATTGTTGTTGTCCAGGCTTATAGTTAGCATTATGAATATAAGAAGGTAATTTGTTGAAAGTTTTGTATTGTCTACCGCCGTGCAGCGCGTTGACACGGTCGACGTGCGGTGACTCGTTATCTTTGTTTTTGTGTTTGAAATCTAAGGACTAGTTTACACTATAGGCAAATGAATTATATTAGTTAAATTTTTATTTTTCTTAAAGATAGTAATAACGATTGTGTATTCTTTATATCTTTTGGTATATTTCGAGGCAGTTTTATAACCTTTTCCTTATTGTAAACACAAATACGCACCATATACCAGTAAACAGTACGGAAGGTGTCTGAGTACAGAGAGCCGCATATTGGCTGCAGTACAGCCGTTACAGGCTCACAGCCCGCCCGCAACGTTTTATGTGCGGTGACCTGTTATGCTAGGCTGTGCAAGGCTGAAACACACTGGCTCGCGTTTATTGTGTCCGTTACGTTTGATTGCAATGCAGAAGTGCCAAGGTTATTGTCTCTTCGTGACGCGGTCAAAATTATTATTAGCTAGCTGTTCCCGCGACATCGTTCGCGTGGAAGTCGTTAGACACCACAATATACTACAATAACAGACACATTTTTATAAAACTTTTCTTTCAAAATCAAAAGTCATTTATTCAAATTAGGCTGAGAATAAGCACTTCTCGATGTCAAAATTACATA
Organism: Polymixis lichenea; assembly: GCA_949091785.1. Lineage (NCBI taxonomy): Eukaryota > Metazoa > Arthropoda > Insecta > Lepidoptera > Noctuidae > Polymixis > Polymixis lichenea. The sequence goes on along the minus strand of OX420951.1, from coordinate 20,801,451 downwards.
AGACACTCCCCCCAAAACGCCCGCCCTTCCCCACTTCCTAGTGCTTTAGCTGGGAAGAAGTGGCGCAACAAACTTCCCAGCAGCACAGCTGTCTGTTTAGTTAGATAGACTTGATTCTATACATAGGTAGGCAAAGTAATCAGCATTACGAGACACAGAACTTATATAATTTGTCATTATGTCAGCTAGCCATGCCAATGTACCAACAAATAAAATGAAAACTTAACTCAAGCGCAAAAAGAAGTAAACAAAGCATGCTACCAAAATAAAAGCCTCCTGGTATAGCTTACATATGCAATGCTGGATTATGTTTACATATGATAACTTAGGACCATCGATGTAAAATAAATAAACAGGTAGATAATTATTGGCAACAATAACAAAATCATGGTCGGCAAGACTTTTTAAATTCCCTACGTTTGTAGTTTTGTTCTCAACAGCTAAAATATACATAGCGTCGGGACAGGTGACGCGGGAGCAAGCTATGTAAGTACAATTATTGCCCGTCTGAGAAGCAGCTTGTCTTGCACGAGGTAGACACCCGCAACCTTCAGTGTCTGCCTCACAATCAGGTGAGATAGTGGTCATAGGTGAGCCTTACAATTAGTCGTTTAAAAATTGAAATACTGTTTTAACGTAAGTAATATCTGACGTCAATACTAATAATAGTCTTTACACCACAAAACTTATTGCACATTATTGTGGTTATTTTGTCTCGGCTGGTAAACCTGTAATATTAGTAGGTAGTTACGAACCAAGGTATTAACTTAGTTAGCTCTAAACTATCGATTCAGGTCCGGCCTTGACACGACACTTGTCTTTGTGTAGTATTCTATCAAGGGCAGAACGTTAATAATTTAGTAATAATATTAATTGGAATAAAAACACATTTTATAATTTGATTGCGTAGATCTAGGTGCATAGTGTCGCAGTTACAAACACCCACCCACAAGACGAAGACGAAAGCGTTCCAGATGCAAGCGAAAGTACAGGAGAAAATAATGTTCCCACTGTTGAGACACAGGCCTCCTCTATTAGAGAGCTGCATTCCACCACCCGGGCCCGGTGGGGGTTGGTAGATGTCACATGTCTTCGATTTTTTTTATTCTAGGACCTGTATGTTTCCTCACTATGTTTCTTCACTGTTTTGGCTCTCAAAACGGTGTGCGGTGATGAAATATTTCACAAAAAATAATTTGTCTGTCTGTGTGTGAAATTAAGACCTGCAACTCTAAGTCGCAGCCGTTACCACTGAGACACCACAGCTCTCAGTTGAACTAGGTGAGTGCATATAACTGTCGGGAGGACATGGCGTGGCACACGCTGGCAGAGTGTGCCGCTTGGGAGGAGCTGCGCCGTGCCCTCATCTCAGGAGTCGGCAGTGACCTGTCGCTGCCGGCCGTTGTCGACTCGATGGTCGACAGCGAGGAGTCCTGGGACGCGGTGGTATCCTTCTGCGAAACAGTCATGTCGCAGAAGGAGGCTTCGGTGAGGGAGCGGGAGATGCTTCCGCTAACCCGATCCGCAACAGACGCACCGGCCGTCGGCGGAGGGCGGATAACGCCCTCTTCCAGCCCCCCTAAATGGGTCCCGGGGCAACAGATCTGAGGAAATCTGTCACCCCCTACTTCTTAGGAACCGAGATGGCGGCGCGTAGTGTTCCACGCGCGCCTCTCTATGACGTAAGGGGGGAGTTTAACACCTCACTCCCCCCTGTCGCGAGGTGGCCCGCAGAGGCGGGCTGGCACTAGCCGGGGATCGCGGAAGTCACACTAGTTCCCGTGATCCCCGGTGCAAGTGAGAGACGGAACACCGGGGTGGTTTTAGTCAGTAAGAGTCTGACAGACCCCTCCGCCCTCCCCGGGGCGGAGGACATCCATGAGGATTTCCCCCCGTAATCAAAAAAAAAAAAAGAAAGGTGAATGCATATTATGTTGTGCTTGTGGGAATAGTATTATATGTTTCAGTATATGTTAGTTACCCTCAAAGTTTTTCCCACAAAATAGGCGGTGCCTCCACTAGGTCATCGATTAAGTCGTTCAAACCTTCCCCAGTTGTCCCCCCCACCTTAACCCTGCCCGGCAGCGCACAATACGTACCGACCGGTGTATAAGCGGCTTGATTACACAACCCAAACTCGCTGTTTATACATGAATAATTAAAGCGAGCGTATCACAATGGCCGCGAGTTCGTATCAAACGAGGCTTCGTGTGTTGGAGGGTTTTAGGTGGGTTTGACTTGCAGGCAGGAATATAGGAGAAACTTGACGGGAGTAGTTCGGGCGAGTAGTGTATGTGAAGTCTAGTCTACACATATCAGGGCCGTGGTACACACAGGGGAGGCACTGAAGCTCCGTTACAGGGGGCCTACTCCCTAAGCGAAATCCGTAGTATCGGCCGTCGTTACGAGCGCTTCGCTCTCTGTCTAACTTACGATATGTCCGTAAGTGAGACGGAGAACGAAGCGCCCGTAACGATGGCCGATACTACGGATTTCGCTTAGGGAGTAGGCCCCCAGGCCCGGACACGGACGTGTGAACAAGTTTATATAAAACTAGCGATGTCCGCGGCTTGTCGGAAATTATCCCACGCGAACATAACGGGCGAAAATGTATCAGTGAAAGTCCCATCAAAATCGGTTCAGTAGTTTCGGAGATCACCCGCAACAAACAGGCAAACAGTAATGTTTTTATAATAGTTATAGTACCGTCTACACTTTTTAATGCATTTTTAAAAAGCGGTTGTAAACAGACACTTGAATTTTATTTATTTCTTTGTATGTATAGAAGATGTATACAGATAGATGTACAAACTGTTATTTTATGGGCCCATAACGGAGCACGGTTCTGATATCTGTTGATGGATAAACAAAACAAAATCAACAGAAAAGCAGTAACTAGTCATCACGGTTGGAATTAGGCCAGAATTTAGAAAACACACAGTGTAATATAAAGCCAGCGAATGTTTGTAAAAACCTTGATTGGACTATTGAATTCGCTGGAACCCCTAAAGAGCACCATTCAGATTTCCATCAAATTAAGTTTTTGTACGAGCAATCATTGTATCTGATAACATTTAAAGATAAAGTTGTGTTGTACCATTGTTTTGGTAGTCCTATGCGGACAGGGGTTGGGTAAACAAACTTTGTGTCCCCTGGGATGGAGCGAAGGTACAAGAGGAGCACCGATGCGATACTGGGCCATCAGAAATCCCGGAAACCCCGTTTTTATGTGCAGAAAGCGGCCCTTGAGTGTCTTTAGTCAGTTGGAGAGTGATGTACATACATTTTGCTTTTCTCAGAAGCAGGGACGGTCAGAGTTAGTTTTTGTTTACCTTTAAGACTCATAGGGGTCATTATACCGACTCCTCACTGTGGGACTAGTCCAACAGTTGTCTAATACCTACATTTTGTCGATTTCTGTGAGCACAAATGTAGGTATTGGACACAGCTGTTTTTTACACGCTTTATATTAGCTTCACTTGTATGTTTGTTTGTATGTAACCGACTCCTTTGGACGCTATTTTGACCCACTTTAAACGGTCAGATTTAATTTAAACTTTGTAGACCTATCGAGGACCTGTGACAATTCAATAATTTAAAAAAAAATTGAAAAAAACACGCTTTTGTAGTTAGCAAAACTAAAAAATAGAAAGTAAATAATAGTTAAAAAAAACTAAAAAAACACGCTTTAAAAACCTAACTAAAAAGTAGAAAATAATTTAATTCTATTAAAAAGCCTGGGGTGCTTGATATTAATTGATTATAAAAAATACCTCAAAAAGCACCCCACGCTTTTTAATAGAATTAAATTATTTTCTACTTTTTAGTTTGGTTTTTAAAGCGTGTTTTTTTAAACTATTTTTTTTTTTCATGATTACGGGTTCGCTCCATAGTCGATCTATCTGCATAGCCTTTGACCGAACTATGTTGGGTTCGGCTTCCAGTCTAATTGGATATCAGTAATTTACATGGAGCGACTACCTTTATGACCTCCATAACCCAGTTACTGGGTAATACGATACACCTTAGCAAGACTGGTTGCCAGACTTTTGGCGTTTTGACTACCCGTAAAGACTGTCAAAGATTTACGCCGTGACAGCCGACCAATGTCTTAGCATGATTTCCTAGGCACAGAGGGTTCTTGATATGTAATTGATAGTCACCCATCCACAAACCGACTGTGGCAAGTGTAACTTAACCTGCAGCTGTTAGGATATAGCCACGGGACCGTCGTTAGTACCAGTTTAAGTGCCAAAACCGACCCTTTAAAAGGTTTATTAAAAACAAAAACTCAGCTTGCAGCCAACAGTGTACACAGTTGACTTTCTAGATATGACATCTATATCAATTTCAAACTATAATCTTGGCATATAGAAATTATCTCCACGAATTTATGCGTTCAATCCTCTTGTTCCTGTAATTGCATGGGGCAGTGCTAGCGTCGTAGTAACCACAAATAACCACAGACTATAAAGTATCCCTCTACCTATTGTTCTAGGCATAACGGAGTCTAGGCACAATGTATGTGACATGTTTGTTACGGCTGTAAGACTCCATAGTAGTAAACAATTGTACTAGTTCACACAGGAGCTGTGTAAAGCCCAATGAAGACTATTGGAGTTGCAATATCTGTACCAATTTCAGCCGTGTCTAGGTGAAATTTACCAACGTTGAGCTTCATTAAATTAGGCTCTTCACTGCCGTCTGAATGGTCTGTATTGTTCCTTATGTGTCTGTTGTAATCTAAGGTAAATGTGATAATCTTGATATTTTTATTATGGCAATATTATCGCCGTCTCTAATACGCTGTCAAAAATGTCTGTCATGGCGTCGCTTGTCTATAAGTAAAATGTTAAAGTAATTTTGGAAGTAATAAACATTCTTAATATGACTGCTGGCCTAATTAATTAATATCCACTACTCCAACAGTATCATTGAGTGTACAGGTGGCAAAATGAGTAACAAGATTCAGACTATACAGGGTGTCAGGGACATCGACGCGCGTACTGCAACCATGAACTCCGCAAAACATTCTAGACCGCTAGCGTAGATAGTACAGGTTCTCTTTACTTCGGCCTATCTGAGTTCTGAGTCTATTTAAAGAGTTCCAGTGAACCTTGGCTTCACTGGAACTCATGTCCAGGTGCGGGATTTTCAGCAGGTGGAACGAAGGGGTTTGATAGGGAAGCACTATCTCGCCACAGGCTTGGCTTAGCCCTTCGTTAGAGCTTTCGGCAGTGAGCGGGACACACACTTTAAGAAGCTGTTACGGCTTTTCAGCCTTTGATCCACGAGGATGTTATTGTGCAGAGGGTGTCGTGTGTTGGAACTCTGATACCATCTTGGCTCTTGAAATTATGATTGGGAGAGGACTTTGCCCAGCATTGGGACAGAATAGTTAAAGTATTAAAAAGATTCAAACTCAAACTCAAACTCAAAGCATTTATTTCAAATAAACCAATTACAGGCACTTTTGAATTGTCAAGGTCGGTGAGTTAGAAAGATGAAGCTAATTGCCCATTCCAAAGCGTAGGTACCTATGGAGAAGGACGGGCAAGAAACTCCATGGACACTCTTTTAAAATCATGGTAATGTTACAAAAAGTTGGTTACATCATTATGTTGAAATTATCAATGTGAGAACGATGTAAAAAGACGTGCACATTAAAGCGTCCGTAATTAAAACAAAAATAAAATAACAATTCAGAAATTAAAATAAGCCGTGGGAGCTAGGAGATGACCAGTCCCTACTGGCGGCGCCCGTTCACGAACATGACGTGTGGATCAGCACCATTCAGCTCAACCATTTTGAAGGGAACTTAATGATCCAACACACACGCCACCACCAGCGAGACATTTGAGTGAGCATGACATACTCCTAGCTGCCAAGGCACATTCAGGTCAATGAAAGACGTACCCTGTAAATGGTAGCTTTATAGTAGGAACATAGTGCTCACACATATGCTATGCAATTATACAATACTAAAAGTTTGAATTTATACAATGCAAAGATCTATCTAATCTAGTCTTTTACAGTCTTCAGCAGCTCCAACGTTTTCAAATGCTAATCAATTTGGTTTAACCTACCTTGTGGAGCTGGACAAGCAGCGTTTAGCCAAGCATTTTTATCAGCGATGTAATCTCCCAACTTATAATAAGCATGGCTGCATAGTGTGCGTTTTATACAAGATTTAAATTTCAGTTCATTCAGTTGGAGAATGTGGGGAGGTATTTTATTGTAACATTTTAAACAGTACCCCATGAAGGATGAGTCTACTTTAGCCAGTCTGAAGCCTGGTTGAACTAATTGGTCCCTATTTCTAGTCCCAACGGTGTGTCTTTCACCTCTTTTACTGAAAAGATTTAAATTTTTCCTGACGTACATGATGTTCTCATAGATATATTGACAAGGTACCGTCATGATATTAATATTTTTGAAAAGTTCCCTTAGAGAATCTCGCCTACGCAGGCCATATATTGCTCTGATGGCTCTTTTCTGCAGAATAAAAATAGACTCAATATCTGCAGCCCGTCCCCATAGTAAAATACCGTAGGACATGATACTATGAAAGTAACTGAAATAGACTAACCTCGCGGTTTCTACATTAGTGAATTGGCGGATTTTTCTTACAGTATATGCTGCTGAACTTAGCCGTCCTGCAAGAGCTGTTAAATGAGGACTCCACTGTAGCTTTGAGTCGAGCGTGATCCCTAGGAAAACAGTTTTATCGACGAATTCTAGTTTCTCTTTATTCAATACTATGTCACAATCAGTACTTTTAACATTTGGTAAAGCAAATCTTATGCATTTAGTTTTTTTCCCATTTAATACTAAATTATTAGCAGTGAACCAATTTTGCACCAGCAGTAGGGCGTTATTTACGTCGTCAAGATTTGATGCACGTCTATTTATTTTAAAAATTAAGGATGTATCGTCAGCAAATAACACCATTTGTGGTTGTTTTTTTTAATTGATTATTATATATTTGATGATTGGATTCGTTTCCAGTCTAGCTGCGTATTTACTAGTATTTTTCATGAAGCGACTGCCTATCTGACCCCCACTACCCAGTTACTGGGTAACAAGATAGCCCTTGGTAAGTTTAGTGATTAACATAATCTAATTTTCAACATAAATGGCAGTTTAATTACGGAGTCAGGAATTAAAAGTTTCATCATTAGAATTCAGTCATTTAAAAGTCCCCTCATAAGTATATTTAACTACAATCAGCCTGGGCACGCCGCGATTGCGGCGGTAAGTCCCCTCTTTGAGGAGTGGCTTGAGAGGCGGCATGGCGTCCTCACCTTCCGCCTGACACAGGTCCTCACCGGACATGGCTGTTTCGGGAGGTTCCTGTTTCGGATAGGGCGGGAGGAAACGCCCGGGTGTTTCCATTGCGAAGATCGCCCAGAGGACACGGTGGAGCGTACGGTGGAGGTCTGCCCAGCTTGGGCGGAGCAACGCCGTGTCCTCGTGGAGGTGATCGGCGGCAGCGATCTCTCGCGTCCGACCCTGGTCCAGGCCATGGTACGGAGCGAGAGGGCATGGCTGGCAGTCGCCTCCTTCAGCGAAGCAGTTATGCTCGCAAAGAGGGAGGCGGCGCACGTGAGGGAGATGCAATACATGCGCCCTCACAGTCGTGGCCTTCGCAGGAGACGCCCTGGGCGTCGGGAATCCCAGGCTGATTCCCGGCCACCGTAGGCACGGGCTTGCGGACGGCGAGTAATGGGTAGCTCGCTGTCCGGTAAGGACCAAGCCCGGGTCGACGGCGCGTTGTGTTCCACGCGCATCTCAAAGAGATGTCAGCAGCAACAGATGGGGCCCGCAAGGGCCGATGCCTGCCGGGGGTGCGGGTTGTTCGAAAGAGATACCGCCGCCCCTGGCACACAGGCAACTGAGGGAACACGGGTGGGTTTTAGTCAGTAAAAGTCTGACACGCCCTCCCGCTCCACCCAGAGCGGGAGAAGTTATTTGATGATTTCCCACCCAAAAAAAAAAAAGAAAAACTACAATCAGCCCAGAACATTATCATACGGATTACTACAATAGAGAGAAAAGTAGTTTTTAGGGTTCCGTACCAAAAAGGTGCCAACGGAACCCTACTACTAAGCCTCCGCTGTCAGCAGGTTGTTTGTAATTAACCGTAATCGATAGAGAGTTGAAATTTGTGCGTGTTTTTCTATTCCCGCTGTAACAATGAATTATACACCGTGACATATTTTAGTCGTCAAAGGTGGTTCACTCTATGTATCCGACATAAAATACCTCTAGGCGCGATTAAAAACTTGTTACCATTAATTAAGATAATAGGTGCAAAGAACAATAAATAATGCTTCAGGATTATAAAACACTCTGTTAATAATGTTTACGTATCAAACGGTAGAAGATATTTATAAAATTGCATCTCCATTACATTCCATCTTTCATTCCATTTCCATAATAGGATTCAAACTACGTCATGCAACTTAGTGTATGATATTTTTTTATTTTTCAAGTGTTCATGAATATCTTCTTTTTAATTTTATAAATGACTAGCTTTTGCCAGCGGCTTCGCCCGCGTGGAGGTCGATGTATTATACATATAAACCTTCCTCTTGAATCAGTCTCTCTATTAAAAAAACTCGCATGAAAATCCGTTGAGTAGTTTTAAAGATTTAAGCATACATAGGGATATAGGAACAGAGAAAGCGACTTTGTTTTATACTATGTAGGGATTCGTTGGATACATGAAGTGGGCTGCCGTTGTAAGACGACTAAAATGCCACGATGTATAAATGAAATAAATTTTTAAATTAATAGAGTATATAAGGATCGTAGCAGGTGGCGTTCTGTAGTTTCTAGTGTAGTTGGGAGGAAGGCGAGAGTTTATATATGAAAGTATTAAGAAAACACTCTTCTCCTGCTAATATTTTTTCATCGCACAACTGTACTCTTTCACAACCCAATATCGACGAAAACCCTTAATTTACATAAATTAAATAAAATACAAAAAAGTGTTTAAAAAATGTAGTGTTAAATATTGTACGGTGGTATGAAACCCTTCGTATGTAAGTCCGACTCGGACTTGGCCGGTTTTTTTACAAAGCTCTCTTCACATCTCCGTTTCTGCGGTGAACCAACTACGTAGCTCCGAGCCGTCGCGTCGCAGCGATCTGAATACACTTGTGTGTTAGTTACTTTTTTAATTAATCGCAACTGAAACACGACGCTAGCTTATACGTATCAACTAATTAAATTTTAATTTTACCGTCGTTCGTACAGCTTGTTTCAGAAATGTGAGGCCATATTTAAAGGTATATTTTTTATTTGACCATCAAACTGAGCAGCTTTCTTCGTGGGACCAAAGTTAAAGACAAATATTTTTTTTTTTCAAACTAATTGTGCCCGCGGCTTCGCCCGCGTGGATGTCGGAGATTATTGCACGGGAACTTTCTACCGAGAGAGCCTATGTTACTCTTATTAAAACCAGCTGTCTGCCAGTTAAGTTTCGTCCAAATCGGACTACCCGGTTCAGAGATTAGCCAGAACAAACAGACATACAGTAAAAAATGTTAAAAATTTGCTTTCCGTAAAAGTACAGTATATACTTACATATTATAGTGCATTAAGTAAAAAGCTGTTATTTTGGAATTACAATAATTTTTTTAGTTGTATTTATGTAATACTAGCTTTTGCCAGCGGCTTCGCCCGCGCGATACTTTAATCCCCTATTTAACTCCCTTAGGGGTTGAATTTCGAAAAATCCTTCCTTATTCCTTGTCTGCATTATAAAGGAAACCTTTGTGCAAAATTTCAGTATTCTGGGTCTAAGGGTTTGGGCTGGGCGTTGATGAGTCAGTCAGTCAGTCAGGACTTTTCTTTTTATTTATATAGTAGATAGGCACATAAAACGCACTCTTGAACGTCAAAATTGGCAAGTAAATAGAAATGATTTTAGTTGATAATTTTTTCGCGATCACGATTTTGGTCCCATGGAGAAAATTATTAAGATTGATGATTTGTCATCATTTCAGTCAAAAAGTCAACAGCTGGCAGGCCTCCCCCAAACTCGGCCTCTTCGACCGGTTCTGGGCATCCAGCGGGTGCCTGCGGCCAACACAAGGTCGTCGGTCCACCATGTGGGAACCCTTCGAACTCTACATCTCCTTTTGGGCCCCATCGGCCATCCACTTAAGTTTGACAATTCTTCGGGCTACGTCGGTTACCTTGGTTCTCCTGATGGTCTAAGCCACACTCTTAAATATAAGCACACATTTATGATACACGCTGTATAATTATGTCGAAATTAATCAACTTTTTGAGGTTTTGCTTCGAGAACCCGCAAAACCGTATAACCGTATTCCGTGTCGAGTATGTACACAAGGACATTGAAAACGCATTTCGGATTACGAAATACCGATAATTGGTTAAATTCGGTTCAGGGAATTCAATTCAGATACAAAAGTATGTATCTCAATGTGATTGTATTAATTTAATTTTTGATTGTGTTACACATAGTTGCTTTTATATAAAGTACACTTAATTAGTAAATAATTAACGAAGTATGGATTAAAAGTTGTGATAGGCACTTGCAAAATCAATCTGAAAAATTATTAATTAATAAAATACAATGTTTTGTAATTCCAACAAATTTATATTAATTTGGGACCGTTCGTTATGTATTCGTTGTGTATTTCAGAGCTGTAATTGCGTAATAAGTACTACTATCATTATGAATCGCTTTCATTATGATAATTCCACAAAATTCACGCTGTTGTTTGCGTCGCTAAGCAGACTTCTTCTCCATAGAGATATACGTTTTGTAATGGGCAACTAGCTTCAACTTTCCGACTGATCAACGTTTTGACAATTCAAAAGTGCCTGTAAATGGTTTAATTGAAATAAATACTTTGAGTTTGAGACAATTTTCGAACATAATATGAAAGAATGGTAATCTATTTTTACAAATGATTGCAATTAGTTCTACAGTATTCTGTCCAATCCTACAATCCCCTCTTAACTTAAAGAAGGTTTCAAGTTGACACACATACATAATTGATATCTGAGGTCATCGTTCAACAATGTTCCCCAACATTGTTACCTTACTACGGGGTTGCGACTCTAGAACCTTTCGGCCCCATCGGGCATCGGCGTTTTCTATGCGTTTTAACACCAAACTGTGATCACCACCCCACCTGCAAAGCGTGACGATAACTGCCACTGCCCCCCCCCCCAAATTAAGGACCAAGGTGATGTATGCATGTCATCATCTGCCAAACTTTTTACCCAACTATTTTGTAGTATTTTACATGGAGCGTCTGCCATATTAACCTCAAAAACTCAGTTGGTAACACGATATCTCATGGTATTCCTAAATCACCCATCCATACAACGGAAAAAATTTGGTTCCCATTCAATATTTACCAATTACTCCTCTTCCATCGAATTTCAAAACACATAACATAAAATACGTGTATAATAAATATTTACCGTACAAACCCATAAATTGGGAATCAATATAAACAAAAAAAAAACCGTAAATAAATATTCGTTGTTATTGGAACCGGTAAAGCTATCGGATATCTAACGTAAACTCAATCAGTACCGGTAAATATATCGCTACCGGTAAATATAGCAAGATGGGGGCTACGTTTTCAATTACATTGCGTCTTTTGTTACGAGCAATGAGCAATGTTGATTGATAGGCATTGATATGCGCTGATTGATAATTTGATTTTATTGTGTTTGTGTACTGTTGTGTTTAAGATTGTATTATTGTGTTGGGTCTGTTTTTGGTATACAAAATTTCCTTATCTATTTACAAAATATACCATGTCATGCTTGAACGGTTGTTTCGCGTACAAAAACGGAACCACTAGGTAAAATTGAAATGACGACATCCATTCGCCGAAGTCTAATGGTAAGGCAACCCTCGCAGGTTGCCTAGCAACATACTTCTAACAACATTGAAGGACACTGAACGTTATATAACTAAAGACAAAAATAAAAAAAATCGTATCGACCTGCGTTCTATACTTTCTGCCTACCCCCAAGGGAAGGGCGTGACTTTTTGTATATAAGTAAAAGTGCAAAAATATTGATTTCCACGCTTCGAGTTGAGAGCCAAATGAGAAACGATTTCCGAATGTTGACATGGAAGTGGCTTCTTAGGGATCTGTTACCTTTGGCATTACCTAAATATTAATAAGCGTTGCCTAAGGGAGTAGCGCCAAGGTAGCTCGAGAAATTCATTTTATTCGATTTTAAGCAATATGTAGATCAGAGTCAGGTTGTTTTTTCAACAAAATATTATTTATTTTATGCTTGACAGAATTATAATCATAAAAACCAACAATACAACCCTAGGTTAATTAAATCCCATTGAAGGACATTTTCATATACTAGTAATTTAATGGAATTATTATTTTTTGACCGATGACCTTGTGAAGGCCGCGGAAATCCGCTGGACGTGGGAAGCACAAGACCGGTCGAAGTGGAGGAGTCTGTGGGAGGCCTATGTCTAGCAGTGGACGTCTTTCGGCTGAAATGGTGAATGATGATTACAATTTTTTGCAAAAACCTTAAAAAAATGACAGGCTACCTTGGCGCATCCTCCTTAACTTGATGTTAGTGAAAATAGGCATACTTAAGTGATCCTTGTTAACGTTTAGAAAAATAGGCATAGGTACGTGATCTTTGTTAACGTTTACAAAAATAGGCATAGGTGAGTGATCTTTGCTAACGTTTAGAAAAATAGGCTTAGGTAAGTGATCTTTGTTACCGTTTTGAAAAATAGGCATAAGTGAGTGATCTTTGTTAATGTTAAGAAAAATAGGCATAGGTAAGTGATCTTTGTTGACGTTAAGAAAAATAGGCATAGGTAAGTGATCTTTGTCGATGTTAAGAAAAATAGGCATAGGTAAGTGATCTTTGTCGATGTTAAGAAAAATAGGCATAGGTAAGTGATCGTTGTTAACGTTTAGAAAAATAGGCATAGGTGAGTGATCTTTGCTAACGTTTAGAAAAATAGGCATAGGTAAGTGATCGTTGTTAACGTTTAGAAAAATAGACATAGTGTGAGTGATCTTTGTTACCGTTTAGAAAAATAGGCATAGAAAAGTGATATTTGTTGACGTTAAGAAAAATAGGCATAGGTAGATCTTTGTTAACGTTAAAAAAAAGGGGCATAGGTAAGTGATCTTTGTTGACTTTTAGAAAAAGTTTGTATGTTTTAAAGATTTCTAAACTCATCATTCTCTTGCCCTCACACTAATTTATTTGGGGTCGCCCCAATATGTCTTTTTTCTTCCGACTTCTCGTAGTCGCCCCCTTTCTAGCCATTTCATCTTTCTCACAATCCATCCTTCGTTTCTTTGGTCTACTCCATACTACTTATAGCCTAAATTAAAATCTTCACGAGTATCCAAGAAGACATAGTCTATTTATGTGCTAAACTTCCGAATTCGATCAACCGTCTTGCGCGATTGAAATACACTTCCGATACCGAGTTTTCGTATGTTTGAATGTAAATTAGAACACGGGTGACCATTAATCAGATCAGATTGCAGACTTTATTGTCATTAGATATATTCCTGTGTTAATGAATTAACCTCCTAATAATAAGCTTTTTAAAATTGTTGAACCTCTACAAACTTTATGGAATTCTAATGAAGCTTTTTAAATAAATGAGCCTCTTTTTAATTAACTTTCTGGCTTGGACTCCAAAACATTAACTATTTGAGGTTCACAAAAAGAGCATTAGTTAAAAATATTAAAATATTCATTATAATAATGTGTTCAATATTTTTTAAATAATTTAATATTTATAATTAAATATTTCAATATGAAAAGGCAGGTGGGAATATTCTTAACACAGCGTGACGGAATATTCTTATTTAGATCGGCCTGATACAAAAGAAGATGTCATGGTTTTAATAATAATTGAAAAAAAAAAACATTGGCTAGGCACTAGCCAGTCATGTGGACAGAATGGAAATCTTAAAACTATTAAATAATGTTTCACAGCATGATAACCTTTTAGCTCAGATATAAGTAACTATTACAGCCTGACGTGAACCCATACGATTTTCCGCTGCCAAAATCGTACAACGCTTCTAAATAAAATCCCTCAAAGCGCCAAAAATATGTAACTTACATAGGTATTACTTCATCTGTACCAATCCCAAATAGTTCGTTATCCCATCACCGAAAGAAGTTGCAAATCATTTTACCATCCCGAAGATCTCCACTTTAACTTGACCCCTTTACCCATAAGCATTTCATACATTCAATAGGTCAAGTTCAACCGGGGATCGATAGCCAACAAAAATGGTCCCAATTACGTATTCAGATCGTGTCTGGCTGAACTAACGAAGTAGGGATGTGTGGCAGGTACTTGTACTTAGGCGACACGGAATCGGTCCCTGCCGATAAGTAGGCTTTTTACTTTTTAGATAGGGGAGCGTGCTTCGTCGGGTTTTGTTAATCGATGAGAGAATCGATTTGGAAATGAGGAGAAATGAAATGACTAGAGATAAGGAATGGGAACTTTTTCATTTACGAAAGAAGTTCGTTTGAATAAGTTCTAATGTGTTTTTTTAGACTTCTAGAGAAATAAGAAGGTACACAGTACATTTATGAGCTAAAAGTAGCGATGAAGCGAGGCACGCTTGACTTGTGGTAAGCAAGTGTACAAACTCGCTGCGAACGTGTGTGTAAGCGCAGGAGCTCTCAGTACCGTTCAACGTACGATAAATCCGACATGGGGATCTTGGTATGTAAAGATGGAAGCCCATCCACGGACCAAGCGTAGCTTAACCTGATTAGTCGACCCGTGCGGCTATAATTACTTAGCCAAAAGCCCAATGTTCTTTTCAGGCATGGTATGCTACTAATGTATATAAACGTTCCGTGTGGTGCCGGCCGTAAAAGAATAGCACCATCCCATTTCTTCCCGTGGGTGTCGTAGAAGGCGACTAAGGAACTTACTAGAGAATGGGCAGCAGCGTTCTCTATGCATTTGACCACCATACTGCGATCGCCAACCCGCTTGCCAAGCGTGGCGATTATGGCAAATCCCCCCCTTTTGGGAGAGACTTATGTCCAGCAGTGGACGTCTTTCGTTTGAAATGATGATTATTATAAATGTGAAAGTTTGGATATTTTTTACTAAATCACGCAAAAATAGCCAGATGGATTTGGATAAAATTTGGCACACATGTAGGTAACCTGGACACAGGACAATTTTAATCCCGGTAGTACGTTCCCGTGGCATAATTTTCGACATCTACGCGAGCGAAGCCGCTGACAAAAGCTAGACAGTAATAAAATATTGAACGTAAAGCATCTTTGTTGTTTATTAAGCATACAATTTGTTACACAGTTTTAGCAATAAATCAAGTAAAACTGAACGACCCCTATAAATTATAATTTAGCTGGAGACTGTAATCTGATAATCTAATTACAAATTAAATAAGCAATTTATAAGATAAATTGTACCTATTTTGTTTCAGTGATCGGTTTTTGTAATTAATCCTAGCCTTTGTACCTAAGAATATTTAGAAAACATTAATAGCCTGGCTAGTCGCTTGGGAAAATATTATACAGGGTTGTAACGAATATATAAAAAAAACAAAGTTTGTATAACTAATGTCGCTCCCAGGCTACATACTAAAATTCAACCAAATCTATGCAACAGTTTAGTCAATATAGCTAGTCAAAGATTGACAAAACGCATAGTCGGCGCATCACTGCTATTTAGTTAAATTTGAAAAAAAAAACCATCACCTTTTGATTTTTTTGCAAAATACTTCTGAGCACTTGTGTATTGCGAGTGTTCTCCATCGTCTTGCGTGTCGATAGCAATCTATGTATATGGTCAGCCCAGAATTTGGCTACGAGCTTGGCACTTTTAGTAGCGTCATCAACTTCTGTAGCGTGCAGACAACAGGACAGGGTAGACACGATGTTAAATGCTCCATTGTTTGTGGGACAGAACCATACTTACAGTCTAGAGCGGAGTCATCTGTGAATCTCCACCTGAGCAGATTTTTATTGCTTCGACTAACCTGAGTTTGAAGTCTATTTAACGACTGACTTCCAGGTAAGGCAAGGCAAGTCATATCCAGATTTTCAGCAGGTGGAACGAATGTGTTTTCCTTTATTGTCGTGTTATCACTTCGACGTTGCAGAACCCAATTATATGTAGCTATCGTTTTATCTTTCAAAACAGGTGATATACTTTTTGCCAGCCTTCTCGGGAAAAAGATATCCATTAAGTATGAGTGATTTTTCCAAGTGTGCATGGGAGGATCCGGAAAAGTCCCCCTGCATTCAGTTTTCTGTGAAACTATGGTAAGACACGACATGGCTCCCTAATATTTTTGTGAGCTTCACAAAATAAGACATGAAAATACTACTATTGTTTCATAAAATAAATTGTAATGAATTATGTTTCAGGAAACCCGATACCTACATATTTCAGTCAAATCCAAACGTTTTTATAAAATTAATGTTGCACGTTCTGAGCTCATAAGATAACTGGGTAAATAAATATATTTCTATCACGATACCATAAATAATTCACGAGTTGAGGATCGCCGTGAAATATGGTAGCCATGACTTGGGGGCGAGTAAATAGAAATTGCTCTCAAACATTCACCGATTTTTATTTTTTTTATTTTGCTTGATTCCTTCGTCACGTCATTAATGATTTATGGTTAGACTTCTATGTTTATGGTCGGCTCTTTGGAAGGATCCCGTTGATATTTATTTGTTTACGTGTGTTTGTAATATCTTTATTTGGTTGGGTTGTAGATTTATTGATGTGCCGTGTAACCTTTTAGCGGTGATTGGTTAGAAATTGATTGCGGGGCGTTGCTCCAGGTGCATAGTGACCTTTAATAATATTTGGGCGACACACATAATTTCCTTGTATATGTATGTGTCACCTTATGTTGAGAACACCGTTAGTTTATAATCTATCTCACGAGATTATAAACTGTCGATAAATTGTAAGACAACTGCACCATACTGCTTACAATTTAACGCATTATTTTTCGGTATATTATAATCTATTGAAGTGAAACTGTTAAATCAAAATTTGTCGCGCGTTAAACGGTGGTCGGTCTTACAGTTCGCCGTTCTGTGTCCTTAGAGTTAGGGATGAAACATAGGTGCTTCTTTGGTTAATCACAGATTTATTTTACTTCCACAACAATTTTATATAACTAATTCTAAAGCTGTGAGTTATTTTCAACACGAAATCAATTTACATTCGACAACAAACAAATATGGCGGCGCGGGGCATATGCCGTTCAACTAATCAGCGCGCGAGGTGCGTTCCGTCGCATGCCATTTCACAATTTGATGGTTTCACTTCGATAGATTATAATCTACCGAAAAATAATGCGTTAAATTGTAAGCAGTATGTTAACGGTTCACAATCTTTCGACAGTTCACAATCTCGCGAGATAGATTATAATCTAACGGTATTTACAATTTTACGGTGACATATACATATCGGGGAGGGGATTGTGGCTACTTAGCCAAAAGCCTACTACTACTACTAGCTGGCCGTTTAGCCAGCCGTGCGGGTGGATCGATCAGGCTAAGGTATGTTTACCGCAGCTGTAAATCTTACCAAATATACGATTTATCTATCTATCTCCGAAAGGACGTTGGTATGTCATATATAATGGCATACCAACGTGCTTTCCGAGACACTGAGGGGACGTGCCTCGGAACGCTTGCTAAGCCGATAGTCCCAGTTGTCATTCTTAGATCTTATACAATCGTTGTCAGAAGCCTGAAAGTCTGACAGCCAGTCCAAGGGGTATCGTATTTCCTAGTAACTGGGTTGTGGACGTCAAATAAGCAGTCGTTCCATATAAAATACTGGTATTAAGTAGCATCTAGTTAAACTCGACGCCAACCTCAACAAGAAGGTAGCAAAAAAGGTAGGCGAATTGATTAAGGTAGAGTAACGTATATACGTCGTAACGACTGGACGTCTTTCGGCTGAAATAATGATGATACATACATAAACTCACGCCTTCCTATGGAGGTAGGCAGAAACCTCAGCACGCCATCTGCAACGATCCTTATATGCTCCTTTTTTCATACATCGAGACATACACGCACGCCAGTTGCGAGTACAACGCACATCTGCCAATAGCGAAGTGAGCTGTCAACATTGTCAATCCCTCGCCAGTTATACTAGCACTGTGGTATTTTTTTTTTTGTTTTCAAATACCGAAGCATCATGTTGAGATGATGATGATAGAGCCTTTTTGGCCTCGCACAGGTCTTCCTTTTTTGTTTCTTTTTTATTGTTTTCGCGATTGTCTTAGATTTAATGTTCTTTTTTATTGTTTGTGTTTCCTGTGCGTCACAAACAAAATACATGTTTTTGTTTGTGACGCACAGGTTTGTTTTTGATTTACATCACCAATAAGGTTGGTGATACATATACCAATATATGGGTGATGTTTGCGTCCATTACATCTCTTGTAAAGCCGGAGCATAAAATGTCGACCATAGCAACCAGAAAATTGTCAAAACAATGAAGCTCTGGCATGTCCCAGGGCAATGATTTAACAGTCTTGAAACCCGCAACGAAATTGCAGTGCAGTGTGGCTTGAAAATACAATGTTATTATTGAGTTCCTTTTGCAATGGACCTGGAAACTAGTTCTGCCATTGTGTGGTATTGCTGTGACCTTATTCAAATCCGGGCAAATACCAATGTGACATTTCAATTCATATGTACTCTCTGAGTTTAACTTTGAAATTACTGACATCGGTTAAGGAAAAACAACATGAGGATATGATCATCTTATCTTATTAATTAATTAATTTATTTATTTATTTATTTAAAACTTAAACTATCATTACAGGCTTAGAAACCTAATAATTTTTTTAATAATTAATATTATTGATGAGCAGAGATCGGATATTCGGATGCATATTCAACTAAAATTGAAATGTTGGCTAACATAGAACGCGCTTTTGTATCGAAAATATTCTTCATTTAAGGTAAAAAAAATATTTATTTTAACTAACACACACCATCCCTTCTTTTACAGACTTACACCCTACATACACATATTTGGATTGGGGAAAATTTTAAATAAATATGCATCTGTACAGTTATTAAATCCTAATAATTTAGAAGTCGCTTCCATACTATAAACCTGACTAGTTATGCGTTCCCGGTATTCCTGGCATCCCGAGTTTTGTAAATATATTATAATAAGCCGCTTCCATTCTTTCATAACTAAAAATTTGCTTTCTATCCGATCTCTGTTGATGAGAAAGCTTGGACGTTTGTTACTGAATCACGCATAAACTTCAGACCAGATTTGGATGAAATTTGACTCACATATTATAAACTGGATTGACACATAGGATACATTTTATCCTGGTAGGCAGTAGGTACGTTTCCGCGGGACAATGTTCAACCTCCACGCGGGCGAGGCTGAAGATAGTACACACGGCTACACATCAAGCTATACATTTCCAGTATAAGCTGATCTCGCAT
The DNA here is from genome assembly GCA_949091785.1 of Polymixis lichenea. Lineage (NCBI taxonomy): Eukaryota > Metazoa > Arthropoda > Insecta > Lepidoptera > Noctuidae > Polymixis > Polymixis lichenea. Next base: position 20,781,933 of record OX420951.1, on the reverse strand, counting down.
TGTATAGGATTTCCATACAGTGCGAGATCAGCGTAAACTGGAAATGCATAGCTTGATGTGTAGCCGTGTGTACGTTTAATATACGTGTGAAAACGCCAACTCGTCTTGAGCAAGCGTGGTGATCAATGCTCGTGCCTTTTGTGTATGTGGTGTTATCGTTATTGTAACAATAAAAAAAATAAAAAAACCGACTTCCAAAAAAACAGTACAAAGTGAAAATTAACTTTAATTTCAGCAGTCGGTGACTTTGGATATATATAAAATTTAATTTTTTGTCACCGCCTACCAAAATTAAAGTTTTTTTTCACTTTGTAGTGTTTTTTTGGAAGTTGGTTGTTTTTTTTTTTTTTGAAATAAGTTTTTTGTTATCCACTTTTTAGTTATAGTACCTACCCCACAGAAATCGAAATTTTATCGTCCTTGGGGTAAAAAAAACACATATTTATGCGATAGCAGCAATCGCGGTTTGTTTGCTGTCATTTTTTAAGAGTTCCGTTGTGTGTCTCCGAAACGCATCCTCAGATCTATATGAGTTTAAATGTGACCATTTTGGAATAAAGCCCTTTCGAACAAAAAAAAAAATTCAAATCCGTCTAGTAGGTATACACCGTGACATTTTAGTCGTCTTACAACGGCAGCCCACTTCATGTACCCAATGACTACTATCTACTACCATTCATAAAAAAAAAATTTTTTTTGAACATTTTGCATAATCAAAAACATGAAAATATCACTAAGACGCATGACGTAGTTTGAAACACCCTGTTATAGAGATGGAATTAATGATGGCATGTAATGGTAGGTAGGTAGATATCTTCTACCGTTTGATACGTAAACATTATTAACAGGGAGGATGTTTCATAATTCTAAAGCATTCATTATTTTTCTTTATATCTATTATCTTAATTAATGGTAACAATGTTTTAATCGCGCCTAGAAGTAGGTTATGACGGATACATTGAGTGGACCATCTTTGTAAGACGACTAAAATGTCACGGTGTATTAAGCACCCAGAGAGATGGGCAAAGATCATCACTCACTGAACGCCTGAGGAAGGACATCGCCGTTGAGGTAGACTACGGTGAAGATGGTGTGACGATCTGATAAAGCTTGCAAGGCCAACGCTTCATTCAAATACCAAGCTTTTGGATTTATTGTTACGCACACTATAAAAGCGTAAGAGACAGACAGAGTTATTTTCGCATTAATAATATTAGTACGGATTAGAGTGTTGATTTTGTAGGGGGCCGAATAAACATTTTTTTATAAAATGAGTATATCAAGTGATGCTCACCTTTGGTTTGGGTTATGGAACCCTTTGAATTCTTATCAGCTAGCTTACTAGTCGCATGCGAAACCTGGAACAAAGACAAACATCATTAGTTTTACTACCTATAACAAACAACAGTTATTTTGCAAAGAAAAATGACTATCTATTACATATTTGGTACATTATGTATCTTTAAGCATGAGCTCCTATATAAATATTTTTTTATCAAAAGTCGTGTCGCTAAATTCATCATCCATCATTCGATATCGTAGAGTGAAAAGGTAATTCAAGCTTTAAGCGTAGGTGCCTACACGTGTAAGGAAATATTATCCACTCTCACAAGGCTGTTCGTATTCCAAACATAGCCTAAAATAAACACAACATACGTACAAACATAAACTCAAGCCTTTTTCTCAGGGTAGGTAGGTACCTGCTACAGAACGTCACCTGCTACGATCTTTTTTTTTTTTTTTTTGGTTGGGAAATCATCAAATAACTTCTCCCGCTCTGGGTGGAGCGGGAGAACGGGATTGTCAGACTTTTACTGACTAAACCCACCCGTGTTCCCTCAGTTGCCTGTATGCCAGGGGCCGCGGTATCTCTTTCGAACAACCCGCACCCCTGGCAGGCATCGGCCCTTGCGGGTTGCTGCTGACATCTCTTTAAGGCGCGCGTGGAACACAACGCGTCGTCGACCCGGGCTTGGTCCTTACCGGACAGCGAGCTACCCATTACTAGCCGTCCGCAAGCCCGTGCCTACGGTGGCCGGGAATCAGCCTGGGATTCCCGACGCCTAGGGCGTCTCCTGCGAAGGCCACGGCTGTGAGGGCACATGTACTGCATCTCCCTCACGTGACCTGCTACGATCTTTACATACTCCTTTTGCTACGTTCAGCTTCATACATCTGTGGCCCTAGTGTGAGTTTCATTTAACCATCTCGATCAAACGCATTGAGCGCGGTCGGCGCTCCGATTGGTACGTCACTAATCCAGGGCCAATCGGCTCCCCAAACACGCTCGATGCGTTTGATCGAGATAGTTTAATGAAACTCGCACTAATGCCGCAGGTCATACACCCACGCCGCGCCGTTTGAGACTACTAATCGTATTTCAAACATAACCTAAAGTAAACTCAACAAACATAAACCCACGCCTTTTTCCCAGGGGGGTATGCAGAAACTACGGAATGCAAACTGCTAGATCCTTACTCCTTTTGCCTCGTTTAATTAGATTCGTACCTACATCAGCAGGCCTAGACAAAATACATTTCTGTTAGCGTTCACGCCAACCGCTACGCCAAAATGTACGGGAATAACGTTACCTGAGGTTATAAGATTAAGTCGTGTTCTTTCCGCAGGTAATGTCATTCCCATACATTTTGGCGTAGCGTTTGGCGTGAACGCTAACATAAATGTGTTTTGTCTCAGGGCCTTGGTCATACACGCACGCCGCGCGCCGGCGCCGGTTGCGAGTACTACGCACCTGACCTTTCTGAAGAATACCATCAATAAGGTCGCAATATGTCGTCATAGCATCGTCGTTATGGCAATCCCCTCCCCGTTTGGAGGAGGCCTATGTCCAGCAGTGGACGTCTTCGGCTGAAATGATTATGTCGTCCTACGGCGTCCCCCTCCCAGCGTTTCCACTCACATCTGCCTTATAAATACCTTTTGTAAGCCGTCCTTCATTCATCTTCTCGACATGACCAAATACTCTAAGCATAGTCTTTTCAATTTTTGTCTTTACATCTTCTTCTAAACCGCACCGTTGTTTATCACATAATTCCTCAGGCCATCGTTCAAAATCAAAATCAAATGTCATTTATTCAAATTAGGCTGAGAATCAGCACTTTCCGAACGGCAAAAAACATAAGACAGTCCCCCAAAACGCCCACCCTTCACCACTTCGTAGTGCTTTAGCTCCCCAGCAGCACAGCTATCTGTTTAGTCGGATAGACTTGATTCTAAACATACATAGGCAAAGTAATAAACATTACGAGACACAGAACATTAATTAAATAATTAGTCATATGTCAGCTAGCCATGCCATTATACCAAAAATAAAATGAAAACTTAACTCAAGCACAAAGAATAAAAATTTAAAAATACCAAAATAAAGCAAAATACCAAAATAAAAGCCCCCTGGTATAAATAGTAGTTTATAGTCACACCACACATGCTTCGCAATGCATAAACGCAACCTAAATTAGAAAACACAAACAGTAAATAAACCTACCTACGCACAGTGGAACGAATGTATGGGAGCGGTTGGACGTAGACATGTCCGAAAAATAAGAGTAAAATTATGACAAACTAATGATGCCATCTTATTCGATTACTTAATGCCTTCATAAATTGTGGTGATGAATTTCTTCATAACTCCCATATTTCGGGAGTAATTTGAGAAAATGTGAAATTTTACTATGAAAATGAGTGTATCGAGCTCTCTCCCTCCTGATTCCGGGCTTGTTTCAAGTAGCGGTCTCTAATATCGTAATGCTATTACTAAGAGCTATATTTAATACTAAGACACATAGTGCGCCAAATGTGCACTTTCTGGGATAAAAGGAAATGAAAATTAAAAAAAAAAAACGTTTTTTCCCCATTTGTATTTACTTTAAACCGCAGACAGACTTATTAAGAGGTCTATAAATATATTATATATATATACAGAAATATATATTAACAAAAATATTCACAAGAACTGATGAGAGTATGACTTTTAAGTAAGTTGATAATAAATTACCTAGTTTCATTAAAAGTACAATAAATAATTAAGATGTAAGCTCTAATTTACTAAGTTACACATTTTAAAACAATAACATCATTTAATTATCTTCGTCATCATCATCATCATCAATTAATTCAAATTCAGAATCGATGTCCGCTAAATCATTTATGTTAACAAATTCGATATCACTTTTCTCAGAATCCGTAAGCTCATAAAATTCCTTAAAAGAAGATTTTTTTACAAACTTATTTCCTTTTGGACGGATACTTGTAACAAGTGGATCAGAAGACAGTAAAAGATTGTGCATAATATCTTCATTGCATGAGATACTGCTATGCTTTCGAGAATGCCCCTCTCTATATTTTCTAAAATCTTTATTTCTAGCCTCAGATGCCTCTTCGGATAGAAAACCAATGGGCACAATTGACATGTTCTGAACTATGTCTGGCCCATGCATTAAAATTTTATGAAGTGAAGAAGGCATATAATACCATGGGTATAACTCCACGTAAAGCTTAGCAGTATCAAAGCAGAACTCTCGGAATTTAGTTACGTTGATCTTCTCTCCTGATGAAATACACTGCAAGATCACACAGATTTTTCTTAAAAGCATAGCATCTATTCCGGTCAGTTCAGCAGATTTAGTGTAGTTTTCAAAAAATCTCCTTGCCGAGTTGCCATTGTTGGTGGATCCACTGCCTTGTTTCACAACATCGAGAAGTAAGCCCGTTTCTCTTCTTACAGCCTCTTGAACTCTTTTCTTCCTGTCATCAACTTGCCTTTTTGCTATATCACCCCTTACTTGCCATGATTTTATGTCTAATTTGTAGGAAATGTGTAATAAGCATTCCATTGAGCGAATCCAAGCGTGAAGGGTGCTTAAGCTATATTTATACATGTCCTCGTTTGCGTGTTTATCTTTGATTAACTCTAAATTATTCATTTCTTTAGGACAAGCCTTGCATATGTCACACACTGAAGCTGCTGTATTGGATATAATGGAATGAATTTTACCATCAATCATTGTCAACAGCAGTTGGTGTTTGACACTAATTCCATCAGTGATGGTGGATGGAGTTAAGGCTTCAATCTCTGCTTCGATTTCAGCCATCTCTCTCTGCACATTTTCTTTGGTTTCCTTTATAAACTTAAACAATATTGGCCGGCAAAATGAAGTGGAAGATGGTCGCTCGTTTTCCCAAATTGTTACACCTTTTGAGACGAGCCGCAGTGGTACAAGACTAATCATAAAATTACTAGCAAGATCGATTTGCTCATCTTCACTCGTCCTTTGATGATAAATGCTTTGGCTAGATGATCCGTCAAAACCCCATTTGCTGGTCAATACGAGCTGTTGATTGGGATCAACAGGGGTTTCTAACGACCTAATAAGTCTTCTTGAGGTTAAATCCATCAAGGCTTGTAATTTGATTTTTGCAGAGCTCTCTGTAACTGTGAGATCTTCTTTGGCCGGATAGCACTTAATTTTTTCTTTAACCAACATGTAGTAACTCGGGTATTGAAGAGCTCCTTCTTGAGTGTTGAAATCCCGAAGAGTGTTATAGCGCCATTTCGATAAGTTCATCGATACATAAAGAGCCAATGCCTTCAAAGGGGATATTTCCCGTACCTGAATTGATTTACCTTCAATGAAGGCTTTGATTTTTGAGGCCTCTTCTGGATTCTCCGTCAAGTATTTCATAACATAAGCTGTATCGCTTTGTCCTGCCTTTTGAAGCGCCCTTTCGGCCGAAAACATAATTTCAGCGCTGCTACTGCTGCATGAAAGACTATCTTCAGTGCGTCTTCTTTTTTGCCGGTTACTAAGGTCCTCAAAAGATTTACGAGGACTAGGATGTGTACAAGTTGAAGCATCAGATTTAGCAGGAGAAATTATGGGCTCGATGACGTCACTTATATTTTCTGTAGAAGGTTCCATATTTTCATTCTGTAATTCCGGCCATTGAATTGCAGCCTGTAGCCAAATCTCATGTTTCTTCCGAAACTTATCTGTGCTTCTTCCAGACTGTGTCCATTTTGCATAAATGCGGTAGCAAAATCGACGACACCAGTCTTTTAAACTTGTTTCAGCACTTTCACATAACTGAACACAACTGTTATCTTTTAAAACACTGAACAAATAGTTAAAGTCGCGTAAATCTTTATGTGCGCGTGCGCATAAAGCAACGTGAATATCAAGATTTGTATTAAAATTTGGAAAATACATTGCGAGATTAGCTTGGATACAACGAGGTGTAAATCAACACTGATTTTAAAGTTACTAATAGTGACCTATTTATATAAAATCCAGGTATCCCAGGTATCCTTTGTTAAATATTGCAAGGTAATTAGTTATTGTGATAATTAGTAAATGATGCATGCTAAATTAGTGTATTAAGAGCCATTTAGTAATTAAATAATAGCAATGTTCTTATCAGTAATCATTAGTGCATCAGTTTTATATGTAAACCTTAAGTCCCTAATTATATATCCTAATTAGCTTATATTTTCTCTAATTGGCTGCTCAGAAATGTTATTGTAATAAGGTAAACCTTTAGAAAAACGGTTTTAATCAACAAAATAAACAAAAAATAAAAAAATTGTGTTATAAAATAAACATCACTCTTTATCCCAGAAAGTGCACATTTGGCGCACTATGTGTCTTAGTATTAAATATAGCTCTTAGTATTAGCATTATGATATTAGAGACCGCTACTTGAAACAAGCCCGGAATCAGGAGGGAGAGAGCTCGATACACTCATTTTCATAGTAAAATTTCACATTTTCTCAAATTACTCCCGAAATATGGGAGTTATGAAGAAATTCATCACCACAAGTTATGAAGGCATTAAGTAATCGAATAAGATGGCATCATTAGTTTGGCATAATTTTACTCTTTTTTTTCGGACATGTCTACGTCCAACCGCTCCCATACATTCGTTCCACTGTGCTACGCAAGCAAGAAAACAAAAAAAAGGAACAAGAATTTTCATCACGTTTTTTACACTGCAACTTCAGAACCAAAAGAAAAAAAATACTCCGAAGTTCCCCGAGGTTGTAAGGGCGTGAGCGATCGCCCGTCAAATATTTAGCCTTTGGGAGTAGCCTGTCAACGGCCGGCCGACTAACTTTGTGCCCAGGGCAGAATACTAAACTAAGGAGTCCGACTTAGTTGGCGACTTAAAATATTGATGTAGCGTGTTTTGGGGAACAACGGAAGCGTTTCCGAACGAAGGATGCGATGTCACCAAAGCTGTCAAATTTTTGGAACGTATTGTTTGAAATTTGAACTGAATTGAACGCTGTTTTATTTGAGTAAAACCCCTTGGTTCCTTATGAAAGCGGTGAACGGTCACACAATAATGGTTGTCCAAAAACAGAGCGTTTTTTACACCTTAAATAACAAATACTGATAAAAGTTAGGACAGTTTTTCATGGCCGCCACTGTAACATGACGTCCATCTTTAAAGTACCTACGTGTCTGATATTTTAAGCCTTTCCAGCCTTACCACGATTTCGTAGGCTCGCAGTTAAGGTTCCTGGTTATCACAAATCCGTGCTGGTCGTGTCAAAACAAAGTGACGAGCTATTTCGTGGTTGGTCACAGTAATCATGCGTTTGAAATCGCGCTATCAGCCGGGTACAGCTTCGGGGGTATGTTACGTCCAATTTCGGATCTATACGTATTTTTTCCCCCTGATAATTACTAAGATACAGGTAATTTAAAAAAAATATTTTATTAGAAGTAAAGCGTCTATTTACTTATATCGCCGGTTTGAGCCCTTATTTTTCCCACATTTTAGGAAGCCCTTATTTTTCCCACATTTTAGGAAGTTCTGGTGTTTTATAAAATACTTGGCTTATGTTATGTAAGACCTCTTTCTATTTTTAGTCGAATTAAATTGTGGAAATAATTGGGTTACAGTCGAGGCTTTAACGTCACAATGTTTTATTTTTATTTATTATAACGTAGGATGTATTTGGTAGAGTAAAATGTAGAATTGTATTAGTATAATAAACTAGCTGTTGGCCGCGACTTCGTCTCCGATCCAGAATAAAATCTATCTACCTGTGTGCCAAATTTCATCCAAAGCCGTTCAGCCATTTTTGCGGGAAAACGTAACAAAGAAACAAACTCACTTTTGCAATAATATTATATACTTAGATAGTTAGGATAGCTAGGATAGTTAGGACTAGAAAATACCATTCTTGGGCGCATCACATCATCTCATTTATTACTTATTCAGTAAAAAATAAATAAAGCAAATTATACTTAAATTCGTCTAACTAAAATATTCTGGAATCAAATCCTGAAGCCTATTGCGGTATTACCACACCAATATCTTGCACACAAAATAAAATTAAGCACAAAATTACGTAAAGGGATCCATAACTTATCACAGCCATTTTCTTTCTCTCGCCATTTTCCGTGTACCATAAACGGGCCATCCCGCCGTACGGCGGGTACAATATTTAACACGACATTGTGCCCCGGTTCCCTGTTCAGCCTGTTTACACCTCCCCGGAGCTGTTCCGACATGTTAGCGGACGTGCGGTGATTCCGCCACGGTTTATTGCCTACTTTTTATGATATTTAACATCATGATAAATGTTTCAAGTGTTCTTACCGGGACGCATTTGCGCGGGCAAAGTGACAATTTAATTTTTTATCTGTGGCTTGGTGTAAGTAGACTTTGGTGTGTTCTTTTTTTTTAAATATTGCCGTCAGTTTAAGGCCAGCTAATTTTACACACCCTATTTATTTATAGAAACTCCTTTCATAAACTTCGTGTTTTATTAAAACGAAATAGGTGAGAATTTTTAGATTCTTTATCGTTTTAAGTTCCCTCATAAATCTTTATATTAGTATTATGACGCCATTCTTTCATAAGATATTTTTCTTCGGAGCTAACCCTATAATGCGGTGCTGTATTCGCTTGCATTTTATGAGGCAACTTTAATAAATAGTGACGGTGTTAACTCGGCACTACTTTGCATACCCCTCGAGTGTCATGGTTTGTTTTTAAATGTAAATCAGGCTTGTGAGATAACTATATTCTTGTAAAGTCAATGAATATTGAATTAGGTGTAATAATTTTATTTGTGTGTAGTTAGAACCTGGATAATAAAATAAACAGATTAATCTATGCATACGGTTTAGAAAAAAAAATTGTTGATTTTTTTTTCTAAAGCGTACTTATGCATAGCCAGTATTAAATGCCTACTGTCTCATCATCATCTGCCCAGCCTTTTCCCAACTTTGTTGGTGTTGGCTTCCAGTCTAACCGGGTGCATCTGGAGCGGAGGACTGATGTCTGACCTCCACAACCCAGTTACTGGGTAACACAATAACAAGCGTTAAACAACCGTCTAAACGGATTCAGCTGAATACTAGTATTTTACATGGAGCGACTGCCTACCTAGCCTCCACAACCCAGTTACTGGGTAACACAATACCAAGCGGTAAACAACCGTCTAAACGGATTCAGCTGAATACTAGTATTTTACATGGGGCGACTGCCTACCTAGCCTCCACAACCCAGTTACTGGGTAACACAATACCCCTTGATAAGACTGATTGTCAAACTTTCGGGCTTCTGACCTCCCGTAATAACTGTCAATGCTCAAAGAATGACAGCTGGAAGCAACGGCTTACGTGCTTTCCGAGGCACAGAGGGGTCTTGTTATGTAGAGACGGTCACCCATCCAATATAGGATATAACCAATTAAAATTATTTCCATAATTTTTTTCGAGATTACTTTCACCTTTCGCCAGAAGTTTAACAAAGTAAGTAATACTAAAAACTCCTGGCATCAAGATAAATTGCCTGCCTTAAAGGCACTAATTATTTTTCCCACGATAACTTAGGCATAAAATTAGCAACATAATACCCGACCAAGTTTGACGAGGAACCGTCGTCACCGTCTAACTTCCCATCACTAAGTTGAGGCCCTTGTCTGCGAACTTGGTCTTCAACTTGAAAGTATTTTATTTCTTGCCTTTTCGCGCCGATGAAGACATTAATAATGGGGGTCTATGCATGAGACACGCGTTTTGACAACAGTTTTGTTCGACAAGGAATCTTGAAAATGTAGGTCTAGATTAAGCCCTAATTCGTCGTTTAACAACGGCAAAAAAACTTAGTTTTAAACCGACATCCATGGCAGAATACTGGCCTTAAATTTGTTTCGAAATTCGAATTGAATCACGAGTCCCCGTTCCGAAACCATTCCTAATTCCGACTCATTTGAATTTCGAATCGAAACCACAAACACAAAGAGTTCGGGTAAAGTCATAATGCCACTTTTATTCTTTTGTTCAGAACAGTGAATATTACATAAAACATATTTATGCAGATGTCGCTACTAGCTACTTCAACATGAAATATCTTATTCGACGGTGTTCACGCGCCATCAATTTTCACGACACAGTTGAGGTTATAAAAGAAAATAGTTTACACTACAGTTGTTAGAATAATGTTAGAAAATGGGCACTTGTAGAAATTTCGGTTTTATATTTGTGTACATTATCGTAACGTTGAATTGGAGTTGTTATGAATAATTTTGCGCTCTACTTAACTTTATTTCATAGCGTACCGATTGTGCTCTTGTTTTGTATGTAAGTATGGAAGGTACGTTGTAATACATAAGTATTATATCCTCCGTTTATCCTGTCGGTTTGCTGTGCTAATCCATTGTAAGCACATGTTTTAATACTTACCTACTGATCATCATTCTCCCAATTTATTATTAGTTTTTAAAGCAGGCAGCGTGACGTATTCGTGTATTCCTAATGTCGCACTGTGCGGAGAATCCCTGCGGAGAGTGAACTAGTTCAATTATCTGGGCCATTTGGTCACGGAAGACCTTAAAGATAACTGTGACATTGAAAGGGAGCGTAGGTCTCTGGCTGTCCGATTGTAACATGCTGGCCCGCAGGTTTGCATGATGTACGAGGGCAGTTAAAGAAACAAAGCTTTTCAAAGCTTACTGTCAGTCTTTCTACAGGTGCAGCCTGTGGGTCAACTTCACTCAGCGGACATACAGCGACCTACGCGTTCAGTATAATAATGGACTGAGAGTGCTGCTGCGGCTGCCGTGGCGTTGTAGTGCGTCAGGAATGTTTGCAGATGACAAAATTGATGGTTTTGCCGCCATCATTAGAAAGAGATGTGCATCCCTGATGTCACGTGTTCGCCGCAGCACCAACAGTGTTCTCAGTGTATTCGCAGATCGTTGAGATTCCTTAATGTTGCGAAGGTGGATGCAGCAACAGTAATTGTATCTGTACTAACACTAGAAGATAAGCAAAATTGTTACTAACCCTAAGGACTTTGTCTGAAATCAAATTTTTCTATTCTATTCTATTAGTCGTCATCTGGGTAGTCACCTACTGATATTAGGAACTTCCTTATTATATAAACCTCTGCGTACTAACAAACTTCCTGTTAATTATACCCACATAGCCTTTAAATGACGCAAAACCTACATAAGCTTCGACACGGGTAACGCACAAGTTGGTTCAAAGCGAACCTAAAATTTTGTTGTAAGTGGCCTGACCACAATAGGTTAGAAGGCGCAGTTAGAAGTCACGACCTTTATTAACCCAAGTCTCGCTCTCTAAATTATAGAAGCCAACCTCTTTGGGTCAAACCTTAAAATAGCGACATTCATAATAAACGACAATAAAGAGTCTTTTCGTGTCTCTGATAATTTAAAAAGAAAAAAGGTCTTCAAATAAGAATTCTTTTTTCAAAGGCTAACCGAAATCCTGTGTCTATATTGCTAATACCAAAAAAAAAAAAAAAATAATACGCGAGGAGGCACTCAACATTTATATCTTTGCCCAAAAAATATATATAAGAACTTTTTAAAGGCAATTTTAACCCTATGAACATTCAATTGAGGCCAGCGAGAAAGTATAACAATTCCGGTGGGAACGTCCCGGGGGGCGGAGTGACCGGCGGCGAAGGGTTAGATACGGTACCGATTTATTTCTATTACCATCTGACCGCGGGCGGGTTGTGTGGTCGGCGTACTGAGAGCATGATTATTTCATCCTAACGTAGACCAAGCGATTGTTAGCGACCATTTATTTAAAGTTGATCCTATGCTTACTGGTAAGCCGATGGATTAAATGTTGATGTCGGCAGTCTGAATAGTTTTTTAATTTTTAATATTCATTTAAGAATACAGGGTGGCAGAGACATTAATGCGCATTTTGTTACCATGGATCGAGTAGGTACAGGACTGACAGACACACCTACTGTGCTGAAATTTGCCGTCGGTTATTTCGGCAGGAGGTAAATTTTGATATAATTCAATTGAACATGAAAGATTTAAAATAAATAAATTTGGTTCCATACATTGTGACTGTGTAGGTATTGCACTGTTCTATAAAACAACAGATTCGTTTTTGATAACCGACGAAAAATTACTACACTCAGGTCTAAAATAGGGTCTAGAATAATGTGCGTCAAGGTTACGGTTTGCGCATCGATGTTCTTGCCACACTGAATACTTTGGATATTACTTACAAGATCAAGCATCCACAGGAGATGGCTTATATTCTCATTATCCGAAAGAAAGGGTGTTTAATTAAAAAAAAATACCTATTTTATGTACAGCAACAGAAAGAGACTTTGTTGTTTGGGTAGCAACAAATCCCGACTTTTTTTACAAACATTAAAAACCATCTTCCTAAAAATATTCCACAGACAACAAAAGAAGCAGCCCTCACCCAGTGTATTACATTCTTAACCCTTCACAGAGAATAACTTGCGGGTCAAGATGTACCGATTGGGTTTTTCCCGGATTAAATTTCAGGCACTTGGCTCTCTTGGGGTGTAAGGGTTGACGTGGGGCGGTGGGGTGGATATATAGTGCGGCGCTGACAATAATTGCTCTGTCGCATGTCTGTGCCTGGACTTTAATAAAGAAGAGGATTCTGTTTGTATTCGGATTTTGAATTTGAATTGGATTTTTTTGGTTGGATTTGAAACGTTACTTTTGGAACGAAGTTCATTAATGCGGATTGCGGTAGGAGTTGACTAGCAGTGATCACTCATGGCAAAAGCATTATGTCCCCCAAGCGGCTCTCTCTCTCTCTCTCTCTCTCTGTCTCTCTCTCTCTCTCTCTCTCTCTCTCTTTCTATTATAAACGAGTGTGTGTGCATTCGAGTATCTTCAACGCCCTGCTTAGCGAGAGTTGAAAATTAAACAACATGTTTTTCGCCGGGCTGGGATACACTCTTTTAGATTTTTAATGCTCGGTCGGGTTCGGTAGGGGTGTCTCGGTGTTAACACCGAGAATGGAAAATCCAGAGCGCGATAAAAAACATCGCATTTCCCATCTCAAATCTATATAATATAAATCAAGAACTTTTCAATAGAATAGAAAGAAATAAGTACTCTTTATTTATGTACGCACGATATAATTATCAAACTATACATTTCTAGTACTCTGTACAACATCATGATAATAACTGATATAAATGTAGAAATTTTACATGGGGAGACACAATTTCAATTATATTCAAGTACATAGAAGTATTTAGAAGTTAAGCAATAAAACTGTGGTCGTTGAAAAACCAAACGCATTTACATCAAGCAATGCGCAAAACCCTTTACAAGCGACCTGCAATGGGCAAAAAATTTAGGTAGCCTGAAATCCCAGTTCCAATTATACCAGGATTTATCTATGCCGCCATTTTACACTAGAGATTAATTTGAAAAACGCGAGAGTACACAATAAATCGCTCTAAACTGTTGCCATAGCAACGACAAACATTGTAATTGAATTCCACAGTGTGTGTGTGTGTATGTATGTATGTGTTTTGTACAAATCGCATACAAAATCTGCGTTCATAACTTTATTTGTAGTTGGAGTTAAGCCGTGACAAGGGTGTTGTCAGTTACACGCAGATCTCAGTGTTGCCAACCTGATCGATACAACCCATGTTTTATGTCATGCACGGATTATTTAACTCACAAATGTTGGTTTTAAGTTGTGCCAACATTACGGTGAGAACTTTTGGTTTTCATAATTATGATTATATTTAGATGAGGTGAACAATTGAGATTGATTAATGCCCAAAATTAATAGTCATTTAATTGAACACCTAATGGAAATAGTTGTGTAATTTAGAATTTTATTAAATACAAGTTGCTGTGTGTCAATCTGTCATTAGTGTCATCTAATTTGGTTGATCTGTTGTTTATTTTCGGAGCGTCTAGAATTGTTTCTTTGAACAATTCTTTAACAAATTAGTGTGTTCTTGATTGTTTGAGTACTTTACTTCCTTTGTTGAAGCAAATAAGGGAACTACTAATTTTATTAGCAACTTCTGCTAGATGTGTTTTATTTGAGCCAAATAGAGGTAATACATAAATAATAAGATCAGCCTTTTTACCAGCCCCACAGCTGGGCAAAAGTCTGTTCTCCCACAGGGAAGATAAGAGCGTTGATCACCACTCTTGCTCAAGACGGGTTGACAATTTTAGACTTACATATTATCATATTAACCTATACGGGGTATAAAAAGACCCATCACATAGCTGTACATCAAACTAAGTAACATTGCACAGTAATCATTCCTGGGAAAAGATTTTTAGTTTAGGCAATTTTTTTTCTGTTAGCGGTTGTGCGCAACGTAACGCACGCGAAACATGGGTGCTTGTAACGGTACAGGGGTTGGTGGGGTTATTTAAAGTTGTGTTATAACGTTAGAAACTTGTTTTCGTCAGTAAAAGTTGAAATTTTGACCTTCAATTCCTCCGTAACCAGAATTTTCCCAGATAAGGTCCAGTATTACTACAATGGACAGTAATATTACAATGACGGGGAATACAAGTGAGTCTCGGCTTCGTTAAGTGTCTTTGTACACCCGTTATTATAAGACCAGGTTTCCTCACAATTCTCTTTCACCGATGGCAGTGATGTCCAAGACCAACTCAGAAAACACAGAGGTACAGACGCCAGCACATCAAGCTACCCCAATCTGTCAAATTTCTTTGATAGATTTTCAACTTTATATCTTAAGCATAAGGTTCATGTTCATTTGGGAAAATTTGACAGTTTGGGATAGCTTGATGTGCTGGCGCCTGTACATAACGCAAAAATAAACGTAGAAACGTGGGATCGTAGAAAAATAACAAACAACATTAAAACTATGTTATTATAGCACTCGCGAAATAACCCGTTAAAAGCTCCGTGCAGAAAATAAAACATTTCGACAGTGCAACAGTGCAAAATTGTCACTCGTATAAACTTTAACAGCTACACATAAAGAAAACGGACGTTATATTTTACAGTTCCATTTTTCGCAACGTTGCATCAATACGAAAATAGAATATCGCATGACCATTCTAGTGTTATGTATGCCAGTTATAAAATTCTCAATTTGAAAGTATTCAAATGGAACTGGCCGCGACACGGCAACACGCCATTTTGCCGGGAAATTATAATGACGTTTTTGTTTTTAAAACTCGAATAGCATACTTTAATACTTAGGTAATTAGCTTCTGCCTGTGATTTTATTCGTAGGCGCGAGATTTCAAATCCGAATTCAGCTTTATTATTACTATTCACGAACATTCTTTTTGTTTGATTTGCATCGAGGAGTTCTACTAGAATGTACCTATTTCAATTTTAATAAACTATCAAACGTTTAGGGCTGTTAGCTTTTAAGTAGGTATTACCGTACCAATAACATGGTGATGCATGAAATTAATGAACTGGCAAATAACCTTTATTTCTGTCCAGTGTTCTAAAACGTCCTATCACGTAAAAAGAAATCGCAGTTTGCAATCAAAGTTCTATTTCTTGTCTAGGCTAGTGTTCTCTATCTTTAGCCACATCTTTGCGGACGAGGCTGTGGTTAAACGCAATACTATCGGGATTGGAAAAGGCTTTGGATTTTAATTCAGTTCCGTTATTGGTTTTATAGATTTTGTTCCATTATTCTAGTTGTTCTGTCTATTCGGAGAAACCAGGCGTGATGTTCTGTTGCTATTTTAGTAAACACAACGAAAAGCTTTATAACTTTTAAGTAGGAATTACAAAGTTGGAATCACCATTAAGGAACAATTTTCAAATAAAACTGTAACCGACATTGCACGTTCTAAATTCAGAAACGTCACCAGCCCACACTTTTTAATTTCAACGTTGCCAGTATCAAAAATAAAGCTCGCGAGTGTGATTAAGTTTTTCCATTCTGCAACTCTTCTTTGATGAGTTATTTTCAGTCGCATCACGACGCGAATGGAATTTCAAATTTAAAAGTTTCCTTGTCATCGCCGCGCTGCGTTCGCTGAAATTCAGGAACTGATGCAATTTTTAAGAGCAGCCCCGTTTTACTGGAATACATCTACCCGTCTACCGTCCTAGTTTTCGCGGTCTTTTTAGGTTCCATATTTAACGTTGAATTAGTGCCGCCATGCTTCTTTTTCTCCCGCGCGTGGTGGAACGTGAATTAGTTTTAATTTCAAAAGAAAACAATAGCGGTTGGCCGTTTGCCAAAACTCGGCATGAATTCATAAAATTGAAATTTCACGAACAATTTGCAACTTCAATTGTTATATGGTTAGTCGAGGGTGTAAATATGAATTGTAAATTGCGAAACGTAGCGAACGAAATCGTGGTCTAAAATATTTCGTTCAAACATATATTTGAATGGGTATGTTTACATTAGAAAAATTATATTTTTGCGGTTAAAAAAACGGGCATTAATTAATCACTGTATTATGTACGGGAAGAAGGTGTAAATATACAATTACTCATGCTACTCATTCCAGAAGGGAAATTGATTTTTTTGAGTTTGAGGTACATACGGCCTAGTCAAATGTCCTTTCTTTGGTTTTGGTCGTCGAATGGTTGAGCTTCTTAAGTTTTGAGTTGAGCTGCCAGGATTACTGAAAAAAAAATGCGTTCGCTGACTGGACAGGTCCACTCAAATGGTGTGGTTTTTTCTTCAAAATATCACTTCAGACATCAATCTACATCGTCTTCACATGATCTGACCAAGATTATGTCTGGACTTTAAAAAGACTGCGACCACTGAGTTTGATTCGGCCTTTCTTCTCAGTGTAGTCAGATAGTAAACGCCGACCTCATCAACTTTTTAAAAGTGTCTGTACAAACCTACTAACAGAATTAAACCATTTCTAATAGTTTCTTAAAACTTCGGAGCGAACCCTACTTTTGATTAATTAACTCTTTAAAACGGGCAATTGAATGGGGAATCTTCGTTGGCTATGACAGAATTCGATAGTTGATCCTACTGACATGACAGCTGGCTTTGATAAACATTCAGAGGTCTATCGATAACGTTTAAGTTTATGGGCTCAACTATCACACGTCTGTTATTTGATACTCATAGACAATAATAGAGCAGTGGCGGATGAGTGGTATCGGCGTCGACTTACGGCTTGTATGTCGTATCATCGAACCCAGGCAAGCAGTTTACTTTGTGTATTTGTTTTTATCACCACTGTTCTCAAAACGGTGAAGGAAAACACCATGAGGAAATCGGCATGTCCTAGGACCAAAAACTCCAAGACACGTGGTGGATTATGGCTCCTTCTCAGGGAGAGGAGGCTTGGGCATTGGGAACGGTACAGGTTGGTTATGAGACAATAACATTATGAATTAGGTAGATACTGAGACTTCACTAGAAATTAATGTGAACGTGTTACGTGTTACCAGGGCCCTGAGATAAAACACATTTCTGTTAACGTTCACGCCAATCGCTACATTAAAATGTATGGGAATGACATTACTGCGGAAAGAACACGACGTGATCTGTCCGCAGGTAATGTCATTCCCGTACATTTTGGCGTAGCGTTTGGCGTGAATGCTAACAGAAATGTGTTTTGTCTAAGCCTGTACGTCGATTATTTGACGAAAAGTGGTTCGGGCGGCTGGATTTACAACCCACCAGCATAAGTTTTAACAAGCAGCGACTTTGGATGAAAGTTCACGTACTTAAACAATAGATAGATCTGAATTCTACATTTTTAGCATGAGGCTTATCATGGTAAAAATTTAGAATTCCCATCTATCGGAACGCTGCACTCGAAATTTTAAATTCCGAATGGAACACCGAATCATGTCCGATAGAAAAGAGAAAAATACCTTTCAGGTAAAAAAAAACATCGCCGTTGAATCGGAAAACAAAAGGATTGGAGAGTCCTTGCTGTGAATGGTCGTATCTATAAAATGGCGCCAACAATGGCCGCCGACTGAAAAGAGATTTCAGAAATCAGAGCTAACGTGGAAACAATAAAGATTTTTTTCGCATTGACGTTGACATTTGAGGTGAAAACGTCTGCGGTTCGTTTTTAGGGTTCCGTACCCAAAGAGTGGCAACGGGACCCTATTATCAAGGCTCAACTGTCCATTCTTCCTTTCGCCCGTACGAATCTCTTTCTATCACAAAAGGGCTGTATCTTTTGCAACGTAACAGGTAGATACTATAGGGAACGTGCACGAACTATAGATGGCAGCACAAAACGACACAAGAGCTACGGTGTGGTCAAAAAAGAAACTGTTTAGACTTGTCATCGAGTTGCCGCCAGTGTTTATGTTAGTCTTTACATTATATTTATATCGTTTTATTAAAATGATAAAATATGGGTTCCGGCCAATTAATAATGATCGTCAGCGTGGTCAAAAAATGTCCAAAGAAAAAAAAAAAAAAATAGAAAAAAAATATATTTTATAGTTATTTTGACATCATAAACGTTAGAAACCGTCGTTTGAGCTACAATTTTGCCAGTTATTACTGCATTTTCAGGATTCATAACTGTTTCTTCTTCTTTATTATTATTTATGTTCATGTCGCCTTCTCTTCAGCTTGATTGGAATTTATATATTACAAGAGCAAATTACAAATGTAAGGCAGGCCTATCTGAAAAATGTAGGCACATCTGTGCCCTAATTTATTCTAAAAATTCTCCAGATAATGCTATAACGAAAACTAACAAAAAGTATTTGAGGTTATGTTTACTTAGATTTGTTTGTATTGAATAGTACTTACTACATACAAAACTCAGGTATTTTTGCAAATAACTTAACTTTAGAAATTACTCAATAATGAGTAATGTACAAATAACTTAACTTTAGAAATGACTCAATAATGAGTAATTTCTAAATGTTTTCAAACTCATACTCGCACATTTTTTTTACTGCATTTAACGACTGTTGTCGTTTATCACGTAACCAAGGAAAGTAAGTAATATCCGTGGGAAAGTAATAGCATTTCACACCATTTGATTTATTTTGAGTTTTCTTTGAAGTGTTCCAGCATCCAGAAACACAACAATACATTTTTACTTAGTAATTATGTTTTAGTCACCTCTTAAAGGAGATTATTTTATTACGTGAAGTGTCAATTTCAAGTAATGATTCCGAGAAAACTTGCGGATTTGCGCCACTAGATGTCAGACCCTTCGTCGTGCACGTTCCCTATTGAAATTTTCACAGAGTGTGTAGTTAAGGGAGCCATACAAGAAACGTGATTTTTTTAATAAAGTAAATAAAAGTAATGTTAAATTTTATAGAGTGGCACGGAACTATTCGTGTGTGAGTCCTACTCGTACTTGGCTCCTTTTTTTCCTTACGTAATAATATTTGGTTATCTTTGCCTTGTTTTTCATGTTAACGCGTTATTGTTAGAGCGGCCATTTGCATTTTTGTCGTTTTCTTAGTTTCGTTGCGTGGAAATGTTGAGCTGTTTTTGGCAAGGGATTTGCGCAATCCGATTTAATATTTTTTGCTGTTTGTTGTGGTTTTCATAAAAGTTTATAGTTTGATACTAATATTATATTTACATACACTGAACATCACGCTTGTATTCCCCGAGGGGTTGAGCAGAGGTGTATCTACAATACGCCCACATTTCGAAAGTTAAATACGTTTAAGTCCCATATAATGGGGGCAAGCCTATTGCCATCAACCAAGCACAAATCCAGACTCCAAAAAACACTTTAACACTTTACGAAAAACCCAATAACACGTTGCCCGACCCAGGAATTGAACCCAGGACCTCGTGTTCAACATTAGCACCTGCGATCACTACACCAACGCCTATAACAACAAATTGACTAAACTTCAAGTGTCCATATATAACTGTCATTAATTGACAGCTGTATGACGTCAGCAGCACAGAAAATTGACGTAGGGTATAAATTTGCTGACCCCTTTATATAAAAACGTTAAAGCTTAATGTTAAGTACCGATTAGCGGCTGTATTTTTGACGTTTATGTCACTTAAGTTTATGCAACGCTTATAAATAAACCCCTTATTATCCCTGACTCCAACAAAATACATACAATGTCACACAGTGGTACTTATTACAAATAAAAAAAATATTTACGAAGAAATGCCATCTGGTTGAAGCAATGTAGCAATGGCTGCCAACAAAATATTTAAATATTTGTCAAAGGCACACATAAAGTCTGATGTTACCCAACGAACCTTCGCGACTGATATTTGCGCAGCGGCGCGTGCGCTCCCAAGCGGACAGTTGTGAAAACTGCGCAAGGGCAGCTTGCATAAATGTTGTTGAGTGTTCGCTTATAGTGTCAATGTTTGAATTAGAGCATGGCATTGTTAGTGTGTCTGTGAGGCCGCGAAGTTCTAAATTAGAACTTAAAAACCTAAGAAGCAAGAATTTGTCATAGTGTTAAAGGCTAATATTACACCACGGCAGTAATTTCCCGAAGGGTCAGGCTGAGGTGCATCATCGTGTACAATGTGTTTTTTTTTTGATATCCCGTAACTCTAGGGTAAAAAAAAGTAAGGGGGGGGGGTATAAGTAAAAATCATACAAATAGTCTTAGAAAATGTGGTTAAAAAATGCATAGTTTCGAAGATATCATCAATCATAATTAATTTAGGTCAACAATTGCCACACGTATGACGAATCTTTACTTTTGCGACGTTGCCAAATTACCGTACAAAATACTAACACTAGACTCTCCATGTGTGTAGGTATCTAAGTTTTATTGATAAATACGAGTAATTCATCTTCATTCAAATCAATCATTCATATTTAAAGCTAAAAAAAATGCGACATTGACATATTTCACGTAAGGGTGTTTTAAATTAATAAACGTGTCTTTCTCGAGTTATTAATTTAATAAAAATATAGCTGACATAAGACAAATTTTTAAGTTCTGTGTCTCGTAATGTTGATTACTTTACGAGACACAGAACTTAAAAATTATTATGTTAAAAATTATATATTACTACTACCTGTGTATAGAAAGTCTATCTAACTAAACAGACAGCTGTACTGCTGGGGAGTTTGTTGCGCCACTTCTTCTTCCCAGCTAAAGCACTAGGAAGTGGTGAATGGCGGACGTTTTGGGGGACTGTCTTATGTAATTTTGACATTCGAAAAGTGCTGATTCTCAGCCTAATTTGAATAAATGACTTTTGATTTTGATTTTAGATTTTATTTTGTACGAAAAATTTAAACAAAAATATAATGAAAATAGATAAATAATTTATATGCCAGTTGGTTCTTTATAAAGGTCTCATTCATACCATAGAGTTACGGGATATAAAAAACACCTTGTATACAGATGAGGGTGTCCTCCCCCCCAGTGGGGTTCCCGCATTGTCGTTACGGGGGGCTCAGTAACCGTGGTCATCTACACGGTGAAGCGAAGAGGAACCCCAAGGTGGGGCCGCTCGTCAGGGCTTGTGCCTCCAAGCCGACGACGTAGCGGCCAAAAAGTAGGTTGCGGTGAGGTGCATCGCAACTGAGGCGGGCCGCGATGTCGAATGGGAGGCATCGCGGCTGAGGGTTACGGGCTGTGGCGGAGGAGGAGTGCCGTTATTTCTGAGTAGCGCTCTTCCCTTCCGTGGTCTGGACGGGGCCGCCACCGTTTGATGGCGGACGCGGTGGGGCCGCAGGGGAAGAGGAGTGCCGGTATAGCGTTAGCCACTCTCCCTATCCCCTGCGGCCGAAAAGTGGTAGGCGGTGGGGCCACTGTGCTGACCCGTCGCAGGAGGACGTCAGCCGCAGCTGGTGGGGCCCGCAAGGGCCGATGCCTGCTAGGGGTGCGGGTTGTTCGAAAGAGATACCGTGGCCCCTGGCATACGGGCAGCTGAGGGAACATGGGTGGGTTTTAGTCAGTAAAAGTCTGACACGCCCTCCTGCTCCACCCAGAGCGGGAGAAGTCATTTGATGATTTCCCACCCACAAAAAAAAAAAAAAAAGGGTGTCCTCATTCCGCCAGTTATGTTTAAGTCCCATGTAATCGAGAGCGAGCCTATTATAACGAACCGGGTAAAAATCTAGACATCAGGCTGCTATTGAGTGAGATATTCCTCAAATAAAATCCCATAACACTTTGCTCGACCCGGGAACTGAACCTAGGGCCACATGCTTAGCAGCGCTTGCGACCACTACACCAACGAAGCAGTCAAACGCAACCACCTTTTGAAAAGGACGAGCTTAGAATAAAGGCTTACTTGAAATAAATGTGTCGACTAAAGCAGAGTAAACAGGCATCTTCTGAGTGTGCTCGTTTCGTCATAGACCTCATCCATTGGTTTCTATCAGGAGTCATCGAGGTCATGAGCAGGCCAATACAGCAATAAAAAAGTGACTGGTTTTTTGACTTTTGTATATTGTATACAAACGCAAATAAAGACACAAATATGCATATACTATTTATATAATAAACAAAACAATCATCATCTGCCTAGCCTTATCCCAACCATGTTGGGGTCGGCTTCCAGTCTAACCGGATGCAGCTGAATACCAGTATTTTACATGGAGCGACGGCCTATCTGACCTCCACAACCCAGTAACTGGGTAACACGATACCCTTGGTAAGACTGGTTGTCAGACTTTCGGGCTTCTGACGACCCGTAACGACTGCCAAAGATCCACAAATGACAGCCGGGACCAATGGCTTAACGTGCTTTCCGAGGCACGGAGGGGTCTTGGTATGTAAAGATGGTCACCCATCCACGGACCAACCGCGGCAAGCATAGCTTAACCTGATCAATCGACCCGTACAGCTATTGTTACTTAGCCACAAGCCCCTCAATAAACAAAACAATATTTTTCTTAAAAAAAAAGTGAAATACAGAAATAACCAACTAATTGTAAATAAATATCACCAGACGACGACCTCGCAAGAATTTTCTTTGAACCGAGATCAAACAAAGCCTCTAATTACTTGCTTCATCGGTTTTAATTAGTTTCTCGACTAATTTATGTCTCCTTTTCAAATAAACAATAACGTATTTTAGCCTTGTACGAATTGTAATGACAAAATGTAGTAACAGACAAAAAGTCAGACAAATTGTTCTGTCCATATGTGTCGAGTCCTGTCCTTGCTTCCTTAAAGGGAGTCTGTTGGTGTGTACGACGGGGGTTATAGGGTTAGCAAAGCAGTTTAATTCTGTCAAATATTTGCAAAAACAGAGGAGTGAGCCTTTTATTTTTGATGGTACCCACCAAGAGAGCAAAGAGCAAGGCTTCCTCCTCATAGAGTAATTCACTACTTATGAAATCTTCACACCTTGGCCCCAATTCTGTATCGTTATAATGATTCCCCGCGGAATCTTAATACGTTCAAACTACGTCAATATCGTTTTTTTTTAACCTATTTAAGGAATCAAAATGTCATATTCTGTATGTTCCAAGACAATTTGTCGATATTATTAGTACGATATTAGCAGAATTCGTATGTGATTGACGTGGTTACGAGTAAGGAATCGTTAAGCGGTCATAGTGAATTCAGGCCCTGATAACGCCGGTAAAGAATGTCAAGTTTGCTAAACGACTTTCATTGTAATATTCCACATTAATTTTTACAAAACACTATGATAATGATTCTTTGTTGATTGCTGCATTTTAAAAACTGTATTTATTCAACAAAATAAGGAAGCAATCGACCCGCTCTGGGTGTAACAGGAGGGCGTGTCAGACTTTTACTGACTAAAACCCACCCGTGTTCCCTCAGTTGTCTGTGTGCCAGAGGTGACGGTATCTCTTTCGAACAACCCGCACCCTTGGCAGGAGAGGACTGAGCTTTACGTCACAAACGAAAGTCGTCTACCGTTGGACATGACGTCCCGGAATTAACGCACACCACCAAAACACCCCAATTAGAATATTGTGTTATAATCGTAACATAGTTTATTTATTAAATTAGTTATACTGATTGTGGGAGAAAATTGTGGTCACATTACAAATCTACGCACATCAACAGTCGCACACGTTTAAGAGTCTATTTTGTTTTTTTTTTTTGACTGAACAACGAAAGTGTGAATGTAATTTATGTAGAATTAATAATTTCTATAAGAATGACTATTATTTTGCTATTGAAATGGATACCTATCAAGCAAAAACATGCTATCCTTAAAAAGAACTTGGTAATTATTATTTTTTTATCAACAGAACAAAGTCGAATCAATCAATCAAATTCAAATCTAAGATTCTATTGACAGCCCTACAATGCGCGTGCGCGTTCCTCCGGCCCTACTGATCGGTATGCAGCAGGCCACAAGTATCAAGGCTAACCACATCGCTAAGTACTCGGTTATCTAACAATTAATTAGTTAATTGTTATTTTACTGCCACCACAACTGTGTGAGCGAACCATCTAATGAAGTATGGTCTTGTTGGATGGACTGTGTATACCTGACCTTATTGACTAAGATGTGGCTAAATAATAACTGCCGCACGGGTCGATTGAAGGCTAAGCTTCGCTTGCCACGGTTGGTGAATGGGACCATCCATTAAGGCGCTCATATACGGGAATTTTTTGAGCAATTGCTCGGCAACACTAATGGATCAATCTCGATCAATTAAGTGGAGCAATTTGGAGCAACAACAATAAATTGTGGATATGTTTCGGGAATATTTCTTCTGATTGCTCCATATATTTTATGAGTTGATTA
The DNA here is from genome assembly GCA_949091785.1 of Polymixis lichenea. Taxonomy (NCBI): domain Eukaryota; kingdom Metazoa; phylum Arthropoda; class Insecta; order Lepidoptera; family Noctuidae; genus Polymixis; species Polymixis lichenea. Next base: position 20,757,003 of record OX420951.1, on the reverse strand, counting down.
AATTCGTCTTTGCATAATTATGACATCCCGAAGTTATACAGTGAAATGGTATATTTATTGAGAAGTAATTAAGGAATGTAAATTCTACTTAACATACATCAATTAGATCAATTATAACTACTTTAAAAATAATCGTCAAGAAATCCTCCCATTCTAAATTGTAGCTTGATTAAATTATTAATTTGGCGGACGACCAGTTAATTTTATTTATACCATGACAATAGACGAAGCACATCAGTTTAATTAACTTTGGGTAATTAAGAACACGGATAAGCAATTAAGCGTATTACGTAGTGATTCTTCCTCAAGGAAACCGCTGTAAAGACATTAGGACACAGAATCGCTATCTGGAATTGGCAAACTTAATCGGTCCCTAACGCCTAATACCGGCTGACATTGATTTTTATTATCTTAACGTATCGTCAATCAAGGTTAAGCACGTTATTGTAATATATTACATAAGATTAAATGTGTAATATCTATCTAAACAGGGTGTAACAGAAACCCTATTGCTATCCTTAAGCGCTAAAGATAACAGCTGGTATAGAATCACTATACGTAGTTTCAGCTAAAAATAAAATACTCTAAGAATTGATACAAAATTTTCGGTTTCATATGTTTCTTAAATTCAAATCATAACAAACGTGTCACTGCACTACGTAGGTCAACAACTTTCGACGTCACTTGCCAATATCACGATAAATCTCTTCCAAGTGATTTGTTTATTTCAATTTGATGAATTTGGTTTCTGGTATCAATGTATAAAAAAATTCTCGTAACTTCCGAACATGTAGAGATAGGATTAAAAAACCCTTCAGATATTGTATGCATCCGTTTATTGTGTTGTTATGATGTACGTTGACTTGAAAAAGTATGGCAGTTGAGAGTATGTCATGCTCACATAAATGGTGGCGCGCGTGTGTTGGATCATTCGGTTCCCTACAAAATGGTTGAGCTGGATGGTGCTGATCCACGCGTCAAGTTCGTGAACGGGCGCTGTCGGTTGAGACTGGTCATCTCATAACTTTCAGGGCTTAATTTATCTTGTATTTAGAGTTGCTTATAATTATTTTTTTACATTGTTCTCACATACAGAAGCAACACGAATAATGTTCCCAAGATTTTGTAATATATCACTTGATTGAGACACTTGAAAGAGTGTCCGTGGAGTTTCTTGCCCGTTCTTCTCCATGTAGATCTATGTTTTGGAATGGGCAACTAGCTTCAATTTTTCAACTGATCGACTTTTTGACAATTCAAAAGTGCCTGTAAATGGTTTAATTGAAATAAATGCTTTGAGTTTGAGTTTGAGTTATGTATCCTTTCCGTTACACGTTGTATATTTTCTATCATGAGTTGCTTTTCGTGTTTGTGTGACTGCGTTGTTCTTCTAAACTACGCAACGGATTTGGATGTAGTTTTCACCACCATTTAGAGAATTTATTCCGGAAATCTTTTACACATTTAGATGTGTAAAAGATTTCCGGAATAAATTCTTTGTATGAAACTTAAATCTCATCTATGTATTGTCAAGTGGAAACCGTACGAAGCAGGGACGGCTCGTTCTGTTAGTCTATACAAATATTATAAAGACGTAATTTTTTTAAGTTTTATGTGAGAGTTTTTGTAGCCACTTAAAGAGAAAACTGGCTGTTAACGTGAGACATGGAGGTCATAATGGCCTATGCAAATGCTCTGCAGATCTGGTAGCGTTTTGTGACGAGTCGTTGAGCTCCCTTAAATATAAGGTACACGATGACTGATGCATGCATGCCGTCTGTTGGGACAGGTCCGCTCAAAGCTGCAGTGGCTATTTCTTCAACAGGCTCACATAAAATCCTAATAATATAATGTTTGGACTTTAACAAAAGACCATGACCTCTGAGTTCATTTTGGTATTTCTTCTCAGAGATCAGTCAGCTAGAAATGCCGTCCTCATTTAGTTTAAAAATATTGACGTGTAAAGTGTCTTAAAATACTACTTACAGAAATAAACATTTTATTTCAGAGTCATCTTCGGTAGGTACCACTGATCCGATTTCGAAAATTCTTTCACAAACGGGAAGCTACAGAGCTGCCGAGTGACATAATAATATGATATCTTTTATGTTAAGGCCCTGGTAACTTTAAATAATGTCGTTATGACCGATAATAGTTCTTAATGCAATCCGATGCGGGTTAAAATCTGTTGTAATGAATTCGAATAATAAATGAGCAAACGTACGTCGTAAAAGTGCAAATAAAATCATATAAAATTAGATATTAACTATTTAATAATAAATAATCCATCACTGGATGCAATTTGGTAATTGGAATTTTATGGTACATTTTTAATTATAATTATAATTGTTATTGAAGGGATAAACCGATTTTAAAGATAATTAAGAGGTGACTTTGATGATTTTTTTGATGCATTAAAGTGTATTTTATTATGTTTTGAGTTCGATCACTGTATGCAAAATAAACTTGAAAGTACCATATATTTTTTTCTTTCAAAATTATGTACGGTTAAAGAGATACACTGGTTTTAAAAACCACCTTTTTGATCGTTGAAGAAGTCGCGGGATAAAGCAAATGTTATATATTGTTATGAGCGATGATTACTGCCTCCATTACGTTGAGGTCAACCAGTTTAGCTGTTGCAGGAAAATATCGTGTTAACAATTGATTGGTTTGTTTTATTGTTCTCTTAGAAGTGATTGCATGGCTTCGCTCATCGTTATTATTAGTGTCATTTTATACTATTGCTGTTTTGAAAAAACAAAAATAAACATACGAATGTTGTTATTAGGTGTTTGATAAATGTCAGTACAGAAGTCCAATATTGCGGGCTTTTGTTTTAAAGCGATGGCAAGGGTAAAAATATTATACAGAATAACAGGGACGCTCATACTGAAACTATGAATTCAGCATATGGTTCTAGACTGCCCAGCGCAGACATTTTTCGTACATTTTTTTATATATATCTGCTGTTTCATAAAAAAAAGTACAATATCTACAAGGTCAAATTGTATGAAACGGCAATTAAAAAAAAATAACCTACAAAAACTTTCAACGCAGGGGAATTAAGAATCATGAATCCTTAGTATCAGGTTGTACGTCGAACTCCTCTGCGATAATTAATTTTTCGTTGCTTAATTGAATCAAAATCAGGTATTGTTACTGCGGTACATAGGCATTGCACTTTTGTAGGAAAATGCAGATATTTTTTATAGACGTTATATTTATTTTTAATTCGTTTCCTCGTCGATGTGCCTGCCAGCTCGTATTGTTAAATATAGTTTAAATATAGTTCGTTAGTTATGTGATCGATAACGCTTATAATCTTGCCTCTAAAAGATTGAGCGTTATTTTTTAGTGTGTTACCTTTGAATGCATGTGAAAATAAATAATTTGCAATTTTGATTTTAATTTTTTTTTTAGTTAAACATCGTTTTTAAATCTTCCCTTAATGTGATTTCGTACTAGTGTAAATATTCAACAGTACACTATTATCTTTGCATATTCGAGGCCACAATGTGATGAGAAGCAAGTCTTTGTATTAAAATATAATTTATCCAACGCCGTATAGAGACTAGAGAGGCGCGAATTCTGCTTAGTCGTTCCACATTACAAGTCCTTGAATCTCAGTCTGTTGTACACAACAAAGGCTGTAGGCACTTCTACATAAATTCTATTATATACCAAAATAATTGGTTTAGGAGAAGACTCCGAGTGTAATTATTATTGAAATAACATAACATCACGCCTTGACGAAGGGTTAGGCAAAGATGTAGCTAGAGTACACTCATATTTCGCCAGTTATGTTAAAGCCCCTTTTAATAGGAGGCGAGCCTGTTGCCATCAAACAGGAATAAATCCAAAATATATAAGTTTTTGAAGTGAAAACTTCTTTAGGCGCGTTGAGCACTCGCGTCATGGCAACCGAACGTTTTCTGATTTAAGAGTGGTTGGGTGAACGAGAACACGATGAGCCGCGCGTTGATGTCTTTTGGAAAAATCCCTTTCTTTCATTAGGAAATTCTAATTCTTTTATCCCTTTCTTTCCCTTTGTATTTTTATCGTAAAAATCTGTGCTGTTAATGGCTGAAGTCGATCGCTCGTTTATCATTTTTTACCGAGAGCAATAAGGACCCAAGGACCCAATGTGCAATCCTGTATTGACGATTAAAAAAATACACACGTAATTGTTCAAGTTTTCACTTCTGTCGGCGCTCCCGGAGTGCCACTGTTTTTCCTTTATAAATGATCACAATAGATTATACTTTTTTCACATTACTATTGGCTAATAAGCTATTTAATAGTAATAGTAATAGTAATAGTATTTATTTGCATAAAACATGGTATATAAAGTTGTTTTAAGGTACATTATAGAGCATACATGTTTAGCTTATATCATAGCATGCAAATATTGATGGTTATATAATTATAACTTAAACTGCTAAGTAACTATAAAAATAAGAAATCGTCCAATAACGTCTCTCATAATCACTGTAAGTAAAGGGGAAGAGACTACATGTATAATATATCTAAAACATTTTAAAAGAGTAACGGTGGAGTTTCCTGCCCATTCTTCTCCATACGAAACTATATTTTGAAAGGGGCGTCAAGAATCAACTCTATTTTAATTTTAATGTTGACGTTCAAAAGTGCCTTTTATGTGCTTATCTATACCTAGTATATATACATATAAATAAAATTGGAGTGTCGGTTTGTAATATTAAAATAACCGCTTTTTGCTACATGCATATGAATATATACGGTACATATACCAAAATAACTGTCTGTCTGTCAGTTTGTTCCCGCTAATCTCTGAAATGGCTGGACCGTTTTTGACGGGACTTTCACTGGCAGGTAGCTGATGTAATAAGGAGTAACTTAGGCTACTTTTATTTTAGAATTTTTATTTGTTTTTATTGATATATAAATAATAATAAAAAACTATTCGGCGCGGACGAAGTCGCGGGCACAGCTAGTGTGAAATAAATAGTTTCACTTTGACTTCAGGTTGCTACTGATAAATTCCAGTTAAAAAAATCCAACAACATTTTGCCCCGGGGATCAAACCCAAGACCTCCTGCTCAGCAGTAGTACTTGCGACCACTAGACTAACATGTCATTATTGAAAAGTGACGTAAAATTTAATAATGGCGTCTAAAATGTCAAATCAAATTGACTTCTACCATGGGAGCCTCATTATTGACTGCAAATTGTTAAACAGACTTAATTATTCCGTTAACATCATTTTCAAAGCAGTTTCTCAGATAGATAATAATCTTAATTGAAGATGATTACAGTTATTAGTTTTAATTTATTAATTTAATTCTCATGAAGTAGTTTTTTGATTTTCTTGTAGCCTTTGGCATTATTGTTATATCATCGTTTTATGAAACCAGGCAATGAATATTTTATTATACAGACACCAATAGCCTGTGTTTTGATTGAGAATAGAACCTTCTTCCTACGCAGAGAGGTCGGTCTTTAGTATAAAGAACCGAAAATAATTGATACATCACTAGAGATCGGATATTCGGATGCATATTCTCTTAAAGTTGAAAAAAAAAGCTAAAAGCTAAGTAAGTAAGCAAAGTTGAGTGCTAAAATGGAATGCGCTTTATGTACCAAAAAAATCTTAATTTAATTGTAAAAAAAAATATTAACTAACACACACCACCCCTACTCTTACAGACTTACCTTAGGTACATTGGTATAAGTACACATATTTCCATCGGGATTAATTTAAAATAAATATGCGTCTGAATAGTTATGCAATCGAATGATTTAGAAGTCGCTTCCATAATACACCTGACTAGTTATGCATTCCCGGTGTTGCTGGCATCCCGGGGTATTTGTACAAAAAAATATTTTAAGAAGCCGCTTTCATACTTTCATAACTAAAAAATTACTTTAGGTAAACATGCATCCGTTTATCCGATCCCTATTTATCACACAATGTTTTTGGATGCCTAAAGAAAAACGTAGCTAATTTGTGCTTGAAAAATGAAGACATTATTATGTTGTTTAAAATGGTCAGGTGCCTAGTGATGGCAACAGGTGTCCGTATATGACCAGGGGCTTACTCTCTAACTCCGTCAACCAAGATACGACGATACATTATTCTGTATCTTCGTCGAATATCTTCTTCAAAAGAAGATACTACTTACTACCGATTTATTAACCTTGTCAGACGGGCAAAAAGAGATCGGGATTAAGGATAACTGTCGAATCGTGTTATCATTCATTCTTAGTTCGGGCCCCCAAACTAATCTTATGTCCATTTGAGATACGGAGTAGGAAACGCTCGTAACTTCAACCGAAACTACGGACTTAGTGCTTAGACCCCCTGATGTATGAACCTTTTCCTCTTGGTTCGTACCAAGAGGAAAAGGTTAGGTAAGGATAGTAGCAGGTGGCGTTCTATAATTTCTGGGTAGCCCCATAGGAACAAGACGTGAGTTTATATATTATCACGATTATGATGCCTTTTTTCAATATGTTGATTGTAGACACATGAAGTAGAAAGAAATCATTGGTATTCACAGTTCACAAACACACACAAACACACCCCCTCACGCACAAACACACCCGCACAAACACACCCGCACAACCGCACAAACACACATACACACTCATGCACCCCTTATGAAATGATTTTGTTCCATTTGTTCATCCTGGCTTTAAGGTAGTTTTGTATTATCTCTAATTTTATTTTAATCTTGATTTTCAGTATATGTTTTCAATTCAATTTTAAATCAAATTTTGTCTTATTCCGGATTTTATTCTAATTTAGTTCTTTGATTTAGGTAATGAGATTGTTTAGTTTTCTTTCTTTAATTCTCATTATTTTTGGTACATATTGAACTTAATTTTAAGTATCATTATTATATATTATCATGATTAATTAAATATGCATAAAATTTGCTTAATTGTAACCTAAATGGAAGAAGTAACTGCCTCCTGAAATACAGGTATTTTAACCTGGCTCTGGAGTTAGGGTCTCATATTATTCTGTAACCTGTTTTTATGGCAATAAAGAATGTATTATTATTATTATAGAATTTACCATGAAGATTCTTGCCGTGTATTAATGACTAGCAGCGCTCCGCGGTTTCACCCGCGTAGTTCCCGTTCCCGTAGGAATACGGGGATAAAATATAGCCTATGTTACTTGGTAAAAACGTAGCTTTCTAACGGTGGAAGAATTTTTAAAATCGGTCTAGCAGTTTTTATGTTTATTCGTTACCTTAAAAAATACAAATCTTTCCTCTTTATAATATTAGTGTAGATGACCTGGTGAAGGCCGTAGGAATCTGCTGGATGCGAGAAGCACAGAACTGGTCGAAGTGGCAGTACTTGGGGGAGGCCTGTCTCCAGCAGTGGACGTCTTTCGGCTGAAATCATGAATGATAAGTCTAATTCTTGAAGAAGGCTGTAAGCTACTTAACATCTCGCTAGGACCCTTATGAGTCGAGCAAAAACAGAATGCTGAGCGAAAACGTTATACACACATTATTTAATTTGGCATTTAATTACGTGCTTAGCACCCCTAAATATTGCGTGATAATAAGTAATCTAATTACGGAAACTGTTAGTAATGAAAGTGCAGTGTAAATTCGTCCACATGACATTTTAGTAGGCAAATATGTAACCGGATGTTCCGCAACAAAAACAAAAAATTAACATGCCAAGCGAACTGCAATATATTGGGAATTTCCCACAGGTAAAAGAGAAGTAATTATGTTTTTGTTTATTGGCTTAAAGTTTGTGTATACAACGTATATTACAAAGGTGTGGTCATATTTAGATGTGGTGTGGTAAACTGAACCAATTTTTGCATAGGACCAAAATCGTTATTGCGTAAAAATTATCAGCTATCGCATAGCACAATCAGCCTTTAACGTTCCCACTGCTGGGACACAGGCCTCCTCTTCATGAGAGGGAGTGGGCCAAAATCCACCACGCGGGCCCAGTGCATGTTGGTGGATATCACATGTCTTCGAACTTTAGTTTCCAAGACATGGTTCTCTCACGAGGTTTTCCTTCACCATTTGAGAGCAAAGGAGATGAAATTAAATACACAACAGTGGCGAAAGCACCATATAACACGATTCCTACCGGATTCCCGTCGAGGATTCGCATCGGCAACTCTATTGCTATTGAAAAATAGCACGTCAATAGTGGCGCTACTATTGTCGAAAAATATAGTTACACTACGGGTGTTTAATTCACCATAATATACAAACAACAAAAAAGGTTATTTTTGGCTTTGTATTACAACAAAAAAGAAGTTTTAAATTAACCCGGCGTTAAAACGTCATAATCGGGAACTAAAAACTTATACAACAGCAATCCCGTAATAATGTTACTTTAGGTCACGTGGCACCGCTTGATATTGACGAGAGCAAGCCGCTATACAACGGGTTATGACATATAGAGATATAGAAAAATGCGTCAACGAGAACGACATGGAGGAATATTGAATATTTTATTTGGGTTTCAGCTGTTCAATTTTATAATATTTAATTCTTTACATTCACATATTAACTTTAGAGTATTCTATATTGATAAGTTCGTAAGTTAAAGCCGACTTAACTTCGGCTTCTCTTTTAGAAAAATGTACACCTCGCCGCTGATACACAAAGTTAAGAAGGCTCTTTACTTTGTGTATTTCAGCAGTGGGAACATTATAGGCATTATGTAGACAATGAGTCCTCATGGATACCCACCGCCAGGGACGAACGCAGGGCTATGTCGGACTTCTTCCGAGTAAAACCCCACTGTTTCTACTACTACTAAGACTTGGTAACCCAGAGGCTGCTTGTACATTCGCCGCAGCCCCGATTGGTATCAGCCCACCATGCGTAACGCGCCACATCACCAAATCCTGCCGATCCCACGGTTGCACGACCTCTCAAACAGGCGCTTGAAAAGTCTGATATACTCACCCAACAATTTTCTATCCTCTCATTGTCAGCCAGGTACAAATTACCCAACAATTTTCCCTATAACTTCAATAGTCCAGTAATTGGCCAATTACAGTTAATTTCATTTGTTTAGCGACATAATAGCGTTCGCCAACAATGTTGTGCTATCGTGGCACGTGTAATGATCCTGACATGCACTTGCTTTGTCACGAAGATACTGATATTAATATGGAATGAGAAGAACTGGTTATGAAAATGAAGCCTAGCTAATGCATAAAGACGAAGATTTCTGCCTACTGAACGGTCAGTGTGCGCGACGGTGCCATTTCTATCAACTGCTTCTGGAGAGTTGGATACGTAAATAGACCAAAGCATGAAATCGGTGGCGGCGATCTCTCGCGTCCGGCGCTGGTCCAGGCCATGGTTCAGAGTGAGAGTGCATGGGTAGCCGTCACCTCCTTCTGCGAAGCAGTAATGCTCGCGAAGTGGAAGGCAGCGCTAGTAAGGGAGAGGCAGTATATACGCTCTCACGGCCCTAGTCGTCGGAAATTCTAGGCTGATTCCCGGCCATCTTAGGCGCGGGCTTGCAGATGGCGAGTAATGGGTAGCTAACTGTCCGGTAAGGACCAAGCCCGGGTCACCGGCGCGTTGTGTTCCACGCGCGCCTCAAAGAGATGTCAGCTTCAACTGGTGTGGTCTGCTTGCCAGGAGTGCGGGTTGTTCGAAAGAGATACCGTGGCCCTGGCACACAGGCAACTGAAGGAACACGGGTGGATTTTAGTCAGTAAAAGTCTGACGAAGTTATTTGATGATTTCCCACCCTCAAAAATAAAAAAAGCCTAATCACACATCAGTAAAAAAAAACTTCTCCCGCTCTTCGTGTCAGACTTTTGTCTGACACGAAGAGCGGGAGAAGTTTTTTGTTGATTTCCCACCTTCAAAAAAAAAAACAACCAGAGCATAAAATCGGTCGCCGGCAGCCTGAAGTGACGATACCTACTACTAATAAAACTAGGCGGATACAACTAGGTGGCAACTAGGCTAACTAGGGGGCTTGCGGCTAAGTAATAAACAGGCGCACGGGTCGATCGATCAGATTAAGCTACGCTTGATGCGGTTGGTCTGTGGATGGGTTGCCATCTTTACATATCAAGACCCCTCCGTGCCTCGGAAAGCACATTAAGCCGTCGGTCCCGGCTGTCATTTGTGGATCTTTGACAGTCGTTACGGGTCGTCAGAAGCCCGGAAGTCTGACAACCAGTCTTACCAAGAGGTATCATATTACTCAGTTACTGGGTTGTGGAGGTCAGATAGGCAGTCGCTCCATGTAAAATACTGGTATTCAGCTGCATCCGGTTAGACTAGAAGCCGACCCCAACATAGCTGGGAAAAGGCTAAGCAGATGATGACCTACAACTAATAAAACTCTTAGCATTGAAAATGCGTTGAGCGCTCCTTGACCAATTTTTTCATGAAATAGTCATTCAATGAGATTAAATTAACTAGAGGGTTGTTTAATTGATTTTAATTATTAGAATAATGTAATAACATACCGTGTTATGGTCGCGAATCATACATTTTAATCACAGCGTGTAAAAAAAAATGTATTGTGCGGGCTACGCTGCCGGTTCCACCTTAAACGATTTGCGGAAATTATACTTATCGGAGCAGTGGTGGCCCAGGGGTAGCGGCTGCGATTTGTAGGTCGCAGGTTCGAACCCAGGCAGACGATCTACTTTCAGTAACGCCACTGCTCTCAAAACGATTTGCGGAAATTATACTTATCGGAGCAGTGGTGGCCCAGGGGTAGCAGCAGCGACTTGTAGGTCGTAGGTTAGAACCCAGGCAGACGATCTACTTTCAGTAACGCCACTGCTCTCAAAACGATTTGCGGAAATTATACTTATCGGAGCAGTGGTGGCCCAGGGGTAGCAGCAGCGACTTGTAGGTCGTAGGTTAGAACCCAGGCAGACGATCTACTTTCAGAACGCCACTGCTACCAAAACGGTGAAGGAAAACATCGTCAGGAAACCGGCATTTCCTAAAAGCAAACATTTGAAGACATGTGACATCTACCAACCCGCACTTGGCCCGCGTGGTGGATTACGGCCCACTCCCTCTCACAGAGAGGAGGCCTGTGTCCCAGCAGTGGGAACGTTATAGGCTGATTATGCTATCCGTATCCGGTACGCCATGAATCTTACTTATTTATCCCAAAGGAGCACGTATATACATATATAGATATTGTATGCTTATTAGATACTAGCTGTACCCACGACTTCATCCGCGCAGAATAGTATATTTTTTATTATTTATTTATATTATATATATTAATAAAAATAAATAAAATTTATAAAATAAAAGTAAGCCTCAGTTACTCCTTGTTACATCAGCTATCTGCCAGTGAAAGTCTCGTCAAAATCGGTCCAGTCGTTACAGAGATTAGCCGGAACAAACAAACAGACAGACAAAAATTGTAAACAAAAAAATATTTTGGTATAAGTGCCGTGTATACATCCATATGCATTTAGTAAAAAGCTGTTATTTTAATATTACAAACAGACAGATTTAACTGTATAGAAAAAAAAAATAAGTTGTTATGTCAAAAAAAAAACTTAATGGAATCATATTCAACTGTCCTTCATTATTGCAAATTATAGTTTTTTGCATCTTGGATTTATCTACAATTTTTATTTTCTACTGGACTTTTATGATGTCGATTTTCGTGTTTCTTTTTTTTGTTAACACACAGTATATTGATAGTTCTGTAACCTCAGTAGCCAGACCTGTTAGACGAGATCTAAAAGGTTATAATTTATATGTTTGTTATTATTGTTAGTTATTAGCATATTATAATTATATGGGTGCGTTGAACTTGAGATCGGTTTTTGAAATTAGTTTTTGAATTTGTAGCGGACATGTTAATAAAAAATAATAATTGGGATTAATTCTCAATTCTTTATTGCATTCCATATGTTTTACATAGATTGTATAAACAGTGAGATCAATATGGACCCTGTCGGGCACAGCAAAATAAAGAGAGAGAAAGAGGGCTACGTACAAATGCAAGCGATTCAATTAATAACATCATTATTGTACCTACTGCCTCGTTGGTGTAGTGGTCACAAGCGCTACTGTTGAGCATGAAGTCCTAGATTTGAATCCCAGGTTTTTTAACCGAATTCCAAAAGGAGGAGGTTAACAATTCAGTATGTTTATTTATATATATTTTTTATGTATGTTCGGGCATAACTCCATCTTACATTGATGGATTTGCAAAATTCTTTTTTTGTTCGCAAGGGGTTTATTTCGAAATGGTCCTATTTAAATTTCCTATAGATCTGATGATGAGTTTCGGAGACAGACAACGGAACTCTTCAAAAAATGACAGCAAAGCAACCGTGATTGCTGCTAGCGCATAAATATGCATTGTTTATGATTTGATTGACTTTGAAAATACCCCAAGGATGATGAAATTTCGAATTGGTGTGGGGTAGGTACTAGGTGACAAAAAATTATAATACTTTTCCAAAGACACCGACTTCCGAAATTAAAGTTATTTTTCACTTTGTAGTGTTTTATCGGTCGTTTTTTTTATGGGAAAAGTTTTGTTTTATGTATTTTTTCTTCTGAATGGGCCTGCTCTTGTCTTCGATCACGCCTGATGGAAAGCAATTTATGAGGTCTATGATGGAACGAGCGTGCCCAGCCGATACCTGTTCACACTTACTTTTAAAGCAATGGATGAAGTGTTATTGGATTTTCCCATCAGGAATTTCTCAGTAGCAGCCCGAGTCTATATTTGTTGCCGGTTGATGGCAATAGGGTCGCCCCCTGTTACATGGGACTTGCACATAATTGGTTAAAATTGGCAGTACTATATATCTACACTTCTGCCCGACCATTGGAGGAATTCAGGCGTGATGTGTTGTTGAGTTCGCTTATTTGAGCAAGGCTGTATGTTCTTATGACTACAATTTCGATATTTTGTTTTTGTGGAGTGTCAATCAAGCCGTAGGCGCGACGCGACAGCGCGACGCATTTCTCATAGAACAATTGCTCTGAAATCTTCATGGAAATTCGTTCTACAGGAATTCGCGTCGCGTCTGTCAATATCAAAAGTCTTGTATTCAAATGGTTCCTACTTTACGAACGTCAAAATTACATATGACAGTCCCTTCACCACTTCCTAGTGCTTTAGCTGGGAAGAAGACAAACTCCCCAGCAGCACGAAGAAGCCCATACTTTAATGCAATGCATTCTTTAAATTCAAGGGTAAGCAAGGATTCCTGTTATCGGCCATCAGGAGCCCAGAAAATCTGACGACCGGCTTACCAAGGAGTATCCCAGTAAGCCAGTTGGGTTATAGAGGTCAGATGGGCAGTCATTCCATGTGAAATACTGGTATTCAGCTGCATTCGGTTAGACTGAAAGCTGACCGCAACGTATTTAGAAAAGGCTACACAGATCCAAGTCCCGGTCTGGTACGTACCTACGTATTTTATTTGCTTTATCTAAATGTAGCTTTATGTAAGTTTTCTCGATAAAAAGTAACGAGAGAAGAGCCACACTTTTCAGGTAAATGGTGCCGTGCCGGGCGACGCAATTTTAAAATCTGGCAATATCAAAATGAACCGTAGAAGTAACCTAACAATAAACCTATTCCTAAAGATTTTGTTAAACTCTCCGAATTCCCTAACATTTTAATTAAAACAACACTACGAGATACAGCACAAATAAAAAACAAAAAAAACTCATTAAGCTGTTCAACACTCCAACACAATTGCAACTCTACCTTTAAAAAGATAAAGTTAATTTTAAAATGAATTTAAATACAGGAACTTTGGGATTGCTTGCTTCCGCATGCACCATTCAACAGATAGATGTGCGATCTTTTTAAAGGTCGATCGTTTGATGTTGTATAATGTACCTACCTATTAAAATATTAATAGTATGTATGATCTTCGTGAGATCCGGAAATCTGAATAATTGTTCACATTACTGTTCGGTTTTAATTCAAGGATATTTTTGTTGTTAAAATGATCTCAGTTTTTAGTTTATCTTTATTGCGTCATTGATGCAGTAGATGAAGTCAATGTTTTGTGAATTTCGGCTGGATTTACAAGAAGTATTATTAAAAGGCAAAACAAAAAAAAAAACTGAAAAAACGACACATTTGAACATTCAAATTCAAAATATTTTATCTACACTAATAATATAAAGAGGAAAGACTTGATTGTTCGGAAAAATTGTTGGTAATGGATAAACTCAAAAACTGATATGCCGATTTTAAAAATTCTTTCACCGGTGGACAGCTACATTATTCTGGAGTAACATGACCTATAAATTCCACTCGGACGCGGTCACGGGCGAGGTGCTAGTTTCAAATAAACCTTCGCGGGCACATTATTATGAAACGTCTGAAGCACAGTTCCGATTGGTCGTTTCGTTTAGAAGAACTATGGTTAGTTTGTAAAAAGAATTTATATTACAGTCAAAACATTTTTCTCCTTTGTGGACATGTATTGCAAAAAAAAGAGTCCAATACCTTAAATGCTTTCGTAGCAAAAACGCTAAATTTGAAATCGAGGTTATTACACATATGCATATACATTTAAATTTTACAATACCATACATACCATCGTTGTTCGCCAATAAGTAAACGGATCACTGTACTCATTGTTGTCCTAAGTAGGCTACAATACGCGAAGCCATAAAATATAGCTTACCACCAGTTTCAATGATGTAATTAATACGCGGTTACCTAATACGACTCTCTGTTTGTTCATAGTAAACATTAATTAACGATGCAATTAATTGTCCGTGACATATCGATCTATGCGATGTGATCTTAGCACATGACCTCAAGATGCATTAGTGATCTTCTTCATGTAAATTCAAAAAGATATCATCTTTTCGTGACTTAAAAAAAACGCACCCGTTTTTGCAGAATTGACTGTACGGGCACACCTTCCGTATTCATGCTACATCAATAACACTTTTACATAATGAGAAATAGGGCTCAATTTCCTGTAAAAATAAATGAGAATCCATTACGCACTGACCGGTACAGTAGCGCATCGTTATTTCAACTTTTTGACCTTGATTTAAGGTTCATTTTGGCTTACTCACAAACTGATTCAGGAATCAGATAGGTGAGTTTCCGATGTTCGCTCGTTTATAACCATTATCTCATGAATGCTACGACGTTTGATTCCGATGACGTCATGAACGCATTCAATGTATTTTTTTGTGATGGAGGGCTGACAGGGGTAGAAAAATTATATTTTTGACGCCATCTTGGTAGAAATGGTAGAATTTAGAAAGATAAGGTAGGCATTGTATGTTGTCTGTAGATGACATAGGCCTTTGTATGATCGCCTGAATAGGCCTATTTATAGCCTTGTACATGGTAATAACTTAAAGTAAATGACCTGAGATAAAGGTGAAAGGTTAAAACGGCTTTTAACCTGATTATTGATATAACGGCGGTTAATGGCCGTTTATAGATTGTCCGGCAAGCTTTTATGAATAAATTTTCTCCGGGCTTAATAACTTTGAGCATAACTTAACACAAGAATGAAACTGGTACTAGAAATGCTAACAAAGTGTCTTAAATTAATTTTAAAACGTAGATACCTATAGGTGTCTAGATAATTTAGCTTGAATATATGCTACAAAATAAAAAGTGTAAAATCTATTTAAAATATAGTCATACCACTTTTTTGAGATCTTTACCAAATTATTATTTTTTTTAAAATTTTTTTTTTAAACGTTTCCCCACACTAGGAATTTCTCCTGTATTGCGGGTGCGTTTACAAACATTTAAGCTCACATACACAAACAGCCAGACTCGGAACAACTACTTGTAGGTCATACAAATATTTGTTCCGTACGGGAATCGAACCCGCGACACGCAGCATAGCAGTCAATCGCTTAACCACTGCGCCAACCGTGCCGTAAATTATTTTGCAAAAACATCATCATTTGCTAAAACGATGTTTTTTGCATACACACACAGGCTTATCTAGTTCGCAAGTAGATATTAATAAATAAGACACCATTGTAACTGATTTACCTATAAACATAAATATAAGTAGCTAAGGTAAATTGTGATATGTTTATTATTTTTGGTTTAATAATGTTATATAAATGTAAACAAAGTGCGTGACACTTCATTTAGTTTGTATAGTCTGAATTTTATAGTTTATCTGTGAAATTGTTATATTCTATGGAATGGTCTGTCATATTGAATGATTGATTCAACATGAGGATTATATTGTAATTTGAATATTTAAATAATAGCGATTATTAAGAACTGGTGAAACAATAGCTTTAAATGTTGTTTCTCGTTTCAGGTAAAATTAGTGATAAATGAATGTTTAAGGATGTTTTATACAAGTGTTAAAACTAGTTCATGTAATATAATAAAATTTTCTCGTTTCAGAGCAACTCAATTTTGGTTATAGTTTTACTGTTCACCATAATATCCAAGGATAATTATAAATTAACACATTATAAAACAACATTTCTACAGCTGGTTACCAGGAATAATGGAAAAATTTAGATTCGAATTCATGGTCAAAGCCAGTGAAGATGTGAAAACAAATATTATTTGTGTAACGACAATCACGGATTTAGATGGCCGGACCTTTGCGATCCCAGATAAGTTACAACCGGTAAAATTGCATGATGGAATAGTAAAGACCCAAGTTTTTCAAAAAGTAAAGGCTACATTACAAAAACGGCATGAGAAACGACAGGTGTGGATATCAGT
The DNA here is from genome assembly GCA_949091785.1 of Polymixis lichenea. Lineage (NCBI taxonomy): Eukaryota > Metazoa > Arthropoda > Insecta > Lepidoptera > Noctuidae > Polymixis > Polymixis lichenea. The sequence goes on along the minus strand of OX420951.1, from coordinate 20,740,302 downwards.
GAACCCGGAGATGAAGGCGGTTTATTGTGATGAAGATGGAAATAAACAGTTTATGGGATACCTATTGGAGGAACAAACAAAACCACAAACTTCTACAACAGGAATATCAGAAGAATCTCTAGCAAGCATCATGGAAAGCTTCGCGGAAATGAAGAAAGATTCATCAAAATCTTTTATTATGGGGAAAATGGTAGAAAAAATTGTTATAGAAAAATTCAATAGCAAGATTACTAATGTGTCCCAGTGGATGACTACCTTTGAAGCGGAATGTGTCCGTATAGGAATAGAAGAAGATGTCAAAAAAATTGAAATTTTTAGGTTATTTATAGAAGATTCTTGTTTAGACTGGTATAGTTCCATGCTTATAAAGCATACAATAAATTCAGAATGGACAATGTGGAAAAATAACTTTTGTGAAACATATGCAGATAAGAGTTGGTCGCCGATCAGGTATGCAATGTCATTTAAATACAGACAGGGCTCATTACTGGAGTACGCGTTAAAGAAAGAGAGACTACTATTAGAAATAAATAAGTCTATAGATAAACTCACTCTAATTCATCTGATTGCCACTGGATTACCGAATTTTATTGCAGATAAGATTGATAGGAATAGTTTAAAGAAAACTGAAGACTTATTTAATAATTTAAGAAGTTTAGAGCATATGGTAAACAAAAAAACATTTGATAAAAAGATAGAAACTTTCGAAAGTAAAATTAAAGAGCAAAATGTGAAGGCCTTGGTTAGTCCGTGTAAAATTTGTGAAAAAGAGAATAAAGGTATACGTTACCACCCTGAATCCCAATGTTGGTTCAAAATTAAAAATAATGACAGGCCAAAAAAAGATCTAATAAGGAGTGTTAACAATTCTGAATTGGAGATAGAATTAAATGAAATTGATCCAAAAAACTAATAGTGCCGCCATTAATAAAAATTAAATTACTAATAAATGACACTTTGGAAATATCAGGAATCTATGATTCAGGATCTAATGTGTCGTTAATAAATTCAAGGTTATTATCTTTAAGGAAAAAACCTACTTGTGATAAATGCAGGTTTAAAAACAATTAATGGCGTAAAAAAATCAATAGGAATGGTAACTTTAAAAATTAAAATTTTTGAAATTGAAAAACATGTCAATATTTTTGTTATAGATGAAGACAACTTCGACTATGATTTTCTAGTTGGGTTAGACTGTATACAAAAATTTCATTTAACTCAAAATGAGAATTTAAATATCACCCAAAATGTCCTCAGCAATAATTATAAAGACTACATAAAAAATAAAGAAAAGCAACCTATAAACACAAAAGAGATCCCTGGCAATTCAGGTAGTGACATAGGGAATAAACAAGGTATATATTATGGAAAAAAAGATGTGGATATTACAAAGAAATATAAAAAAGAAACTATCATTAATGAGTATAAAATAAACTTTAATGAAAATATAATAGTCGAAAATTTTGATATTTCAATAAATAATTTAGATCATCAAGAAAAATCTGATATTGATAAATTGATTAGCAAATATAATTCAGTCTTCGCTAAAGACAAATATGATATAGGTACTGTAAAGGATTATGAAGCCCATATTGATTTGTTGATAGATAAATACTGTAGTAAAAGACCGTATAGGTGCTCTATTGAGGATATGAAAGAAATTGAAGATCAAGTATCAAAATTACTAAAAAATAATTTAATCGAAGAGTCATATAGCCCTTTTGCCGCTCCGGTAACACTAGCATTTAAAAAAGAAGAAGGAAGGAGATCAAGGCTTTGTATAGATTTTCGCGAATTAAATAAAATTGTAGTTCCCCAAGCGCAACCATTTCCGCTAATCGAGGATCTAATGGTTAAAACAAGGAAATGTAAAGTTTTTTCAACATTAGATTTAAATTCAGCATTCTGCTCCATACCTCTTAAAATTGAAGATAGACACAAAACGGCATTTGTTACTCAAGAGGCACACTTCCAATGGACTTGTTTACCTTTTGGTTTAAAAACTTCTCCCGCTATTTTTCAGAGGATATTGAGTAGCATTATAAGAAAGCATAAACTGTCAAATTTTACCGTCAATTACATCGACGATATTTTAGTATTTTCTGAAACGTTCGATAAGCACATTGAACACTTATCTTTGTTATTGGAAGAAATAAAAAAAGAAGGTTTTAAATTAAAATTCACGAAATGTAACTTTGCACAGTACGTCGATTCTGTAAAATTCGAACAACAACTCGCATCTCACATCGCAATTCACTCTCACTTCGCATAAGGTTCAAAATGACCTTGATTTTGCATTCTGTAAGCATCACCTAGTCACTTGCGAAGTGAAGTGATCTCCGAAGCGACCAATATTGTACTAGTGATTGCCACACTCAACAAAATGTAAGTCGAGATATATCGATTCCAGTTTTTTGACACAATTGTTGAGTATTTGGCACAGAATTTTAGCTAATATGATGTTTAAATGAACATTTCGTATTTTAAGGAATTTAAGGCAGCTAATAAGTAAAAAAAAACAGAAAACTCTAAATTCGTGACATGATATAATCTGTGGTTACCTTACGAAAAACGATATGTCAGACAGACAATATCATTAGTGATCTGTGGACAATATTTTGATAGTGCGTTGTGTTGTTTTGTTTGTTTGATTTGATCGTGCAGTGTCGAAAATAATTGTGAATTAATCATGAAGTAAGTGGTTGTAAAGTTTAAAAATGATATTGATTAAAATAGTATTTATTTTGTTTTCTAATCCAACATTAACGTTCCAGTCCAAATGAGATACGCTCCTCTCACCCATCGTCGGCTCAGGTTGAAACTGGCCGTGCGCCTAAATAATATAGGTGGCACAATCAAAAATTACAAACAGTGGACCAAGGTTAGCATTGCTTTTTTTACTACTACTAACTAACATTAGTTAGAACCACTTAACATTGCTCAAAGCAAACCACTTAAAATGTGCGACGAATCTTGGTTTAAAGTGTGTTCCTTGGTTTCATAAATTCGTTTTTATCTTATTGCTAATTTTACTCAAGGAGCTTTTTAATATAGTTAACAGTATTTTTTACAATTTGTATAACTAAATGTCTGACTGTAGTATTGGTCTGACAAAAAAAGCGCCATAAAAAAAAAGTTGCAGCACGCTCTGCTGCTAGGCATAGGACTGGTGGTGGGGTGGAGGATGAAGTGGAGCTATCAGAGCTTGAAGAAAGAGTTGTTGCTTTGTGTGGTGGTGAAAGCTTTGCAGCAGGAGATGCACATTTAGGCATACAGTCATTTCCGGTATGAAATTTAGAAATGCAATAGGTGCTAGCTTTTTTGCATCCATCCTGTGTGGCTGGTAGTGGCGTAGAATTGTCCAATCTGTCTGTTAAAAATACATATAACACAAAGTGTATTTATTTGAATAATTTGGCAAATTTATTAATATTATTATTAACTGTTTCAGGGAAATGATACGCCATCTCCATCACATGAAGTGCAACAAATACAAGATGCTGATACTGACATTGTATGACGCTGCCCTAGGACAAATATGGTTTGTGCTAGTCGAGGTGCTGGTTCTGTGTGTAAGTACTAAATAAACAACTATCAACACTTCATTTTTCAAACGAATGACAACGAGAAGCTGCTATTTAAGATTTTTTATTTAGGCATCATAGTAATCGGTGTTCTTTTTTCAGCATCACGTCACACGTCTTCAGTTGCTGCTCCTCCACCATCTCAACGGCGAACGGAATTCTCCACCACTACTGAGAGATTCCTGAGGGTGGAAGAACAGCAGCTGGAGATACAACGTCTAAATGCACAAATCCTGCAGCCCTTTCTGGAGAGGAGTGCGGAAAGAGAAAGGGCCATGGATGAAAGGAGTGCAGAGAGAGACAGAATTTTAGCTGAAGCTGTGGCTGCAGTGGGGAAAGGGCTGCAAGCATTGGCAGAAGCTAAGAATAGAGATAGGGTGTAGTAATATAAGTTAATATAATATATAATAAATAAAACACTTTTAAATGGATACTAGAGTGGTTTTATTGAAAGTCCTTTGGTGATTAGTTTGAATTTGGTTTGATTTTATAGATATCCCGATGTACTAAAAATAGAAATCTATTGAATTTACCACCATTTCACAAATTGGGAGGCCTCTAAGAAAGAAATGGCGAAAGAAAACTTAGGAAGGGTTGTTGACCTCCATCTTTTATATTTATCTATTTACAAAAACAACTACCTATCATTAGAGTTAGATCCTGCAGTGTGTGGGTCTTTAACTTGTGAATTTATCACTTTTAACGAGTACTAGCGCAGTTTTATTGAAAGTCCATTGGTGATATGTTTGGATTTGGTTTAATTTGACACTGCAGACTTAATATCGCACCTACAGTGGGTTGCCAAATTATTAGAGGCAGTCACAGAAATGGTACTTGTAAAGTAACGATAAAAAAAAACTTTTTTCAAAAAAGTAAACAACCGACTTCCAAAAAAACACTAAAAAGTGAAAAATAACTTTAATTTCGGAAGTCGGTGACTTTGGATATGTATTTTAATTTTTTGTCACCGCCTTCCGAAATTAAAGTTATTTTTCACTTTTTAGTGTTTTTTTGGAAGTCAGTTGTTTATTTTTTTGAAAAAAGTTTTTTATTTTTCACATTTTAGTGGTTCACATGTGCTTACCCCTTCACAGCGTACCGGCGTGATGTTATGTTATTAACTGATGTAAACAATTGACAGACATGAGATTTCATCAATCATTTATTGAAGAGTTCCGTTGCCTATCTCCGAAGTTCTTCATAAGATCTTCACCAAATTGAAATGCAACCACTCCTAGAAAGTACTCTTCCAAAAACTACACAAATTGCTTCAAGTGTGCCTATAAAATTTGAAGAGTTCTCTCTATTTCTCCAAGATCCCATCATCAGATCCTGACTTGATGATCATGGGCCCACCTGGGAAGTATACCCTTTCAAACAAAAATTTTTTTATCCAAATCGGTCCAGCCATCTTCGAGTAATCGGGGAACATACAAATTGAGAACCTCCTCCTTTTGGAAGTCGGTTAATCAATTATGACGTGAACGCCATAGCCTATTTATTATGTTTTGCCTACGTAATTGCCCTAGAGCTAAATCGGCGTTAGATGGCAAATCCCTAGTTTGCCTCCTTTGAACTTCAGCAATTGTTTGGAGCTCTTCTAGTCTCTCTTCTTCTGAAATTGTGAATGCGGGCATTCCTGCGCGGTTGCACAATAACTATTTTTGCAACTATGTCTGGATGATAATTGAGCACTCTGTGTACTAACAAACACCTAAATCGTCCTTTTAGGAGACCAATTGTTCTCTCTACCGAATTGCGAGCAGTTAAGTGATGGTTGTTGTAGAAAGCTTCTGGGAATTATCTTCAGCACCACTAATTGGCGTCATAAGGTAGGCGCGCTGAGCATATCCTGAATCACCTGAAAAAATTAATAAGTATCAAATAATTATGTAGTTTTATACCTAATTAGGCTTATATTCTGAAGTAGGGGTAGGGAGGGATTAACTAACTGAGCAAAACAACTTCTTCACCAGCATTTGTTAATGCCTCTAAGTGGGATTTTATAACACCATAGTTAAAAATTAAGCTATCATGAGTAGCTCCACCATATATTATGTTAGATCCACATTTAAAATATTTAGATCTGCATCTGTAATCTGAAAAAAAAAAAGAATATTAAGAAGACTAATTGAATACCTAATAGTAATAGATCACAACAATGGAATCCATTTTACCAATTGCACATTTCTTGCATGGTAACCTTTGCGGCAGTAGAAATATTCTTCATTCTCTACTGGTTTTTTCAATGCCACCAGAGTGCCATCAACACACCCAAGAGCTGCTGGAAAGCCAAACTTTTTGTAGAACCTGTAATTTAAAGTAACCACTAACATGAATAACTATCACAAAAATGTAAAAATCAAAGAAGGGTCACTTTATTATAAAATAACCTACTAACCTTTCTTTTAACATTTGTCTTTCTTGCATATTTTGAGGGAACCTTATATATTTTTTTGCTATTGCTGCATTATTAAGAGCTTCCACTACTTCATTTATGCAACGAGATGTTGAGGGTTGCGATAAATATGTTCTTATATTTTCTTTTATTATTTTCTGATAACTGCCATTAGCCAAGAATTACAAGGTGCATAATAACTGTGAAACAATAGGTAAATCAATAAAAAAAAATGTAATCTAGATCTAGTCAAAACAACATAGGGACCAATTTGGTTATTTACATGCATAGTAATAATACCAAGTACCTATATTATAACTATGCATATAGGGTCCTTAGACTAATATGAAAACAGCTAGCAGTGAAACAACCTAAAGGGAATACTCCTTAATATGAAGTGTTTTCATGAGTTTTAAGCGACAAATTATGTTGGTGTGCTTGGTTACAAATCTATCAGCTAGAAACTGTGTTAATACTTACAAAAGTAACTTTATACTTAGTAAAATGAAGCACTTACTTTTACACGAGTTGAAAGTCCTTTGCCTCGACGTTTTGTGGGCTTTATCAGAGGCAGTAACTCATACTCTAGTTGGTCAATTAGTTCCTTTGACAATCTAAATACGCTCACATAGTCGTCATCTCGGGTAAAGATAAACTTCGTATTTGGTTAGATTGTCGACGCTTTTTTTGTCTTATAATAAAGATTTAAACAAAAACATTCTTGCCATCGTTATCGCTTAAGTATTCACTTTACATAAACGCCCAAAAAGTAGTCTATAATACAAGTTATATAGTTATTGTACTAATTTTTAACACTGTGACATAAATATATTATTTTAAGACTATACAAATAGGATTTCTTCTATTTTCACTCGTAAAATAGATGCTTTTTATTTGACACTTTGAATCGGGTTCGAGAGTGAAGTGAGCGTCGAAGTGATGGGGGAATTACCTTACAGAATGCCACTTCTTACGTCATCTCATACTTTATCTGTCAAAATCTCACGGTCAAGGTAGTTCAACTCGCTGACACGCTCGCAAGGGTGGCGCTAGTGTAAATTCGAGTTATCAACCGAGTTTTTAGAATGCCAATCATGAAACTCACAGCGGATTCAGATTCGAAGTTTAGAGTGAGATCTTACAGAATCACACTGCAGGACTCTGTAAAATATCTAGGGCACATAATAAAAAACAATACTGTCACTCCATTAAAAGATAATTTGATTGCCATAAAAGAATTTCCAATTCCAAAAACACCAAAAAACGTCCGCCAATTTTTAGGAAAAATTAATTTCTATGGAAAATATGTACCAAATATTTCAATTATACTGGATCCGTTACATAATTTATTGAGAAAAGGAGAAAAATTCGTTTGGTCCGATAAATGCCAAGAATCCTTTCAAAATATAAAAAAAACTACTTTGCTCAAAACCTATTCTAGCCATCTTTGATCCAGACTTGCCGATACATATTTATACAGATGCTAGCATACAAGGCATAGGTGCCATTTTAAAACAAATTCAACCCAACGGTGATGAAAAGCCTTGTGCATATTTTTCCAAAAAATTAAACGACTCCCAAAAAAAGAAAAAAGCCATATACCTTGAGTGTTTGGCAATAAAAGAGGCAGTAAAATACTGGCAACACTGGCTTATAGGAAAAGCATTCACGGTTTTTTCAGATCACAAACCTTTAGAAAAAATGAATATTAAAGCCAGAACGGACGAAGAACTGGGAGATTTAACTTATTATTTGTCACAGTTCAATTTTAAAATAATTTATTTACCGGGCAAATATAATATAGAGGCAGATACTTTAAGCAGAAACCCTGTGTTAGAATCGTATGAAAATCAAGATAGTAGTTTAAAAGTAGTGAATTTTGTTAAATTAGAAGACATACGAAATGATCAAGATAAAAATGAAGATATAAAGCAAAATATAAATAAACTTATTTTCAAACATAATATATATTATAAAAAGATAGGAAAAAATGAAAAGATTGTACTAACTGAGGAGTTTAGTAAAAAGATTATAAAACATGTACATCACTACTACTGTCACATAGGAAGACAACAAATGGAAAACAAGATTAAACCCTTTTATCAAGCTAAAAATTTATTGGATAATATAAAAAAAAATTGCGAAAACTGTGATGTCTGTATAAAAAATAAATCTAGAGGAAAATATAAGTTTGGACTAATGTCTCACTTAGGTCCCGCTACCTATCCGTTCGAAATAGTGTCTATAGACACCATAGGGGGATTTGGTGGTGCTCGTTCAACCAAAACATATTTACATCTTCTAGTAGATCACTTTACTCGTTACGCCTATATTTTGACATCCAAAACCCAGAGTGCGAATGATTTTATAAAACTTGTCCAAAAGGCAACACAAGATTATAAAATTGACTTGATTCTATCAGATCAATATCCAGGCATAAACTCAAAGGATTTCAAATCTTTTTTAGATAAAGAAGATATACCAATAGTTTTCACTGCAGTAAATGCGCCATTTTCAAATGGATTGAACGAAAGGTTAAACCAAACGTTGGTTAATAAAATTCGTTGCAAGATTAATGAAAGGAGGGACAAAATTGCTTGGACAACTATTGCTCACGAATGCACTGAAAAATATAACGAAACTGAACATAGTGTAACAGGGTTCTCCCCAAAATATTTATTGGAGGGAAAAAATGTTGACATTCTACCAGATGAACTGAAACAAAATATAACACATAATCATCTACTGCGAGACCGAAAAATTGCCTTAGAAAATAGTATAAAATTTCACAATTATAATAAACAAAGATTTGATAAAAACAGAAAATATTATGAACTAAAAGTCGGAGATTCTGTATATGTTGAAAACGGAAACCGATTAAACCGGAAAAAACTAGATGAATTGAAAATAGGACCTTATCAAATTATAGACAAAATATCCAATTCAATTTACAAAGTAAACACGGGTCACAAAAAGTCAGAGTCGAATCTATTCCATATCACAAAACTAATTCCAGTAGTAGAGTAAAACAGTAAAACTTTGTAATCTAGAAGGGGGGGAGATGTAAACAAAGTGCGTGACACTTCATTTAGTTTGTATAGTCTGAATTTTATAGTTTATCTGTGAAATTGTTATATTCTATGGAATGGTCTGTCATATTGAATGATTGATTCAACATGAGGATTATATTGTAATTTGAATATTTAAATAATAGCGATTATTAAGAACTGGTGAAACAATAGCTTTAAATGTTGTTTCTCGTTTCAGGTAAAATTAGTGATAAATGAATGTTTAAGGATGTTTTATACAAGTGTTAAAACTAGTTCATGTAATATAATAAAATTTTCTCGTTTCAGAGCAACTCAATTTTGGTTATAGTTTTACTGTTCACCATAATATCCAAGGATAATTATAAATTAACACATTATATAAATATTTTTTCATTAATTAAAACATTATTGCACTAGGTAAAAGATAATTATCTTTATAACCTACAGAATCACAAAAACGGCAAAAACGTTAATTACAAGATAAATGTTCAAGAAAATCTAGTTTCATTAAAAATAGATGACACCGACCGACAGAAGATTTGAGGTCATAATAAAATGACGGAAAGTTCAATGACACTGCAGAGGTCACCACAGATGTGACCTTTACCAGATGCGATAGCTTCTAGTAAAATAATATTAGGCTATATTCTTGCACTGCTCAATATGTAGGATTATAGGCAATTTAGACAAGTTTGTAATAAAATAAAAATAGTTTTATTTTCATTATAGGTCTTTTGGAGGGTAGTTGGATAAAGATAGTCGATTACTGATTGTTTTATTTTTATGATTGTTTCTATTTTGGGTGATATTTTACTACTAGCTGAGCCCGCGGCTTGGACCGCGTGGATGTCGAACAATATCCTACGAGAACGTGCTACCGGGAACAGAAAAGCCTATGTTACTCTAGTGAAAGTCCCGTCAAAATCTTTCTTCAAGTTTCGGAGATCAGCCGAAACAAACAAACAGACAGACGGACCAAAATTTTGTTTAGTCCACTTTCGGCCCCTTGGCCCTTAAAAAAAGGTTTCTTTATTTGTTTCTTCTCAACCTCTAAACATAGTTCACACTCGATCCCCCCGAGGGTTGGGCACGCCATAATTGCGGCGGTAAGTCCCTTCTTTGAGTAGTGGCTTGAGAGGCGGCACGGCATCCTCACCTTCCGCCTGACACAGGTCCTCACCGGACATGGTTGTTTCGGGAGGTTCCTGTTTAGGATAAGGCGGGAGGAAACGCCCGGGTGTTTTCATTGCGAAGATCGCCCTGAGGTCACGGTGGAGCATACGCTGGAGGTCTGCCCGGTTTGGGCGGAGCACCGCCGTGTCCTCGTGGAGGCGATCAGCGGCGGCGATCTCTCGCGTCCGGCCCTGGTTCAGGCCATGGTACGGAGCGATAGTGCATGGGTACGGGAAAGAGATACCGCGGCCCCTGGCACACAGGCAACTGAAGGAACACGGGTGGGTTTTAGTCAGTAAAAGTCTGATACGCCCTCCTGCTCCACCCAGAGCGGGAGAAGTTAATTTATGATTTCCCACCCAAAAACAAAACCCCCGGGGGTGAGACTGAATTTTCATACAAGGGACAGCATATCGATTCTGTAACCATAACCACTGCATGGAGTGAGCGTGGAGTGACCTGTCAGTGTCATCCCACCGATGTTAGGGATTGACCAAGCATTAGGTGAAATGACACTGACAGCGCACTCCACGCTCACTTCACGCGGTGAAATAGTTACAGATTATCAATTCTGGTATACCTCGTCCACTTTCGACCCCTAGTTCGGTAAGTACCTAAATTTAAAATTTTGGTACAGTAAGGTACAGATTGCTTTGGAGGTCGAGAGTAAACCAAAAACTTGGCTGGAAAATAAAATCCACTCTCGATCCCCAAGGGTCGAGAATAGACCATAGTCAGGGGTCCAGTGGACACATTATTTATTGGGGGTTGAGGGGCCGAGAGTGGACTAAACGAGAAATTTATAATATGATCTTTGTTATAAATAGCGTATACATGTGCATTTAGTAAAAAGCTCTTATTTTGACATTACAAATAACCATATAAAAATGTGCATTTTACATATTTACCTAAGTATAATTTATTGAGATCTATTGGTATTTTTTATTGGTTTCACATGACATTATGCATTCGTAAAATACGATTTTTTTTTCGATTTTTGTAGGTAAGATATTTTTGTAGATAAGTAGGTATTTTTTTTTTGTTTTTGCGTAAAAGCCAAGACTACTAGAACAAAGATTATAATATTTTCAAGAACGATACTCTTGAAGAATCTTTTGGATAGGTCCAAGCTATCTAATGAAAACAAACGACTAACGATCTTAATGACACGGATTTTGAATCTCAATGGAAAATCTCTTTCCATTACGTATTTCCTAAAAACGAAAATCGAACATAAGTTATGTAAGTGTAAGTAAACAGTAGAAGTATCTAAAATAAATACTTATTAATGTACCTTTAATATTGTAAAATGCAATTGAGCACAGAGGACCAAGGTCCTTGACTTACATCCAGAAGACCAAACTCAAGGTCTACCAACGAACAATGGCACACAGTCAGGCCACTCAGAGAGTTTTGCGAAAAAAAGTTTATATGTATGAGAGACTGGCCAGTTATAATTTATTTTCAAAATATGGTTAGTTGTAAGTAAAAATAGGCACGTTCCAATTTCAAAATTTCCCTCCTAGTGGAAAGTACTTTGAAAAGATTAAAAAAAAATTACCTATAAAACATTTTTTTTTTTCGCAAAACTTTCTGAATGTCCCACGTATACTAAAAGTTATGGAGTTGGAAACACAATACTGCTCCCCAAAACAAAGATAGCTGACGTAGCTCAAAAACTGGAAAGAAGCTTGCGAAGCATGAAAGGACTGGAGGTTCAGGACTGGGATAGAAAAAAGAAATGAGTAAAATTGCACTTTTTTTTTTGTTCGAGCAAGAAGCCTTAATTTATTTTTACCACATAAGAGCAGTCCATACTTGAATTTAATATAACTATTACCTCAATTGACACCACAATAAACCCAACCGAACATATCACTAATAGACACAACAAATCAATGGGCAATTTGCATGCAGATGTGGCGACACAGGCGACCGGTAAGATCTGTGCTAAGGTTAGCTGCTCATCTTCACACCGGGTGACCCTCATCCTTGTCATGTATTTTATTAAGTCGGTTAGATGAGGAATATTTGTTAAGCCGTGTTTATAGGAGAGAAGAACAAGAAAGATGGCCGCCATAGGCCTATGGTGATCGGCCATCTTTCTTTTTGGAATACAGTACCATTGAAACTATAGGTACTAATATACGTATCTCTAGCTCTAATACGTCACTGTTTTCGTCTGTCTGTTTGTCCACTTACTTCTTTTAAACAACACAATGGATTTTGGTACGGTTTACACGGAGATAATTTCTTCCGAAAGGTAAATAGGTATAATACATGCGTATTAAAGAGCAAAGCCGAGAATTTAAAAGATTTGTAGACGCTTGCGTTACTAACGCTGCGATCGAATTAATGTTGAGACTGTGCCGTTCGTAACAGAAAAAGTTTACAGATTATTTCTACTATTATAACCAGAGGTCGGAGTAAGTAGATTGATTTTAGATACTTGCGTCAAGATATTATAATATGGACATGCCATTTTATCCATAATGTGCGGGAAGTACCGCAAAAAGTTCCGGAATTGGAATTATGGAATAAAATAAAATAAAAACATACAGATAGGCTAACAAAATCGTTTATTATATGAATGATTGATTGAATTCAATGAACAATTATTTTCACCATTAGCTAACACTGGTAGCGTAGATTGATATTATTAATACGTTTTTCACCTTAAACACAAATTCGTGCTAATTTCAAAATTCCGGAACAAATATGACAATAAATATGAAGTTCCGGGATTTTGGAGGCATATCCATATTATCCTCTACGTTTGACGTCAACGACCTTAAATCAATTTACCTACTCCGACCTCTGTTTATAATATTATATGGGACCAAAACTATTATTTAGCTTTACAATAAATATGTATTATGTGTAACAGAGAATAATTTGAAGCTATTAGATAAACTGGAAATACATAAAGCAAGCGAGGATCCACATAAGCTTAATGTCATTGTCACATTATCAGCGCATCTTGTGTCAAGAACAGAATATTAATGTTATATTCATCTATCCATCTTCCTACAGCTAGACAACATGACAAGCTCAAACTCAAACTCAAAGCATTTATTTCAAATAAACCAATTACAGGCACGTTTGAATTGTCAAGGTCGGTGAGTTAGAAAGATGAAGCTAGTTGCCCATTCCAAAGCGTAGGTACCTATGGAGAAGAACGGGCAAGAAACTCCATGGACACTTTTTTTAAATCATGGTATTGTTACAAAAAGTTGGTTACATCATTATGTTAAAATTATCAATGTGAGAACGATGTAAAAAGACGTGCACATTAAAGCGTCCGTAATTAAAACAAAATTAAAATAACAATTCAGAAATTAAAATAAAAATTAAAATAAAAAGCAAGTGAAAAATTGCTATTGCTAACCTAAACCTGCGTTTACGTCCATAAAGAAGTTGTGATACTTGCTCTCAACAAGTTTTGTAAAAGATTGTTTAAAATATAAACGTTTGGATGTTTTTTCAAACAAGTCTCGCTAACTTAATCGAGGTTACCTTTTTGACATTTTTGTCAGGTTATCTACAAGTTTTGGATGCCAATAGCCTTTATAACTTGTTATAAGTGTAAAACAGTAGATAAAACATGTTTTATACAGTGATGTACGCGTGGGGAATGGAATCGGTAAACTTGTAACAGAATTCAAGTCGAGTTGGGCACGTTACCTGGCCAAGCAGCGAGATGGGCGGACGAAATTGTTTTCATTGTGGGGGGGTTGAGGCTGGCACAGGAGCGTCACTAGTTCCCGTGATCCCCGGTGCAAGTGAGAGACGGAACACCGGGGTGGTTTTAGTCAGTAAGTCTGACAGACCCCTCCGCCCTCCCCGGGGCGGAGGACATCCATGAGGATTTCCCCCGTAATAAAAAAAAAATGGTACAGGAGCGTAGAACGTCGTACAAGACAAGAGAAGTATATGATCAGCTGTGGGATTTCCCTTAGTTTATGCACACCTTAAGAGTGAAGATGGCTAATAATGGACATGTTGAAAGAAATTATAATTCCTATGACCATAACTGTGTCTGTAAGTGCCCTGATGTTCTCTAATAGATTTATTGCTTGTCACATGTAATTAGTTTGTTAAGGTATCGTAGATACCTAACAGTCTGCCTTTGTTTAGGCATTGTAAGGAAAAGTACCTAATAGGTAATGTCGTGGCCAGTGGTTAAGGTCTCGCCTTTCATGTACCTAGAGGCTGTGGGTTCAAACCCGTTAAAGTACCAATTTTTTTTTTTATTGATGTCATGTAGGTAAGTACTTTCGAAATATATCTTGGATTTTACTGACATCGGTTAAGGTAAAGAAACCTGGACCTTAATCCATGTTATTCAGTAAACGCCTAGCCGTTTTGAGCAAGCCTCATTTGCCTGATATGCCTAGCCTTTTTCTAACTATTATGGGGTCGGCTTCCAGTCTAACCGGATGCAGCTGAATACCAGTATTTTACATGGAGCGACTGCCTACCTGGTCTCCACAATCCAGTTAATGGGTAACACGATACCCCTTGGTGTCTAGTTGTTAGACTATCGGGCTTCTGACGACCCGTAACGACTGTCAAAGATCTACGAATAACAGCCGAGACCAACGGCTTAACGTGCTTGCCGAGGCACGGAGGGGTCTTTGTATAAAAAGATGGTCACCCATCCACGAACCTACCGCAGCAAGCGCAGCTTAACCTGCTGTTATTACTTAACCAGAAACCCCCTCCCAGAGGACACGGTGGAGCATACGGTGGAGGTCTGCCCGGCTTGGGCGGAGCACCGCCGTGTCCTCGTGGAGGTGATCGGCGGCGGCGATCTCTCGCGTCCGACCCTGGTCCAGGCCATGGTACGGAGCGAGAGTGCATGGCTAGCAGTCGCCTCCTTCAGCGAAGCAGTTATGCTCGCAAAGAAGGAGGCGGCGCACGTGAGGGAGATGCAGTACATGCGCCCTCACAGCCGTGGCCTTCGCAGGAGACGCGGTTACGTTTTAATTGACCTTGCCGAACAAGCGTGTAATGTTCCCAATACTGGGAGACAGGCCTCCTCTGTGAGAGTCTCATAATAGCTTAGTAGTGTTCCATAAACACAGTATGATTAGCCTAAAATGTTCCCACTGTTGGGACACAGCAGGCTTTGTCTCCCGCTCTGGGTGGAACAGGAGGGCGTGAAAGACTTTTACTGACTAAAACCCACCCGTGTTCCTTCAGTTGCCTGTGTGCCAGAGGCCGCGGTATCTCTTTCAAACAACCCGCACCCCTGGTAGACACAGCAGGCTTCAGCTGTCTGCGAGAGAGAGTGGATCATAATCCACCACGCGGGTCCAGTTGATTGATGCTAAATGTCTTCGATTTTTTAGTTCTGAGACATGTTGGTTCCCTCACGATGTTTTCCTTCGCCGTTTTGAGAGCAGAGGAGATAAAGTAAAATACAGATGGTAAAGTGACTTTCTGGGAAATCACGATCTCACGACTTGTAAGTTAGGGCCGAAACGACTGGGCCATCAGACCTTGCCAAGAGCAAATGTTTCCAAAATAATGGGTCTTCCAAAGGTTCCCGATGGCTGCACTTGTGGTATGTTATCGTTGCAGTTAAATTGATGCGAATTAAACTAATTGGAGCGTGAGCATTATTGATACCCAATAATGTTTAAAACATACCTTCCTTATTATCGTTAAATCAATGTTTCTGTTGGTATATTGGCGTGTGCTAGCCGACATAATAATTTATTGTTTTGTGTTTTCGTTATGTTAATGTCTTTGTATACCTGCTATTGTATAGAATTAAGTTATTCTAACTGAACAGACAGCTGTGCTGCTGGGGAGTTTGTTGCGCCACTTCTTCTTTCCAGTTGAAGCACTAGGAAGTGGAGAAGGGCGGGCGTTTTGGGGATTATCTTGTGTTATACATGTCACCGTATGATTGTGAACACTGTTAGTTTATAATCTATCTCGCGAGATTATAAACTGTCGATAAATTGTGAACTGCACCATATTGCTTACCGACCGAATAGGTTAGGTTAGAATTGCGACCAACCGCGGTAGCGGCCGGCGAGTACTACTTCCAAGTTAGAGGCAGTTACTTGACTATTTAGTAATAGCGCAAGGTACTATCCGTCTTGATACCAGTTCACAATTTGACGGTTTCACTTCGATAGATTATAATGCGAAAAATAATGCGTTAAATTGTAAGCAGTATGATACGGTTCCAATCTTTCGATATTTCACAATCTCGCGATGTAGATTATAATCTCACGGTATTTACAATTTTATGGTGACATACACATACACACATAAACTCACGCCTCGTTTCCATGTGGGTAGGCAGAAACTACAGAAAGCCACTTGCTACGATTCTTACCTACATACTCATTATACCTGGATTATATTCATAGGTACATCTAATCATACACGCACACCGATTGCGAGTATTACGCAAAACTAAATTAAATTAAATTAAATTAAATAATAATTAATAATTAATAAAAAGAAATTAAATAATGTAAAATTAATATAATAAAATAAAATAAATAAATAAATAATAAAAATAATAACAAAAAAAAACAAATAAATAATAATAAAAAATAATAATAATAACATATAATATAATTAATTAATTATTAATTTAATTAATTTTTCTGAAGAACAACACCAATAAGGTCAAAAGGTGCTGATTCTCAGTCTAGATTGAAAAAAAAAAAAACTTTTGATTTTGAATCGCATAATTTTTTTTTTTTTCGGTTGACTCAAAGTAACTTGGTGAATACTACGTCGATGAATAAAACATAACATAAAAATGGTCAAAGAAAACTGAACAAAACGCTAAGTAAACATTTCTTATTTAAACTTTAACAACACTCAGACGCAAGTTAATTTATAAATAGAAACAGAATAAATGAAAACAAACGAGGTGTTAACAGGCCAACAAAAAAAATGCAGATTTTTTTATATGGCAACGGTGTGTGGCCTCTACGAATTATGACATAATACGTATGACAGATTGTCAATGTCGCTCTGTAAGGCCGTACATTGTCTAATTAGATGTTCACATAAAAAATACGTATATATATGTATGTATGTATCGATATTTTGAATACAAGGATTCGAAACAAGGTTTCTGGTTATTTTGTTTGAGGAATGTGGTTTGTTTTGAAGATGAATCTGCTGTATCGGTTTCGTTAAAAAAAAAGATTGTCCCTTTCCTTTATTTGATGATTCCCACCCTCAGAAAAATCAATCGCATCGAGCGCGTTGGACGCTCCGATTGGCCCTGAATTGGTGACGAACCAAATGCCTATCGCCGGGAGAAAATGGTATGAGTGTGTATCAAGCAAGAGTAAAAATGTACAATAACTTGATACCTATTTAGAACTTGCTCAACTTAGTATTAAGGCTTATCTAAACAGGTGCGACGCGATAGCGCGGCCCGGCATCATTTGGCTATTTCCGATATTAAAAGTAGAAATGAATTCAACGCCCATTATTGTTCTGATTTCCACCCACACCTGCGACCACCATCTTCCCATAACAAATAAAATTAACATAAATACTTCAAAGTACTCACAGTATTAACTAGGTTGATTCACAGCCAATCTGTAACAAAAAAATAAACATCATTAATATTCATTGCATATTGAATATTATTACCACTAACATAAGGTACTTATTACATTTCTGCATAATGCCAACCATCGGTTATGGTAATACGTGTAACTGGTACTTAGGAACTGCAGTGTAAGGGTGCGAGTAGATTGCGCAAGAAGTTTATATCACGCATTTAAAATAAATACGTTAAAAATGTCAAATTCAAGAGGCTTTCACGTGGCTAAGTTCGAACAGCCGCGTGGCTTGATAGGTTTTTTTTTTTGGGTCGGAAATCATCAAATAACTTCTCCCGCTCTGGGTGGAGCGGGAGAAGTTATTTGATGATTTCCCACCCAAAAGTGTCAGACTTTTACTGACTAAAACCCACCCGTGTTCCCTCAGTTGCCTGTATGCCAGGGGCCGCGGTATCTCTTTCGAACAACCCGCACCCCTGGCAGGCATCGGCCCCTGCGGGCCCCATCTGTTGCTGCTGACATCTCTTTGAGGCGCGCGTGGAACACAACGCGCCGTCGACCCGGGCTTGGTCCTTACCGGACAGCGAGCTACCCATTACTCGCCGTCCGCAAGCCCGTGCGTGGCTCGATTGATCAGGTTGATTTACGTTTGCCGCGATTGATCCGTGGATGGGTGACCGATTTTTTTTATTACATATGTACCGAGACGTCGAAAAGCACGTCAAACCGTTAGGCCTGCCTATCGTTCGTGTATCTTTGACAGTCGTTACGGGTCGCCAGAAGCCCGAAGGTCTGACAACTAGTCTTAACTAAAGGGTCGTATTACCCAGTAACTGGGTTGTGGAGGTCAGATGTGCAGTGGCTGCATGTAAAATACTGGGATCCAGTTGCATCCGGCCAGACTGGAAGACCCCAAGACGAAGATGACCATTAAAAATTCATAAACTTTTACAAAAATTGATGCGGTCTACTCTCATTTTAGTGGATTGAACTCTCGGTGTTGAATCGAGCATTGGGAATCTAATAGAGTGTATCCCAGTGCGTTGACAAAACACAAACTGGACCTGTTTAGCTGCCGCTGTCAAAAATCTTAATTATTGACAGCAGCAGCTAAGCAGGTCCAGTGCGCAAAAAAATCCCGTTCCGCTATTTCCGTGCGTCAAGCTTTGACAATCTAATAGAGTGCATCCCAGTGCGTTGTAAAAACACAAACTGGACCTGTTTAGCTGCCGCTGTCAAAAATCTAAATTATTGATAGCAGCAGCTAAGCAGGTCCAGTGCGCAAAAAAAATTCCGCTACGCCATTTTACGTGCGTGCAAACGTCAACTTATTGCTACGACGACGCATTCAAATTCTAGAGCTGAAGGTGTGCATCTACCAGGGGTGCGGGTTGTTTGAAAGAGATACCGTCGCCCCTGCCACACAGGCAACTGAGTGGGTTTTAGTCAGTAAAAGTCTGATACGCCCTCCTGCTCCAGCGAGCGGGAGAAGTTGTTTGATGATTTCCCACCCAAAAAAAGGTGTGCATCTATGTTCGTGAACCCATCCTTACATTACGTACACGTGTCGATTGCTTCCTTGTTTTTGTTGAATAAATACAGTTTTTTTATAATACAATCGATGACAAAGAATTATTATCATAGTGTTATGTAAAAATTAATGTGGAATAACAATGAAAGTCGTTTAGCAAACTTGACATTCTTTACCGGCGTTATCAGGGCCTGAATTCACTATGACCACTTAACGATTCCTTACTCGTAACCACGTCAATCACATAAGAATTCTGCTAATACCGTACTAATAATATCGACAAATTGTCTTGGAACATACAGAATATGACATTTTGATTCCTTAAATTGGTTAAAAAAAAAACGATATTGACGTAGTTTGAACGTAGTAAGATTCCGCGGGGAATCATTATATCGATACAGAATTGGGGCTAAGGTGTCAAGATTTCATAAGTAGTGAATTACTCTATGAGGAGGAAGCCTTGCTCTTTTAAGGAAAGATCAAGGGGGTGCGCAGCAATGTATTTTTGACTGCTTTTTTAATCTGCCTAGCTTTTTTCAACTATTTTGCAAACTGCTATCACCAATCCATTATTAGCAAAGTACCTATCTGAAAGGACTTAGTTGCAACGGAGAATAATGAACATTTATATGATTAATATCGAAAGTCATTTATTCAATTAAGGCTGAGAATTCGCGCCCTCCTTTTCTTTCAGCTTTGGCTGGGAAGAAGTGGCGCCACAAACTCCTCAAGAGCACAGCTGTCGGTAAATTTAGTAGAACTTGATTCCAGTGTGGCGGCATCTACAACGCCACATGCAAACTATGCTTTAAAGACTTGACGTCACACAAATCCTGCATCGCGCAATCAGAGTTTACCGCGCGACTCATATACATACAACATCCTGACATCAAACGTAGGGTAGTTTCCCACCAGACACAATACCGTCTGGTCGGAGGTTCCTCCCTTTTCTATAGAGTATAAGTAATCTTCACACCTTGTTCTTCATTCCTCTATACTAGACAAAAGTATATCCCTTTTTTCCGTTCACTTCAGATATGGGTCGAAACTTATTGCAAAACTTCTCAACCGAACAAATAACAAACAAAAAACAATAAAAGACAGTTATCTCCCAATAACTCCACAAGTCCAGTAAACGATAATCTTCAGTTCTATAAAACCGATGCCCCCAGCCCCACGCCATAAAACTTCCATTCAATAAATAATTTATATTAGCTCGTTAGGGTGTCGTTTTCCCCCAAATTGGTTGAAAAAGTACGAAATAAGACATCGTTATTGGCGACATCAATATACTGTGACACTTTAATGGAGTGACATTGACCCTAGCTTTTTTTTTATCTGTGGCTAAATATTTTGTTGCTATCAGTTGAGATATGTAAGTACGATTTTCAAAAGTAAGTACCTATCTACGATTTATGCCTTTCAGCTCCTGAAATACAGGGATTTTAACCTAGCCTTGGAATCACTCTCCTCTACACTCCACCTCTCTCTCACATTTTTCTGTAACCTGTTATTATGCCAATAAAGAAATTTAAAATTTAATTTATGCTTGGTAAATGGCAACAGGGTTTCCACCTATTATCTATTTATTTATTTTTTTATTAAATAAGTAATTATTCACCTCATAAACCAAACCAAAAGACATTTATGTTTAATTTCTCAGTAACAGCCCGGAGTCTAGATTTGAAACCGGTTTGTGGACATGAGCTCGCCTCCTGTCACACGAGACTGGATTTATATTGGTGTGATACTTATAGTTACAATTTGGGCGATCACTAACCTAGGTAGTATTTATATTGGTGTGATACTTATAGTTACAAATTGGGCGATCGATAACCTAGGTAGTATTTATATTGGTGTGATACTTATAGTTACAAATTGGGCGATCGATAACCTAGGTAGTATTTATATTGGTGTGATACTTATAGTTACAATTTGGGCGATCACTAACCTAGGTAGTATTTATATTGGTGTGATACTTATAGTTACAATTTGGGCGATCGATAACCTAGGTAGTATTTATATTGGTGTGATACTTATAGTTACAATTTGGGCGATCGATAACCTAGGTAGTATTTATATTAGTGTGATACTTATAGTTACAATTTGGGCTATCAATAACCTAGGTAGTATTTATATTGGTGTGAGACTTATAGTTACAATTTGGGCGATCACTAACCTAGGTAGTATTTATATTGGTGTGATACTTATAGTTACAATTTGGGCGATCACTAACCTAGGTAGTATTTATATTGGTGTGATACTTATAGTTACAATTTGGGCCATCAATAACCTAGGTAGTATTTATATTGGTGTGATACTTATAGTTACAATTTGGGCGATCACTAACCTAGGTAGTATTTATATTGGTGTGATACTTATAGTTACAATTTGGGCGATCAATAACCTAGGTAGTATTTATATTGGTGTGATACTTATAGTTACAATTTGGGCGATCAATAACCTACGTACAAAATATTTATTTTTTAGAGTCGTCGTCTCCTGCCTATACAACGTGTAACGGACAGGGTATATACATATCCAACCAAGGGCACGGCTTCTTTGGATGATATCAAACGATATTGGAAGGGTTTTTTTAATCCTATCTCTGTATGCTCAGAAGTCATGAGAATTTTTAATACATTGATACCAGAAACCGAACTTTTCAAATTGAAATAAAAACATCAACCGGACGAGATTTGAGAGACTCGGACGAGATTCGAAATGTGTACTATACTTGTGCGTACCGCTCAGGCAAATACAGACGAGATATTAAGAAATATGTATTATGTTATATATAAAACGGTGTATGGAAATAGCATTTATCTACAATTTGTAGGTAACTACTTACTAATGTCAAATACATTTTAAAAGTTGGTAAATCTTTTTTTATTCATGCAATATTTATTTATTTACTTTATTTAAATTAAATGGTTATTTAAATGGTTATTGAACAATAATTAAAGACAGACACTTACACATAAAAAAGAAAATTTTAAATTCCGGTATATATCTCCTTATGTGACTTAATTGTTCTTTATTGATTTTTCATTAGTAAAATGAAAACTCTATAAAAAAAGACAGTTGTCAAGTTCTTTTTAAAGTTAGTAAAGGTAACAAGAACAACGATTGCTGAAATAAAGTTCTTTGTTCCGCCTTTCATGTATTTTTTTCAGGATTTCAGAGAAAGAAACAATCATTTCCTTTTCGAAGGCACATCCGACCTCCTTACATCTACGTAGGGTCCTTTGACCTCGAGGTCAGATCAATCAAGGCACTCCGACCCAGGAGATTAAAATATTCTGATTTAGGTACATTTTTTTTTGTGTTTTTGCCCTAAATGCATATATACCAACTTAGTAGTCTAATTCTGACCCAGACCGGACCAAAAGGTTCCTTACTTCGAAAAAAATGGGACTTATGAAACGTCGGAAGTCCATACTTTATTATAAACATTTTTTTAAATTTTATTTTTTATTATTTACTTTATTACTTTATTTTTTTTTGTAAATTGGTTATTGAGGGCAAGGGTGAGTGTTCTGTAAGCAAGTAACATCACGCCTTTTTTCCCCAGCGGGTCAGGCAGAGGCGCTATAGTACAACCAAATTCGGCCCATGGCGAGTCTATTACCGTCAACCAGGTACAAATCCAAACTCCGGGCTGCTACTGAGAAATTCTAGATATAAAAACTCAATAACACTTTGCCCGAACCGGGAAACGAACCCAGGACCTGCTCAGCAGTCCTTGCGACCGCTGGACCAACGAGACTGTCTCAGTTCTATAAAAAACAGTGGTTGTTAATTGATAAGTATAATCCTACTAATATAGTAAATGTGAAAGTTTGAATGTTTAGATGTTTGGTTGTTTGTTATTCAATCACGGAAAAACGCCTGCACGGATTTGAATAAAATTTGGCATTTGGCACACAGATAGATTATAACCTGGATTAACAAATTAACAAATAAATTTATAAAATTAATTTATTTCAGATAACTTAATCCATATGTCCGATTCAAATTCAAAATATAAAAATAAGACAACATCAAAATTAAATCAATTCAAAATTAAAACCAAATTCAAGAATCAAAATCAAAGTTAACATTAAAATCGATATTAAAGTAAAAACACAAAATGAAAATTATAATTAAAATCAATCAACATAGGACATAATTTTCGAACTATACGTGGGCAAAGCCATTGGAAAAAGCATAATTATACAAGAACTAGCTTCTGCTCGCGACTTCGTCCGCGTCAAATTTCTTACTCCCCCGACCCACCCCGTAGCTTCGAATCGCCTGCCCGTGCGAGTACTTCGTATTCGTGACTTTTTTCTTTACTCGGCTCCTGATGGTCTTAACGTGTTATGTTACATAGCTTATATCCTTCCTCGATAAGCGGGTTATCTAACGCTGAAAGAATTTTTCAAATCGGACCAGTAGTTCCTGAGATTAGCGCGTTCAAGCAAACAAACAAACAAACTCTTCAGCTTTATAAAGATTAAAAGTATAGATAATGAGATAATAATAACCAATACAGATATCACAAGTAATTTAATTAAATCAGAATCCATTACGTGTACAATTTTATGAGTACCACGTGCAATAATAAAATAATCACAATAACACGCAATAACAACACACTTATCTAGCTAGTTTCAAATAGTTTAAATTGTAATCTGTGGTGAACGAAGTGGGTGGCATAATTGTTTAAAATGGAATATTTAAGATAATAAATATGTCTATCTCTTATTGAGCTAAGTTTGTTTATCCTTAAATAAATTTATTTTATAATAATTATAATATAATAATAATATAAATTTATTAAAATATAATAATAATTTATAAATAAATAACATAACATCATGACTGTAATAAGACTGGTTCTGTCAGACTTTCGGGCTTCTGACAACCCGTAACAACTGTCAAAGATCTACAAATGACAAGCGGGACCAACGGCGTGCTTTCTGACCACGAACCAACCGCGGCAAGCGTAGCTTAACCTACAGTGCTATTCTGTAACAATCTCACCGTGAGAACTGAGGTGAAGTGAGGTGTCAATCCATTTGATGCTAAGGATTAATACTAAAGACAGCTCACTTTAAGCTCACTTCACCCATGTTATCACGGTGAGATTTTTACAGAATACATCGGCTGATCGATCGACTGGCGCGACTGTTAATACTTAGCCACAAGCCCCACGCTATTATAATATCGTGAATAATAACATCACTATTAAACTCCACACAATGATTATATTAAACTGTAATGTTAATTAAATAGCAACATTACAAGACCACGTTTATCAATTAGCAAACAAATTAATTGAGATTGATTCGAATTAAGCTTACCGTGTAACATGTGAGTAATATAACAGGTACATACATTCTCGATTACCAGTATGTAATACCTGAAATTGTAGTTTGTCTGTGGTACAGTATGTTCCTGTTTGTAGTTCCTTTTTAGTAAACAAATATGTACGTACTGTGATTTTGTGAAAATTAATATTGTTTTGGTTTTTAGGGTTTAATACCCAAAGGGTGGCAACGGAGCCCTATCACTAAGCCCCCAAAAAAAAAAAAAAACCCATAAAAAAACCCCATATAAAATGCTTACTTTGCCATGTCTGTACATTTTAGAGGTAGCCGTATTATCAAAACAAATCCACACCGATTTAAACGAGTAGATGAAGTAGTCCCACGTAACAGGCGCGACAACAGTAGGATATGCTCTCATACTCCGAGAACATCCCTTATGCGCCAAAGTGTTTTCTGTATGGCTCCTACGATATTTAATAAATTGCCTAAAAGTTGGAGAGAACTGCCCTTGTCACTTTTCAAAAATAAGCTAAGAATTTTTTTAGTTAATAAAGTGTATTACAATGTTTTAGATTTTTTGAATGAAAAGGACTTTTCTATTCCGACTTCTAATTTAAATGGTTAAAAATAATAATTGAATAATGTGAATATTAAATCAATTGACTTTTAAATGATACTATTTGACTGCATAATAATGAATATACTGGACATAATTTAATTTATTTTTGACTATAATATACTTATACTTTAATATCTTGACTTGTGTTGTATTTTGTAATTAAATTTAAAATGACTCTTAAGTAAACGCAATTAAATGTAATTTTTATAACTACAAAATTTGTACGCCGTTATTGGCAAAACATGGACGCTCACAACATATTAATTTAATACCCTGCATGTCTGATTAGTCAGTTTATGTAAACGCATGTTTGACAAATAAATGATCTTTTATCTTTTTTTTTTATCCCATTGTCTATCCATCCTTCTGTCTGTCAGCGGGCTGTATAGGTAGACAGTTGACATTTTCGCAGAGTGTGTATTTCTATTACCGCTATAACAAGAAATTAAATAAACTAAAAACGCGCTGTTTATAGGGTTATGTACTACATAACTTCGATATGTACACAAGGATTTATTCGTCCTACATACCTTTATCTAACACAAAATATGAATAAGAGAATGGAATATTTAGAGGATTACGATTCCCGACTTGATTGAATTTTGAGATTTTATTAAATCTTCTAAATATTTAAGTAGATAATCTTTCTCTGAGTTGATTGAATTCGAATATTCTTTGAAGCGGTTGCTTTATTTAACTAATGAATTTAGCTAATGGCTATAAAGGATAATATGAAGTACTAAGGGCTTAAAATATAGAGATTTTATTTCTTTTCTTTACCAACACGTTTGTTTGTCTATTTCGCAGAGCACAAAATGGCTAAGGTACCCTAACTATTCGAAGTCTATGGCTAACCTTCACTAATTGGAACGGCACCAAATGAAGAAGAACAAAATGGCTTTAAGTGATGAAACTGATTTAGATCTTTGTTAAACCCTTGGTGTAATCTTAACACTTGGTCAATCAATTAGTGCTAAAGAAAGAAAACATTCGACCGACAAAAAACACACAAAATAAAACGAAACTAAGATGCTATTTTGTCCTAAAACAAGAAAATGACGAAAATTTACTATTCCTGCAACAAATATCACTTACTTACATCTTTATTTCCTTGAGAAAATTAAGAAGGTGAATCATTAAGAAAACACTCTTCTTTTGTTAATACTTTTTAATTGCACAACTGCACTCTCATAATCCAGCAACGACTCACTCGCACTAAATTTTACATTTAATATAACTTTTGTGCCTCATCTAGAAATAACGATTATATCATAACCGTTATTTCTAAGTGTTGCCAAAGTATTATAATACATTTAGTTGCCTGAGTTGCCATAGTGAAAATAAATTAAACAAATTGTTACAATTAAAGTTAATTGTGGTTTGACAGTGTTGCCACAGTGAATATTGTAATAAGGATTTTTTTTTCAAATTAACTCATTGAAATCACGACATTCGGCCATCGGACGGCATGCTAACTCCGAAATAATCACGACAATATGCACAGACTACCGTCAGTATTGTCTCTCCTTCTCTCTAATCCAATGAAAAATGTCACTAAAAGATTGCTTTTAGCGAGAAGACCGCCCATTGTGTATACCCTTGTAAAATTTCTGCATTTATATCTGGAACTTTATTAGAGTATTCTATATAT
This sequence comes from Polymixis lichenea, assembly GCA_949091785.1. Lineage (NCBI taxonomy): Eukaryota > Metazoa > Arthropoda > Insecta > Lepidoptera > Noctuidae > Polymixis > Polymixis lichenea. The sequence goes on along the minus strand of OX420951.1, from coordinate 20,713,428 downwards.
ACCAACAAGGCAACTACCACGCAACATGCCATAACCAAGACGAGCAAATCATCCATAACTTGCAATATTACCTAAACCGTAGCGAAGGTACATAATAAAGCCTGTACAAGGCAGACGACCTTAGCCCTTAGTTGCATGGCTGTGTGTAATCCTCTACAACTTATTACTTATTACGTGAACTGCTGTGAAGCTCAACAAAGAACACAATAAAATATTGCTAAACTGATTGAGTGGTGCAAGTTGGAAGATGATGGATTTTTGTGTTTAGGTCAACTTGTTGTGTGGCCTAGATTAAAGACAGTTTATGATTTTGACATTTAAACCTAGTCGAGAGAGAAATGGGATACGATTTGTCTCTCCTTCTTCCCTGAATTCTTGAAAAAGATCATTTTTAGCGATAAGCCAGCCACCCTATGAAAACCACATTTACATCTTGAATCCATAGAATCGTTTTTTTATTGCCATCAACGTCCCATTGTTGGGCAAAGGCCTCCGTACTCTCTTTTCAGCTCTGTCTGTCCAGAATAGATTACTCTTTTTTAATTATGTGAGGTCAAATTGGGGACTGAGAGAGAAAGACGTTATTTATTTGGACCTAATGCTGGGCAATTGGCATACAATACCTACGTCCACACTGTGCCTGTTTTTGTTCATAAAGGGCATGCGTCATAGCGCAGTCAACAGCGCACGTGAGACATGCCCTTAACGCATGCGCGATGACAGTTGAAACCGAAGCGCGCGCTGTGTTATACGTTTTCCCGCGTCGGGTGGATTTCTGTGCCACAAACCGTTCAACAACAAGAAGGTCGATTGAAAAGTCGATCGTAATTTCTTTCGGACAAGCGTATATTTTTTTTAAAGAATATCTTTACCTTCTCGTACTCATAGTTCACTCATAATCACGTTACTTCGATTTTTATAATAACCTCGTATCCAAAACTTTCTTCTCGTTCTTTTTTTTCTGGAATTTCTTATGACCAAGTAAGCCGAACATATTCCACCAAATAAAATATTCTCGTCGCACATGTTTCCAAAAGCTGACAGAAACTACGACTGAACTAAATGACTAAATTGGCGTTGCGTTCGTTAACGCATTCAATTATTGAAAGCGCCAAACGAAAGTTGAATAGAAAGATGAAGACGAAAGTTGAAGATGAAAATGCATAGTGTGGACCTAACTAATGTCATTGACTTTATCAAACGATCCATTAGAGTAGCAAATCTGCTTCTCTCTTATTTGTAAACATTTCAAAGAATACAAAATAAAGTAGCAGAAGAAAGTAGTCGTTTTTGCTTTTTTAACTAGTTTAATTGATAACTGATTCAACAATATTTCAATTTAAGCTTATCAAAGGATCTGGAATAAAAGTCGAGGAAAAAAAAAAATATAATTAATTTCTCTCAAGAAAACATCCATGTACCTATTACCTAGAAATAAGTATGTTTCTATTTTAAATTCAAAAACACATAAACGGTTTCTGTAGCGATTACTGCCAATACGCTACATCTTTTACTTTAGACCAAACCCCGAAGAATGGCAGAACACAGCCGCGGCATCTCGGAGCAATGGCGCGGCTTGGCATTGGGCTGGCATTGACTCGCGTGGCATCGTGCTAACGATTGGCAATGCCATAATTGCTTTGTACGCCAGTTAACGTCGATGCGATGTTTATGACAGAAAGATTGTCGCCAATTATTGTAGCATAATAGGTTTTTGTTGTAACGGAGATGAGGTTACGAAAGATGTGTTGTTTTTTCGATGGTTAATAATTTTGTTTCATAATTATTCCTAGTATATCATAGTGAGTCTCAAATTCTATTTTTTTTTAAATAAAACAATCTTTTGAATCGTGATTTCTTTTAATTTGACACTTAGTTTGAACTTAGCCTAACTTTCTATTAATAAAGGGATTTTCTCCAACTTAGCCTATACTGCCCACTCCTGGGCAAAAGCCTCCGCAAGCTTTTCCAGGAACTCTTATTAGAAGAGTATTACGCTGTGGCGAAAGAACCATATAAAACGATTCCTAGCGGGTTCCCTTCGGGGATTCGCATCGGCAACTCTATCGCAAAAAAAAATGGCACGTCCTTAGTGGCTACTATTGTCAAAAAATATAGTTACACTACGGGTATTTAATCCACTATAACATTCAAACAACAAAAACAAAAATGTTCTACATTAACCCGACGTCAAAAGGTCAGAATCGGGAACTAAAAATTCATACAACAGCGATCACGTAATGATGTGACTTTAGTTCACGTGGCACCGCTCGATGTGGATGAGGGCAAGCCGCTGTACAACGGGTTATGACAGAGACAGTTAAAGAAAAATGCGTCAGCGAGTATGAGATGAACGAATATTGCACATTTTATTTGGGTTTCCGCTGTTCAATTTTATTGTATTTAATTCGTTACTTTCGAATGTTAGAATGATAGTAATTATTCCTTATTGATAAGTCAGTCAGTTATAGCCACCTTTGCTTCGGCTCCTCTCTTAGAAAAATTTACACCTCGCCGCTGGTATTATGCTACTATGTATTTTATTTTTATTTGAATACCGTATACAAATAAGACGTTAAGCTCCTATTAGGTCATTTTATTTCAGACTTCAACTCATATAATATCGATTTTACAAGTGATAAACTAAAATAAAAAAAAATGCAACAAAACATCACTGACAGCAAAAAAGAAAAAGAAAAAAATTACTCATTCAGGCAACGGCAATCACCAATCAGCCAATCCTGTCAATACCTATCAAAATTTCTGTCTACTTCGACATTCAAATTAACCGTTTTCCCGCCAAGTGGTCGTAACGAGCATTCTAGATGGCCGTCATTATCTACAGGTGCTGACGGTTTAATGAGAAGCTCCTAAACTTAGATTAAAACTTTGTAAACCTAGATTGAGGGAAAATAGTTTTCCTGTTAGTTTTTTCTGTATGGCTACTATGTTATTTTTTTAGTTAATAAAGTGTATTACAATGTTTTAGATTTTTTGAACGAAAAGGACTTTTCTATTCCGACTTTTAATTTAAATGGTTAAAAATAACATTTTAATAATGTGAATTTTAAATCAATTGACTTTTAAATGATACTATTTGACTGCATAATAATGAATGTACTCGACATTATTTAATTTATTTTTGAATAAAATATACTTATACTACAATATCTTGACATCAATTATTATTTATTTCTTGTGCATTTTGTAATGAAATTTAAAATGACTTTTATGTAAATGCAATTAAATGTAATTTTTATACCTACAAAATTTGTACGCCGTCATTGGCAAAACATGGACGCTCACAACATATTAATTTAATACCCTGCATGTCTGATCAGTCAGTTTATGTAAACGCATGTTTGACAAATAAATGATCTTTTATCTTTATCTTTAACTTTAGAATGAATAATGGTTTTTAGTTAAGGGTCATCTGGGTGACTTTCATTGGTAAAATAAGTTAGGAAATGTTAGAATGTGTTGTTATTTTAGATTTTAAAGGGTAATCTACTGCTAAAAGAAAGTGGCCCGTAAGGAAATTGAGATTCAGCACCATTTGATTAGTTATTTGGACTCTTAACCATGATAAAATTCCTCAACTCATTCTGCATTCATGTCAGGGTCGGCTTTCAATCTAACTGGATACAGCTGAATAACAGTATTTTGCATGTAGCTACTGCCTATCTTCCCTCCACAAGTCGACAACCCTAACTGGCTAAACCACTAAGAACTGGTGAATATTTTTCGACTGACTTCCACTGATGACAAAATTCACTTTTGCCCCCAATTTTCAATCTATACGTAACTTTAAATCGGTAACTTAAAGCTTTCTGCCATCACAACAATACATCTTCAACTAGAAAAGTGATGCGTATGTTCAAAAGTCGAGTTCCAAATAATTTTCCTTTGAGAATTCGTCCGCAAACCCTAAGTAACTTCATAAATATTTGGCAAGAACACATCAAATCTTAACTCACCCAACGATTAACAGTTTAACACCTCGACATAAATCACTAACAGAGTTATCCTTATCATACCAATCACTGCTTTTAGTGTAACATCGAATTTGTTTTAAAGCTTTAAGACGCGGGTCTTTCAGGCCTTCGGGGTCTTTCCGGCCCGTCGGGTCCGTCAGACCTTCGTCACCGGGTAATCACAGCACGGGTTATTAATCTACCTGAGCACTCGGATTACAGGCGATAGGTAATTGCTAAAGAAAATGGCGTCACAATCGCCTATGAATAAAATTTGGAGACGTTCCGGTTGAGTTGAGTTTTTAGGGTTGGGGTTGTTTGATGAGTAATTTAATCCTAGACACAATTTGTCAATGTAGTAAGTAGCTTATGAAACTTTTGCATAAAATAAAACACAAGTATCACACGAGTATTTTAATACCTAGTTATGTGAAGTTTCATTCACTTTTTATCCGACTGCGCCAGAAGAAGTGTTATGTTTTTCTAGTAAGCCTAAACGGCTTGATCGATTTCAGCTTGAGAGGTGCCGTTAAATTCGTCTTAATTGTGAGAGTGACACTGCGTATATCAAAATTGAAAAAAAGGGCTGATTTTTGGCGCCATAATGTGTCTTCAATTTTTTTTTTAAACCTATTGAGTGGGGATCAAAATAAAGGGTTTCATAAATGGTTGATGAATGAAATCATGGTTGATTGAAATAAATAAATAATAATAATACATAGGTCTCATTAACGTCAAAAATAATTATGTTAACTAAAAACTGTGAAATAAAAAATAATAATTATAAAATAAAAAAAACCCGACTGCCTAAAAAGTGATTTCATGCAGTCGGGAGCATCTTCTTAAATTTAACAATAAAGACCTTTATTGCCTCCGACTGCGTGAGATTACTTATATTCAGTCTAATATTCACCCTTTTAAAACCAGTTTCTTGTTTCCATCTTTTTAATTAAAGTTTACTTTTTAGGCAGTCGGGTTTTATTATTTACTATCCTACATCATTGGGATTGAACCTACTCGTACTAAATAAAGGATCAAAGTTTAAAGAGTAAAAAATTGTTTTGTTTTGGTTTAAAAATGGCGCGTCCGCATATGCTTTTCATTAGAAAAAAAATTGATGGAGACTCCTTGGTGATATTAACTTTTTGGATTTGACCTGTATTGTATTAGTAAAAAAAATATGTTATATAAAACTATTTTGTTAGAGAAAAAATCTTATAATATGATTCTGTTTTTAAACGTTCTTGTGTTTAAAAAAGTATGTCATGTGTAATATAAGAGGAGCTACAAGTATTAACGATTCATCGTTCGGTATTTATTATCAAAATGATGAAATTATTTTCGTCTACCTGTGAAACCAAATGCCGCCCTTCCAATTAACGATCATAATTATTTTTCCGGTTAAATTATTTCGATAGTGACCATTTAACTTAACAACGTGTAACAATAACCACCAATTAGGGTTTGTTTACTATTTCACTCAGTTGCCAAGTTGGTCTCGTGGTCACAAGCGAGACTCTTGGATTCCCAGGTCTAGCAAAGTGTTATTGGGCTTTTCCATTAGGAATTTCTCAGTGCTCAACAGCCCATAGTTTAGAAGTTGGCGGTAGGATACCTCCGTGCCCAAGACAGGCACGCTAAGCCGTTGATCCTACGCCTGATCTCTCTCCGGTCGGATTGCCGTCCCGTCTGAGATTGAGGGAAGAGTGAGTGCATCTATGTCTGCGCACACACTTGTGCACTATAATACCTCCCGGGTAGATGGCTACTCTCCGTTGAGATTGCCCACCGTGGTCGAAAGTTCGTTTGGAGGACAATATTCAAATGCATGTCTTGGATTAAACGTGTTTAAATAACGAAGTTTGTGACCGCAACATATGCGATAGACAATATTTGCTTGGTGTGGGATTTGAATTGGGGGCATGTAACAGCATTCTAGCGTCCCCTTTGTCGGATGAGGCTAGGATGTTGTGTCGACTGTTGTTGGTTATTTACCAGAACGAATAGGGACAACACTATTAAGTAGATCTTAATTATAATAATAACTGTTTATTACACATTGTTTAGTTTTAAGTTGTTTAATGTTCTCTGTTACGGGGGTGACATTATCACTGAGTGATAAAACCCTTTAAAATAAATAAAGATTAAAAAAATAATGAAGTTCAGTTTTTGTGGCTGAAATAGAAGTCCTTATCCTAAACGAGCCGGGCAATTTGGAAGAATATTCGTTTTATACAACGTGTAACGGAAAGGGTATATACATACCAAGGGCACGGCTTCTTTGGATGATATCAAACGATATTGGAAGGGTTTTTTAATCCTATCTCTACATGTTCGGAAGTTATGAGAATTTTTAGTACATTGATACCAGAAACCGAACTTTTCTAATTGAAATAAACACATCACTCGGAAGAGATTTATCGTGACATTGGCAACTAACGTGGAAAGTTATTGACCTACGTAGTGCAGTGACACGTTTGTTATGATTTGAATAAAAGAAACATATGAAACCGAAAATTTGTTATCAATTCTTAGAGTAATTTACTTTGAGCTGAAACTAAGTATAGTGATTCTATACCAGCTGTTATCTTCAGTGCTTAAGGATAGCAAATGTGTGTGATATTCCGTCAGGTAAGTTAACCTACTTCCCTATAAAACATGACTCACAAAACACACAAACACGTTAGCATAAACACAATAAACAACGTACATTGGCATTTACAACCCTGAGCTGTTGTAGTTGGCAGCTGAGCCAGGAACAGCCGTCTGTGTTGACGTGACGATGTGTTCCGGCAGACGGGCAGGCCTTCATGTGGTTAAGATTATGAGGTGAAGGTCGGTTGGTATGAGGATCAGACGCTTTTGATCGATTTTTATAAAGATGGAACTGTAGAACTCGAGCTTGCTTTTCGAGGGGCTTATGGCTAAGCAATAACAGCTTGATCGATCAGGTCAAGCTGCGGTTGTTGCGGTCAGTCCACGGATGGGTGATTATCACTACATACCAAGACCTCCGTGCCTCGGAAAGTACGTTAATCCGTTGGTCCCGGCTGTCATTCGTGGATCTTTGTTAGTCGTTACGGATCGAAAGTCTGACAACCAGTCTTACCGAGGGGTATCGTATTACCCAGAAACTCTGTTGTGGAGGTCAGATAGGCAGTCGCTCCATGTAAAATACTGGTATTTAGCTGCATCCGGTTAGACTAGAAGCCGACCCTAACATAGTTGGGAAAAGACTAGGCAGATGATTTTAACAAAATATTTGTAAACAGGTGCCACAAAATGCATATCCCTGATGATGATGATGGTCATAAGAGCAGGGGAAGACCAGAAAGATAAATACACCGTGACATTTTAGTCGTCTTACAACGGCAGCCCACTTCTTGTATCCAATGACTACTACACATTTGAATAAAATTGTTTTTTTTTGGACAATTAATACTTAAAAAAATATAATTCACTAAGACTCATGAAGTAGCTTGAAACACCCTGATATGGAGATGGAATGAATGATGGAACGTAATGGTATAAGTATCTTCTACCCTTTGATACGTAAACATTATTAACAGGTTGTTTCATAATTCAAAAGCATTATTTGTAATTTGTACCTATCATCTTAATTAACTTTAATCGCGCCTATAGGTTTTTTATGTCGGATACATTTAGTGGACCAACTTTGTAAGACGACTAAATGTCACGGTGTATAGATAAAATATAAGACAAGAAAGACCCCCTTTCTTCGACTACTGAGATGAAGACTATTATAGAAATACACCGAGAAATTGTAATGGTTGTTTTCCCGCGGTAGAACAACTTGCCTTTTAGTTTTACTCTATGCTTCGAAAGTACTCCTTTATTTTCGAAGCAAAACTAAAAAATAAAGATTTTTTTTTTTGAAAATAATTTAAAAAAAATCATCGACTCGATAAAACACTACTCAATAGTAACACTAGAGGTAACTTGTAGGTACTACTCGAATCGCATGCATCGTCGACAAAGGTAACAGCGATGCATAAATGTTCAAAGCAAAATAAACTCTCGCACGTGGGGATTTGTCACAATGGTTAATCTGCCATTTTTTATTTGTTTATCAAACGATTGTATCACCAAGACAAAACCATTTCGCTGCGGGAAAACAACCATTAAAATTTCACGGTGTATAGAAGAATAAGTTATCTGCGCTGATCATAAACAAATTTGGATTAAGGCAAATGGATTATGATTCGGCGCGATAAAACAATAGACCTGAAGCAACCTGAGATTAATCTATGCAGCATGGACTATTTATCTGTATCTAGATCTGTGAGCTTAGAGCTCTTAGTTTTGTAAACGATCTTAGCAGGGCTGCTCTGCGTCAGATTTTTCTTTCGGAGATAATTTCCTGCAGGAGGTAAGTAAGTAGGTACGTAGGTATTTTAATTGTGATTTATTTTATGTCGCTTTTTACACGCTTTATATTAGTTTCACTTGTATGTTTATTTGTATGTAACCGACTCCTTTGGACGCTATTTTGACCCACTTTAAACGGATTCCATTTAAACTTTGTAGACTTATCGAGGACCTATGACAATTCAATAATTAAAAAAAAATAGAATAAATAATAGTTTAAAAAAACTAAAAAAACACGCTTTAAAAACCAAACTAAAACGTAGAAAATAATTTAATTCTATTAAAAAGCGTGGGGTGCTTTTTGAGGTATTTTTATAATCAATTAATATCTGGCGGTCTAAAACAGGTCTAAAACATAACTGGCGAAATGTGGGTGTAGGTATTATAGGTACCTAAACCTTTTCCTAACCCTTAGGGAATTACAGGCGTGATGTTATGTATGTGTTATTTTATGCTTTTCTTTGCATTTGTCAATCCTACTGATATTATAAATCCAAAAGTATTTTGTTTGTTTGTTTGTTACGCTTTCACGCTAAAGGCTCCTCACACACATGCCGGCGGGTTTTTACCTTGCGGGTATGCTGCAGGCGTTATTAGGCCGCCGGCACTTGCCGCAGAAATCGAGTATGCCGCCGGGCTTGTTGGCGGCATACACGCCGGCCGGGCCGCCGGCATAGTGTGAAGGAGCCTTTAAACGGTTGAATCGATTTGAATGTAATTTGGCGTATAGATAGACCATGACTATAGCCTGAAGAATTGCCAAACTCAACTGGCAGTGGGCAGGGCACATTACTCGCAGAACAGACGGCCGTAGGGGCCGAAATGTTCGAGAGTGGCGACCACTTACTGGAAGACTCAGAGTTGGAAGGCCTCCTAAAAGGTGGACCGATGACCTTGTGGAGACTGCAGGAATCCGCTAGATGTTGGAAGCACAAAACCGGTCGTAGTGGCGGAGCTTGGGGGGATCCTGCTTATCCAGCAGTGGCCGTTTTTGGGCTGAAATAATGATACTTTTTATCGCGATATTGAGACTCGCGACTAATGGGGCTTGAGACCGCGGGTAAAACAGCGGCGTGAAGCTAGCTGAAGAAACAAAGACATATCTTCCTTTAAAAGTTTCCTATGTTTGTAATTTTGGGGAAACGGTTCTTACCTAATCGCCTCAGTGTGTAAATACATGTATTTCAACTTAACGTCACTCAAGTTAGTGTGCCTACGATAAATTTAACTTAGAAGTACTAAATTATTCAACAACCACTTCGCCTAAGTTGAGGAATCGATATCAAACGATTCGTCAATGTCTCTAACTTGAATTAACTTTGTACATATATTATTATAAAGTTAAATCTAAGTTATTTGTAACAATTTACGTTATCTTAGCGTTTTATGTAGGTACCAAGACAGATAAGATTTAAGAAAAATTTTGAGTTTTTTATGAACGTTTCGATTCTAATCTGTATCAATCTTTCTAAAATACCTCAATTTCTCTACATTTTTCACAAGTTTTGGACATAGATGTCACTGAGATGAGATCGAGATTAGATTTTGAACGTTGCAAATTACGGAAATAATAATAAGTATCTAAAGCCTTTATTTCAATAACAAAAAAAAATAGATACAAAGTGGATTACTAAAGTAATATTGATTTTTATTTTTATTTTTCTTGTTCATCATCTGCCTAGACTTTTCCCAACTATGTGGGGGTCAGCTTCCAGTCTAACCGGATGCAGCTGAATACCAGTATTTTACATGGAGCGATTGCCTATCTGACTTCCACAACCCAGTTACTGGATACGATACCCCTTGGAAAGACTGGTTGTCAGACTTGCGGGCTTCTGACGAGCCGTAACGACTGAGAAAGATTTACAAATGACAGCTGGGACCAACAGCTTAACGTGCTTTCCGAGGCATGAAGAGGTCTTGGTATGTTAAGATGGTCACCCATCCACGGATCAACCGCGGCAAGCGTAGCAAACTTGATCGATCGATCCGTGCGGCTAACATAACATATCCACAAGCCCCTTTTATTTTTCATGTTATTCGGGAAAATTGTGGAAAACTTGGTGGTGATGGGCAAGGTTGAAGGGAAATGACCTTGCAGCCGATCATCTAACCGCTGGTCAGACCGCCCTAACTGGAGTCTGTTATGCCCTGAGAGAAGCCGAGTATCAAACGAAGTAGAAGAATATCATACATACAGCCACGAAGGCCTGTCAGAGACACGACTTTCAGTAATAAAGAACGCGACCAAGAAGGGTGATGGATGAGTACCGATTTCCAAATTACCAAACAGTAAACATTTACCCCTTATTTATAAACGTTGCTTAAAATTAAGTAATGTTTAGCGACTGTTTAACCAAACATTTTTGACGTTTAAACATCTCTTAACTTTAAAAACTTTAAAAACTGTTGAAAAATGTTTAGATCTTTAGATGTTACTATATCTCATATTTCTCGTCTTATTTAAAGTATTCCTCTTACAGAAGCGGATCTTAGCATTGTTGACATAACATGGATTACTTCCAGATAATTATTACAGGTAATGGTAGACACCTGCTGTATCGGGCACGCAATGGATTATAAACATTATGTGGTAGAATAACATCGCTTAGTTTTTGTGATGAAGATTTTTACACCTACATTTTGCTAATTATGTTTAAAGTCCATGTAATATTACTGTTACTGGCGGATTTTAGTGTACATTGTAATGTCAGCAGTATCTTAAGGTAACAAATTGTGCAGAAACCGATAAATAAAAAAAAAAAATAGGGGCAAGTCTATCAACTAGGCACATATCCAGACTCCGAGTTGCTACTGCGAAATTCCTGATAGAAAAACCCAGTAATACTTTGGCCGACCTGGAAATCGAACCAACGACCTCATGTAACCTAATTAGTAACGCTTGCGTCTTAAAAAACTTCCAACAAAACATAATTATTTTGATCATCCGTATTATTTTTATCGGCTACAGTTAACAAAAATATTTCATTCGAACACAATAAGATGGCTACCTATCGATTAAACGTCAACCTTGACATTAAGTGGTAAGTGGTCACGTGGTCACATGATGTTAGCCGGAAGTGGTCATCAGTGGAACAATGGCGGGCAAGCCGGATGTCGGCCATTCCGTGGCCACGCTAATGACGGACTCAATTTCTCGTCGTATGCACATTATTTTTTATCTGATATTTTCTGATTATGTATATCATTTTTTCTGACGTATGAAACGTGATTTTTCAGTCACGTTTTTGCGAATGAACTAAACAAAAATAAGTTTGGTAGAAAAAATATAAATGTTCTATTTTTACTGTTCGAGGAAAACATAATTGAAATGAAATGAAATGAAATGTTTATGAAATGAAATGAAATGTTTATGAAATGAAATGAAATGTTTATGAAATGAAATGTTTATTTATGTAAGTAGATCTTACAAGACACTTTTACACGTCAATATTTCGTTGGTAAATATTTTAAAAACTAGATGGCGCCGGCATTTCCTAGCTGACTGTTCCCTGAGAAGAAAAGCCGAAACAAACTCAGAGGTCATGGTCTCTTTTAAAGTCCAAACATTATATTATTTGAATTTGCAGGGTATTACGTATATCTGTAAACTGAAACGTGCAACTTTGGCCAGCGGATCACACTAACAGTAGGAATGGCTTTAATTTGAACAGTTCAACAACATTCATTGCGTTATTTACATTGCTGGGCAGACAAATTTTTCAAACAAATGAAGCAATGGATTGGCAATAACCTGTAAAATTAATCAGATCCTGATTTATAGTGTGATACGCAATTAGGGTGCCGTTGTATGACGACCGACGTCTTGTATAAAATTCCGAAAATGTTGTTTACCTAACAAGTCCCATGCGATATCATCATTAACATCTGCCTAGCTTTTACCCTCGGGGTGGGCTTCCAGTCTTACCAGATGCAGCTGCTTGTCGATATTTTACATGAAGACTGCCTTTCTCAACGTAACAAGCCCAATGCGAGAATAATCAAACAATTTGACTTACATTTAATTCTAATTAATATTTTCTTCGTACTTTTCCAAGCCATACTACTTTTTTTATAATAATATAATTTATTTCTGAGTATATGGTGCATTAAGATCTTAAAAAAACTTCCCATACACTACCGTTGCCGGTGTAGAAATTTTAAAATTAAAGTACGATTATTATTCCCATTAAAATAACTATAAATTAGTTTGATATGAAAATGGGTATATTTTTTTTGTTGCTCTTTATTGGCCGTCAATACTACCGTTCCGTGTGGTGCCGGACGTAAAGAATAGCACCATCCCATTTCTTCCCGTGGGTGTCGTAGGAGGCGACTAAGGGACTTACTAGAGAATGGGCAGCAGCGTTCCATATGTATTTTACCACCCGCCTGCCAAGCGCGGCGATTATGGCAAACCCCCCCAAATTGGGGGAGGCCTATGTCCAGCAGTGGCCATCTTTCGGCTGAAATGATGATGAGGATACCCTTAAAAGAGATCTGAAATTGAGTTTTATAAACCTAAAACTCCAACAAAAGGTACCATCACTCAAATGTCCTTCAGAAACTCATTAAAACCATGTGCGCAGTTTAGTTTAATGTCCACGTGAAGTACCTTACACCTGTTGTACTAACTTCGCGACAGAGCGTTATAAAGTACCACGGGATGAGACGCTTCTTAGCTTAATGACTCAGCTTGAGGAAAATGAAATGCATTTCACTTTTTCATGTTGATTTTTCGTGAAAAGCAGAAGCTGAATTTTCATAAATTAGATACTGTATTAGCCCGGAAGATAGACACCACACATTCTTTAGAGGTAGTCTTTTTAAATTTTTAGCGTGGTGGTAGGAAAAACAACCTAATTAAATACTTCAGATTAAAAAAAAAAAAACAACGAGGGCCATTGCGTACCTTAGGCACAATAAAATATTTTCCAAGTTAATCAAAACTATTCAAATTTGAAGATAGGGACAAAATATGTAAGAGAAAAATTAAAGTAAATTGATTTATATCCATTTTCTCAATTAAAAACGATTTAAATCAAATTTATTTTTCGTTGATTTGAATTTACCTCCAAAACGCTCCTTACCTTTGTGTAAACGGCACCGGTACAAATACTTAGTTTGGCGCAGTTTTAGAAGTATAGTTTTAGAACAATAGATTTCCTTCAAGATGAAAGTGTGTTACAGAATTGGGGAGCCGGTCTTTTCTACGCTAAGCTACTTTTCCGAAAAAAATACCTGCTTTATAGCTTTTATTGTAATACAGTACTTAGTTACTTTCTTGACGGTTTTCGTCGACCTTTCTACCTAAGTATGAACTAGTTCTACATCATAAAGCCATAATTTGTATAAAAATTCTGCCATTCCATCAAATGTAGGTTATGTAGGGATGTAGGTGAGTGCTTGGTATAGAAAGAAATGGCGCGACTTATTCTTAAGCAGGTCAAGGCTACGACTAATGCATTCTTTTCTTTTATAGTAACTCGGTCTGCGACAATAGGGCTCTATTTTATTTAGGTTTTACTTATTTCGCTACCCGAGGTTGCCGTCTTGAAAATCTGTAATATTTTCATGCGTCATGATTTCTGGGGAAAAATGTCCACTACTGGACATAGGCCTCCTCCAAGCACCGCCACTTCGACCGGTGCTGTGCTTCTTACATCCAGCGGATTCCTGAGGCTTTCACCGGGTCATTGGCCCACCTCGTGGGACGACTTCTAATTCTAACGCTACCTCTTCCAGTACGCAGTTGCCACTCCAGAATGTTTCGGCCCCATCGGTCACCTGTTCTGCGAGCAATGTGCCCTGCTCACTGCCACGTAAGTTTTCAATTCTTCGAGCTATTTCGGTAACCTTGGTAGTCCTACGGATCTTGCCGCGGGCACAGCAAGTCCAGAAAAAATAATTCAAAGTGTCCTGTTTTTAGGCCGAGCTATAGTTCAGACTGGAACGCATCAACGCGTTGCAGCACAAATAGGCAATATGGTCACTAAAGCTTCAGTACCGCTATCCAAACTTACGTAGCGTTGCAATTTCTGTGGCAATTCGACAATGCTGCAGATAAGGACAAAAAAAAACCCATACAAACCTTCTATTCCCACAATAGGTTAAAGTTTACATCGTGTAACAACCACTAAAAGTAGCTGCCGCCAGTATAGTGGCACTATAAACACCGATAGCAGTGTGGCCAGGCAATAAAATTGTTTTGCCCCCACACGCCCCGCTTTACGACGGCCACCCGGAAATTGGGGAGAATTTCGTCGTCATAACCTGGCAACACTACTTTTATTATCCGCACACCATTTTATGGTCGATTTGTGATATTTGTGGTCGATTTTCGACGTTTGCTTATGTAGTGGCTAAGCAGAATTGTAAGTGAGGGCTGATGATAAATCTCAGTGTTATTTATCTCGTGAAAATATTGGGTAAGTCGTAAACGAGGGGTATTTTTTGTCGTGATTTATTTAGATGCAAATCAATAACCGTCGTGATTCGAAAGGATGATCTTTATGTAGCAAAATGTTTTCGTGACAAAAACAACCTTAACGTTATATAGTTCGAGCTGTATTTTACGATCAACGTTTTAAGGGTTTCGTACACCAAGGTTGCACCCAACAGACGAACAGACAGCGAAGCCTTAGTAATAGGGGCCATTACCAAGACTCCGCTGTGTGTTCGTGCTGTATCTTTTGAACCGTAATACGGAGAAAGACACTTGTAAAAAAAAAAAGAAATGTTTTGTTTTGTTTTTTTCTTTTTGATGTTTTTCATTTATTTTTAATTTTTTGACTATTTTCCTTGAATTTTCTATAGCATGTTGTTATAGCGGTTGTAGTAGTCTACTGTTCTAACAACATGCTATTGAAACATGTTGTTAGAACACGTTGTTGTTGTTGTTGTTGTCTGTCTATAAGCTAACTACCTACTTAAGTGTTTTTAACAATTATTATGTTGTCGATGACCTTGGTGCACGGTAAAACTCTAAAGAGTTTATGTTGGCACCAAATTAAATGTGTAATAATGTATGTGTACTATTAAATAAATGAATAAATAAATGTAGTGTTCAATATTTTATAGTGGTACGGAATCCTTTGTTGGCAAGTCCAACTCGCACTTATTATTTAAACTATGTTCGTGAACTACATTTCCACAGCATCACGAGTTATCAAAATCACTAAAGCAGTAATGCAGACTTTTCGCGATCCTAAAAGTTTTTGAGCATAAAATAAAACATAATCTTATCTAAAGAATCGCCGCTAGTTCCTATACTGTAAACCACAATTCAGTCTACCTAGACCAAAAATAGACCAAGACCGTAATATTTTTAGACGACAATGAGATTACGTAGAGTACCTATGTCCTATTTTCGGTCTAACTTCTCGGTCTGAAGCTGAAAACTAAATTTAACGCCTGCTTCAGCTGAAAGGATGAACCCATTTAACCTGCGATGTATGAAAACGATGGTGAATTTCAAGCCTCAGTGATTATAACTCGCCAAGAATCGCTTTGAAGCATGAAGTAGGTTTTTAAAGATAAGTGCTAGCATTAAGTCTTTTCAAATAATGTCAAAGAAACTAACGAACCGACTTTGATGGTTTTGGCATAAGAAAGTTTGGTAATTCGACTATTTATATAGAAACTAGTGGTCGCCTAGTGGTCCAGAAATCCGACCGTAATTCATTTAGAACTTCATGCTAATGCATTATTTTATAAAAATATTAACGTTCTACACTCCTTCTCCAGATATGGATATAATAATTGCTATACAGGGCGGCAAAATCGACGTTCAAACTATAAACATGAATTCAGAACACAAAATTGAACGTCGGCTATCAAAAAAAAATGTTTATAGAAAAGTGCGATATTTACGCGGTTAAAATGTATAGAGCAGCTTTTTGTTGTAATAACCATCAAAAAGTTAAATGCAAGAGGGTTCACAATCATGGTAATAATTTTTATTTTATTTGGGAAATAAAACGATATTAAATTACATCTATAACTTATAAGTCGAGATCGGATATTCACCTAAAGTTGACAGGTTGGCTAAAATGGAATGCGCTTTAGTACCGATTTAAAAAAAAATTAATATAATAAAAAAGTTTTTACTAATACACACCACCCCTACTCTTACAGACTTACACCCTAGGTACATAGGTATAGGTATCAAATTTCCATCGGGGTTTATTTTTTAATTAATATGCGTCTGAATAGTTGTACAATCCTAATCATTTAGAAGTCGCTTCCATACTGTACAACTGACTAGTTATGCATTCCCGGTGTTGCTGGCATCCCAGGATTTTTATACAAAAAATATTTTAAGAAGCCGCTTCCATATTTTCATAACTAAAAATTAACTTTAGGTAAATATGCATCCGATTTTCCGATCCCTACTTATAAGTAAGGTATATAAAACAACATTTTCCACATATTAACAAATATGTTGTTGGTCGATGCCTCCCTGCCACCCTGTTATTCATACTGGTTATAGCTACACTCACGGCAATAATAATTATGTCAATTACAATAGAAATTGTCGCTAGACCACCAAAGAACTATTGTTCAAACCTTTCCCAGACATCTTACACGTGTTATCCTGGTACGAAGTTCACTCAATCACGAACAAAACACCTCTTTAATGATGTCAATTTAATGGCCATTGGCTCATCACGTGAGCGTAAACCGCGGTTTCCTGTGCACAATAGACTGGACCAATCTGATTCGTTCCAGATGCTGTGGCCACTGGTTAGGGACATCGATGATTTGAGGTCTTTATTTTGCAGGACAATGAGGATCTTTTTGCCAATTTATTTGCCCTGCATACGCGTGGGTACCATGTTATCTAGATGTTATCCAATTTTCCTAATAATATCTCTCTCTCACGCTAAAACGTGCGAATGAATTTGGATGAAATTTGACGCACTGATAGTTTTTAACCGTGATTATCACATCCCGGTAGTACGTTTCTTTGGGATAATAACTCTCTGGCAGTGTTGAGTACTTTTTATGTCGCCTACACAAATGTCCTGCTGACATGCGAGCTGGCTATCGGGTCAGGGCAACTCAAAGCTGCAATGGCTGCTTCTTCATAAGGCTCTATATGACATGGCCTTGCATTGTTTGACTCACACATCACACATGTTTGGCGTTTCAAAGACAAAGACCTCTGAATTTATTTTCGGTATTTCTTCTGAGAGATCAGTCAGCTTGAAGATGTAATTACAAATTGACTTGTAAAAGTGTCTTACAAAATCTATTTACACAAACAAACATTTCAATTAATTGCTTATGCAATAAAGATGTCGATTATTCTAGTTTATTCTATGATCGACGTCACTGAGTTTGGAAAACAATCAGTTAATTTTAACAATTTCTTCTTAGCTTGTTCAAATGACACTATGCTTATATTTATAGAACATTTTTAAAATACCGAAGCTCGATAAAGTTTTATGTTACAAAAAGGATTACTCAAATTACCCGCCTACCATCCAGCCGTCTAAATTGCCAGTCTATAAATACACTTTACCCAGACTTCGGAAATGTCACTTCGGATTAATCTGAGCCTAAAATTTGACAGTTGCCATTTCATCCGATATTCTTAGTTACGGTACAAGCTTGCTTAGACAGATAAATTTGTAATCTATTCAGTGGGAAATTGTGATAACAAGGAACTTGCTAATGGAAATAGATGAACTCGTGGCCAGCTGAGATATCCGATACAACACAAAGTTATTTGAGTAATGATATCTTTTTGGTATTTTGACGTTTATCAGAATGATACATTAATGGTAGACAAAAATCCGTATTTTTTCCAAAAAAATGTAATTATTAGATACTACCACGTCACGCTATTTAAAAAATGGTTCCAAGGATTCAAAGCTAGTCAAGATAAAGAAAAGGCAAAACCAATTGCAAATCCACTTTATACTTCAACAATAAGTAATATGACAATAGGATTCCCTATGCGCAGGATGAAATCAACCACTACAAAGAAATACATTTCTTATTTAATTTGTGTAATCTGTAAAACACATACGACTAAGAGTGTGCTGTGTCTATTGATCGATACAATAGTTTTAGACTTTAAATCTTCGAAATACTTGGAATTGTTAAACTTGCTTATGTAAAATACCTAAAATAGGCTACAAAAATACCCCTATACGACTAGACGATCCACAGCTATTCAAATATAAATGTAACATTCTGAGCAAATTCCATCAAAATCGATTCCGTAGTTTAGCAGCAGGTACTTATTACATACATATAATAACTTAGCCAACACGTAATTAGAGAAGCTAACATGAAATACGCATTAACATATTATATTCTAGTGTGCATTTCAATGATCTTAGATAAGTAGCTAATAATTAATCCATTGAACAAACAACATTAATTACAGATCAATAATATTCAACTCATATATGAATCCTCTGAATGGGACGACAAACGATTAGTATTAATCACGATATGTCCATAAAAACTAATCTGCCATAACCGTTAAGGACTCTCTATGAATACCGGTTATGTCATCCCAAATATGTATGAACAGAAGTTCCCTTCTCAAACTGAGTTTATGAAATTGAGATCCTGTGAAACTCTCACTTAAGGTGATTCCTTTAAGGTAGCCCGACCAAAAAAAAAAATTAAATAAAAAAACATTTTCAAAAAAAAAAAACAACCGTTTTCCGAAAAAACAATACAAAGTGAAAAAATTTCTTTAATTTCGAAAGTCGGTATCTTTGGATATGTATTTTAATTTTTGTCACCGCCTTCCGAAATTATAGTTATTTTTCTCTTTGTAGTGTTTTTTCGGAAGTCGGTTTTTTTGTATAAAGTATTTCCTTTTCACTTTTTAGTTATAGTACCAACTACCAACTTACCCACACATCCTTAGGGTATTCTCAAAGTCAATCAAATCAAAACAATACATATTTATGCAATAGCAGCAATCGCGGTTGATTTGCTGTCATTTTTTGAAGAGTTCCGTGGTCTGTCTCCGAAACTCATAATCAGATGTATAATTATGTAATTTAAATCGGACCATTTCGGAATAAATATCTTTCTTTGACGGAGTTATGCCCGAACACATAAAAAAAAATAAGCATACCGAATTGATAACCGCCTTCTTTTTGGAGTCAGTAAAAAAAAAATATCGCAGGCTGAAGGAATTCTGAACGAATCACCTTAAGTTACAAGTATTAGTCGACATTCTCATGGACGTAATAAAATCGCGGCGGTATTTTTTCGCGCTCTGGATCTTCAACACACTGCTTTTCGCCGACAATTGAAAGTCAAAAACTGTGTTTTGTCGACGCGCTGAGACTCGCTCGCGTTGCACTCTGTTGGATTCTCAGAGCTCGGATTAACACTGAAAAGCCAAAATGAATATTGACTTACTTGTGGTTACCAAGTGTATCTACAACGTTGTGAATACGTGTGTAAGTGCAGGAGCACTCGGTACCTTCCGTGACAATGGGGAAGTCGGAAATGTGTGTTCTATGTGCTGTCGCTAAATATCCCGGCCAGTAGGTAGTACTCAGCGCTTCTCCTCCCTATTCATTGTGCGCACAGTCGAAGTGTGGAATTCTCTGCCAGTCTTCCCTTCCCCTTTTACCTGTCTGCCTTCTAGCAAGAGTGAACAGGCATCTTATGAGTACACTCGTTCCATCATAGACCACATAAATTCGCTTACCATCAGGCGTTATCAAGGTCAAGAACTGGCCCATTCAGCAATGAAAAAAATACTGTATGTTAAAGTAGAGATTAAATTCAGAAACCGGGTGTCAACGTTCATTACCTATATTGAAATGCTTAATTATAAACAGGGGAATGAATCTCGAGTAGAACCACTTCCTTTGGTATCAGTTATCAAACACGACTCAATGATCACGAAGAGTATCAAATAATAATTATTACTTAGGTAGGTCTTATTGACATTGGATCGTCGGTGTGTTTACTCTAGATACCAGAATTTCGATTTTTAGGTCACTATTGATTAAGTATAACAAGCATAAAGGTCATTGAACTTGTATTATTTTTATCCAACAGTAAGGTTGAAAGTAAGCCAATTCTAATCAAACTAAAAACTTAATTCAAAATTAGAGGAAGGATTCAAATTAAGGAATTATTCAGGAGATTATAATTATACCACCTACATAGACTTTCAAGAAGTAGTAGGTAAGAATAATTACTTCATCATCATCCTCATCATTTCAGCCGATAGACATCCAAAGCTGGACATAGGACTCCCAAAAATAAAATGGGGGGGTTTGCCATAATCATCACGCTTGGCGGGCGCATCTATTCTTTACGTCCGGCACCACACGGAACAATTACTTACTAGGTCTTTTTTGAGCGCAGTGGTGGCCCAGTGCTAAAGGCCGCGACTTATGAGTTGTGGTCGTAGGTTAACACCCAGACAGGTGGTTTACTTTGTGTAAATGATTTTAACACCAGTGCTGTCAAAACGGTGAAGGAATACATCGTTAGGAAATCGGTATGTCCTTAAACTTAAAATTCGACGACACATCTGCCGATCTACTCTGGGCCCACTCCCTCTCACAGAGAGAGGCCTGTGTTCAGCAGTGGGAACATTACCTATAACTTGATAATAATTGTTACATCTTTCACATAGGAGATCATAGCTTCAATTTCCTGACTGACCGACTCCTTGACCATTCAAATATGCCTGTAAATGGTTATACACTTTTGAGTTTAAGTTTGAGTTTACAATGTGATTCCATACTCCTCTAGTAAAAAAAAAAACAATTGTCAACACTACTTAACCTATTAGGTACTGTTAATATGTGTAATTTCAAGCAAGCCGGTATACTCATTACTCCCTACACAGCTTGTCAAGACAGCGCTTAACCCTATCACGGCCGGCCACTCGCGACATTGCCCTCAGCTGTTTACCAAGTGGATGCCAAACGTCCCCATTTGAGGACACTTAAGTGGTAAGCTTGTGTTTCTAGAGCAGTGACATACGGTACAATTTGGGCGAAGAAAGTGATTTTAAAACAGATTGTATGTTCGCGTAGTGTATTCGACATTATCTTTATCATCATCTAATTTTCCCAACTATTTTGGGGTCGATTTCCAGTCTAATCGGTTGCAGCTGAGTACAAGTGTTTTGCATGGAGCGACAGCCTATCTGAGTTCCACAATCCAGTTAAGTACTAGGTATTATAAAACCTCTTGGTAAGCCTTTTGGGCACTTTTTCTATTGACAGCGATGCTGACGAATTGTTTGAAGACCTTTGATTATTTCGCTCTTTTTAAAAAACTTGTACACATTATTATTAGTCTAATTTTAAGGCGGTTAGTTTTTTAAATTAGGTAGGTACATAAGTAAATATTATCCTGGAAATTATAAAAAAAAAACTAATATTAATCTTTTTATGATGTAGGCTACAATTTTTTAAAATAAATAATTGTGTTTTAAAAATGCTTTTTAAAGATAAATAGCACATAACTCGTATTTATACCATTAAAACAGTGATACCGCAAGTATCTCTCGAAAACGGAGGAATTTATTCCGATATCTATCCTCACTTCAGAACACAAAGCATTTGCGTGTTAATATCCCGAACATATTGTTGTGTTAAATGTACCTAACTGTTATACCGTTTCGTTACTGTTATGGAGTACGTTACTTAATAAAATGGTATTGGATATACTTTGTGTTCAGGATTTCACGTTAATCTGTATTTTTAACCTACTTCAAAAAGGAGGTGGTTCTTTTTCAATTTTTATTTATTGTATTTTCCGCGATATCTTCTGCAACTGAGGGCCGTTTTCCAAAATTTTTTTTTCATTAGTTACAGGCATATTATTTATTTTTATGTTGTTTCAGGAAAGAAAAGGGAACTCAATATCTGCCCGTGACTGTCGTGAAAAAAGACGACTTCGTATGTTTAATTCAAAGTATTTTATTTCACATAAACCTACATGGGCTTATAGTAATATGAAACGTCAGAAGCTAGTTGCACGATTTCAATTGGTTGTTTCCTATGGAGAAGAGCTGGCAAGAAACTCCATTGTTACTCTTTTAAAAGCAATTGGCTTTTACAATGTTTCCAAATTACCGTGTTAGGAGGACAGTGTTGGCTTGTGTTGTACTTTATATGTACGTTTTGAAGCATGGAACGTATTATTATCTTCTTTGTAACTTATACTAATAACAGTGGGTAAGTAATTATGGCGATATTACCAAACTGGTATATTCGACATCATATGCACAAATATCGGGTTAAATAATATACGTCACCTACCAGTCTTAAAATATTAATATTATGTATATATACAGCGAGGGAAAATAATCACAGGGCATCAAAGCAATCGTCCGTATCGCTGTGAATAGGAAAAATACCTAAAAGGCTGGCAGCATTGCCACGTTCTATGGCTGACTTTTTGGGCAAAAAATTGTTTAGCCATTTGGCCGCGTGAAGAGTCGACCAACCGCTTGGAGATGACTCGAAACTACGTGTTTCAACTCCAAATAACTCTCAAATTCTTTGGAAGAATATTTCCTTAACTAAAATGCACAAAATTACTTCCGAAAACAAAATACGGTACAATTATTACCAGAACCTACCCACATTCTCGTCACAGAAACTTGCCTCACAAAACCAACCGACAACACAAGACGCAAACACACCCAACACAACTTACACACAGAACACGGAAATTGGAGAACTGTGTACGTTCACCGAGAGGAAATGGGCGCCATTTCTTGTTATCTCGCATTTACTTCTTGGTACACAACTGAATACCGTATTACAATGCGATGACGTCACGAGTCAGTACGGTCTCCAATAGTGGGGATGACGTCATAGGTCAGGAAGGTGAATGAGGGTGTATGATGAAATATTTTTGGGATGTTGACAGTGAAGTGTGGATGTAGGCAGGTAGGTACTTGTGGGAGGAAAGATAAGGAATTGTATTGATGTATAGGGAAATGGTTTTTGTTAGTTTGTGAGTTAGGTTAAACGTTGTTGTCGAAGAATAATTTTCCCTAAAATAAGATGTTTTTTTTTTCACTGCTACGTGCCTTATGATATTATTGGTGAGTACAGTAAAACAGAAAACTTCTTCAAAATAAATAATACATAAAAAAATCTAGTCAAAGTTTTCTACACTTCCCTCTGCATAAACTCAGGCGCATTCTAACCAAGGTGAGGCCTTACAGTCGTGCGATAAAAGGTGACGGGGTGCAAGTTCATACCTACCTTTATGAGCCTTTCTAAAGTCACTAACATTAGCAGTCTAGACAATTTACCACACAGCCTTTATAGACAGCCTCTTATTTTATAAATACAGGCAGTTTTATACCGAGGGGCTTGTGGCAAAGTAATAACAGCTGCACGGATCGATCGATCAGGTTAAGCGACGCTTGCCGCGGTTGATCCGTGGATGGGTGACCATATTTTCATTACAATACATCTCCGTGCCTCGGAAAGTGCATTATGTCCTGACTGTCTTTCGTAGATCTTTGACAATCGTTCAGAAGCCGAAAGTCTGACAATCAGTCTCACCAAGGGATATCGTATTACCCAGTCATATAGGCAGCCGCGCCTTGTAAAATACTAGTATTCAGCTGCATCCGGTTAGACTGGGTGCCAACCCCGACATAGTTAGGAAAAAGCTAGGCTGATAATGATTCAAACAAAAAATAATGGATTAAAAATTAAAAAAAAACACGCTTTAAAAACGCAACTAAAAAAGCGGAAAATAATTTCAAAAAAGCGTGGGGTGCTTTTTGAGGTATTTTTTATAATCAATTAATATCAAGCACGCCACGCTTTTTAAAAAATATTTTCTGCTTTTTTCGTTGCGTTCATAAAGCGTGTTTTTTAGATTTTTTATCTATTATTTATTTTATATTTTTTAGTTCTGCTAGCTACAAAAGCGTGATTTTTTTAAATTATTTAATTGTCATCGGTCCTCTATAAGTCTGCAAAGTTCAAATGAAATGTGACCATTTGAAGTGGCTCAAAGTCATGTCCAAAGGAGTCGGTTACAAACAAACATACAAACAGAAGTGAAGCTCATAAAAAGCGTGTAAAAATGTATTACATCACTTGGTATAGTAATTGAATTACCAATAACAGCACAGTTTTTTCTACTTAGCTAACACATATGGTCCGAAGACTTAATAAATTTAATGACGTTAGACACCATTACAAATAAATAAAAAATAAAAACACATAAACCTACATGGGCACTATTAATAATGGCAGGAGCCAGGTGCAAGGTTACAATTGGTCGTTTCCTATGGAGATAAGCCGGCAAAAAAACTCCACGGTATAAAAGCCCACCACAAGCTTAGTCTAAATACTCAGTCCCTAATGTTCCCACTGCTGGGGTACTGGCATTCTCTCTGTGAGAGAGAGTGGACCATAATCCACCACTTTCTTGGGCCCAGTGCAGATTGGCGGGTGTCAAATCTCTTGCCTTCGGTTTTTGGTTCTTGGACATGCCGGTTCCCTCACAATGTTTTCCTTCACAGTATTGAGAAAGCTAGTCTAAATAATATTCTACAACTAAATAACAAGTAGCTAACCACTCTACGTACCCAATAACTGCAGAAACGTGATCATAACAGAACAATAACTATCAAATAAAGTCAAAACGCTTCGTGATTCACAAATGGAGCAAGAAATCATAATGGCGGCCACAGATGGAATGCAACTTTATAACGATTGGATAACTAGGGCCCGCACGAACAGTATTATTGAGCAAGTTATATGTTATGTTGAATGTATTGTTTTTTTAGACTTGGGTTATTTAGATTAATATAATGTTTTTTTTCTTTTTCTGGGTGGGAAATCATTAAATGACTTCTCCCGCTCTGGGTGGAGCAGGAGGGCGTGTCAGACTTTTACTGACTAAAACCCACCCCTGTTCCCTCAGTTACCTGTGTGCCAGGGGCCGCGGTATTGCGGGCCCCATTAGTTGTTGCTGACATCTCTTTGAGGCGCGCGTGGAACACAACGCGCCGTCGACCCGGGCTTGGTCCTTACCGGACAGCGAGCTACCCATTACTCGCCGTCCGCAAGCTCGTGCCTACGGCGACCGGGAATCAGCCTGGGGTTCCCGACGCCCAGGGCGTCTCCTGCGAAAGCCACGGCCGTGAGGGCGCATGTACTGAATCTCCCTCAAGTGCGCCGCCTCCCTCTTTGCGAGCATCACTGCTTCGCTGAAGGAAGCGACTGCTAGTCAATCACTCTGGCTCCGTACCATCGCCTGGACCAGGGCCGGAGGCGAGAGATCGCCGCCGCCGAGATTAATATAATGTTTAGGTTCTTATTTAAAAGGTCGGTTGATAGTCTACGACATTGGGGGCGATGCGCCTCAAGTGGAGTTGAGAACCGGGGAATTTAACCTCATTTATTACGCAGTCGAAAATCGATTTGGATAATTAGAGGAAACCCGAAAATTCTTACCTCAATTGATTTTTAGCAATAGAGGAGAAGAGAAAGAGGCCAAAAGTCCGGTTGCCGATCTTACCAAGGAGTATCGCATTACGCAGTAAATGGGTTGGGCATACGCTATCGATAAAATACTGGCATTCAGTTGCATCCGGTCAGACTGGAAGCCGACCCCAACGTAGTTGAAAAAAGACTAGGTTTATTGATCAGCAATACATGCTATTGATCGAATAGGTTTGTAAGCATAGTGACCTATTTCCGTACATACGTTTGACTAATTCAGCTTACATCAGGCAATATTAGCTACCGTATGGACAGCTCGTCTATTTCCTTCACGCGATAATTGCCGTACACTCGCTGTGTCGTGTACATTGTGAGTTTTTATTAGTTTCCTAGCTATAAATCCATTTGTAAGGCGTCTTATTCTGACAGTTAAATGGCTATTACTTTGTAAGAATATACTTTTGGCATCAGAAAATCTATATTGTTTTCTAATACTTTATTGTCAAGACGGGCTGGCTTGTAGCTAAGTAATAGCAGCCGCACAAGTCGATCGATCAGGTTAAGCTACGCTTGCTGCGGTTGGTCTGTGGATGGGTGACCATATTTACATAACAAGACCCTTACCAGGGTCGGAAAGCACATTAAGCCGTTGGTCTCGGCTGTCATTCGTGGATCTTTGACAGTCGTTACGGGTCGTCAGAAGCCCGAAACTAAGACAGCCAGTCTTACCAAGGGGTATCGTATTATCCAGTGAATGGGTTGTTGAGGTCAGATAGGCAGTCGCTCCATGTGAAATACTGGTACTCAGCTGCCTCCGGTTTGACTTCATGGTCTAAATCAGCTCATATCGGCTCGAACTTTTGTTAGATGTTTAACATGTTCTACTACGAGTACATCCTACTCATTATACACTATCCTATAAAATTATAGTTTAAAAAAACTAAAAAACACGCTTTAAAAACCAAACTAAAACGTAGAAAATAATTTAATTCTATTAAAAAGCGTGGGGTGCTTTTTGAGGTATTTTTATAATCAATTAATATCAAGCACCCCACGCTTTTTAATAGAATTAAATTATTTCCTACTTTTTAGTTTGGTTTTTAAAGTGTGTTTTTTAGTTTTTTTAAACTATTATTTATATTCTATTTTTTAGTTTTGCTAACTACAAAAGCGTGTTTTTTCTATTTTTTTTTAAATTATTGAATTGTCATAGGTCCTCGATAAGTCTACAAAGTTTAAATGAAATCTGACCGTTTAAAGTGGGTCAAAATAGCGTCCAAAGGAGTCGGTTACATACAAACATACAAACAAACAAACATACAAGTGAAGCTTATTAAAAGAAACACGATGGGTATTCGGTGCAGACTAACTTTATTTCCCTTTTTGACATGTGGTTCATTACAAGATTTTGTTTTCCATATTATAGACTAGATGTCGCTAGTAGACACATTTTGATACTAACTAATAATTACAACACCCCACTTATCAAAATAAACTAACCATACAACAGCCTGAACTTACATCACAATTTTAAAATACCTAATGTTTCCATAAACTTGTAGTGTTTGACTGTTCCTAGACCTTTAGTCAACAAATCTGCTGGCATTTCATTTGTAGATAAATAATTGACCTCTACTTTTCCACTTTTGATAATCTCTCTTACAAAATGATGTTTAACATCAATATGTTTTGATCTATTGTGACATTGATGGTTTGTGGCCATCTTTAATGCACTTTGGTTGTCACAATTCAAACTAATTGTTAACAAAGATCCAGTTAACTCATACAATAATTCTTTTAGATATATTGCTTCCCTACAAGCTTCAGAGAGCGCAACATATTCAGCCTCAGTGCTCGATAGAGCAGTAACTCTCTGCTTTCTGCTTTGCCACGAAATAGCTGTTCCTGACATAACAAAACAAAATCCAGTGTAAGATTTTCTGTCCAAGCTATCACTTGCCCAGTCAGCATCAACAAAGCCCTGTAAGTTTTCACCTTGACTACTAAACTTTAAACAATACATTTTAGTTTTCTTTAAATATTTAAGAACCCTTTTAGCATAGTTCCAATGTTCAACACTGTAGCAAGTATTAAATTGGCTTAAGTAACTAACAGAGTAGGTAATGTCAGGTCGTGTCATGACTGCTAGGTACATAAGGCAGCCTATGAGTTTTTGATAGCTGATTCCTGCTGTACATTTTTCTGCTTTTGTTACATTTAATTTACTCTCCATAGGTGTGTCGGATGTTCTACAGTCAGTCATATTAAATTTCAGTAATAATTCCTCTATGTACTGTTGTTGATCTACAGTTATCTCATATTT
Source organism: Polymixis lichenea (assembly GCA_949091785.1). Lineage (NCBI taxonomy): Eukaryota > Metazoa > Arthropoda > Insecta > Lepidoptera > Noctuidae > Polymixis > Polymixis lichenea. The sequence goes on along the minus strand of OX420951.1, from coordinate 20,685,307 downwards.
ATTACAATCTTTGTGAACATTAATATTCATACCAAGATAATGTTTAACCTCACCTAAGTCTTTGATTTCAAATTCAGAATTTAGAATAAACTTTACCTTCTCACTCTCATTCTTACTATTAGAAAAAATTAAGAAATCATCGACATACAATGCTATTATGATTTTTACATCTTTACCCATCTTTGTAAATATACATGGCTCTTGTGTACAGTTTTTAAAATTATTTTTACATAATACATCCTTAACTCTCTCATACCAAACTAAGGCGGATTGTTTTAATCCATACACTGCCTTTTTGAGTTTGAGAACTTTCCCTGCCATTTCATATACAAAACCTTCAGGAGCATGCATATAAATGTCCTCTTTCAAATGACCATTTAGATAAGCGGTTTTAACATCTAACTGAGTGATGTCCAATCCTAGTTTTACACTTAGCGCAAACAATAATCTTAACGTAGAGTGCCGCACAACTGGTGAAAAGGTCTCATCATAGTCCAGTCCGTATTTTTGGGTAAAACCCTTAGCAACTAATCGCGCTCGATATTGCACTTCACGATCACTTTTGATCTTTTTCTTTAGCACCCACCGACACTGCACAACTGTAGCACCTTTTGGAGCATCGACAAGCTCAAACACTTCATTCTTCCGGAATGACTCCAACTCCTCATCCATTGCCTTCCGCCATTGCACACTTTCAGGACTCCTCAAGGCTTCCGTCACTGTCAGGTCAGTATCTGCAGTAGCCAGCAAGCCTGTCTGATTGTACCTTTTGGGCTTCCGTCTCTCCCTCTTTAGTCTGTTCAAGATCTGGTATTCTCGTTCTGGTGACTCAATTGAACTACTGCTTGTTAATGGTGATTCTGGTGGTTTCTGTTGTGGTGTTTCTTCCTCGAAAAACCTGAGTCGTCAAACAGGGATTTGAGCTTATCCCACAACTCTTTCGAAGTCTTCGTCTTCTTGATATGCACGTACAAAGCCGAGTCAATGGTTAGACATAATTTAGCCCGCGCCTTCGCATCGTCTTCGGGTTTTATGTCTTTTCCTACCACTGGCTGCACACAATGTAACATACCGTCCAATACGAGCACGTTTTCAACCGCAAATGTCCACTCATCATAGTTTTCTCTGCCTTTTAATTTAGGCACACTGGCTAAATAATTTGTGGACATTCTGCACAACACGACCGTGTCCAAAAAATATAAGTTTATCACTTCTTTTTACTTTTAAAAACTGGATTGGCGTGATAGCCCATAACCTATTAAAAGAAACACGATGGGTATTCGGTGCAGACTAACTTTATTTCCCTTTTTGACATGTGGTTCATTACAAGATTTTGTTTTCCATATTATAGACTAGATGTCGCTAGTAGACACATTTTGATACTAACTAATAATTACAACAAAGCTAATATAAAGCGTGTAAAAATATCAAACACTGGTAATATTTTATTGGCATTCTTTATAATAAATAACTTGAGTATTTAAATCTGATGCAAACAGGAAAAAAAAAATCTTTTTTAAAAATTCTAGTCCCAATTGAATAACACGACTGAAGTGACATTTTAGTTTCAACCACTAACCTCGAAACATTCACGTGTGAAATATCATTCCGTTTCAGAACGCATATGAAAATTGGATTTTCGTAAAATCTCACACCAGTGCAAAACATCCAGGGTGTGAAATACGAGCCTAACGAAGTTGCAAAGGCAGAAACAAAACTACAAAAACAAAACAGCATCTGAATTTTTTTTAACATCATTTTGGTTGACTTGTCTTTTTAAAAGAATAAAGGTGACCTATTAATTATAAAAGAATGGTATTTAATTGGGTCAGTTAAATATTGCCAAAGACTTATTGATCTTCTATTGTTGAATGTCTCTTACTATAAATGTGAAATTTTGTATGTTTGTTATTCATTCACGCAAAAACGGCTGAACGGATTTGGATGAAATTTGACACCTAGATTTTTAACCTGGATTAACACAGGATAAATTGTATCCATAATGAGCCCCTAAAAACCCATTGGTCTTCTAACGATGTCGTTTTTTTTTTAAATTAAATATTATACTTGGCTATTTAGTATTTTTAGGAGACCGGGAATTGGAATCATAAATGACATGAATTATATTAGAGTGCTCATTAATATTTTTAGGAAATCAAAGTGGAAACTATTTGCGATCCAATTAAATACATGTCAATATAAAAAAAAAAATGTTAACTTGTTTTTAATAAACCTATTGTAAATAATAGTTTTTACTTGCTTCGAATTTTGAATGAAAGATTAATTTCGCCTATAATAGACTGATGAATTTTGGCAATAATCAAAAATCAATCCGGCTACCCTTTTACCAGCTATGTTGAGGTTGGCTTCCAGTCTAACCGGATGCAGCTGAATGCCTGTATTTTATATGGAGCTTCTGCCTATCTGATCTCCTGACTTAGTTACTGGGTATTACGATATCCCTTAGTGATTCTGGTTGTCATACTTCCGGGGTTCTGACAACCCGTAACGACTGTCAAAGGTCCACGATTGACAGCCAGGACCAATGAGTTAACATGCTTTCCAAGATACGGAATGGTCTTTGGTATGTACAGATGGTCACTTATCCACCAACCAACCGCGGCAAACGTAACCTAACCTGATCGATCGACCCGTGCGGCGATTACTAACAGAGTTATTTTGACATTGATACATGATCATAAATCAAAAAAATATCAACAAACCTGGAAGAATTCCTCAATATTTCAGAAACCAAACAAATTACCTGCGATGGCACACAAAACTGTGATCGATGTTCACAATAAAATTTACGATGTCCAATATCTCAGGCTCTCGTAAAAAGGACTGTTATGTAATATTATCTATTACTTCAATTGTTATCGTAACGCCTTCTGATTCTCTTTTATGATTCCCTTTGGCTTCCCATGGGAGCCGTAACGGATTCTGCCAAGAGTGTAAGAAGTATCGATCTGAAGCGTTCCGTAACCCAGCTGTGGTTTTAGATTTTCTTGAAGATTTTGGGTAAGTTTATGATATAATATTGTGGTGTTGTTTGTGGAAATGTTCTTTTTGTTAGAGATTTATGGTTGGTTTAAATAGGTTGATTTTACTTATGTAGATTCTTTTACATATTGTGAATGAGAGAACGTTGTAGGCCTACAGTTTCTATTCTTTATTTTCATTCCTCTAAAGTACCTGGTACTTATTGACAGGCCTGCACTGCCCTATCATACCTAATATCACTGTAATTTGAAAACATTATAAAATCCAATTATTTTTAAAAGAGTAACCGTGGAGTTTCTTGCCGGCTCTTCTCCATAGGAAGCGACAAATTGGAACCGTGCACCTAGCTTCTGACGTTTCATAAGTGCCCTTGCATGTTTATGTGAAATAAAATATTTTGATTTGATTTGATTTGATTTGATGTAATACCAGCTTTTAACAGCATTTTCGCCCACGTCCACGTACTAACGGGACAAAACGAGATCCTATGTGTTAATCCAGGTTATAAACTATCCATGTCGACCGTTCAGCCGTTTTGACGTAATTGACTAACAAAGATACGAACATCCGAACTTTCACTTTTGGAATACTATCGTAGGATATTAGTAGGATAGTACGATTGGCAGTTTATCAAAAGGCTATCCTAACTTTAGGATACTACACGGGATTATCAGAGCTATCGATAATCATTACTTTTAGCCGGCATACAAGCTCATATCCTTTATTCAGTGATGTATTTTGCTTGCAATAATGATCTGTCATACTCATAAAGACTCATACAGAAAGGCTCGATGCGACAGCGCGACGCGATTTTAAAGGTCGTCGACGGCGACGCCACACAGAGCCGTCCCGCTCGACGCAACGCGACGCGACGGCTCTGTGTGGCGTCGTCCGTAATATCTAGTACATTACAACTGCTCAGCGTCGCGTCGTCGTCCCGTCCCGCCGCGCCGCGCCCGCTGTGTGTAGCGACTTTTAAAGATTTTTTTTTGTAAAACTTCATGGAAATTGATGACCCTTAAAGGTTTCGGGAAATACAAGATTTAAATTGCCATGGCATGTATTCATTTCGTTGAATCTGAGCGGCAACAATCTATAATTAATTCTACTATCATAAACATGTATTTCTTTTGTTTTTTTTTTCCACTTTCAGATCATAATCCATCATTCTAATTTCTTTCAGCATGTTTCTTTCTGACATCAAATAGATACCTTCCGATATAATGGCAATCATTTAGACAGTCGGAAGGCATTTCCTATGCAATCGTAATGCTTTAGTAAAATGGTACAGAATAAGTATTCGTTGCAGACGGAATTTATTTCGAGTTGCGTAACAGTTGCGTTGCGTGTAGCAACTGGCCGTTACTCGCATTAGCCGATACTACTGATTGATGTTGCGATGCAAGTTGGAAGTTGAAGCGGAGAGGTGGCGTACAGTTGGCTACGTTAGAATTGGTAAAAAATACATGGCGTCTGAAGTCCAACAAACCACCAGTCACACACACAACACACAGGCAGGCTGTCACAGTTATGACAGCTCCTGAAATGTATTACCAAGCATTGCATAAAAAATACTACAAGACTATGTCTGAGTTTGGCAATATCAACATAGTGCTAGAAAAAATAAAGAAACAGTAAAATGAAGAAACAAAATTACATTCTCAAAGTGACATTTATTTGGTGACTAAGGCGGATCGCACACTACATCGTGCCATGAGACCTGGCGTAGATGATAGAGTCAAATGCTCGCGGAACGCATTTTTAATGCTTTGTTTGTGAAAAATCGCGGCCGACTCGCGTCATGTGCGCCCCATCGCGGTTGATATAAAAGTACACATGATTATATTACCTTATTGAACAATACACTCTTATTGTGAAGAGCCCTTTCTAAACAAAATGCCATACCGTTTTTAATTTTAGTTCCATCAAACATGTTACTCATTAGGTCAACCCGAACTAACACCCGCTACAGCCTATCCCTTAGCCCGACCCACTGATTACAACTCCAAAGAAAGTGTTCCAGTTGGACGGCATGTCACACACGCGCACGTGGTGCTTCATATTCTATCGTGGACACGCTCCGTGCATTCATAAAGCGATATTAGCCTTACTGTGCTGTGACGTAACGGACAGTTTCGTGTGTACGACTTTCCGCACCTATTGTTGGCGCTGATTGGGTGACATGATTTAGGAGGAGAATGATTAGTCAATTCTGCAAGGAATAATCCACCTATATCTTCACGTGGGTATATAGTAGTCCTCGTCCTTTACTGCTAAACAACCTAGGAATTGTAATCAAAGCCATTGTCTACCAGGTGACTATAGTGTTAAGGACCTTTGCTTCGTAATCATTCTTTTGCGGACACGCTCCATGTATTTTAAAGCGATATTAGCCGTACTGTGCCGTGCCGTTACGCACAATTTCGGTTGTACCACTTTCCACACCTATCCTAAGAGCTATAATTAGGATATTTAGGAAACTGGAAAACTGTACTTTTATCAAGATTATTTCTATCTCTACGCTACGTACAATAGACATAACTATGATCTCTTTTAATACGACGTGGCATTTGTTCTGGAGTTTATTTTGGAAAAGATTCTTTAGTAAGTTCCCAATTATGGCATAAGTTATTAATAATTATTTCATAATCTAAGCAATATTAAAAATACATTTATTCATCACGCATGCTAATAAAACTCAATATGCGTAAACGCAGCAGATTTCCTTTTAGAATGGTAACGTAGCGTAATGCAAGATAAGTAAGTTCTTTCAGTTAACCATGCCAATGACTTTTTAATTCGTACGGCTTATACTGAGTTGAGCTACTCGATTACTGACAAATGCGTGCAATGACATGTCATGGACAAGTCAACTCAATCTGTGTGGTTGTTTTCTCAAAAGACCAAACATCTACATGGTCTGACTAATAGTCCGGGCTTTAGAAGATACTGACCTCTGAGTTAGTTTCGACTTTTCTTCTCAGAGTAGTCAGCTATAAACCGCCGACCTCATCTAGTTTTAAAAATATGATTGACATGTAAGAACAAATGTTAATTTTTGTTCAAACCTACTGACCTCAAATCATTTATCATTAATTTACCATAAATATAAATTAGGAAAAAGTGACCGTCGATTACACAGTCCTGAAATCTAAATGTTAAAACCGTTTGGTGTCTTAACCCCAGCGCGAAGTTTGTGAACTGTTTTACGTTGATTAGTAAGAAAGAAAGAAAAGAAAGAAAATACGTTTATTTGCTGTAAACATGACGCAAAAAAGAACAGGAACACACAAAAATACGAAAAGGTTGAGGAAAACATGCGTCACATCCACGCAAAACGGCTATCGCTCAGCATTATGCTGCGATCCTATGCAAGACAGAGCCCCAGCGCTGGTTTTCAGCGACAGCCGGCTTTTACGTCGTCTTCGTGACGTAGTGATATCGTATTTATGTCAGACTTATCTCAGTAGTAGCCCGGAGTTTGGGCAATAGGCTTGCCCGCCCCTGTTACATGGGACTTAAAATAATCTGGCGAAATGTGGTTGTACAAACGCCAGTACATCAAGCTACCCCAATCTGTTAAATTTCTTTGATAGATTTTCATCTTTATGCCAGTGAACCTTATACCAGTATGCTTATGTAAAGCATACTGGTATAAGGTTCTGTACTATAGGTACACTTCTGCTTATCCCTGCGGGCATGACAGGCGTGATGTTATGTTATATCAATTCTCTATGAAAACATAAACAATTCTATGATAACACACACGACAACAACACATTGTAAACAAATAAAACAAACGTTTTGTTAACGATAGACAAAGCTATTTGGTCTTTGTTTTGACTAGGTCTGCGCAAAGCCCTATTAAATCGAATGACAAAAGAGTTATCATGACAAATGCAGATGAATTAAATCTGTCTATATATTTTATATTACATTTTCAGCCGGAAGACGTCCACTGCTGGACATAGGCTTGCCATAATTGCTACGCTTGGCAGGCGGGTTAGCGATCGCAGTATGATGGTAAAATGCATAGAGAACGCTGCTGCTCATTCTCTAGTAAGTCTCTTAGTCGCCTCCTAGGACACCCACGGTAAGAGATGGGATGGTGCTATTCTTTACGTCCGGCACCACAAGGTACGTAAATCTGTCTCGCCTTTTCCTAACTATGAATACCAGTATTTTATACGATACAATTGCCTATCTGACCTCCACAACCAAGCTAGATCCTTTGCATACGGCAGAGTTTTTTACGGTACGGCGAATAAACCGCGCCGCAGAAAAAACGCGTCTGTCTACAAGCTTTTGTATTAACGACCATGCCCACACACGCCGAATAAACCGTAGTTTTTCACGGCAGTAAAAGGCTTATGTAAAAAGGGCCTCACTGGATAACACGATACTCTTTGGTAAGACTGGATAAATATCAAAACCAATTAAAAACCGCACAGTAAAAAAAACATTTTATCAGCATTAAAAACATCGGAGTTTAATCAACAAAAGCAAAGTAATTTCCTCTACCAAAAAACGGGTTGAACAAACTTTGAAACGCGCCACGTCATAGTGTTGGCTTACAAAGGGTTGTTGTAAAGGGGAAGATGCAGGGGGTGAAACAGGGTTGTAAAATACTACCGGTTGTATTGACGCCATGATTTTGATTTAAATTAGGACAGTAAATGGCATATTTAGTGGTCATTGTAATACATCTCATAGCAATGCATTGTTGGTCAGAACTTTTTCCATAAGAACATTCAATCAATTCACTATTTACACAGGGCACTTAATTAAATGACTAACTATATCAACTAACTATATAATTTATGTACATATTCGTTAACATTTTTTTTTTTTTCCCACACATTTATTTTATTTCATTTAGGTAAGTTTGCATACACACGTTGCAGTATTAGTATAAAACTGATTTACATCCGTCACCTCACACGTCAGGTCCAGTTGAAAACCAGCGTCAGGCACTAGTTGTCTGGTCTTTATGCTGAACTGGGCCTTTTTAGCGCAGCCGTGAGGCACACTATAATGCTAGTTACTGACTTCTCACCTTACATTTTAAATTGATTTTCAGTTTACTCTTTACCGCTGTTTAATGTATATTGTGTGCTTTAAAGTCTGTGCTAAATAAATGTATTTTCTTTCTCCCTAGCGTTTTCTGATCAACCTGAATATCAGTATTTTACATAAACCGACTGCCTATCTGACCTCCACAACCCAGTTACTGGGTAATACGATGCCCGTTGGTAAGACTAGTTATCAGATTTTTAGGCTTCTGACTACCCGTAATGACGACACACATCCACGAACTAACCGCGGATAGCGTAAGTTAACGCAACTTATTTCGCCACGAGCCCCGGCTTTTCCAAATGAACGTTATAAGATCGACATAATTTTATTCTGTGAAAATATTACCCTGAAAACTAAGCTGAAGTGAGCTATAATTACTCTGAAACATTGAGACATGCATAACAGCCTCTTTCTGAACATCGACATGGCCTAACTTTGAATAAATTAACATGTCAAAAGTAACAGATCGTGATGCAAGATGAATCCTCGCTAATTAACATCGACATTTGCATGCAGTTTGGTTTAGTCTAAGAATACATGTGGTTTCGTAAAAGCAAGCCGTTGAACTATCAATCCATTTACTTGAGCGGGAGAAATAACTTAATCGAATAAGTAAGTGTGATGAATACAAAATGTATCCAATTTGCAATATTTGTACGCATATACTTTAGTAGGAACTTGTCGTGACTTCATTCGTACATTTCACCCGTGAGACTCCACTGCTAGACAATTATACCTTCCCCAAGTACTGTGTCGACCGGTTCTGTGCATCCAACGGATTTCTGCAGCCTTCACCAGTGGCCCTAGTGTGAGTTTCATTTAACCATCTCGATCAAATGCATCGAGCGCGTTCGGCATTCAGATTGGTACGTCACCAATCCAGGGCCAATTGGAGCGCCAAACGCGCTCGATGCGTTTGATCGAGATTGTTGAATGAAACTCACACTACAACCTCAGGTCATCGGTCTACTTTGTGGGAGGCCTTCCAACACTACGTCTTCCGGTACGCGGTCATCACTCCAGAACCTTTCGGCCTCATCACCCGTCTGTTCTGCGAGCTATATCTGCCCACTGCCACTTAAGTATGGGAATTCTTTGAGTTATGTCGGTTACCTTGGTTCGGTCGGTTACATACGTACTTAACATAACTTAACTTATCATGATCATTTTTCCCACTGCTGGTACAATGGTCTCCTCTCTGTGGGAGGAAAGGTTATAATCTTCCCTACTGCCTACTGCGCGGTCTCAGTGCGCGTTGGTAGATATCACAAATCTTTTTCGAATTTTCGGTTTTAGGTCACGCCAGCTTCTTCACGATATTTTTTCTTCACGCTGATGAATTTTATTATACCAAGTAAAATGCACGCTTGAGTTCAAACCCAAACAACTCGTAAGGGGTAAATACCACTGGTACCCTGCCCACTGCCATTTAAGTATAGGAAATCATCGGTACCTTGATTCAGTGGGTTAAATATGTACTTAATATTACTTAAACAAGGAGTCCATCTCTAAAATATTAATTTCGAACGTAGGTTACAGACAATTTCTAAATATACAGGGTGTTTGGCAGAACGTTGAACATTCGAAAATGGTGGATAGGTGGGGTCATCTGCTACTTAGTCAGTCCTAATTTAGCGCTGGCCCCCTGGATATACATATTTTATTTTTGGTTTCTTCTAATTTCACCACTTTCTTAACTTTAAAGTGTAATTTTGATTAAAAATGCGTAAAACAGACAATATTTTTGTTAGATGTTAGCTAGAAAAAAAGTTATGAGTCCTCAAACTTACAGAAAAAAAATATTACGTAAAACATATTTAAATCTTAATTTCAACTTGAATTAAAAAAAAAAAACAAAAACAAAAAATGATTGAGGAGTTCCAGTTCTAGTAAAACATCCCTAGTGTGTGACCTTTCTAATGGTATGTAATTTGCTTTTATAAAAAAAAAACCTTTAAGAGTTATTTAATTTTTTTTTTGGTCAGGGCCAAATAAATTAGGACTGAGTAAATAGCAGGTGACTCCACCTATCCACAATTTTCGTATGTTCAACGTTCTGCCAGACACCCTGTAGATCTGGATAGAATTTCAGACGAAATGTCAGAATTCTTAACACAGTATTCAGTGTACATTATGATCACGCCTCGTTAGACTTATACCTAAAGGCCTTCTTGGAAAATACGAAACACCTTACTTTTCCTCGGAAATACTTTTTAAAAAGGTCGGGTACTTACTGTCCTTTTTGAGTGGAGAACGTATTTTTCTAGTAACGTGGATTTATCTGAAAGGTTTTTTTTTTCTGTGAATTTCTTGGAATTTGTTTACAGGCTCGATTTGTCAATTGATTCTGAAGGATTTGAGTTGTAAATGTAGGTATTTTAAAATAAGCAAACTACCTCACATGGCAACAGTTTGTTTACATGATTGAAAAATATACGTTATTTGTTTGTGTTCTTATTCTACTCGCAAAATAAAGTATATTTTAAGTATTCTTGTTTTCCGATTCTGGTTCCACACATTATCATTTTGTAACAACAATTATTAAATGTCCCTGACCACTCAGCAATACACAATAATGACTGCCATTTAAAAGACTTTTAGAACTCTGTTATGTATGGCGAGTCCATACATAATAGATCGAAGAGTAAACTAAATAAATACACATTTAATGTCCTACAAAGAATAGTTTCATGGCTATGGTAGTCGTGGGCGGGACTGTCCGTTAATTAACTAAAATTGTTCAAGTGACTAAATATACAGGATAAGTTTTTATCCAGAGCGCAAACTGTAACTATGAATTCAGCATATCATTCTAGACCCCCAGCGCAGAAATTTTACGTCGGTTTTACAAAAAAAAAAATCAGCTGTTCCATACATTGTGAACGCGTAGGTATTGCACTTTTCTATGTAACAGCTGATTTTTTTTTTGTAAAACCTTTAGCTATTAGCTACGTTTAGCTGAGTTGACACCCACTGCATTAATAATGTTGAAGGTAAGTAGCACATCAAAAAAAAAACCACATGATTACAGCCATAGTCCGCAATAAGGTAGACAGGACGGAGGTGTATTTAAATTTGCCAAATATTCAACGGCAAAGTTATATATTTTTTTGGGGATGACATCTCGCAGGTCATCTATGACCTTGTCGATTGTTTAAACGGACTTGCCTGTGGCCGTTTTAATAGATTAAAGCCACTAGCCAGGGCTTAAAAACTTAATACTAAGCGAATACACGTTAAGAGTACTCCTGTGGTGTACGGACCTCGGCTTAGGTCGTCGCTGAAAGAAGACACAAGGTACGGGCTGGATCGCAATGAAACGGCAAAGGCACACGAGTGGCACGTTGTCGACGGGCGGCGCGGCGGGCGTCGACCGCTGCAAGCAAGTCCGGTTAAGTTGCCGACAACCTTCTAGGTCGACCTGCGAGACATCTTGGCCAAAAAAAAAATGCCTCTTCGTGTATATGCACAATAAGGGGTAAGACTAATGCCACTAACTGAGCAAGCTTTATTTTTGTGATTGGCGACAGTTCAAAACTACCTGTAAATGATATATAGAAAAAAGACTGCGTTTGAGTCATGTTCGGAATACGGTCTGCTACCAACAAAAACATGGCTCATACCTATTCAGTAAATTCATGTAGACTATAGAGTAAGCCGCTTTTAACCAAGATAATATAGGCAGATATTTCTTCTAAGGGTTAAAACAATTCCAAACAAGTACCTATCATCTGATCTCATGAACATACCTTTCATTATTGATACACTTCAAACGACCCCAACACATTCCTCTTTCCCCTTAAAAGAAAAACTCACGAAAAACCCCAACACAATCCAATCACACCCAATCCATTGCGTACTCGAAGACAAGTCCACACAAAACTGACTCCAACCCATCAATGGGTATCTAACATGCCAAAACAGTCGGCAAAGGTATCGAGCTGTCAACACACGAACTGGGACCCGTGACGCGCCGTAATTGGGCTTTGAATCTATAGTCAGTTTCAAAAGTATTTGATGGAAGTGTAAACAAACTGTGCTTCGGTTCAACGGATTAAGTAACACATTCATCTGTATTTAAAAGATTTTAACTGACCGCTTCTGCAGCAATAACTAATTGTTTGAAAAACCATTGTTAGAAATGTTTTTTTATTAAAACATCGACAAAAAATGAGGTTATAAAACTGTCAAATGATAAACATTTTGGAGCAGTAGTGGCCTAGTAGTATCGGTCCGTAGCAAGCACTTTAATTTGTGTATTTAACTTCACTACCATTGCTCTCAAAACGGTGAAGGAAAACATCTTGAGCAAACCGGCATTTTTTAAACGAAAAATTCGAAGATATATTGTATTATGGCTCACTCTCTCTCACAGCGATGAGGCTTGTGTCCCAGCACTCAGAACATTATAGGCTGAACGTTAAACATTTTAAGTATTCAAATAAGCAAATCAAAGCACTTCATTTATAAGCAGCACTACAAATTGCCACATTTTCTAAATCCATTTGTTGACATTCTCATCAGAGACTTTTCATACAGACTATACAGCCACTTACTTTGTCAAAAAGTAGGCAAATCCGTATGTGTCCAATGTTTACCTGAAACAGAAAAAAAAGGAGGTTCAATTTGATGTGTTTGAGATTCGTTAGGCTGTTTGTGTTGAGTTTTTATATCGTTACGGAAAGGATAATGGCGTACCTTTGGTGTAGGGGGTAGGTACTTATACTGAAAGGATCGTGTAATGTTCTAGTGGTTTGTTATTAAATAAAATGTCTTTAATCAATCACCTGCCTAGCCTTGGGGTCAGTTTCCAGTCTAACCTGGTGCAGCTGAATGCCAGTATTTTTCATGGATCGAAACATACCTGGTATTTGTATCGTTGCTTATGGAATCATAATATTTATGAAGTCAGATGGTCAACATTTCTTAGTTTTTTTTGGCTTTTCCCTCAGTGCACGGAGGTAAAGTAGCTAAAGTAATAAAAAAAGCGTTTAATGGCAATAAAGCAAAAAAAGAAGAAAAGCTAGGGAACATTTTAATTTCTTGTTCCTCCTCCTTCCTTCTTTCTTTCTTTTAGTTTTTCGGAAATAGCTTCCTAGAAAAACAAAATCCCATTTACTAGAATGGAGTCTACATTATCCAGATTTGCCCCTAAAACTATATGCATTGTATTGGGCGCGCCACGATTGCGGATTGAGAGGCGGCATGGGATCGTCACCTTTCGCCTGACGCAGGTCCTCACCAGACACGGGTGTTTCGGGAAGTTCCTGTTTCGCATAAGGCGGGAGGAAACGCCCGGGTGTTTCCACTCCGAAGATCGCCATGAGGACACGATGGAGCATACGGTGGAGGTCTGTCCGGCTTGGGCAGGGCACCGTCGTTTCCTAGTGGAGGCAATCGGTGGCGGCAATCTCTCATGTCCGGCCCTAGTCCAGGCGATGGTACGGAGCGTGAGTGCATGTGCAGCCGTCACCTCCTTTTGCGAAGCAGTAATGCTCGCGAAGAGGGAGGCGGCGCACGTGAAAGAGAGGCAGTATATGCGCCCTCACGCCCTTAGTCGCCGCAGGAAACGCCCTGGGCGTCGGAAATCCCAGGCTGATTCCCGGCCATCGTAGGCGCGGGCTTGCGGTTGTGTTCCACGCGCACCTCAAAGAGATATTAGCACCAACTGGTGGGGTCCGCAAAGGCCGATGCCTGCCAGGGGTGCGGGTAGTTCAAAAGAGATACCGTCGTCCCTGGCACACAGGCAACTGAGGGAGCACGGGTGGGTTTTATTCAGTAAAAGTCTGACACGCCCTCCTGTTCCACCCAGAGCGATAGAAGTTATTTGATGATTTACCACCCTCAAAAAGAAAAAAATAACTATACGCTTTGTATAAGTCTCACCTAAGTTCACCAGTACACACAATCTTGTCAAACATTTATGAAAACCACAAAATCTAAAAATAATCCCAATCACAACTGTCTAGGCATCATCGACCTCGTAGAAAGTTCGACACCCCCCAGTTTAAAAATCAGCATAATTATACAATAAAAATATTATTATACCACACAAAAATGTATAATAATAAAAAGTTCATAGACCTATCTGTTCAATATCAAGATCCAATAACCTGTTGTGTCAGTTACGATATGCGCAAGAGTTATTCGTCGCAGACCGGTATACACATAACTGGGTTGCCCGCGGTTTCGCGCGGGTATTTCGGTGTCAATAGACGATGTTATGCGTATGCGCATAAGACTTGGTTGAGGTGGTGAATATAAATGGCCAGGTAACGTAACTGTTTGAGGGCAACAGAAGAAGAATGTTAGCTATCTGCAGCGTAGATTTTTCTTTCTGTTAGCAAAACGTAACAATGGCGAAGGGTGTTTTGCATACCTATCACGGGGTAGTATCTTAAGGTATCTACTTAATACGAAGTCCGAAAATGATGTAATCCCTACTATACAGAGTAAATTTTTAACCAGAGCGCAAACTGTAACCATGAATTCAGCATATCATTCTAGGACGTAGCGTAAAAATATTTCATCGATTTTCCCTGTTCAAAATGTATCCTGTATAATATTATAAATGCGTAAGTAACTGTGTCTTTCTCTTACGCTTTCACGCCTAAACCGCTGAATCGCTGAACCGTTGTAAAGTTTGGTAAAGCCTGCAATATGGAAAAGGACATAGGCTACTTGTTTACGTGATAACTGACATCCACGCGGGTGTAGCCACGGTCAAAAACTAGTAATATGTATTTAATCTAACTAGCCTGTATTTTCCCTTTGCAAGGCAAAGGCCTCTCCCTCTTCCAAACAATTCTGATTTTTGCTAGTGGCCGGCCAGTCCTGTCGATATGAGTCAAGCTCGTCCCGCCATCTTCGTGTCGGCCTGCCGTGATGGCGTCGTGTGTTTAGTAGGACCTAATCGTTGGGTCTCTAACCCATTTGTCATGTGACATGCCGCAGTTATGCCCGTCCCGGTCCCACTTAAGCTGAGCGGCTTTCTGGGTGACGTCTATGATCTTGGTATTGGCGGGAAGTTTTGTTTGTGTTCCATAAACTGTCCGAAATTTGAACCCCCAAGATACTGCGCTAAATGGCTCGTTATATAATAATGGTAAATAAGTTTATTTCGCTCTGAAAGTACAACAAAAACTTAAGTTATGGAGTATAATTTATCAAAGATGTTTGATAGTTGTACATACAGCAGCACATAACAAATGATCCTCGAACTACCGAACTAAGTCAAGCTTGTGTTTTTGAAGTTAGTGGAAATGTATACGTAAAACTATGACCTCTATCATGGAGAATAAAATAGGGTTCCCAGGGGTGTCTGAGTACGTAAGTACCGTCTCACACATACAGTACAATTCTGGTTGAGAATATTTGTAAGTTAAACAAACCCAATCAATATCTGCTAGGGGTGCGGGTCGTTCGAAAGAGATACCGTGGCCCCTGGCATACAAGCATCTGAAGTAACACGGGTGGGTTTTAGTCAGTAAAAGTCTGGCACCTCCTCTCGCTCCGCCCAGAGCGGGAGGGAGAAGTTATGTGATGAATTCCCACTCTCAAAAAAAAAAACCCCAATCTAGATTTGAGCACCCTAATTGCGTAACTCACTGTCAATTAGAATAGGAATCATTTTGAAGCATATTGCTAATCCATAGCTCCATAATATGTTCAAAAAATTTGTCTCTTCAACAACGTAAATCATCTACCTGCCTTTTCCCAATTATGATGGGGTCAGCTTCCAGTATGACCGGGTGCAGCTGTATATATATTACATGGAGCGACTGCCTATCTGACCTCCACAACCTAGCTATTGTAACCCGATAACACGATACTCCTTGGTAAGACTGCTTGTCGGACATACTTCTGCCAACCCGTAATGACTGTCAATGATCCACGACTGACGGAATCCACGTTAAGCCCGGGACAAACGGCTTAACGCAATGTCTGAGGCACGGATGGGTCTTAGTCATAAAGATGGTCACCCATCCGCGGACCAACAGCGGCAACCTTAGCTTGACCTGACCTCCACAACCCAGTTACTGGGTAATACGATACCGCTTGGTAAGACTAGTATCAAACTTTCGGGCTTCTGACGACCCGTGACGACTGTCAAAAGTCTACGAATGACAGCCGGGACCAACGGTTTAGGGTGTATTTCGTGGCCCGGAGGGGGCTTGGTATGTAAATATGGTCCAACCCATCCATGGACCAACCGCGACAAGCGTAGTTTAAACTGGTCAATCAACCCTTGTGGCTGTAATAACTAAGCTGAACTGACCAAAAGAAAGCCATTTTCCTACTCTTAATGTGTTACACAATTACCCCTATTGTCGGACTCTGCCTTACTTATCAATTAACCCTATGGCCTGACTCTTTGCCTTACTTATCAATTACCCATAAGCTATGGTCTGACTCTTTGCCTTATTTATCAATTACCCCTAAGCTATGGTCTGATTATTTGTATTACTTATCAATTACCCCTATGGACTGACTCTTTGCCTTACTTATCAATTACCTATAAGGTCTGACTCTTTACCTTACTTATCAGTTACCCCTATGTCTGACTCTTTGCCAAAATCTTGCTCGTGCTCGTGTAGGAATAACATTCTGATAAGTAATTATCAGAATGTTATTCCTACACGAGCTTACGTACATTAATTTACATTTAAATCAAATCCATTTCCATGTAAACTACATAGTTTTAGTTAATCCTAAATAGTATATACCTAAACACGTAACAAATTATTTCCCTTGATCGTTATAAAAGAATTTTTGAAAAATCAAAAAACCTGTCGTAAATATCCAACACGAGTATTAGATTTAATTTTCTAAACCAGACAGATTTGATAGGCCAACATAACTCATAAATCTTCTTCGTCGCACTGATTCCAGAGCATTTAAGTATCTAGATTAATTCCCAGGTTATTTAACTTTGACATTTAAATAGGAATAATATATTTTTTCGATCTTAAATTCGTTGCCCTCTCTAAAGAATTTCTCCGCTGTTGGAAGAATGGCGTTCAACGAACCGAAATTAAAGCAGACACATAAATTAGATTGTTATTTACTGTTTTACTACGCCTAGCTAAAGTCGAAAATGTTTTTCGTGCGGGCTATAGTACTTTGTCTACCAAGAACTATAGATATTGGCTATAAGGTAAATCTAATCGCCATTATTTTCATACAAATTTCGGGTGTGTATTACTTCACTGTTAGACAATGCACATCAAAAGTTAAACATGGTATGGTTTTGTCTCATTATCAATATTGTCTGTACGGAAACAAAATACTAAAATAAAATGAAAAGCCATTAAAAAGTTATGAGCAAAGATATATTCGTTTTTCTTGCTAATTTAACCTAACTTTAGGCGTGTTTTAATAATAAAAGGAGTGTAAAATCTCAAAAACCAAGTCAGTACAAATAAAGCATAAATATCGAAAAGTTCAATAAACTTTATTGGTCATTGATTTATGCCGTGGTTTTTTCGTTAAACTCGATCTTCCGAAGGACTTTTCTTAATTTTTGACGCGCCTGTTTTACTATAAATGATCCTGCATCTCACTCAATAACGTTGTGCGTGTAGACTAGCGTCTAACTGCTCATCACTGATACTATCTCTGTCGGACACGATGCCTGATGAGACAGCGTGCTTTTTAGATAGGCCCACCAGTGAGTTCGAGCCCGCGACTAGTGCCCCTAGCCCCCCCGCCCGCCCCTAGTGCCCTAGTGTGGTTTAGGGGAAAACTCCAGGATAATCCGCGAAAGTAATTTTATCTTATGTTTTGTACAATTTGTTGGTTAGTGCCAGGTTGTAGTTCTTTAAATATGATTCAGTTGTAATACGTATGTATTTACAGAATGTTAATCATTAAAATCATCAAACTTCATTTCGTTTGTAAAAACCCTGGCTTGATTTTCGTACGTCGTTTTCGGGTAACCGCTGAAAATCAGCGCTGTGCTGTGGGTCCTATAGCACAGCATCATGCTGAGTGGAAGCCTTCTTGTCACAGTCACAGCGTGCAGCTGCAGACTATTTATGTTCTACTAGCTTTTGCCAGCGGCTTCGCCCGTGTGGAGTTCGAAAACTATCCCACGGGAACGTAGAACGTAGTAATAATTGGTAATCATTTTATGGTAAAATAATATATACATAAGGTGTATCTATTCATACACGAAATATCTGAAAGGGTCATTGTACTCATCATTATGAACAACTTTTACTATGGGCCCAAACCTGAAATCACGAAAAAATATCAGCTGTTCCCAACATTTATGTTCGCATATCTCGTCAAAATGTAGGGAACAGCTGATATTTTTTTGCGATTTCAGGTTTGGTCCAGTAGTAAAAGTTGTTCATAATGACGAGTACAATGACCTCTTCAGATATTTCGTGTATGAATAGATACACCTTATATATCTCTCAAGTTGGAACAAATTACATATAAATGCCAATTTCTATCAATATCGGTTGACTTGGTAAAGAGTTCACTGGGAACATACATCATGACACTGGATTTTTATATATTAAGATGTGCCTATGTATAAATCTGTGTTGTTTTCCTGTATTTTTTTGTGATCTCATCTTTTGTATGCACTTATTTCTGTAACAATTACATTAATTATATTTTCTTTAAATTCAACCCTGTTCATTTAATTGAATTGTTATTTCATAAAAATGTCATTCAATGTAAAAAGCCATGTTTTTAACGGTCGCGCGTCATATTTTAACCAACATGCAACCTGACTCAACAACACACACGTATGTATGTTTGAACATCAGAATTATTACGCAATTATGAAATATTTTGTAAAACGTGTCAAATCAAATCAAATCAGAATATTTTATTTCACATAAATCTGCAAGGGCACTTATGAAACGTCAGAAGCTAGGTGTACGGTTCCAATTTGTCACTTGCTCTGGAGAAGAGCCGGCAAGAAACTCCACGGTTACTCTTTTAAAAATAATTGGGTTTTACAATGTTTTTAAATTACAGTGATAATAGGTATGAGAGGACAGTGCAGGCCTATCAATAAGTACCAGGTACTCAGAGGAATGAAAATAAAGAATAGAAAATCGTCTATAAATCTAGTCTGTAAGGCCTACAACGTTCTGTCATTCACAATATGTAAAAGAATCTAAATTAGTAAGATCAACCTATTTAAACCAAGTGACAAGATTTTCATGAGAATCACTAATAAATAAACTAATGTATAATGTCAAAAAATGACACAAACAAAGACAACAGTCAAATTGTCAATCCCTCTAAAGTACACTGTCCTTCAAGATACAGGATTCTCCTAGTTTGAAGGGCATTGTTGTTACTTATCTGTATTAGCCATACCCATGCCTTACTGAAACAATCACTGATGTTACCTAGACTAAGTCTTTTGTTAAATAAATGATTACTTACTTAGTACTTACTTACTGACTTTGCAAATTGCAACTAACGTAAGAATAATTGAATTTTGCGATCTACCCTGGAGATTCCACCTTAAGGGGAATCTAGTCGCGGGCTCGAACTCACTGGTGGGCCTGGCTAAAAAGCACGCTGTCTCACCAGGCATCGTGTCCGACAGAGGTAGTATCAGTGATGAGCAGTTAGAAGCTAGTCTACACGCACAACGTTATTGAGTGAGATGCAGGATCATTAAAAGTACAAAAGTAAAATATTAAGAAAAGTTCTTCCGAAGATCGGGCTTTATGAAAAAATCACTGCAAAAATCAATGACCAATAAAGTTTATCGAACTTTTCAATATTTGAACTTTGTTGGTATCGACTTGGTTTTCGAGATTTTACACTTCTTTTATTACTTAAACTCGCCCAAAGTTACGTTAAATTAGCTAGAAAAACGAATCTTTGTTGGCTCCTAACTTTTTAGTAGCTTTTTATTTTAGTATTCTGTTTTAATACAGACAATATTAATAATGAGACAAAACCATACCATGTTTAGTTTTTGATATACATTGTCAAACAGTGGAGTAATACACTCCCGAAAATTGTGTGGAAAAAATGTCGACAAGATTCACCTTAAGACTTCAGAAACAACAAAGCTGACGGTTGTCAAATATATTTACATAACACATAACCCTACATCGCCACAGCTCACAATTCCGCTGTATGAAAGGTAACCCTCCATTACCGGTGGCGTCAACCCGCGCAGACTCGTTACGTCAGATCTAGATAGCGCACGAACTGCACGGGTATTTGTTGAGCACAGACTCAACTTTGCATTGAAAGGGTTGACGAGAATCAAGGTTGAGCCGATAAGGTAATTGATGATTCAAGATGTTATTAAAAACAATTACATTATTTATCTAATTGTCATAGTGTCCCTAATTTTCGAACCACGTTAGGGTTTCGTATCGAAAGGAAAATAACGGAACCCTTATAGGATCACTTCGTTGTACGTGCGTCTGTCCGTCCCTAAAATGCAAGCTTCTAAGTCAACGTTGTAAAAAAATGGTAATTTATGTCGTTTATTTTGCTCATTCGCAAGTAAATCCAAGCCAGGTGCTCTCCGTTGAACTAGAATAAATATGGCAAGAAAAGAAGAAAAAGTCCGACAATCGATAATTTGTAGTTTTATCACAATTTTTGTATTAAAAATATCCTAATCCTACTCATCTGCATAACCTACTACCAAAGAGTTTATATGTTTAGATATTTGGATGTTTGTTACTGAATCACGGAGAAACGACTGATGTGAAATTTGGCACACAAATAGATTATAACCTGGATTAACACGTAGGATTTATATCCAGACTGTACGTTCTCATGGGATAATTTTCGAATCCCAAGCGGGCGAAGTCGCTGGCAAAAGCTACTTTGAAATAAATGGAAGGAAACTATTGAGGTAATAATAAAGTCCTCTAAAAAAACATGTTTTTGCTTTTCAGACGCCAGAAAAGAATTAGGATTTCAATTCAGATTTCTAGAACCCTCAAACGAGTTCGCAAAAAAACAAACATTACTACAAGAGTGACCAAAAAAAGGAGTGCCATGTTTTGTGCACATGTATTTATGTGTGTGAGTTTCGGTATTTAATTATAGCACAGAGGTTTAATCTTTCCACACAGTTCCGGGTCAGAGCCTTCCGGGATGCGGGCCGTCCACGTCAGTGTTTTTGTACGTCAGGCCGTGATCCGGAACACTAAGGGTCCGGACGGCTTCGAACCCAAAAAAGTGTGAACAAATTCATACAAAATGCATGCCAGCTTTCATTTTTCCTACACTGAGTCCGGAAGTCCCCTATGCAATCAATATTTTTCACCGTTCCTGACGGGTGATCCCTCAAGCCCTGACTTTGAAATGTGTGGGTTGTTTCTAATGATGAATTAAAAAGAACTTCATTACCACACGACTTTGCTAAGAAAATACTTAAATAAAATATCGCTGAAGTCAGTCTAATATAATTCTAACTTATTTATAGATAAGTGAACCGCAGTTGCTTACTACCACTGTGTGGACAGGTCACAAAATCGACTATACTGTGCTACGTATGTAAGATTTGAGTTAAATATTAATCTAAACTATAATGATATTATAATAAGAAAGGATTCGATTTTTTGTACATTTGTTTGTTACGCTCTCACGCTAAAACGGCTGAACGAATTTGGATCAAATTTGGCACATGGATAGACCACCACCTGGGTTAGGGCATAAGATTCTTTGTATCACGATATTTCAACGGGATCGAGACTTATGCGAGTGAAACCGCGGGTCAGAGGTAGTGTATTATACATATAAACTTTCCGGAATAAATTATCTGAATAACTGTGAAAACAGGTTATCAGAACAACGTAGTCATATAGTCGTACACGAAAAGTGACTTCAATTTATAATTTCCCAAACTTGGACTGATATCATGTTTTCATACGTGTTCAATCATTAGATTGAGAGGCCACTTTTCTGTTCGCTTGTACTTGCGTAGTCCGTCATATACATACGTACGTCGGTACGTCCCTTCAACAGAACTTAGGTACACAAATCCCTCGGCAGCGCACAACACAAGGATGAACTTCGACCTCAATCGTTGTAATATTTCATTAAATTGAGGATGCGATTATGTCGCGGTCGGCTGCAGAGGCGGCTCATCAGCTTCATTTATACGATGTTGCATCTTGAGATACTGTTGGTGTGTGTTGTGTGTGTATTGTGTGTGGGAGTGAGCACATAAGTGTGTGTTTGTTGGAATGGGTGATATAGACCGTCGTGGGCCTACAAACAAATCGTTTTGGGTATTTCTAAATACATTTTATTGATATAGTTTTTTTTTTGGTATTTATAAACTGTCTTTGTGCCACTTTTCATCCAAATCCGATCAGCCGTTTACTAACAAACAACTCAAATCAAAATATTGCTAGGTGCACGGTTCCAATTTGTCGCTTCCTATGGAGAAGATCCGGCAAGAAACTCCACGGTTACTCTTTTAAAAATAATTGGCTTTTAAAATGTTTTCAAAACACAGTGATAATAGGTATGGGAGGACAGTGCAGGCCTGTCAATAAGTACCAGGTACTCAGAGGAATGAAAATAAAGAATAGAATCTACAAACTGTAAGGCCTACAAAGTTCTCCCATTCACAATATGTAAAAGAATCTACTTAAGTGAGATCAACCTATTTCAAACATCCTAACATACAAACTTTTACATTTACAATATTGATATGGGATTGTGATTGGTAATACGGGTGGTGCTGGACGTAAAAGAATAGCACCATCCCATTTCTTCCCGTGGGTGTCGTAGAAGGCGACTAAGGAACTTACTAGAGAATGGGCAGCAGCGTTCTCTATGCATTTGACCAACATACTGCGATCGCTAACCCGCCTGCCAAGCGGGGCGATTATGGCAAATCCCCCCCTTTTTCGGGAGGCTTATGTCCAGCAGTGGACGTCTTTCGGCTGATATGATGATGGTATGGTGGTATACTTTGTAATATCTCCCTTGTTAATCTGTGATCTACGATAGTTAGAATCAAAACAATTCCGATTTTCTTCAAGTGTTGAAAATAGTTTTAACGAGATTTGATGCTGGTAAGATAGAACGAATTCGGTCAAAAGTGAGTAGAAAAAAAAAACAAAAGGTATCTTCTAACCAATGTCTTATAGGAACAATTTTATTCATTTTAACTTAAGTACCTAAACTTACATATCAAAGCGAGACCTTAATAATATTCTCTCGTTATAAAAAATAAAAACATCTCGTCATTGAGGAGGATGGAGGCGCCAATTTAAATTGACTTACCCCTCCCAGACTTAAACCGAAAACAACTTAATTCGTATTCCCCTGCCGTCTTACCGATTTGACGCAACGCAACGAGGCACGCGTGACACCTTGACGCTCACGTCGCGTCGCGTCAAATGTAACGTCAAAATTGTGACGTGACAGGTGACGTCATACATTTACATTATTTACACGTCATAACATTGGGTCTACTTACGGGCGTAATTTTATGTAGATACGCGGGGTAATTTCGAAACACACTAACAGTAAGAAAGGTTTTCATTTTGACAGGTCAACAATATTCATTGCGGTATTTACGTTGTAGCGCAGACGAATTTTTCGAACATATGAAGCAATGGATTAGTAATTATCAAAAGGATTCAGATTCTGATGAATGGTCAGCCTATTGTGTTTTCAGTGCAGGGACACAGGCCTCGTCTCTTCGAGAGGGATTGAGCCTGCGTGGTGGTTCCACCCGGCTCAGTGCGTATTGGAAGATGTCACATAGTTGCGAATTTTTTCCTTTAACGTTTTGAGAGCGGTTGTGATGTAATCATTTACACAAAGTAAAGGGACTGGGTTCGAACTTACGACCTTAAAACTCCTAAATTGCGGCCGTTATCATCATTATCATTGTCATGATCAGAGGTCGGAGTAGGTATATTGATTTAAGGTCGTTGACGTCAAACGTAGAGGATAATATGGATATGCCTCCAAAATACCGGAACTTCATATTTATTGTGATATTTGTTCTGGAATTTTGAAATTAGCACGAATTTGTGTTTAAGGTGAAAAACGTATTAATAATATCAATCTACGCTACCAGTGTTAGCTAATGGTGAAAGAAATCAGTGTTTTATTTTATACAAAAATACCTTGGAATAGTTACACTGTATTTTGTCCCTTACTGGTGATTTTTTAAATTTTATTCCATAATTCCAATTCCGGAACTTTTTCCGGTACTTCCCGCACATTATGGATATGGCATGTCCATATTATAATATCTTGACGCAAGTATATAAAATCAATCTACCTACTCCGACCTCTGGTCATGATAGTTGACATAATATTACACGTATGTTTTCATCGAGAAAGTTCATAACATATTTTTTTAATTCCAATCTTCACGCGTGTGAATTCGGGTACAATAGCCAGTTATAATTTATGTCCAAAACCTGTTGAGATAGGTCCCAGTAAAACTACACAGCTTTACCCGAAGAAAAGAAAATAAATCTCGTTCACAGCATACAAATGCTTATCGCGGCTCAGTGCTCGGATTTCTTCGCTAAAGGTCGCGGATTTATTACCTACACATGAGTCCAAGCATTTTGTGCATGACTTAACAAATAAATACGTGCTAGTGCGCAGAATCCTTTATAACATAACAGCACGCCTGTATTCCCTTAAGGGTTAGGCAGAGGTGCATCTCAGGGCCTCAAGGTGACGGCTTTTTTTTCTTCTGAGAGTGGGAAATCATCAAATAACTTCTCCCGCTCTGGGTGGAGCGGGAGGGCGAGTCAGACTTTTACTGAGTAAAACCCACCCGTGTTCCTTCAGTTGCCTGTGTGCTAGGGGCCGCGGTATCTCTTTCGAACAACCCGCTCCCCTGGCACGCATTTATCCTTGCGGACCCCATCAGATGCTGACATCTCTTTGAGGCGCGCGTGGAAAACAACCCGCCGTCAACCTTGGGCTTGGTCCTTACCGCACGGTGAGCTTCCCAGGGTGGCGGTTAGGTTATCACATTAAAGAGTACTTACAGAGGTTATTCTGGTCTGTTGAAATTAATAATATTGTCAATTTTACTAAAAATAGCAAACTGAATTCTTCAAACAAAACAAATAGCATAAAAATTGGCATGCCATTAATCATCCCTTGATAAAGGCACTACACGCAAGGTGATGGTACCAACACTTCAACACACATTTTATGGTTTTGTTACTAAATAATCACAAAATTAAGTTTTATGTTGTTAAATCATCACATCAGCCGAAAGACGTCCACTGCTGGACATAAGCCTGGACCAAAAGGGATTGCCATAATCGCCACGTTTGGCAGGCGGGTTGGCGATTGCAGTATGGTTGTCATGTTGTTAAATAAAAACCAAATAAAAGCCAATTATTTTTAAAAGAGTAACCGTGGAGTTTCTTGCCGGCTCTTCTCCATAGGAAGCGACAAATTGGAACCGTGCACCTAGCTTCTGACGTTTCATAAGTGCCCTTGCAGGTTTATGTGAAATAAAATATTTTGATTTTGATTTTGAAATACTAATGTAAATTTTTATTAATTGTTTTAATTGAGTATGTTTAAAATACATTATGTAGAATACGTGCTTTCAATTAATGTGGTAACCTAATTGCCACCCTGTATATCAACATTCCGCCAGTTATGTTTTAGTCCCATGTAATAGGGGCGAGCCTATTGCCGTCAATCGGGTACAAATCCAGACTCCGGGCTGTGACTGAGAAATTCCTGATGGAAAAACCGATTAACACTTTGCCTGATCTGGGCATCGAACTCAGGTCATCATGCTCAGCGGCGACAGCACTAGCCATCAGTAGACCAACGAGGCAATGGAACTCTTTATATCGAGAAAAAGTCAAAATAAAAATTCGTTTGAATAAAATAAAACCGGCGAGGTGAGAGTCGAATTCACGCACTATGGGTTCCGTTCAGTTCTTTTAGTGAGAATTAAAAGTATTTTCTTGTTTTGTTGTGTTCAGATATCGATACTCATCAAATTTTAGCTAGCTAGCTAATGAAACACCTTGGATAGTTATCCGTGTGATGTCGGACGTAAAAGAATACCAACATCCCATTTCTTCCCATGGGTGTCATAGAAGGCGACTAAGGGACTTACTAGAGAATGAGAAGCAGCGTAATCTATGAATTCTATCACCATACTGCGATCGGTAACCCGCCTGCCAAGCGTGGCGATTATGGCAAAACTCCCCTTTTTGGGGGGAGGCCTATGTCCAGCAGTGGACGTTTTACAGCTGAAATGATGATGATGATATTTAACTTATACGCTTCGTTCAATTTGCCACGATAAAGTCCGTATAGACTTTAACACGTCATACACAAATCACGTATCTATAAATGAGACTGGGGACCTATCATGGCTTTAAAGATACAGCTGACATTGTGACAGATGGATTTGTGGACAGATGACGCGCGGCGTAGCTTTTCTGAGCTCCTAACTTTTGGTAACGGAACCCTAAAAGCCCTAAACACACATGACCGAATGTGGATAGGAGAATTTCCCACAATAAGGCTATTTAGGTCGTCTTATATTAGTGCCTACTTAAAGCCTAGTGTTATAACCAAATGTCTACTTTGAGCCTTCTTAATATTTCGCTCACGTAAGGGAAAACAGCGTTACGTAACATACGGGCAAAATTTTATGTTCGACGTGTTGAAATTCGCAATTGTCAGTAGGCATTTTTAGGGTTCCATACCCAAATGGTACCGCTAAGCCGCCGCTGTTCGGCCGTCCATCAGTCCATAAACGGGCTGTATCACATGAACCGTAATACGTAGACAGTTGAAACACTGTTTCTCAGTGTATATATATTTCTATTGCTGCTATAACAAAAAATATTAAAATAAAATTAAGTTTAAAATTAAAGATTAAATTAAATTACAAGAAACGTATTTTTTTTTTAAGTTGTTTTAAATATTAAACGGTGGTACGGCCTCCTTCGTGTGACAGGCCGACTCGCACTTGGCTGGTTTTTTTTAGGTTTCTCTGCTTTCTATTCATAATCGTGAGCATGGCAACAAAGACATTTGCAACTTTACATAATATAACATCATGCCTATTTTCAAAAGGGTTGGCCAGAGGTGTATGACTATCATCATCCCCTACATCAGTCCACTGGTGGACTTAAGCCTCTCCATAGATATATAAAAAAGGAGAAGTGGCAAGAGGGTGTGTCTGTGTCCGCACGACATGCTCGAACAGCATATTCCGAACTATTGCGCTTTCGACCGTGATCGTGACAAATTGTAAGAACACTACGTTGTTCAGTGGTTACTTGTGAAAACTGAAGCTAAAACAAAACAATCTCTATAAATCATGGAATCACTTACCATTTATCAGATTTTACCATAGTGAAACCTCTACCATTATGTCAAAATGTGATAGAAAATTAGACCTCTCGTATTTACGTTAGCATAAGAACCTGAGGTGGTAATTTAAATGATACAGTATTTCATACGTAATGCCGAAAAGTAACCCTTAAAAAAAATGAAATATATAATATAGTAAAATTGTGAACAGTTAATGAGATTTTATTTCAATTCAAATAATATACCCAGTCCTTCATCAAAAACCCAGTACTAACAACTACTTTCCGTTTGTTGTGGTTGTAGAATATTTAATAAATATGCTCTGACCATTATTACGGTACGAATAATGGTATGTTTCGTTATTTATATCTACAAATATGAAATTCGGTAAAACAGAAAATTCACATTAAATTCTGATATTCACATTAACAAGAGATTACTTATCCTCTTTCAATAAAATTGGAAATTATTTATTAAAATACTTTACCAATTATGCAATGTTGAAACTAGAGTAATTTTTAAAATCCAGTTATTCCAAAATGTGAAAAGCTATTTGTATTTATTTTTGTACATGCATTCACTTTAGCACGCCTGTCTATTCGCGATAAGGTCAAAAAACTAGTACCCGGATTTTCCTGCGGTTTTCGCCAATAGACAGAATGATCCATGATCAAGAGTTTTTAATTTTTCTTGATAAATACCTGGTACTTATTGACAAGCCTGCACTGTCCTCCCAATACCTGTCATCACTGTAATTTGAAAACATTGTAAAAGCCAATTATTTTTAAAAGAGTAACCGTGGAGTTTTTTGCCGGCTCTTCTCCATAGGAAGCGACAAATTGGAACCGGCGCCTAGCTTCTGACGTTTCATAAGTTGCCATACAGGTTTATGTGATTTTTTTTTAAGGGTAAGGTGTACCTATAATTTGTTAAGGTTTTGTGTAAATTGGTTAATGGTTGGCAAAAGCTACTTAACCCTGCTACTTAACTGCCATGGCATATTATGTAAATAACAATAAAATCACATAACAGTCGAATCCAGTTTCTGTATAAAACATAAAGCGGTTGAGGTCAAGCATTGCGTGATTTCTTTCATTGAAATGAGGGTAGTTCTGAATTCGGGGACGGTATGCGATGTTTTCTATTCGGTGGAACGAAAGGGTTCAACTCTTGGCACGCGGAGGTCGGTACTATGTGCTATATTATTTGTTTGTAAGTTGTATAAATGGTGCAGTTGAAACATTTGCATGATGGAATTTTAAGAGCAAAATGCTTATGAAAATTGCAGTTTTTTTTAGACTCTAGTACAGAGGCGGACTTACCATAAGACGGACTAGGCCAGACCACGCCGATGACAAATATGGGCAGCTGACCTGTGACTGCAGCTGGCAATATCTTAAAAAAGTTTTCATCATTGTTCCTGTGAACCAAAGCACCTACCATCTAATCTCTCCACCAACCTTGGTGACTTGTGGAAAATGGCTAAGGCGTGAACTTCGCCTTAATACCTCTTTTGTGTGCGTAAAGTTTAAATATCTGAGCTAAGTAAATATGATAGCTTCATCATCATCATCATCATCATCATATCAGCCGAAAAACGTCCACTGCTGGACATAAGCCTCCCCCAAAAAGGGGGGATTTGACATAATCGCCACGCTTGGCAGGCGGGTTGGCGATCGCAGTATGGTGGTCAAATGCATAGAGAACGATGCTGCCCATTCTCTAGTAAGTCCCTTAGTCAGCTTCTAAAACGTCCACTGCTGGAAATAAGCCTCCCCCAAAAGGGGGGGATTTGACATAATCGCCACGCTTGGCAGGTGGGTTGGCGAGCGCAGTATGGTGGTCAAATGCATAGAGAACGCTGTTGCCTATTATCTAGTAAGTCCCTTAGTCGCCTTCTACGACACCCACGGGAAGAAATGGGATGGTGCTATTCTGTTACGTCCGGCACCACACGGAACTATAATATGATAGCTTATTAAATAGTAATGCGAACATGAAACACTTAAACGAATAAGTAAAAGTTTTCTGGTTAAATCGAACGCAATATTGGTTTTGTCTTAACATTCTTACGCTGCAAAGAGACTTCCCATCCCGTTTTGCTGGACGGGAGAGTACTAAGACTACTGCTTAGGGTGGAGGAGACTGCTAGGTCGCTTCGGCTCTGGTGAAAAACTGACACTGACTTACCGACGATCATCATCATCGAAGCTCTTGATAACATTGATGAGCATTAAAAAAATCAAGTACAGCCTGCTCATAACCTCGATCTGGCCTGATTGAAAGTAATGAATGAGATCTATGATGGAACGAGCGTGCCCAGAAGTTACCTGTTTACTCTTGCTGTGCATAGCCTAATGAGCGCTACAGTGAACCGTCAAAGGGGAAATTGACATAATTACAACGCTTAGGACATGGACAGATGGACTGATTGGTGAGCGGTGCTCGCTCAGCGATTAGACAATCTAGTCTGTTTCGCAAATACTAGTTCAACTCCACGTGTTCTGACGCTTCAATTATTATCTGGAGCTACAGAAAATGTATATCTTATAAAATAAAAGCATATTTAATATTGATTCTACCCGCTACTTCTTTCTCGTGGAAGTTGTAAGATATATATAAATCCTACTAATCTTATATATAAAATTTCCATGTCATAATGTTAGTTACCGTACTCCTCCGAAACGGCTTTACCGATTTTTACCAAATTTTATATGCGTATTTAGTAGGTCTGAGAATCGGCTACTATCTATTTTCCATACCCCGAAGTGATAAGGGTGGCTCACCCTAAATAATTTATAAGGCAAAACAACGTTTGCCGGGTCAGCTAGTAATAATATAAATGTGAATTTCATGAGGATGTTTGTTACTCAGTCACGCAAAAACGGCTGAACTGATTTGGATGAAATTTGGCACGCAGATTGATTGTAAGCTGGAGTAACACATAGGATACATTTTATTTCGGTTCCCGTAGGATAATTTTCGACCTCCACGAGGGTGAAGCCGCGTGATGTTAAGGGTCCTAGCGTGATGTTAAGTTGCCTATAATCTCCCTCGAAAATTGTGTTATCAAATGAAAAAAGACTTTTTCAATACGACTGATTTTTAGAGATTAGGCCGTTTGTTTAAACAAGCTCTTCAGTTTTATTATAGTACTAGCTTTTGCCAGCGGCTTCGCCCGCGTGGAGGGCAAAAATTATCCCACGGGAATGTACTACCAGAATAGAAAGTATCCTATGTTATAATCCAAGTTATAAACTATTTGTGTCCCAAATTTCATCCAAATCCGTTCATACATATATTATAAACTTTCACATTCATATTATAAGAAGGACTATAGGTTTTGCCCGCGGCTCTGCCCGCGTTGATGTCGGTTATCGGGTAAAAGAGTAGACTATGTCTTTCTCCATATCCCAGGCTATTTCTCTGCCAAATTTCATGACGATCGATTCAGCGGTTTAGGCGTGAACGCGTAACAGATAGACAGACATACAGAGTTACTTACGCATTTATAATATTATAGTAGGGACAAAATATAGGCGTAATACAAGGCGGAGCCCGTGGCAAAATGAGGAGCTATATATCCAAAATATATCGAGCGTCCGCCGTGCCTCGGGAGGCACGTTAAGCTGTTGGCCCCAGCTGTTGTTTGTACATCTTTGACAGTAGTTACGCGGGTAGTCAGGAGCCAGTCTTACCAAGGGGTATCTTATTACCCATTATCTGGATTGTTGAGGTCAGATAGGCAGTGGTTCTATGTAAAATCCTGGTTTTTATTTTTTTATTTAGGATCTCCAGCAAAGGATGCACATTTACATTATAAATCAAAGTAATAACAAAGTTCTTTTACGTGTGCTCCTTCAATTACAGGAGACCACAGCATACACATATAACTAAGTGTAAACACGATAAACATGAAGAAAACAATGATAAATAAATGAGGAAAAATAAATTATGAGATTAGAGAAAATTGAAAAAAAAAAAAACAACATTATTTAGAGATGAGCATTCAAATAACGATTGTATAGGATAACACATAAAAATACGAGACAATACATGATTAGATTTAAGTAAAGTAAAAAAAAAAATTGGTTGCCTGTAAAGTCGGTATACGGGCGAAAGTTTTACGTGACAACGACTTTGAGTGGTAAAATAATTTTAATGTGAATATTCATTCGTATAGTAGGAAGAAGGATGAAATAATAGTAACAATTTAAAACATTTATTTATACAAAGAATTATATTTAAAACATTAATTTATACAAAGAATCTCGCACTGAATTTCATATTAACAAAATTTTATTTTTACCTTTACACATACATACGTATTTATATACAAATATACATACAATAACTTGCACTTTTTATGTCTGTCTTTCTCGCTCTTAGGCGGGCTAACCATGCCCGAGTGGAAGGGACGCGTGCCTCTCACTCGCTCTCATTGTGAGCGCATAACGTGAGCGGAGCGTAACGCAGTTTCTTGAAGTGTCACCCGGCAAACCAATTTATAAGACGTTGTCACGTCAAAAACGTCCCGTGGGGTGCCCGACGTAAAAGAATAGCACCACCCCATTTCTTCCCGTGGGTGTCGTAGAACTAAGGGACTTACTAGAGAATGGACAGCAGCGTTCTCTATGCAGTTGACCACCATACTGCAATCGCCAACCCGCCTGCCAAGCGTGGCGATTATGGCAAATCCCCTCCTTTTGGGGGAGGCTTATGTACAGCAGTGGACGTCTTTCGGCTGATATGTTGATGATGAAAGTAAAATAAAGTATTAAATAAAGTTTTCAGCTACATCTGGTTAGAATGAAAGCTAATTCCAACATATTTGGTATAACGCTAGGCATATTGATTCTGATTGTGTAGTATATATGGTTATAATAATATCACATCCCACATAATAATAATCATCAACTATAGTTCGTTCGCGTTAAGAATGCAGTGAGTCATCAGTGCAACTGCAAGATATATAGGATATAGGTGTATTCACAGTGGTGTTAAATTCAAACAATTATATTTTAAAAGATTAAGTTTAAAGAAATAGATTTGATTGTAATTTGAAAAGATTTGATTGGTCAGGGGGCGAGGCTAGGCCGACGGATAATGATGACTCACTGCATTCTTAACGCGAATGTACTTTATGTAATTTCGCCAAAACTAGAAGCAATTTTCTAAACAAGGCAAACCCCAAAACTTCAATAAAGGAACCACATCACTCTAGCTAGTTAGCTGCGGTAGACCTTGGAACTGGCAGCCATGATGAGACTACCCGCCAGTTATTATGCGGTCAGAGCCAGATGTACTGCGGTTTGCTAATAGTTGGAGACCATAATTATACCATAGTTAACTGACAAGTTTGATGACCTGAATGACGCAGAGTTAGGTAGCTCATTCAGGGTCGTGCTTTTGGCGATATTTTAAGTATTTTTAAATGATGGAAATGTTGAAGGAGATTGAGTGCTTCGTGCCTAAGATCATTCAGGGTCGTGCTTTTGGCGATATTTTAAGTATTTTTAAATGATGGAAAGGTTGAAGGAGATCGAGTGGTTTGTGCCTCCATAATAACAGCCGCGTGGTTGCCGTGGTCGATCCAGTGATGGTTGACCATCCATTACGTATCGAGACTCCTAAGAGCCTCGGAAAGCACATCAAGCCGTTGGTTCTTGGTAGTTCTTTGACAGTCGTTGCGGGTAGCCAGAAGCCCGAAAAGCTGACAATCAGTTACTAAGAGTTCTTGCATTACTCAGTAACTGGGTTGTGGGGGGCATATAGGCAGTGCTCCATCTACAATACTGGTATTCAGCTGGATCCGGTTAGACAGGTAGGCGACCCAACATAAATAACTTCATCACCACGGCTCTGATATCGGTGAAGGAAAACATCGTGAGGAAACCGGAATGTCTTTGAACCATAAATTCGAAGACATGTGAAAGGTACCGACTCGCATTGGGCCCCCGGTGGCCCACTCCCTTCTCACAGAGAGGAGGCCTATTTTCCAGCAGTGGGAACATTATAGGCTGAATGGGACATAATTTAAAAAAAATAATAATAGTATCACTTGTCCCATGGGACTAATGGGACATAATTAAAACAAAATTGTTAGTATCAGTTGTCTCATGGGACCAGTGGGACATATTATCCCACTTGTCCCATCATGGGACTGGGTCAATAGGACTAGTGGGACGGACCGGAATATGCTACGTCTCTTGGGTTCGATTCTCAACACAGAACATTATTGCCCGCAGAATATACTGATTTCAGGTCTGCTCTAGTCTTTTTACACGCTTTACATTAGCGTCACTTGTATGTTTGTTTGTATGTAACCGACTCCTTTGGACGCTATTTTGACTCACTTTAAACGGTCAGATTTCATTTAAACTTTGTAGACTTATCGAGGACCTATGACAATACAATAATTTTAAAAAAATTGGAAAAAGCACACTTTGTAGTTAGCAAAACTAAAAAATAGAAAACAAATAATAGTTTAAAAAAACTAAAAAAAAAACGCTTTAAAAACCAAACTAAAAAGTAGAAAATAATTTAATTCTATTAAAAAGCGTGGGGTGCTTGATATTAATTGATTATAAAAATACCTAAAAAAGCACCCCACGCTTTTTAATAGAATTAAATTATTTTCTACTTTTTAGTTTGGTTCATAGATTGTTCATCGTAACCGCATCAGCCATGATTATTTTATGAATGTCATTCAATCAGACAATTTAATAAGTGGATTCTGTGGGTGTTGGCAGACGTGTAGGCGTTTGAGAACAGTAAATAATATCATAGATAATGATCTATTGTACTGCGACTAGGTTGACCTATGAGGTCATCGCGGGGAAACTAAACTACGCATACAGATCATACATTGGGCACTATTTGTACACGTAAGTATATTAACTAAAAAAATTTAAACTCCACAAAGTCTGCACAGTCTTCTAGGCTGAACTGCTTGTCATCCTGGAAGCTTGAAAATGGGCCTACACAAAGAGAAAAACCAGCACCATCATCTTCTCAGACTCTCAGGCGGCCATACAGGCTATCGCAGACCGAAGCAACACTCACCCACTAGTCGTTACCCAAAATTTCATAAAATAATCCATAATCACATACAGACAACCACGGATACACCACCAAGCATCAAAATCAAGTGGGTGAAAGGGCACAGCGGCATTGCAGGCAACGAAGCTGTAGATGCTGCCGCGAAAATGGCCACTCGGCTTCGTCAAGCGCCGGACTATAGTGCATACCCGATGTCATATGTGAAAAACGAACTCCGAAAGACCAACCTGGCTAAGTGGCAAGCCAGGTATACATCAAGCGAGCAGGGGCAACACACCAAAACCATATTCCCAACATTATTAGAAATCCACAAATTCCGTAAAAAACTAGACCAAAATTTCTTCATTACCCAAATTCTGACAGGTCACGGCTTCCACAAACAATACCTCCACCGCTTTAAAATAACTAACGATGACAATTATCCCTGCTATGACAACACGATACAAACCCTCGACCATCTCCTCAGGGATTGCCCCAGATTCGCCATGGATCGCATGCAGTATGAGGCAGTCTCCGAGAGATTTGGTATCACGGCATATGACATCGGGATGCTAACGCGAAACAAGGATGTCTTTGACGCCTACGTCAAATACGTATGAAAAATAATGAGCCAACTCAAGAGCTTCAACGGCACATAATTAAAAGTACCTATTACATATAAATATGTATCACTATACCTTATACTTTACTATATCTATTTATTACTATATTATTTACTACTACAATATATTATATCACCATTGCGAAAAGCCTCAACAAAAATACAGTGTCCGTATCCAATCGCAGATACTGTTTAAAAATAAAACGCAAACATATACTTAATCTACAACAAAACAAATCCCAAAAAGTGAAACAAAAAACAAGGCAAAAAAAAAAAGTAAATTATGTTAAAATTTGATTGCACTTGATATTTTTTAAATTCCAAACAAAAATTGTATTATGTTAAGATACAATTCAGTTAGGAATGTTGTCAGATGACAATAAATAATATAAGATATATCTCCTCAATTTTAACAACAACACCGAGGCTTGACAATCCAGTGCAGTAAACTCATAAAAACCCGCCGTGATATATTTACGTTTGCGCGTTCGTTTGTGCGTGTAGCCAACGGCTGATGGGATTTGGATGATATTTGCTAAACGGATAAACCCCACGGTATATTCGTCCATGATTTGGGTTAGGACATAGAATACTTTTTATTCCGGTAGTACGTCCTCGTGTTATAATTTCCCAGCACCTCGTCGGCGATATGGAGGAAGTGGAAGGGCGAGCGTTTTTGGGGGACTGTACGATGTAATTTTGACGTTCAAAAAGAGCTGACTCTCAGCCTGGTTTGAATAAATGACTTTTGATTTTGATTTTTAATGCCGCGGGCAAAAGCGGATCATACTTTCAGAATAGTGACGTTTGAACACACATAACATTTTATACCAGTGCCCTAACAACATTTGTATCTACACACACAAATACAACCACGATTTCTCCCACCGATCCCTACAGTATATCAGTTTCATTGTCCGCAATTTATTACCCAAAAGGTAATTGAATTGGCTCCAATTTGATAGCCGCAGACGCAATAACTAGCAGACCGGCCATCAAAATGACATCAAACAACAGTGTACACGAATTAGTTTTACAACGCAATAAAAAACAGACAACGATCAACAATTGTTTAACAGTTGGTACTGAGGGATGACATAAGAAATATGATAAGGTAGATGCAGTTTATTGTCATGAATGAAAGTGTCTTTATTCATGACCATAACACTGCATCCGGGTGTTTCCACTGCGAAGATCGCCCTGAGGACACGGTGGAGCCTACGGTGGAGGTCTGCCGTGTCCTCGTGGAGGCGATCAGCGGCGGCGATCTCTCGCGTCCGGCCCTGGTCCAGGCCATGGTACGGAGTGAGAGTGCATGGGCAGCCGTCACCTCCTTCTGCGAAGCAGTAATGCTCGTGAAGAGGGAGGTGGCGCACGTGAGGGAGAGGCATTATATGCGCCCTCACGGCCTTAGTCACCGCAGGAGACGCCCTGGGCATCGGGAATCCCAGGCTGATTCCCGGCCACTGTAGGCGCGGGCTTGCGGACGGCAAGTTATGGGTAGCTCGCTGTCCGGTAAGAACCAAGCGCGGGTCGACGGCGCGTTGCGTTCTATGCGCGCCTCAAAGAGATGTCAGCACCAACTGGTGGGGTTCGCAAGGGCCG
The DNA here is from genome assembly GCA_949091785.1 of Polymixis lichenea. NCBI lineage: Eukaryota > Metazoa > Arthropoda > Insecta > Lepidoptera > Noctuidae > Polymixis > Polymixis lichenea. The sequence goes on along the minus strand of OX420951.1, from coordinate 20,648,664 downwards.
ATGCCTGCCAGGGGTGCGGGTTGTTCGAAAGAAATACCGTGGCCCCTGCCACACAGGCAACTGAGGGAACACGAGTGGGTTTTAGTCAGTAAAAGTCAGTAAACGATTTGATGATTTCCCACTCTAAAAAAAAAGCCATAAACTGCATTGAAAACACAGCTCGTGCTATTTAAACAAAAATACCATACTAGTCAAATATTATACAACGGGAACTTACTACCTGGTTATAACTATCTGTGTGCCAAATTTCATCAAATCCGCTTCGCCGTTTCTGCGTGATTAACAAACATCCAAACATCTAACACTTTCACATATAAAATATTAGTAGGAAGTAGGGTAGGATGGTGCAGAGAGGTGGCTCAGTGACAACAGTCCTGACTTACGTTTTGTAGATCGTAGGTACTTTGTGTATGAAGTAACAGGCAGAAGCTATTTGTTATAAAGTGATTTAGCTGCTATTTTAGTTTACTAAACACAACGTGTTGTCGACGTTATCGACGTTCGGCACAACATGTTCCGTGTGGTGCCGGACGTTAAAGAATAGCGCCATCCCATTTCTTCCCGTGGGTGTCGTAAAAGGCGACTAAGGGACTTACTAGAAAATGGGCAGCAGCGTTCTCTATGCATTTGACCACCATACTGCGATCGCCAACCCGCCTGCCAAGCGTGGCGATTATGGCAAATCCCCCCCTTTTGGGGGAGGCTTATGTCCAGCAGTGGACGTCTTGCGGCTGATATGACGATGATGATGAAACACAACATCTAGCATGAGACAGCAGAAAAATTATCAGTTCTTTGGATACACACAAGTGTGTACAGTATTAAGAACCATAAATACCAATACAATTATTATTAGGGAGATGTTTTTGTTTTGGTCGACTTTTGTGTAAACAAAGTGGTCTGTTCGAGCGACATAATTAAGTGCTTAGGTATATTAAAACTTCTACTTTGTGCCACAAAGTCATGTCAAAATAGGTAAAGGTGCCAATGTCCTGAATGTCCTTATCATCGGAACCGGTTTAAACCGGCTTAAACTGGCGCGCAGTGATTCCATTGTTCGTTGCACTAGCGCTTTTGAATATTGCAATGTCATAGAAGCTCAACATTTTATTCTTTTCCTCTAGTGTCGACACGAGATACACGTGCCGACGACAGCAGCTCATGCCATGGTGAAAAGATAAGCTAGTCAGAGAACAGCGGGCGTTTGTCCATTGTTTTAGGATACATCTTTTGTTTATTTGGGGGCTCGTGGTTTAGTTATAACACCCGCGCGGGTCCATCGATCTGGTTAGCTACGCTTGCCGCGGTCCGTGAATGGGTGACGATCTTTACACACGGAGACCCCTCCGTGCCTTGGAAAGTACGTTAAGCCGTTGGCCCTGGCTATATTATGAGTACCTATGTTTGACAATAGTTTACGGGTTGTCAGAAGCCCAAAATTCTGACAACCAGTATTACGCAGTTACTGACTTGTGGAGGTGAGATAGGCAGTCGCTCCTTGTAAAATACTGGTATCCAGCTGCATCTGGTTAGACTGGAAGCCGACCCCAACATAGCTGGGAAAAGGCTGGGCAGATGACGAGTCTTTTTTAATTTAATTTTGTCGTTAAAACATTGAATGAGATTGAATTATTATGCTCGGGTAGGTGGCTCTGAATCGGGTATATTCGGCTCCAGTTGGTCGGAGACGGCGTCAAACCGAAACATTTAAGTTTTCACTTCTATTGTGTGGTCATAAGCACACACTCTACTCAGGAAAAAAGAAACGGAACTCTTATATGATTAAATTAAATTTCAAAAGTCATTTATTGAAACAAGGCTGCGAGTCAGCACTTTTTAAACGTCAAAATTACATAAGACAGTCCCCCAAAACTCCCGCCGTTCCTAGTGCTGAAGCTGGAAGAAGAAGTGGCGAGACAATCACCCCGACAGCGGCAGCAGCACAGCTGTCTGTTAAGTTAGAAGAACTTGATTCTATGCAACTCACTACACTTCGTTGTCCGTATGTGTTTCTCTCAACTTGAATTAATTTAATGTCAATTAGTATCTTGGAGCTCTAATGAAATCGAGCTTCTAAGTCAACGCAATAAAAATACGGAAATTTATGCGGCATATATTTTGATACTCTCAAATAAACCAAAACCTATAGGGTACTTTCCTTTGACCTAGACTCATGAAATTTGGCAAGTAGCTAGGTCTTACAGCACAAGTGAAGGAAAATGTCCGAAAAACGTCAATATTATTTTCGTATAAAAAATAACCGCATAATAATACACATACTCTGGCGTTTCCATCTTAACATATTAGTAGGTATATCATTCCGAATTAATATGAATTAATATTTGTTTACAGTGTCTAACCAGTTTTCATTGGCATTTTAATACTTTTGTATAATATTAAATGTTAATCATCTGACTAATTCATTAAAACATTGTGTTATATAACTTAGCCTCGTGGCTATTACAATAAGATCATTAATGTTTTTACAACACATATTTTTTAAGGTTTAATTAGGTAATTTAATTATAACAAACTTTACTTTACATTTCATTAGGTACCCAAAATTGAAAAATAATGAATTCAGCCAATTCGTTTTGAAATGTATTTATTTGCCAGAATCTAGGTTTATAGCGTATGATCCCTAAACTATAATGGCCCCTTCACATTTAACCATTATAAATGAAGTGCCAATAATTAACATTATGTATTATTTTAATCAAATATAAAAAACACCAACGACTAAATAACAACTCATGCATTAGGATTTATAAGAAACAAATTAATGAATTATTGTTATTAAAACAAAACCAAACTTAAAACACACAGTCATTTTAAAAACTTAAATACTTACTCCAAATAGACTGTTACAAAAACCTTAATTCAATTCAATATTATTTCTCTACCTAAACCAAAACCATAACAGCCAACCTAGATAAAAGCTACAAACTCATAAGAGCAGTTTCCAAATCATCATTACTCACAAAAAGTCACCAATTTGTCACACCAAATTTTATTTTGCGCCCTCTCTTCCCTTAAATTCTTTTTCCCCCTATTTAATGTCTTCACGTGTCAAAAAAAATTCCCGACACCAAAGAATTTAAATTCTAGACTCGAGTATTTTTAATTACATTAAAGAATTTTCAGAAGGGGTCGTTACGTCATTCAGTTGACACCCTTTCAAAGGGGTAAAGGTGCCAGGAGTCATAAATCAAGGGAGCTTATGAGAATTTTTGATAACGTCGAACAGTGACGTTTGACGTGGGTGACATGTGACGTCAACGTCACGAATTAAATATTTGGTACGCGTCTGGCGGATCTTAACTCTACGTTTTGTTTTGTTAAAGCATAGTATAAAAGGATTTTGTTATTACAATATATTTTTATATTCATCTCCTAATAATATGTACTGTAGGAAGAATATAAATAAACAGCAGCGGGCGAAAATTAATTGGTGGTGAAAACAAAAACTGAATGACCGAACCGACGCGGCTGCGTGTGTGAGCGTAAACGAGGCAAAAGTAGTACGTAAGGATCGGAACTGGTGGCGATGATGCTCTGTAGTTTCTGCTTACCTCCATGGGAGGAAGGCGTGCGTTTTAATTTAATTTACCGGTATATTAATGTGTATGTACAATAGATATTTGCACACCTATTTATGTAGGATTTGGTCATAAGAACTTTTATTACTGTATGTATCACCTCATGTAACCACCCATATTCAAGCCAATAAATGATTTGATTTGATTTGAAGTGTCCAAAAAATCTAAGAAAACATAACATTGTTATCTATTTTTTTTTGCTAGCCTGTTATCCTTGAACTTTTGGAAGAATTGTACCTTGTACTCGTAGTACACCCACATTTAGCCAGTAATATTTAAATCTCATGTAATAGGGGACGAGGGGGCTTACTGAGAAACTCCTAATAGAAAAAATAACACTTTGCCCAATATGAGATAAATTGAGACGAAAACTTTACCTTGTATAAAATAAAACTGCACATAGCTAAATTAACAAAATTATCTCCAAGTAAACATAATTGCAATATGGCGAAGTTCATAAAAGCGTCAATAATTGGCGTCTCAAATGAAAAATAAAAGGTTTCATTAGTTTTCAATTCACACTTAATTTCAAATGTCTATCGACTACGTTCATTAGTATCTGTAGATAATACAATAACGTTGATAATAATCTCATTCACTAAATTGAGAACATAATTTGTTTAATTAATAATAATTACTCGAGCCTTGCTGCACAAATTAATATTTATATGACTACAAAATTGAAAGGGGTTATCAAATAACATTATTTTTAACCGACTTCAAAAAAAGGAGAAGGTTCTCAATTCGTCTGTATGTTTTTTTTTATGTTTGTTACCTCAGAACTTTCGACTGGGTGAACCGATTTTGATGATTCTTTTTTTATTTGAAAGCTAGTGCTTCACGTGTGGTCCCATTTCAATTTCATTACGATGCGTTTCGGAGACAGACAACGGAACTCTTCAAAATATAACAGTAAATCAACCGCGAATGCTGCTATCGCGTAAATATGCATTGTTTTGACCCCAAGTATGAAGAAATTTCGAATTAGTGGGGTAGGTACTATAACCAAAAAAGTGAAAAATAAAAACTATTACCGAAAAAAAACATCCGACTTCCGAAAAAACACTACAAAGTGAAAAATTACTTTAATTTCGGAAGGCGGTGACAAAAAAATTAAATACGTATCCAAAGTCACCGACTTCCGAAATTAAAGTTATTTTTCACTTTGTAGTGTTTTTTCAGAAGTCGGTTGTTTTTAAATATTGCATTTGTATTTTATTTTGGAATGGTGGTATCTCCCAGGTCAACCTAGGAAGTTGTCGGCTGCTTACCCGGACTTGCTTGTGGCTGCCTCAGTAACTTAAGGCCTCCAGCCGGGGCTTAAAAATTTAAAACTATAGCATCTGTATTAATCTCAGTATTATTTTATTTTTACAACCAGTCTTACCAAGGGATATCGTGTTACCGCGTAACTGGGCTGTGAAAGTCGAATACGCCGTCGTACTATGTAAAATATTGGTACTCATCTGCACCCGGCTACACTGGAAGCCGACCCCAAAATAGTTGGGAACAGGCTAGGCAGATTTATTGATATATTTGCTATACTTGTTTTGTATCTTGAATGCATTTACGAATCAAACGCACAAAATGTACCCGCTACATCCATCTGTTGGTCATGCAAATTTTTGGTCGTTGCGGGAATCACAACTGCGATCTGCAACTGCTGCTGGGGAGTTTGTTGCGCCACTTCTTCTTCCCAGCTAAAGCACTAGGAAGTGGTGAAGGGCGGGCGTTTTGGGGGACTGTCTTATGTAATTTTGACGTTCAGAAAGTGCTGACTCTCAGCCTAGTTTGAATAAATGACTTTTGATTTTGATTTTATTTTTATTTTGATCCAATTTACAACACCTATCTAAGCGGTAAATCGACAGAGGTCTGATTAAAAAAAAAAATCTCAAATAAATCCTAGCATCCAATGCGATTCCTATTTAAATGATCCTATTATAGGCACACAATTAATTTCTACCAAACACAGCGGCATTTTTTATAAAGCGACAGAGAAATCCACGGCGCGTTGGTCGATAAAATGGCGTCTAAATCGACGTCATTGGACCTAATAATATCGTGACAGGATTTTACCGCGCACTGGATTTTTCTCCGTATCTCCTAAATAATATAAAACTGCAAGCATACCTTTTTCAATACACCAAAACGTAGGCCCTTGGAATATACCTCTTGTACTGTTCTGAAAATAAAGAAAAAAACGTATTACATTATGTAAAACAAAACAGAAATTACCATTAAAAGTTAAACTGTTGCATAATTGTTCACTTTATAATTTTCATAAACACAGGATGTTGCCTCGTGAGCCGTTGTAGCGTATAAAGAGCAACGTGTTGCTATACAGGATGTTACAGCAACAAAGGCATCCTAACTTTGACTAACTTACTAGCTAGGCAATATTGTTTATGAATATTCAAACAATAAGCTGAACTGACTGTGAATTATTTGGAAATGTGAGCACTAAGCTTATATTTAGAATATTTTCTTGCAAGGTTTGGTAGCTAATATAATTAGTTTTCCAAGAAATGCCTAGAAACCACTTGCCTAAATCAGTATCTGATTACCATATGTCGCCAAAAATTACCTAAGTTACGACCAGATGCAAGAAATAGCATCAAACTGAAGCCATAGTATGATCGCGAGACTTAAACGTCACGTGAATTCGGACGAGTTTTAATCATAAATAGAATTATCGTACATCACTTTGGTTTACATTTTTGCGACAAACACAAATACCACTATCACTCATAGAAGCAAATATTTTAAAACTAAGTAAATATTATGAACGAAACGAGTACCTATTTCCCGGCCACCGTAGGCGCGGGCTTGCGGACGGCGAGTAATGGGTAGCTCGCTGTCCGGTAAGGACCAAGCCCGGGTCGACGGCGCGTTGTGTTCCACGCGCGCCTCAAAGAGATGTCATCAGCAACTGATGGGGCCCGCAAGGGCCGATGCCTGCCAGGGGTGCGGGTTGTTCGAAAGAGATACCGCGGCCCCTGGCACACAGGCAAGTGAGGGAACACGGGTGAGTTTTAGTCAGTAAAAGTCTGACACGCCCTCCCGCTCCACCCAGAGCGGGAGAAGTTATTTGATGATTTCCCACACAGAAAAAAAAAAAAAAAACACAAATACCACTATCACCCATAGAAGCAAATATTTTAAAACTAAGTAAATATTATGAACGAAACGAGTACCTATTTTAAATTTTATAATTGTTTTAATTTACGTTACGTCCGCGCGTTCATAGAGACCCCACCCCACGCATGGAATAACTGAGCTAATCAATCAAAAACCATGAAACCTATGTATAGATTTTACTCTTGACTACTTCATTGTACAAATCTTTTGAAGGCCAGTAGATTTCACAGGCCACTATGATAGTCTTACCCAATCCATCGCAATCCCCTGCCGAACATAGAAGTCTCCCAAAAAGGAAGATTTAATGCCTTGATGGCATTTAATAAATACGAATTGCACACCGCAACGAAATTGTAATCTATTACCTACTGTTATATGGCTTTCCTAGCATAAAATATTGCTGGTACCAGTTGGCATTCCAATGGGTTCTATGCCATAAGGAAAAGGATGAATCTTAGTACTTGTTCGTACTTTTATGGGCTACCAATGTCAGTGCCGATTTGAGAAGATTGAAGGGCAGTAAGTCACTACAACCTTTGAATGATGATGACAAAATTGATACAGGAATTGAATCTAGATTTAAAATATTTGACTGATGTTCTAAAATCTAATTGTACCGACTTAAAATGGTGGACACTTTTTTAAAATTAATGAAGCTCTAAATACTTTTTGCATTTCTTATGATGCACACTTTTTTTAAAATAATTGAGCCTCTTTTTAACTGTCTGGCATTTTCTAACAGATGATCGCAGTAACTAAGCTAGGGTACCCCGATCAAACTGCTTAGATTAAGTTGGAAATGTGACTAACCACGCTACATCGAAATTGGTCACAGTTACTTGGCTTTTTAGTATTTTACGGACCCCAAAATAAAAAAAGATTCGAAGTTCTCAAAAAAAGACGCAATTATTAAAATAATATAAGTGTTTTCAATAGTATTTTTAAAATCGCATGATAAGAATGATTAGAGGTTTAGTTAAATACATGCCCATTTGAATAAATAGTTTTATTTTATGTTATGCCTAGGGACGTATTGCATACCAGATGCGTAGCCTACGTAATGGTATGTGACCAACGCCGCGTATGCTCTTCTGCAGTACCCACAGGCAGTGCAGGTTACGCAGGTGCGTTACCATCTCAGAGACAACGTCGAACTGTCTAAAGTACCAGTGATTATCCCTCGAGCCGGATCTCAGAAACGAAAGCAATGTTACTGGGATCCGGCTCGAAGGATATTTACTGCTGCAGTAACCTTGAGTGAGTGCCTTTATAAAGAGCTCTATTATTAATAAAAAATGACGTGCTAGCCTAGCGGTACCAATGATAATGAGAAGTACCAATGTGACTTGTCAATTCACTTTGAGAGATTATCTTTGGATTATTTGGAAAACCTGGAAGTTAATATAAGTCCAAAATAGTGGAATAGTGGGACAATATAATGGGTGGGTATTATCTTAAACGAATTAAAAAACATAAGAGATATTCCTATAAATATGCAAAGCATAAAATAAGAACAAAAAGCCTTAGAAATTTATATAACGTGACAGACGATTCTGTTACTACGAATTTACGAAACTTTCAAGACTCATTCTAAAATCCTTAAAAGCAAAGTTTCATAAGCCGTGAACTTCGCCAATGAAACATTTCTGAACGTTTTAATAGACATTGAGTTTCAACGATAATTATTCTTGAACAAGAATATGAACATTAATTCTGTATTGATGTTCAGCTTTAATAGATTGGGGAAGTTTCGTTGGGAATATGCATTGAAGTTATTTTCAAAGGTATTGTTGTTGAAGTCAGTATCTTAGCCGTTTGTGAGCTAAGATAGCGCAGACAGATATATAGACATATATATACACCAGCGGCGAGGTGTAAATTTTACTAAAGGAGAAGCCGAAGCAAAGTCGACTTTAACTTACTGACTTATCAATAACTAGCTTTTGCGAGTGGCTTCGCCCGCGTGGAGTTCGGTATATTATACACCTAAACCTTCCTCTTAAATCACTCTGTCTATTGATGAAAATCGCATTCAAATCCGTTGCGTAGTTTAAACACGAAAACAGACTTTGTTTTATTCTAAGTAAGGAAGAATACTTAATATCATTCCAAAACTAATATGAAAATGATGCGAATCCCCGAAGGGAAGCCGGTAGGAATCGTGTTATATGGTGCTATCGCCACTGATATACACATGTAGAACTTATAACACCCCTCTGTTTTCAACGGGGGTTAAAAATAATTGGGGTCAATTATCCGCGCACGCGTCATCTACCTAGCCTTTTCCCAACTAACTTGGGGACAGCTTCCAGTCCAACCGGCTGCAGCAGAGTACCAGTAATTTAAATGGAGTGACGCCTATCTGACCTCCATAACTTCGTTACTGGGTAACACGATACCCTTTGGCTTACCCATGGGTAACTGGTTGTCAGACTTGGGCTTCAGACTAACCGTCACGACTGTCAATGATCTACGAATCACAGCCGGGACCAACAACTTTAGCCCTCCACAGTTTAAATTTTGAACTTTTAACGTGGCTACCCCACGCTTAAACCAAGGTAACCAAAATGTACTAATTCTACATGTCGAGTCTACTGTTTTCGTTTATCCTTTAAATATACAACAAGTTGTAACTTGACTGGTTGTATTAAAAAAACTTGTCAAAAATGTCATCGTAATGATACACGTCTGTGACCGTTGTTCTTCTAAACTCCGCAGCGGCTTTAGATGCGGTTTTCAATATAATTTAGAGAACTTATTCCAAAAGGCATAAAAAGGCATGTGTATAAAAATAATAACTTCTTTGATTAAATACTATTCCACTGATAAATTCAAACAAAAGTAACAAGGAAAAACACAAAAAAGAAAATGTTATCATACTTTTAAAATCAAAGCCAACAAAATTATACCCAAATGTTTTGATTTCATTTGCATAAAAGAAACAAAAACTAGAATTTAATGAAGTCTTCTTGTAGATTGTGTTTTTTCCTCTCCAGCATCAGCCAAAATTTAAATTCATTAAAACAATTTTTAAACTTCGTTTGCTCTAATAATGAATTTTGCATGAAAAGAAACTTTGAAGTGTTTCACTTTGTAACTATACATATCGGTATTTAAATTAAAACGCTTTTAATTTCTCTTCAAATGTCTCTTATGCTTTCTTGTATCTTTTGGGGCATTGAAAAGGTAACGTCTTTTGTTTTAATTTGCAATCGTTATTCAATAATATCTTTTACATAATTTTGATACTTTTTTAATTATATCGATTTTAGGTTCTATTATAATATCGATATGTTTGCGAATGAATGGAAGATGATGCTGTCAGAATGTTTGAATTTTTGTGAGAAGAATGCATGACTGTGTTGAATAGATTGTAGATAATTGTGATGTAGAAATTGTAATTTGTATATTGATATGTTTAAATAGTGTAATTGGCTTCGGCCGTTCTATTTAAAATAAATAAATAGTGGCACTGGAGCACGGAATAAATTAATATAAATATTGCTACCATGCATGATCAGCTTAAGTTCCCGCTGTTGGGACACAGGCCTCCTCTTTGTGAGACGGAGTGGGCCACATAGCAGCCCGTGAGCCCAGTATACGTTGGTCAAATGTCACATTATCTGCAAACTTTTGGTTCTAGGATATGCCGATGTATCGTCACGATTTATTCCTTCGCCGTTTTTTAATTGTACGTTTGTATTGGTGCGGAGTGGGGTTATAGGGTCATAAAAAAATTAGAGCTTGCTTCAATAACAGGGACTTCAATCACAATGTTTGCAAGCGGTGGCTGATAGATATTATTAAACCACAAGCCTCATGGCAACCGACATCACTCGCGATGTAAAAATTAAATTCATCTCCATGCAATCTAATATAAATTAAATCTCTTGACGACATGTTATCATCGCGTTTCCTTATCACGTTTAATTACGAAAGCGTTTATTTGACATGGTATGTCTCTTACCACGTCCTTGAATATTGGCAACAATAGAGTGTGTGCCATATCTCATAATGAGACTCGTTCTATCTCAGTTTCTTTACATAATAGTGTTATAATAAAAGGCCCATTATTATAGAAAATATCTCACTACACGATACAGTAACGAATTCATACAATAAATCAATATAAGGTCTCATAACATCGGATCAAATTACGTCGTGTGTCTCTGTCTGACTTGAAGAAACCTTTATTGGTAGAGAGAGATGGGTATGGATACAATGGTCGAGGGATTCTTACTGTATCGAAGATCATAAAGAGACAAGTGTGTGGCAATAGACACATCCTGTGGGACAGTTGAGTCCAATCTAAGAGGACAAGGTAGCTTGATGAAGCAAGCGAAGGACGGCAGCGATTAGGTTTCATTCCAATGTCGTGATAATTTTCAGAGAATCATAATCGTACTAATTTATAGGATTAATACCAATCTATAAATTTATACATCTATACGAATATATTTGTAATGTCAAAATAACAGCTTTTTACTAAATGCATATAAAAGTAAATACAGTTACTACTACTTATAAAAAACAATGTTGAATTTTCTTGTCTTTCTGTCTGTTTTTTTCCAGATAATCTTCGAAGCGGCTTGACTGATTTTGACGAGACATATGCATATCGCACCTTTAGAATTATAGAAACCTATTTTGCTTGCGGATAATTTCGAAATAGGCCTCTATCATTTTGAATTATAGAGACCTATTTTGCTTGCCGCTAATTTCGCATTATAGGTCTCTGTAATTCTAAAGGTGCGTTAAGTATACATCTATACGAATAAATACAATTTAAGGGTCTGTTTGTAAAGCCAAAATAACAGTTTTTTACTAAATGCTCAAGAAAGTATATACGGTACTTATAAAAAAAAATCAATTTTTAATTTCCTACAACCACACGAGCGAAGCCGCGGTCACAACTAATTGATAGTGAAGGGCAGGAAAAGATTATGGTTAAAAATAATGAGTCATTTTTGTTGAAAAATAATGAGTCATTTTTGTTAAAAATAATTAGTCATTTTTTTTTTAAATAATGAGTCATTTTTGTTAAAAATAATGAGTCATTTTTGTTAAAAATAATTAGTCATTTTTGTTGAAAAACAAGTCCTTAAAATATTACGTATAGAGAACTACTAACTAACTAATGTTATGAGTCTTAAAAGATGTGTATATGTATGTTCTTCTGTTCCCTTATAACTAGGGATCGGATAATCGGATGCATATTTACCTAAAATTAATTTTTAGTTATGAAAATATGGAAGCGGCTTCTTAAAATATTTTTTTATACAAAAATCCTGGGATGCCAGCAACACCGGGAGTCCGGGAATGCATAACTAGTCAGTTGTATAGTATGGAAGCGACTTCTAAATTATTAGGATTGCATAACTATTCAGACGCATATTTATTTAAAAAATTAACTCCGATGGAAATTTGGTACCTACACCTATGTACCAAGAGTGTAAGTCTGTGAGAGTAGGGGTGGGATGTGTTAGTAAAAACATTTTTTTCTTTTACATTAAATTAAACAAAAATCGGTACAAAAACGCATTCCATTTTAGGTGAATATGCATCCGAATATCCGATCTCTACTTATAACTTATAAACTCCTTATCATATGACAAATAAGGTATCCTTGGAAACGTCTTACTTGTCCGCTGTTTATAGCTTACTAGCTTTTTCCAGTGGCTTTGCCCGCGTAGAGGTCGGTTTATTATACATATAAACCTTCCTCTTGAATCACTCTATCTGTTGATGAAAATCGCATTAAAATCCGTTGCGTAGCTTAAAACATCTAAGCGTACAGACACGAAAAGCGACTGTTTTATACTATGTAAAGATAAAGATATGACGTCACATTAAATCGAAAATGGCGCCCTCATAAAGTCATGAACTTAAAAAAATCACTATCTAAAAAGTTTGAAACAAGAAACTATTCTCATCTGCAAGCCGTGGTCGTACACTCCCTTCTCTAATAAAACAATACATTCTAACTGTAGTAAGTGTTCATAAACAAGAATGTGAGCCCTTAACTCCTACCTAATGATAATGATAATATAAACCAGATCCTCTCCATCAGTGGCGAAAGCTCAATATAACACGATTCCTACCGGCTTCCCTTCGGGGATTCGCATCGGCAACTCTATCGCTATTAAAAAATGGCACGTCAACAATGGCTTCTACTGTCAAAAAATATAGTTACACTACGGGTATTTAATTCACCATAACATTCAAACAACAAAAACGTTAGTTTTCGCTTTGTATTACAACAAAAAAAAAATGTTTTAAAATAATTCGGCGCCAAAATGTCATAATCGGGAACTAAAATTCATACAACAGCAATCCTGTAATGATTTCACTTTAGGTCACGTGGCACCGCTTGGTATGTACGAGGGCAATAAGCCGCTGCACAACGGGTTATGACAGAGACAGATGTAGTAAAATGCGTCAGCGAGAACGAGATAGAGGAATATTGCACATTTTATTTGGTTTTCAGCTGTTTAATTTGATTCTTTTTAATTCATTACGTTCTTATATTAATTTTAGAGTGACATTAAGTATTACTTATTGATAAGTCAGAAAGTTAAAACCGACTTCGCTTCGGCTTCTCTCTTAGAAAAATTTACACCTCGCCGCTGCTCTCCATCCATTTAGCCAGTAACTGAACCTGATACCGAGGAATGCTATACTCCGTACATCGATAAGTATCTCAGTCGCTCTCAATTATACCACGTATAAGAGAATATGGCCAATATATGGCAACACCCATTAAAGTGAAGTAGGATTACCATCGGTTTGCGGGTGGCAGGAATCCGGTATTGGCAACCTGATATTGATTGTGTATCAAAAGTGGACATCTGGTGTTTTAGTGGCGTTGCTAATTATTTGTAGAATGATTTGAAATGGATGCCAATTTGTCGTGAAATAATTTTCATTTGTAATCCTTTTGAAATTAAGGTTAAAGTTATGCACAAGAATGCGGTGAGATGGGTGGACGATATTGTTGCCATCGCGGGCAAAACATAAGGCATGCTTAAAGTGAATCTAGTGGATTTTTTTCCCATGCAAACTTTGGGAGTGTATTACTGCACTGTTCGACAATGTACATAAAAAATTAAACATGGTATGGTTTTGTCTCATTATTAATATTGTCTGTATGGAAACAGAATACTAAAATAACCAAAAGGAATTAAAAAGTCAGGAGCCAACAAAGATTCGTTTTTCTTGCTAATTTAACCTAACTTTGGGCATATTTAAGTAATAAAAGAAGTGTAAAATCTGAAAAACCAATTCAGTACCGTCAAAGCTCAAATATCGAAAAGTTCAGTAAACTTTATTGGTAATTGATTTATGCAGTGGTTTTTCCATAAAACCCGATCTTCCGAAGAACTTTTCTTAATTTTTTACGCGCCTGTTGTACTATAAATGATCCTGCATCTCACTCAATAATGTTGTGCGTGTAGACTAGCTTCTAACTGCTAATCACTGATACTACCACTGTCGGACACGATGCCTGATGAGACAGCGTGCTTTTTAGCCAGGCCCAACAGTGAGTTCGAGCCCGCGACTTCCATTTGAGAATAACACAGGAGCGTGGGGATAAGCACAAGAAAAGAGAGGCACATGCTCACCAGAAGGTAAAGTGGGATTACGGGCGACGATGATGGTGCACAAGAATCAATATATTTTCAAGTGAAATTCAGAATTACAAATAATTTTAAAATGTATTTATCATACACACGCACACACCATCATTCAAATACAGCTTTAGTCATTTTCTGAAATCGGTAATATAATTTAATTTTACTTTAAATATTGTAAATTAATAAATGTAAACTAAGATACCAGTCACGCACACACTGCTCGAGGTGGCGCAAGAAAATTGTTTCTGGAAGGACTTTTTTTTTCTTTATTTAAAGGGCTTTGTCGCTGAGCGATAACGTCGCCCTGTAACATCAGCAGTATCAACTAAACCTAAAAACAGTTAACACTTACTTTAAAATAAAAAAGCCAGTTTGTACAGTATCCTAGCTTGTTCCGATAAAGGACAAGCAAGGATAGCATTACACTCTCCAATATCATACTTATTTTTTGGACCAAGTAAATTAAATCCCAAAGCCTCATTCCGCACACACTCCATCAAATGGAAGGACTTGGCGGAGGACTTTGGCTAGCTGTGAGACGGTAAGAATAAGATGAGATATCTCGTGGGAATTTACGCATCAATGGAAAAAGTAAGTCTCCATTAATTTCCTAACATGATTGCTGACTACTGATTACCTCCAAAGAATGCAAAACATCTAATCGTTATTCGATAAGGTAACCTATTGTACATTGCGAAGAAACGTATCTAACGTACGAAATTTAAATGTTCACAATATCCATGAAATCAATCTGACCAGCCTTTTCCCAACTCTGTAGGGGTCGGCCTCCAGTCTAACCAGATGCAGTATTGTACATAAAGCGACCGCCAATCTGCTCTCCACAACCCAGTTACTGGGTAACAGTATACCCCTTGGTATGACTGGTTGTCGGACTTTTGGGATCCCCACTACACGTAATGACTGTCACAGATCGACGTATGACAGCCGGGACAGGGGGTCTTGAGATGTTATAAATGGTCTTCCATCCCCGACCGACCTCGGCAATCGACCCGTGCAGCTGTTATTTTTTTAGTCAAGCTCAAAAAAATATATCTATATACTCGAAACACACACAGATAGCTCGAAAAAGGATCTCCATTTCGAAAAATGTTTTCACAAAAGCAACGCAATCGTTTGCAAAATTTACCTATTTGTTTTTTGGAATCGAAAAACATTTTACTCCAAACTCCAAGTAAATCTAGGCACGGGAAATGGCAAAAAGCCGCCGCTAGCCGCGGCTATTTGAAACGTTGAAAAAACTAGTACTACACATATTTTCGAGAAAATTATTACTAGTTGTTAATAAAATAATATTGTATGCAGTGTAAGAAAATTAATTTTAGAGAAGGTTTTAAGCACTACAAGGCACGGCAATACAGTTTACCGTGGTAAATAGTATTTGTGTATTAATAAACTTAACGACGATTTACGAATATAAACTTAAAGACAATTGTTAAAGTATATACAGGGTAAATTTTAACCAGTGCGCAAACTGTAATCATGAAATCAGCATCATTCTAGACAGGGGGTCGAGAAATTTTTCGTCGGTTTTACAAAAAAAAATCTGCTGTTTCATAGAAAAGTGCAATACCTACGCAGTCTAAATGTATGGAACAGCTGATTTTTTTTGTATAACCGACGATTTTTTTTTTTACAATAGTCTAGAATGATATGCTTGAATTCATAGTTAAAGTTTGCCTGTATATTTATACGTGTGTCTTAGGAAATCCTCGTATCCCAATTCATTTGGGGTCGGCGTAGTGTGCCTTTTTTAACCGACTTCAAAAAGAAGGAGGTTATCAATTGGAATGTTCATAAATTTTTAAATTTTTAAATTTTTGTTTATTTTATGTATGTTCGGGCATAACTCCGTCATATATAAACGGATTTGCAATATTCTTTTTTTTTTTCGAAAGGGGTTTATTTCGAAATGGTCCCATAAAAATTCCATATAGTTCTGGTGATGTCCTCAAAAAATGACAGCAAACAAACTGCGATTGCTGCTATTGCATAAATATGCATTGTTTTGACCCCAAGGATGATGAAATTTCGAATTGTGTGGGGTAGGTACTGTAACTAAAAGTGAAAAATAAAAAACAACCGACTTCCAAAAAACACTACAAAGTGTAAAATAACTTTAATTTCGGAAGGCGGTGACAAAAAAATAAATAAAATACATATCCAAAGTCACCGACTTCCGAAATTAAAGTTATTTTTGGCTTTGTAGTGTTTTTTGGAAGTCGGTTTTTTTTTTCTTTGTTGAAAAAATATTTTTTTCTTCTGTTCTTCTCTATTAGTTGTTATATCGGTAGTCACCTCTTTTCTAGCAATATCAACTTTCACACACTCCATCCATCGTTTCTAGAAATTCCTCAAACTATATTTTTAGTGAACCTGTATATTTTAGGAAAACTTAGAAAAGTTACATTTGTGCTTTTTGGGATCAGAGATCATAATCTGCCTAGCCTTTTATCTATGTTGGGGTTGGCTTCCAGTCTAACCGGATGCAGCTGAGTACCAGTATTCTACATGGAGCGACTGCCTATGTGACCTCCACAACCTAGTTTCTGGGTAATAGGAACAGAGATACCAGTATAATAAAACGCCGTCCCTTAAAGAAATACTTACACACCTATTACAAAGGAAATTCTCGCTGAAAAAGCGACAGAATAAATTGCTCGGAACCCAACTATTTGTCTACCCCAAATGAGCTATCCCAGTGCGAACCTAGGCAAATTGTTTTATCTCCTCCGAGAAAGGTGAGCGGGAAATGGATATTTTTGAAATTCTTGCTCAGTTTTTGTTGTAAACGATGTACGAATAGGTCTCAGTTTAAAGTGACATCGTTATCTTTGATACTACAAAGATGTAGAAATTAAGACAATTTATCATAAACAGAGATGAAAAATCTATTATGTTCCAAATACTTATAAATACATCAGCATGGCTATTCACAACCATTCGAGACGCTTATTCACCGAATTGAACATCAATCAATGTTATCGTAGAAGTCCTATAAACGCTGTTCACAAATCCAAATTCGAAAAAAGAATTGTCACTTTAAATCAAACAGACGAGACGAACGCTATTCTTGTGACAGTTGGTTGGTGTCGGGGGCAAGGTAAATCAGCACCCTGATTGCGTAACTCACTATTAATCCGAATTTGAATAATTTTGAAGGTAATTGCTAATCCATTCTTTCATGTGTTCGAAAAAAATGTCTGCTTAGCAACGTAAACAATGCCATGAATGTTGTGGAAATGTTTATGTATGTATTACCTACGCAATTACCCCTCTGGTTATCGACATGTGTAATTTTCGATACGATAGCCCTTCGAATGATTGTAATATGAAAACAGGAGTTGTTGAAAGACGTTTAAAAGAGTGCTATCTTTAAAAAAGTTTTTCAACTATTTCCAATTTTCATATTTACTAGTTTCCTACTGAACGAAATCGTTCAAAATCACAGAAACTACTTAAGCCATGCTCATCCCAGTAACCAGACCGACAGCTGAATCCTCAATATTCAAACTATCTACCTATCAATTATAGTCTTAAAGGCATTTAGTGTTATACACAATATGATTCGGCGGTGCCGACTAATAACAGCGTGGCGTGTCGTGAGGGTGGCTATATTTGCATTTTACAATATCGTGTATTTGAATATGAACGACATGTGGTACTGCTTGGCTGCTGTGTTTGAGTTAAGGGATGATTTTGTATATCAAGTTGACGGGTTCGTTAATTGTATTAGCGTTGAATTTCGTTTCATTAAAGGTTCTTCACAATCTGTCTTGAGTAGTAAATTATTTTTATTTCTGTTAGTAGGTTTGTACTAACACTTTTAAACGTCAATCGTATTTTTATAACTAGATGACTCTGGGAAGAAAGGCCGATACAAACTCATAGGTCACAGTCTCTTTAAAGTCCAGACATAATCTTGTCAGATCATGTAAAGACCAAGTAGACATGTACAACACAACATACATTGCTGTGTTCCTAAAACTCTGTTATTCATTATCATTATTTCAGCCATTAGACGTCCACAGCTGGAAATAGGCGTCCCCCAAAAAAATGGGGGGTTTGCCATAATCGCCACGTTTGGCAGGCGGGTTGGCGATCGCAGTGTGGTGGTAAAATGCAGTAGTAAGTCCCTTAGTCGCCTTCTACGACACCCACGTGAAGAAATGGGAACCAGATAGAATAACACTTTGCAATTTTCTCTTCACTCTTTTTTTTTTACTTTGCACTTTTTATTATTACACATCCGAGAAATAGAGTTCAAACTCTGTTATTATTAGTAATTTATTACCCTTCTTCTTTAGATTTTTCTATTATGTTTTTTGAATAGATATTGTTATTTATATACCCATTTAAAATAACGATAACCTCATCTGGTTATGTCAAATCCTTAATACGCAACCACGCATTCAATTTCCTGATTTCCAATTCCCCTATCACCCCCATCGTAACTTTTGCTCAAACATGGGGACCGTTCATGGCAGGCTCGTTTGTGACGTGTCATGACGTCATTAGCCCACGCGTGGGGAGACAAGACATTCCACGGTGATATGTCTATCCGTCTCTCTGGTAATCTGTCCTTAACATCGATGGGGGTGATAAGGGACCGCTTGTGCAGGGGAAGGCAATTTATTGGGATTTCAATGGTTTTTTTTTTCAGCCAGTTTCAATTTAAATCCACTTATCATTATTTAGGTGGTTGATAATCTTTATTGTGTAATTCATCTGTATCTATAAAAATAAATATAATTGCAGTTTTTGTTTGTAATGTCAAAGTAACAGCTTTTTACTAAATGCATAAGAAAGTGCATACGGTACTTACATAAATAAAAAAAACCAAAGTTTGAATTTTTTTGTCTGTCTGTCTGTTTATTCCGCCTAACCTCCGAAGTGGCTGGACGGATTTTGGTGAAATGTAGTATGGGGATACTTTGAACTTTGATAAAGGACATAAGCTTTTTTATCGACGTGCTTTTTCGAAATTAGTTCTTAATAGGAGTCGCCTTAATATATATAAAAAATCAGCTGTTCCATAAATTTTGACAACGTAGGTATTGCACTATTCTATGAAACAGTTGATTTTCTATGTATAACCGACGAAAAATTTCTGCGCTAGGGGGCTAGAATGATATGCTGAATTCTTGGTTACAGTTTGCGCACTGGATAAAATATTTTATCCTGTATACGCCGTGACATTTTAGTCGTCTTACAACGGCAGCCCACTTCATGTACCCAATGATTGCTATCTACTACCATTAATAAAAATGAAAAAAAAAAAAAAGAACATTTGCATAATCAAAAACATGAAAATATTACTTAGACGCATGACGTAGTTTGAAACACCCTGCGATGGAGATGGAATTAATGATGGAATGTAATGGTAGGTAGGTAGATATCTTCTACCGTTTGATACGTAAACATTATTAACAAGGAGGGGGTTTCATAGTTCTAAAGCATTATTTATTTTTCTTTGTATCTATTATCTTAATTAATGGTATCAATGTTTTAATCGCGCCTAGAGGTATGTTATGACGGATACATTGAGCGGACCACCTTTGTAAGACGACTAAAATGTCACGGTGTATAGACTACTCATTAATTAAACGGTATATTCAAGATCTAGTCACATCACATCACTTGATTCCTCCTCCAGGCAAAACTACGACCATAAACCACTTAAGTGCGTCGTATATCTTGATACGCACGTAAACCGAGTGCGTGTAAACGTTACGTATTAAGTGACGGCCGCGCACTTAAGGGCTTAGCCGCGTGAAGGTTTGATAATACGCGTCTTAACCCGCTTGAGAGGGTTAGGTTGTGACCTTGGAAGAGAAGAACGAGGTTGGAGATTAATAAAAATAAATGACGGAATAAAAAAAAAAAAAAATGGTATGATTTTATAATTAAAACTCGCCTTGCTTTCTCGAAGGGTCCGGCAGAGATACACCTCGCCTGTTATACCACATCTTCGCCATGTAATAGGGGGCGAGCCAATTACCATCAACCGATCACAAATCCAGACTCCGGGCTGCTACTGAGAAATTCCAGATAGAAAAACCCGATAACACTTCACCCGACCTGGGAACACAACCACGTTCACCAATCTTGCGACTTTGATTGCGAAGATTGCGACCATTAGACCAACGAGGCAGTCGACGAAGAACTAAAATTGCGTGGTAATTAAGTAACACTCTCAGTACGAATGGCTTTCATTTTGACACTTCAACAATATTCATTGCGTTATTAACATTGTTGAGCAGACAAATTTTTCGAACATATGAAGCAATGGATTAGCAATATCTTTAAATATGATTCAGAATCTGATTAATAGTGTGTATTACGCAATTATGATGCAGATGACGGGAAGCGGGTGAAAAATTGATCTAAAGAGAAAGTTTCCTAAACGGATCGTCTAAAAATTTACGTATTGTTGCTTTAATAAGTGTTACACAGGATAAAATTTCATCTAGTGCGCAAACTGTAACCACGAATTCAGCATATCATTCTAGACCCCGTAGCGTTTCATAGAAAAGTGCAATACCTACGCGGTCCAAATGTATGGAGCAGCTGGTTGGTTTTTTCGCACTGGTAAAAAAATTACCCTTCATTATATAAGAACTTCCTTTTTACACGCTTTATATTAGCTTCATTTGTATGTTTGTTTGTAACCAGTCGGTTAGGGCGCGATTTTGACCCACTTCAGATTCTGGTCAGATTTCATTTAAACTTTCTAGACTTATCGAGGACCGATGACAATTCAATAATTAAAAGAAAAATAGCGTGGGGTGCTTGATATTAATTTATTATAAAAATACCTCAAAAGCACCCCACGCTTTTTAATAGAATTAAATTATTTTCTATTTTTTTAGTTTGTTTTTTAAAGCGTGTTTTTTAGTTTTTTTAACTATTATTTCCGCTACTTCCTACATTTTAAATATTTGAAATACCATACATAAGTAGATAAGTTAAAATTAAAAAATATATTAAAACAAATAATTTCAAACCCCGCTCCGCTTGTCACCATAACTTAACCCTACATTTAAGCCGTGACAGGTTAAATATATGCGAATTCGGTATTAAAACGTATTTTCTTGTAATGTCCTTAACCCTGTAGGATAATGCGATGAAGTGCGGCAGAGGGCGCTACTGTTACATGTAACTGTGATCATTGGAACTTTTGGTGGGCGTTTGCTTCTTATTTACGGTGAATCCGTGAGGTTATAGGTAAGCGATTGAGTATCTGTATTTGTAAGTTGAAGAGCTTGAAACTACACTTGATATTTTTCACTAAGATAGTATCTTATTTTTTGTATGTACTTAAATATAGTTCGACTTTTAATTGTATTCAGTAAATTGACAGTTGAAGGGTTACCAGATTTTGACAATAAAAAGATAGTGATGTGCTGTATGAATGAACGAAATTGAGTGAACTTGAAATAATATACTTACATGCAATTTTTCCCACTTCTTTCACTTTTCATCCTCTATAAAAAAATATACATTTTGTTATACAGAATAAGTTTATATCCAGTGCGAAAACTGTAACCATGAATTCAGCATATATCATTCTAAACCCCCCAGCGCAGAAATTTTTCATCGGTAATACGGTTTGCGCGCTGGATAAAAACTTATCCTGTACATTTTATTTTTCATTATTCTTATATTCCATATCTTACAAACGCTTTTTTAAAGTTTTATACGAATGATAAAAATAAACTTAAAATTAAGTCATTTTTGTCATTCGTTCTTTACGCGAAATCGTTCACTACCCAAACACTATTAGTTTTAGTATGGTAACATTCGTTTTCTTTGAACTGTCAAGTTGCTGAATACAATTAAAAGTCGAACTGTAGCTTCTGTTCTCGACTTCGTCCGCGTCAAATTTCTTGATCCCTCGACCCATCCCGTCATATCGCATCTCCGCGCGGCGTTACTATTGCTTCGTTTTCTCTTACTTCGTTTTATCTGACCTTTTTTCTGTTTGCTCGGCTATCAAATGCAAGAGTACGTTTTAAAATCTGATTTGTACTTCCAGAAATTAGTGCGTTCAAACAAACTCTTCAACTTTATTATTTAATAAGTTATTATCTGGATAAATTAGTATAGATGTAGGTTTACTGCTGAGCTACAGAATAATGTTTTCTTCCAGGTGGTTTCGTTATTTTTCGCTTTTAATGATAAGGCCTCTCATTGTGCTATATCTGGTTGAAAAATTACAAAGTTTTCCTGCAAAATGACGTCGTCACGTTTATATTCACCAAAGGGAGTTGTTCGAAAGAGATACCGTGGCCTCTGGCACACAGGCAACTGAAAGAACACGGGTGGGTTTTAGTCAGTAAAAGACTGACACTGTCCTGCTCCACCCAGAGCGGGAGAAGTTATTTGATGATTTCCCACACAAACAAAAAAAAAGGGAAAGAAATTGATCAATTATAAATAGGAATACAATAACATGAATATTTCCTTTATAAAGTATTAAAATATTGTTATTATTTTAATTAGGTACTGTGAATTAGAACAGTACGTGAGGCATTTATTTTCATTGAGCTTTCCCGATTCGTCGAACAGTTGAGCTCTTTAAGTTCGGAGTTGAGCTACACGATTACTGGCAAAGGCTCACCCCTATTGGTGAAATGTGGGTATGGTGTGGTACTAACTATACTTCTGCATAACATAAAATGTTTTATTAAATAAAACTTTCATCTACAATAATGAGATTTCAATCTATCTACGTAGTTAAAATTCATCGACATCCGCGAATATGTCTGTAACGTCCTTCAAGCCATTTAAGGAACTACTATACTTATGCTAACCTATCTGAACATCCAGTTAAGACAAAGGTCTGTAACGATAACGCTCTCATATTAAATATAATTGTTCTTTGTGGAGTTCACATACAATGGATAATGATGGAGACGTGACTATTGGCACGTAGGATAAACCCTGTAGAGTCAGTATCACATAGGTTTTAATGTTGGACTATCATTGGGTGATAAGGCCTTCCGGTGGTATATGGTATCATTTTGTCTGGACGTATTTGTGTCGGGAGAAGGGAAAATGCTTCTTCAAACAGGCGCGAGTTTTCATAGAAATTGTTCTACGTGAGTTGCGTCGCGCTGTCGCGTCGTGACTGTTTGCAACAGCCTTGAAGGTGGGTAAAAGAAAGATGGAGGTGAGATGACGTCCGATGGAAAGGTCTATGATGGAACGAGCATGCCAGAAGATGCCTGTTGACTCTTGCTTTGACGGCAGACGGGTTAAATGTGGAAGGGAAAAAATACGCTGGAAGAAAATTCTACACTTTAGATGTGCGCATAATAAATTGGAGGCTTCTTTGTTATTAGATCTTTTTTAGCGCCCGCTTTCATAAACATAGGGACCTAGAATTTGATCTTATTTTTATGCTTAGTTTATCTTTATTAATCGCGTTTTTTCTTTCATAGTGAAAATTGTTTATCATCGCTTACTGATCAATACGCTTACTGATCGATACGATCAGTAATTAAAATGACAACTTTTTAGAAATTGAAAATAAAATCCCGGATGATCGAGAATTATACAGGATGGCAGGGACATCAACGCACAACAGGTTACCATGATGGTACTGAATTCATGGTAACATTCATGGTACATTAATGGTAACATTCACTCATGGTACCACGGTGCTTCCTTGCCAAACCCATTCGTTCCACCTGCAGACAATCTCGCAACTGGACATGAGTTGCGTTAGCTTTCCTGGAAATCTTTGAATAGACTCATTAGTCAGGCAGGGCGAAGTAAAGAGAACCTGCTCAAGTGGAGATTCACCGATGATGCCACCTTTTTTTTTTGAGGTTGGGAAATCATCATATAACTTCTCCCGCTCTGGGTGGAGCAGGAGAAGGAGGGCATGTCATACTTTTACTGACTAAAACCCACCCGTGTTCCCTCAGTTGCCTGGAGTGTAAATCTGGTGCTGTCCTACAAACAATGGGGCACGTAATATCTTGTGCAGCGTGTCGTGTTGTCTGCACGCTACTACAGGAGCTGCTGGACGCTGCTGAAAGTGCTAAAATCGTAGCCAAATTCTGTGCTGACTCTATTCAGATTGCTATCGACACGCCAAGAAGAAATACCATGATTCTGGAACCCTCCTTTGTCCTGCGTTGAAATTTTTTGTCGTTTTTTTATCAGCTGTTTCCCACAAAAGTGAGAATGAAAAAGAAGACGAAAATTTTCGTAGGGGCGTCTAAAACCATGGCACTTAAGAGCATTCTCCCTACGCGGGCCGGCAACGATCAAGATTTATGGCGATTTTTCGTGATTTTTTCATTAAATACAAACAAAAGTAAACATTTTTTTTTTTCAGCCATGCACTGGATCGTTGGTATTTTCAAGTATGTATGGTATTTTTGTCACAGTTATTTTGGTATTCGGTTATAAAAATCGACATACCGTCAATTATTTTCTATTTGCATTGCTAAGTACGATTAAATGTTTTTTTTTTTATGAAAGAGTAAATATTTAAAATAATTATAAGTACCAACGATCAAGTGCTTGGCTGAAAAAAATTGTACTTTTGTTTGTATTTAATGAAATAATCACGAAAAACTACTATAAATGCGTTGTTGCCAGCCCGCGTGGAATGAACGCTCTTAAAAGGTTGTGGTGTTGGTTTAAAAAAAAATCGATGTTCCTGCTACCTTCTTACGATTAATTCCTTTCTGAATACTGCCTACTACAACTTAAAGTTTCCACTGATTTATAAAGACAAAAGTAATCAAAGACACATGAACGAAGCCGTGGCCACGTTTTTTTTTTCAGTTACACAGGCTTCTTAAAAATAAAAAGGTGTTTATCATCCATTATCTTCGTACTTCATTAAACGGAATGACAAACACGTTCTGTTACGTTCAATTATACGCTAATTTTACAAGGTCTCTACCAAATTGTAATACAAAATCTTATGTCGGCGATCATTAAGAGTGATTCGACCCTAAATCAACAGAAGTACCGATCATCACATAATGTTACTGCCATCCCCTCCATAATCGTTACAGCCAACCCTATCAAGGGTAACTATATAGATATAGCATATTTACAACTCTTAGACCCCACTAATATATTTTATGTTAGTTTTTAAGGAGATGCTAAAAGGTATTTTGACATTTCAGAATGACACTTTTGAAAAATCTAGCTCTGTCTGTTTTGTCTTCGTCAAGACATTTCTCCTCAAATAAAACATAACATTTATGAACAATGAAAACTATGACTTTCATTAATTACATTTTAACCATAATCAAAGTAAAATCATTAGCCCGAAAGTCTGACAACCAGTCTTACCAAGGAGTATCGTGTTACCCAGTAACTGGGTTGTGGAGGTCAGATAGACAGTCGCTCCATGGTAAAATACTGGTATTCAGCTGGTTAGACTGGAAGCCGACCCCAAACATAATTGGGAAAGTCTAGGCAGATGATGAGTCAAAGTAAAATCATTTATCATAAATGGCTAGGTAGACTGTATTTCTAAAATTCTTTTGAATTGTATTGTGTTTCAAGTAGAACAGTTTTGAGTATAAATATCGATGGCTATAAGAGTAGGGGAAGACCAAACAAACGATAGATGGACTGTGTAAAAGATGATAATAAGGCTAAATAGGTGGCAGCCACCTTCATGACGACATAATAGAGAAATATGGAATAATAAGACATGTTATTGCCGACCCCAAATTGATTGGGATGAGGGCTATAGAATGATGATGTATTGGTACCAATCTACGACCCAATGTATACGAAAAACGCAAGAAAACAATAAAAGCCCCTTTTTAGGGGTTTTAAGTGTTTGTACACATATCCTGATAAACGCCAACACATATATCTGATATACGTCACTCTTAACATCATATAGCCCGACACTTCATTACAAGCCACTAAATTGCCGTCTAAAGATCTCAATTTCAGGCCGTTTTCCTGATGGCCTGATGATCGTATGGCCTTATCTTGTGGGCCAGGCCTTTGTAGGCACCGCGCATAAATTTGCAAAATGATCGATTGAGGGCAGTCGGGCGTTTTTGCGTGTTCGTGAGGGTAGATTGGAGGTTTCAACGTCAGAGGAATATGTCTGATTGATCTTGGGAAATGATAAGAAAGGTGATTTTTAAATAAAGGTAAGAGCTAAGAAAAAGCTTTATCTATAAAACGAGGGTAAGATTTCCTTAAAAAGATTAAAGGTGTTCGAGTATTTTGACTCTGATCGTTTTTACACGCTTTATATTAGCTTCACTTGTATGTTTGTTTGTATGTAACCGACTCCTTTGGATGCTATTTTGACCCACTTCAAACGGTCAGATTTCATTGAAACTTTGTAGACTTATCGAGAACCGATGACAATTCAAAAATTTAAAAAAAAACAGATAAAAAATAGAAAAAAAACAAAAAAAAACTAAAAAATCACGCTTTTCAAGCAAGCAGAACTAAAAAATAGTAAATAAATAATTGTTAAAAAAACTAAAAAAACACGCTTTAAAAACCAAACTACTTGATATTAATTGATTTTATAAATACCACAAAAAGCACCCCACGCTTTTTAATAGAATTAAATTATTTTCTAATTTTTTAGTTTGGTTTTTAAAGCGTGTTTTTTAGTTTTTTAAACTACTATTTATGAAGGATACGTTTTGAATATTATCATGTCAATTAATTAAACTGATTTTAGACTAGCTTTTGCAAGCGGGTTCGTTGGAAATTATTCCACGGGAACGTATACGTTTATAATATTGTTGTGGGCGCTGACACTTCATTTTGTATTCGAGTTAAATGCGCAGTGCCCGGCGACCGACAGTTAGCCCGCAGACACCATAGCCTATAGACGCGCTTACGATCTTAACACCAAATTGCTTATGTAAATCCTTTCGTAAAGTACATATTCCAATCTATTCCGCATTTGATTTCTCTTCGTACACACACACATAAAGACTATATACACGCACCCACAAAAATATCCTATGTGTCAATCCAGGTATTAAACTATCTGTGTGCCAAGTTTCAGACAAATCCGGACGTTTTTGCGTGATTGAGTGATAAACATCCAAATTTACAAACTTTCACATCCTACTAATATTACAAATGTGAAAGTTTGTGAGTATGGATGTATGTATGGATGTTTGTTACCCTTTCACGCAAAAACAACTGAATGGATTTTAATTTTAACTTTACAATGATATAGCTTATACATCAGAATAACACATAGGCTATAATTTATAAAAATATTGTGCGAGCTGTCCAAATTATAACGATAAGTGTCAAGTAAGTAGGAAAAAATTATCTTCATCTGCTATTCTGGCGTGCGCTGCAAAAACCGTTCGAGTTACACGTATTATTGAAGTGTTTATCTTAAATAGTCCTACAATAAAGTCTGAGACAGCATATATATCTTTATATCTTTTATGTGTAAGCCATTATCGCCAAAATAGTGAACCATAAATACAATAAAAATAAGCTAATCGAAGTAGTAATTCTGCGCAGACGAAGTCGCGGGCACCAGCTAGTTTATAGTAATTATGTATTGGATTTGTTGCACAATAAAAATATTAAGCTATGATATTTAAACATTTTCCCACCCATTTACTTCAAAGTCCGGCCACCGGACGCAGGACTCCACAATCTCGATTCTGGGTAACACGATATCCCTTTTTTTAGGGTGGGAAATCATCAAATATTTCTCCCGCTCTGGGTGGAGCGGGAGGGCGTGTCAAACTTTTACTGACTAAAACCCACGTGCCAAGGGCCACAGTATCTCTTTAGAACAACCCACACCCCTGGCAGGCATCGGCCCTTGCGGACCCCACCAGTTGGTGCTGACATCTTTTTGAGGCGCGCGTGGGACACAACGCGCCGTCGACCCGGGCTTGGTCCTTACCGGACTGCGAGCTACCCATTACTCTCCGTCCGCAAGCTTGCGCCCACGGAACACGATACTCGTACTTCTTGGCAAGACTGATTGTCAGAGTATTGTCGTTTTAAATCCAACATACGCAACAAAAACTTTACTACTACAATAAGCAGCGCACCATATCCTCAATCCGACATAGCCACGTTAATAAAACCCTACCCCGAGATATCCTGGCTCAAGAATGGAAGACGATGTTTATAACATTTACGCCTAGACATAAGACTAGGCCCAGACATATCTGAGTATCTAAGATCAGTCATAAATCAAGTCCTGAGTCTCAGACACAAATACTCCTGAGGACAAATTAAAATGAATACGTTTTTTGCATCTTTGATATATGGTCCAAGTTATGTTAGTGGTTGTTATAATAAGTTGATTTGCTGTTACATAAAGAGTGAATTATTGTGACAAATATTATTTTAGATGTGACTTATTTTCTTCTGTTTTTCACTTTATATTGTTATTTTTGTTTGTTGCTCCTGGTGATATGAATAAAGTTTCCATGTATTTTATAATTTACTAACTGTTTCACGCAACTTCGTCTGCAATCCAGAAAGAAAAGAAGCCAGTGTCCTTACCCAGGTCATGATCTTATGGGTGTGCCAATTTTAATGTAAATCCGTTAAGCCGCTTTAGCGTGGAAGCGTAACAAACAAACTTACTTTGCATTTATAAATAAGTAGAAACAGAAACGACTTATTACTTTGGAGCTGAAAGATACTGCTTAAGGTGCTGCTTTTATTTGGTTTAATTTTTTATTTATTTACTTAAAAACAAAAATATTTTGTAAAGTTTAACAGAACTTTGCAGAATATTTTTGTAACAAGCCAACCAGGTTTTTTCAGTATAATGGAATCATATACAAATTACTTTCACTGTTTAATCCTATGTTATTATACATAAGTTGTGTGTTTGTATGTTCTGATGTTTGTTACTAAATCACGCAAAAACGGCGTTACAGATTTAAAAGAAATTCGGACGTAGATAGTTTATAATCGAACTAGCTTTTGCCAGCGGCTTCGCCCGCGTGGAGGTCGGTGTATTATACATATAAACCTTCCTATTGAATCACTCAATCTATTAAAACTTTTTTCAAAAAAATAAACAACCGACTTCCAAAAAAACACTAAAAAGTGAAAAATAACTTTAATTTCGGAAGTCGGTGACTTTGGATATGTATTTTAATTTTTTGTCACCGCCTTCCAAAATTAAAGTTATTTTTCACTTTTTAGTGTTTTTTTGGAAGTCGGTTGTTTATTTTTTTGAAAAAAGTTTTTTATTTTTCACTTTTTAGTGGTTCACATGTGCTTACCCCTTCACAGCGTACCGGCGTGATGTTATGTTATTAACTGGTGTAAACAATTGACAGACATGAGATTTCAGCAATCCCTGTCCATTTGCTATCATTTATTGAGGAGTTCCGTTGCCTATCTCCGAAGTTCTTCATCAGATCTTCACCAAATTGAAATGGAACCACTCCGAGAAAGTACTCTTCCAAAAACTACACAAATTGCTTCAAGTGTGCCTATAAAATTTGAAGAGTTCTCTCTATTTCTCCAGGATCCCATCATCAGATCCTGACTTGATGATCATGGGACCACTTGGGAAGTATACCCTTTCAAACAAAAAAAAAATATCCAAATCGGTCCAGCCATCTTCGAGTAATCGGGGAACATACATAAAAAAAAATAAAAAAAAAATAAAGGTTCCGACGAATTGAGAACCTCTTCCTTTTGGAAGTCGGTTAAAAAAAACCCGCATCAAAATCCGTTGCTTAGTTTTAAAGATTTAAGCATACATAGGGATATAGGGACAGAGAAAGCGACTTTGTTTTATACTATGTAGTGATAATTTATAATATTTATTTTATATATATACCTGTACATATTATAATTTTAAGACCAGTAGTATCATCATTATCATATCAGCCGAAAGACGTCCACTGCTGGACATAAGCCTCCCCCAAAAGGAGGATTTGCCATAATCGCCACGCTTGGCAGGCGGGTTGGCGATCGCAGTATGGTGGTCAAATGCATAGAGAACGCTGCTGTCCATTCTCTAATAAGTCCCGTAGTCGCCTTCTACGACACCCACGGGAAGAAATGGGTAGTGTTTACAATCTGGATTAACTCATAGAATACTTTTTATCCCGACTTTACATTCCCGTGGGACAATTTCTGACTGCCACGCAGGTGAAGCCGCTGGCAAAGGCTAGTATAAGATAAGTAAGTTTCATCGTATTTCAATATGTATCAAAAGGCTGGAAATAATAACAACGCTACTTCATTATCCATTTTGGGGAGTTTGTTGCGCCACTTCTTCTTCACAGCTAAAGCACTAGGAAGTGGTGAAGGGCGGGCGTTTTGGGGGACTGTCTTATGTAATTTTGACATTCGAAAAGTGCTGATTCTCAGCCTAATTTGAATAAATGACTTTTGATTTTGATTTGATTTCACCAACGTCCAAACAAATCCTACAGATAATTTCACAGCTATGTCGAGGGACCTCTCATAGCTTGCACCACACACTAGATATTACTTGGCCCGCTCTGCGTTAACAATACAATACAAAATGAAAAACATCCGCGCGGCTGCGGCCGCCATTCTAAATGATATCGTTGCATTTATACGCAGAGTATTCTTCACAATATGCACTACATTAATGGGCTAGCTAGGAGAGAAAGAGAGGGTAGTATGTACTTGTCGGTTTAAGGAAATCCCGGGAATTAAGACTTCTTCAAAAAATCGTTCAGGTACTGATATATCCAGCTTAATTTGAAATTCTGCTTACAATCATAAAAATGTTCGACGTTATGTTATGTTAAATTTGATGAGACTATATCAGCAGGCAATATATTGAAGTCAAGTGTAAAATTAATAAAAAAATAATTAAGCATAAAACATCCTTTTTCTTATCTCACATTTTGACTATCACGTTACTTTATCAGTTTGGAAACCACGTAGACATTTTATTACATGTCTAAACAAAAAGTTTTAACCTTTTACCGATTTGACAAGGCGATGCGACTCTCGTGGAACAATTTCTATGAAAATTTCATGGAAATTGTTCTACAAGAGTCTAAAATCTGAAGGAGCCTGAATTAAACAATAAGTATTTTTACAGCAGCTTCCGTTTCAAGGTACCTAAATGAAAAAGCAATACGTTTGAAATCAATTTTAGAGAACTAGGTCGGTAGAACGAATAGGATTTGATAAAATTGGTGAATTAGAAATGGAATAAATAATAGTTTAAAAAACACGCTTTAAAACCAAACTAAAAAATTAGAAAATAATTTAATTCTATTAAAAAGCGTGGGGTGCTTTTTGAGGTATTTTTATAATAAATTAATATCAGCACCCCACGCTTTTTAATAGAATTAAATTATTTTCTAATTTTTTAGTTTGGTTTTTAAAGCGTGTCTTTTAGTTTTTTAAACTATTACTTATTTACATTTTTTTAGTTCTGCTTGCTTGAAAAGCGTGATTTTTTTTTTCTGTTTTTTTTTTTTAATTTTTGAATTGTCATTGGTCCTCGATAAGTCTACAAAGTTTCAATGAAATCTGACCGTTTGAAGTGGGTCAAAATAGCGTCCAAAGGAGTCGGTTGCATACAACAAACAAACATACAAGTGAAGCTAATGCAAAGCGTGTAATCAAATGTAAAATGAAATTAATTAGGTACTTAGGTGTAAACCCAACTTACAATAACAACATTGTAAAATAAGATCACATAAACAGTAGGTGGCATGCAAAAGAGAGACGAGACCCGATAGAGGTGGAGTTAAAAAATATCGACTACTTTTGTAATCGGTGGAGAAGAAACCCCACCAATTACAAAAGTAGTCGATTTTTTTTTTGTCAATTCCTCTCCATAAGAAACAACCTTTTGGAAAGGGCGACTATAATAAATTCAATTTAATGTAAATGTTAAAGTTCAAATGCGCCTTTTATGTGCCTATGTGAAATAAATTCTCTGAATTTTAATCTTATTTCTATAAGCTTTCATTACTTATGTAATAGTATTTAAACGTAACATAGAATTGATCTCGCATTAGTTAAGAT
Organism: Polymixis lichenea; assembly: GCA_949091785.1. Classification (NCBI taxonomy): domain Eukaryota; kingdom Metazoa; phylum Arthropoda; class Insecta; order Lepidoptera; family Noctuidae; genus Polymixis; species Polymixis lichenea. The sequence continues at coordinate 20,616,278 of OX420951.1, read as the reverse complement.
CTCCAGAATCAAAGGAGTCGTTTCTCTTTATGCAGGTTTGAACAGAGAAGGGATCGCTTTGCGTAACTTTCTTAGAATCGATTCGTTAGATAAACTTTGAAGATGACACAGAATGGGAAGTTTTCTGAAGCATTTAGAGGAAATTATAAGTGAAACTTGAATGAGGGGCTCGTGGCTAAGTTATAACAGCTACACGGGTCGATCGATCAGGTTAAACTACGCTTGTCGCGGTTGGTTGACCATCTTTACATACCAAGTCCCCTCCGTGCCTCGGAATGCACGTTAGGCCGTTTGTCCCGGCTGTCATCTGTGGATCTTTGATAGTCTTTACGGGTCGTCAGAAGCCCGAAAGTTTGACAACCAGTCTTACCAAGAGGCATCATGTTAGCCAGTAACTGGGTGGTGGAGGTCAGATAGGCAGTCGCTCCATGTAAAATACTGGTATTCATCTGCATCCGGTTTGATTGGAACCTGACCCCAATATAGTTGGGAAAAGGCTAGGCAGATGAAGACTTAATTTTTTTCATGATGATGGTATTAAAGTGAAACTTTATTGGTTTAAAGTCCTTCTAACTTTTATACTTTAATAGAGGATCGATTTGTACTGCTGAGCTCTGGGTCCTGTGTTCGATTCCCGCGTCGGGAAAAGTGTTATCGGGTTTTTCCGTCTGTCATTTCTCAAAGGCAGTTAAAATTTAGGCACTAAATCTTTGCTTCATTTTTGATAAAGATACAAAAGTCTTAATTGTAACCTACAACTGTCCGTAAATTGTGGGAATCGGCCATTAGTACAGCCTCCTTAATTTTGTTGTCATTAAATATGCTTCATAATAGCTCCTAAACTCACTTCTTTCGAATAATTCCTTTCCACAACGGTTCTTCAACACAGGACAGTATTTTCGCGTGTGACCCAACAGTTACTGTGCTACAAACATACGACTGAGTTGTCGCAACTGCTCCACTTATGTTTAGCAATTATGCGCCTGCGCACCACTGATAGATGTGCTAACTAATCCAAATGGCTGAGTTTTCTATTTGGAATTCAGTATCAGGGAATGTAAAAAGCGAATTTTATTCATCTGCCAAGCCAATCTTTGTTGTGGTTCACCAGGGCTGATGATTTCTGCCAGGGGTGCGGGTTGTTCGAAAGAGATACCGTCGCCCCTGGCACACAGGCAACTGAAGGAACACGGGTGGGTTTTAGTCAATAAAAGTCTGACACGCCCTCCTGCTCCACCCAGAGCGGGAGAAGTTATTTGGGAATTTCCCACCCTCAGAAAAAAAGAAAGCTTTCTTTGTAGTAAATGGTGAAAAGGCATCTCTTTAGAAGAAGGAGACGAAGTAAAATAAAATTACATTGAATTGTTGTAAAAGCGAAGACAAGCTAATTCTAAATTTTCGCCTGGTTAAAAGGTGAAGCGGCTAGTGTAGCAAAATTCTAATTTTCTTACGATTCTTTCAATTTACAGGCCAGTGTTAGGTTGTGTTTCGAACAAAATATGATTAGCGACTGTAAAAAGTATGTATTTACAGAATTATAATCGTTAAAATCATCAATACAATCCTCTCAGTTCATACAGGGTGTAATGGGAACGCTTTCGAAGCCAGAGGTTAGTTATACACCGTGATATTTTAGTCGTCTTACTTACAGCCCACTTCATGTATCTAATGACTACTAATGATTTATTAAAAAAAAATGATATTTTTGAACATTTGCTTAATTCAAAAAATTCAAATTTCATTCACTAAGACGCATGACGTAGTTGGAAACACCCATTTATGGCGGTGGAATTAATAATAGAATGTAATGGTAGGTAGGTAGATATCTTCTACCATTTGATACGTAAACATTATTAACAGGGAGGTTGTTTCATAATTTTAAAGCATTATTTATTTTTCTTTGTACCTATTATCTTAATTAATGGTAACAATGTTTTAATCGCGCCTAGAGGTACCTATTTAATGACGGATACATTGAGTGGACCACCTTTGTAAGACGACTAAAATATCACGGTGTATACAACCTAAATGCAAACGGATACCAATAACCTTTCGCCTAAAATTGGTTATTTTGCATCAATTTAAAACGTTTGATGCTTCTGTAATGTGTCTACTTATTTTATTTTGGCGGCGCTTTACAAAAGTCTTTCATGTGGCTAAAGTGGCCGCTTTATCTAAAGTCGCCGCCTGGATTTGGGGTCGTTTTTAAGGTTCAAGATAGTGATTTTTAGCCACATGATTGATTTGATTCTTATGTCTTTAAACCCAAAACCGTAACAGCTGAAGATATAATTAAAACATTGTCCTCTACCTAACCTTTCCAGAAACACACGTGGATAGAAAATTGATTTAAGTACCTACAATAAATATCGTAAAGAAAATTATTTTGTTTCTGGAAAAAATCAGCGTAAGTATGTATTTTAATCCAATTCATGCTGATTAAGGAAAAAAAAATTAGATTCTCACAAAAAAAATACAACATTTTTTGTATAAATGCCCGTAGCTTCGACTGGATACAATACCCAATATCAATAGTAACTTCTCCGCAATAATTTACGAAATAACCACGTTCTGTAACCGCGTAATTTGTTCAACCTTGCCCGTTTTTCAGTCGGGCAATAACAGTAATAGCCGATCTTTTGTTTGCGACACGGAAATTGGACAAACTTATCAATCTAGCTTCGGAGGAAAATTTTCGATGACTAATGTACCTAGTTTAGTATGTTATTTTTGCATAATATTTGACTCACACGAATTAACTCACCGGAATCGGGACGTACTTTTGTTGTTTTGACGTTGTGTAAATTGTACACGTGTAAATTGCCTAATACGAAATTCTGGAATTGTTGAATTGCTCTCTAATAAATTAATTTCGTGTCAGTCGCCTACAGAAAATATTGCATAACTATACAGACGCATATTTATAAAAAAATTAACCCCGATGGAAATTTGGTACCTATGTACCTAGAAATTTTCTTAAATTCAAATCATAACAAAAGTGTCACCGCATTACGTAGGTCAATAACTTTCCACGTTACTAGCCAATATCACGATAAATCTCTTCCAAGTGTTGCGTTTGTTTCAATTTGTTCTGGTATCAATGTGTTAAAAATTCTAATAACTTCCGAACACATAGAGATAGGATTAAAAAACCCTTCCAATATCGTTTGATATCATCCAAAGAAGCCGTGCCCTTGGTATGTATATACCCTTTCCGTTACACGTTGTATATGTTTTGTTTTGGGAGAATTTAATTGACTGACAGGTGCGGAGCTAAAAAGTTCTAATACGTGGAATAAACGTGAAGTTCATATTTATACGGTACGGTATTTAGCAATATCCCGGATAAGAAAGAAAGAAAGAAAGAAAAAGTATTTATTAGATTCGCACAAGAATATCACCAACAACTACACAATATGCTTAACAAGACAAATTAAAATTTAAAATAAAAATAAAATAAAGTAAAATAAAAAACAAAGTCCTGTACACGGCCAAAAGGCCCCTATCTCAGCAAGATGCTGCGACATTTAAAAATGTGTCGCAGCGCTGGATACCCAGGACTCTCCAACTCCTACAGTACCTATGTCCCACATAAGCAGAAAGAGATAATGTAAAATTTATTTGACTTAGTTAAAGAACCATTAATGAAAAACTCATTATTATAATACGATATGAAGCGACATGCCTAGGACCCCACAGACCCCCATAATCCTGGCTGTCATCCTACACTAAATGCATAAAACATCCCCCGAATTTGCTCAGAAACGGGATTAAGTGGATGAACGTAAGTAATTGCACTGTTTTTTTTATTTAATTACGATGGTATTTTAATGGCTATGGTTTAATTTTGATGTGAATATAACAGCAGCCTACTTATGAAAGCGACGCCCAGGTGTGTTTGTGAACAAATATTAATAAGATTTTATTTCAAAACCACCTTTGTCAAAAATGTCATGTTAGTTACGCCACCTTGTAGAGGAATTTGTAAGCTTTCTGATCATATTTTATATTTCTTCAAAAACAAGTTTAGTCACGAGAAATTTGCTTTTATTCGTACAACGAATAAAAGCAATTTGCGTGGCGTAACTAACTCGTACATGGAATTTTTGACAAAGGTGGTTTTTGAAATAAAGTCTCCTTAATAGACCAGTATAAAATGATATCCCCTGATTTTTTTCAAATACACGAAGCTTATCACAGGGTTCAGTCATTTAACTAGGTACTATTTCAAGGAAAAGTCTTTTAATGGGACCTAAATGAAGGTGAATGTTCCGTGTGGTGCCGGACGTAAAAGAATAGCACCATCTCTCGTGCCAATACGAAAGAAAAACTATAACAAACTCCGATCCGACATTAATTACTATAACGTAAATATAATTCTTAGTTAAAAGAATCGTAAAAGTAAAGCAAATTACTCCAGTATTGTTTCTGCCCTTAACTTCATTATAGAAGAACAATTATGTGAAAGTTTGTCTATGGCACGTGCCTCGTTTAGACGCACTCGTCAATTGTACTCGACTGGCTTGTTTCATGGTAGAGTACACTTGGATGCGGGAAAAGTGTGCCTATTGTTCCTAAGAGTAGCGACAGTACAATGGTAAAATGGTCATAGATCAATTCGTAATGTGTTTTTGTGATTGAACGTGAGTTGGAGTAATATCGGTTAGATTTCACGATGCATAAAAACGCTTTTACTTTTAGAGACTTTTAGCTAGCTCAACTAAAGTCAAGTTGTGTTTAGACATGCAAAGGAATATAACTATGTTTTAAGCTTGTAACGTTCCCACTGCTGGGATACAAGCCTCCTTTCGGTGAGAGGGATTGGGCGGTAATCCAACACGAGGGCCCAAATCGTATTGGTAGATATCACACGCCTTCGAATTTTTTGGTTCTAAGATGTACCAGTTTCCTCACGATGTTTTTCTTCACCGTTTTGAAATCAGTGCTGGTGAAATAATTCACGCAAAGTAACTAGCAACTGTCTGGGTATGACCACACACACGACAACTCATGTAAGTCCAACCAATCAGGTTTAAAGCTATCCATTTTTCAAGGTGGAAACATTTTGCAACCATTAAAATACCCTTTTTTTTTTAATCGTTTGCGAGGTTTTGAATATTAGCGTGTACGATCATAGTGACTGTCAATTTTATAGATTACTAGCTGACCCAGCAAACGTTGTTTTGCCTTATAAATTTATTTAGGGGTGGACTACCCCTAACATTTAGGGGGATGAAAAATAGATGATGGCCGATTCTCATAGATACCGGATAAGCACAAAAAATTTCATCAAAATCGGTCAAGCCGTTTCGGAGGAGTATGGCAACGAAAACTGTGACACGAGAATTTTATATATTAGATAATGCAATGGTTTTCAAATTAAATATTAATAGTATATTCGAATAACATCTAAGTAGTATCAGTAATTCACACATTGCTAGATTTTATGTCATGTGATCTCCAACTAGTAGATTTTCTTCAATATTCCTATGATTTTGCACAATTTAATTTCTGCATAAAAACATGACCCAAACCCATTATTCGCATGATGTAATCCATTGAAATATCAGAGATAAACAGTTTTTTGTTCTGAACGAAAAAACAAAACTAGTTTCAATGCAATGACGCGACCAAATGACTCACAATTTAAAACAGCTGCAAGCAAGCAACTGTCATGTTAAAATACTCTAGAATTTTAAGAGTCATCCATCATCATTTTCAACAGCTCACTGCTAGTCACACGTAATTTTACTCGGGACTCGACTACCTACTCTCATCCAGCTGCAACCAGGCATTATGCAAAGATCTGTCGTACCCTATGTATTCCAATTGACAGTCTCCTTTCAAGAACGCGTCTATCCCAAACGTCATCGGTTTAACGGTCAATATGACCAGCTCATTGCCACTACAACTTGTTTTTTCTATGGGCCTGAAGGAAGCATGGGCTTATATAAACCATCCCTTTACCTTACTAAGAGCCATTAGTAGAACAAATACAAAATGGCCGCTGTCCGGCTTACTTTAGATTATCTTTTGTTTGATTCGTTTATAATTACATTAATCAAGATTAATTTTATTTATACTCGGCACGTATACCTACCTAAAACGTGCAGACTATAAAATAAATTAATCTTAATTACTTGAGAGCTAGATTTAATGTTATTATGAACACTTTGATGCACTTCTAAATGAATTAAAATGGCCAAGGCCCGGTTCAAAGTCAATTAATACCTCAGTGTTATGTATATATGTAAATCTTTGACTGGGCGTTAGAAGACAAAAAGTCTGACAACCAGTCTCACCAAATGATATCGTGTAGTGGATTGAAGGGTGCCACGGCGTCCTCACCTTCCGCCAGACGCAGGTCCTCACCAAACAAGTTTGTTTCGGGAGGTTCCTGTATCGTATAGGCGGGAGGAAACGCCCTGGTATTTCCTCTGCGTAGATCGTTCTGAGGACACGGTGGAGCATACGGTGGAGCATACGGTGGAGGTCTGCCCGGCTTGGGCGGAGCTCCGCGTGTCCTTGTGGAAGCGATTGGCGGCGGCGATCTCTCGCGTTCGGCCCTGGTCCAGGCCATGGTATGGAGCGAGAGTGCATGGGTAGCCGCCACCTCCTTCTGCGAAGCAGTAATGCTCGCGAAGAGGGAGGTGGCGCACGTGAGGGAAAGGCAGTATATGCGCCCTCATGACCCTAGTCGTCGCAGGGAATGTCGGGAATTCCAGGCTATTTCCCAGCTACCGTAGGCGCGGGTTTACGAACGGCGAGTAATGGGTAGCTCGCTGTCCGGTAAGGACCAAGCGCGGGTCGACGGCGCATTGTGTTCCACGCGCGCCTCGAACAGATGTCAGCACCAACTGGTGGGGTCCGCAAGTGCCGATGCCTGCCAGGGGTGCGGGTTGTTCGAAAGAGATACCGCGGTCCCTGGCACACAGGCAACTGAGGGAGCCAGGTGGCTTTTAGTCAGTAAAAGGCTGACACGCCCTCCCACTCCACCCAGAAAGGGAGAAGTTACTAAAAAAAAACGCCAGGTGCGAAAACAGTCTGTATCTTTTTTTTTTCTTTTTGATTTGATTGATATTTCTAAATGAAACCTATGTTTGTTTGTCTCGATAAAATAATATAGGTTTGTGTTTCCAGACTTCTAACCCGTTGTTGTTCGTTGTGGTATTAAAAGTTAAGTTATGAGAACATTTTAAACTTTTTTTTAGAAGCTGGAGCTTGGAGCTTCGACCTTCTCCGTAACGAGAGCGTTCCCAGGTACGTTCCAATACAAAAGGTAAATTTCACAATGACAGGGAGTAGGTACAATTGACTCTCAGCGTCTTTTCACGCCAGCACCGTAATTACGTAACACGCTATTAATCACAATCTGAATCATTTTGAAAGATATTGCTAGTCCATCGCTTCATACGTCCGAAAAAATTGTCTGCCCAACGACGTAAATAACGCAATGAGCCTTAATGAACTGTCAAAAAGAAAACCATTCTTACTGGTAGTGGGTTACGTAGTTACCGTTTTGTTATTAAGTACTAGCTGTTACGAGCGGCTTTACCCTCGTGCAGTTACTACCAGGATAAAAGTATCCTATTATAAAGGTTGTAAACTATCTGTTTGCCAAATTTCATCGAAATCCGTTCAGCCGTATTTGTGTGATTGAGTAACAAGCAATAAAAAATCTTCACAAAATTTCACATTTATAATAGGTATTAGTAAGATGTCATTTTGCCCTAAGAATGACGTCACAGAGTAAGTAAACAAACATTGACACAGTTAACTCCTAAGTAGACACAGTAAATAACTTTTAATGACTCATTAAACATCATGAATTATTTTTACGGCACATAAAATCACAGTGAAAACCAATGAGAGCAGAATAAAACAAGCCTTTTTACGTTTCCTCTGACGTCACTGTACCAGTTTTGGAATCATCGTAAACTATCAAAATGGGAAAATTAAACAATAGGCATGTCATTTTTATGATCAACTTTATGGCCCGGCTACACGCTCCGTCTTGCCTGCGACTGCGAGCATGCCTGTACAAACCAGTTTGCGCTTGTAAGCGCGTGCGTGTGGACGGCAAGACGGTAGCTTGCGCAGTCCCGGAAGCGCGGCTTTTGCATTCGTTGACTAAGGGCCAGCGCCCACTAACGGCACGGCACGGCAAGGGATTTTTAAGCCACGAATAGAAATAAAACTTAATAGTATGACGGTAAAATTAAAATTTGAACGGCAACGATGCCTCAGTATCCTTAGGCATGCCGCGATGTCCTTAGGCATCATCATTTAAATTTGAATTTTATTGTCTTACATTTAAGTTATATTCCTATTCGTCGCATGGAAAGCTCTTGCCGTGCCGTGCCGTTAGTGGGCGCATACCCTTACTGAAGATTTGGACTGCGCAAACTTGCCTTGCACGGTTTTACTTGAACGTGTGGCCGGTCATTTAAGCCGCGCATCAGTCCGAGGAAATTATTTTCGACAAAGTACACGCCGCAAATCAAAAAATGAGTGATGTCAGGAGTTATTCAAAGGAATTTTTAACTCAGTTCATAGAAAATTTATGGAAAATTGAAAGCAGTTTGCACGAGCTTACCTGCACGTGTAGCCACTACACACTGTTCCGTCTTTTTGTACAGACATGACTAGAAATCGGATAATCGGATGCATATTTAACTAAAGTTAATTTTTAGTTATGAAAGTATGGAAGGGGCTGCTTAAAAAATGTTCTTTGATAAAAAATCCCGGGATGACAGGAACACCGGGAATGCATAACTAGTGAGGTGTATAAGTATGGAAGCGACTTCTAAATTATTAGGATTGCATAGCTATTCAGACACATATTTATTTAAAATTAATCGCGATGCAAATATGTGTAAGTGGCGGTGGTGAGTGTTAGTTACAACATATTTTTTTTTACATTAAATGAACATTTTTTCGATACAAAAGCGTGTTCCATATTAACCAACGCCGCAACTTTAGGTAAATATGCTTCAGAATATCCAATCTCTGGTCATTACTGCACATGCCTGGACTACGCAGGTAAGACGGAGCGTGTAGCCAGGCCATAACATTCATTGTAACATTACAAAGAAAATCTGTTTAGGAAACATTTCTAAAATCAAATAAAATAGTTGAATCAACCGTCAATTGTTTTATTGGCTCGGCCGACCACTAAACCAAACAGAGGAGTAATTGCTATTCATTTTAGCATTTCAAAAACATTAATTGCGTTATTACGTTGCTGAGCAAACAAATTTTTCGAATTAGCAATATCTATTTCTTTTTTAGATTAGCAAAATCTTAAAAAAAAAATGGTGCAGGTCTTTTCATTTTTAATAAGATTTTAGGTATCAATTAATTTCAAATTTCATACGAAAACCTGTAGCCAAAACAACTGCTTTACATTCACCAAAATGCGTCCATTTTCTGCCATAAATTAAATTATTATAAGCAGACCGATATTAGCCTAAACAGATTTTAATGACCATCAAATCATTACATTCCCATCGAGCTTTCTCCCTTAAAGTTCAAAAGAGTTTTTACTCAAAGTAACAAGGCTTCGCTTTTCCGGTGACATCACAGATCGTAGAAGACCAACGGCCGTAAGATTACTTGACGTGTCGCAATTAGTCAATGACGGACTTGTTCTGAAAACGTATGGGCCGAAGTTCCAGATCAAGATCTTTGTTCTTGTGACCATTAGTTCACTTTATGAATGACTAGCTTCTGCCCGCGACTTCGTCCGCGTCAACTTTCTTGCTCCCCGACCCGCCCCGTCACTCGCCTCGTCTGCCCGTGCGAGTACTTCGTATTCGTGACTATTTTCTCTTTGCTCGGCTCCTAAGGGTCTTAGCGTGATGTTATATAGCCTATAGTTTTTCTCGATAAATGGGCTATCCAACACTAAAAGAATATTCCAATTCGAACCAGCAGTTCCTGAGATAAGCGCGTTCAACCAAACAAAAAAAACAAACTCTTCAGCTTTATAATATATAAAATAAATAGTATGGATTTTTGATAGTAAGCTGAGGATGCAAGCTTGCCTAGAAGTAACCTATCAGACCGCTGTGCTGCTGGGGAGTTTGATGTACCACTTTTTCCCAGGTAAAGCATACCTTCTGACGACCCGTAACGACTGTCAAAGATCCACGAATGACAGCCGGGACATACGGCTTTCCGTGCTTTCCGAGGCACGGAGGGGTCTTGGTATGTGAACAGGATCACCCATCCATGGACCGACCATGACAAGCATAGTTTAGCTTGATCGGTCGACTCATGCGAAGCCCAATTATCTTTGGAAGTGGTGAAGAGCGTGCGTTTTGGCAGATTGTCTTATATCATTTTGACGTCCAAAAAATGCTGATTTTCAGCCTAATTTGATTAGATAGGTATCCACTGGAGATATAAGGAATTTAAGGTTACGCCACCAGGAACCACATACAAAGCTCCGGTTGGGGGTTCCACTTCATGAAAACACATTGAGCGTATACCTACATCATAACATGTGAATGTTGTTTAATGGCAAATGACGATAAGAAAAGTAAGATAAATAATGTGTCTTCAATGTTTGAGCGAGAATTATTGTGGCGTGAAAGCCGTACGTGAACTTTCTCTAAAGGATTAAATTCGCATTAAGATTTTACAAACTTTGAGTAATCTGCTGAGCTCATACGAAGCGAAAAGCCCAAAAGTCTGATAACCAGTCTTACCAAGGGGTATTTATTACCCAGCAACTATTCTGTGGAGGTCAGATAAGCATGTAAAATTGTGGTATTCAGATGCCTCTCGTTAGACTCGAAATCGAGTCGTGCTTTTAATTAATTTCTTATAGAAGCCAATATGTTGCCAATATACTGTATGTATGTGTACTATAAGTTGGAAGTAAGACGCAATCTTGCTCTAGTAAAACATGTCTTTATGGTGTTTCGCGGGATGCTACACAATCCGCAAATTATTACTCGTTCTAAACACTAGGCTACGGTTGGGGCCGAGGGAGGGTCTGTTTAAAACTCCGGTAGCCCGTACAAACCTATTAAAGTTTGCACCCGTGTGGCGTCGGGCCGTCAACATAATTAATAGCATCACTCAGCAGTTAGACATTTTTTCTTGCTCATTGGCGGAATTCCAGAGAGTGACAGTTAGTGTGTTGTCCGCTATATAACTTGGGCACACGGAGCCGTTGCCTGGGACTGGTCAGTCTTGGACCAGTGAGGTGAGTGATCAGTTGTTGAGGGGCGTCTCTGGGTGTCGTATTGTATGACTACTTTTATTACCTTGGGTTCTGCCTATAAAAATAATCGTATGTGTAAATTAATAAATAAATAAATGTTACTGCAATTGCAATAATGATTGTTTTGTAGTAGTCTCTGTATATTTATGTGGTTTAAGAGCTCAGCAGATTTGTCAACATCATCTGCCCATCCCGGTGCCAACTATGTATATTGGTGACCAGCGTACAGTCTAACCGGTAGCAGATGAATACCAGGACATTTACACGGAACGACTGCCTATCTGACATCACCAGGCGCGGTCGCAGCCCAAGACTTTGGGGGGGGGGGGCGTCACAGCTACCTACATAATATATTAATAAGAAAATTTATAATATTTTCGAAAAATTACGTTTTTAAGCTTTACGTTTACGGCTTTGGGGGGGTCATGACCCCTAGGACCCCTCGGACCGCTCCTGGACCACACTCTCCCTCATCATAACATCATCTCTCTCGTTATACAGTAGCACCACTTCATCGGTGGACGTTCTACTCATTTCCTTCATGACGTCATCACTGCGACTCAACGCATTTAGGTTAACGAGATAGATCTTTCATTCAGCGCCCATTCTCTTCCTTTGGACAGTGACGAGAAATATGTGTCATCTTTGTATGCAAGTATGTGCTACATTCATTTACGAATGGGCTTTTTACAAACATAAACAAGCAAAAAAGTTAGTGGAAAATTTGCTTTAGTCTTAGAAAGATTGGATTCGTTCTTTACGTACTAGTCAAAGTTAAATATCTTCACAGTTAGGTTTACTTTTTCTTATTAAGAGGGCCGGTTTTCTCTCTTGTGTAAAGTTTTTAGAATCTAACGCACTATCTATTTCTAATCTAAAACTACCCTAGCTAAGTTAAAAAAATGTATATGGGGGCAAAACCTATCCATTCAAAAAATATGTTGAAAACATTTTATTTGAATGCATTTTGAAAGAGAAGTTACACTTTGATCAAATATGTAAACCCTTTCATTAAAAGTTCACTTTCCGCTCTCTTCCCGAGAATGCGTCTATCAAAAAGGCGTAATACCTACCTACCTACCTACTTAATAATAACATCACGCTTGTATTCCACGAAGGATTAGGCAAAATGCACTTGTAGTCTTTTTAACCGACTTCCAAAAGGAGGAGGTTCTCATTTCGTCGGAACCTTTTTTTTAATTTTATTTTTTATGTATGTTCCCCGATTACTCAAAGATGGCTGGACCGATTTGGATTATAATTTTTTTTTGAAAGGGTATACTTTCCAGGTGGTACCATGATCATCAAGTCAGGATCTGATGATGGAATCCTGGAGAAATAGAGAGAAATCTTCAAATTTTATAGACACACTTGAAGCGATTTGGATAGTTTTTGGAAGAGTACTTTCTCGGAGTGGTGCTATTTCAATTTGGTGAAGATCTGATGAAGAACTTCGGAGATAGGCAACGGAACTCCTCAATAAATGGACTGGAATTGCAGAAATCTCATGTATGTCTATTGTTTACACCACTTCGTAACATAACATCACGCCGGGACGCTGTGAAGGGGTAAGCACATGTGAACCACTAAAAAGTGAAAAAAAAAACTAAAAAAAAAAAAAACAACCGACTTCCAAAAAAAAGACTAAAAAGTGAAGTTGTTGGATGAGTTGTTTTTGGAAGACAGTTGTTTTTAGGTCCTATGTAATAGGGGGCGAGCCTATTGATATCAATCGGATACAATCCCAGACTCCAGCACCCTAATTGCGTAACGCACGATAGTCTAAATCATTTTGAAACAGATTGCTAATCCATTGCTTCATATGTTCGAAAAATGTGTCTGCACAACAACGTGAATAACGCAATGAATATTGTTGAACTGACAAAATGAAACAGTAATTATTGATCATGTGTTACACAATTAGGGTGCAGGTTGTAGTAGGTATCAGAGAAATTCCAGCTGGGAAACCCCAATAAAACTTCGTCCGACCCGGGTAACCAACCCAGGATCTCATACATACATACATGCTCAGCCTATAAATGTTCCTACTGCTGCGACACAGGCCTCCTCTCTGTGAGAGAGAGTGGGCCGTAATCCACCACGCGGGCCCAGTGCGGGTTGGTAGATGTCACATGTCTTCGAATTTTTGGTTCCAGGACATGCCGATTTCCACACGATGTTTTCCTTCACCGTTTTGAAATCAGCGGTGATAAAATAATTTACGCACAGTAAAGCAACTGGTTGGGTATGACCACACACACGACAACTCATGAGTCTAACCCATCAGGTCTAATACGTCGTCGGTTCGTATACAATATAATAATGCTTTTAGGATGTTGTTGTGGCTGCCAAGATGCTGTAGTGCTTCTGGCATGTTTATGGAGGCTCGGATTGATGGCTTTCATGCCGTCATGAGAAAGCGAGCGACCTCCATATTGCACCGTATTCGAGCAAGCTCCAATAGCATTTTAAAGGTAATAGCAGACCGATTAGACGGTCCTTTTGTTAGACACTGGATTGCACTCCATGTGTCTAATTGATTTAGTTTAGTTGAATTGTATTGTAATGTTACTAACTTAGCTCTTAAGTACAAACTAACACAAATATGGATACCTGATTCAACCGAAATAAATGATTATATACCTATATATAAAACTATCCAATTTTCAAACTGGAACCATTTTGCAACCACACAGATTCACTTTTTTTAAATCGTTTGCGAGATTTTGGGTATTAACGTGTATGATCATAGTGACTGTGAATTTTATAGATTACATGAATACACTGGTTTTCAGGTAAGCTTGGTAGTAGTGATGAAATTATTAACACAAAGTAATGCGCCTGGCTGGTTCGAACACACGACCTACAACTCGTAAGTCGCGGCCGTTACCACTGGGCCACCATTGCTCAGGATCTCATGGTCGCAGTAATACATCACTACATAGTATAAAACAAAGTCGCTTCACTGCATAGTATAAAACAAAGTCGCTTTCTCTGTCCCTATATCCCTATGTATGCTTAAATCTTTAAAACTACGCAACGGATTTTGATGCGGGTTTCTTTAATAGATAGAGTGATTCAAGAGGAAGGTTTATATGTATAATACACCGACCTCCAAGCGGGCGAAGCCGCTGGCAAAAGCTAGTTAATAATAAAACCACATACAAATATGGCCCTATACCCTGCATAGTTACATATTCAAATTAAAACGTCTAATTTAGATTATGTAACGAGTAAATAATTAGTAGGTGACGGACATATCTCGGAAACATTTAGGATAATTACCGTCCGTGCATATTTAAGGGTTTCTTGACTTACTACTGTTTATGTTGACCTTGTACACAAGTTTGTGTTTAAATTACTTATAAGGGTAACCCTTTCTGCTTACTTTGGCAACGTAAATATTATGTAATGTTTTATGGGACTATTTTGTATTATGGACTAAGAATATTATCGTCTTAATTTGAAATTTAAATAAGTGTCTGTTTCATAATTACTTTTAAGGTTTACTTTTTGGAACCTCGAAAAGGCTGGTTGCAACTTCCCGTGACCCAAGGGCTGGTTTGTACCTTGGCCAGCGGCTAAGCATTGTCATACAACGTGGTAATGCTGCCAGTCTCCTGGGAACATTACCGGTCGACAGCGATGCCGATGAATTTTTTTATGCCATTTTTTAAAGTTGTGAATAGGTTTAGTTAAGTTAGTTTTCATTAGATAGATTTTATTATATCGTAAATTTACATGTTATAAAAGATTGTCCTAAATTAGGAGATTCAATTTTTAACTTTTAAGGGTAACCCTTTCTGCTTACTTTGGTAACGTAAATAAGTTATGTTTATGGGACTATTTTAAAGCGGATAAATCAAGAGAACTAAGAATAGTGCCATCTTTTTTTATTCGTTCAGTAGGAACAGATTTTGTAAGACTTAGCCTTAAATCTTTTTTACGTAAGTACAAAAGTACTTCCGTGATCAAACATTGCTTAATTAAACTGAGATTTTTAGAGTTGCCAATGATTTAAAAATTTATTAAATGAAAATAAAGCAATAATAATAATAATTTATATAAAGCCGAGAAAGAAAAACAAATCAAGTATCTTGACTTGGCTCGCGAGGCTGTCGACATGTGGGATGTGGACTCAGCGATCATTGTGATTTTTTTCGTCGGTTATACAAAAAAATAAATATAACCGACGAAAAATTTCTGCGCTAGAATGATATGCTGAATTCATGGTTACAGTTTGCGCACTAGATAAAAACTTATCCTGTGTACAAATATACAAGAATTGGTCGTAAAGGTATCAGATAATATATTACGGTTATTATAAACGGTCCGTTTGGCCGTTTTTATTATCGTATATAACCTGAATTAAAACATAGAATTTTCATTTTTTCCGGTAGTAGGCACGTTCCCGTAGAATCATTTCCGACCACCATGCGAGCGAAACCGCTAGTTAAAGAAACGTAACGTAAACGAAGCAGAAATAATATTTGCAGTCTCTATTTGTTATCTACCGTAGGTTAGTGCGCAAGATTTTGCGCAGGTAACTATCCTATAAAGTAAAATAATGCACTATTTACTCCCATCAGCACAGTTTTTTTGCCAGAAATTTGTTCATGACAAACGTAAAATTGGGGTAAACAAAAAGTTTTAAAACGCCTTTCATACGCGGAATTTTGAAACATGATAATTTTCAGTATTACAGCAGTATATTCAAAATACCTATTTTTTTTAACGGGCGTCATATGATACAACACACTTAATTTTTGTATTAAAGCTTTTCGCGTTTTTTTCGTCAAAAACGTTAACGACATTTTTAAAACAATTTAAAACTTAGGTATTAAAAAAAACACTTATTTTCGACGCCGACTGTACCTTCGATAAAAACATGAATGCTTTGATAAATAAATTATTTAAAGCTCTTGTTGTACCTCTCTTATGTAATATTCATACAGTTGCAAAATATTAAAGATATATACAGATGCAATAAATTGCATCAGGACTATTATGCTGTAAGACCTCGCCGAACCGACCTTGGCCGTAGGAATCTCTTAAGATAAGATATGACCTTGACAGGATATTATTATCTTTGTCTTGTTGTGATAACATCTGACAATTACCAATCACGTCATTAGGAGTACGGAATATTTCATTCATATTAAAGGAGATACCTTTTTCTTTACACGCTAATTTATCGGCCAAAATACCGTACCTAAGATAAAAGTTAATTTTTTTGTTAGTCATCAAAAGTTCACTTAATAAAACGTCTAACTCAGCTATGCACCCATAACAACTTAAAATTTATACGTTATTTCGAAAATAACTACAGTTTTTACATAAATAATGTAATATTTAAGCAGTAAATACTTAAAAAGCGTTTAACTCGACGTCCATTGCCAACGTTTCAATGCCAAGCTAATGAGTGGCATAATAAAAAGTACAGTCGGCACAAAAAATATATCGACTTCATTTTTTATTGTGTAAGGTCAGGTTAGAAAAAAGGCTGGTTAACGGAAATAACGTTCTCGATTTTTCACGATTTTACGGGTATAGTCTTGCACGGTTGGTGATGACACTTTAGGTTTATGCTGGCCTAGTGTACTACGGAGTTTTAATAGAATTAGAGGCCTGCTTATACTGGTTTTGTTAGTACCTGCGACCGAAGTGCGGTCGACTTAATATTTTGTGCTCTTTCGTTACTAGTATAAAAAATGTTAACTTTACAACATTAGCAGAAAAACTCTGAAATACATTTTCAAGAAGTTGTTTCAAGTAATTTGTGAATAGAGAGAAATAAACACGATACTAGATTGAAATTCTTGGTAGGAAAATTAAAATAGTTGAAACCAACTAAGGAAATACGAGATTTTCATTGTAATAAAACTCCCACGAAAAACAATATCCTACTTTTTAGGTTAAAAAACTAAAATAACTGACTGACAGATAAATCCAATAAAAACGTTGGAAAAACGCAAATGTAATAAAATGGTTTTAGTTCACAGTCGAACAATGTGGTGTGAAAAATAAAACACAGGCCGGATTTCAAAAAAAACCACGGTGATATAATATTGAAAACTAAAATCAATACACATACAAAACAATGCTTCGCCGATTTAATAAAGCGCAGGTATGACTCATCGTACGTCAAAAATGACAGTTTCATTACGCAAAGTTTCCGTACCTCGGCCAACGAAAACAATGACGACGGACAATAGGTATTGATACATATATAAGCCTCTGACTGTACAAACAATAATCAAAAGTTGGCCCAACGTTTGTAAACACAGATCATATATTTTTTGTTCGACCATTTTTCTGTTTGCAAACAAAGAACCGATTTCTCGATTCGATTGGTTTTTATGGAATTTTCTCACCATAAAAATGTGAGGCAGGCGAAGATGGTTGTCAAATAATGCATAACTCACGATGTTTTGTTAAGAAGAAGCAAGTCAGATAACCTGATTGATGACATATTAGCAATGCTTTGCTTTTTGGCATTATGTTATTTTGCCAATAAACTCATTTTTCTGTGTTCTTTTTTCTTTAGTGCGTCCCCATACGTTTCCTTATAAAATTTATTTTCGATTGAGAGTAAAAAATAGCTTTGTAGAAGTGTGCAATCTCAGTATGACGCTAGTGTCAACAATGATTTCACAAACCGGTCTTTGGAGGGCACAGAAGTTTATCATAACAATGGTCAGCTAATGTTTGTTATTGTTTTTGGGAAAACCAGAAAAATATTGCCTTCTAACATTCAAATATAATTATAAAGATTCCCAAGAATTTATTTTCCCAATGCGGGCGAGAATAAATTCGTGTGAATCGACTAATTATCCAAAATATTATGTAATATCGTGTATCTACTTATTTATGTTTTTAATTTATAACAATGCACACTCGCTTTTCCAATTCATTTAAGACGTTGTCTGAGTGGCCGACATCGCAGGCTTTGCTTGCCATTAAAAAAAATATTATTAGCAGGTTAGGTAAAGTTTATCTATTTATAACTTTAGTATTAAACAGAAGTATAGATAAAATTAGTATAAGTATGATAACTTAATTACCTATCTAAATATATAATATTAATAATGTCAACACATTTAGATACGATAATAACCCTAGACACGCAGAGCCGCAGAAAAGTCAAATGAGAAACTATTGCGGCAGTACAGTCAGCACCACATTTATTTAAAAGATTTTAAATGTAATATTATTAAATTTTATAGGAATGGTAATTTTTTTTCTTGTTTTTTTATTATATTTAGAATAAGAATTGTATACGAAATAAAAACAATAGTCCTCATGTTGTAATTGAACAGTATTTTTCTACTTGCTTGTTAATGATTTATAGTATTACTAGCTTTTGCCAGCGGCTTCGCCCGCGTGGAGGTCGGTGTATTATACATATTAACCTTCCTCTTGAATCACTCTGTCTATAAAAAAAACTCGCATCATAATCCGTTGCGTAGTTTTAAAGATTTAAGCATACATAGGGATATAGGGACAGAGAAAGCGACTTTGTTTTATACTATGTAGTGATAGCATTAATAAATAAATGATCTTTCTTACAAGTCTCAACATAGGCTTAATCACGACATTTTAATTAATTATTCACATTATATAATGGCAAAAAACAGATTTTACAAAAAAAAAAAGAACAATTATGTGAAGAAATATTTAAAACCACGTTTACATGGAATACAATACTAATTCAATCTCACACAAACTATAATTTAACAAATCTTTAACATAACTACAAGGAAAACCAATGCGTTGCTTCCGTGTGAATAATGATTTTAGGAAATAGCAACCATTTTTGTAGATAATTTTACTATTTTGTGATTTTTTTGTAGACAATGCTAACAAGAGTAAGTTGTCATGTCAGATTATTGTGACCTAGATACATATTTATAAATGACAATACTTCGAAGTGTTTATGAAGATAATAACATACAATATTCCATTAAGGGTTGGGTAGAGATGTACCTATATGTACCTACTAATCCACATTTTGCTAATTTTGTAACAAGGGGTATGCCTTTTGCCATCAATCGGGCATAAATCCAGACTCCAGAAATTCCAGGTGGTAAAATCCTATAACACTGTCTGACCCGGGAATCGAACACCAGGACCTCACGCTCAGCAGCAGCGCTTGCGACCACTAACTAGACCAACGAGGCATTCGAGTTTTACAAAGACTTTATTCATACTTTTCTTACTAATTATCTGATAAATATCTGTTTACTAAACTTAACCAAAAGAGTTTGTTTGTACGCGCTAATCTCTGGAACTGCCAGTCGGATTTAAAAATATCTTTTATCATTTCATAGCCTAACTATTTAGAAAGATTTTAGGCTTTTTAACATCATGCTACAACCTTTCGGAACGGAGAAAATAACAAAAATAAGTCGGTAAAAACACCAAGCGGAAATAAAGTAGTAGGCCGGGTGAGTGATGTGATGCTTGGCTGTTATGTATTTCGGTTTTTTACGACTTCTACACGAACTAAGTCGCGGGGAAAAGCTAGTAAGAAAATATCTACTACACTAAGTTTCAGCCACTTCTAGCTACTCTTATCTGTGTTGTACGGAAACTTGTTTTTAACTGACTTCAAAAAAAGGAGGAGGTTCTCAATTCGACTGTATTTTTTTTTAATGTTTGTTACCTCATAACTTTCGACTGGGTGAACCGATTTTGATGATTCTTTTTTTATTTGAAAGCTCGTGCTTCCCATTTCAATTTCATATAGATCTGATGATGCGTTTCGGAGACAGACAACGGAACTCTTCAAAAAATAACAGCAAATCAACCGCGATTGCTGCTATCGCATAAATATGCATTGTTTTGACCCCAAGGATGATGAAATTTCGAATTAGTGGGGTAGGTACTATAACTAAAAAGTGAAAAATAAAAACTTTTCCAAAAAAACAACCGACTTCCGAAAAAACACTACAAAGTGAAAAATAACTTTAATTTCGGAAGGCGGTGACGAAAAAATTAAATACATATCCAAAGTCATCGCCTTCCGAAATTAAAGTAATTTTTCACTTTATAGTGTTTTTTCGGAAGTCGGTTGTTTTTTTGATTTGTATTTTGAACCACCATTGCATTTTTTTTAAGACTACCTCAAAATTATTTAATTACGTTTACTTTTTGCTATACGCTCAACAAAATAATGTATGCATAGTATTAATATTCTCATGTAAGTGAACGAATGTATATCCATGAGAATAGAGGATTTCTCTATTATCAAACCAGAAAATAAACTTAAAGTTCTATAGAGAACATTGAAATACATATGACATTAGGTAGGTAGGTGCTATTTATGGCTTCGAAGGCGTGGAAATATTTTCGATTTTCCGGGAACTCAACCTCTTTTTCTAGGAACCAAACCACACAATGAAGAAATCTGCATTTAGGATAAATTTATCCTAAGAAGGGCCCGCATGGTGGATTATGGCCCGCTTTCTCTCACTAAGAGATTAAAGATAAGTCTCAATTCTCAATTCTTTATTGCGTACGTAATGTATAAAGTTGGTAGGGAAATAATATTAGTCACAATTATGGACTATTTGAATTTATTTTTACTTTATTAGTTAAGTAGTAGTTAAGTTATGCTGTTTTATTATTACATTATTAAATTTAAGAATAATATTTTATTTTTATTTTATAAAATTATATAAGTCCTAGTTTCCTCACAATGATTTTCTCTTACTGAAGTCGGGATGTCCAAGATGAACTCAAAGAGGCACATTGCCATTTGCCAACCTGTTCAAAAGTATTTGAAGTTTGTTCTCTAATTTTTTAAATGAACTTGAACGACAAAAACAGACAATGGACAATACATGACGTCACCAGTTCACGTCAAATCAAATGATAAAACAGACATCATTTTATACTAATCAAAACTTAAATTTAATAAGTACAACTGATTAGCACAATCACATCCGCAGACTACTTCTAAAGCATCATCATCATTACTACCAAATGACGTCCACAGCTGGACATAGACCTCCCCCGAGCATCGCCACGCGGATTCCTGCACCTTCACCAGGTCATCGCTCCACTTTGTAGGAAGATTTCCAACAGCAGAGAAGATTGTAAGAGTAGGAATTACATACTAACCAGGAAGAAAATAAGATTTTCTGACTTTGATATCTTCATCATCTGCCCACCCATTTCTTACCTATGTTGAGGTTGGCTTTCGGGGTAACCAGATGTAGCTGAATATTAGTACTTTGTCATGTAGTGACTATCTGACCTCCAAATCCCAGTTCTTGACAAAAACGATAGTCAGATCTTTGATTGTTTTTTTGGCTTCACACGGTTTGTTCATTTAGCCAGTGTCATAGTCGTCTTTAGTCAGTCAAGTCAAAGTTATTGGAAAGCGGTAGTAAATTTACAACAACCTAATACGAGTTTTTGGGGCGAACACGAAAAGTCCACGATAGTCACTTATTTTCACCTTCACAACACTTGTGCAGTCACACGTAATTAAATTGAATAATTCACTACTAAAATTATACAATTTAATTTGCTATTTCAATAAATTTCATGAAAATGAAAATTCGTGCGACATGTTCCAACGCGATCCCGCCAAAAACTCCAGATCTCTGATTTAAAAACCTGCACCCTAATTACGTATCATTGTCTCAATCATAACTTGATAAGGAAATTGCTAGTCCATTGCTTCATGAATATGTTTGAAAATAATCTGTTCAACATCGTAAATAACGCAATGTAGGTGGCTGTACTGTCAAAATGAAACCCATTGCGATCAATTGTCATTTTATGTGTGTACGCAGCTACCCTGCTGCAAACGGACTTGGCAATTGAAGAATCCATTTTAAAACCGACCTTTGGCAATGACAATATGATTATCTATTACTGTATACACGATGATGCTTTCTTCAACCTCACGAGAGTTAAGACAGCTCTTATGTCATCAATGTCAAAAGTTTGATGACCTTGGCTCAAGCAAAGATGATTTGAAAAATATAATTTCATCACCAATGTGTGAAATGTGTTGTGTAACCTCTGCAAAATGTATTTTTTCGTTTAGTATTTGCAAAAAGACTTCTTAATTAAATATTAAATAGAACCACAAAGCCAAATTGGATGCTATTTTAAGGAAACTATACTTAATGAAATAAATAAAACTCGTGGATACTAGAATCTCGATGTTTCATACGAATTACTCCAAAAATAATAAAATCCTCTAGACGATTTCAACCGTGAATGTTATTATAGTAATTTACGTGTATTTTATTACGTGTAAAGGTTATTAAATTTTAATTCTTTTAAAGGCCTTCAACTATTTTGTTTTAAAGCCTTGATGAAAACACAATAATATTTTAACACGATTTAACGAAAACAATGAAAGTGTTTTTATTATTATATTTTAGTTATTCAATTGTTTTTATTTTGACAGTTCAAGAATATTCATTGCGTTATTTACATTGTTGAGCAGACATATTTTTCGAACATATGAAGCAATGGATTAGCAATCTGTTTCAAAATTATTTAGATTATGATTGATCGTGCGTTACGCAATTAGGGTGCAGTTTCGTTTACATAATTATTGACACACACAAGTCTCACCGTGTTACAACGGGTATCGTGGTACCCAGTTACTGGGTTGTGGTGGTCAGACAGGCAGTTGTTCCATGAAGAATTCTGGTATTCAGCTGCATCTTGTTAGACTGGAAGCCCACTCAGACAAAGTTGGAAAAAGGCTAAGCATGAGTGATTGAAATACTGACACAAATCGTCATTAAATAATTGTCTTTTTCATAACCTTATCGAAAAATATACCTTTACATTTTCCCACATTTAACAATGATCAGTTAATTTTTATTTCTAAAGTTTCGAAATAAACACAAAGTGAAATTTAACACTTTTAAAGCGTAGAAATTTTTCGTCGGTTATACAAAAAAAAAATTAACTGTTTCATAGAAAAGTGAGCGATCAAAATGTATGGAACAGCTGATTTTTTTTGTATGACTGACGAAAAATTTCTTCACTGGGGGGTCTAGAATGATATGCTGAATTAATGGTTACAGTTTGCACACTGGATAAAAACTTACCCTGTGCACATTAATACACAATAAGAATCATGTTTTAATTATGGCCACATTATGTTTAATAATTTTAAAGACTGGAATGAATTCATAAGAGTCCGCATTTGAAACATTAAACCTTTATTCAAAACAAACACCCTTTGTAATAAAAAAGAGGGTGTGTGCTTATGACCACACGATATAATAGTACACTTATGTAATTGTCGATTCAGCGTCACAGCCCGGAGTGTGATGGTTCGATCAATGTTTAGCACTAATTGCGTGACTCAGTTTCAATCACAACCTGTCATTTTGAAGGATATTGATAATATATTGCTTCATATGTTCGAAATTTAAATACAGGGTGTTTGGCAGAACGTTGAACATACGAAAATGGTGGATAGGTGGGGTCATCTGCTACTTACTCAGCCCTAATTTATTTGGCCCTGGCCCCCTGGATATTTTTTTTTTTGCTTTCTTCTAGTTTCACCACTTTCTTAACTTTAAAGTGTAATTTTTATTAAAAATGGGTAAAACAGGCAATATAAATATATTATTTTAATGCAAATTGAAATTAAGATTTAAGTATTTTTTACATCTTTCTGTAAGTTTGAGGACTCATAACTTTTTTTCTAGCTAACATCTGAATAAAGTAATAATTTTATAAGAATCTGCCTAAAAATTACACTTTAAAGATATGAAAGTGGTGAAACTAGAAGAAAGCAAAAAAAAAATAAAAAAAAAATATCCAGTGGGCCAGGGCCACATAAATTAGGGCTGAGTAAGTAGCAGATGACCCCACCTATCCACCATTTTCGTATGTTCAACGTTCTGCCAAACGCCCTGTACGCTCAACAACTTAAATAACGCAATAAATGTTGTGTAACTGTTAAAATGAAAGCCATTCCTACTGTTAGTGTGTTGAGCAACTACCCCCCAAAAAGTGTGCCTAAAGATGTTTTCAATAAAAAAATCCTTCATCCAACACATACAACGTAAAGTAAACACAGTAATATAATATTAACTTGCAAACAGAAATCTGCTATTTTTTTTTTCTACAAAAGTCTTGAAAAGGGACAACGGCGCTTAGAGAGACAGCCAGTGTAATAAGTGCCGCGTTTTTCCAATTTCGGAACGCTGTCTGGAAAAATAAAGAGTGCTCGGCTTTCCATATTATTAACTTTTAAGAGGGGGGTTAAGTTCAAGTTTCATCGTTACGACTGCTTTTAGAATAAGGATGAGCAGTGGTTTTGTGGTTTCTTTCTCGAAATAATTGTTTATACAATGTAGTACATTTTTGTGTGAAAAATATCTCGAAATATGCGCAATTTTAAAGAGATTCCAGTGTTTAAAGGCACAATCACTATGTATTTTTTTTATTGTGCTCCGTTGATGACAATAGGTTCGTACCTATTTTATAGGATTTAAACACAACTGGCGAAATGTGAGTTATATTAGTACACCTCTGCCTGACTCTTCAGGGGTTGCAGCCGTGATGTTACGTTATGTATGCTTCCAAAATGTCATAAGTATAAAAATATTTTTACACTGTATCTACACAATTTTCTTCAAGTCAATTAGGTCATCTTTGGTTAACATTTGAAGACCTGATGAAGGTCGTGGCGACTAAGCGCTTATGTTGAGCAGCAAACTCTATGATACTTACTTAGTTTTACGATTTTGTACGAAGTTTTGTGCTCAAGGATTAAATCATGGATTTGCAAGTATTTCGAAAAATCGGTAAGACCGATGATGCACAGGTTTTTGTGGTAGGTATGCCTATGATATTTTTTTGTATTGTGCTTTTATGAAAACCTTGGGTATGTTAAAAACAATTGCCTGTAAACGAATTTACGAACACGACAGTCTATGGCGTACAGAAAAGGAAATAAATGCACAACAGCACAACATGAACAAAAAAATCCAATGAAAACTAACAGCGCAGGTCAATCCGAGCGTGAAGTTTTTTAATTTTCCGGGGTAAAAAGTACCCACTACCTAGCTACGTCACTGTCTGATTTTCATCAATCTGATTGGCCGGTAGTTTAGTAGTGAAAATGTTATAAGCAGACATATATACTTCCTAAGTTTGGAATACAGACAAAATGTAATATTGTGGTGGAATATTTAAGTGGATCTTCTTGTTTTTATTACGACAAATAAACCTATGGTAATTAAATTCGTGTTTCAAGATCCAATATTCAAGATCCAAATGTCAAGAAATCGAACAACAATGTAAATATATTATCTACGTATAAAAATCTAGAAAACTGGTCTTAGTAACGCATTAACATGACCTTTTGAAGAAAAATAAACAAAAATATGTTTATTTGTGAGAAAAACAGAAATAAAAATGTTAATGTCAAAAGATGAAAATAATTGAAAAAATACGTAAATTGACGACTACTTTGTACCTATTGCGGTAAAAAATAAAGAAGCAACAGTCTCTTTATGTAGTTTATTTTTAGATATTAAAATCTAGAGTTTTCGGAATGAGTAAATAAAAAGGAAACATTATTTTCGACGTTGTTTTATTTTATATTCCTTTGCTTTTTCAATGTCAAATAAAACATTCTATTGAAACATTCTTGTTTTCTCGAAAAAAAAATTGCAACCACAAGTCACTGACTATTGAAATATTCATTAACAGCGATTACTACTGCAATAAAATAGCACCTTTTGTTCAGTCATACTAAAAACACACACAAAAAATCTAGTCACAAAATCATAAGTACGAAAAAAAAGAAATACCAACCTGTAGAGTAAATGAAAATCCTCACACAGTGCACAGATTAAAAATTAAAATTAAAAAAAACACTGGTACAGTCACACGCGTCGTATTTGCAGCGAGCGATGCTTTAGCATTCACAGAATATCGGTCCGCGCCATTCGGCCGACGCGCCTCGACTGCCGCCCGAACCTTAGGATACCACCTACACACACGAAAGAAACAATGATTTGTTTATATCATAATTAACAAAGGTAACTTTATTTACAGTTTTTGAGCTGTTTCAAGCGATGTTACAATACAAGGTCAGCAGTTGAAGCGCTGCAAGTGCTTTTTGCTAATTGGTTTCGTTTGCTGCTTCGAATTTTCAATGTCACTGGGCATAAGAGGGTTATTTTGGTAAAGACCGCTGAAGTAGAAAATGTCGAGGGTGCTGAGTATTTTGGGTTCCGTATCCATTGATTGGAAGCTACCGCGACTCTATTACTAAGGTTACAACAAA
The DNA here is from genome assembly GCA_949091785.1 of Polymixis lichenea. NCBI lineage: Eukaryota > Metazoa > Arthropoda > Insecta > Lepidoptera > Noctuidae > Polymixis > Polymixis lichenea. The sequence goes on along the minus strand of OX420951.1, from coordinate 20,589,756 downwards.
CAAAAATAACAAAAAATAATCTAAATAAAAATAAGTTCAAAATTAAAGGGGGTCGACAATCGACACACAAGAAACGTGTAAGTCAACCCTTTTTAAAATGTAAATGTGTTAAAAAGGCTCATTAATCGATTCACACGAATTTACTCGCCAGGAGCGGGCGAATTGACATTCATAAAAAATATTTTATTTTCTGTTGGCGATTCGTACGAAGTTAATTTATTTGTGGACGAATCGACACCTGCATTTATACTGTTAAGGCAATAGGCACGTTTTTAATTTCAAGCAATATCGTTAAGAAAAATAAATATTTTTCTTACTACATAATAGGAGAAAATCGAACTATTGCATAATGAAAAGTGTCGAATTCTCCTGTTTCGGGCTAGTAAATTTGTACGAATCGACTAATAAGCCGTTAAAAATTGTACGATGTACGAGTTCAACACGTACTTGACTGCTTTTTACCTAGTTTGCCATCGAAAATGGCAATACCATGCAATGTTTACCGTGTAACCTATTCACAGTGTTTTTAGAGCTGTAAATACTCGATACGTTTTCTCTGTGATGCATTTTGTTTGGTTTCGATCGTATCGGTCCGATGTTATCAATTGTATGTGTGCTCTAGTTCTCTCATTTCTTTTCGACATGGTACCAAGGACGAATTGATAGTCTTTCTTTTTCTCCGGATATTGAAACGCAATTTGAAGCAACATTTTGGTTGCTTTTAGAGTTTACGTCTGTTTAACCATCTTTCTAATCCACTCTACTAAATAATTTCCATAAACATACATCTAAAAACTCACACCTTCTTTTCATGGGGGTTCATTCACCAGCACCCTCATAGTTTCATGGATTATTCAGTAAACATTTCTAAATCTAAGGTTACTGCACTACTATTAGACAAATGTTATTACGGCAACCCACTTCATGTATCCAATGACTACTAATCATTTATTTAAAAAAAAAAATGATATTTTTGACTAGGTAAAAAAAATATATATCATTCACTGAGACAAATGACGTTTGAAACACCCAGTTGCTATGGAGATGGTATTAATGATGGAATGTAATGGTAGGTAGGTAGATATCATCTACCGTTTGATACGTAAACATTATTATCAGGGAGGGTGTTTCATTAGTCTAAAGCATTATTTATTTTTCTTTGTACCTTATTATCTTAATTAATTTTAACAATGTTTTAATCGCGGCTAGACGTATTTTATGACGGATATATTGAGTGGACCACCTTTGTAAGACGACTAAAATGTCACGGTGTATACATATATAAGGATTTCTGGTTTAAAAGTATTAGATTGGTAGGTTTTTTTTCTGGGTGGGAAATCATCAAATGACTTCTCCCGCTCTGGGTGGAGTAGGAGGGCGTGTCAGACTTTTACTGACTAAAACCTACCCGCGTTCCCTCAGTTGCCTGTGTGCCAGGGGCCGCGGTATCTCTTTCGAACAACCCGCACCCCTGGCAGACATTAGTCCGTGCGGGCCCCATCAGTTGTTGCTAACATCTCTTTGAGGCGCGCGTGGAACACAGCGCGCCGTCTTCTCGGGCTTGGTCCTTACCGGACAGCGAGCTACCCATTACTCGCCGTTTGCAAACCCGCACCTTCGGTGGCCGGGAATCAGCCTGGGATTCCCGACGCCCAGGGCGTCTCCTGCGAAGGCCACGGCCGTGAGGGCGCATGTACTGCATCTCCCTCACGTGCGCCGCCTCCCTCTTTGCGAGCATCACTGCTGTGCTGAAGGTAGCGACTGCTAGCCATGCACTCTCGCTCCGCACCATGGCCTGGACCAGGGCCGGACGCGAGAGATCGCCGCCGCCGATCGGTTCCATGAGGACACGGCGGTGCTCCGCCCAAGCCGGGCAGACCTCCACCGTATGCTCCACCGTGTCCTCAGGGCGATCTTCGCAATGGAAACACCCGGGCGTTTCCTCCCGCCTTATGCGAAACAGGAACCTCCCGAAACAGCCGTGTCCGGTGAGGACCTGTGTCAAGCGGAAGGTGAGGACGCCATGCCGCTTCTCAAGCCACTCCTCAAAGAGGGGACTTACTACCTCAATCGTGGCGTGCCCAAGATTAGTAGGTTTCATCATAAGTCCGAAAAATTTGTCATCTCAGCGCCGTAAATAACACAATGAATATTCTTGAACTATCAAAATTAAAGCCATACCCATAAAAGGTCAGGTGCAAAGAATTCGCACTAACAGGCGAGGTCTTTGCACCTGACCTTTTTGATAAACATCACAATTCAGTCCAAACGATCTAAGAAATTAAGCATGCTCTTCTGTTTCTATAAACTACATCACAATTAGCCCCTATTGAGCCACTGCAAAGATAAACCCGTATAAAAATTGCAATCTCCAGAGCCCCCAAAATAGCGTATCTTCGAATATATTTGGACAAACATATCGGATTTATGCGCCCCTCTTTTTTCCCCCTTAAGGGGTTATTTGAGCCCCTAACTCCTTACGTGGGGCCCCGTGAACCCCTGTATGTGTTGATAAAATAGATTGGGAAGGAAATTGCAATTTCGCCTACTAATATACCGGAATAATATTTGAAGTATGTCATTGAGTACATTATTGATGTTGGTGACATCTGCTGGGAATTATAATTAACCGAAATTGTTACATACGTAACATCATGCGTGTTTTCACTAATAGGGAAGACAGAGGTGTACTTGTCAGGTATATTGTTGCCAGTTATAATAGGCTAGCTAAACTCCGCAGTTGCTATGGGTATCGATATTTTTTGTAGGGTCATTGAACGCAGTTATCACACTTGAAATATCAGTTCTTTTTTTGTGTAAACTTCACAGACTGGATATCGATATCTGAACACGATAAAACATAAGAAAAAGTGTTTCTCAACCCATACACATCACAACACAAATTTTATTTCTTCTTGTCTACATAATCGATACCTACCCATTGCATCTACGGAGTTTACTTAGCCAATTTAAAATAACCCTGTATTTTATGATAATATGCATTATTTGTTAGTTTAGTCGCACGTCGGTGGTATGAGTTGGACCTTGAGCTGCCGTAGTGTTGCACGGATTTTCAATAAAATTCGAGACCAGCAAAGGTAATTACGTACTACGCTAACAGTAGGAATGGCTTATAATTCGACAGTTCAACACATTAATTCCGTTGTTGAGCAGACAAATTTATCGAGCCAATGAAGCAATGGATATTATTGATTATTCTCAATGCAATATTTTTAAAAATGATGCAGATTCTGATTGGTAGTGTATTATACAAACTGTACAGTCGACCGCACTTTATTGTTGATCACAAAGTTTGACCTTGAACTCGCCTAGCGAAATCCGGTATTTCAATAGAATTCAAGACTTATCGAAGTTCACACGGACTTAATAAAATCACGGCGGGATTTCTTCCCCGCCTTGGATCTTCAACGCACTGACTGTTAAGCGCCGAGAGTTCCCGCTGGCCTATTTTTACGTTTATGTGAACATTGACTTGTACTGGTTTTGTTACCAAGTTGCAAAAAGTTGAAAACGCACTAGATATCAGTTTAACCACGTAAGTATATTATTTCCATTATATTATTCCATATTATACTGTTCAGAGTGATTGACAGCAATTATATTCAATGGTTGGTAACAGCGGAAATTCAGGTTCAGCCATTTTCCATCATACATAACAGTATGCCGCTGTTTCCGGGTTTAATCTATCTGCATATATAAAAATGAATCGCCGAAATGTATGTACGCGCATAACTTCCGAACGGCTGCACCAAATTGGATGATTCTTTTATATGTGTTCCTTATTGTAAGGACAAGGTTTGTATATAAGAAAATTTATAAAAATATATAGATTTGATCAGAATTAATTTTTACAATCTAATACCAAAAGTAATTGACGGTATGTGACAGCAGACTTTGACAGATCTTTGACGAAACAATCGACCAACTGATTTGATTTTACCAGTCGCGATTGGAGAAATAAAATATGGCGGTACGAAGTTCGCTGGGTCAGGTAATTATTAATATATCTCGGTCATTTTGGAGCAATATGTAGTTTTGACATGTAATAAGTACGTTTTGATTGTTCTTCTCAGGATATTGGTAAATTAGAGGGAGCAGAAGTCGTCAGAAACGAAGAAAGTACAAGCAGTGGTGACCCAGCGGTATCTGGTGGTGGTGGCTCCTACTTACGGGATTTTTTTTTGTTTCGTAGTTATTCCTTAATCATCATCATCATTTCAGCCGAAAGACTGCTGGAAATAGGCCTCCCCCAAAAGACCGCCCTTGGCAGGCGGGTTGGCGATCGCAGTATGGTGATAAAATGCATAGAGAACGCTGCTGCCCATTCTCTAGTAAGCCCCTTAGTCGCTTTCTACGACACCCATGGGATGAAATGGGATGGTGCTATTCTTTACGTCCGGCACCACACGTCCGGAACCTTATTCCTTAATGTCACTGAATAATAATGAATCCCGAAAAGAGCATAGTACATTACTAGATTTGAGAGATGTGGCCTTCCCAGATGTGGTCCTCAGTGAACTAAATCTAGGATCACTTGCACGCAATGATGAATGTATACCTATGTCCAAACCTCACAAAAATATAACACCTAACATCCTTATTGTGTTTTTATTATGTCTATGTAACTAAGGCAACCAACATATCCCGAAGAATTGCCAACCTTAGGTGGCAGGGCTAGCAGAACAGATGGCCGATGTGGCGAAAGGTTCTGGAGTGGCGACCGCGTATTGGGAGACGTAGAGTTGGAATCAGGAAACCGCAGGATGCGAGAAGCACAGAACCGATCGAAGTGGCGGAGCTTTCGGGAGGCCTATGTCCAGCAGTGGACGTCTTTCGGCTGAAACGATGATGATGATGATGATGATGATGATGATGTCTATGTTCTATCAAGATGTCAAGTAAGAGAAAATTTGTAAAAAAATCTTTGTTTCGTTAGGTTCTGTGTCCATTTTTTAGCCATTTCCCAAATTAAATTCCGTTTTCAATTATTCTAAAATTTTACTCCTGTAACCCGTTTCGGTCATCACGTCGTTCCATCCCACGCTACGTTTACCGATATTCATGATATCAGAGGAGAGAAACGAACCGTAAAGAATAAATAAATATATTATTACCTACATAGGAACGTATTACGTAAAAAATTGAACTGAGGGTTGAGTTTAAGAGTCGTATGGAAAGGATGAACGTGGTGTTGTGTTTTCTAGTTTGTTTTTCTTATTTATTATAACTATTAAAGGTTCATAGTTAACAGTCAAATCGAATCAGCCTAATAATGTTCCCACTGTTAGGATACATGTCTTCTCCCTGTGAGATGGAGCGGGTTGTAATTTACCACGCGCGCCCAGTGCGGGTTGGTAGATGTCTCATATTTCAAATTTTTTGTTGTTGGCTAAAATGGGGCTGGGCGGGTCACGCCAGTCGCATACAAAGTGACCGCTGGGCAATATTCTTCACCACACAGTGGACCTGCCTGAGGACAAACGTCGCCGCCAAGGCCAGCCCAAGACGAGGTGGCGAGGCGAAATAGACGCGTATTGCAAGGTTTGGCCCTAAAAAAGGATGTCTAGAGGGATTTGGTGGAGGCCTTTGTTCAACAGTGGGACAGTGTAGGCTTATAAAAAAAAAGTTCCTGCTTGGGACCAAACCCACAACCTACAACTTGTAAGTCAAGGCTATGTAAGGAGCCCAAAACAAAGCCAGCAAATGTACACTACAGGCTTTTAGTAATCACTAGTAACCGATAGCACCAATATAAAAAAAAACGATTAAAAACTCGAAATGAATAATAGTCTAACAAGTAACAGACCTTGAACCACCAATCAACTTCTGATCGTAACAAAAACTGTGATTGAAGCGAGAGGCAACCGCGAACCCGACACGACGAGCAGGCGCGGCCGAGGAGAAAAGTTAAGTTAGAGATTCTAGATCCGCTATTGATACGTTGATGATATTTGATATAGAAGATAGAAAACTGTGACGTTTCTTCTATTTATACCATAGATATCTAAAGAAAGGGGCTACTAAGATAATGGCTAGTAGACATGTATGCATAAAAAATCGGCTTATTAGTCGACTTGCACGAATCAGGCAAAACGTCACTTTTTATATAATACAGTATTTTCTATAGGCGACTCGCACGAAGTCTATTTGTGGGCAAATAGACGATTCCAGAAATACGTTTTGGCAATTGGCACGTTTTGAATCTCAAACTCATACTTAAAGCATTTATTTCAATTCAACAATTTACAGACACTTTTGTATTGTCAAAAAGTCGATCAGTTGGAAAGTTGAAGCTAGTTGCCCATTCCAAAACGTAGATCTCTATGGAGAAGAACGGGGAAGAAACTCCACGGACACACTTTTAAAATCAAGTTGAATATTACAAAATCTTGCGAACATTATTGTTGTTGCTTCTGTATGTGAGAACAATGTAAAAAAATAATTATAAACAATTCTAAATAAAATATAAAAAATAAGCCCTGGAAGTTAGGAGATGACCAGTCTCAACCGACAGCGCCCGTTCACGAACTTGACGCGTGGATCAGCACCATCCAGCTCAACCATTTTGTAGGGAACCGAATGATCCAACACACGCGCCACCATCTGTGAGACATTTATGTGAGCACCACATACTCTCAACTGCCATGCTTTTTCAAGTCAACGTACATCAAAACAACACAAGAAATGGGTGCATGGTACTCACATTTACAAAATTTAAACAAAATGCTTCTAAATTACACAAAACTATAGTTTGCAATGTATTTGAGATGTTAATAAAATTTAATTTCCTAAAAGAAAGAAAAACTTTGAATATATATTGAAATATTCAATAACAACACTTGGTTCAGCAAAAGTAAAAAATAGTGTAATGTCACAAAAATTATAATAATACAAACAAACAAAAATGTTCGTAATGTCAAAATAAAACGTTAAGCAAGGATGCATATCCGGTAGGCTCGCAATCCTTTCCTATCCTAAGAGCACGTCTACCTGAACATTACCGCACCCCCCGGTCTACTTTTTGATATGGAATGGCCTCTATAACACCATGAAGCATGAGGCTCCAGGGGCTAGTGCAAATCTTGGGGTTCATTCGATTAATCGAGTCTGGTCAAGCCACGCTGGAATCGGTGCATTTCATTCAGGAAACAACTAACTTTATTACATAAAATAAGTACATATGATATATTATTCCATTCTCTTCTATTCTGTTCTATTCTATTATATTCCCGTGGGATAATTTCCGACCTCCACGCAGACGAAGCCGCTGGCTAAAGCTAGACATAAATACGTCTGCGTGTTTGGTGATCGTAGTGCTATGGTTACTGACAAGGAATATTTAATGCAAGTGCATCTAACGATTTTGGGCATGGAGTTGTCGTCCGATCTTAACTTCGGCTCAAACATCGACCCAAAAGCTTAAACTGCAGACAAGAAGCTGGGCATCCTAAATAAGGTGAGGCGATACTTCACATCTGGACAGCTTTTGAGCCTGTATAAAGCTTAAATGCGTTCATGGAGTATTGCAGCCACTTATGGAATGCCTCAGCAAAATACCAGCTTGCTGCCCTTGACTTGGTGGAACGCAGAGCAAAAAGGCTCTTAGGCGACGAAACGTTGGTGGCTAAGCTTCACAGCTTAGCTCATCGGTGTAATGTTGCTTGCCTATCGGTCTTCTACAGACTCATCGGTCTTCAACAAGAGCTCCACGACCTGATCCCACCATCGCCCTTTTACTACCGGACTACCACACGCACTGCAGGGTACCATCCGCACTTGGTTGATATCCCGACCAGTCGTATTCAGCGCTACTCCTCCACATTTATTATGCGCACAGCCAAAGTCTGCCTGCGTCTGTGTTCCCTTCCACATTTAACCCGTCTACATTCAAAACAAGAGTGAACAGGCATTTTCGGGGCACGCTCGATCCATCATAGACCTCATCAATCGCTTTCCATCAGGCGTGATTGGGGTCAAGAGCAGGCCCATTTAGTAATAAAAAATAATTAAAAGAAAAACAGTCATGAAAAAGTGTACCAGACAGAACCGTTGTTTCCATGCTTTTATGTCATCTTCCTGCTCAAATGCCAAATTATTTGACATTCGGCTGAGAAACCATGAATTTTGTTACAGTAATAATTATCACACATCCAAATATCGACTGAAAACCTTTACAATAGTTGTAACACAACAAAGAGAGGTACAGAATTTCCACTCCACGAAAAAATCAGTAAGTAAGAGGTAGACTGTGACTGCTAAAAAAGCTTGCAAATCTGCAGTGATCTCAAGATTTCCAAAACGAACATAAACTGGGAGTTTACAGAGTATTTTTAAACATAAAATAATAGTTTTAAAAAACAATAATTAATTAATATCAAGCACCCCACGCTTTGTAATAGAATTAAATTATTTTCTACTTCTTTAGTTTGGTTTAGCGTGTTTTTTAGTTTTTAAACTTTTATTTATTTTCTATTCTATTTTTTTTTTTTGAAATTGTTGAATTGTCATCGGTCCTCAACAATCTACAAAGTTTAAACGAAATCTGACCGTTTGAAGTGGGTCAAAATCAAGTCCATAAGAGTCGGTTACAAACATGCTTACAAACATACAGGTGAAGCTAATAAAAGCGTGTTAAAAAATTGAATCCTCCACCTCCGTATCTTGTCATTCCCAGCCACCTCAACGTTGTCAAGTCCATCTAGCTGGGGGGCATCCCACACTATGCTTGCCGATACGCGGTCTCCACTCCAGGATTCATCACTGCCTCACCAGCCAGCGGTCCTTCGACAAACATGGCTAGCCCACTGCCACTTCAGCTTGCTTACTCTGCAAGCTATGTCGGTAGCAATCAGTAAGCCATACAATACGATTTAGTATTGAAACTTTTGCCTTTTCTTGTTCAGTGTCACCAGCGTGCAGTTTGTCGCAATTTACACTTTTATGTCAACAATATTACTTATTGATAATGACCTTAAGTAAAGGTTGTTCAGTGTTGAGTCGGTTATTTGACACATTTCAACTAAATAGACAAGGTTTTATAGTATTTCGACATTTATTTTATTACAAAAAGACGAAGTTTATATTGTTTCATTAGGTTTTACTTGTGTTTGGAATCGTGAAGTTTTTATGAGAGCTGATTACTGAATTGTTGGGTTTCGATGAATTGATGGAATAATCTTTAAGAATTATTGTGTTTCTACATACTTTTAGTTCTCTTTTACCTACTTAAGATTTGACGACTGACGAGTAAACTAGCAGCAGTGGTAGCCTAGTGGTAACGGCCGCAACTTACGAGATAAGAATTGTTAGTCGCTGTGATTAACTCAAGACAACGTTTGTGTTCTTTCACCAGAATTAGCTTAACTACTGACAGGTCATATGAATTACTTCATATCATTGTTTATTTAACTTGACTGCATAAACCATTCTTTTTTAAAATTTTTACTAATTAAATTTTCATTTATCATTGAATGATAATTATATGCTATTATTGTATAGAATCAAGTTCTTCCAACATAACAGACAGCTGTGCTGCTGGGGAGTTTGTTGCGCCACTTCTTCTTCCCAGCTAAAGCACTAGGAAGTGGTGAAGGGCGGGCTTTTTGGGGGGACTGTCTTATGTAATTTTGACGTTCAAAAAGTGCCGACTTTTAGCGTGGTTTGAATAAATGACTTTTGATTTTGATTTTGAGATGTAGGTCGTAGGTTCGAACCCAGACATGCGCTTTACTTTGTTTAAATTATATCTTCACCACTGCTTTCAAAACGGTGAAGGAAAACATCGTGAGGAAACTGGCATGTCACAGAACCAAAAAAATCGAAGACATGTGACATCTACCAACTCACACGTGGTAGATTACAGCCCACTCTCACTCGTAGTTAGGAGGCCTGTGTCCCAGCACTGGGAACATTAAAGGACGATTATAATAAACTAGGGAGACGGGGGTACAGTGGACCGTGGGGTACAGCGAATCCGTCTATATTTCCTTGTCTATCGGTTACAAAAACGCCGCACACATGAAACGGACGCGATAATAGTTCCACCTCCCCCTTGCTAGGGCACTTGACGCTCACGCTGTGGAAGCAAGTGTTCATTACCACCATTTTGTCGCCAGTAAGTACGAAATCTATCATTTTCCGGTATTTGTCGAATATTCTACACTAAACACCATTTGGTATTAGTACCGTGTGGTGCCGGACGTAAAAGAATAACACCATCCCATTTCTTCCCGTGGGTGTCGTAGAAGGCGACTAAGGGACTTACTATAGAATGGGGAGCAGCGTTTTTTATGCGTTTGACCACCATACTGCAATCGCCAACCCGCCTACCAAGCGTGGCGATTATGGCAAATCCCTTTTGGGGGAGGCTTATGTCCAGCAGTGGACGTCTTTCGGCTTAAATGATGATGAATGATGATGATGATGATTAATTTCTTAATATTATAAAATTTCTTAAATAATGATTAAATTAGCTCTAAAAATAAATTGGTGCGTTTTTCGTTTAGTTTATTTCAATCGTAAAATGTGCTTTATTTTAAAATGTGGTTTCTTGGGGAACAGTGAACTGTTTCATTCTGGGGCACACTGGACTGCTACCCACTGTGCCCCATACTGATATTACGTAGGTACCTAACTTAATTTGGTTATTCTTTCAGATAAAAAACATGGTCCGGAACCGCACTACAAAAAAAATATTTTGGTCTCGTTAGTCGGGAACAGATGTCGCGATCGATCTCATTTTAGAAGGAAATAAAATTATGAATGTTCCTCCATTAAAAAAAAACTTAATGCAGCAACTTTCATAAGGCTTGTCACTAAGAATAAGATGGCTTTTGTTTTTCATATAGCTTGCTTTAGTGCAATTTTGATTAAACAAATTAATATTTTATTTCACATTTTTATTGAAATAGTACACTGTAACCCAATAAAAAAAGTTTGGTAATTCTGTGTGTTGATCTGCTGTACCCCACTACGATCCAGAGTAAGATTCACTGTATCCCAGATGTGGGGTACAGTGGGTCATTTCCCAAGTCTAAAAAAAACGTTTACTGCCAGAAAACTATTGATGTTATTGCTAAAGTTGAGATTTATTTCATTAGCCAACATCCCGTTCCATTAATCAAGTTGTACGGTTTTTTTTAATTTATTGTGTACTTACTGATTTGAGTCGCTTATAAAAAAGGTGATCCACTGTACACCCCTCTCCCCTAAATCAAAACAAAATTGATCACCGCACGTGTTCGTTGCGTCTTAGCTATTTCATTGTCTTTATGTTTATTAAGCAAGTAAAAACCAACATAAAAAGCGGGTCCATAACCTCTAAGACAGTAGATTATTTTTCTAAATTTACTTAAGACAAGCCACGACCTACACCGCTAATGTTTGATCAACAAAACAAACATTGGGAGTACAAGGTACAGGTGCACTTTGCTTTGTCAAGTTAACATCCATACGTAGGTATTATTATTTAAAATCTCTTTTTATATCTCTCTGTGCTTTTATGTCACCATTTAGAGAGTTTATTCGGAATTTCGGTTTATTTCGGAAGATTTATAAGTCATCATCATCATTTCAGGCGAAACAGGTCCACTGTTGGACATGCCCGAACGGATGAACCGTTTTTGATTTTGTTTTTTTTTCTTGTTTGAAAGGTGATTTAGTCGGGAGTGTTCTTAGCTATCTATATATAATTATCAGCTCTTTTCGGATTTATGAAGAGATTTGAGCATCTTCCGCGGGTCTGATCGAGTCGAAATTTGGTATTCTATTACTTAATATCATATTAAACGAATAAAGCAACATAGAACTAATGCTGGAGCATCACCTGGAATTTCCAGGATACCCAACTTCGACACCAACAAACAGCAGAAATATTGTGTTTGGGCTCATCAATAAATAGGTTATAGATAAATGGTGATCAGGATCTGATGAAGTGGTAGTAACGAGGAGTGAGGATAAATTATTAACAAAGAACGATGGAAAAGCAACTACAGACTCCGTCCCCAATTTTTTTTGATCCAAGTATTCGTTTTTGTCTCAAATTTTCCGTTACGGGATACAAAATAACAAACCGCTTGTTTCAAGTCTTAAATACAACGTGTAACGAAAAGGGTATATGCATACCAAGGGCACGGCTTCTTTGGATGATATCAAAGGATATTGGAAGGGTTTTTAATCCTATCTCTACATATTCGGAAGTTATGAGAATTTTTAATACATTGAAACCAGAAATCGAACTTTTCAATTTGAAATAAAAACATCACTCGCAAGAAATTTATCGTGATTCTGCCAAGTAACGTGGAAAGTTATTGACTTACGTAGTACGGTGACACGAATTTAAAAAACATATGATACCGAAAATTTGGTACCAATTCTTAGAGTATTTTATTTTGAGCTGAAACGATGTACATTGATTCTATACCAGCTGTTATCTTTAGTGCTTAAGGATAGCAATAGGGTTTCTGGTATACCCTGTATATCGAGGTACCTGAAAAAAAAATCTTTCCGTTTCATTTATTCAACGAAATTATAGATGTTTGTTTTCTAGAAACACACATGGACATCAGAGCGTGTTTACTATTACTATATTAAGTTTGAAAACCAGGAAATAAAAGTTAAATTAAAAATTTCCATGTCCAATGTCCAACCTCGACCTAATCGAAAACCTCTAAAAAGTAAACAAATAAAATGTATTCGCCTTTAAAGTTTAGTAAGAAGTTGTAGGTAGTATTTTTATCAAAGCATGTCTGGGGCTCGGGGGACGTTCAATGAAAACGCCAAACAGACGGGTAACATTTAGATACTTACATTAGGCGTCCCCCGAAGTGACAATGCTTTGATCAAAATAGTACCTACAACTTAAAAAGACAATAATATATTTTTTTTAATTTTTTTTTAGAGGTTTTTATTTGGGTGGCGGGTTTTTAAAATTTGTGATTGAACTTTTTGTCTTGATTTATTTCTAACTCAACTTTCCCGCTCCAGTAGTCCTAAAACGAGTCGCTAGTACACATACACATCACTAGATGGATTAATGATAGATAAGCATTGCGTAGTTAGATCGATTGAGGAAAACCCTGAAGTAATCGACAGCGATCATTATTGAGTAGGTATCAATTAAAACCTCCTACTTGTCAATATCGCTATGAGGGTCATTTAGTACCTGCGTAGATGATAAATAATGAACTACCTAATTAAACCGTTCTATCGGTAATTAAACCGTTCTATCGGTAATTAAACCGTTCTATCGGTAATTAAACCGTTCTATCGGTAATTCGATATTTCCCGATAAGTAGATTGTGGTAAGTCAGATGGTAGGACGTTTCTTGTTATGTTTGTTAGTCTGGAAGCTGCCGTATTTATGTATGTACTTGAGAAGAGATGAAAAGGTTGGCTAATGAAGATACAAGAGAGTAATTATGTTCACGCTCTCCATCGCTGCTACATCGATTCCCGTTATGTGGATATGATGCGGGAACCATAGACCTTGGCCACAATTGCAGGTTCTCATGCATACCCTATCTGAACCCGTACTGATCAAGCGGGGAGTGAGACGGGGTGAATCCAGCCAAACCACCGAAACTTTTCACAACAGTCCTAGCAGACGTCGTGAAAAGCTTATATTGGGACTATTGCGGTGTTAATATCAATGGTGGTACCTGGCCCACTTAAGATTTGCAGATGAACTTGTGCTTTTTGTTGAAAACAACGATGATCGCCACAAAATGCTACAGAGCCTGTCTGATGCTTCTTTTAGGAGATTATGGCAAAACGTCTTCAGCAATTCGAAGATACACAGACACAAGATTAGTCCGACGCCCGAAATAATGAATGATAACACGATTTGACAGTTCTCTTTATTCATAATTTTTATCCCCGTCCAAAAAAGTTCATTAATCGGGAGTAGGGTTACTTTCAGACGGGTCCGTTTCTTCGTTGACGGACTTAGAGAGTAAGCCTGCCAGGCCTTGCACCAAATTGACCCATCAAACTCTTGCGCAAGCTCTTGCTCGCTCTTGCTTATAACAAAACTGTATTACTGCGGTGATTAGCACCTGGCAATGAGTGAGTGAAATCGATCGGCGTCACGCTCTCGAACAGCGCCCGATGCATCTGTGATCCGGTTCACGGCGCTTTGCTAGCATTGAAGATATCTGTGAAATGTTTCGTTTTGGTTCGTCGATAGTTTATTTTTATTTAATCATTTACTATTTTCCTTTCTTTTCTTTTTTTTAAAAACGTTACCACACTAGGAATTTCTCCTGTATTGCGGGTTTGTTAACAAACATTTCAACTCAAATACACAAACAGCCAGAACCGGAACAACTACTTGTAGGTCATACAAATATTTGTTCTGTGCGGGAACCGAACCCGCGACACGCAGCGCAGCAGTCAATCGCTTAACCACTACGCCAACCGTGCTGACATTTGTGACGTCCCACCGGGTACTTGTTGACGAGCCTACATGTCCACAATTAAAACTGTTATTTTTCTTCTTTGTTGTATTAATGATTCCAATTGTTGGTTATTATTTATTATTTTAGTATAGTTTCGACCAGTATTCGGCCTCTTTGACAGCGTTATCGTTGGCCTCGTATTAGAATTAGGTTAGTGCAATAGAGAGCACAACAAGAGGTGGGTCATAGTTTGTTCCACAGTCACACTGCGACTCATCGGAGTACCACCACCTGACCATTGAACACAGTAATTTGGAAACTTTATAAAAATCAATTATTTTTAATAGAGTAACCGTTGGCTGCCTTGCCGGGTCTCCTCCAAAGGAAACACCCAGTTGAAACCCTGCACCAAGTTTTTGACGTTTCATAAATGCCCACGTACCTAGGTATATGAACCCGTGGGGTCCGTAGTGGGGCTTGTGGCTAAGTAACAATAGCTGCACGGGTCGATCGATCAGGTTAAGCTACGCTTGCCGCGGTTGCTCCGTAGATGGGTGACCATCTTTACATACCAAGACCCCTCCGTGCCTCGGAAAGCACGTTAAGCCGTTGGTCCTGGCTGTCATTTGTGTATCTTTGACAGTCGTTACGGGTCTTCAGAAGCCCGAAAGTCTGACAACTAGTCTAACCAAGGGGTATCGTATTACCCAGTTACTGGGTTGTGGAGGTCAGATGGGCAGTCGCTCTATGTAATATACTGGTATTCAGCTGCATCCGGTTAGACTGGAAGCCGACCCCATCATAGTTGGGAAAAGGCTAGGCAGATGATGATGACCTAGGTATATGAAAAATAAAATATTTTTGATTTTTTTGAGTCAAAATTGTTTCAGCTTTAACGTAGTTGGGAAAAGGGTAATTTGGGTATAATCATGGATTTCCCAGTCTTTTAGAAATATACATTACTTAGATAAAGCTTAAAATCAGATCAGTTTTTGTATTTCAATGGGTTATGCTGAGCTATTCGAGCATAAAATATATTTCATCATGTATCTGATACATAAATTATTGCCCTTTATGCCTAAAACACCTCAGAAATCTATTACAAAACAAATATGCTTATTCATGCATACCTACAAACCAGCCTCCATATTCAATTCCTAGTAATGTAGGAACATAACTATGAATTGCCTTACGAAACACCGCAATAACATTACTCTTAAGTATTTCGTATTGATAAATCTCAAAAAGGTAACCCACGAAAACGATATCCTTTTACGAATTTTACGAGCAATGTGTACGCTCACCTTGGCAATACTGTACCGCAACAAAAAAATGTCCAGAAGGCCTGCTGAAGAAGACATTTATCGCACAATGTAATAATAATTGTGACCCATATGATGGAAGTAAATTACATGACACAATATCAAGCCTGTACTTATATTTCTCAAAACAGAATACAATTAACTTAGAATGAGAAACATTGGTTGTAAGTCACCGTATGATTGTGAACACCGTAATAATAATAGATAATAGGTAATACGGGCTGTTGTCCGCAACTCCACGTCAAAGCGCGTATTTTGCGTACGGGTGGGAGAATCGCTCATTCGATCCACCCCAGCTCCTCGAGAAAGGCCAGCAACGCCTTGATGTTGCTGACAATCTCACGTAGGGTACCTGGGTTACCGAAGTATTTTGCCCTGTAATCGGCGACCACCGGGCAGTTTAGCAGCACATGCGCTGCTGTCTCGTCGTGCTCCAAGCAGGCCCTGCACAGCGGACTGTCTGTTATTCCTATGACAAAGAGATGTTTGTTGAATGACCCATGGCCGGTTATAGCTGCTGTCACTGTACGCAGCTGTGGTTTAGTTAGACGGAGAACCTGTTTTGTGAGGCGGGCATCGATCGTGGGAAGTGCTTCCTTAGCCTGCCTGCACTCACGTAGGTCCAGCCATAACTTGTGATGTTGGTCCCTGGTTCGTTTTCTTACCAGAGTGCGTAGATACCCGAAGGGGAGAGGCGCGATGGGTTCTGGTCCCACTGGTGCCATACTCGACCCTCTCCTGGCAAGTTCATCGGCTGCATCGTTACCCAGCGAGCCGCTGTGTCCTTTGATCCATTGAATGGTAATTTTATTGAGGCTACCTACCTGGTTTAGGCGTTGGTGGCACTCGTATATTAGCCCAGAGTCAACTGTGTGACTGTTCAGCGATTGTAGAACAGCCATGCTGTCCGAGAGTATGCGGATTGAGTGGTCCCTAACTTCCCTGGCCATGATAGCAGACGCGGCGAGGGAGATGCCCATGCATTCGGCCTGGAACACTGTGTTATGGACCCCCAATGGCGTGGCTATGTGTATGTTGAGGTCCTCCGAGAAGACTCCAGCTCCTGTGCCACTACCTGTTTTTGATCCATCCGTGAAAATCCGCAGCTCTGCGGGGCGCAAGCCTTCGCATCGTCGATCCTCATGCAGTTGGATTTTGTATTTTTTGTCAAAGATAAACTGTTTGGGTACCCGGTCATTTACTGCCTTCGTAATGGGGAACTCATTGTTGAGTCCCTTAAGCAGCGCGGTGTGTTGAGTGTCTCTCTTACTCCAGAGATGTGTTGCCTTAAGACGCGCCGCCGCCATCGTTGCTTCCTGCTGTATGAACAGGTGGAGCGGCGGGAGTCCCAGCATGGCTTCGATAGCTGCAGTCGGAGTGGTCCTCATGCATCCTGTGGTGGCCATGCAGGCTAGTCTTTGCATGCGCTGTAGTTTGTTGGAGGCTGTCGCTAGCTTGGTGCGGGGCCACCAGACCACGGCCCCGTAGGTGATCATGGGGCGGATCACTGCGGTGTACAGCCATAGTATTATTTTGGGGGATAGGCCCCATTTCTTACCTATCATTTTCCTACACTGCCAGAAGGTGATGCAGGCCCTGTTTAGTTTGGTATCCAGATGACTGCTCCAGTTCAGCTTACTGTCCAAAGTAACCCCGAGATACTTGACTTCGTTGGCCAATTGAAGTTCCGTGTTGAACAGTTTCGGTAGGCTGAAAGGGCCTAATGCTCGTTTGTGGGTGAACATGACTAGTTCGGTTTTGGTGGGGTTTACTGATAGCTCAAATTCCCTGCACCATCTTTCTACAATACGTAGTGCTTGTTGTGTGAGGTTGCAGATCGTTCCCGTCACCTTCCCCGAAACAAGAATTGCGAGATCGTCTGCATAACCAATTGTGAAGTAATGGTTGGCGTTGAGTTTGGTGATAAGATCATTAATTACCAGATTCCATAGAAGAGGGGATAGTACCCCTCCTTGGGGGCAGCCTCTGGCTATCATGGCCAGCTGCTGCTCGTCCTCCAGGCGAACCACTCGTTTGCTAAGCATGTTTGTAATCCAGTCCGTAATTACCTGATCTGCCCCATGTCTGAAGAGGGTGCTGCCGATACTGGAGAAGTTGGTTTTGTCGAAGGCTCCTTCGATGTCTATAAAGGTGCCCAGGCAGGTGCCCTTTTGATGTATTGCTTCCTCTATCTGACTGACCACTTGATGTAGAGCAGATTCAGTCGACTTACCTGAGCTATAAGCGTGTTGGTTACCGTGTAGCGGTATAGTTTTGAGGGCGCCGTCTCTCAGCTCCCTATCACATAGCCTTTCCAGTGTTTTCAGCAGAAAAGAGGTCAGGCTGATTGGTCGGTGGGATTTGGCGCTAGTATAGTCACCCTTACCTGGTTTTGGGATGAATATAACTTTCACTTCCCTCCAGCCTTTGGGAACGTACCTAAAGGCCAGGCACGCTCTCATTATGGGCACTAGTTTATTTGCGACAGAGGCTCCCCCCCATTGTATTAAGGCGGGAAACACTCCGTCGGGACCAGCTGCCTTGAAAGGATGGAAGCTGCGGATGGCCCATTGGAGTTTCTCCAGCGTGATCACTCTGCATGTGTAGCTCCAGTCATTTTCAGATGGCGTTTGGGTTACATCCTGCCAGTCGATTACCTGCGCGAAGACACATCCAGGGAAGTGAGTTTCAATTAGAATGCGTCTTGTTTCTTCAGGTGACGATGTGAATGTGTTATCAGGTTTGCGGAGGGTAGCGGGCCCCGCCGTTTTCTGTTGCGCCAGTACCTTTCTTACCCTGTTGGCTTGCTGACAGGATTCGATGCCCCCACAGAATTTGCGCCAACCCACGGTACTCCTGAATCTGATGCATTTTTTGTAGCAAGATTTGGCTGCATAATAGCTATCCCAGTCCTCGTCCGCACAAGTGTTCATGGCTCTATTTAGAGCTTTCCTTACCTTCCCGCGCTTGCGCTCCAAGTCAGCACCCCACCAAGGCTGTTTGCCTGGTGTGCTACGCGGGATGGTCTCTGGGCAGGCAGTGTGGTAGCTGTCTAACATTAGTTTAGTGATCTGACTTACTTGTGCCTCAATCTGTGTCGTGTCCGCAAATGACGTCGGACCGCTTGGTGTAGTTAGCTTTGCTACTAGGCTACGCGTATAGGTGCCGCGATCCGTATGACGCGGATTGCGACGTGGTGTTGCAGGTCGAGCGCAGACTTGGATGTCGAAGCGAATCCACCTATGATCAGAGCAGGAGGCCTCCTTGGAGACCTGCCAGCTTGTGATGATTTCCGCCGCGCCCTCCGTTGCCAGGGTAAGATCAATGATCGTGCGGCTACGCCTAGTTACGAAGGTAGGTTCAGCGCCGGTGTTTAGTATGGATAAGTTAGTCGAGAATAAATATTCAACTAAGGCCTTACCCCTTTCGTTTTGGGTGTCCATGCCCCATAGATGGTGATGAGCATTGGCGTCGGCCCCGACGACAATCTCAAACCCGCGACTCTCGCAGTAGCCCACGAGACGGGCGAGGTCATGGGGGGGCGGCGCCTCCGCCTCAGGCATGTAGGCCGAGGCGAAGACGATTGCCATCTCTACGGCGTCGGCACGTGGTATATACAGCTTTGCTGCAGAGACATCTCTGCAACAGAAATCAGTTAAGGGCTGTGTTTTAAGGTTACCTGTAACATAGATACACGATCTGGGTTGATCGTGATCAGTGGTAACCAGGAGCTTACCTCCAAGATTGGACAGTCCTTGTATACGGCCAGCCCTAATCCACGGCTCCTGGATCAGAGCAATGGCCGTGTGTTGTACCTCCAGCCACTTGCGGAGTTGAGCCGTCGCAGTCTGACTGTGGTGGAGGTTGGCTTGGAGGACTTTACAGTCGGACAAAAGGTACGACATCGCTGGTCGTCCCCTCGTCCTCTTCCCCCAGTCTGAGCCCAGCAAGCAGGTCGCCCTCGTCGAAGCCTTCCTCTCCTTGGCACGAAGCCGGGGACAATACCATGTCATCCAGCTCCCCATCCAAGGAAGAGGCGGCACCTACGATGGCGGCAGCAGGGGTGGCCGACTCTGCTACAGCAGGTTCGGCCACGGGTGCTCCCGGGTTGTTTGGTGGGGGAGTGGGCTCCCCCGCTGGTATCACTGGCCGCTGCATCGTGTCCACGGAGATGGTTTCCGTTGTGGGGTCCCATCCGTTAGGAGCTTCGGTGTACTTGCCGTTCTGCCCTTGGAACCTTAAGTACACCGTTCCTACTCCTATCGAGAGGCGGCGTCCGGCTCTCATAATGGACGGGATTTGGTCCACCGGGACACCCACCACGACGAACCATGCCGCGGCCTGTTTGTTAACGTGGAGTAGTACCCACCTCTTGACGTCAATCCAGGGGTTCTGATAACTCAGAGCGCGCCCAATATCGGTCGGCTCTTCGAAGACCCCCTGTTCGTCTGGGATGACGATACCACACCGCGTTCGTGTGTCGATCTCCGACTGGCTCTTGACTACTAGCGGGATGCTAGTGAGAAGAGACAGTGCGGGGACTGTTTCCCTTAGCCATGCTAAGGTGTGGTCGTTGCCGCACCACAGTTTCAGGACACCCCCGGAAAACACCGGCTTGGCTTTAAAAGTCGGTCCTGGGGTGTCTGGTTTGGGGGACCGGGCCTCAATGATTATCTGCTTTTGGATAGCAGTGAGTACCCGGTCCGATACGTCCTTGCTCAGGATCCCTGTGCGGTCGCAGGTAATTGCGACGTCCAGGGTAGTACTGGCAGCTTGGGCGTAGCTTAGCTTGGCGGCCCGCTTGGACTGATCAAACCGCGGCCGCTTATGATCCCCCCGAGGTGTTAAACTCTCGTTGAGCGCACGCTTGGCCGCGGCCTGGTCCTTCCCCTCGGGTCGCTGTGTTGCTCTGGACCCTGCAGTCTGTCCCTCGTGAGCACTGGGGGGCCCTGGCGCAGATCGGCTTGTGCCGGCCACCGCCATTGACCGCTCCCCAGTGGAGAAATTTAGCTGGCCGCCAGTCGGTTTGACCGAACTGGCGGCAGGGTCCTGTTTATCAGGCTTCCCCTTGCCCTTGCCTAGCCTCTTGCGAGCCTGACGGCGCTCCTTCCTTGTCGCACGTCTGTTCTGTGCTGAGGCGGCTGGTGGGCCTGAGGTGCCTGTGCAAGGGCAACGAACTCGTTCGTTGCCTTTACCCTTACCCCTGCTTCGTTTGCCCACAACCTGCCAGACGCGTGCAAAAGCGTCCTCAGCATGGCTGGCCGAGTCCGTTTGACCGGTTGTGGCCGCTTGTTGCGAGGAGGTTGGAGTTGCCACAGGAGTGGGAGGGTGTTTCACGGTGCCAGTTTTACCCGGCACCGGGGTTCGTGCGGCGAAGGTCGGACCGGCAGTGGTGTTACCCGTCGCCGTCGCCGTCGTAGCCGCCTGTGTTTGAGAGGGGTCGGTACTGGTCCCAATCAGCGCCGACGTCCTCTGTTTTAATTGGGACTTGGTGGTTTTGGTCTTGACTGTGGTTCGCGCCACAGCCGGACCGGCGCCCGCACTGGTACCCGCGGCGTTAGTCGCAAGGTGGCCAGGGGCGAGAGAGGTGCAAGCACCCCCCTTGGGAGTCTCATTGGCTTTCGCCTCCACTCCGGTTTCTGGGGTTTTTTTAACTGGCTCTAAAGCATCCATGTTAAGTTGATTTTAAAATTCGTCTCTCTGGCTCCCACCCTCCATGGAGCCCGCACCTGGGAACGTCTCACTATAAAAAAGATCGATCGTTAGAACTACCAGAGAGATATAGGTGCGCAAGGCTGGTTTACAGTGCGACATCGGGTGCTCGATCAGGTTGGCCCCCAAAGAGCTGAGCAACCTTCACTTACACCGTCAGCATGACCTTTACCTACCGCTTCGGTCGCCCGAGGGCAACTTCAGCGGACCTCACGCACCTCGCCTGTGACCCTCTGACGGGACACTGTGACCATTTCCCTACCCCTGGCTATTGGGTAGGGCCACCGTTTCGCTTGAAATCCAGACCAAAGGGGGCGTGTTGCCTCACCGGCACATTACAACCAGAGCCGCTCGGCTCAACCCCCCAGGACTCCTTCATCCCCGCTCACGGCGCTCGACTGCGCAGGTTCTAGCGCAGGTGACTACTTGCTCCTACTCACCATCAGCTGATTTTAGTGATAGGCGAGCCCGCCACCACCCAGTCACGCCGGGGTCGCGGTTAGGAGCGGGAGTTGGATCGGGAGGGGGGGGGGTAGTGGAAGGAGTGAGGATATAGGAAGGGAGTAGTGGGTAGGGATTGTGAGAATGGGGTCCTGGGAAATAGAAGGGGGTTGTGATGTCGCCTGGTGGTTTTTGTTACGTCTATTTCTTAAGGAATTAGACCAAGAAACGGGGTGGCAACCTCGTGAAGGTACATCCACCAGACTTGCCTTGAGGATCTACACGACTGCAGCGCTCTCCCTCAAGACCCCGCCACTCTACTGCCTCTGAGGGAGGCGGCAGGGTAGGTCTGCATCTATACTACCAAGCAAAGCAAAGCAAAGCAAAGCAAGCCTGTCGTTGTGCAACCGTCAAAGCATAAATCCAGCCCCTCCCCTGTGAACACCGTTAGTTTATAATCTATCTCGCGAGATTATAAACTGTCGATAAATTGTGAACTGCACCATACTGCTTACAATATCCGTCTTTAGTTCACAATTTATCGACAGTTTATAATCTCGCGAGATGGATTATAAACTAACGGTGTTCACAATCATACGGTGACATATACATGAATGTTCCTTGGAACGAGTATCGGAACTGTATGTTTGAATTTGAATAAAATCGCGGCGGGATTTTTTCGTACACAAGATTTTCAACGCACGGCTTAGCGCCGAGAGTTAAAAATCGAACACTGTGTGTTTTCCACGCGTTGAGACTCACTCGCACTGCAATTTGTTTGATATTCAATGCTCGGTTCAACACATGGAGTTGAAAATCCAGTGCGTGAAAAACACCCGCCCCGATTTTATTACGTCCGTGTGAATGCCAACTTAGAAGTAGGCCATTCATTCATTTTAATTTCTGAATTGTTATTTTAATTTTGTTTTAATTACGGACGCTTTAATGTACACGTCTTTTTACATCGTTCTCACATTGAAAATTTCAACATAATGATGTAACCAACTTTTTGTAACAACACCATGATTTTAAAAGAGTGTCCATGGAGTTTCTTGCCCGTTCTTCTCCATAGGTACCTACGCTTTGGAATGGGCAACTAGCTTCATTTTTCTAACTCACCGATCTTGACAATTCAAAAGTGCCTGTTATTGGTTTATTTGAAATAAATGCTTTGAGTTTGAATTTGTATTAACTTACTAGCTTCCGCCCGCGGCTTCGCCCGCATGGAAGTCGGAAATTATCCCGCGGGAACGTACACTACCGGGATAATTAACGCTCTCCCTACACTTTCAAGTCAGTTTTGAAAAATGATAATGATGATGAAATGGTTATGATTCCACCTTTGATATTTACCTAGATAACTTTATGCCACGTTATTTAAACCAAACGAATAAGATCTTTCATACAAACTATATCCCCCTTTTCAATCTTAAAGGGGGTTCATTTTTTTTAAGTCTTTTATTTCTTTTACATTATTTGACTTATAGGTTAAATGTACCAATTTTCAAGTTAATCAAGACACGCAGTAACATCATCCCTTTAGAACTTAACTACCCTTAACTACCCTTTTTTATCTCTTTCGGGGTAGATTTTCGAAAAACCCTGATACACGTTATTCTTTATTTTTGGTATAAATATTGAGTTTCGAGTTAATCGCACCGCGTGTACAACAACAATAAATTACCAACTTTATAATTTACTTAGATAAGTATTTGTGCTAAGTTTCAAGTTTATTAACTCAAGGAATTCGATTCATACAAACAAAATCCCCCCTTTTCACCCCCTTAAAGGCCGAATTGTTAGAAACCCCTTCTTAGTGCTCCCCTACATTGTAAAAGGTAGCCGTGTGCAAAATTCCACGTTCCTAGTCCTAGTAATTTCGGCTGTGCGTTGATATGTCGATCAGCCACTTATTTTTCACCACTGACAACCCAATTTTTATGTCCACTCAATCACTGTCCAGTCCAAGATTACTTGGAAGAGATCGCAGATAGTGATAAGTCCGCTCATAAAATCATCACATCATTATCTGCCTTACCCTTTCCCAACTATAATTATGCTAGCTCTCAATTTGGTAATTTGCACCCAGTTTAATGCAGCTACATACCAGTTTTTTACATGAAGCGCTTACTTACCTGATCTCCACAACACAGCAACACGATACTCTTTTCTTTTTCTCTGATGGTGGGAAATCATCAAATAACTTCAGGTGTCAGACTTTTACTGACTAAAACCCACCCGTGTTCCCTCAGTTGCCTGTGTGCCATGGGCCACGGTATCTCTTTCGAATAACCCGCACCCCTGGCAGGCAATGGCCCTTGCGGACTCCACCAGATGAGGCTGACATCTCTTTGAGGCAACACGATACCGTTAAGTAAGACTGGTTATCAGACTTTCGGGCATTATCCAGCATAACCATTCTCCTAGTAGGTTTATCTATCTCTTTTTCTCCTCTTCCAGAAAAATCTCGTCTAGAGAGAGAAAGGTTAAAAAAAAGTTCCCACTCCTGGGCAAAGGCCTTTCAAGTCCTTCCAGGAACTAATTTCCCACGCCACCTCGAACCGGCCCTGCGCATCCAGGTCATCTCGCCACCGCTTTAACGTAATCAGCCTAAAATTTTCCCATTGTTGGGACACATACCTCCTCTTTGTATGGGGGAGTGGGCCAGAATCCACCACGCGGGCATATTGCAAGTTGGGGGAGAAAAGTATCTACAACTATGCGGATCACCAAGCACGTTTTTCATCCTTTGTTTGGAATGGACCTTTTGAGCCCGACATCTACACGTAGAACGAAAGACTCGGCAAGTATACCTGGTGTTACCAAGTGATGCATGAAAGCAAACTCATTGAGCAAGCTGTGTGTTCGTTTGTTGGAGCTCATGTCATAACTATGCTAATGTGTGAAATGTGCGTAAAAACACGTGTGAAAGGCTGCGGAGACCTATTTGTATTGTATTTAGAGCAACGAACTTAGATGTTTAAATTGAGATCTTTAAATTGTGGCGAATCGACAATTTTCAATAATATACTCACTATTTTATACAGACGACTTGCTTTAAGTTTTTTTTTGTGTGCTAATCGACAATTCGACAGCAAAAAAATACGTAGGTGTTAGGGAATTGGCACGTCTTGAATGTTATGCTCTTTATTGCATGTACTTTTTGTAAAACGTTCTAAACGTGCCAATATATTCGCCCACAAATAAATTAACTTCGTGCAAGTTGTCCACACAGTAAAAAAGTGAATCTATAAATAAGCCAATGAGGCCACCTACTGGGCTCAAACAATATAAAAACAAAAGACGACGTACGCGAAAAGACGAAGAAGAGACATACCTAATTGTTTTCTCCTTGAACCAATTCTTAATCTAAGTTCTTACCCGACTGCCCCACAAAGAGGGTGATGTTTTGTAAACATTTACGTCCAATAACTAAGTATGACTGACCACAAAGTATGCAGCTACATTTACAGTGAACTCATTTCACACTCAAGTTATGTATGAAAAAATGGCCGTTCCGTTTCACCTAATATAGGAACTAAATATCGATTGAATAACACGACTAGGTACTTCAGTTTCCTTTGTACGATCAGCATATTAAGTAGGTTTAATAAAATTACAAAATTAATTAACACTGAGGGTGATTAATTATATTATGCTAGCGTTAAAATGACATTCGATTTTTTTTTGTATTTCTGCCTCGATATTTCCTGAATGGTCGAATACAATTACACAATCACAAATAATGTCGGAGTCCGTATAGTTATCTTTTTGAATTTTATTCATTATTTGTTCTGTCTAGGAATCAATCACGTGACGATAGCATAGAAGCCAATCGCTTCATCACTGCACCATTGCACCATTTCAGGATTTTTTTAAAATAATATCGTCTATGGTCACAAAAAATATCATAATATTATTATTTAGTAAGCTATACTCGTTAGCATAGCATAATCACCCTATAATGCACCCACACTTGGGACAAAATAGGCATCCTCTCTGTGAGATCTCTCTCACCACGCGTGGCCAACATGTGCTTACTAGAGAATGGGCAGCAGCGTTCTCTAACCATTTTACCACCATACTGCGATCGCCAACCCGCCTGCCAAGCGTGGCGATTATGGCAACCCCCCTCCCTTTTGGAGGAGGCCTATGTCCACCAGTGGACGTCTTTCGGCTGAATTGATGAGTGGAGGGGACGCGTGCCCAGTGCGAGTTGGTGGATGTGACGTGTTATCGTATTTTTGGTTCTAAGACATGTCGGTTTCCTCACGTTTATTTCCTCACCGTTTTAAGAGCAGTAGTGAGGAAATAATTAACACATAGTAAAATGCCCGCCTAAGTTCGGACCTCGGACCTACAACTCGCCAATCGCAGCCGTTTCCACTGGGCATTACTGCTATAAACACGCTATTGTTTAAACAATAATCTTTTACTTTTTTTGCTATCTGTACCCGCGTGTTTACCCTATATTAGTTAAACAGCTGTCATGCGAGTGATTACAAATTACTTAGTCGATTTTGATGGATTATTTGATTACAACACAGTGGAAATGTAAATATACACAGGCACTAAACAATACAATTATGACCATTATTTTGATGCAAAAAAAAATACGAGGGGTGCTATTTAGATCACCAATGCTCATAATTGAAGAACCCACAGGCTGCCTCAGTTATTGTTCTAAAACATTTTTTTTATGTAATCATGGTAGTGGCTAGTATAAATTGAACATTATAAGTTTTTCAGTGGTTAATACCCCTCTGTTACCACCTATAACCGTTGTAGCGCAATATGGAATATGCAAATATTCGCTATTCTCATTGGTGTTTTTCAAAATGGTGTTCAAAATGGCATGCCTAAAAGATAGGCATGCCATTTACTGCACCAATTTGAAAAGCTAATTCTAAAAAAATAAGCTAATTCTTAATTCTCACTACTATGGTATCGAAGTAAACTGTTGTTTTGTAGTCTATTGTAAATTGGACGTTTATTTCATGAAGCCGCGTAAAAATGTAACACTATTTTACTGTGTTACATTATTACACAACTACAAACTATTTACCTACACTAAAATCTAAATTAAATGACCGACTATTTTCTAAGGACACTAAGACGTTGAAGTATTCGTTCGTATCGCTGTCATCCGGGAACGTGCCCAGAATACAGGCAGCAGTGCCACGTTAAATGGCAATGCTAATTCTCTGGCTAAAGAACGAGCCAGCCACGTCACGTGAAGCGTCGACAGAAGGCTTGTATCCCAGACTACCCAAGTCTATAAATTGGGTAGACTTTAATTGTAAATCATCAATGAGGCCTTGTGGCTGTGTAAAGACAGTAGGCGTCGATCGATCAGGTTAAGCTACGCCTGTCGAGGTTCGTCCTTGGATGGGACCATCTTTATATGTTTACCAAGGGCTTAACGTGCATTCCCAGGCCCCTCTGTGCGTTGTGCTTTCCAAGGCATGGAGGGGCCTCTGAAAGCACGTCGATCGTCGGCGAGTCGGCGGCGCAGGAGTAGGGTTACCAAATCGAAACTTGTAAATTACACATACATCATCATCTGCTTAGCCTTTTTATAAATTTCAAATTAAGCTGAAAGTGAGCACTTTTGTACGTCAAAATTACGTTAGACAATCCAAAACGCACGCCCTTCACCACTTCCTAGTGCTTTAGCTGGGAAGAAGAAGTGGCGCAACAAACTCCCCAGCAGCACAGCTGTCTGTTCAGTTAGAAGAACTTGATCGGGTCGGCTTCCAGTCTAACCGGATGCAGCTAAATATCAGCATTTTACATGGAGCGACTGCCTATCTGACCTCCACAACCCAGTTACTGGGTAATACGATGATACCCCATGCCCACGATAAGACTGGTTGTCAGACTTTCGGGCTTCAGACGTCATGGGACGACTGTCAAAGATCTACGAATGACAACCGGGACCAACGGGGTCCCGGTTGTCATTCGTAGATCTTTAACAGTGGTTACAGGTCATCAGAAGTCCGAAAGTCTGGCAACCAGTGTTACCAAGTAGTATTCCAACATTATACTGCGGTGTATCGCGAGCACAATGGACTGCTTGTTTGTGAATCGCTGCTGCAAACTCTCCACTTCGGTGTTTAGCTTGTAGCAGGGATTCGCATTGTAACTATATGGCAGTGTAGGTTAAGTGTGTAGGCTACGTTTACTAATATAGTGTTAAGAGGTATTGTTACTAACACATTTGAGTAATTTGTAACATGTTTCCTTTAAATATAAATAAAATAAAATTGAACGTTTGGTGAATGCAATTTGAAAAAAACTATGAGAGCAAATTAGTCAGGGAGTGGTTGCTAATTCTGCAATTCAGTACAGCTCGCAAAGCCGATCAATATTGTAGGAAACTATTACATTTTAAATTCATAATAGAGGACATGAAACTGGAAAAATTACTCAGTAACTGGGTTGTGGAGGTAAGATCGGTAGTCGCTCCATGAAAAATACTGGTATTTAGCTGGATCCTGTTACACTGGAAGCCGACCAATATAGTTGGGAAAATATTAGACGGATGATGACGGTATTAAAATTTGTAAATTCGTTTCTAATTCGTTTAGGTGAATGAATCTTTGTTTAGCCTTAGTTTTTCAATTGACCAATTATCTGGCTAAGTACGACTTTTTAATCACCCATTGATTAATTCGCTACACTTCGTTGTAAATGGCAACGTAATCGATTAGCTCGCGAGTTATCGCAGACTTATAATCGATTGCCACGTCACTATTTGTAGCTGCCGTATAAATTACAGGAATGTCAAAAATAATAGGTGTTTCATTATTCCATACCTACCTAATGTATTAGGAAATTAAGTCCAGCATTGCCTCTAAGAACAATTTAATACATTTCATTGTGACAAATCATCATATACATTGCGTCTGCTGTCAAATAAATTTCTGTTCATGCGTAACATAATGAATTCAGCGCAATGGATGATTTAGATCCACCACAAACATAGAAAAAGTTTAGCACCTGGCGGGGATCGAACCATCGACCACCTCGTTACGGGCGGCCTTCGAGTTGAACACAGAAGCCACCACGCTACGGACAGTGGGCGCTGCAACGCAAAATTAGTGACGAATACCTGCGTGCCGGTGGCGAACTTCTGTTTGCTTGTCGCAATTTGCCTGCGTCGTTGAATGTTAAATTAAAATTAACTTTCTAATAGTTATCTTAAAACCTACAACTCTGTTAGCAAAATCACACAACAACTTAAAACGACGGCACATCATATTAGCCTTACAATGATTCGTTCACCAAACACCAAACAAAGCTCGTCTAACCCGGATATTCCCTCAACACCGGAATTCTCTCAAAATATCACTAGCAGGAAGCGTAAAACACCGGAAAATGAAGCTTTGGATTTGTTTAATTCCTTTAAATCTGAATTATTGCAAACATTTAAGGACTGGCGACAGGATATGAATAATAATTTCGAACAAATAAATCAGAATATCAATAACATAAGAAGTGATTTCGACCAGTATAAAATTGAAATTAAAAAAGAACTTGGATCCTTACTCACGGAGCAGTCAAAAATTGTGTCACAGTGCGAAAACTTGTCAGAGGAAGTTTCCGACCTAAAGGAATCGAATCAATTCATGAGTGACCAGTATAATGACCTCAAACAGCGCGTGGATGATATGTCCTCGCAAACAAATACACAATACGAAATAACTGTCCTGGAC
Source organism: Polymixis lichenea (assembly GCA_949091785.1). Classification (NCBI taxonomy): domain Eukaryota; kingdom Metazoa; phylum Arthropoda; class Insecta; order Lepidoptera; family Noctuidae; genus Polymixis; species Polymixis lichenea. The sequence continues at coordinate 20,560,146 of OX420951.1, read as the reverse complement.
TTAGAGTCAAAAATAGACTCGTTGGAGCAGCAAGCAAGACAGTGCAACATAGAAATCTCTAATATACCTGAAAGACGAAATGAGAATCTCGTTGACCTGTTCGAAAGTTTGGGAAAGCAGATTGGACACAATATCAGGAAAGAAGATGTTGTCTCTATACACCGTGTTCCTCACGCTGCGCAGAATAACAAGCCTAAGAATATTGTTGCAAAACTTACAACAAGAATCTTACGTGACAATATAATTAGCGCCTACAGACTGAAAAAGGGACTGTCTTCCGAACAACTAGGAATATCAGGAACCTCTCATAAAGTCTACGTGAACGAACACCTCACGCTTCGAAATAAGCAGCTCTTTCGTAAGGCCCGGGAAGCAGCAAATCGTGAGGGATATAAATTCGTTTGGATTAAACATTCTACAATACTCGTCAGAGAGATTGAAAATTCCAATGTGCTGGCTATGCGGACACTCAAAGATATCGAGAAAATTAAGGCCAGTACTAAAACTAACTCCCCTGTGTAGAATTGGAAACAATTTCATGTATTTTATTTATTTTTACTTTTACTTTAAATTATGTAGTTATTTTTTGTTCATTTACACTCTCATAACATATCTTAGTATATTGCTTGTCGGATGTTTGCAGGAGCATACCTTAAATACACTTATTTTTTGATCTACTCGATACTATTGACGTGTTTGTTGGCAACACAATACTTTAAACTAATTCAACTTACTCATTGTTTCTTATCTCATGGCTAATCATAATATAAATAACTTAACAGTTTATTATCAAAACTGTCGCGGCATGCGTACCAAGCTGAAAACAATATTTTTTAATATTATGTCCAATTCGTATGGTATAATAATTTTGTCGGAAACCTGGCTAAACGGTAGCATACATGATGACGAGTTCATAGACCAACGATATATTGTTTATAGATGTGACAGAGACCTAAAATTGACGCAAAAATCTGACGGGGGAGGAGTTCTGGTGGCAGTCATGAAGTGTCTCAGACCGTATCGTATTTCTGTAGCGTCACTTACACCAATGTCAAAATTTATGGAGTTGGTTCTTGTCCAATTACCTAGTACTGAACTTACTGGCTGTTATTTGATTGGCGCAGTCTACATACCAGATAGGTCACCCATAGCAGTTTACAATTTATACTTTCAGGTTTTAAACAATATCATAAGAGAAAATTGCATATCCAACCTGTTACTAGTCGGTGATTACAATATACCTGACGCTTGCTGGCAACATCAAATGGACTCTTCTGCCCTTGTTTGTACGGGAACATCATCAGTTTGCGACAGTCTGCGAGACTTTATGACTCTTCACCATTCCTCCCAGTTTAATGTGATTAGAAATTCGAACGACAGAATATTGGACTTGTGCATCACTGACATAACTGACTGCTCCGTGATGCAACCGCGGGACTCGATTTCTGTTCCAATAGACGTTCATCATCCCCCATTTTATATTATAATTGCTTTCACATCTAACATTAGCACCATGAATCGTAACCCCGTGAAAAAGCCTAACTTTTTTAAGGCCGATTATGATCTACTAAATAAAAAGTTGATGGACGTCTCTTGGAGCATGATACTTGACCAACTTCCCGCAGAGAATGCGGTTAACCTATTCTATGAAACTATTTACAATATTGTCCAAAAAAATGTTCCACTCTCAAGATCAAAACCAGCACGATATCCAGTGTGGTTTAGCCTATCTCTCATACATATTTATAAAAACAAACGTAAGGCTTGGATTAAGTGGAAAACATATAAAAATTACTCGGATTATGAAATCTTTTCATTATACAGAACCCGTTTTAAAAGTGAGGCTACAAAATGTTACAATAAGTATATTAATTCTGTAGAAGATGCTATCCCCAAAAACACTAAACATTTCTGGTCTTATATATCTAACAAAAAAAGCAAGGCAGGTATACCGTCAAGTATGTCATACAAAAACCGAACTTCGCAAGATCCCGAAACTATTTGTAACTTGTTTTCCTCATTTTTCCAATCTGTTTACCAGCCGTCTACCTTAACTCCCCAATGGTCACCACCAAATAATTATTCAGATCAGTGTGATTTATTACACCATATATATTTTGACGTAATTGTTATTAAAAGAGAATTAAAAGGGCTAGACCCTTCCAAGGGTCCAGGACCAGATGGACTACCAGCAGTGTTTCTTAAGCACACTGCTGAATCAATATGTGAACCATTACACATTATATTTAACAAGTGCATCACTGAGGGTTTCTTCCCAGACATTTGGAAATGCGCCTACATTGTCCCAATCCATAAAACTGGTTCAAAACATGACGTCACAAATTACCGTCCAATATCTATTATCAGCGCAACATCAAAACTCTTCGAGAAGCTTGTTCATAATGCCATCTACCCCTTCATCCAGGACTATATCATACCTGAACAACACGGTTTTGTAAAACAAAAGTCCACCATGACGAACTTAGCAATTTACTCTAACTTCCTCTTCCATAGTATTGACAAGGGAGTTCAGGTAGACGCTGTATATACGGATTTTCAGAAAGCATTTGATAGAGTGGACCATGAAATGCTTCTGAATAAAATAGCGTTCAATGGAATTAGGGGCAATCTTTTGCGGTGGTTTTGCTCATATATCACTAACCGCAGCCTGATGGTCGTGATAAATGGGTACAAGTCGGGAAGTGCTGGAATGTCCTCCGGTATTCCTCAGGGCTCTATATTGGGACCTCTACTTTTTGTTATATTCATAAACGACATAAGTACATGCTTTAAATACACAAATTTTCTTTTATATGCTGACGATTTGAAATTATATAAAACCATAAAAAATATTAATGAATGCTCAGAACTTCAGAGCGATCTTAACCGACTCTCTGAATACTGTTCAATTAATAAGTTAAATTTAAGTATACCTAAATGCCATATCATCAGCTTTACTAAAAAAAAAACTATAATAAAATATGACTATACTATATGCGGAACTATACTAAACAGAATGACGAACCTTAGAGACCTGGGAATACTATTCGATTGTAAATTACATTTGGACCTACATATAGAAAACATAATAACCCGAGCATTTAGAATGTACGGCTTTGTTTTCAGAGCAGCTACCGACTTTAGGCGCCCTTGCACATTTTTACATCTGTATCGTTCACTTATTCGTTCTCAGCTTGAATATGCCTGTCTAATATGGGATCCGTTATATAATAAGTATAAAATAGCCATTGAAAAAGTACAACGAAAATTCTTACGAACTATGCAATTCAGATGCCAACTTCCACGCTTAACTTACAAAGACCTTTTAGCAATGTATAATTTACTCTCTCTCGAGAAGAGACGAATGCTTCTGCAAGTAATGACACTGCACGACCTTTGTCATAATAAGCTAAATTGTATAGCCCTTAATAATGATATTAAACTTGTAGTTCCTAGATCAATTCATCGTCGCGGAGTGCGCGATTACCGATTGTTTGATCAGGCACCATGCAGGACAAACGCAGGTAAACGTGCACCCCTTCAGCGTCTCATGCGAATGTACAATGAACATTTCTTAGACATTGATATATTTATGCTAAATAGAAATGTTTTTCGAAATAAAGTAATTGATGTACTGAAAAACTCGGATATATCTTGCGGTAACTGACTAATTAGTTAGTTTGTAACGATATTTATAAGATATTTCCTTAAATGACATGATTACTAGCTTACCGACGAGTCCTTCTCACAGCATACCTATTTGTTAATATGTGGAAAATGTTGTGGTTATTACATTGATTTTGTTTTATATACCGTACCGATAAGTGTTATATGTAATGTAATATCGTTTTTTTTCCCAAATAAAATAAAATAAAATAAAATAAAATAAAATAGATCTTGTCAAAATAAATTTTACTTTTTGAGTTTGTTACGCTATTTGAATAAAGGTAAAAATAAAATAAGGTACTTTACGTTATTAACGTAAAGTACCTTAGAGCAGGATGTTCTTTCCTAGATACCAGTAGTGTATGTTTTTTCATTGGATCCAATATAAGAACTTACACCATATAAAATTTCGATACCAATATGTCTAACATGATTGCTATATATTTGGAAAAAAATTCGTAAAAAGCTTTTAGAATATACATACTTGTGTTGGCAACACCGAGTGAAGCTACTTCGAGCGTTGTGTTGGCAACACCGAGTGAAGCTATTTCGAGCGTGGCACAGACCAGTTTTTGAAGGAAGGAACTTCCCGCTATAATTTTTCGGAATGCCGCGAAACGCGTTTTGGATTTTCTGTGCTTGCTAATGTTTTCGGATTAATATATGTTAAATAACTAATACGTGTTTGAAACACCCTCCGTAAATAAATAGTCAACACTTGGCGCAGTATTTTTGTACGCATATCCCTTTGTAGTGTCGCGCATCGGCGCCATCTTGATCATAATGTTTAAAACTGATTGATACCCATATGCTCATTTAACTTCTAAACGTAAAAAAGACCATTTCAAAACATGACAGCCAACATCATTGAATTTTCTTTCAAATCTTTGTTGTCTGTGGTCACGCCACAGACAACAGAGATTTTATCATTCAAACTTCATTCTTATTTCCTTTTATTGGCATTTTTTTTTTTTATTTTTTTTTTTATTTTGGCTTCACACTGTTTGTGCATTTAGCCAGTGTCAAGTAATTTTTCTTTTAGATCAAGTAAATGGCCCGATATCGGGCACGAAGTTACAAAACAGTCATAGTCGTCTTTAGTCAGTCAAGTCAGAGTTATTGTAAAGCGGTAGTAACTTTACAACAACCTAATAGGAGTTTTTGGGGGGAACACGAAAAGTCCACGTTAGTCACTTATTTTCACCTTCACTACACTTGTGCACTCACACGTAACTAAATTGAATAATTCACTATCAAAATTATACAATTTAATTCGCTATTTCACTAAATTCCATGAAAATGAAAATTCGTGCGACATGTTCCAACGCGATCCCGCCAAAAACTCCTTTATTGGCATTAAATAAACTTCACATTTGCTTGGCAGTGTATTCAGCGCGCGTTCGCCAGATGATTCGGAACAGAGTGCCTTATCGAACGATTCGAACGCATTGGTATTCGGAAGTCGAACGAACGAAAGCGAATAATCGAATAAACTTGTATATTTGGTTCATTGAAATATGAAAAGCACTAGAGATGATTGATTTTACAGCTGAAGCTGGATTGACTGTGAATTTTATTGGGATTGTAAAATAAAATAGGGATTTTATGAGAAATATAAAAACGGAAACGATTAATATTTGATTGATCGTTATCGTCTAATTTGGTCAGCCAAAACCGTCGTGGCTCAGTGGTAAATGCCGCGACTTACTACGAGTTGTAGGTCATAGGTTTGAACCCTGACAGCCCCTTTACATTGTGTAAATTACTGCATTACCACTGCCCTCAAAACGGTGAAGGAAAACATTGTGAAGAAACTGGCATGTTCTAGAACCAACAATTCGAGAACATAATGAGACATCTACCAACCCGCACTGGGATTACGCACTCGCTGGATTACGAGTAGAATACGGAATTTCGACGCACAAAATATCGATGAATGCTAATACGATCGTGGAGGTGATCGGCGGCGGCGATCTCTCGCGTCCGACCCTGGTCCAGGCTATGGTACGGAGCGAGAGTGCATGGCTAGCAGTCGCCTCCTTCAGCGAAGCAGTTATGCTCGCAAAGAGAGAGGCGGCGCACGTGAGGGAGATGCAGTACATGCGCCCTCACAGCCGTGGCCTTCGCAGGAGACGCCCTGGGCGTCGGGAATCCCAGGCTGATTCCCGGCCACCGTAGGTACGGGCTTGCGGACGGCGAGTAATGGGTAGCTCGCTGTCCGGTAAGGACCAAGCCCGGGTCGACGGCGCGTTGTGTTCCACGCGCTTCTCAAAGAGATGTCAGCAGCAACTAATGGGACCCGCAAGGGCGACGCCTGCCAGGGGTGCGGGTTGTTCGAAAGAGATACCGTGGCCCCTGGCACACAGGCAACTGAGGGAACACCCACCCGGGGTTTTAGTCAGTAAAAGTCTGACACGCCCTTCCGCTCCACCCAGAGCGGGAGAAGTTATTTGATGATTTCCCACCCAAAAAAAAACAATGCTAATACGATGCTACAAAATTGCTATGCACGTTACTGCGAAAGGCCGTCTCTGCGAAGCTAGATCGATCGATAGAAGATAGATCTTCGTTGCGATATTACTTGTCTTCGATGCACGTAACCGCGAAAGATTTTCAGTGTGATACTACTTCGATGCAAGTTACCATGAAAAATCATTTCTACGGAGCTACTTGACTTCGATAATCTATTGCGAAAGATTGTTACTGGGAAACCATGAGACTTCGACATACCTGCTCGTCTTTCGTTAAGCTTATAATATTAGCTATCTACATTCATTTTATTTATTTATTTTTATTATATTATGACTATTTTTAATTATATTATCACTTAACAGAATTTGTTTTGCGTGCAATAAATTAAATCCATCTTACATTGTATTAAATTCAATTTTAATAAAATGTAATCAATTTTTGTACAGTTATTTATGACGCATGATACAAATTTATAATAAAAAACTAGCTTTCGCCCGCGGCTCTGTAGAAATGATTTTTCGCGGTAAAGTGCATCGAAGTCAACTAGTATCGCAGTGAAGATCTATCGCGGTAACGTGCATCGAAGTGTAGTGGCTTCGCAGAGATGGTCCTTCGCAGTAACGTGCATCGCAATTTTGTAGCATCGTATTAGCATTTATCGATATTTTGTGCATCGAAATTCCGTATTCTACTCCTGGATTACGGCCCATTTCTTCTCACAAAGAGAAGGCCTGTGTCCCAGCAGTGGGGAACATTGTAAGCCAACATATGATATAGGCCAGCTACTCTGGTGTTAAGTTAGGAGAGTAAATTTTCAATTTGGTACAAATTAAATATCAATTGAAATTATCCGTAAGTATATTCAAATCACGTCTCATTGTTTGGCACTTGTATGAAATGGGTATAAAATGAAATGAAATGAATGAAATGAAATGAAATGCACCGATCCCAGCGTGGCTTGACCAGACTCGATTAATTGAATGAACCCCAAGATTTGCACTAGCCCCTGGAGCCTGATGCTTCATGGTGTTACAGTGGGCATTGCATATCAAGAAGTAGACCGAGGGACGCGGTAATGGTCAGGTAGACGTGCCCTTAGGATAGGAAAGGAATGCGAGCCTACCGGATATGCATCCTTGAGTAAGCATTGGATTAGTGGTATAACTCGAAAAATTGACGTAAGGTATAGCTTATGAATGAATTGCCCTGACTATACCGACTGCCTTCCGGTCTTCTAGGCTCTAGCCTAGAAAATCTGTATCCAGTGGTAAATGTCTTCATTTACCACAGGATACAGAGTTTCTCTAAAACAAACAACTTCTAATGAAGTCCTTAAGACTAACTACAGAAAAACAAACAAAAAAAACATTAATCGTTGAAAACAAAAAACAAATTAAAATACTAGAGCTGCAGTACTCTGCGTGGGTAGTTGAAACTTTTTAACGAAGCCGGTGAAAAACTTCTTTATCGAATCGCTGTGATTCCGATAGACGCACTAACGGGAGAACAAAATTGAGTATAAAATAGGTACTGGGTTTGAAGTAAACTAAAATAGAACATTTACGATACGTGAGCCTTAAGTTATCCATTATTGCATACTTGTACACATTATCATCATCTGCCTATGCTTCCCTACTATGATGGGGTTAGCTTCCAATCTAACCAGATAACACTCACACTAAAACAGACACATTGTCACTGTCATTGGTGTATAAGGAACATCCATATCGTGAAGAAATAGGCGCATGTCCTTGAACCAAAAAATCGAAGTCATAAGACGTCTACAAACTCACACTAGAAACACGTTAAGGATTATGGCCTACGCCCTCTCACAGAGAGGCGGCCTATGTTCTAGCAGTGGGAGCGATATGTGTTTGTAAATTGAGTATCTGTTTGGTACCGGACGTTAAAGAATAGCACCATCCCATTTCTTCCCGTTGGCGTCGTAGAAGGCGACTAAGGGACTTACTAGAGAATGGGCAGCAGCGTTCTCTATGCATTTTACCACCATACTGCGATCGCCAACCCGCCTGCCATGCGTGGCGATTATGACAAAACCTCCCTTTTAGGGGACCATCATCATTTTAGCCGAAAGACGTCCACTGCTGGACATAAGCCTCCTCCGAGTAAGTAATAAACCTGTGATGTATTGTCCAAACTGCCTAAGAGCACAGAATTAACTTGTTAAGTTGACCCACTTAACTTCCTATTGTGTAACTGCCAACATCAGCCTCCACCCAATGACGTCATGCTTGTACCTACTGACACTGATACATGGAGGACGCATGCAATGGTCACTGTTGTCGCTAAGTGTGCTCGGCAGTGTAATACTGTGTACTGATGTGTACACTTCCGTGGCTGTTAGGACATCGGCTTTGTTGTAATAATGGTAAAAGCGCCGAAAAGTTCTGAGTGTATTTTAATCTCAGTTGACAAAATAAAAGATGGTCGGACGGTGCGAGGACTGATATGAAAGAGTGTTTCTCTTTCATATCATTCCGTTAACGTTATACAGGGTGGCAGGGATATTGACGCGCAAACTGTAACCAATCGATTCAGCATATGAGTCTAGGAGAAATTCCGACTACTATTCCGTGTCATCATGTCCATTATATATGTAGTACTGGTCTTTCGAAAAAATGTGCGATGGGTCGCAGAGTATGCTGGATTGGTGGAATTTCGACTGGACAAACGTCACTATGGAGATTGTCGATGGTGGAAGTACTTACATATAAGTGCTATATGGAACTGTCAAAGGTAGAGAGTACTGAAGTCTACTTAGCCTACTTGTCTTGTACCAGATCTAAATAGAAAAAATAATGGTTTATCCTGCTCGAAAAAACCCATAAAATACACACCAATACAAAGTAGCCAAAAGTTTAGGATTAAAAAAATATATATATGCCAGCACCGGAGGCGCCACCACGGCCCCTGTTAAGTTTGGTACCTAACTTTTTTTTTGAGGGTAGGATATTATCAAATAACTTCTCTCGCTCTGGGTGGAGCAGGAGGGTGTGTCAGACTTTTACTGACTAAAACCCACCCGTGTTCCTTCAGTAGCCTGTGTGCCAGGGGCCGCGGTATCTCTTTCGAACAACAAGCAACCCTAGCAGGCATTGGCCCTTGCGGGCCCCATCAGTTGATGCTGGCATCTCTTTGCGGCGCGCGTGCTGCAATACAACGCGCCATCGACCCGGGCTTGGTCTTTACCGGACAGCGAGCTACCCATTACTCGCCATCCGCAAGCCCGCGCCTAGAGTGGCCGGGAATCAACTTGGGATTCCCGACGCCCAGGGCTTCTCCTGCGATGACTAAGGCCGTGAGGTCACATATACTACCTCTCCCTCACGTGCTCCGCCTCCCTCTTCACGAGCATTACTGCTTTGCAGAAGGAGGTGACGGCTACCCATGCACTCTCGCTCCGAACCATAGCCTGTACCAGGGCCGGACGCGAGAGATCGCCGCCGCCGATCGCCTCCACAAGGACACTGCGATGCTGCGCCTAAGCCGGGCAGACATCCACCGTATGCTCCACCATGTCCTAAGTTTGGTAACGTTCAGAGTGACACTGGCTGTTGACAGTCGTTCTAGCAGAGCATGGCATCGATGGTTGCGTGACAGATGTATTCTGTTGACATAAGATGTCAGGGGAGCTGACAATCCTGAAGATATTGAAGCTACTGAACCACCAATACTGTGATAACTTCTGGTAGAGGAGTTTTTGGCGGGATCGCGTTGGAAAATGTCGCACGAATTTTCATTTTCATGAAATTTAGTGAAATAGCGAATTCAATTGTATAATTTTGGTAGTGAATTATTCAATTTAGTTACGTGTGAGTGCACAAGTGCAGTGAAGGTGAAACTAAGTGTCTAACGTGGACTTTTCGTGTTCCCCCCAAAAACTCCTATTAGGTTGTTGTAAAGTTACTACCGCTTTACAATAACTTTAACTTTGACTTGACTGACTAAAGACGACTATGCCTGTTTTGTAACTTCGTGCCCGATATCGGGCCATTTACTTTATTGAAAAGAAAAATTACTTGACACTGGCTAAATGCACAAACCGTGTGAAGCCAAAACATGTCACAAAGTCTTCGATGTTTTTATTTTGGAAATATTCTGAAAATAATGGTCTTTTGAAGAAAGAACCATACAGATTGAGTGGACCTGCCCAGTCAGCCTACAGAGCCTTTGTACGATGAAGACAATAACAAAGTGTCTTTAGTTATTACCGCAATGATAATATTATGTTCACCTTATAACAACGTTGCCCTACCCGTGCAGCGTGTCACTATGTCAGTAGGTAATGGTTTTACAATGACCATTGACGCGTATTTAAGTGTTAAACATTGTCTAATTATTTAATAATACGATAATTATTATGTAACTATCTGTTGAGGACTAGAACTTAGTCAAAAGTACTGAGTCTTGGTAACTTCAGTTTCTATGACTAGAAGAAAGATCAAAAGTTCTTCCAATCTACTTCTACATATTACCTATAGGTACAGCGTGACATTTTAGTCGTCTTACAAAGGTGGTCCACTCAATGTATCCGACATAAAATATCTACAGGCGCGATATAAAAATTGTTACCATTAATTAAGATAATAGGTACTAAGAAAAATAAATAATGATTTAGAATTATGAAACACCCTCCCTGTTAATAATATTTACTTAACAAACGGTAGAAGCTTTCAACCTACCTACCATAATACCATTACATTTCATCATTCATTCCATCTTCGTAACAGGATGAGTGTTCAAAACTACATCATGCGTCTTAGTGAATTATATTTTTTTTACTATTATTTATATATCAATAAAAACAAACAAAAATTCTAAAATAAAAGTAGCCTAAGTTACTCCTTATTACATCAGCTACCTGCCAGTGAAAGTCCCGTCAAAAACGGTCTAGCCATTTCAGAGATTAGCGGGACCAAACAGACAGACAGACAAAATTGTAAAAATGGTATTTTGGTATAGGTACCGTATAACAACAATATTCATATGCATGTAGAAAAAAGCGGATATTTTAATATTACAAACAGACACTCCAATTTTATTTATATGTATAGAGTATAGATGTATAGATGTATTATTATCCATATGTCCAGAAATATCTTTTTTTTATTAATCATTAATAGTTATTGAACACATGAAGTGGGCTGCCGTCGTAAGACGACTAAAATGTCACGGTGTATTTTTATATCAGAAGTTCTGTGGTTGATAATAAATTATAATGTTTCAGCATTCCTCAGTATTTTGGGAAACTAATGAGTACCCGGAAAACAATATTCTTCCCGAGCACACGTTCTAAAAAAAATTCATTGAATATTTCTACACGTTACTTATTTTTGTTTCTAGTATTAAGTCACTGTAGTAATGTTATTGACCTTTGGTTGAGAATGACGTAAGTTTGATAGTGTTGCCAATATATTTCTTTGTAACTGTCAACGTTTAAATGTAAAATCTTTGCAAAATATTGGTAATTATTAAGCTATTGGTGTGTTTTTTTTTTAAGTTCTCATGTGCGCAAAAGACATACATTTTATTAGAAAGGTTATGCTCTGTTTTAACTAGGAACTTCCGTACAAAAAAGCACTTTAAATAACAATGAGTACAAACCTTAGTTAGCTATACTTAATCATCGCTTGCATATTGACAATTTGTGTTGTACTAATGTTTTAGAAAATAAATAATTATCTTATCTTATGTTATCCTATCATAAGTGTTTATTAACCGATTTAAATTAGAAATAAGTTAATGGGATTGCTTCGTTGATCTAGTTGTCGCTAGCGGCACTGTTGAGCATGAGGTCCTGGGTTCGATGCCTAGGGCGGGCAAAGTTTTTTCATCTGGAATTCCTCAGTAGCAGCCCGGAGTCTAGATTTATGTCCGGTTGATGGCAATCGGCTGGCCCCCTATTACAATGGGACTAACATAAAACTGTTTTAATTATGTTTATGTCACCGTATGATTGTGAACACCGTTGGTTTGTAATCTATCTCGATAGATTATAAACTGTCGATAAATTGTGAACTGCACCATACTGCTTACCGACCGAATAGGTTAGGTTAAAATCACGACCTAACGCGCGAGCCGAGCGAGCGAAGCGAGTGGTGCAGCGGGAGCGGCCGGCGAACGCTACTTCCAAGTTAGTGACAGTTACTTGACTAGGTATTTAATAATAGTGCAAGGTACTATCCGTCTTGATACCAGTTCACAATTTGACGGTTTCACTTCGATAGATTATAATCTACCGAAAAATAATACGTTCAATTGTAAGCAGCATGTTACGGTTCACAATCTCGCGAGATAGCTTGTAATCTAACGGTGTTTACAATTTTACGGTGACATTTATATCCGTCCATTTCATGTGATTGATCTCATTGTTTTTGTTAAACAAATTTTGTACTTAGGTAGAATAATACTAACATAGTTTTAAGAATTTTTAACTCACAACTGTTATAAATGTATTAACAAAGTGTTTATGTTGTATGTAATTACTAACAAAGTGGATTTTATGATCTGAAATCAAATAAATGAATGAATGAATGATTAACGGGCGATATGTGTGTGTGTACTATTATATGTACACTTCTGCCTAACCCTTTCGGGGAATACAAGCGTGATGTTATGTTTATGTTTAGTTTTAAGTCAAATTATTAACAATACGTAAAGGTAACTCTATTTTAAACGACAAAAATTTAACTCCAACTTGATTTATTACCACGTTATCTATTAATTATTACTTATCTACAATTTGCGTGGGCGAACAAGATACTGATAGAAAAGACTATGTACCTTGATTGTCCTATCAACAAACATTATGAATATTAAATAGCCCAGAGAGGGCCCGGCACGAACGCGTCACGTTCACGTAACGTCAATTCGAATGATTTTTAATCCTAACCAATGGTGCGGGTTGTTCGAAAGAGATACCGTCGCCCCTGGCACACAGGCAACTGAGGGAACACGGGTGGGTTTTAGTCAGTAAAAGTCTGACTCGCCCTCCTGCTCCACACGGAATTAGATAAAAAAAATCATACAGATAGATCATTACATAGGTAAGAACATAGGCTACTTTTCACTCTGGATCACAGACGTAAAGGCAACAGCTAGTCGAAACTAAAACTCTTCTTGCTGCATTTTGGTTTACGTAGGTATATTTTTAGTGACAAGCACAATAAGGATCACCCTTAGATTTGAATAAAGTCTTAAAACTAAGTAAATTTGATGTGTGAAACGAGTATTTGTAATTTAAAAGTCGTTCTAATGTCATCATCATCTGCCTGGACACTTCCCAACTGTGTACGGGTCGGCTTCTGTTCTAACCCGATGCAGCGATGGTTGACAAACTTTCAGGCTTCTGTACACCCGTAGCGACTGTACGGGCTCCCACAGGCAGGCGCGACGCGACTCTTGTAGAACAATTTGCATGAAGTTTTTATAGACATGGTTCGAATAGAGTTGCTTGAGTGCTGACTTAAAGACGTTCCAATTGACGTGACTAACGTTTTTTTTTTTTGAGTGTGCGAAATCATCAAATTACTTCTCCCGCTCTGGGTGGAGCAGGAGGGCGTGTCAGACTTTTACTGACTAAAACCCACCCGTGTTCCTTCAGTTGCCTGTGTGCCAGGGGCCGCGGTATCTCTTTCGAACAACCCGCACCCCTGGCAAGCAACGTCCGTTGAGGACCCCATCAATTGATGCTAACATTCAATTGATTACATTTATTCCGCGCGTTCGTGCTAAACCCACATAACTTTAGTACTGTCTGTACCTTTATATACCACCAATACCGCGAGTAAAAAGTACAGTCGTAAAAAAAACCTATTGGTAGTATCAACCGAGGACGCCTAGTTTTTTCGTCAAATTACTTGTAATGCCACGGTCAAATTGAGATTTAGGGCACACTGCGTTTGGACTAGTTTCGAAATTGTGAATGAAAAATAAGTAACTGTGACAAGAAACAATAAAGCAAGCGTTTGAGAATGCAGATAAAGTTGTGGTGTTGAAAAATAAACCTACGAATTTAATTAAGATTTAAACCTGAATTAAATAAAGTCAAATGAAAATTGAATCAGCTATAAGTAGAGATCGGATAACCGGATGCATAAATATGCCGCTTCCATACTTTCATATCTAAAAATTAACTTTAAGTATTTACCTAAAGTTAATTTTTAGATATGAAAGTATGGAAGCGGCTTTGAAAAATATTTTTTGTTGCAAACAAACCGCGATTGCTACTAATGCGTAAATATGCATTGTCTTGACTCCAAGGATGATGAAATTGCGAATTGTATGGGGTAGTTACTATAACTAAAAAGTGAAAAATAAAACATTTCGGGAGTCGGTGAGTTTGGATATGTATTATATTTTTTGTCACCGCCATCCGAAATTAAAGTAATTCTTTCACTTTTTAGTGTTTTTTTGGAAGTCGGTTGTTTTTTTTTTTTACAAAGTTTTGTCCCTCACAATTCTTTGTCTGTAAGAGTAGGGGCGGTTTTTTTTTTTTTGGGTGGGAAATCATCAAATGACTTTTCCCGCTCTGGGTGGAGCAGGTGTCAGACTTTTACTGACTAAAACCCACCCGTGTTCCCTCAGTTGCCTGTGTGCCAGGGGTCGTGGTATCTCTTTCGAACAACCCGCACCCCTGGCATGCTCTTTGAGGCGCGCGTGGAACACGACGCGCCGTCGACCCGGGCTTGGTCTTTACCCAACAGCGAGCTACCCATTACTCGCCGTCCGCAAGCCCGTGCCTACGGTGGCCGGGAATCAGCCTGGGATTCCCGACGCCCAGGGCGTCTCCTGCGAAGGCCACGGCCGTGAGGGCGCATGTACTGCATCTCCTTCACGTGCGCCGTGCGCTCTTTGCGATTTTATCTGCTTCGCTGAATGAGGCGACTGCTAGCCATGCACTCTCGCTCCGTACCATGGCCTGGACCAGACCCCGGACGCGAGAGATCGCCGCCGCCGATCGCCTCCATGAGGACACGGCGGTGCTCCGCCCAAGCCGGGCAGACCTCCACCGTATGCTCCACCATGTCCTCAGGGCGAAGAGTAGGGGTGGTGTGAGTTAGTTAAAACATTTTTTTGTAGTACATTACATTAAATTTTTTTCAATACAAAAGCGCGTTCCATGTTACCCAACATCTCAACTTTACGTGAATATGCATCCGAATATACGATCTCTGGCTAAAAGCCAATAAAAGCCCTGTCAAAATCGGTTCAACCGCTTTGGAGATATTTTTTTTAAATATAAATACCGTATAATATACTTTCATATGCATTTAGTTAAAGGCTGCTATTTCGACACTACAAAAAGACACTTCAATTTTATTTATTTGTACGTATATTTATGTAAGTAGGTATGTATTGTATAATGTTTATAAAAGATTAAGATTGAAAATTCTACGTAGGTCTTACATCAAAAGAATTTAATAAATAAGTTCTTTCATAATTTACGTAATCTCATTACGTAAGTATTTTCATAATAGATCCTTGTTTTGGGGTTAAAAGAAAATATTTAATATCTAAAGCTGTCTGATTGTAAATATTTTATGTTTTCGTCCGTTGTTTGAGCAATTCTGAGTGAATTTAAATTATTCTTTATTCTTATATAACAATAGAGGCCATTTGGTGGAATTTCGTGTTGTTGTTGTTATTAATGGCTATTGTATGTGTTTGAATCTGTGTTAGATTTTGTTGACATTCTTGGCAATATTTAAAAGAATAGTAGGGGAGACTGGGGCTAAAAGTTCCGATTTTTAGTTAACTTCAAAATTTGTTACGAATACTTGATTTCACTATTCATACAATGCAATCAAAATCAAGTTAGGTATTTATATTTTTTATTTTATATATATATTAACCTTGGTATAACGACAGTTATTTGGGGCATTTTTGTGAGATTTTTTTAAATTAATTTTTTAATGACTAAAGTCGGAAAGTAACAACTTATTCCGACTTAGGGCAAGTTGGTTATAAGCCGGGGTAAATTGTTACCATATCTGATAAAGCTATCAATTGTGAAATATAAAACAATAAATGATGAAATTTAGCTAACATCTAAGCAATTGTCAACAGTGTCGTATGACTCATCAAGTAAACATTTGTATGTCAAAACAAGTAACTATAATTTGTACTCAAACAAATATTAACCATTTAATAATTAGTTATCAAATAACTTGTGGCTAATCAATCTTGATTATTAGTTCAGTCTTCAATCAAATTGCCTTGTCTTAGGCTGGGAATGGGCCCAGTTCAATATTTCAATCGGTACAACTTAACCTGGTAACTTACTGCGTAGATCGCCCTGAGGACACGGTGGAGCATACGGTGGAGGTTTACCCGGCTTGGGCGGAGTACCGCCGTGTCCTTGTGAAGGCGATCGGCGGCGGCGATCTCTCGCGTCTGGCCTTGGTCCAGGCCATGGTACGGAGCGAGAGTGCGTGGGTAGCCGTCACCTCCTTCTGCGAAGCAGTAACGCTCGCGAAGAGGGAGGAGGTGCCTGTAAGGGAGAGGTAGTATATGCGCTCTCACGGCCCTAGTCGGGAATCCCAGGCTAATTCCTGGCCGCCATAGGCACGGGCTTGCGGATGGCGAGTAATGGGTAGCTCGCCGTCCGGTAAGGACCAAGCCTGGGTCGACGGCGCGTTGTGTTCCACGCGCGCTTCAAAGAGATGTCAGCACCAACTGGAGGGGTCCGCAAGGGCCGATGCCTGCCAGATGTGCGGGTTGTCCGAAAGAGATACCGCGGCCCCTGGCACACAGGTAACTGAGGGAACATGGGTGGGTTTTAGTCAGTAAAAGTCTGACACGCCCTTCCGCTCCACCCAAAGCGGGGGGGGGGTTATTTGATGATTTCCCACCCTCAAAAAAAAACCCGTGTTTACTTCTAGCCTCGCTCTCCCCTACCTAGTAGCCATGCGCATATTCTTTGTGCGTATCTTTGTTATTTTCTTTATATAATTAAGTACGTAACTGTATTACTGTCTTCAATTGTCTTTTATTATGTCTTCAACATGCCCTAACATCACGCTTTGTTTCCCCGAAGCTTTGCTCAGAGGTGCACCTATAGATACACCAAGGTTTTGCCAGTTATGTTTAAGTCCCATGTAATAGGGGGCGATCCTATTGCCATCAACCGGGCACAAATCTAGACTCCGGGCTTCTACTGAGAAATTCCAGACAGAAAAAACAATAATACCAAGTTTAGTAAAAAACGGAAGGATGTTTTCGTATGATATTTAATTTATTGAATAGAAAACAAATTGTTCATTTATCTAATTAAATTTCGTTTGAAAACCTCCATCGGTTTCTTAATAAACTTCAAGTGTATCCGATGACGATATAGTAATGGTACACTTCATTTTATTTTTAATGAGAATGGGAAATCATCAAATAACTTCTCCCGCTCTGGGCGGAGCGGGTGGGTGTGTTAGACTTTTACTGACTAAAACCCACCCGGGTTCTTTCAGTTGCCTGTGTGCCAGGGGCCGCGGTATCTCGTTCGAACAACCCGCACCCCTGGCAGGCCATCGGCCCTTGCGAATCCCTCCAGTTGGTGCTGATATCTCTTTGAGGCGCGCGTGGAACACAACGCGCTGTCGACCCGGTTTTTGTCCTTACCGGACGGCGAGCTAGTCCGCGCCTATGGTGATCGGCAATCAGCCTGGGATTCCCGACGCAAGGTACACCTGTGCCTAACCCTACGGGGATTACAAGTATGGGGATATGCATTTCTATTTTGCTTTCTTTGTCATGTCTGTCTTCCTTCAATATTTTTTTTTTCTACATTTTTTCTGGCTTACCATTTCTAATTTTTCTTCCAATAGTTCCACCCAGGGTCCCTCTACTGGTTTGTAAAGGTTCTTCTATAGTGCAATTACATTTTCGTGCTTTCAATCAGTCGATCCATCAATATACCTACATCAAATAGTTTAACACTAATAGCAAACGTATTAATTGATATCAAAGTGCTGCCTCTATTCACATAGTTGATGGGTTTTATAACCAGTTCCAATTCTGAATTAAATGCAACATTCCGATCTAAGCCGTGTGAAATATACAAGCGATTTTGCTATTTATTACGACACAACTGATGATACGATATATTTAATAGGAAGCTGAAATATGTAGTATTTATTTAGTGTTAGTAATTAATACGAATTATTACAAATGAAGGCAAAGAAAGATGTTTTAATTCGTCTGTTGCTTTTGGGGCGTACCCATAATAACATGACTATGAACGACGGCAGTAATATGTCTGTAGGTAAGTAAACTTGTCAGAAAATTTATTCTCAGTGTACATACAATAAGAAGATACTGTAAATTGTGAGCAAATTTGAGAAGCGTCTTTCGTAATTGAACTTCAAAACCTGAATGAATGATTCAGTTTCCTGTTAAAACGAAACCCAAAAATAAAATTATAACTAATAAGATTGATATAAATAATATGTCAGTAAATTTTGTTGTTTACGTCCCCGAGACAAAGGTCACAATGTTATAAGCCTCTGGTCATAGATGCTATAACAACCTCCTTAGACGAACTCAATTCAATTATAAGTTATCGATCGATACCTTTTAAAATATTTTCGCAATCAAAACTGAAAGCACTCAGTATGCGGTTCGTTATTTATTAATAGCATCAGTCCTACTTTATTTGTTCGTATTTAACGGAGAAAGTTAAAAGTTTTCAGGTTAAAAATAGGTAGTTTTAAAACCTTTGTAGGCGAGTTAATCGAATTTTGGTGGAGAAAAATCTTATGGGTTTGTCGAACGTCGTGTTATTCACTCAGTCCGTGCTGAGTGATGAGTTTTCTGTATCTATGACTACATGACAATGACAAAAACTGACAAAATATCGATGACGGGAATAATGACAAATATTATCAAAATCAAAATCAAAATCAAAAGTCATTTATTCAATCTAGGCTGAGAGTCAGCACTTTTTGAACGTCAAAATTACATAAGACAGTCCGCCGAAAATGCCCGTCCTTCACCACTTCTTATTGTTTTCGCTGGGAAGAAGAAGTGGCGCAACAAACTCCTCAGCAGCACAGCTCAGGCAGCTGTTAAGTTAGAAGAACTTAATTCTGTACAATAATAGGTAAGTAATTAACATTACTAAACACAAAATATAAAATTAAATTATTTGCCATATGTCAGCTAGCACACGTCAATATATCAAAAAAAACATAGTAACTAAACTCAAGCAGATATAAATAATAAAATAAAACAATAAACGTGTTTATTGAGTTCTGTTTAGAACTCAATACCCACATAAAAGCCTTCAGGCATAAAGGGTGTGCCCGCTTACATATGCAATGCTGCATTACGTTCATTTAGATTTAACTTGAAGTCATAAATGTGAAGCTAAAACCTTCGGAGTAAAATAAAGAAACAGTTAATTACTAATAACAATGACAAAATCATGGTCAGCGAGACGAGCAGTCACTACAAGCAGCACCCGTTCACGAGCATAACGCAAGGATCAGCCATTGCCCGCCTCGCCATATTTGAGGGAAGGAGGCAACCCGACCCCCGATGTCACAGCAAGCGGTGACATCTAAGGGAGCATGACGAACTTGCTGCTGATTGCTCAGGCAAGAATAATATCGAGGTCGCTAGCTTACCACATGTCGCAATCCCCCCAGTGGGTTCCCGTATTGCCGTTGCGGGGGGGCTCAGTAGCCGTGGTCACGTGAAGTGGTGAAGTGAAGAGGAACCCCAAGGTGGGGCCGCTCGTCAGGGCTTTTGCCTCCAAGCCGACCACGTAGCAGCCAAAAAGTAGGTTGCGGTGAGGTGCTGCAGCAGCTGCGGTGATCGCAGCTGAGGCGGGCCGCGATGTTGAATGGGAGGCATCGCGGCTGAGAGTTACAGGCTGCGGCGAAGGAGGAGTTAAAGTTTAGTTTCGTTTTATGGAGAAGGAGTGCAGAAAGCCCATATATGTTTACCCGACTGCACCAGAAGGAGGGTTATGTTTTTCGAGTGTATGTATGTATATTTCTTTGGTACGCTCTGTAGCTTTTTAGGCTTGATCGATTTCTGCACCCTAATTGCGTAACTCACGATTAATCATAATCTGTTTCGTTTTGAAACAGATTGTTAAACCATTGCTTTATATGTTCGAAAAATGTGTCTGTTCAACAACGTAAACAACGCAATGAATATTGTTGAACTGTCAAAGTGAAACCGATTATGATTAATCGTGAGTTACGCAATTAGGGCGCAGGTTGAGAGGTGCCGTTAGAATGCATCTTAATTGTGAGAGTGACACTGGATATGTCAAAATTTAAAAAAATAATGGCCGATTGTTGGCACCATAGGCTTATTGTGTCTACAATTTTTTTTTTAAGCATTAAATGAGGTATCATAAAAATGAAGGGTTTCATAAATTAGTCTCCATAACGTAAAAAAAATGATATTAACTAAAAAATAAACTAACTCATACATTAATTATATATTATAAACTTCCTGTTGGCAGATTGATCTGATATTTGGTACACACCTTTAGTTTTGATAACAATACAATTTAATATTAAAAAGTAACTAAATATAATGAGAAATATTAAGTAAGGAAATAAAAACTAAAAACTTCAAAATAAAATAAGTAAAAAAAAATGATGTCAAATATTTTTCAGCTTTTGTTAAAAATGTTTAGACTAAAAATGTACTTATTATGTACTTATTTTTGATTTCTAAAAACATGTCCTGCAGCGCATGGTAATAATACAGCCTGAGTCACACATATATATGTAATTCTAGACGCAAACTGTTTTCGAATACAAATATTGGATAATTATTTAACTTCCTTAAACAACACAAATGCAGTTTCATCCTTGACCTTAAAACTCTAACAAACGATGATTCAAGTAAACAGACAATTTATTAAATGTCAAAATTCACACATTATCCGTAACATATTCATGGGACGGACAGTCTGCTAATAGTAATATATTAAATAAGTATTTTTTTATGAAAGGTAGGTCGCTGACTTCTAGGCTATTTACGAAGTTTTCGATGACAAATTGAACCTTATTCTAACTGCTATAAAGGTGTGGTATTCTGTGCAGAAAATCATGTTTCAATTTTTGTTTTTGTTGCATAGTTGTATGGGTTAGTAGTTTTGTATGTCTTCAATTGTTTTTATGGGAGGTTGGCCATCAAATATTTTATGTATGTGAATCTATTTGTGTGTTGCTTCCATTTAATTGACTACAAAACGATATGGAATAATGTTATCGTCATACTACATAAAATTGAAGATAGCAAAAGAAAAGCACTGGTGGCCCAGTGGTATGGTGGTAAGTTGTAGGTCGGTAGTTCGAACTCACACATGCGCTTTACTTAGTGTTAATTAATTAATTACAATGGTGAACCGGTCAAGGTCAAAGTCAAAGCATTTATTTCAAATAGGCACTTATAAGGCACTTTTGAACGTCAACATTTACATTAAAATAGAATTGATTCTAGTCGCCCCTTCCAAAATGTAGTTTCGTATGGAGAAGAATGAGCAAGAAACTCCACCGTTACTCTTTTAAAATGATTTAACTACAATATTTAACATACATTCATTGTATAATTATGTGTGAAAACGATGCATCCAGAACAAAATTACTGTACCAAAATAGGTAAAAAGAATGAAATTGAAGCAATTACAGATAACTTAATTTTATGATAGATACATGGTGCTCACATATTTACAAACATTGTAAAAGTAAGTATACAATTTTCCTAGAATATTAACAAGTATGTAATCAGTCAGTGTGTGAGTTAAAGTAATCACTGAGTGTAATCAATGTCATTAATATAATTAATTACATAATTCAATTAGCAACCAGTTTGATTTTGTCTAGACTCTAGATTGTCCTATGGAGCAGGACCAGCATGTTTCCAAGCATTCTTATCTTGGATATAATCCTCTAATTTGTAATATGCTTGTTTACAAAGTGTACTTTTCATATGAGTTTTAAATTTCCTTTCATTTAATTGCAATATATCACAAGGTATTTTGTTATAACATTTAACACAGTACCCCATAACACCACCGGACCGGTCTTCACCGGTGGTCACCTATTTGAGACCAGTGGTTCTCAAAACGATGTTTTCCTTCACCGTTTTAGTAGTCGTTTGTTGGTGTCTACCTCCAGTCTACCTGAATGTATCAGAATACCAGTATTTTACATGAAGCGACTGTCTATCCGATTTCCGCAAGCCAGTTGCTGGGTATCAGGGATATACATTGGTAAGACTGACGTGACGTACTTTCGAGCTTCTGATAACCCGTCATGATTGTAAAAGATCGTGCTTTCCGAGGCACGGGAGGGTCTCGTTATGTAAAGATATCACCCATCTACGGACCGACTTCGGCAACCGTCCTGCGCTGTGCGGCTTTCATTACTAAGCCACGAGTATTATTATTGGCACCCATTCAAGTGGCATTCTTATGAAAGTCCTTTTCAGTTTTCTTAAAAGCTTTCTTCCCGGAGGCCTTTGTCTTCGAACGGGATCGGGTTTCTACTGCCTCCTTAAGAAGCATGACATTCTCGAAAAAAATGCGGGCTTGTAGCAGATGTACTATATAAAATCACGTCGTCGGACGTCAAAATTTCGTGGCGGGACTACTCCAGAAATACGTATTAAGGCAATTGGCACGTTTAGAATTTTATATGCACTTTGTTGCAAGTACACACGGCGACATACCAAGCTATATGTTTCCAATTTTAGCTGACCTCGCAATGTATAGGTTCTCGTATCATCAATGAGAAGTCAGCTTATACTGGAAAAGTATAGCTCGATATGTCGTCGTGTATACTTGTTGTGACCATTTTTCATTACCTACTTTGTTACATAAAATTGAAAATGGGCCAATTGGCTTACATGAATTTCTGGAGTTGTCGATTCGCCTACAAATAAATTAACTTCGTGCGAGCCGCTTAAAGAAATTAAAATATTTTTTTTAAGTGTCGATTCGCCCGACTCGGTCAAGTAAATTCATGCGAATCGACTAGTAAGCCGATCGAGCAAGGTTGCCAATAATAATAAGGTAAATAATTATGTAGATACCCCAATACTTATATTGAAAGAAGTACCTGTACCTAATCTTCCATTTTCACTTTCGTTTCAAGCATACATTCCTTCATGAAACACATAATATTTATTTGAGGTCATCGGAGAACTTGAGACTAGAGAAGCCGATACATTCCACCATTTTCGATGATAAATCGTTAACAGTTTAAGTAGTATGGTTATGGAATGCCTTGCCCGTGTCGATAAGGCGAGCCCCATAATTATTATTGCTTATTGTCATAGACATGTATATCATATTATATGTTTGCATGTATTTATTGAAGGATACAATCAGAAACAAAGTACCTAATCCGGAAAAGAACTGGATTTACCGACATAGCTTGCAGAGTAAGCAAGTTGAAGTGTGAGCTGGCCATATTTGTCAAGGACTGATGGCCAGTGGAACAGACGAGTCTTAGAGAGGAGACCTCGTATTGGCAGGCGTAGGGTCGGACGCCCCCAGCTAGATGGACCGTCGACCTCAAAAAGGTGGCTGGGACAGACGAGATGGCGGAAGGTGGAGGACAGATGGTGGAGTATGGAAGAGATCTCTGTCCAGCAGTGGACTGCGACAGGCTGAGTTGATGTATTATATTTATTGTAGTGTAGGTATATAATGTATGTAAAGGACGGAAGGGTAAAGGACCATAGACTGCCTTTAGTATTTTCTCTCCTTCTGTTTTAAGGGCCATTTCCATAAATGAAATCAAACAAATTTTATGGTTTTTTGACCCCCCCCCGTCCTTGTCACATGTGGGCACACTTGTGAAACCCCTGCCCCCATGTGTGACATCACATCTTTTTCAATTTTGTATTTAGAAGTACATAATTAAATGAAAACAGTAGTTTTTCCGTTTTTTTATATTTAAATTAAAAATAATCTTTAATAAAATTAACATTAAGTCAAATAATTTAGACACTTAATGGTGATTTAAACATGTGACGTCACAAAGCCTTTAATCACCCTGGCCCTTGTCACATAATGTCACATTTCGTTGACCAACCCCCACCCCCTCAACGTGTGACGCAATTTGTGGATGGCCCCCTTGAAGGAGAGAAAATCCATCCAAAGTTTGTCTTACTAAAATCGCTTTTAGAGGTTATATTATAAAAATTCTACATTTATAAAAAATCTACATTTATATCTGTATTAGCTTTTGCTCGCGGCTTCGCCCGCGTGGATAACAGTTCTCGCGTAAAAAAGTAGCCTATGTCAATATCCATATCTCTTTCTTTGTCAAATTTCATGACGATCTGTTCGGCAGTTTAGGCGTGAAAGCATAACTGACAGACAGAGTTACTTTCGCATAATATTATTAGGGATTTTTCTATGGTGTATATAGTAAAGAGTAGTATATTTGACAGTCATTACGGGTCGTCAGAAACCCGAAAGTCTGACAACCAGTCTTACCAAGGCGTGCTGTATTACCCGGTAACTGGGTTTAGGAGGTCAGATAGGCAGTCGCTCCATGTAAAATACTGGTATTTAGCTGCATCCGGTTAGACTGTAAGCCAACCCCAACATAGCTGGGAAAATACTGAGCAGATGGTGATGATAAAATAAAGAGCATTCTATTCTATCTATTTAACTGTACATCGTGTTTCAGATAACTGTTTTTATATTCAAAGGCATGGTACAGATCATCAAACTAAACAACTATCTCCATGGGAACAACATCAAATCGGAAAAAAAAATCAGCCATTTCCTACATTTGGGTCTCTTTTTAACCGACTTCCAAAAGGAGGAGGTTCTCAATTCGTCGGAACCTAATTTTTTTTTTTTTTTTGTATGTTCCCCGATTACTCGAAGATGGTTGGACCGATTTGGATAATTTTTTTTTTTTTTGAAAGGGTATACTTTCCAGGTGGTCCCATGATCATCAAGTCAGGATCTGATGATGGGATCCTGGAGAAATAGAGAGAACTCTTCAAATTTTATAGGCACACTTGAAGCGATTTGGATAGTTTTTGGAAGAGTACTTTCTCAGAGTGGTGCTATTTCAATTTGGTGAAGATCCGATGAAGAACTTCGGAGATAGGCAATGGAACTCCTCAATAAATTATAGCAAATGGACAGGGATTGCTGAAATCTCATGTCTGTCAATTGTTTACACCAGTTAATAACATAACATCACGCTGGTACGCTGTGAAGGGGTAAGCACATGTGAAGGGCAATCCGCGCAATCTATAAAATGGGGCCTCGCGAGTCTCTTAAAAACAAATTCAACGAAGTTGACATACTAACTCTGCCTTCTCTTTATATCCTAGAAAATATCTTGTATGTTCGCAAAAATTTAGGTCTTTTCAAAAAAAGATGCGACTTCCATAATCTAAATACACGTAGTAAAGATGAAATTGTGATTCCAAAATTTAGATTAACTAAAACTAGCAAGTCATTTCTAATAAACAGTATCCGCTTCTATAACAAGTTGCCAAAATCGGTTACAGAACTTAGCGATGGAAAGTTTAAAACTCACATCAAACGTGTCCTTATCAAAAAAGCATATTATAAGATAAAAGACTACGTTGAAGACAAGGAAGTTTGGCATTAATTCCTTCTGCACATGTGGCTTCCCTGGTAACTCATTAGCACCATAACTTTGTGAGCGTCTATTAACTGCTTCCAAATTACAATGTTAATTTTAATTATTTTATTTTTTACACTTTCTGACATATTCTCGTCATTATTTGACATTATACAACCCTTGTAATATCGAGTATTTATTAGTGATTCTCATGGAAATCATATCACTTGGTTTAAATAGGTTGATTTTACTTATGTAGATTCTTTTACATATTGTGAATGAGAGAACGTTGTAGGCCTACAGTTTCTGTTCTTTATTTTCATTCCTCTAAGTACCTGGTACTTATTGACAGGCCTGCACTGTCCTCCCATACCTAATATCACTGTAATTTGAAAACATTATAAAATCCAATTATTTTTAAAAGAGTAACCGTGGAGTTTCTTGCCGGCTCTTCTCCATAGGAAGCGACAAATTGGAACCGTGCACCTAGCTTCTGACGTTTCATAAGTGCCCTTGCAGGTTTATGTGAAATAAAAATATTTTGATTTTGATTGATTTTGATTTTGATTTTGAACCACTAAAAAGTGAAAAATAAAAAACTTTTTTCAAAAAAATAAACAACCGATTTCCAAAAAAACACTAAAAAGTGAAAAATAACTTTAATTTCGGAAGGCGGTGACAAAAAATTAAAATACATATCCAAAGTCACCGACTTCCGAAATTAAAGTTATTTTTCACTTTTTAGTGTTTTTTTGGAAGTCGGTTGTTTATTTTTTTTTATAATCTTTATTTATGGCGCTTGGTCAACAAGACTAAGTCGCTCCGTAAGGCTTTCTTATAATATAAGTAACACAGCATTTTATAAATATAGTACGGTTCTTATAAATGAATAACTATCTTCTACGGATACCAAGACGCACAAGTTTATACAATAACTTCGCTGTTTCTGACAAGGGAGTTGCTAAAATATTATTGCATCTTCCTACCTCTGTAACATCTCACATATTAATAACTCAGCTCTGATATCTTCGTTCCGGGCACACCACCATGATGTGAAGAACGTCTTAAACTTTCCCACATTCTTTGCAATTGGGGGAAGGAACTTTTTAAATTAAATATGCGAATTTATTTAAAGGGATATGTCCGGAATGAAGTCTGAGAGCTGTCACAATTTCTGTTCTGCCTAGAAAACATGAATCGAACCACGGCGATTTCCATGGTTCTCCTCATTTTTGTTATTCTATCCTCATTAGTTTTGCATGGGACAGTTGACAATTTTTTCACAGTTTCATTTATAAAGTTGTTCAATTTGATGAATCACACACTTTCATTTGATGCACGCTTGACCTATAACATAGGTACTAATAAAAAGTATCATCTTAATAGACGTGTAATGGTTAAACGAGGATGTTACGCGCCCGTGGTACTGCCAGGCACTGGTTGAAAAAAACTGGTGACGTCACGCCTTTTGTTTTTATCGAGCGTAGGTACGTCAAATGCGGTGAAGTAAGTTGTTTTGATACTTAAGATATTAAATGGTTCTCTGCTTCGATTTCACTGAGTTTCTTTTGTTTAATACCGACTAAACAGACAGCTGTGCTGCTGGGGAGTTTGTTCCGCCACTTCTTCTTCCTAGCTAAAGCACTAGGAAGTGGTGAAGGGTGGGCGTTTTGGGGGACTGTCTCATGTACTTTGACGTTCGAAAAATGCTGATTCTCAGCCTAATTTGAATATATGACTTTTGATTTTGATTTTGAATAAAGCCATGAATCTTCAACACGTTAATTGTAAAATAATGTCATGGCCGAACATTATACAGGGTCTCCCCTGCCGGACATCAAAGCGCAAACTTGAATTCAGCATATGGTTTTAGACCACTCCCCCATAGATATTTTTCGTCAGTAAATCTAAAAAAAAGTTGCTGTTTCTTTGAAAACTGCAATACCTACGTGGTGAAAATGTATGGATCGTATTTATATTTTTTAAACCTACGTACGATTTCAACGCAAATGTTTAGAATCATGAACTGAATCCATTGTAATAATACCTTGCGCGTAATTGACATTGTTGCGAGCAAAAGCTAGTGATATATCACTAGCTTCTGCTCACAACTTCGCATACTTATAATTTCTTGTTTAAACATAAATTGTACCCAGTGACATTCAGCAATGGTGCAGATTTCTGTCAGTATTTTTTGGAATCGGATCAGTACTTCCGGAGATAACCTTAATTGAACATTTAAAAAATAATGTTCAAAATTAAATTCAAAATCAAAAGTCATTTATTCAAATTAGGCTGAGAATCAGCAATTTTCGAACGTCAAAGTACATGAGACAGTCCCCCAAAACGCCTGTTACCTCTTTATTTCATTACTTTCGATTTTAAGAGTAGGTATGAGCATTCGGTTTATTTCTGGTCAGCACAACAAGAAATGCCAGCAACGCCTTGGTTTTTCTGACACAGTGGTGTCAGAAAAATCAAGGCTTTCAAAACTAAAAATAATAGTACTAGGGAAAGAGCAGTGGCTCTTTCCCTAGTACTATTATTTTTAGTTTTTAAAGTACTTGCAAACTACTTACTGTGAAGTAAACGCATCATCCCGCATTAACTAAGCATTATACTTAAACGTTAAACACAAATCATGTTCAACCTTTGCAATATTCATGACTTAAACTGTGGATAATCTGCAATGATTTAGCGTTAAGTGTTGCGACACGCCGCTTGTTGAGCTAGTCACGCGCCGGCGCATCGGGTACGCTTTAAGGCTTCTTCAAACAGGCTCGACGTGACACTTCTAGAAAAATTTGAAGTTTTCATAGAAATTGTTCTACGTGAGTCGCGTCGCGCCAGTTTGCAGGAGCCTTTACATGTTTTTACTTTGCAATGACAATGATGATGATGATGATTGGACTCCCTTTTCCGCACGTAGACTCCCAGTCGGTCTGTTGTGCGTGGGGATTCTGGCTAACAGAGCCAGCCTAGCTCCGCCCAGAAGCTCAGAAGTTTCCTGGGAGCTTCGCAGGCTTCGCGGAGCGACCTCACTGTTCCGAGGATTTCTTCACGTTGAGTAGCCACAGCCTCACAGTCCAGGATGACGTGGGTGGCTGATTCCTCGGCGTCCAGGCAGCTCCTGCAAAGCGGGCTGTCTGTGGCGCCTATGTTATAAAGATGTTGGTTAAGGTGGTTGTGGCCCGTAATTGTTCCTATGATTATTCTAAGGTTATTTCTACTCAGGCTAAGAAGTTTTCTGGTTAATCGCGGGCTTACAGTTGGTAAAGCCAATTTTGACTGTCTACAGTCTGTTGCCCGTGACCATCTATTGTTATGAAGTTCGGTTGATCTTTGGCGAATCCACGCACGAAGTTGTGAGAAAGGCAGGGGGAGAAGTGGGTAGGGGCCTAGCACTTTCATATCAGAGCCTCTCTTCGCAAGTTCATCGGCGGCATCATTACCTAAGGATTCACTATGCCCCTTGATCCACTGGAGTGAAATACGATTGGACGTCGATAAACTCTCCAGAGCTTCATGGCACTCAAAGATTAGTTTGTTATTGGTTTGTTTGTTTGCTAGAGCTTTGAGCACATATAGGCTGTCGGATACGAATTTAATGCCGTAGTTCCGGATGCCTAAGCGCTTTACTGCTGCCGATGACGATGATTTGCTATTGCAAAAAATTGGACGGTTTTCGGTTCTAGTTAGGTTACCCGTACAATGTTCATGATTAGAGGCATATAGTTTTTGGAAGATCATCATTTGCCTAGAATTTTCCGAACGATGTTAGGGTCGGCTTCTACTCGAACAGACTATAGCTGAATACCAATATTTTACATGGAGCGAATGCCATCATGACCTTCACAACCCGCTTCCCTTTGGTCCTTCTAGCTTCTTTGGAATTTTTTTATCAGTATTCTAGCATCTGGATTTTCCTGACTGCATCACGTTTCAAATTTTTCCATAGGATTCACAATACTTAAAGTCTCTTAATCACTTTAATAACACACAAAAAATAGTTCACACCAAGTTTTTATGTTTCTTTATTACGTGGAATGGAAGTAAATTAGTTAGTGCAAAGTGCAGAACAACAAGAAGTAACGATGAATTTACTTTTTCACAAATAACGTATACCTCAGTAGTTTTTATTTAACCATTTATGAACACACTTATAAACAGACAAGAAGAAACGAACAAAAAAATATGTACAAAGATAATGCTTACTTCTACAAAAATCTTTTCCAGCACGCCAGCACTAGGAGAGAGGATAAAAAGAGATGTAGACATTAGATGATGGTAATGTGATGTATCGGAGATGCAGAGATAGCTTGCAGAGTAAGCAACTTGAAGCGATAGTGGGCTGGCTATATTTGTCGAAGTACAGACCTGTGTTGATTGATTGATTAGAGTAATTTTACAGCTGCCTACAGCCATTCACTGCTGGACATCATCATCATTATCATTTCAGCCGAAAGACGTCCACTGCTGGACAAAAGCCTCCCCAAAAGGGGGGATTTACTATAATCGCTACGCTTGGCAGGCGGGTTGGCGATCGCAGTATGGTGGTAAAATATGTAGAGAACGCTGCTGCCCATTCTCTAGTAAGTCCCTCAGTCACCTCCTACGACACGCACGGGAAGAAATGGTATGGTGCTATTCTTTTACGTCCGACACCACACGGACAGCTGGACATAAGCCTTTCCAACTACAAACCATTAAGCTCGACTCTCGGTAACTGACATCCAGCTACATACCAGCCAACCTGCAAAGATCGACGGTCCACCGAGCTTGTCCTACGTTACTTTTGTCGATTGGCCGTCCTCACTCATGAACACGTCAACATGATTGCCACTTTAGCTTGGTTCGAGATTCGAGAGAGACTACCTATCTGACTAACATATTGGAAACTAATCGATAAATAATAGACTTGAAAAGTCAACTTTCAGAAAGTATGTTTCTTAAAAAATACGACAAAGTGAAAAATAGCTTTAATTTCGGAAGTCGGTGACTTTGGATACATATTTTAAATTTTTGTCACCGCCTTCCGAAATTTCGAAGTCAGTTGTTTTTTTTTGGTAACAGTTTTTATTTTTCACTTTTTAGTTATAGTACCTACCCCACTAATTCGATGTTTTTTCATCCTTGGGGACAAAACAATGCATATTTACGCTATAGCAGCAATCGCGGTTGATTTACTGTTATTTTTTGAAGAGTTCCGTTTTCTGTCTCCGAAACGCATAATCAGATCTAAATGAAATTAGATATAGAATATAGAAGCACCAGCTTTCAAATAAAAAAAGAATCATCAAAATCGGTTCACCCAGTCGACAGTTCTGAGGTTACAAACATAAAAAAAACAGATGAATTGAGAACCTCCTCCTTTTTTGAAGTCAGTTTAAAAATCTTGTAATTGGACTTGGATTGGATACTGCTGGTCATATCATATCTGTAAAAAACAACAGGCAGCTGTAGCGTCTTTAGTTTTGATGTGGAGATACACTCAACTTTTCTTTGAACATTATAGTGGAACGTCCTCCATGCAAGATACTGGTATTCAACTGCACCCGGATTTTTTTAATGGTTGGTAATTCATCAAATAACTCCTCCTGCTCTGCGTGGAGCAGGAGGGCGTGTCAGACTTTTACTAACTAAAACCGGCTCGAAGGACCAAAATGTAGAACGTGTAACTGGGATGTCCTTGTACACGCACTCATACAATGCGCCAGCACCCATGTTCCTTCACTTGCCTGTATACCAGGGGCCACGGTATCTCCTTCGAACGACCCGCAGCCTTGGCAGAGCTGCATTTGGTTAGACTGGAAGCCAACCCCAGCAAAGTTGGGAAAAGAAAAGGCTAGGGCGATTGATCGACTGGAAGTATCCTGTTCTCGGCACGTTACAGGAACTGCGGGGTAATAGCAACACTAACAGTAGGAATGCCTTTAATTTTAATAGTTCATCAGCATTCATTGCTTTGTTGAGCAGGCAAATTTTTCGAAAATGTTTATTAACAGGATTCAGGATTAGCAATATCCTTCAATATACTACGTGTAACAGAAAGGGTATATACATACCAAGTGCACGGCTTCTTTGGATGATATCAAACGATTTTGGAAAGGTTTTTTAATCCTATCTCTACATGTTCGGAAGTTATGAGAATTTTTAATACATTGATACCAGAAACCGAACTTTTCAAATTGAAATAAAAACATCACTCGGAAGAGATTTATCGTGATATTGGTAAGTAACGTGGAAAGTTATTGACCTACGTGGTACGGTGACACGTTTGTTATGATTTGAATTTAAGAAACGTATGAAACTGAAAATTTGGTATCAATTCTTAGAGTATTTAATTTTGAGCTGAAACTATGTATATTGATTCTATACCAGCTGTTATCTTTAGTGCTTAAGGATAGCAACAGGGTTTCTATTACACCCTGTATAATGTAGATTGTGATTGAACAATCACAAACTAAATAACACGCTAATGTTATGCAATTGAAGTATTCATTCACGTTTGAGCACCAATAGCACCTAAGGTATGGCAATACCTTGGTGCTCAATGCTCTAAAAATTGGCCTCAATTATAGTGTTGGTGTAGGAGATATAAATATTTACCTATAGTAAGAGAAAATTGACATTGAATAATATAACAATAAAAGTAGTGGGACATGCAATAATAATTTTATTTGACATTCATGTAATTTTATTTTATTTTAATGACATAAATAATTATAATTCATCTGGCAATTTGTATTTTTAATCCTTTAACATTTGTAGTACTTACTCCAATTTTTTTTCTTTGATTATAATAATTTTGTAATGTTATTTTAATAACTATATGATTAGATTATTGATAATGTAACTATTTGCACATTTATTAGGTAACGATATAGTGTTCTTTATGTTTATTTGTTACGTCTGATTATACGGACCTTTATTATGTAAATAAATAATTTGATTTGATTTGATTTAAGTTACTGATGACGTTAAACTCGTAGATAATATGTGCTGGATCGACTCAATTTTAATTTCCATCGACACACTAAGCTCTTTTTGCTTTGAGAATCGGATCAGCTTAGCACAACCAATACCTTTAAACGAACAATTCGTGTATAATCTGAATCTCGGAAACGGCTCCAACGATTTTCATCAAATTTAGTATACAGGGGTTTTGGGGATAAATCGATCTAGCCAGGTTTAATTTTTAGAAAACGTCAAACCAAAAAAAAAAACGAGCACAGCTCGGCCATCCAGATATTATAAAATTATAGGTGAAGACGATATATCTAGAATAAAAATGACTATACTTCAATTAGAGACTCGAAGTTATAAAGCAGTTTCTCATGTTTATGAAAACTGCGACGGCCATAGATATACTGTTTTGATGATTTGTAATGAACATTTTCCCAGTCTTTCTCTTTACATAACAACTTGAGAAAAGTTAGGTTTATATGACAAACGAGTATTACGTTACCTACACTCAAACATTGAGTTATTTTCAAAACCATTTTGCTCTCAGATTCGTGAAATGTGTTACTGAGTAGGTTTTTAGGAACGATATGGCATGTGGGGAAGGGTTTGGATACCATTAAATACTTTTGATGAATATTATTTCAATGTTAAATGTTACAATCTTGTAGGTATCTGAGAACAAAGCAGTTAGACAAGAGTTATAGCTGTGTCCTTTCAATCAGCTATGCGACAGTCATTGTCTAAGTATTTATTTTATGTAGGCATTCTACGAGAACATTGATCTAGTTACGATAAATTCGATCATGGAAAGTTGATTGAATGTAGGTATCTCCAGTGTTGTTCGTGTGGTGCCAGACGTAAAAGAACAGCACCATCCCATTTCTTCCCGTGGGTGTCGTAGGAGGCGACTAAAGACTTACTAGAGAATAGGCAGCAGCGTTCTCTATGCATTTCACCACCATACTGCGATCGCCAACCAAATGTACCAAGCGTGGCAATTATGGCAAAACCCCCTCCTTGGGGGAGGCCTATGTCCAGCAGTGGACATCTTCCGGTTGAAATGATGATGATGATGATATTTGAACCTCACTCAAGTGACTACTACAGACAACTGAAAATTTATTTTTAACAAGCTTTTTTAATTTATTATTGATTTCACCTGTATGTTTGTAACCGAGTCCTTTGGACTTGATTTTGACCCACTTCAAATGGTCAGATTTCATTTAAACTTTGTAGACTTATCGAGGACCGACGGCAGTTCTATAATTTTATAAAATGGTTCCATAATGTAAAAAAAAAGTTTTTGTAGTTAGCAGAACTAAAAAATAACAAATAAATAATAGATTTAAAAAATCTAAAAAACACGCATTAAAAACCAAACTAAAAAAGTAGAAAATAATTTAATTTTATTAAAAAGCGTGTGGTGTTTGATATTAATTGATTATAAAAATACATCAAAAAGCACCCCACGCTTTTTTGAAATTATTTTCTGCTTTTTTAGTTTGATTTTTAAAGCGTGTTTTTTAGATTTTTTAAACTATTAATATTTGTTCGAATCATCATCAGCCTAGCTTTTTCTTAACTATGTCGGGGTTGGCACCCAGTCTAACCGGATGCAGCTGAATACTAGTATTGTACAAGGCGCGGCTGCCTATCTGACTGGGTAATACGATATCCCTTGGTGAGACTGATTGTCAGACTTTCGGCTTCTGAACGATTGTCAAAGATCTACAAAAGACAGTCAGGACATAATGCACTTTCCGAGGCACGGAGAGGTATTGTAATGAAAATATGGTCACCCATCCACGGATCTACCGCGGCAATCGTCGCTTAACCTGATCGATCGACCCGTGCAGCTGTTATTACTTCGCCACAAGCCCCTCGGTATAAAACTGCCTGTATTTATAAAATAAGATGGCTGTCTATAAAGACTGTGTGGTAAATTTTTTAGACTGCTAATGTTAGTGACTTTAGAAATGCTCATAAAGGTAGTTATGAACTTGCACCCCGTCACCTTTTATCGCACGACTGTAAGGCCTCGCCTTGGTTAGAATGCGCCTGAGTTTATGCAGAGGGAAGTGTAGAAAACTTTGACTAAGTAAACAAATTATAGCCGCAAAATGCGTATCAATTTGGTCTTCTTTTCTCGTGGGTAGATTTCCACAAATTCTATGAGAACAACCATAATCAGTCTTTAATATTGTGAACATTATAGAGGATATTATGAGAGGGAGTGGACCGTTTTCCACCACACGTGCAGAGTGCGAGTTGGTGGGTGTCTGACATCCACCAACCCACGCGCCGTCTTCGACTTTTTGTTCCTGGGACACGTGGGTTACCGTTCGATGTTATCCTGTAGCGGCACTACAGAAAATACTTCGCAAATATCTTTAAACACAAACAGTGAGGTGGCGCCATCTACAATGCCTCATGCGAACTACGCAGATCTGGACGTCACATAAATCGTACATCGCGCAGTCAGAGTTTACCACGAGACTCACATATATACAAAATCTCAACATCAATCGTCGGGCAGTAGCCCACCAGACACAACACCCGTCTGGTCGGAGGAGCCTCCCTTTTCAATAGAGTGTAAGTGAACTTTACACCCTGTTCCTCATACCTCTTTGCTGGTGACCCCGACGTGATTTATGATTTCTGTAGTGCCGCTACAATCCTTTGACGTTTTAAGAAAAACACGTCTAGAGGTATATTATCCAAGTATAAATGTAGTATGGGCTGACAGAGCTGTGGTGGCGCAGTGGTAATGGCTCTGACTTACAAGTTGAAGGTCGTGGATGCGACCCCAGCAGGCGCTTTATTTTGTGTTAATAATCTGATCACCACTGCTCTCAAAACGGTGAAGGAAATCAGCATGAGAAACATGACATATCGTAGAACCAAAACTGGGAAAACATGTGACATCCACCAATCCGCACTGGGCCTGCGTGGCCGATTACGGCCCACTCTTCCTCGAAAAGAAGATCACTCTTTCTGATCTCTGATTTTGCTTATGGGAGCCTGACTGCCCAGCAGTGGCGAAAGCACCATATAACACGATTCCTACCGGCTTCTCTTTGAGGATTCGCATCGGCAATTCTATCGCTATGAAAAAATGGCACGTCAATTCAATAGTGGCTACTATTGACAAAAATATAGTTACACTCCGGGTATTTAATTCACCATAACATTGAAACAACAAAAACGGTTATTCTTAGCTTTGTATTACAACAAAAAAAAAATCTAAATTAACCCGGCAAAACGTCGTAATCGAGAACTTAAACTTCATAAAAAGATAAAGATAAGGATAAAGATAAAATATCATTTATTCGTCAAACATGCGTTTACATAAACTGACTAATCAGACATGCAGGGTATTAAATTAATATGTTGTAAGCGTCCAGCGTTGTGAGGTCACGTGGCATCGTTTGTTATGGACGAGAGCAAGCCGCTGTACAACGGGTTATGACAGAGACAGATTTCGTTTTTTAATTTTATTGTATTTAATTCTTAACATTCCTGTATTACTTTTAGAATGATAGTAAGTATTCTTTATTGATAAGTCAGTAAATTATAGCCAACTTCGCTTCGGCTTCTCTCTTAGAAAAATTGACACCTCACCGCTGCTTCCCAGTCCGTCAATAGTCAACCACACAAGCTTTTATTATATTAACTGCGTCTGAATTCAGTTTTGGCGGATCAAGTCAAATATCACTCACACACAATCCTCCAGGCAGTATTAGTTTCCTGCATCGCTAATATCGTGATACCAGTATTCACATAGCCCATAGGTAATTATTCAGAATCTGGATGTTTGTGTATCAATCAATCAATCAACTAATAACACAGGATAAGTAGCTTTGCTTCCAGCAATAGATTCGACGAGAATCTATTGCTGGAAGCAAAGCTACTTATCCCAGTTTCCGTGTATGATTTGAAATTGTGGCACAAAGTCGCGATAAACTGTATCCCATGTGAATCTATTAGAACAACTTTTCAAGTAGATTTATCTCTGGCACGTTTTTTCTAATAACTTATAAAACCACTAGCTGGCTTTGCTCGCGTGGATGTTAAAAATTGACCCATGGGAACATACCTCCGGGCTATAATCTATTTGTGAGTCAATTTTCATCTAAATCAATTCTGGCATTTTTGTATGATTGAGTAACAAACATCCACCCATATAAACATCCAAACATACAAATTTTCATATACGAGTACATATTAATTATTAGTAGGATGTAGTAAGTAATCAAATTAAAATCTTGTCTCAAGTCTTATACGATAATGATAAATAACAAATGATTTTATTTCTGTACCTAAGTAAAGTTTGTACAAGCACTTTTACCCGTCAATCGTATATTAAAAACTAGATGAGGAAGACTAATCTGAGACGAAAAGCTGAAAACTCCTTTAAAGGGCTTTAGCAGTCTCTTTTAGAGTTCAGAAAAATCTTGGTTAGATCATGTGAAGACCAGGGTGCTTACTCTCGAATATAATTCCGATAGATCGACATTGGAAGATAGTCTAGCCAATCCCTGACGTTTGAGTGACAATTCCAATGTCGATCTATCGGAATTATATTCGAGAGTAAGCACCCAGGTGCCTTTTGAGGAGAGACCCACACAGATTGAGTGGACCTTTCCAGTCAGTGCGATCGGTATGTTATCATGCAACTCAGCTCAATGATCTGGCGAACAATACCAAAGCCAGGATATTTGGGTAGGCCTCATAAATTACCCAAACTGCCAAATCATGATGAAATAAATAAATGAGTAAAAAGTGATTGTTCACTTCCTTAGATTTACTTCTGATATTTCTTATAATAAAAATTGAGTTAGTTTATTCCTGGAGAAGACAGAAGAAACCCATGGATGCGAGAAGCATAGAACCAGTCTAAGTGGCAGGCCTTTCAGCAGTTTACGTGTTTCGGCTAAATGATGAATATGATAATTGCATATCAATAATCATGTTGAATAATATATTTTGATAATACAAATAGCCTTAAAATAAAAATTGTAGAATTCACCATAAAAAAAAAACATTACAAGAGTATACCTTATCAATTCTATAGTTATATTTATCATTGTATTAAAAGAACCAGCACCCATCGTAGTCGAAACGTAAACAAAGATTACTTTGCACTTACATAAGCGGGCGACTGTACTTGACATCTAACTTACATGGTGGACCAACCGGTACAGTCCGGTTCACAAGTGTTAATTAACTTGTGAGAAGCTAATAATGATTAACCGTTTATTAGCAGAAAAAAAAAGATATATGTAAGGAATAATGTGAGATGATGGGTAACCGTACAGCCTGGAAACCAGAAGTAAAAATAAAAGTCAGGATCAACATAAATAACCTGCTAGTCAATTATGAGATTCGAATTTGGAACCTCAAATAAAACTCATCATCTTTCTCAAGTAGTCATCCCATTAGCCTTAACCTCAACCAAAAAGAACTGCAAAAACATATTCGAATATCAAATTGCTATTTATGTTCTATCACAAGGTGTGAAAAGTATTCTCCCCAAGATGAAGGTCCGTCTTGGAAAGGTCCTTCACAAGCAAGAAAAAAATGCCTCATTCGAATCGCAAAACAGATTAAGGCAGACAATAAAAAAACATTTAAAAAAAACAAAAGTCATTTATTCAAACTACCTAGTATACACAGCTTCACTAATTGGTTACCCCTCCAAAAGATATGTGCGTTCAAATCCGTGGTAGGTCCAAGTTACCTACTCTTTGTATTTTGCAAAAACAGTTTATTGTAATTACTGGATTGTTTTAGTGAATATGGTTGACATTTACGAGGAGTTATTCTACTTCTAATTAGACTGGAGGTTACAAGACCGCATGCCGCGCATAAGATTGGAGGTTCGAATCCTGGGCACGAATTGTGCTTTTGTCATGCATAATATTTTTATAATTTAAAGTATTTTTCTATTTTGTTTTAGTGATATTTATAAAGAATTCAAATAAAATCAAGAAAAAACATACTTTTTGAATGATTTCATAATATTTATTATTGCTATTGTTTAACAAAACTGTGTCCTTATTTTACTACAAATATTTTACAATTTAATTTGATAATTTATAGATGACCTAATATTGCTAACTGACACAAAAGGGTCCCAAGACAAGTTTTAACGCAAACGATAAAATAGGAAGCTCTAGAAATATTTTAGATTGACATAAACTAACGAATTATCACGTGATTTGTCATGTCGTCTTTGCAATCTGCATACAGACGTTTTATAGTTTTAAATGAACGTATTTATCAAGCGTTGTAGTTGTAACTTGAGGGTAGAGATTAATTTTGTAAAGAAAACGTAAGTAAGTAAATTAAATTAGTGCATTGAGGGTATGCACTAATTTAGCAAAGTCTACCGATTAGTCAAAGATAAAGTGACTCGGACGATAGTGGATAACAATTTCTTCACATTTTATATGGGCTCGCTGGCTAGTTCATCAAACTGCCGGTATGAGTATGTCGACGTTCGGGATGCAATGGTTCGAATCCAAGTCAAAACAATAAACTATCTTTGAAGTATTCTGTAGATTATTCGAAACAAATTCAATGATGTAGCAGTGTAACATTTTAAAACTTGAGGGGTTAGCACATACTGACGCTGTGTGTACTTTAGCTGGGAAGAAGAAGTGTCGCAACAAACTCCGCAGCAGCACAGCTGTCTGTTAAGTTACACAAACTTGATTCTATACAATAATACGTAGTTAACATTACAGAATACAAAAAAAAACATTAAATTTGCCATATGTCAGCTAGCACACGCCATTAAACCAACAAAACATTGAAAACTATAGGCACTCAAGCAGAAATAAATAATTAAAAACGTAAACTGAACTCACAATCAAAATAAAAGCCTCCAGGCATAAAGGGCGTGCCCGCTTAAATATAGCTATAACTCTGCATTATGTAAATATAGCTATAACTTGAAGTAACAAAAGTTAATTATGGGTTTTTGGAATAAAATTAATAAAAAGTTAATACAATTAACAATAACAAAACTATGGTCAGCAAGACGACCAGTCCCCACAAGCAGCACCCGTTCACGAGCATAACGCAAAGACCGACCATTACCCTTGCTGCCAGATGCACTGGCAAGAATAATATGAATTGTCGAGGTCACTAGCTAACTACATATTGCAATACAACTCATTATAAAAAAAAACATTGTCATGGGTAGATTAAGTCACCAATAAATGAAAATAAACTGAATTATACAGTCAAATAAAATAAACAATTATATGAACTAACATAATTACATAACTTGTCAGTAGGCAAACTAATTCTGGTGTAAGAACATAAACATTGTCTTGAGTTAATCACAGCGACCAACAATTCTTATCCGACCTACATAGTTGCTATCGTTTATGTAGTCGTTGATGGAATAGTACGCCTTTGAACAAAGGGTGGATTTTACTTTAGCTATAAACGCATTAAAATACAAATCTAGTAAAGAAGAGGGAATTGTTATAAAAGGTTATACCAAGACCAACAAATGAGTTATGAACCTCATGAAGCCGGTGAAAAGGAACATGTAGTTTGTCCTTATTTCTAGTATTAATATTATGAGTATCACTGTTTTTAGTATACAACTGCATATTTTGTCTAATATATAAGATGTTGGCTAAGATGAATTCCAATGCCAACGTGAGAATCCCAATATTTTTAAAAAAATCTCTCAAAGAAACTCTAGCACCTAGTTGGTAAATTGCTCGAACAGCTCGTTTTTCAAGAACAAAAATATTTTGAATGACAGCAACGGCTTTGCCCCACAGCAGAATGCCGTATGACATAACGCTGTCAAAATAACTAAAATAAACCAACCGAGTTGTATCAACGTCAGTGTATTGTCTTACTTTCCTGACGGCATAGGCAGCCGAACTGAGCCTTCTTGATAGGCTTGATATATGTGATCCCCACTGAAGTTTGGCATCTACTGTCATGCCCAGAAAAACTGCTGAGTCTACAGTTTCAAGCACCGCAGTATCTAAGACGATGTTGGGTCCTAGATTCCTGACATTCGGTAAGGCGAACTTACATACATTTCATTTTATTGGCAATGAGAACTAGGTTAATGTGGCAAACCAATCCGTAACCATTGAGAGTGCACTATTTACGTCATCAAAATCTTGTCTGTTCTTGTCTACTTTAAAGATAAGAGAGGTATCATCAGCAAACAGTACAACGTCACAGATACCCTTTAAAAAGAATGGTAAATCATATACACAAAGAATAAGAATGGACCTAGTATTGAGCCTTGAGGTACACCTAACTGAACTTATTTCGTTGAGAGCTTCGTTTTGAATACGGTAATGACGTAGTTTACACAAAAGCATGCAATCAAAGGCTTTGGAGAGATCACAGAAAACTCCAAAAGCATTTTGCGAGTTTTTCCACGCGTTATAAATGTGTTTCAGCAGAGCAAAACACGCATCTGTAGTCGATCGACCTTTTGTAAAGCTATATTGTTCATCATGAAGGAGGCTACCTTTTTAAAATTAAAATGTATTAGCAGCTGCTTGAGTATTAACTTAGCAAATATTTTACTTAATGCAAGTAAGATAGAAATAGGCCTGAAATTGCCAACGTTATTTTTATTACCTGATTTAAATAGTGGTATGACTTTACTAATATTCATGAGGTCAGGAAAAGATCCTAAAACAATATGTTTATTAAAAGTAACAGCGCACAGATAGGGGGCTACGTTGTCGATTATATTACTTAAAAGTTTAATGGAGATGCCCCAGTAATCTCCAGTGTTTTCAGACTTTAGTGTGTTAAAAATGTTAAACTACATCAAGAGACGTTACATGTTCGAAACTAAATAAGCGACTACATTTGGACACAGTACTGTGCAAAAGATTTTCAGCTTTAGACGGGGACGAATTTAAAGAGCAAGTCGTAGTAATAGGTATGTTGGCAAAAAACTCATTAAATGCCTCAGCTACGTCAGCAGCTTTATCAACTAACTTGTTGTTGACCATAATCTCTAATTGTTTTTCCTGTTTAACCGATTTACCAGTTTCACTGTTATTAATTTTCCATGTGGTTTAATAAACATGGTGTATGTCAGTGCCAAAGCACAGACATGCATGACAAAGGCATGCAAAAGTAAGACTAAAACCTGCTTGTCCTATGTCAGTTACAGGCTCACAAGTCTGTCTGTTGAAATTAGCAACACATCAGTAATCCTTAGAAAACAAGATTTAATTCGATTTTCTATAATTATAAGATTTTGTAATATTTCAACTTGATTTTAAAAGAGTGTCCGTGGAGTTTCTTGCCCGTTCTTCTCCATAGAGATCTACGTTTTGGAATGGGCAACTAGCTTCAACTTTCCAACTGATCGACTTTTTGACAATTCAAAAGTGTCTGTAAATGGTTTAATTGAAATAAATGCTTTGAGTTTGAGACTTTATCTTGCAGAAATTGGTTCATAAGTCACATTCGACTTGAAGAGAAGTTGGAGTAGATTTAACACACGATCCCTTACCTATCTGACTTCTGTCCTGCGCAGGTTAAGCTATGCGATGCGAGACAATGCGATGATTGGTAATATTTTTGATAATAAAGAAGATAATAATATTAGGGTCGTCAGGAGCCTGAAAGTTGACGGCCAATGTTATCAAGGAGTACCATGGCCCAGTGGACATGGCCGCGACTTACGAGCACTTTTCTTATTGTGTAGTCTATACTGTCCCATTGCTAGGCAAAGGCTTTCCCCAAGTCCTTCCAGGGCTCCTTTCCCGCAACACCTCAAATCAGCCCTCGCGGTTTGCGTCCAAGTCAATTCGCCACCGCTTTCCAGGCCGACCGCGGCGGCGGCGCGAAAGACAAGCGCTTTACTTTGCGTAAAAGCATACAAATATATAATAAATTATCTGAAAATCTACGGTTCACAGTCCAGAGGATGGACAGCAGCGTTCTCTATTCATTTTACCACCATACTGCGATGGCCAGCCCACCTTCCAAGCGTGGCGATTATAGCAATCCCCTCCCCGTTTGGAGGAGGCCTATGCCCAGCAATGGAGGTCTTCGGCCGCAATGATTATGATGATGATGAGACGGTCCACGAGAAAAAAATTATTATAGTATCCTAGATTTTATGGAAGATAAAGTGTTAAATAGAGTTCAAATATTATATCAGAATAGATCTCACTGCAATATTATTAGTTTTATGTTATCTTGCTGCACCCTAACAGGGTCTTGTACATAAACAAATTTATATTATTATACAAATAATATAAATAATACAAATAATACAAAAACCTACCTATCAATACTAACGAAAATAACTACAAAGATCACACGGTCAAACAGGTTGATAAACATCAAGAATACTCCAGAAAGAAGAAGAACGTGCCACAATAGAAGTGGTACCGACGTGATTCAGTGCAATACCTAATACAGAATTATCTAATGGTATAACAACAATTATTTAATTCCGCCAATTGCTTCCAATCTCGCGAAGATTAGCCGCATGCCATCATTTACGTACAATGCTGAACAGAGCTGGAAAATTATCCTTTAGTATTGACAGTAGGAAAATTATTTGGAAATAGTGTCGTGCCTTGTTCGTTTAGTGGTTGCAAGCACTTCTGCCGAGCATGGAACCCGGGTACGATTCCCAGATCGGGCAAAGTCTTATTGGGTTTTACAAATAGGAATTTCTCAGTGGCAGCCTGGAGTTGGGATTTGTGCCAAGTTGATCCCAATAGGCTCGCCCCTATTACATGGGACTTAACTGGCGAAATGTGGTCATACTAATTAGTAAACCTCTGCCTAACCCTTCGGAAAATACAGGCGTTACATATATGTATCTTTATCAGCTAGGTTTTATTAGGCAAAGTGGAGAAAAAAAGGGCAAAGAATCAAAAACGGACAATAGGAAAATCGGACTCCTTTACCATGTAAGAAATATTTTAAGAAATAAAAGAGAGATTCTGTAGAAGCTTACTGAATGAAGGACAAAGTGAACATCAGAAGCATCATGCAGCCAACGATTGGAATGATACACGCTCTCCGACCTTCATAGAAATATAACCTCTAGCTTTAATGAATTTGGTTGGTAAAAAAAAAATACAAAATTACGAATGACGTTAGTAATCACGCAAAAAAAAAACTTTTCTAATTTCCTAAGTGCAGATCAAGACAAATATATTTCTTGCATACGGATGGTAATAGGAAATGGATATATGCATTAAAGAAGGTGTTATTGAAGAATAATGAATAAATATCGCTTATCACAAGCAGTTTTATCGCCAGATATATTACCGTATAGCCTCCTACATAGGACATCACACTCACGTCTTCAGATGAACTTAGAAACTTCTCAGCTATGAGAGAGCTCTCGTGCAAGTTAACTTACTAAGTA
Organism: Polymixis lichenea; assembly: GCA_949091785.1. Taxonomy (NCBI): domain Eukaryota; kingdom Metazoa; phylum Arthropoda; class Insecta; order Lepidoptera; family Noctuidae; genus Polymixis; species Polymixis lichenea. The sequence continues at coordinate 20,516,037 of OX420951.1, read as the reverse complement.
TTAAGCCGAATCAAAACTTGAACTTTAATGGAATATTGTAATTTCTCAACCACGTGTTAACTTAATTGACAAGTCATTTTGGTCATTTAAGTTTTTCGATTTGACTACTTAGAGCGTTGTGAAAAGTTATAATATTATGATTGCAAAAATAAGTTTTTAATGGGCTTGAAAATTTATGAGGTATTGACTTCGTGACAGTTCAAAAGAGACCGAAATGATATTTTAACACAAAAAATAATTAGTTAAGTTTATCATCAAATCATCAATTAAGTTATTATTTTATTTATTTCCAAACATAGATAATTGGTACATTGTTTTATAATTAAATCCTCCATGTTTGACATCCACGACCGACCACATGGGCGTGAAATCATGTTCAAATACAAGTATAAATGAAATTATATTTAAGTTAAAGGCTTTCAAACTTTGGAACATTGGTTGCCATTTAATACCAAATTACTATGTAATTTCTTAGGAAAACTTAATAAAAAAGGCTTTAACAACGTCTAATGAACGTTTTTAAAGCCTTTTTTTATTAAGTTAAAATAATACCCCAAACACTTTTGACTGCAACTATACGAAACTGCGCGTGAGTGTTTGAAGGTCATCCCGAGCTGTGCAATGCAGCACGATCACGAACCAATCACAGCTCAGCAATAAAACGACCTAACTCCACCACAAACATTCACACGTTAACCTCAATCTTGAGTTTTAGAAGTTAAGGTTGAAAATGGTGGGTGATTTTTGTGATGTACAAAGATAAGTTAAAATGATAAGTTATTAAGTGATATGATAGTAATTATGCAATTGCTGATTCATATGTTGTTTTATAATGGTGGTTTTATAGCGTATGTTTATCGGCAGGTGCTCATCTGCGTATTGTAGGCGTAATGTAATGTGGAGGTATCTAAGTGATGGAAAATAGTTATATGTTTGATTATTATGATTACAAAATCAATTGTTGCCGTCCCCGGAGTATATAATGGCAATAACTTTTCAAGAAAAAATAAAATCCTTTTTTGGCAATTGTCGGCCAGTTATAGTTAAACAAAAGTAGAAGCGAGACGTAAACACTCACAGTACAGCTGGTCCATAAATGCAAGGTAGTTATGGAACAATCTATGCTCGGAGTGTCTCTGAGGGTTAGAATCTGGAATGAGGTGATCTAGCAGAGAACCAAAGTTGTTGACATAGGTCACCGAATACGCAAATTGAAGTGGCAATCAGAACCGATGACCGTTGGGGTTGAAGTGTTTTTGAATCTGCAAATTAGAGATGCGCAAAATGTGTCAGTAAAAAGAAATGAATAAAGTATATCTTTTCGCATAACGAAGTAGTCCACTCATTTACTTCAATAATTCATTCAGTTCAGCAAATCAGAACGAGTCCTTAACATATCATACCAACAGTGATTGACAAGTTACGACAAATGATGCACTTCACTAGTTCAGTTTTATACGTATGTCGATTTTCCTTCATACTTTATACAGGTTTATTACTGTCAACCTAGAAATATGAATTTAAACAAAACTATTTTTATTACGTAAGTAGTATGTTTTGTTTGTTTTTTTTTACTGATAGTTAGACATTTTCGTCTAGGCTGGCGTATTTAAAAATCGAAATAGCGAAAAGAAAGACTGAACTAAGTGAAGTAGAGACGCATTTGAATGATAATGAATGATACGTTTATTTTATGATATGAAGTTGTTCATTTCCTTTAATCGTTCGCGAACTACCCATGCCTACTGCAAATATAAGCTAGGATGTCCTCAGGCTAGGTGGAGCGACGATCTTCGCAGGGTGGCTGGTAGCAGCTGGATGAGAGCTGCCAAGAATCGAGTTGAATGGCATGCAATTGAAGAGGCTTATGTCTAGCAGTGGCGTAGGCTGATGACTATGATGATGAGAAGCGAGAGAGCCAGACCGGTGCAGAATACGATACGATAAAAAATAAGAAAAATAAAAACAAATGACAATTTATTTATCCATTAGTATATTTAAATCTTTCAAGCTACCTTGGATGCAATGATATAGCTTCAAAATTAAAGGAAAAATGGCACAATTTTGAGAAGCAAAAAAGATTGATGGTGATAACTTTTTGGACTCTGACCTGTTTACAATCATTAACATTTTGCAGAAGTCTGCATAAGAACTTCGATAAACAATCACTACAAGGTCCATCAATTAAGAGCATTCATCCCACGCGGGCTGGCAACGGCGCATTTATAGTGGATTTTCGTGATTATTTAATTAAATACCAACAAAAGTTAACATTTTTTTCAGCCAAGTACTAGATCATTGGTATTTACGAGTTTGCTATTTTTTTACAGTTATTTTGGTATTTAGTTATAAAATCGACATACCGTCAATTATTTTCTATTTGCAATACTTAGTACGATTAAATGTTTTTATTAAAGAGTAAATGTTAAAAATAATTATAAATGTCAAAGATCTAGTGCTTGGCAGCAAAAAAAAAATCCTTTTGTTTGTATTTAATGAAATAATCACGGAAAACGACTATACAAGAGTTGTTGCCAGCCCGCGTGGGATGAACGCTCTTAACACTATTACAGGTCAACTCAGAGAATTGAATTAATACAATAAAACTTGCCAGTCTTTATTGTGCATTACTTCAAACCAGATGTCTCAAATCAAATCATAAGGTACCACACTATTCACTATTAAACCTAAGTGCGTCATAATATTGTACATCGCTGTCCCCGGAAAACAACATGTAAACCACTGTTATTTAATTTCAATGTTATGCCATATTATGTGAGATCTGTGGATCCCAAAACATCAACCATAATTTCGGCCTTTTTTGTAGTCATTGACGAAGTTATAAAACAATATAATTATTTTATCCACCTTATAGTAGTTACGCGAATTAAATTGTCAGAAAATGTTGATTTAATAAAACAGTTAGTTTTGTTTTCCTTATTTCTGACTATTTTTGCAACACACAAACTCCACCGTACAACAAAGTAAATCACTATATCGTATATTTTCCGAATTTTTCGTTTTATTTTTTGAATGCACAAGTTTACGACCTTCATTATAACATTATAATCTTCCCACATATAATGTTCCCACTGCTGGGACACAAGCCTCATCTTGGTGAGAGGGAGTGGGCCGTAATCCACCACGCGGGCCCAGTGCGGGTTGGTAGATGTCACATGTCTACAATTTATTAGTTCTAGGACATGCTGGGTTCCTCCTGATGTTTTCTTTCACCGTTTACGACCTTGTTCGTCAAATATTTTGATATAAAGCTAATATCATAATATCAATTCCTACTCCTTCATAATGTCCGGAAATGTTGAAACGTACCTATAATAAATTTTATGTTTGTCAATTAAATATTACAGGGCTTAGAATGCTCATCAATTTTGATCAATCAATGGCCGATGTTGAGCATAAATGCTGAGCAGTAGGCCTTGTTCGGAAATTCGTGAGTAATTATGATGTACTTCCGTGTATGCAAGTAATTGTAAAATCTAATATTGCATCTATAGAACTGTCAATTATATAGTTAAATAAAATTTAGTTTAGCTTATTTATTCTTGGGAATCATCCTCCTTCACGCCTTAATACCCGACTGCGCGTGAGTCAAGACACCTACTTATATCCATCGTATGACTTAGACAAGTTGATAGACATTTCACAGAAATTTCAATTTTGCACCCCTAAAAAGTAAACTGTAACCATGGATTCAGAAAGTATTCGTATTAAAAAAATATTGCTAAAATCAAAATTAAAAGTAATTTATTCAAACTAGGCTGAGAGTCAGCACTTTTTCAACGTCAAAATGACATAAGACAGTCCCCCCAAAACACCCGCCCTTTACCACTTCTAGTGTTTTAGCTGGGAAGAAGAAGTGGCGCAAAAAACTCCCCAGCAGCACAGCTGTCTGTTAAGTTAGAAGAACTTGATTCGGTACAATAATAGGTAAGTAATTAACATTACTAAACACAAAACATAAAATAAATTATTTGCCATATGTCAGCTAGCACACATCAATATACTAATAAAACATAGTAACGAAACTCAAGCAGATATAAATAATAAAAAACAAAACAATGAACGTAAACAGAAATCAATACCCACATAAAAGCCTCCAGGTATAAAGGGTGTGCCCGCTTACATATGCAATGCTGCATTATGTTCATTTAGATTTAACATGAAGTAATAAATGTTAAGCAAGGATCTTCGGAGTAAAATAAATAAACAGTTAATTACTAATAACAATGACAAAAACATGGTCAGCAAGATGACCAGTCTCAAGCAGCACCCGTTCACGAGCATAACGCAAGGATCAGCCATTGCCTGCCGCGCCATGTTTGAGGGAAGGAGGCAACCCGACCCCCGACGCTGCCACAAGCAGTGACATCTAAGGGAGCATGACAAACTTGCTGCCAGTTGCACTGGCAAGAATAATAGGAATTGTCGAGGTCGCAATGCAGAGGACGTTACAGTTCTATACATTTTGACCGTGTAGGTAAAGTTTTACGCTAGGGGGTCCTAGAATCGTGAGCTTAATTCGTGGTTACAATTTGTGCGTCCAAGTCCCTGCCACCCTGCATTAGTGTCCAATAATATTTTTAGGACCGCAAAATGGAAATGTCTATAAGATGTTCGATTATACATGTATTTTACATGCCTAAAAAATTTTGTTTATTAGTAACGAATCTACGATTACTGATTAGTTTAATGACCGAATTATAAATAAACAGTTAAACTTTTGTTACTTACATTACACTGACCATAGATGGGTTCAAAAATAATAAACAAAGCTACAATTTGGTCAAAGTTCAAAGTAAAAACAATTCCGATGATATTTCAATTATTTTCCCAAAATCTGATGTTTACACCGAAATACTGTTAATGATAAAATCAATTTACGTTCAGCGAAATCACGGTTCGATCGTGTTTTAATTTATTTTTCAATTACACCGAGAAAGGTTTTACAGAATATGTTCAAATAATATTATACAAGATGAATGCCGGGGACGTTATTATCCACCCATTCTCTTCCCCTGGCTACCAGAAATGGTTAAGTAGAATGGGTAACTTGTTTAAATAGGTAGTCAGTTCTTCAAAGTGGACTGAGAAATTCCTTAGTGATAATACTTGGGGTTTAGGTAACTATAAATTACAAAACATGTCCTTGAATTAATTAAGCAATGCTTATGTTTTGTACTCTGTAGGCTGCCTGCCTAAGCTACCTTAGATACATGACGACCAAACTTATAGGTCATCATCATCAGCCAAAAGCAGTCCACTGCTGGACATAGGCCTTTCCAATTGCACGCTATTCAGCTCAATTCTCAGCAACTCTCATCCAGCTACCCTCGAAGTTCGTCGCTGCACCTAACCTGAGGGCGTCCTACCTTACGTGTGCCGATCTGTGGAGAACATGTCTACCCTAACTATTATTGGTTCTACGAGTAATATGGATAGCCCATTGCGACTTCAGTTTGCGTATTCTTTCTGTATTCGATCAAAATAGTGCCCTCAATAATCCCAAGCTCTCCAAAATTTTCAAAAACAAGTGAAGGACAAAAAAAAACAGAACTTCCAAAAATTTGAAAATACAGAACCATTTCTTAACAATTGAAGATCAAAAGATACTGCCATAATCACCAAGATAGGCAGAAGTATTTGTCGTGACCAGCTACATGCACGTGATCAACAGAGTGGAAAAAATGGAACAATTCCTATAAACTACCTGTGAAGGTAGCTAATTAAATACTGTTTTCGTCATAGCTTCCTCCATCGTTCTTACCACACGTCCGAGCCATCAGTGTAGAAAATTAGCTCATAATTACAGTCATCAGCTTTCAATGCCAGCAATTTACAATGTAATACATACAAACATACACACACTGTATAATATACCTAGTTCAGCTAATCAGCCTATCAGCCTACAATGTTCGCACTCCTGGGACACATACCCCATCGCTGTGTGAGGGATTGAACTATAATCTACCATGCCGGCCCAGTGTAAATTGGTAGACGTCGCATGTCTTCGAATTTTATTATTCTAGGACTTGTGGTTTTCCTCATGATGTTTTCCTTCATCGTCTTAAGAGCAGTGGTGATTAAATAATTTACACAAAGTAAAGCGCCTGCCTTCCGTGTGGTGCCGGACGTAAAGACTAGCACCATCCCATTTCTTCCCGTGGGTGTCGTAAAAGGCGACTAAGGGACTTACTAGAGAATGGGCAGCAGCGTTCTCTATGCATTTGACTACCATACTGCGATCGCCAACCCGCCTGCCAACGTGGCGATTATGTCAAATCTCCCCAAAAAATGGCAAGCACCAAAATTTTGGAGGAGTCCTATGTCCAGTAGTGGACGTCAGTCGGCGGAAATGATGATGATGATGACTAACCCCAACCTACAACTCGTAAGTTTGGGCTATAGCCACTGGACTATCACTACTCCAAAAGACAACAATTCTGCAAAACAAATGCCTAAAACTTAAACGCTCGCCACTGCTTACATTCACCACCGTCCTGCCTAGCCTTTTCTAAAGTATTTTGATCCAGTCTAACTGGACACAGCTGACTAATAGTTATATACAAAGAGAGAGTGCTTATCTGACCTCCTCAGCCAAGTAACTTAGTTACCTAAGTTACACTGGTTGTCAGTCGTTCGGGCTTCTCAGTACTGTAGAGGATATTTACTTAGTGTAAAACCTCACGCACATACTGGCAGCCGATGATTAGGCTATGTCTATGTTCGAGCATTTAGGATATTCTAAAATAGAACGTCAAATAATTTTAAGTAGGAGGTATCCGCTGAGCTTTCATTCTATTGACAGGCGCGTCTTTGTAAGCATCTGAAGGTCTTTCAGAACTCTTGAAATAAACGTGGAGTCCCACAGTCTAAGCGCCCTTTGATCGTTTAATTTCATACCCATACACACCCGGTACCTGGAGGCTCGTCTGAGCCTCCACAGTACCTACCCGTAACGAATGTCAAAGATCTGAAAATGACAGCCGGGATCAACGGCTTCCTGTTCACAACTTGCTTTCTGTGGCTCGGAGTGGAGAGAGGAGTCTTGATATGTAATAGGCGATCAAGTTATCCATCCACGGACCGACTGCCAAAGCCTACCTTCTGATTTTAGGCTACCATGGAATAAGTTGCTTTTAAAACCGAGCTGCAAACTAGATAAGAGTGTAATTTGGCAGTCACAAGGGAGTTAACTACTTTTATGTTTACATTTATCTCAAGCTACAAATTAATTTGCAATTACCTGATTTTTTTAAACGCAGCCTGCAGATTAGTATGTACCTACATACGACTTTTAAGGATAATTACGGTATATTGTGAGAACATGGCATATAAATAGTTCTAATTACATCTCAGAGTTTAAGTTTCAGTGGAGTATTTGTCAAGGTTGGTGAAATCTTCAGCAATTACCCTGAATGCAGAATCTTGTATGGTCTGCATAATAACGTGACCTCTACGAAAGATGATTTTTCAGTTCGTCGAATTCTGGGTGATGACGCAATTTCTATGAAAACCAACATCATGGAAATTGATCTACTAGTAACGCGTTGCGCCGGTCCACTGGAGCATAAAAACTTTTGATGGATTGCAGCTGAAATCAGCGTCAGGTGGTACACCTTGTGTTGTTTGACATTATGCTGAGCTGAGGCCCGTTTGGCATTATTACAGTTATTTAAAATATAAAGAATATAGTTTTGAGTTTTTTAAATGACATAATGCCATTAAACTAATTTTTGTTTTTTTATTTTCAAAATATCTTGGTTTTGTGTAGATCACGCTGTAGGAAAATTGCGTCCTTCTTTCTTCTCCGCATATTTTTGTCCTTTGATAATCTGGGTCAGTTCTTTCGGTATGTGTCAAGTTAACGCTATTTTCGCCTTGATCTGCTGCATTTTCGACTAGCGGTTAATTGGACCCGCTTGGTGGTCTATTAACATAGCAAAGGAGAAAAATTCTAAGCGCGATCTAACTTTAATTCTAGCCAAAAAGAATGAGACAGTATTTACATTTCAAACTTTGTTTCGACTTAGACTAAAGTTCTTAATACAAAAATGACATCTTAGCAATTTAATAACTAACTTGTCAATTTTGTAAAAAAACAACGTTATTTCTATACAATATGTAGGGTTAATTCAACAACTGGCTTAGTACTTTCACACCTGATTTAAATAAAAACCTTGTATTGTAGACGGTAAGACTTTATTTGTTTTGCTGTCAGTCACTTTAAAAACTAAACGAAGCACGCGATCACGTGATCTCATCTAGAGTTGCATAATACATCTTAATCGTTGCCCTTGACCGGGGTACGTCTGACCCCACCTGATTTTTTTCTGAATATCAATACTGGCTACATAGTACTGGCTATCACGATTGTGTGGAGTTGAGAGGTAGGTAGGAGGCTGCTTGGTACGTTAACGATGGTAGAGTGCCACTGTCGTCGTCATCTGTCGAGTCAAATTTCTGAGAAACAGAAGCAAGAAGACATGGTACTACTGTAGTTAAAGTAGTACTACTTTTTCTCAGCGGTGTCACCCACATCATCATCATCATTTCAGCCGAAAGACGTCCACAGCTGGACATAGGCCTCCCCCAAGCTCCACCACTTCGACCGGTTCTGTGTTTCCCGCATCCAGTGGACTCTTGCGGCCCTCACAAGGTCATCGGTCCACCTTGTGGAAGGCCTTCCAACTTTACGTCTTCTGGTACGCGGACGCCACTCCAGAACTTTTCGGCCCCATCGGCCATCTGTTTTGCGAGCAATGTGCCCTGCACCCGCATCAATGTCGGAAATTATCCCACAGGAAGCTACTACCGAAATAAAAAGTATAGAGATTATAAACTATCTGTATGTCAAATTTCCTCCAAATCCTTTCAGCCGTTTTTGTGTAATTGAGTAAAAAACATCTTAACATACAAAATTTCAGATTTATAATACGAGCGTCGATCTCAGGACAAGCTGCTTCTCACATGGACAACTGTACTGTAACCGAAACTACAAACGCAGTACAGGAAAGTTTTATAAATTATGGCTGTCATTTTAGTAAATTGTACTTACGACTTCCACGCGAACAAACTCGCGGACAGAAGCTAGTTTATGATATTAATAGGATACCACCCAAATATTTATTTAGTACGAAAATTTAAGTTGCGATCAGAGTACTGCGCCATTAGAGACGTCATGAACTCTTACGTCATACATCGAGATATTTTAATATGTCAGCCGAAAACCCACTGATTTTCGATACAATCATAATAAAATTTATAGTTATAGGCAAACTAGCTTGTACCAGCGACTCCGCCCGCGTGGCGGTCGAAAATTATCCCATGGGAACGTACAACCGGGATAAAAAATATCCTATGTGTTAATCCAGGTTATAATATGTGTGCCAAGTTTTATCCAAATCTGTTCGGCCGTTTTTGCTTGATTGAGAAACAAAACATCCCAACATACAATGTTCACATTTATAACAATAGCAGAATAGTAGGATAACGATCCAAATAAATGAATGTACTTAAGAAAACGTCTAAAACAGTACATCACTAAAGACTAAACAACAGTTACCTAACAACCTTAAAACAGTACATCACTAAAGACTAAACAACAGTTACCTAACAACCTTAAAAAAAACGTCGACCTCAATCAATTATCTTAATAGATTTGAATTACCCGACTGACATAAAACGTCAAAAATATCAAAGCTTTTCCCGCCAAGGGAAAAAAGAAGTCTCTTTAAAAATAAGGGCAAAGAAAATACTGCATTCGGTCAACGGCCAACAAAAATCGATCCTCCAAGAAAGGTAATTAGCTGGTCGCCATGGCAACGAAGGCGTACACAATGCTTAAGCTATTCGTGCTGTAAAAACTGTAATTGCATTAGGAAAAGCTTGGATAAATGTAGGACGGAGTTTATAAAGTATAAAATGAAATGAGCTTGGTCAGGATAGCGTTAAAAGTTTTATAAAGAGTTTAATAGCCCTTATTAAATCCTGCATTGAGGAATAGATCACAATTAACCTTTTAAAAGTATAATTTGCTATTTCCTACAGAAACTATTGCTTAGATTTGCTCTTTCTAATCTTAAATCAGTTCGCCTAAGACTTTAAAACAAATAAACTGCCCAACTGTAACTCTAAAGCCAATTTCTCCTTGTATAAGTCGGTTAAAACCCGACTTTCATTTCGACTTCATTCATTATCATGTTAATCCATACCACATTTCAAAACTTAAATAACAGACCTCAATAAAAATATTCCATGTAAAAATCAAATCTACAAACAAACATTTGACTAACAAATCAACAATCAAATCGGTAAATCAATTTCTGTGAAAAATAAAACAATAACAAAACGCGGGTAGGTATTCGAATAATCCTTGCCGCAAAGAGTTGAAATTGAATTAACTGTTTATTCTGTGGCCGTCGGTCGCGCGGTCTGGACGTGTTTTATGGGATATTGATGGGATTGCCGGGTAAGCTTCTCATCGACAGACCATTTCGAGAAATGGCTATGGAATTATGAATTTAGTTAAACATTTTATTTGTAATTCGGTAGTTTGTTCGGCTATATAAATATCTACAGTACTTCGATTTAATGACTAAAGAAATCTTACCTAATTTTTCGGAAAGTTTGTTCCACAGAAGTTGACGTTACTGGCATGACTAAGACAATAATATTTGTTAAAGTTTCAATTTTTTTTGTAAAGTTTTGCTCATGAACGACTAAGTATTTGATGAAAATTGTTGTGCAGATGATAAAAACTTTGTAAATGCAACACTTTTTTGAGAAACAGAAAATTCTCCTTCTTTTTTTTGCGTATCGATAGCAATCTAAATGGAGCTTAACACAGATGTACAGAAACTTAATACCTATTTACATAACGTAGGTAATGAACGTTTTTTTTTCCGATCGAAGAAAAAAGACCCTTAAAAATCAAAACCTCACCAACCTTTTGAAAAACCAACAATAATAAATACAGAAACCTTTCTACCCTCACCGTGATCAGGGACAGCACCCTCACACGTTACGTTACGTGTGGCGACAGGAACAATTTATTTGTCATTTTTTACAATGGGCGGTAACGCCGAGGACTGCGTTTGATCCAGAGTTTTACCCTCAGGCTGGTAAGAGAGGCCACTGTGATTGAGAGATACAGAAGCTTAACTTGGAATTCCATTGGGAAGTCTCTATCTAGAAACAGATTACTAAAATATATTTTGAAAAATACATGCTTAATTTTTTTTTCAGTAGTATCATGGCAGTTGCTTGTGACTAATTTAACAGCCACATGGGTCGAGCAAAGGTTAAGGTACGATTGTCAAGGTCAGTCCATATGTGACCATTACAAGCCTTTACAGGTTCGCTGCCAGCTGGAATATGGTGACGTCATGGGAAAATCCGATGTATTTTTTTTTTGTAATATATGCATGAGGGACGTTTCAATTTTGTTATTTTGGATATATTTAACTATTATTAGGAGTTTTTGGTAAGAAAAAGCTAAAAAAAAACACGCGTATTTGCGGACCTGGCACACAGATTGACAGTTTCAACCCCAGTGCCAAGTCCGCAATTTTGCGGATTAGTTTCTTTAATATATTATGGTTTATTTAAAAGTGTCTATGATATTTGAACACAACATAATACTAGTTTGCTTAATTCTAATACCTTTGGTAACATTTACTAAAGTCTTTCACAGGATAATCTTACAAAAAATAGTTCAAAAATTAAAAAAATCTGAAAGGAACTTACGATTGCAACAAAAAAAGCTGAATTGCAGCATTCTAATTAAAAAAGGCCTCCGGATGGGTTTTGGAGTGGCGGTCGCCATTCCAGAACCTTCCGGACCCATCGGCCATCTGTTCTGCGAGCAATGTGCTCTGCTCACTGCCACATAACTCGGCCATTCTTCGGGCTATGTCGGTTACCTTGGTTCTCCTACGTATCTCTTCATTTCTGATTCGATCGCGTAGGGAAACTCCAAGCATAGCCGTCTTCATTGCCCTTTGGGTGACTTTAAGCCTTCTTATGAGGCCCATTGTGAGCGACCACGTTTCGGTGCCATATGTCATCACTGGCACTTGTTTTTAAAATAATTCTCAGGTAAACGTAGGTTGGTGATGACTGGTGCCAGGTCTACCTACCTGGCACCTGTCAAATCAAATCAAATCAAATCAAAATATTTTATTTCACATAAACCTGCATGGACACTTATGAAACGTCAGAAGCTAGGTGCACGGTTCCAATTTGTCGCTTCCTATGGAGAAGAGCCGGCAAGAAACTCCACGGTTACTCTTTTAAAAATAATTGGCTTTTATAATGTTTTCAAATTACAGTGATATTAGGTATGGGAGGACAGTGCAGGCCTGTCAATAAGAACCAGGTACTTAGAGGAATGAAAATAAAGAATAGAAACTGTAGGCCTACAAAGTTCTCTCATTCACAATATGTAAAAGAATCTATGTAAGTAAAATCAACCTATTTAATTATTTTATTATTATTATTTTTGTCATCACCAACCTACATTTACCTGCGAATTATTTTTAAAACAAGTACTTTTAAGTACTTATTTTCAACGTCAAACGTTCTGTTATTTCTTCTGACTCAATCTTCTAGCGAAACATAAAAATCTTTTGTTCTATAACATCTGTAACAATCAGGCAATATGGAAAAATGTATACGTCCATAAATAAAAAAAAGCGTGCAAAACCTTACTAAAACTTCTGATGTCTCTATAATGTGTCGAAATTTTTATTGTTAAGCGCGACGGACGTCCGGGCCTTCGGTCGTATTCAGTTTGTTCCGCGCCGAACGATTGTGCCTCCTAATGCGAATCCAGAGATTTCCTTTGAATATTATGTTATTCCGACGTCACTGCTTTTTGTGGTAGTGTAAACTTTAAAGCTTGTTGTGTACCGTAATGGTTATATTTAATTGTTACAGGCGTTGAAATTACGGAGGCATAAAATTTTACAACGTTCTTGTAAAGGTTGCTGTCCACGAATTGCTTATGTACACCAGCGTCATTACACACTAATAGTAGCAATGCCTTTCATTTTGAGCAGACATTTTTTTCGAACGTGTGAGACAATGGATTCTCTTCAAAATGATTCAGATTCTGATTAATATTATGTTACACAATTAGGGTACCAACTGAGCAGACACTTTATTAGACACCAAACGTTATCCAATAAGTAATGAGGTGCTTAAACTGAAGCTAGTATTGAAAAGCCTCATAAATATATGAGTAAATAAATAAAAGGAAATAAAATTCACATTGTGTCAAGAAAAAAAAGGCACATTGACATTATGTAAATCCATTTGCTCTAGTTAAAAGGATACCTAACCATTGCTTCAAATTACAACCTGTAGGTACCTACCTACGTATAGATAGTGAAGACCATAACTGTATAATATATACTTAGCCCTGGCTGCCTTGAGGCTCGACATAGCAGGAACTCTAAGACTCCAGAGTCAAACACACACGCATTAAAGAAGATGCGATCAAACGACAACCAATAATGACATCACCCTGTGAAAAAAAACCCCGAAATTGCACTACTTCCAGAGACACTACAACGTAGTACTCACAGGAGAACAGAACGATCACTCAGGCCCGAAGGAGCTACGAGTCTACACTGACGGATCAAAGACCGACTCCGGAGCCGGAGTCGGAGTGTTCTCACAAGATCTTAACATAAACATATCCAGCCCGCTGGGAATGGTCAACACCGTATACCAAGCGGAATGTGTGGGCATTACGCCATAGAAGCCAGGAGGGTCACGGACACACACATACGTATACTCTCCGACAGTGCTTCAGTTCTCCAATCCCTACGGAAAAAATACATTACATCGACTTTAACACTAGAATGTCACAATGCACTAGAAAGAGTAACAGTTGCCAACCACAACACTTTGACACTGCAATGGATAAAAGGACACAGCGAAACACTAGGCAACGATGCTGCTGACAAACTGGCCAGGAGGGCATCCAGCGCGTCAGTCTGTGGTCCCGAGCCCATCGTGCCCATCCCCTTCAACCAACTACGCAGGTGACTTCAGGAGTACACCCACACAGAAGTAGAGAGCTGGTGGACCCTGACACCAGGCTGCAGGTAGTCTAGGGAAGCATCCTTGGATGGCAAGCTGACCAGACGTCTGTTACGTGTGGACAGGAAAGACCTGCGTCCGGTGACTGGAACCATCACAGGACACTGCCCGCTTCTCAACAGACCAGGAGTTATAGCCAACTTCTGGAGGGAGGTGGGCTGGCTGGAATAACTACCGAAGGCCACCATGGCTAACGCACAATGGTCCACTTAAAGGACTAAGTGCGGAAACCAAACCCATAACATAGAACATAAAACATATATACTTAATATTAAAAAGAGGTAAAATCCCATCGCAGTCCACCGTCTTCCACCTTCCGCATCCACTCTATCCCAGCCACCTTCATTAGATAGTCCGTCCATCTAGTGAGGGCGTCCCTCACTACGCTTGCTGATTAAATTAGTACGTATGAACTTTGCCTAACCTGGGAAATGTATTAACAGGTTTTAATTTATTTACCTAACACGAGATATGAGGTAAGTTTTAACGCCTGCCATATTGAGTTTGCAATACGTACAACGAGAACTTGAGGTGTAATACTAGTTTTGAGCAAAAGTTTGTGGGTAAGTAAAATTAGTGTATGAAAGTACTCTAAATTATAGTCGGAGTGGTGAAGGGTGGGCGTTTTCGGGGACTGTTTCATATATTTTGACGTTCGAAAAGTGCTGATTCTCAGCCTAATTTGAATAAATGACTTTTGATTTTGATTTGATTAGTTATCGTAACGTGTATTCTTAGTTCACACTTTTAGACGTTTTGAAAAATTGAGTTGTAGCTTTACTAAAACCATTTTCTATGACCTTGCTTCTAATTTCTTGTCCCGGCCGGTGCTTGAAACGTTGGTCCCGGCTGACATTACTAGATCTTGAATAATCGTTACGGGTAGTCAGAAACCCGAAAGTTTGACAACCAATCTTACCAAGAGGTATCGTATTACTCAGGAACTGGGTTGTGTAAGTGCGACAGGCAGTCGCTCCATGTACCTAAAATACTGGTATTCAGCTGCTTTACGTTGATTCGGCTTTCAGTCTAACCGAATTTTAGATTGAAAGCCGCTCTTAGTATTGCTAGGCAGACGATGATGGCTTCTAATTGCTTGTTATAGTTGCTATAGATAAATCATGTCCTAGAACCAAAAACTCGAATACTTGTGACATCTACCAACCCGCAGTACAGATTACGGCCCACTCCCTCTTACTAAGTGGAGGCCTGTTTCTCAGCAGTGGGAACATTTAAGGCTGATAATGATGACAATGATGTTGCTATAGTTCCTAGACAATTTGTATGGCAACACGTGACAGCGACTTGCTAATACGATTCTGCTAAATCAAAATGATCAACATTTAAAATAGACGGACCCTTGCACATAGAGACCTATTTAAAACTACATTTAGTACTATTTCCGGACAGCCTCAACCTGACTTTACCCTCCAAATGACCTTATAAACACATAGTTTACCAAACTCTCGTCTTGTGTCCTAAAATGAACCCGAAAATGTCCATAAATCACGGTGACACTAGAAAACAAGCTTAGTTTAAACCTCCGTCAAGTGTGACGTTGTCGACGAGTTGGGCCGCAGTTCCTACGTGATTCTATATCATCTGGAAGTTAGATTTGTATTACAATTCCTTAGGGAATGGGAATGTGACAGGCTATATTGTTGTAGGGAAGTATTGTGGGCTTGCGGACATTTATTGTTCGTTCTTAGTTGATCAACGTCAGGTTTTGTGGGATTAAATAATATCCGTCTTATAAGGATTACAAAACGTCCAGGTTTGTCAAGGAGTATCGTATAAACCTGCCTTGGAAAGTACGTTAAGCCTTTGGTCCCGGTTGTCATTAGACACTACATTCGTAGTCATTACATTCGTAGATCTTTGATAGTGGTTACGGGTCATCAGAAGCCTAAAAGTCTGACAACCAGTGTTATCAAGGGGTATCGTATTATCCAGTAACTGGGTTGTGGAGGTCAAATAGGCACTCGCTCCATGTATAACACTGAAATTCACAGGCATCCGGTTAGATTCTAAGCCAACTCTAGTATAGTTAGAAACAAACTTAATGATTTTTAAGGATATTTCTAATACATTGCTTCGTATGCTTGAAAAACTATTCTGCCGAACAACATTAATAACGAACCGAATGTTGTTGAACTATCCAAACGAAAAATATTGACATTTTTAGAGTATTATGCGCTGGGCAGCAAATCCCTGACATTACTTACATCGCACTGTTATAAGCACACACTGAACCCTAAAATGCTTAATCATCATGGCTTTCAGCCATCTCAGTACAATACGTAGTCAGCAATAATCATTGGTACTAAAGTTAGTCTATTTTAAACCTTTACGGTGATCCGTTGCATAAGGGTCCCTTTTTCTTCATTGTATTAATTAATTAAATAGATAATCATTATCTTTTTAAATAATTTCTTTTTTTTTTAAAGCCTCTTTGAAGGGACCTTATAACAGCACGCAGCGTTACCTGTTCGCAGAGAGTACACGGTCTGCCGATCCCTTTCAGGAATATAAGCGTGATATTGTGTATGAGTGAAGGAGTTATTGCAAGAAGCATAGGTGGCCGAGTGATAACTGCCCCGACTTACGAGACGAAGTCGTGGTTTCGAAGGCGTGGATTCCGGCAGGCGCTTTATTTTGTGTAAATAATTTCTTTACCGCTATTCTCAAAACGGTGAAGGAAAACATGACATGTCCTAGAACCCATTTTAGGACATCTACCAACCTTCACTGCAGGCTTAGGATGACGCTTTCTATTTCTACAAAGAGGCAGTGCTTTTTCAATCAAAATCAAAATCAAAATATTTTATTTCACATAAACCTGCAAGGGCACTTATGAAACGTCAGAAGCTAGGTGCACGGTTCCAAATTGTCGCTTCCTACGGAGAAGAGCCGGCAAGAAACTCCACGGTTACTCTTTTAAAAATAATTGGCTTTTACAATGTTTTCAAATTACTTGTGATATTAGGTATGGGAGGATAAAGGCAATACAAATTAACATTTCATTTCTCAATTTTTGACATCGCATCGTAGATATTCTCAGTCACAATCTGTCATTTTGTCTTTCGTTTCTAACGATCTTTGTCTAGGTCCACTATTTCAGAAGAATATTTCTTCCCAAACTATCAAAATCACACTGACAACAAACTTCCGACTCGACGGCCACAAAGTACATACGTTATATCTACGAAATAATATCTACAAAATCATGATTCGTTTAGAACGCGTAACTGTGATAATTAATAGAAAAACATAGCTATGATCTCCTATTGTACATAATTTTGTTAATAGTCATGTTTATTGTTCCGTCGACAAATCGGTGCTTGTGCTAAGCCTGCTGGGCTTCTGTAGTAGTTTATAGCCCACTCCCTCTCGAAGAGAGGAGGCCTGGGTCCCAGCAGTGGGAACATAATGCTTAACGAGCTACGTGTATTACCTCCACAAACGCCTTACAAAATAAACTAGGTACATCCGACCGGGTATCCTAAACATTTGCCCGAAGATTACTCCGGTGTTATTATGGGCATCATTCGAGCCGTGTAATACACAACACAGGGTGATCTCCTACACAGAATGTTTGTACCATTCATAACTCATGCAAAAAGGTTGCCACGACAGCTGGTGGAAGGGTGGAAACGGATAGAATTTTAGTTCAGTTAAGTGCGATTTTTAGTCGCAGCAGTTTTTTTCTTTTCCGTGCCGAACCAGCAGAATGTTTAGCATTCTATTCTTTAGAATAGAATGCTAAACATTCTGCTGAATCGGCTGGTTGGTGATAACGTTTTCCTGAGGTGAATTCATGTTGAAAAGTAGTCATTATCTACGAATCAATAAATCAGAAAGCGGTGATTTTGCTGTCAAAAGTATTATACTCCTATCTTTGGACACCCATAATGAGAAAGATATTGATTGACCCATTTCTGTCAGCTACATAAAACAACGTGATTCAAAACAAACAAATTTGATAAAAGAAAACGTAAATAATACAATTACGTCGTGTAGTCGGTGTTACGGGTGGTACTGGAACTAAGAAAACACGTTCATTGCGTTTTTTTTTTAAGGATTAAGATGGAAAATTTAAAACATTGCGTGCGCATTGATTTGCGTTCGGTGGCAGAGTGGCGGCGGCCCACAGTGTGACAAGCACGTCAGTATGCCCCACCTCTTAACTAGTGATGCTACTTACTAACTAAAACTTAGATTATTACCATATTTGCAATTATTTAAATATATTGTTCGCGTCGCTAACAGTCGCAAAAGAGGCAACCAGCCACGACAAATTACATATCTGGAACCGACCTTACCGTTATGGGACCTAAGAATGCCGTTGCGTACTTTAATATGAGTTTTTTATACGTAGGTAAATATCTTTTGAATTTCTCCAAATGTGTTCAGTATACAAAAGAAAAGTTTCTCGGAGTGGAAAAGTATAAGGGCTCGGGTTTATTGTTACGTTTCTTAAAATTTGAGGGCCCTCGGAGCGATGCGTCTATTTTTGGGTGTTTCTTTATGATTAATGTGGTTTTCTTTGCTTGTTTGTAAGGGATATTTGAATTGTATTCAATAAAAATATTTGTGACAATTATTACTTTCCGATGAGCGATGATAAAAGCCGCCATAACGCTTCTTCCATTTTTTATTAAAAGGTTTTATTTGATTTCAGTTGTATGTTTGTCCAGGCCTGTTCTTAAAAAAAAAATATTTTTCGACATCAACGAGTTGTGGAGAAACGATTGACATTTACTGAAAGCATACAATCTTACCTATCGATATAATACCAATCAGTGGGTAGCTATAAGTATATTATAATACCCAATTTCTTTATTGAATCAAATAGAGACGGTATACTCTTTAGGGAAATTAGAGGTCCACCATCTAATTTCTTATTGCGGATTTGGTAAAGATCCAACGATTTGAATTTATGATTGGCGAAATAAAAGGTAAGATTAATCAGGCTTCTTTTGTTCTTAATCTTTTCTTAGACCCTTGGAGGCATTTGTTGATATCTTCTTATTGAAAGACTCTCCTATTGAAGGATTTTTATAGGTTTATTTATGAGGATAGATCGACGATTATTATTGCGGCACTGTGTTTAGATCATTTGTATTACAAGGACTTTTTACAACAGAGATTGTTAATACTGGACCTAGGTGGACCGAAGACCTTGTGAAGGCCGCAGGAATCAGCTGGATGAGGGTATCAAAGAACCGGTCGAAGTCGAAGAGGCCTGTAGCAACCGACGTGTGGACGTTTTTCGACTGAAATTATTATGATGATCTGAAATAAGTGATACTTTTTAATACGGTTCATGGGATCCTGGGTTGAGCTCTCAAGTCGGGAAAAGTATTAGTGGGTTCTTCTGTCAGAAATTTCTCAGTAGCAGCTTGGAGTGTAGATTTGTACCTGGTTGATGACAATGGGCTTGCTCCACCGTGGCTCGCCCCTTATCACATAAGACTTAAAGCTGATGAAATGTGGGTATACAAATTAATATACCTAACGGGATATCAGGAAGGCCCGCTGTTGGATCTGATTGCTGATTCGTGACTTCGTCAGCACGGGAATCCATAGTGGGCGTTAAACTTCAGGAAACGTTGAAATAAATACGCTGTAGCGTTGACTGTTCTCTATTTTAATTTTGCAGACACTTAAATGACTTAAACAATTAAGGATTGCAGCAATAATTAACGAGTTTGCGAGTGACCATCACGTGCAACGGCTTTCAACAACTGACTGAATTGACACGACGTCGCCCGCCATGACAGACGCAACTCCATTCGGTGTTACCCGCTCTTAATTAAAATTACCATTTAGTTGAATTCAAATCGATTAATCGTTAAAATAACAGAATAATGACCAATGATTAAAAAAATAACAAAATAAATTACAACCCTCGAAATTAACTGATTTTCATTATTTAATACTGTCACGCGCCGTTATACCTTTATACGTATTATTACATTCACTACAAAACGATAAAGGATCATAATCATTCGATACTAATTGCAACGATATTTTGAATTATATAACCCATGGAATTTCAATATTTTAATTGTAAAGTACGTCTGTTAAATCAAGTAAATCAGCGAAATCGACATAATTTCGTATACGGCGTCTTAAACATCAATTAAAGAGGAAAATCAGACAAGATCTATATGAATAAAAATACATCTACAAACTCAATTACAACTATCACTTACAAATGGCACAGTTCAGGCAAAAATATCAAATGTCATAGGTCTAAATGACCCTTGCCCCTTCGTTAGCTCAGTCCGAGACGCGTTTGGAGGAGAACGTTTTAAAAGTATCTGATTTCTTTAGAGTTTTGTTTAGTTTCGGCAAATTATTGCTGATTACTTGAAAGCTTGGACCCTAGAGGCCTAGAAAAATATTGTTTGAATCAGAAAGGTTTTTAGGTCAGGTAGACTTCCTAAGAAATGAGAACAACGCAGTCAGATACAGATATAGATTAGGGCAGTAATTAAAATCAAAATCAAAATATTTTATTTTACACAAACCTGCAAGGGCACTTATGAAACGTCAGAAGCTAGGTGCACGGTTCTAACTTATCGCTTCCTATGGAGAAGAGCCGGCAAGAAACTCCACGGTTACTCTCTGAAAAATAATTGGCTTTTACAATGTTTTCAAATTACAGTGATAATAGGTATGGGAGGATAGTGCAGGCCTGTCAATAAGTACCAGGTACTTAGAGCACTTATGTATTATTATATTATTGTCAACGTAAATACTATTTATTTCCTTCCATTTTCCACTAGTTACGTACCTGCACTACTTATGGCTTATTTTTTAGGGAAACCTTCAATACGGCCCACCAAATTTTACGTAGTCAAGATCATGAACAAAAATGATCTACTTACTGACCAATAAATTATGATTTACCACTTTACTCGTCTCAAGATCATTATCTACTTCAGGCGGCTTGATATCCATAAACTCAAGCTCAATATCCTGCAGTGTTCTGTCTTTCGTTTCTGGTAAAATATAGTACAAACACACCAAAGAAGCAACTGCTATAATCAAGTAAACTGCAAATGTCCCATGAACATCTAAAGTATCTAACATTATTGCTGTTGATTTCATTAAAACCATGCTTGAAATAGAATAGAATATGCCCAAAACACTGGTGCCTAAACCTTTATATTCTATTGGAAATAATTCTCCTTTCAGCACCATGGAAACTGGTATAACACCAACATAACATATTATATTGTATAGTATTAATAGTAGTGGTGTTAACCAAGTAATATATATAATTTCTTTGTGAACTAATAAGTGAAAGATACAAACGAAACTAAGCAGTATAAATGCTAAGTTTCCTGTCTGTAACAACAAAGCACGCCTTTTAAATATTCTGACAATATAACTTGAAGTCAGTATCGCTAAGATTTTCATTACATCTAGACATATCGTGTAGTAATAAGCACTGGATTTGTCTCCTGTCAACGAAATCATTATGTGAACTACATAAGCTAACAAATAATGTCTTCCGCATGCCTGGGTTAAAATTATTAACATTAAAACTACTGTGAATGGTTTTAAAAACTCTTTAGACTTCATTGCTTGCAAGTTCTTCATCAATAACCCCGTATTATTCGATCTCTTCATATTTCTCAACTCCTGTTGTGCTGTTATCAACTCCTTTAATTCTCTTTTTGATACTATATCTTTTCCTCTTAACCACTCGAACGACGTCACGCATTCATCAAAGCGGCGAAAATATTAAGAAGCCTATTCCACCTGTCATACTGTAGGCTGCCGCTGTAAACAGTAAGATATAAACATATATTAATCTGTTTTATGATATGGGAATAACCATGATTTATCTTGTCTTTTGGGCGTACTGGATGCGAAAAACGAAGAACCGGGGCATGTGCTACAACTCGGTAGATGCAGCAGTGGAGTTAAGCTGAGTTGGATATTTGAAAATGGCAATCACAATATACTTTTCATTTCGTCATCCCATTCAAAAAATATATGTTTTCATAAATTAGTTTTGTAATTCCTAAATCACGTCATCAATCAGGCGTGGTTTTATATTTGAAGTTTGTTTTTATTATAATTTTAACACAAGAAAAACAAAGACAAAAAAACAGCAATGTAGTTTGACCTCGCTACTAACCTATCCAAGAGGCTTCTCCTTTTGTAGCATGCACTTCAGTTCCATTACTGCTGTAGTTGCTGATGGCTGGTGTAAGGACCGCGGGGTAGGACAGCACGAATCCAATAGCCAGGTGGTGGAAGATCAGAGGCACCATCACACACCACTGAAATTTTAAAACATCACATCAAACTTTAATCTATGTCTCTTTTATATAGGTTGGCAGGGATATTGTCGCGCAACCTATTAATATGGACTAAGTACATGATTTTGAACCCTCTGAGTGGCAATTTTTTATAGGTCACAAAAAATATGTTGATCTCGACGAACGTTGTATTTGTTCCTCCTAATCTCATACAAGCTGACGTCCGGGATGCCTATAGTATAGTGTCGGGTTAATCTAGCTCTTGGGTCGTTTGCCAGATTCATAACGGGGTTAATTGTTGACGTGTATAACTGTTCATAGAACCTCTCGATCTCTCTACAGTTTTGGTTTAGTGTATACAATCTTGCCATCATCGGTCATCAGTTTCGTAATCTGGCTCTGCCCAATAGACAGATCCGTAGCATAGACCTTGGAGCTTTTGTTCCGTTCTATCGCGTCCTTAATACTCATTCGGTCGCTTTTCAAGGACTTAGAGATCCGTCTATTGATCTGCCGGTACTTGAGTATATCGTCTAAAGACTGCAGAATCATCTCGCGCCTATCCTCCAATAACTACAAAGTAAGATCAGAGAGCTTCTTGTTTCTATTTCTACGATGGGTCTTGAAGATTTGAGACCCAGCCATATCGACAGTTTCCATGAACAAAATCAAAAATCAAAATCAAAATATTTTATTTCACATAAACCTGCAAGGGCACTTATGAAACGTCAGAATCTAAGTGCACGGTTCCAATTTGTCGCTTCCTATGGAGAAGAGCCGGCAAGAAACTCAACGGTTACTCTTTTAAAAATAATTGGGTTTTACAATGTTTTCAAATTACAGTTATAATAGGTATGGGAGGACAGTGCAGGCCTGTCAATAAGTACCAGGTACTTAGAGGAATGAAAATAAAGAATAGAAAATCGTCTATAAATCTATGTCTGTGAGGCCTACAGCGTTCTCTCGTTCACAATATGTAAAATAATCTACATTAGTAAGATCAACCTATTAAAACAAAGTGACATGATTTTCATGAGAATCACTAATAAATAGTTGATACTGGAAGTGATGTATAATGTCAAAAAATGACGAGAATATGTCAGAAAGTGTAAAAAATAAAAATAGTAAAAATTAACATTGTCATTTGGGAGCAGATAATAGACTCTCACATAGTTATGCTGTTAATGAGGTACCAGGGAAGCCACATGTGCAGAAAGAATTAATGCCCAACTTCCCTGTCTTCAACGTAGTCTTTTATCTTATAATATGCTTTTTTGACAAGGACACGTTTGATGTGAGTTTTAAACCCATCGTTAACATCGTCCACAGAACTCTCTAGACACTCGAAACGATTCTGAACTTCGAGTTGAGCTCTCGGAGTTTTGGACTTGGATCGGTGCTGGGTGCTCTTTACATGGTGTGACATCATTGCGTATTCTCTTACCCCAAGTTTGTTTGTTTGTTTGGTTGAACGCGCTAATCTCAGGAACTCCTAGTTCGAATTGGAATATTCTTTTAGTGTTGGATAGCCCATTTATCGAGGAAGGCTATAGGTTAACATCACGCTAAGACCCTTAGGAGCTGAGCAAAGAGAAAAAAGTCACGAATACGAAGTACTCGCACGGGCAGGCGAGGCGAGTGACGGGGTGAGTCGGGGAGTAAGAAATTTCACGCGGACGAAGTCGCGGGCAGAAGCTAGTCTATACATAATATATCAATGCGTAAAGCAAATACTTTGTACCTCTTATCACGAAAATTCCACGGACGGAGGAATAAGAAATTTTGGCACCGTTATAGTTTATACGCAGAAATACGGAGAAGTACAAAAATGTATTGTTTTTTTATGAATTATGGTCGACTTTTAAACTACTGGGTGACCACTATTATTAATAGACCCACGTGGTCGACGTGCAGTAGTTCTTCAACATAATTTCAATAGAAGCGAAGTTCTTTCTAGTCTAATGTCAAACATAAACATAATAATTCAAAGTTTTCACTCACTTCTCGTACTAAAAATGCGACCATTTTTATTTTAATTAGTTCCACACGTCCATACAAACACTTAAGATAAAATTGACTGGTGTAATTGAATGAATGCTAAGCGATAAAAATATTATCTTGAACTAGTGCCACACTTGTATAATGTGTAATTAATATGCTAATATTAGTTTAACTATTAAGAAAAAGAAATAGGGCTGACCCTATCTCGTTGGCGATGGATATTTTTAAAATTTCAAATGTATTTATTAATAAATAATAATATTGTAAAAGAAGAGTGGGCCTAAAAATCCTGTAGCTTGGGGGTGGTAATCGCGACATTTTTAGATTGAGGTATAATATAAACTAAACTAAAGTCAATTAAAATAAAACACTTAAAGTATGTAGGTATATAAGCGTGCGATCACACAAAGCAAAATAAAATAATCAGTATGAGATCGACTAAATAAAAATGAAAGTATTAATAATATCGAAAAAAATATTGATCAACCAAAATCTAATTAATTCGGTCATTATCATCATCATCATCATTTCAGCTGAAAGACGTCCACTGCTGGACATAGCCTCCCACAAACACCGCCATTTCGACCGGTTCTGTGCTTCTCGCATCCAGCGGATTCCTGCAGCCTTCACCACCTGGTGGACCAATGACCTCATCAGTCCATCTTGTGGGAGGCCTCCTAACGCTACATCTTCTAGTACGCGGTTGCCACTCCAGAACTTTCCGATCATCTGTTCTACGAGCAATGTGCCCACTGCCACCGAAATTTGGTAATTGTTCAGGCTATGTCGGTTACCTTGGTTCTCCTATGGATTTTTCATTTCTGATTCGATCGCGTAGGGAAAGTCCAAGCACAGCTTTCTCTATTGCCCTTTGGGTGACTTTCAGCCTTCTTATGAGGCTTATTGTGAGCAGCTACGTTTCGATGCCGTATGTACTGCTCAAATCACAGAAATCTTAATAATAAGACAATAGAAGTCGCACAGACACGTGACCTTGTCGTCCCGCATGAGTCTCGTAGAACACAAATGCGCGTGCAGCGTTTGTTACGGTAACTTGTGTTGTTTGGGACGGGGAGAGGTAAACATGGTGGTTTGCAACATATCTAACTGCGGAACTTCCAAAATTGGTAACTTTACAATTAGAGGGATAACATTTCATTTGTAAGTGCTTAATTTTTAAAATAATGTCGTTTTTAATAAATATAGGCCAATCAAACTACAATTATCGCAGAAAAACGATTTTTTTCTGAATTCAATAACCATTCGTACTTAAGCTTGTTTATGTCTACTATTACAACTGCTAAAAGCAGTAATGAAATGGTAGTCATTTACAATATCGCCGCGTAAGTAAATTCCAGGAACATGCCGCATGAGTTGGCCGTGAATTAGTGACGTGCCACTACTATTTTGTATCGACAATTTATTGTTTCGTAATACCTAGTTATACCGAAATGGGAATGAAATATGATTTTTCGTTAAATATTTAATTATTACATTTCATTATGTATGTTTTCTTCCTATTTAAATAGTTTATAAAAAGTCGTTTATCAGCGATTATCTGTTAATCCGTACTTTGAAACTACTTCTTCATTCAGAAAATTTATAGGAAAATGTATAGGTGGGCTTATTATTGTTATGTATGTGGGTAAGTTAAAAAACAGTCGGCGTGAGTGTCCTTGTATCATTGACTTATTCCGTATTTATATTTTTTTATGTCTGAATATATATAATACCTATACATATTATTATATTGTAAGGATAGTTGATTAAATCGGTCGGTGCAAAGCTGGGAATAAAAAGATAAAAACAAAATACACTTATCATGTTGTATAAGCATCTGTTTACTTTATTCAATGCTATTATTACAGGTTACCAAAAGATCCGGATATTAAAGATAAATGGATATCGATATAGGAATGAAACATTTTCCATAAATTAGTTATGTATTGTTGCGAGACTCCTTGGCGATTAGCGCTCAACGGAAAATTTTCGATATGAGCATTACAAGCTTTGTACTGCACTATTCCTGCAGTGAGGGTGAGCGCGCGATATCATTCTCTGCTATTCGCACACAGTTATTATTGGTTGCAGGAGCCGCGCCTCCTGGCGCCACTTGAAGCTGTGCGTGCCAGACCGGTACATGTGGCGGCGACGGTGACCGCCACTGCTGGCCGTGCCTGCTACCAAAACCAATCTGCTGTCAAAAACACCCCTCACCCGCACAATAAGTGTACTAAACGAAGTGCATGAGAGAATTGACATATTTTCGTGCAATTTGAGTGAATTCTCAAGTTTTGTTGAATTTTGTTAGTTATATTTAAATATTAACATTCTGTGATAAGTCTGATTTTGTATTTTTGGTTTAGTTTGATAATTATTACATAGGTAGGTAAAATATATAATTCTGCAGTTTGACTTCAGATTGTGTTTTTTAATAGAATCTGAAGTTAGTGTTGCTTGGTGTTTTTAAAGTTTAGAGTTTTATTATAAGTCGTAAGTTGATTTTGCAATTTATTTGGTGTGTTTGGAAACCACTATTGTATTGGGTCATCCTGTAAAGATAGTGTGTGTAAGTTTTAGAAATAAATAAATAAATAAATAATTATGCGTTTTTAGAAAATATGGCGTAATGTCATCGCTAAAAGTTTATTTTTTCTTGGAACAATGCAAAATACATGTATAGGCGAAAGTGTGTATTTATTGTTTGTCTATGTGTTGGTAGCTGCGACCCGGCAACACGCGTCCCAGTATTAAAATATAGTATATAACATTTCTATTGCCTTATTATTAAGATTTCTTTGGGTCAAATACTTTCGTCTTGAGACACTGCGGTATGTGGGATGAGAAGATATTACGTAGCTTCCCGAACGCTGCCCAGCCGACTCGGGTTTGACATTGACCTCTTCCTCGAATTTGGACCTACCTAACTGGACAGTATGTCCGAGGTAAACATAATCGTCTACAACTTCGAGTGTAGAGTCTCCAATCTTCATGAAAGTGGGTGTTACATGAGCATTTGACATGACCTTCGTTTTGTCCATGTTCATTTTAAGACCCACTCTTTCGGAAGCTCTACTGAGGTCATCGAGCATTATACTGAGGTCCTTCATAGTCTCAGCTATGACTACTATATCGTCGGCAGACCGAATGTGACTGATGTACTCGCCATTGATGTTGATGCCAACCCCTCTCCAGTCCAGAACCCTGAAGACATCCTCCAGTGTAGCGGTGACAGTTTCGAATAGTTTACGTCTCCCTGCCTCACCCCTCGCTGCAGAAGGATAGGTTTCAAGGTCTGGTCCTGGAGCCAGACTGACATAGTGACGTTTTCATACAAACACTTTAGATAGTCGATCTGGCACCGTTGGAGAGATTGCAGTACAGCCCAAGTCTCGATCGAAACTTACGCGGCAGCGTATGAATGTGGTCTACAGTACTAAAGCTTAATTAATGAATTAGGTATTATTTTTTAGTCTATTTGACAAATTTAAGTGTGTAGTGTAAGGCGTGAGTGAGATTGGGTTTGTGTGTGTGTTGTGAACGTGAGCTTAGGACTCTTAGTACATTTAATCTGAATGAGAGAGTCGTAGGAGCGAGAAAAAAGCCACTTCTTTATTAGCTTTATGCACAGGGATATTTTTAGGTCTTTTATGTTACAGCACTTTATAGCTTTGCTGTAAATGCTTATAAATGAGTAGTCTGGGGAACATCTAACCATAAGGGAGTTTACTTGGGGAATGGAAATCCTGATTGTGTGCTTTGAAATTATCTCTTGGTGGACTTTTCTATGCATGTGAAGTGTTGGGTTGAGAACAAAAAACTGACGAACACGGAGGACTGGGAAGCGGTTGCTAAGTTGGTTGGTTGTGTACAAGAAAGCTTCTTGAGCATTACTTTAATGA
Source organism: Polymixis lichenea (assembly GCA_949091785.1). NCBI lineage: Eukaryota > Metazoa > Arthropoda > Insecta > Lepidoptera > Noctuidae > Polymixis > Polymixis lichenea. Next base: position 20,487,725 of record OX420951.1, on the reverse strand, counting down.
CGGCTCTTTGTGTTCTTTCGACTTCGATACGTATGCAGTTTTATCAGCACCACCCTAGACAGAGATTTCATATTGAAGGACAGACTGGCAAAAACCAAGATAAACAGTGCGAAGTATAGGGATTACGTAGTTTTTTTATATTATATGAATAAGTTTTCTGACTCTGCCGGACAGCAAGTGTATGTTTTTTAAAAGATAACTTCTCATCTAAAGTAATTCCTAAATATCTCATGGAGTGAATATGTTCGATTACGGGACATGAACAATTTGTAGACTTACCATGTAATACGATAGCCGTATCATCTGTGTAGGCTATTAATTCAGCATTAGTGAGAGAAATATTTAGGATGTCGTCTATGTAGAGCAAGAAAAGGGTAGGACCAAGTGAGCGGGCCTGCGAGATTCCAAAACTGAGGGAGAGTAAGCTGCAAGAAAGATCACCGAGTTTGACGAATTTCCTTGCATTAGATACGTAGCTTCTGAACCAATCCAGAGGAGTACCACGTATGCCTGCTGCTTCCAATTTTTTTTACAAGTTCTATCAAAATCGTATCGAAAGCTTTTGCCAAACATAAGAAAACCCCATGGAATGTTCTTTTTATCAACAGTTAATGAAGCGGAGTTTGTAGCTTAGCTACGTGTTCGGTTGATCAACCCCTTTTCAAGCTGAACTGTTTGTCGGATATTAAGTTGTGTTTTTCGACGAAATTTGTTAGTCTTTTGTTCACAATCTTTTCAAGTAGCTTCGATCGAAAGCTCCATTTTAAGGAAAATGTTAATAGTTGTGATTCGGAATTTAATTTTGAGCATATTAGCTGTAGAGAGATAATTAAAACCTTTCACACTTTGAATGTAAAAGAGACTGCTGAGTGAGATCTGTGGAGTAATTCTGTAGAAGTCACTAAGTCTATTATTGATATTGTAGCAGCTACTTTAGCTCTTATATTTAAAAGTTGTATGGACTGTGGCGAGTTTTCTGACCTTATGAAGAAAAGTAAATGAATACCTTTGTTTATATCAGGTAGTACATCAAACCCCTCTAATTTTAGACCTATTTCAGTACTACCTACCTTTACTAAAACTTTTGAGAAATTAATTTTAGACCAATTGCAAATTTTTTTTACACATAATTTATTACATAGCAAACAGTTCGGTTTTGCAAGGAGTCGTTCAACTACCAATGTTGAACTCTTAGGGCATATTTACGATGCATGGGAAAATAAATACGATGCTTTGGGCATCTTTCGTGATTTAACTAAAGCATTCGATTGCGTGCTTCATGAAACTTTAATCAGGAAACTCCGCCACTACAGGATCCGGAACCCCGCTTTGGATCTTCTTATTTCATACTTGAGTAATAGGACTCAGTGCGCGTAATAAAAAAATTACGATGTAAATAGCTCAATCCCAAAAGTGGTTCACTGGATCAATGTTAATAATTTACTTCATAATGACAAAAATACCAAATACCAAGTTTACGCTACCTCACGTTAGGCAGGTGAAAACGAATGTGTTGATAAAGGGCGAAGAATTGAATCCTAAAGATAAGACTGTATTCTTGGGCTTAACTTTGGATGCCAAACTTTAGTGGGGTTCCACAATGGTTCAACAATATGTGGGATATAGACAAATTGTTGAAAAAGCTTAGTTCTGCAGTGTACGCTATTAGAAAAATTCGTAATTTAAGTGATATAGAGATAACCCGTTTAGTGTACTTTAGCTATTTTCAGTGTTATTTCGTGTGGTATTCTGTTGTGAGGAAATGTGTGCCTTCACAGTATATTTTTGAAAATCTTGTATATGCCCATAAAAAATATTAAATAATATAAATGCTAGGAACAGACACGAATTTGTTGTACCACCAACAAGGCTGAAGAAAATAGGTGGGTCATTCAGATGTCAATGTATACGCTTTTATAATAAACTTCCAAGCCATGTTCAAGATCTAAGTTTCAATAAATTTAAATCATTCATTTAAACGGAAGTTGTGCCTGAAAGCCTTTTATACCGTTAAAGATTATATTGAGGATAAAAAAGCTTGGGATTGAGCTGCTCCAACATTTGCATACTTAATGTTGTTTTTTGTTTTTACAAATTTAAACTCTTTGACATTTGATGATAATTACATACATACAACTTGACATGAATATTTACTTAGGGAAGTATAATATTATTATTTTTTCAATTATCGTGAACGTGAGGACTAAGTGGATCACGTTTTATTTTTGTTTTTCACCTCTTTCTCAGTTAATTTTTAATGTGACCTGTAACCTGGCAGTTTGAGCACTTTATGCGGCCTACCAAGATGTCCTTCTATTGGTATTATCCGTCGAATCGTTGTGCTCCATATGTTCTAAGTTGAGCTGCATGATTACTGATAAATGCGTGCACTGACAGGACAGGTCCACTCAATCTCTGTGGTTCTTTCCTCAAAAGACCATATTAGACATCAATCTAAATGGTCGTCAAATGATCTGACCACGATTATTTCTGTTTTTTTTTTTTTTATAAATCTACACATTCACATTGATGAATTTTATTTAAACAAGGACTTGAATATTTACTTTGTAAAGTATTATATTGCTTAAATTATTGTGAATGTGATGACTGTGTCTTTTTTTATTTTTGTTTGGCTTCTTTTAGTTATAATCATGGTTTGGCAGTTTGAGTATTTTATGCGGCCTACCCAAATGACCTTTCTATGCTATTGTTCGTCAAATCGTTGAGCTCCTTACGTTCTCAGTTGAGCTGCATGATTACTGATAGATGCGTGCACTGATTGGACAGGTTTACTCAATCTGTGTGGCTCTTTCATCAAAACACCCTTTTTTTGGGTGGGAAATCATCAAATAACTTCTCCCGCTCTGGGTGGAGCAGGAGGGCGTGTCTGACTTTTACTGCCTAAAACTCACCCGTGTTCCCTCAGTTGCCTGTGTGCCTGGTGCCGCGGTATCTCTTTCGAACAACCCACACCCCTGGCAGGCATCGGCCCTTGCAGGCCCCATCAGTTGGAGCTGACATCTCTTTGAGACGCTCGTGGAACACAACGCGCCGTCGACCCGGGCTTGGTCCTTACCGGACAGCGAGCTACCCATTACTCGCCGTGCGCAAGCCCGTGCCTACGGTGGCCGGGAATTAGTCTGGAATTCTCGTCACCCAGGGCGTCACCTGCGGCGACTAAGGCCGGGAGGGCGCAAGTACTGCCTCTCCTTTACGTGCGCCGCGTCCCTCGTCGCGAGCATTACTGCTTCGCAGAAGGAGGTGACGGCTACCCATGCACTCTCGCTCCGTACTATAGCCTGGACTAGGGCCAGACGCGAGAGATCGCTGCCACCTTCGCCTCCACGAGAACATGGCGGTGCTCCGCACAACCTGGGCAGACCTCCACCGTATGCTCCACCGTGTCCTCAGGGCGATCTACGCAAATGGAAACACCCAGGCGTTTCCTCCCGCCTTATATAAAACAGGAACCTCCCGAAAGAGCCATGTCCGGTGAGGACCTGTGTCAGGCGGAAGCTGAGGATGCCATGCCGCTTCACACAACACTCCTCAAAGAGGAGACTTACCGCCACAATCGTGGCGTGCCCAATCAAAAGATCCTTTCAGACACCAATCCACGTGGTCTTCACATGATCTGACCAAGGACTCTTCTTTCTGACTGGACTTTCAAAGAGACTGTGACCTCTGAGTTTGTTTCGGCCTTTCTGCTCAGAGTACTCAGATAGGAAACGCCGACTTCATCAAGTTTTAAAAATATGATTGACGTACAAAAGTGTTTGTACAAACTTATTTACAGAAATAAAATCATTTATCATTTAAATCATGTACACTTGAAGCAACTATCAGCATCCTAATTGGGTAACACACTACCAATCAACAATTGAAACATTTTGAAGGATACTTCAATGCTTTATTTATGTTCAAAAAAATTGTTTGCTCAGAAAAGTAAATGACGCAATTAATGTTGTTGAACCTGTCAAAATAAAAGCCATTCCTATTATTAGTGAGTTACACAATTAGCCCACTGGCATCTAAGTAAACAATTTCCTTTCATTTTATCATTCTATCGTAAATGATGCTATAAATATTTTAGAAGCCCAAACCTTAGACAAACAAAACAATTTGTAGAATTAACGACTCCGTAAGTAATTTTGCATAATCAGCCTATATGCAGCAGTAGGAACGACTGCTGAGACAAAGGTATCTTCTCTGTGAGGAGGAATGGGCTCAGGCCCAGTGGGGGTTTGTAAATGTATGTGACATCTTCAAATTTTCGCGGAATAGAAATAGCGCAGGTTATGACGTTATTACTACAAATATGGTTATAGATATAGCAACTTTAGTTGCTATTGATTTAAGTTACATTACCAACTTGTGCATAGAACACGTTTGCCAGAGAAATTAAGATTGTGAGTAGTAAAACCAGTACATAAAAAATATAATAAATGTTCCATTAGCAACTACAGGTTAGTTGCTTTAAGGACCATTTTCTTTTAAATATTCGAGAATTCCTCACGGCAGCATCCTTGGCCCACCATTTATTCTGATACTCCCAATCGGTATATGTTTGATTTGTAATGTCACTAACTGCCTATCCTTACTTTCTTACTAATATTATTAAATATACGCGAAAGTTTGTATGTATGGATGTATGGATATTTGTTACACTTTCACGCACAAACGGCTGAATGGATTTAGATGAAATTTGGCACATAGAAAGATTACAACCTAGATTAACACATAGGATCCTTTTTATCTCGGTAGTACGTTCCCGCAAGATTATTTCCGACTTCCAAGCGGGCAAAGTCGCGGATGGAAGCTAGTCATAGATATGTTCCTTCAATCATACGCTACAGTATAATTTTTTGAGGCAACTCAACAGAAGAAGAGCGTGCTTTTAGAGCTCAAAAATGTTGAATTAATTCGATGTACATTATACAAGCAGATCCATGCAGACCACATTTAAAAATGTTAAAAAATATTCACTCGCCCTGGTGTACATAATGTATGAAAGTAAAACGGTCATAAAATTAAATCCAAACTTATTTGAATTTGGCACTAGAGACAGACACAAAGACCAGTGAAACAAAGCTTTTGCACCAAATTATCTTTTGTATGGGCCACGTATATTTATTAATGTTCCACCTGTTTTCAGAACTATCAGCTATATAAATACCTTTAAAAAAAACTACATTTAAATACTATAATATTTATTAGAAGAAAAAGAATACACATGTTCCACAGCTTCATAAATTTATGCTTAAAAATAAATCAGTTATAAATTGTGTCTAAGTGTTAGTGTCTGTTGCCGAACTAGGTTTATTTATTTATTCAGTTTCGGACAACAATATAATCCATCTTGTTAGTGAAAAGAATACCTTATAGCTAATGTTAGTAACACAAAACACTATGAACACCGGCAACACACGGGGTATATTCATAAACGATTATTAAAGTTAAATGATGTTTTAACGTCAAATATGTTTAAACAGGCGCTAATCATTAGTTAACTTTAAGCTTTATAAATAAGGGGGTAAGAATTAGGTGACCGAGCCAGGTTGCGCCGAGAACGATCAAGCAAGAGATCAGCTACCTAGTTGACCATCCTCCACAAAATGCCTAAGAAAAAGGGAGTGAGGACTCTCCGATACTGTTTTCAGGATATTGTTGTTGCTGATCCGCTCTCTTTGCAGCTGTGAAGCAACTTTTTTACGTATGACTGCGTGGAAACCGTTAGTTCGGTTTTGCGAAAATCTCTGATGCACTACAGAAACGGGGCAGTCTCAAGATCATCCTAGAAATATATTGGATGCGTAAGGCATCTAGCAATCTCTTGACGTAGCTAACCCATTGACGCCCCGCATACACACCCAGACAGAAAGCCTTGAACAAGGTGATCTTGACTTGGTCACTGCAACGGGAGAATTTATGGGCCAACATATTACCTGGGAAAGCTAGTGCCCTACGTTTCCTCGCAATGTCCACATTATCCTTAAAGTCGTCGGTAAGCATGTGCCACAAGTACTTCAATTGTTCCACTTTATTAATGCTCATGTCATTTAGGGTGAAATTAGGTGAATAGTTACGGCACTTACCGGCTGCTTTAAAGACCATGTATTGACGCTTTCTGACATTATAAGCCAGGCCATACGCACCAGCGTACTACTCGCAGTCCTTCAGCATATCTCTGATAGATCCCTCAGTCGGGTACAGAGTGTCTGTGAAACCTCAAGCTCCTTTATCGTAGTTTTCTGAGCACCACTATTGTAACTTGACCTGTTTGTAATTTGACATAAATATTAAACAAACCATAGAGCCGATCTAAGTGGCAGAGCCTAAAGGAGGCCTGTGTCCAGCAGTGAAATGATGATGATGATGATGATTATACAAACTTACTCTTAATGTATTGCATGACAATTTGATATATTGTATTTTAATTATGATAATTATATGATACCGAACAGATAGCATTCATTTTGTATGCCTCAATAGCGGGACATAGCAGACTCAACTGTTACTAACAAAACATGTTATAAACCTGTGATCCCTACTAAAATTATCTGTTTGTGAATTTGAATATCTTGCTTAGTCGAAATCACAAATAACATGATCTACTTACTAGCCAACAAATTATGTTTTAACACTGTACTCGTCTCGAAACCAGTATCATCTTTAGGCAACTCCATATCCTTAAACTCACGGTCTATATCCTGCAGTGTCCTGTCTTTAGTTTCTGGTAAAATATGGTACAAACACACCAAAGAAGCAACTGCGATACTCAAGTAAACTGCAAATGTCCCAGGAATATCTATAGTAACTAACATTATTCCTGTTAATTTCATTAGAACTATGCTTGAAAGAGTATAGAATATACCCGAAGCACTGGGTCCTAAACCTTTATATTCTATTGGAAATAATTCTCCTTTCAGCACCATGGATACTGGTATAACACCAACATAACATATTATATTGTAAAGTATTAACAGCAAAGGTGTTAACCAAAAACCATTTATAATTTCGTTGTGAGCTAATATGGTACAGATACAAAATAAAGCGAGCACGATACATGCTAAGATTCCTGTCTGTAACAACAAAGCACGTCTTTTAAATATTCTGACAATATAACTTGAGGTCAGTATCGCTAAGATTTTCATTACAACCAGAGCTAATGTGTATTGATAAGCTTTGGACATTTCTCCTGTCAACGAAATCATTATATGAACCGCATAAGCTAACAGATAATGTTTTCCACATGCCTCAGTTAAAATGATTAACATTAATACTACTGTGAATGGTTTTAAAAACTCTTTAGACTTCAGTGCTTGCAGGTTCCTTATTAATAACCCTGAATTCTTCGATGTCTTCATATTTCTCAACTCCTGTTGTGCTGTCATCAACTCCTTTAATTCTCTTTTTGATTCTGTGTCTTTACCTCTTAACCATTCGAATGATGTCACGCATTCATCAAAGCGGCCTTTGTAAGCTAGCCATGATGGGCTTTCTGGCCAGGCTATTGTTCCTAACGCAGCTAATGCAGGTGGAATGGATGCTAGGCAAGCCATTTGTCTCCAGGACAAGGTGAAACAAAGTCCATGGCAGATTAGCTCACCGATGCTGGTTGCTGTCATCTTGAAGATGATAAAAAATCCTCTACGTTTTGGATGGCTGTATTCTCCTGCCAAAATACTGCAGATGTACAGACCTCCGAAGGAAAGACCCTGGATTGCTCTCCCAGCTATAAGGATAGGGACATTAGGAGACAGAGCAATGATGATCCATCCGAGGAAGATGATGAGGTTCATGGTGACGTTGATGAATCTTCGTCCATAGAGCTGCATTAATGGTGGGAGGATTAGGAAGCCTATGCCACCTGTCATACTGTATACTGCCGCTGTAAACAGTAAAACATAGACATATACTTATTTCTTTCCTTATAATATTACAATCATCACGATTTATTATGGTATCTTATGGGCACACAACATACGAAAAGCACCTTAGAATGTGGTACAATTTGATTTAAACTGAGTTGGTTAAAGAGGAAGCGTTAGAGGTAGCCCGCGAAATTCAAATTTTCTAACGTTTGTTTTGCATTTTGCGGGTCAGTGTCAGGTTGTGTGTTGATTAAAATTTAATTCGCGACCGTAACAAAAACTGGCTCTACAGAATTTTAACCATTAAACTCGTGAATACAACCCTCTAACATCATTGAATCCCATTGAATTAATTTTCATGAAATAGTCATTTAATAAGATTAAATGTCAATCACAAAATACGTTTCGTTTGTTCATCTTAAACTTGGCTTATTAGTGGACTCGCACGAATTAACTCGCTCAAATAATTATTTGTAGGTGAATCGATAATTACAGAAATTCTGGACTGGCTGCAATTGACTCATTTTTTATTTGATGTAATGTTTCTTGGTTTCTTGAAAACGTGCCTGCATCATACGAATTTCTGAAATTCTCCATTCACCTACAAATAAATTAACGTAAAATTACAATGCATTTATTTTAAGCAATTTGTAGTGTCTCTTTACCCTTCTGGGTAACCGGCGTTAATATGATACGATTGATTTCGAGTAATATTTTAAAAACAAGAAAAACAAAGAAAGCACAAATGTCATGTGGATGACCTCGCTACTAACCTATCCAAGAGGCTTCTGTCATAGTAGCGTGCATTTCAGTTCCATTACCGGTGTCTCTGCCCATGATGGCTGGAAATAGGACCGAGGGAAAGGTCAGCACGAATCCAATGGCCAGGTGGTGGAAAATCAGAGGCACAATCACACACCACTGAAATTTCGAAACATGATTATCATTTTATTTTGAGTCTTTTGTTTACAGACAGGGTGTCTAGGACATCGACGCACATCCTGTTACCATAGATTCACTACATAATTTAAAACTATTTCGTCGGTTGCAATAAAACATTTGTTCCCAACGAGTAACACCCTCAAATGTCACACTGTTACTCGATGGGATGGTTGGGAATTTTTTCTTAAAAACATTCCCATCGAGTAACAGTGTGACATTTGAGGGTGTTACTCGTTGGGAACAAATGCAATAAAATATACAACGTGTAACGGAAAAGGTATATACATACGACAATGGTTATGTTCTTTCTCCAGAATTGGCGTATCTAGTGACAGATAATATGGGTTCATATAATTATTATTTTATTTTTTATTGCCTGTTTACCGTTTTTTTTATAATTATCTATTAAGTCATTAGTTATTGACATGATCTACTCATACCAATATTTTCTATGATGAGTTGTTTTAGGCTTTATTTGGCCTCGACAGTTTTCATTTTATTTGTCGGTATATTGGTATGGCTAGCTAACATTTTGACTAATTATTTAATTAATTTTTTCTGTCTCGTAATGTTTGTTACATTGCCTATGTATGTACAGAATCAAGTCTATCCGACTAAACAGACAGCTGTGCTGCTGGGGAGTTTGTTCCGCCACTTCTTCCCGGCTAAAGCACTAGGAAGTGGTGAAGGGTGGGCGTTTTGGGGGACTGTCTCATGTACTTTGACGTTCGAAAAGTGCTGATTCTCAGCCTAATTTGAATAAATGACTTTTGATTCTGATTTTATACCAAGGGCACGGCTTTTTTGGATGATATCAAATGATACTGGAAGGGTTTTTCAATCCTATCTCTACATGTTCGGAAGTTGTGAGAATCTTTAATCCATTGATACCAGAAACCGAACTTTTCAAATTGAAATAAAAACATCACTCGGAAGAGATTTATCGTGATATTGGCAAGTAACGTGGAAAGTTATTGACCTACGTAGTGCGGTGACACGTTTGTTACGATTTGATTTTAAGAAACATATGAAACCGAAAATTTGGTATCAATTCTTAGAGTGTTTTATTTTGAGCTGAAACTATGTATAGTGATTCTATACCAGATGTTACATTTAGTGGTTAAAGATAGCAATAGGGTTTCTGTTACACACTGTATACTCGGTTATAAAAAAATATGCGTTTGCGTTCATCGTTCTACTTCAACTTCTTGACAGCAGTGGTGGCCCAGTGGTAACGGCCGTGACTTGTAGGTCATAGTTTCCAACCCAGACAGGGACTTTCCACTAAGTAAATTATTTCATCACCACTGCTCTCAAAACGGTGAAGGAAAACACCGTGATGGAACGATCCTAGTATGAAAACTTTAGTGGTTACTATAATAAAACAAGACATCTAATCTAATACAATTATCTTTTATTGTTACACTCTTATAAACAGCCATCTTAGGCAAAATCCAAAATCCCAGAGAGTGAACAAAACTAAAGATGTGACAGACATCATGTTCACAGATAATTAATATCTTAACACTCCCCCTCAATTTTATGTTTGTGAAAACTTACAAATTGCTTCTATAAATAAATGAAAATAAATTCTACCAAACTTTAACTTTAACATGGCAACACAAAATTAGTAATATTTAAATTCTTGAAATTGCAACACTAAAACTGACATATATAAGTTTTGACAGATAATTTTGACAAGCTAGTGACAAGTGACAACATAACCTTAAAATATAAACAATGCAAACATTCTATGAAAAACAATGTTACAAAACTAACAGCTTGTCACGAAAATAGCAAAACTTAACACTACACAGTGGTTTCGTCATAATGTCCGAAGTATTTTCACTGGTACTTACGTATTTAACAATCAAAAAATTTTGGTTTACAATGTCTTTTATGAAATGATATTTAATGTCTATGTGCTTGGAATGTTTTGTATTTTCACAATTATGTATCATTTTTATTGCACTCTGATTGTCCACATAAAGCACAATATTACACTTTTCATTAAAGTCAACTGATAATCCTTTCACAAATAACAAATCACTGACACAACTTGCAGCAGCTATGTATTCACTTTCAGCACTGGAGAGAGATACAGTCCTCTGCTTTCGTGATGACCATGCAATTAGGTTCCCTTGGTGATATATTAGTGCTCCACTAACACTTTTTCTTGTGATCTTATCACCTGCCCAATCGGCATCTGAAAATGCTGAAATATTAGAACATTTATTAGTGTTTTCTTCTTTCTCTTGACAATAGTATGTCAACTCTTTATTAATTGTGCCCTTCAGATAGCGTAATACACGTTTTGCAGCTGTCCATAAGCTTCTCGTGGGTTTATCAAGATATCGACTGAGGAATGAAGTTGCAAAAGTGATGTCCGGTCTGCTTATTGTAGCCAGGTAAGTTAAACTTCCAATTAATTCTCTGTAAGGTATATCACTAATTATTTCTTCTGTTTCAGGTACTTGAAAATTGTTTTCCATCGGCGTCTTCACTTCTTTACAATCTTGCATCTTATACTTTAGTAATAAATTTTTAATAAACAGTTTTTGTGATAATTTCAATGTATTATCATTTCTCATAATTTCAATTCCTAAGAAGTTAGATACTCTTCCCATATCTTTAGCTTTAAATTCTTCTTGCAATTTTCTTGATATTTTATTTATTTCACTACTCTTTCCCATCAGTAAAATATCATCTACAAATAATATGAGCCATATATCTTTTCCTATGTATAAACATATATCATATTTTGATCTTTTCATGTTTATTGTTTGACAGAAATTATCAAATCTTATATTCCAACATTTTGGTGACTCTTTCAATCCATATAAAGCTTTTTTAAGTTTCAGAACAGTTCCTTCTTGTTTATTTTCCAAACTTATTCCCTCTGGAACTTTGATGTAAACTTCTGTGCTCAAATTTCCATTTAGAAATGCTGTAGGTATGTCCAACTGCTTTGTTTCCCAGTTATTATTTATTACTTCTGATAATCCCATTCTTATGGTAGTTATGTTGGCTACAGGGGAATAAACATAATCTTCTGTGTACTGTTGAAATCCGCGTGCAACTAATCTTGCCTTTTTAGTTCCATCCGATTTTGTTTTGAAAATCCATTTTGTGTCAATAGCACTTTTTCCTTTTGGCAATTCTGATTCTATCCATGTGTTTTGTTCCTTTAATGACTTAATCTCTTTATCTATTGCTGTTTTCCATTCTTTATCTTGTTGAATGGCTTCTGTGTATGTGACAGGATCGCTTTCACTTGAAAGTAAACAATAATCTTCATATGTATTTAAATCAAATTGTTTAGGCTTTTTTACTTCTCTTCCACTTCTTGTTCGCTTGATTTCTTCGTTTTGTTTTTCTGGAGTGGAGTAATTATTCTCTTCTGGATCATAAAAACTTTCTTCTTCTTGTATTGATTCTGAATACTTTGTTTCTTTTATTATTTGTTTTTCTTTTGGTTTCACACACATTTCTTTCTGAATTTCATTTTCTTCTAAGTATCCTTTTATATTTTTGTTTTGTTCTTCATGTTGATATTTTATGTTTGTTTCATCAAATCTTACATCTCTTGAGACAAATATCTCATCAGTTTTTGGGTTCCATAAGGTATATCCATTCAAAGAATATCCTATCATTCGAGCTGGCACTGCTCGTCTTGACCATTTATCCTGTTTGGGCATAATATGTGCCCATGCTTTGCATCCAAAAACTTTGATTTTATTTAAAATTAATTCCTTGTTCTTGATCCTCGCAGGTACTTGATAATTTATTGAAGAACATGGCGATCGGTTGATAAGAAAAGTAGCCGTTAAGATTGCTTGACCCCATAGGTGTCTTGGTAGATTTGATTCATCTAACATGGTTCTCGCTTTATCATATATTGTCCTGTTCATACGTTCAGCTTTCCCATTTTGCTGTGGGCTATATGGCTGTGTGTATTCAATTTTGATACCTTTTTCATAACAAAACTTTTTGAGACTTTCCGCTGTGAATTCCCCTCCATTATCACATCTGATCCTTTTCACTTTTATCCCATCTTGCCTCTCTTGTTCTATTATATAATTGATTAATTTATCTGTGGCTTCATTTTTGCTTTTTAACAAATACGTCTGAGTATAATGAGAATAGTCATCTGTTATTGTTTGGAAATATTTATATCCTTGTTTAGTTGCTTCTCTTGCTGGTCCAGCAATATCAGTGTGTATTAAATCTCCTATCTTACTTGACCTTGGACTTTGTAATCTGTTAAATGGTAGTCTGGTTGATTTTGACCTCATGCATGCTTCACACACTTCCTTACTGTATGGCAATCCTAATATAGCTAGATGTTTTCTACACATATGACCCATTCTTTTGTGCCATAAGTCATTATCTTCTTGTATCACATTACATTCATCTTTATCTTTTATTTTTATTGAGAAGGTATATAACATATTCCTCTTTTCTCCAAAATATTTCTTTTTACCTGCAGTTATTATTAACTTATCCTTTTTGAAAATTACTTGCTTTTCTCGTTCTGCTAATTTATTGACCGACATTAAATTGTTACTGATTCCCGGTACAAGTATGACTTCCAGTCTTAATGGTTCATTTTTGTAATATCCATCAAGATATCCTGATTTATGTGCTGTCAGTATTTGGCCATTAGCAATTTTGATTTCTAATTTCTGTGACAGTTGCTTGACATCTGTGAGGTATTTCTCATAAGATTCTTTTATGAAATGCTGAGTAGCTCCTGAATCCACAACAAATGTTAATATTCCATCATTACTATTACATACAAGTGCTTCATTTGAGGCAATAAAAATTGGTTGACTTTCAGCAGGATGAGCAGTTCCTCCACGAGTTCTTGGTCCTCGATATCCTCTTCCTCTGCCTCGTCCTCTACTGTAGCACTCATAGGACTTATGTCCCCTCTTTTTACATTTATAGCAGGTTATATTCGATATAAAAGATGTATGTGGCTCGTTTGTAACTGTTTCTTTTCTTATTTCATGATCAAGTAATTTAGTTTTTACAAAATCTATTTTTATTTCAGTGTTCACCGCATCCAAAGCTGTAATTATGTGGTTGTATTCTTCACTCAGTCCTGTTAATAGATAGCATACTTTGTCTGTATCATTAATCTTGTCTCCTGATACCTCTAGATCTCTGATTAAGTTATCAAAGTTTGAAAAATACTCTTGAAGATTTCCTTGCTGTTTCAAGTTTAGAAGTTTTCTTCGCAAACTTAATTTGGAGATTACACTTTTTCTTTGGAATGTACTTTTCAAAGTGGATATCATATCCTTTGCGTTAACGCATTCTTTTATCAGATTTAGATGCTGATCCGTTAGACATTGAACAATAATGTTTCTTGCTTTTGCATCGTCTTGTTTATTACAGTCTTCGATTTTTGGTAACGACACAACTTCACTTAATCCCTTTTCTTCTAAAATACAATTCACCCTGAACATCCAATTGTCGAAAGCTTCTGGATTTAGTTGGGGAAAATTGTAAAACAACTTAGTTTGCTGCCCGGCCATTTTCTTTTCTTCGTTACGCTTTTGTTGCATAAAATTAAATCTTTGAAAATCTCGACAATCTACTTCCTACTCGACACTATTTGGCGTCTGGGCCCATAACCTATGAAAACTTTAGTGGTTACTATAATAAAACAAGACATCTAATCTAATACAATTATCTTTTATTGTTACACTCTTATAAACAGCCATCTTAGGCAAAATCCAAAATCCCAGAGAGTGAACAAAACTAAAGATGTGACAGACATCATGTTCACAGATAATTAATATCTTAACACCTAGAACCAAAAATACGACATGTAACATCCGCTAACCCGCACTGGGTCCGCATGTTGGATTATGGACCACTCTCACCAAGAGAAGGCTTCTGACTCAGCAGTGGGTACATCATCAACTAGATTTTTTTCGTTACTCCTACATTTCATTCGGTCGAAAAACTTTTTACCGAAATTACACAGGATTATGTTTCCGAGTATTCATTATACCACTGTTTTCTTTAATTAATTATTTAAATGTAATGGCACTTAATAAAACAGTTGATTATGAACAAAAGTGGTTTTAAGTGGCCCCAGTAAGAATCATGCAAACAAGGATGCTTGCTTCAAGCATGCAGCATGCAAGCAGGCATGCAGTATGCAAGAAAATATGTAGCGTGTAGCATGCAAGCAAGCATGCAGCGTGCAAACAAGCATGCAACATGCAAGCAGGCATGCAACATGCAGCAATCATTCAAAGTCAAAGTCAAAGTCAAAACATTTAATTCAAATAGGCACTTAAAAGGCACTTTTGAACGTCAACATTTATGTTAAAATAGAATTGATTCTAGACGCCCCTTCCAAAATGTAGTTTCGTATGGAGAAGAATGGGCAAGAGACTCCACAGTTACTCTTTTAAAATGTTTTAACTGCAATATTTAACATACATTCACTGTATAATTATGTGTGAAAACGATGCATCCAGAATAAAATTATCATACCAGAATAGGTAAAAATAATGAAATTGAAGCAATTACAGATAAATTAATTTTATGATAGATACATGGTGCTCACATATTTACAAACACTGTAAAAGTAAATATACAATTTTCCTAGATTATTAACAAGTAGGTAATTAGTCAGTGTGTGAGTTATAAATAATCACTGAGTGTAAATCAATGTCATAAATATAATTAATTAAATAATTCAATTAGCAACCAGTTTGATTTTGTCTAGACTCTAGATTGTCCTATGGAGTAGGACCAGCATGTTTCCAAGCATTCTTATCTAGGATATAATCCTCTAATTTGTAATATGCTTGTTTACAAAGTGTACTTTTCATATGAGTTTTAAATTTCCTTTTATTTAATTGCAATATATCACAAGGAATTTTGTTATAACATATTACACAGTACCCCTTAAAAGATGTACTTTAGCTAATCTGAAAACTAGTTGTTCCAATTTGTCTTTGTTTCTAGTACTAAAATTATGTCTATCACTTATTTTATTCAAAAGATGTAGATTTTTTCTTACATACATGATATTTTCATAAATGAATTGGCAAGGTACCGTCATAATATTAATCCTTTTAAATAGTTCCCTGAGAGATTCGCGGCGACGTAGATTATAAATGGCTCTAATAGCTCTCTTTTGCAAAATAAAGATGGATTCAATGTCAGCAGCCCGACCCCACAGTAAAATGCCATACGACATAATGCTGTGGAAGTAGCTAAAATAGACCAAACGCGCGGTTTCTACATCTGTTAACTATCTGATCTTTCTAACAGCATAGCGGCGGAGCTTAGCCGCCCCGCAAGAGATGTTATATGAGGTCCCCATTGTAATTTCTCGTCTAGCGTGATTCCTAGGAACACCGTTTGATTAACAAATTCCAGTTTTCTCCATTCAATATGATGTCACATTCGCTACTTCTAACATTTGGTCATTTAAATCTAATGCATTTGGTTTTTGTGCCATTTAGTACCAAATTATATATACCGTAAACCAATCTTGGACCTGAAGAATACGGTTATTCACGTCGTCAAGATTTTGTGACCGTCGGTCTATTTTAAATATAACTGATGTGTCATCTGCAAATAACACAATCTTCGGTTGATTTATGAGTAAATAGGGTAGATCATTAATGTAAACTAAAAGAGGAATGGACCCAATATTGAACCTTGAGGAACGCCCATTGCCATTTCAGACCCTAGTGACTTTATGCCGTTTACTTGAACTTTTACTTTTCTGTCTTTCAGGTATGATCTTAGTAAATCAAGAGCTGTATTTCTAATCCCATAGTGCTCCAGTTTCAGTAGAAGTGTCTCATGGTTTACGCAATCGAACGCTTTCGCAAAAGATTCCAAAAAGATTCCAATGGCATCTTTTGCTTCTTCCTAGGCGTTAAAAATGTTTTTTATTAGGGTGACACCAGCGTCAGTGGTACAACGTCCTTTGGTGAAACCGTACTGTTGTTGATGAAAGATGACAGTTTTATTAAAGTGACTTAACATTTGAGTGATTAACACTTTACCGAGAACTGGCAAAATTGACACAGGCCTATAATTGTTAGGTTCTTTTCTATCACCCGATTTGAACAAAGGAACTACTTTACTGTGTGTCAAGAGTCGGTTTTGCAGCGAGTCGTTTCTCACTAAATTTTTTAGTACGTCATATTGACTTTTTATGACACTATTTTAATTTAATATTGAAAATGCTGCCAAGAAACCGGCTATATGTATATTTGTGATCAAATAATATTCCGTTAAATGCTGTTTCGCTGTGGTGAAACTATGGAAAATAAATCATTTGGCAAATTAAAAAGTTCAAAAGAGGCTTCGGCCAATGGTAAAAAGTTATTTTGTAAATCCGCGATATATAGTTCGGTAAAATAATACCAATGATACGTGATACTTCGATGATCTAAAAATATGTCAAATAATGCATATAACAAAAAAGAAGTCGGTCAATAGTTTTCGGTAAAATAAAATTCGAACAAAACAAAAATCGGAAAAGTGATCGGTTCCCATAATTAATGTAAGCAGAATAAAACCACAAGATGTCTCCTATCACTGTTCTACTCGTAGCGAAACCTATGTATTTCTAGTCTATTTAGGGCCGATCTTAAAGAAGTCAGAAACTTTTGTCTGATGAATAAATATTGCGGTTTGACAGCTTTTGTATAGAAATTATGTCAAATTGACATGATTATACTTCAGATATTATTTATCTGACTATTTAAAAATCAGCCCTAACACGATAACGTGCCTGGGCTGAATGAGCCCAGCGCGACAGACGAGAGGTTAATACATATAACAATTCATTATTTTCACTTACTTCTCGAACCAAACACGAATCCATTTTAATTAATTCCACACGTCCATACAAACAGTTTAGATAAAGTTGACTGGTGTGAATTAATGAATGCTTAACGATAAAAATATTATCTTGTTCAACCGGTACGCTTGTTATAATTAATATGCTATTTTTTTAACAATTAAAATTAACAAATAGAGCTGACCCTATCTCGTAGGTAATGGAAATAAGTGGGTATTTAGTATATTATAATGTTCCAAAACAGGGAAGCGAATGGTTGACCTTGTATTGGAAAATAACCTTTTTTATTATTATTTATTTATTTAGCAGACAACTAGATCAAATATAATTATAATACAAAAATACTTACAATTGTAGGTGTTAGTAAAAAATAAATAATTTAACTTATTTGCTATGTTAGTAATTAAATTATAATACCGATAGGGTAGTTTTAATAACGTGCCTCATTAAGGGGCTCGCATCAGGCCCAGCAATACCTTTCAGGAGGCTGTTGCTGCTGTCCCACAATCTGGTGAGAAGAAAACTACTGCTGAAAACTCCGGCTCGAGCAAACATTGCAGATGCACTGCAATAACGCTGCAGTCGCAACAGCGTCCTTTTTTTGGGTTTGAAATCATCAAATGACTTCTTCCACTCTGGGTGGGGCAGGAGGGCGTGTCAGACTTTTACTGACTAAACCCACGCGTGTTTCCTCAGTTGCCTGTGTGCCAGGGGCCGCGGATCTCTTTCGAACAACCCGCACCCCTGGCAGGCATCGGCCCGTGCGGGCCCCATCAGTTGTTGCTGACATCTCTTTGAGGCGCGCGTGGAACACAACGCGCCGTCGACCCGGACTATTACTTAGCGTAGTTAGTACTTAGCGTATCTCTAGAATTTTGTTTGATGTCAAAATCAAAGCATTTATTTCAAATACACACATAAAAGGCACTTTTGAACGTCAACATTTACATTAAAATAGAATTGATTCTAGTCGCCTCTTCCAACTCCACCGTTACTCTTTTAAAATGTTTTAAGTACAATATTTAACGTAGTACATTC
Source organism: Polymixis lichenea (assembly GCA_949091785.1). Taxonomy (NCBI): domain Eukaryota; kingdom Metazoa; phylum Arthropoda; class Insecta; order Lepidoptera; family Noctuidae; genus Polymixis; species Polymixis lichenea. Next base: position 20,469,020 of record OX420951.1, on the reverse strand, counting down.
AGTATATAATTATGTGTGGAAACGATGCATCCAGAATAAAATTACCACACTTAAGTAAGATAAAAAACAAAGTAAAGCAATTACAGATAAATTAATTTTATGTTAGAAATATGGTGCTCACATATTTACAAACATTGTAAAAGTAAGTATACAATTTTCCTAGAATAATAATAAGGAATAATCCTTATAAATAGTTTCCTAAGGGATTCGCTGCGATATAGATTATTAATGACTCTGACAGCTTTCTTTTGCAAAATAAAGATTAATGCACTATCTGCAGCCCGACCCCACAGTAAAATGCCTTAAGACATAATGATGTGGAAGTAGCTAAAATAGACCAAACGCGCGGTTTCTACATCTGTTAACTATCTGATCTTTCTAACAGCATAAGCGGTGGAGCTTAGCCGCCCGGGTGATTCTTTGAAACCGAGTGAATTTGCCTCATTGATATGGCTCATTTTTTTTTTAACTTTTAGATCTTAATTAACATACTTTTTTGTCCAGGTCATTACATGTTATAACATAATTATCAAAGGCACTGATTTGTACCCAGTAGATTAGGATTTAGACTGTGCTGATGAATTGGTCCACCAAATTAATGATGACCAAGGCAAATGAATGAGACTTTGCACCATATTAATCAGAATCAAGCAGATAAATTAGATTTATATATTATCTTCAATCAACTTTTTACTCCTAAATCACTGGAGAGTTTATTGTTCTGTTGAGAAATGCTGCGTAAACTTCTAGATGGTCCTGGTACGGGTGACTCCACTTCTCTGTTTGGAAACTGGAAATGTAAATGGATGGATTATTTGTCATCCTTACTCTAAATACGGATAAAACAAAAATACTGACCTATGCTTTACACCAATCCACACAAGCCCCAGATTCCTTTGCACTTATAGCGCATTCGTGCCACTCACCGGAGTCCGTTGCGTGCAGTTATCCTGAGCTTCAACGTGTTCGATCTATAAAATTCCTTGGGGTAACACTCGATAACGGTCTTACCTTCTCCTTGCACATGGACCTGTTGACATCAAGAATCAGGAAACTGATTTTTATTTCTAAAACGCTCCGCCATGTTGCTGAGGGAAGGATTGTCAAGAGAGTCTACTTTGCTCTTTGCCAATCTCTCTTAACGTATTGTATTTCTACGTGGGGTGGGGCGACTAAAACCATACTCCTAAAGTTAGAGAGAGCCCAAAGAGCGGTATTAAAGGTAAGCACCTTCCGGCCCCTTTTTTTCCCAACAGTTGAGCTTTATAAATGCTGTGGAGTTCTCACTGTGAGACAGCTCTTTATCTTCCATACCGTAGTGTTACAGCATCTAAACACCCCTTACGCCATAGTTACCAGAAGGCGTAGAGACAGCCTGTCAACCCCATAGATGTGAGTTCGCATTCACTAAGAGATTCTTCTGCTTTCAAGGCCTACATTTATATAACAGACTCAATAAAGATCTGCAATTCTACTCATACCCAAGTAACACCTTAAAAAAAAGTGTTACAAACTGGCTACTTGAACACAATTATATTGACACAGCGGCTTCTTCTTTCTGGAGAAAAGTCTTACTAAATAAATGCAAATATTCCCCACATTCTGAACACATACACTTCACACACATCTCTAACACCTCTCATCACGACACATTACACTTTTTCGTTTGTATTTTAGCTTTTGTGTACTCCTCGTTGATTTTAATTTAAAAAAAAATCATGTATTCTTTGTGACCATTTTTTGCTTTTTTGTGTATTTGCAATGCCTTAAAATATATGAACCAAGGGTTGGGACTTGTGCCCTTAATACTAGTTATCCTGATAACTTAGCAAGGGTGCAAGTTACAACAACTTCTAGTGCTATGCTTACATTGAAGTCATATGTATGTAACGTCAAATAGCTGTAATGGTTGATTGAATAAATACTAAATACTAAATAATCTCTTGGAAAGCTATCGGTTCAGTATCCAACAAAACACTGGGAGTTTGAGGCGGGATGTTTTTTTCAAGCAGGGCCGCTATTCTTTTTCTTGTTTCTTGCTAAGGTAATATGCCTTATTATTTATTATATTAAGTTATTTATTATGATAATTAATATGGCTGAAGTACCGACAGCTCAATAGACGGATCTTGAAAAGCTACCTTCGCCGTTTCAATACGGGCCGCATCAAGGACGCGATAGAGCGGAATAAGAGCTCCAAGGTCTTTTCAAGAGATCTGTCTATTGGGCAGAGTCAGTTTGCGAAACTGAAGACCGATGATGGCAGGATCGTATCCCCCAGACCTGAGCTGTTGAGAAAAATCGAGAGGTTCTATGGACGGTTACATAGATACACGTCAACAAGCAACCTCGTTACGGATCTGGCAAATGCCAGTCTTATGTAATTTTGACACCTAGCCTGAAAAGTTGAACTTTTTATTTTGATTTTGATTTGAGTTCATGCAAAAATACGGCATTAACATTAATGGAAGATTATTAAACTACCTACTGTACTGATGGAAATTTGTGAAAAAAATAATTAAACAAACAACAAACAAATACCATAGACTCTCCCTAGTGTACAAAATGTATGAAACTATCATGTTCACAAAATAAAATCCAAACTCGCTTTATGTCTGACAAAGCCAGTGAAACAAAGCTTTTGCACCAAAGCGTCTTTTATAAGGGCCCACGTATTATTATTAACTTCCACCTGTTTTCAGAACTATGAGCGATTTACCTAAATACCTTAAAAAAAACGACATGTAAATATTATAATATTTATTAGAGCAAAAAGAATACACATGCACAAAGTCTTAGCTACATAAACTTATGCATAAATAATAAATCAGTTATATTTGTGTCTATCTTTGTACCTACTGCCAAACTAGGTATATTTATTTCAGATTATTTGACAGTTTCGGACAACAATATAATCCATCTTGTTAGTGAAAAGAATACCTTACATCTAATGTTAAAAATAAAAAACACAATCAACACAGGAAACACATAAATAATTGAGTGTCCGAGGCAGGTTGCGCTGAGAACAATCAAGCGAGAGATCAGCTAACTAGTTGACCATCTTCTCCGCAAAATGCCTCAGAAAAGGGTAGTGAGGACTCTCCGCCACTGTTTTAAGGATACTATTGTTACCGATCTCTATGCATCAGTGAAGCAACTTTTTTGCGTATGACTGCGGGGAAATCGTCAGTTCGGTTTTGTGAAAACATCGCTGATGCACTACAAAAAAAGGGCAGTCCCAATAGCATCCTAAAATAATTATTATATTGAATGCGTAAGGCATCTAGCAATCTTTTGGCGTGGCTGACCCATTGACCCCCGCATACACACCCTGACAGAAATCCTGGAATAGGGTGATCTTGACTTGGTCACCACAACGGGAGAATCCATGGGCCAACATATTACCTCGGACCGGTAGTGCCCTACGTTCCCTCTCAATGCCTGCATTATCCTTAAGGTCGTCGGTAAGCATGTGCCCCAAGTACTTAAATTGTTACACTTTCTTAATCCTCATGTTATTTTGGGTGAAATTAGGTGAATAGTTAGGGCACTTACCGGCGGCCTTAAAGACCATGTATTGACGCTTTCTGACAGTATTAACCAGGCCATACGCACCAGCGTACTTCTCGCAGACCTTCAGCATATCTCTGATAGATCCCTCAGTCGGGTACAGTCTCTGTAAAAGCTCAAGCTGCTTTATCATAGTTTTTTGTGCACCACTATTGTAACTTGACCTGTTTGTAATTTGACATAAATATTTTACAAACCACAGAACTGATTTAAATGACGGAGCTTAAGGGAGGCCTATATCCAGCAGTTAAATGATGATGATGATGATAATTATACAAACTTACTTTGTATTGCATGACAAATACCGAACAGATATCATGCATTTTGTATGCCTCAATAGTGGCGCATAGCACAATAAACTGTTACTAACACAACACATTATAAAACAATGATCCACGATAAAATTATCTGTTTTTGAATTTGAATATTTTATTATCGCGGACAAAATTATCTACTCACTAACCCACAAATTATCATTTACCACTTTAGTCGTCTCAAAGCCATTATCATCTTTAGGCAACTCCATATCAACGAACTCAAGCTCAATATCCTGCAGTGTTCTGTCTTTCGTTTCTGGTAAAATATAGTACAAACACACCAAAGAAGCAACTGCAATAATCAAATAAACTGCAAATGTTCCATGAATATCTAAAGTATCTAACATTGTTGCTGTTGATTTAAATAAAACTATGGCTGAAATAGTATAGAATATACCCGAAGCACTGAGTCCTAAACCTTTGCATTCTATTGGAAATAATTCTCCTATCAGCACCATGGATACTGGTATAATACCAACATAACATATTATATTGTAAAGTATTAACAGCAAAGGTGCTAACCAAAAACCATGTATAATTTTGTTGCGAGCTAATAAGGTAAAGATACAAAATAAAGTGAGCAGGATACATGCTAAGTTTCCTGTCTGTAACAACAAAGCACGCCTTTTAAATATTCTGACAATATAACTTGAGCTCAGTATCACTAGGATTTTCATTACTAAGTAATAAGCTTTGAAATCGTCCCATGTCAATGAATTGCGCATGTGAACCACATAAGCTGTCAAATAAAAGTTTCCGCATACCTGGGTTAAAATGATTAAGATTAATACTACTGTGAATGGTTTTAAGAACTCTTTAGAATTCATTGCGTGCAGGTTCCTCATCAATAACCCCGAATTCTTCAAAATCTTCACATTTCTCAACTCCTGTTGTGCTGTTAACATCTCCTTTAATTCTTTTTTTGATTCTATATCTTTTCCTCTTAACCACTCGAATGACGTCACGCATTCATCAGAGCGGCCTTTGTAAGCCAGCCACGATGGGCTTTCTGGCCAGGCTATTGTTCCTAACGCCGCTAAAGCAGGTAGAATGGATGCTAGAAAAGCTATTGGTCTCCAGGACAAGGTGAAACCTAGTCCATGGCAGATTAGCTCACCAATACTGGTTGCTGTAATCTGGAAGATGATAAAGAATCCTCTGCGTTTTGGATGGCTGTATTCTCCTGCCAAAATACTGCAGATGCATAGACCTCCGAAGGAAAGACCTTGGATTGCTCTCCCAGCTATGAGGGTAGGGACGTTAGGAGACAGAAGAATGATGATCCATCCGAGGAAGATGATGAGGTTCATGGTGACGTTGATGAATCTTCGTCCATAGAGCTGCATTAATGGCGGAAGAATTAGGAAGCTTATTCCACCTGTCATAATGTATGCTGCCCCTGTAAACAGTGAAATATAGACATATACTCATTACTTTTCATATAATATTACAATTCGATTTAATATGGTATCTTATGAGCACAATTTGACCTAAACTGAGTTGTTTAAAGAGGATGCGTTGGAGGTGGCCCACGAAATTCCAATTTTCTAACGTTTTTTTTGTATTTTGCGGGTCAGTGTCAGGCGGTGTGTTGATTAAAATTTGATTCGCGACCGGAAAAAAAATGGCTCGACAGAATTATAACCATTACACTCATGAATACAACCCTCTAAGTTCATTTAATCCCATTGAATTATTTTTCATGAAGTAGTCATTTAATGAGATTATATGTCAATCACAAAATACGTTTCGTTTCTTCATCGTAAGCTTGGCTTATTAGTGGACTCGCACGAATTAACTCGCTCAAATATTTATTTGTAGGTGAATCGATACTTACAGAAATTCTGGACTGGCTGTAATTGGCTTGTTTTGTTTTTGATTTAACTTTTTGATTTAAATTAACGTAGACTTACAATGCATTTTTTTAAACAATCTGTAGTAACCCTTTACCCTTCTGGGAAACAGGCGTCAATGTGTTTGATTTTGATTATTATTTTTATACAGGAAATTCAAAAAGAAAACCCAAATGTCATGTGGATGACCTCGATACTGACCTATCCAAGAGGCTTCTGCCATAGTAGCATGTATTTCAGTTCCATGACCATTGCCGCTGCCCATGATGGCTGGAATTAGGACCGCGGGAAAGTTCAGCACGAATCCAATGGCCAGGTGGTGCAAGATCAGAGGAACCATCACACGCCACTGAAATTTTGAAAAATGTTGATCACTTTATTCTGTCTCTTGTATACACGGTGGCTGGGACATCGACACACAACCTGTTATCGTAGATACACAATTTGAAAAATATAGGTACATAATTTTAAAGACCTCTGGACAGAAATATAAAAAAAATGCGTTTGCGTTCATCGTTCTTCCGTCCAACTTCTTTTGTCATCTTCATTCTGCTTCTTAAGAGTAGTGGTGGCTCTAACTTGTAGGTCATAGTTTCAGATCCAGACCGGCGCTTTACTTCTAGTAAATTATTTGACCACCACTGCTCTCAAAACGGCAAAGGAAATAATCGTGCCGAAAGCGGCATATCCTAGAATCAAAAATAAGAAGACTGGCACATATCATCTTATTTTTGATTCTAGGATAGACTTGCACCGGGTCTGCGTAGTGTATATTATGGCCCACTCTCACCAAGAAGAGATGTGTGTGACCCAGCTGTGGGAACATTATAGGTTGTTTATGGATGTTCTGTTTATAAAAGTCAACCCAATGACATAAAGCACCGCCATGTCCTCATCGAGGCGATCGGCGGTGGCGTGGCCCTGGTCCAGGCCATGGTACGGAGCGAGGGTGCATGGCTTGCAGTCGCTTCTTTCAGCGAAGCAATGATGCTCGCAAAGGAGGCGGCGCAGGTGAGGCAGAGGCACCGGTACATGCGCCCTCACGGCCGTAGCCTTCGCAGGAGACGCCCGGCAACCGTATTCCGTTTCCCGGTCGGGAAGCCTAGGCTGATTCCTGGCTACCGTAGCCGCAGACTTGCGGACGGTGAGTAATGGTTAGCTCGCTGTCCGGTAAGGACCAAGCCTTGGTCAACGGCGCGTTGTGTTCCACGTGCGCCTCAAAGAGATGTCAGCACCAACTGATGGGGCCCGCAAAGGCCGATGCCTGCCAGGGGTGCAGGTTGTTCGATGTGATCGGTAAATATTGCTTTCATCTTTCTTCTCGACATCGGAACATTCGTTGTCTTAAAAAAATTTAAAGACCAAAATTGGTTCACGAGTGTGAACAGCTGAATCTTTCTACATATATGTTAGGAAACGTGACCTTACAGGCGCTTTTACAACAGTCGTGAATATTAAATAGAAAGAATGAAAAAGTATTTATTGTGACTCTCATAGGAATATCACAGACTAAACACAATATATAGAATGGAATAAATGTATGGGCCCTGAAGGGAAACCAGTTTGAATCCTTAAGATATTATTTTACTTCAAGGAATAATTCCTTTATTGTTTAAGGAAATAAAACTGCTTTCACAGATTTCTCGGCAAGCTTACATAAACTGGGAATCGAAGAAGGTAAAAATACGGTCAATGTTAAAGATAACATTTCAGAGAAACATTAGGCAATTAAAGGAAAATTTGACCTGATTGTATATTTTTACTACAGACGAGTGTAAACTCGTCTGTCGTATAAATATACAATCAGGTCAGATTTTCCTTTAATTTTTGGTGCAGAATCAGAAGTTTTCGTACACGCTTATGAAGCACATCTGAATACGGGAACATACATTAGAATAGTGATCTTTTTCAAAACGAATTAAACTTTCTACCCGAAGAGGCGTTCCTCTTCGGGTAGAAAGTTTAATTCGTTTTAAAATGATTTTATTTCGTTGAATATATAGAATGATGACGCGTTCACCATCAAAATGATGAACTGTCATATACAGTCAATACAGTCAAAGTAAACGCCAAAAATTAAGATTCAACAAAGGCATTTAATAATTGCCTCTGGCACTCCTAGGAGAACGAGCAAGAAAGACCAATTAGAGCAATGTTAAGAAATTGCATTTCACATACAATCCGGAGAGAATTGTTGAAGACTTGTTTGGTAAAGGCTATAAGATACTAGAAGCAGTCAACAAATTGAGCTGGAAAACCAAAGAGCCAATCAATATATGTTCATACTAACTTTTTCAAATGATGAAGAAACTAACAAAATATATAGCATCAAAACTGTGTTGGGATGTAATGTGGAAATACAACTGCTAAAGTCCACAAAACTGGTACCTCAGTTTAAAAGATGCCAGGCGTATGGCCGTACCCAAAATTACTCTTCCAAAGAACCGAGGTGTGTAAAGTGCACAGGTAAACGTCTCACTAAGGATTGCAGAAAATCAAAAGAAGAGAAGCCAAAGTGTGTCCAGTGTGGAGCTCCACATCCGGCTAACTACAGGGGGTGTATCGTAGCTAAAGAAATTCAGTAGATTCGAAGCAAAAAATCGAAAAGCAATAATAAAACCCCTTAACAAAATACACCTACTGGAAGAGTTGAAAGACTCAGCCAGTACTTGTAACTGGAAATTAATGAAGAAAAATCACAATAAAAACTACAGCTAAAAACGTCTCTTATGCTCAAGTAGCTACAAGAGGTATAGCGAAGGCACCTTTTGCTGATATAGACTGTGAAAAAAAGTTTAAAGTTAATGTCATCAAATGTTGAGAGATAGAAAAAAAAAAAAATAACAACAAATCTGCTATGTCTAATGTAAGACAAAAAAAATACTACGCTGAAGCTTATAGCGTGGAACTCAAATGGGTTACAAAAACATCAAAATAAGTTACAAGTAGTAGTAGACAGAGACCATTTTTTTTTGCCTGCTAACAGAAACTTACTTCAAAAAGCAATCTCACATTAAGTTCACCTTTTAGGTACAAAGTATACCATGCACTTCACCAAGACAATTCTGTAAGAAGCAGTAGTTCCATTATTATAAAAGAAAACCTTCAGCGCTATGACAAATTTAAATACGAAGAGATAGAGATCCAAGCAGTAGCAATTCGTCTACAAACCAAAAAATATCCCATTACAGTATCTGCCATCTACTGTCCAACACGGTATACGATTAAAAAATACCACTTTCTGAGCTTTCTAAATCGCCTTGGAAGCAGATTTATCTTAGGAGGTGACTTCAATGCTTGAAATACGTATTGGGGCTCTAGACTAACAACTACTAAAGGAAAAGAACTACCAAGTGCCATAAAGTAGCTGAAATGTGATGTCATATCAACTCGAAAGCCAGCTACTGGCCAACGGATCCAAATAAAATTCCGTACTTAATAGATTTTCTCGTAACCAAGGATCTATCAACTGGTTATACACCGTGCCATTTTAGTCGTCATACAAAGGTGGTGCTCTCAATATATCCGTCATAAAATACCTCTATGCGCCATTAAAACATTGTTACAATTAATTATGATATTATGTACAAAGAAAAATAAATAATGCTTTAGAATTGTGAAACATCCTCCCTTCCCCGTTGGTAATGTTTACGTATCAAACCGTAAGATATCTAACTACCTACCCTTACATTCCATCATTAATTGCATCTCCATAACAGGGTGTTTCAAACTACGTCATGCGTCTTAGTGAATGATATTTTCTTTTTTAAATTATGCATATGTCCAAAAATACATTTTTTTTACAAACGATTAGTAGTCATTGGATACATGAAGTGAGCTGCCGTTGTAAGACGACTAATATTATATGTCACGGTGTATAAAATTGGAACAAAGCTATGAAATGAACTCGGATCAAAACTCGGAAAATAGTTCTACTCTTGTCAATAAGTGTACAGAATGGATGGGCTTCAAGACCAGATCGAACGATGAAATAGACCTTAAAGTCCCGAACACCTAAACATTGAAGTAGAGAATTTCATAATGCACATCCAGCAAGCAGCATTGGAAAATACACCTGACATTAACAAGAGAACGAAGGGAAATACCCTACACATACCCTTCAGAATTGAGCAGTTCATTATAGAAAAAAGAACGCAGATAAAAAAAGTGGCATCAATCTAGGTGCCCTGATAACAAACAAAAACTAAATAACCTGAAAAAAAACCTAAAAAGACGAATCCAGAACTTTAAAGATGACTCAACCAACACCTATCTCCACAACCTAAGTAACGACCAAAAGATAGACTATTCCCTCTGGAAGGCTACTAGGTAGCTAAAAATGCCAGTTACCCAAATTCCACCTATTAAATGTGAAAACGGGCAATGGGCAATTAGTATTGAGCAAAAAGTTAAGAGGTTTGCAGAGCATCTAGAAAATATATTTCAACCAAATGACGATGAAATCACTGATTGGCTCATATGGTGGTATGAGAAAATGAAGTTACCATAAAACTAGTAACACCGAGAGAAGAAAGAAAGAAACGGAATATCAGTACATTATAACGTCTCAAGAAAGGGCCTAGTTAAGTTAACGACCCTTATCAATGTTGCACTATAGTACATATTCTGCTGTATTCCTAGACGTGGCGAAACAGAATTTGAAAAGTCTGTTACCGAAGCAGTTTGCAGATATATTAGAATCCTACATTCTGAACAGAACCTTTAAAACAAGACAAGAAGACGCCTACTCAAAACTGAAACAAATTAACGCTGGCGTACCGCAAGGAAGCGTGATATGTCCGGTTCTGTACCTACTATTCACTTGCGATATTCCTGAATTTGGGCAAAACACGATTGGGACCTTTGCTGATGATACAGCTGTAGGAAACAACACGAAGAAGGAGCAGAACAGGTTCAAATGGCTGTAAATCTAATTTTAGATGACTGGACCAAAAAATAGAAGATTAAACTGAATGAATCCAAATCTGTTCACATAGAATTTTCCAACAAAAAAACATCAGTATTCCCCAGTTTACATTAACAATATACACCATACGAGAATATAGCCAAGTCTCTCGGTATAACCCTTGACACAAAGTTACGCTGGAAAGCCCACGTCAAGAAGAAAAAAGATGAACTCAACCTCTGCTCCGATTCAGAAGAATGCATTGACTGCTTGGAAGAAACTCCATGCTGTCCGTGCAAAACAAATGATTGCTATACAGACAAGTCCTGATGCCAGTTTAAAGTTATGGTATTCAGCTGTGAGGTACCAAACATACCAATATATTATATAGAACGATTCCAGAACAAAATGCTAAGGGAAATTGAAAATGCACATTGGCACATACGAAATTATGACCTCCATCGGGACCTAAAAACTGAGTTCATCGAAACAGTGATCCAGAATTTTACAGAAACTCACGAAAAAAGACTTTATCAGCATGTGAACGTTGAGGCAGTTCAGCTTAAAGAATAAAATCGATTCGAGTTAGTGTTAGTGAATAGTGTAAAGGACAAAAGTGCCGAACAAACACAAGAACGAAGTTTATTCGTCTTAATAGAGGCAAAAATAAAAGCGATATTGTTCACATTCTTAGTAAATACAGTTTATTTATTGGGCTACATTATAATAAGATTAGAGTCCATCCTATTGATGAACTCTAGGACAAGGAAAACAAAAAAGGAAACTTACTTCTCGAACCAAAAACGTGTCCATTTTCATTTTAATTTATTGCACACGTCCATCCAAACAGTGTACATAAAGTTGACTGGTGTAAATTAATGAATGCTTAACAATATAAAAATGTTTTAATAACTATGCTAATATTTGTTTAAAAATTAAAAAGAACAAATAGGGCTGACCCTAACTCGTGGGTAATGGAAATAAGTAGGTATTTAGTATCTAATAATGTTGGTGTTACAAAAAACAACCGACTTCCAAAAAAATCACTACAATGTTCAAAAAACTTTAGTCTTGAAAGTTGGTGGCTAAAAATTTATCAAACAAAACTACCAAAGCCACTACTGAAAGTTAAGTGATTTGATTTGATTTTTTTGGAAGTTGCTTGTTTTTTTTTTCTAAAACCAAGGTACTAAATATCTACTTATATCCATTACCAAGGATGATGAACCATTACCAACGACATAGGGTCAGCCCTATTTGTTCTTTTTTGGCATATTAATTATAACAAGTGTAACAGTCGATCAAGATAATAACTATTATTTACTTTTTCGTTAATTGATTTTGTGAACGAAATTATCTTTATCGTCATCGTGTTAATTATTTTGTTTTTAATAAATGACTGATTACCAATCCACGCTGGACCCGCGTTCACGGCCCACTCCCTCAAAGAGGAGGTCTGTGCCCATCAGTGGGAACATTATAGGCTGACTATGCTAAATGACTGGTTCTCATATTTTAAAACGGGCTTCATCCGCGTCGACGTCCGGGATTAACCCACGGAAACGTACTACCAGGATAAAAAGTAAAATTGAATAAGTATCCTGCCGTCCCATTAAATTTAGGTTATATAGGTACTATCTGTGTTCCATATTTAATCAGAATCCAACAAGTGCGATAGGACTATTGTTTTTGTTTTAGGTGGTCTATAATGTAGTATTGCTTCTAATTTATTTATATAGATAGTATGATAAATTAAAAACTACCGGTCTTAAAATAATAATATGTATAAGAAAATAATCATAGGGCAACAAAAATATCACCCGCATCGTTGTCACGTCACTATGAACGGTGCATAAGGCGGGAGGAAACGCCCAGGTTTCCATTGCGAAGATCGGCCTGAGGACACGGTGGGGGTCTGCCCGGCTTGGGCAGAGCAACGTCGTGTCCTCGTGGAGGCAATCGATGGCGGCGATCTGTCGTGTCCGGCCCTGGTCCAGGCAATGATACAGAGCGAGAGTGCATGGGTAGCCGTCGCTTCCTTCAGCGAAGCAGTGATGCTCGCAAAGAGGGAGGCGGCGCCATGAAGGAGAGGCAGTACATGCGCCTTCACGGCCGTAGCCTCCACAGGAGATGCCCTGGGCGTCGGGAATCCCAGGCTAATTCCTGGCCACCGTAGACGCGGGCTTGCGGACGGAGAATCTAGTTACCACGAAATCGGATTGGGTGTAACCCTGTAATGGTAGCGATATTTGTGTATAAATAAATAATTTAATAATTATAAGTTAGCTACTATTGTAGGGGCTTGTGGCTAAGTAATAACAGCCACACGGGTCGATATATCGGGTCTAGCGACGCGATTGGTCCGTGGATGACCATCTTTACATACCAAGACCCTACCATGCCTCGGAAAGCAGGCAGTCGCTCCATGTGAAATACTGGTATTTAGCTGCATCCGGTTAGACTGGAAGCCGACCTCTACATAGTTTGGAAAAGGCTAGGCAAATTATATTACTGTAGAGAATTACATATAAGTTTAAGTACATGTTTGCCTACAGTAATAAATTGAGTAATAATGTGCAAATAAACTAAAGCTATTTGTTTCGTTCCAGAAAAGAACTCTACGCTAGAGCCACGAGACGGCTATGGTCAGCAGACAATGCGGATATGGTCACTGCCGATTCTTTTTTGAGCACACAAGTAACCTCATTTTCGTACAGCGTGAGCCCATGTACGGCTTGTAATCACACTTATCACCTTAACTTATTCATCATTAACATTAAAGATGGTTTTCTTGTGATGTAAATAACAAAATTGAATAAAAAGGGAATACCAACTACCTAATAGACACGTATTTGTAACTCGTAAGGGCCCTCGGCACTCACTCAAACCGGTTTTACGCGCGCCGCACAGACATACTCAGTAAAAAATATTACTATTAGATAAATGTTCTGTTTACAACCCGCCTCAAGAAAGATGGAAGTTCACAATACGACAGATTATCACTACATAGTATAAAACAAAGTCGCTTTCTCTGTCCCTATATCCCTATATATGCTTAAATCTTTAAAACTCAGCAACGGATTTTGATGCGGGTTTTTTTAATAGATAGAGTGATTAAAGAGGAAGGTTTATATGTATAATACACCGACCTCCACGCGGGCGAAGCCGCTGGCAAAAGCTAGTTTATTATATTTTGAAGAATAATATTTTTAACCGTCCCATATTCATTTAGTTAGGTTGGCCCGTCCCGTACCTACACTTTGTTATAATAAAGAATCTTATGTAAGTATTGAAATTGACAACCTTTTCTTTGTTTTAGATTTCAATGAACATAGTCAGAAGGCGCCTGAAAGAAATGCCGCGGCCCTGCCAAGATGATTTTAATGACACAGGGATGCAGACTGTGCCGGACACTGAGTGCATGGTGTATAGTGTCGTAGCTTTAGCTTTAGATGGTGAACTCCGATTCGAGGGCACTAGTAAATAATGCACTTTATTCAACCGGGTTTCCGTAGGAATCAATCCTATGTATTAATACGCTCATGGTCTATTTAAGTGCCAAGTTTCACTGGAATCTGTTTATCCGTTAGCGTGAAAAAGTAACAAACATCTATCCATCCATTCTTACAAACTTTCACAATAAATACATAGTAGCACAGTTTTACAATCCATAAGCAGTAATTTCATATTGTTATTGTTTTATTTATCAAAATAAAGGTATTAAGGTATTTCCAGCCATTTTTTCTCAAACACTTATTCTTCCATTGCTCGATTTGGGAAAGACACCAGACATGTCGTTCGTTGATGTTGTGTCATAATAAACTAGCAAAATCAAAAATCAAAATCAAAAGTCATTTATTCAAATTAGGCTGAGAATCAGCACTTTTCGAACGTCAAAGTACATGAGACAGTCCCCCAAAACGCCCACCCTTCACCACTTCCTAGTGCTTTAGCTGGGAAGAAGAAGTGGCGGAACAAACTCCCCAGCAGCACAGCTGTCTGTTTAGTCGGATAGACTTGATTCTATACATACATAGGCAAAGTAATCAACATTACGAGACACAGAACTTAAAAAAAATTGTCATTTATGTCAGCTAGCCATGCCAATATACCAACAAATAAAGTGAAAAATTAACTCAAGCACAAAAAATAAAAGTAAACAAAGCATATACCAAAATAAAAGTCTCCTGGTATAAATGGCGTGATAGCTTACATAAGCAATGCTGGATTATGTTTACAAATGATAACCTAGGACCATCGACGTAAAATAAATAAACAAGTAGGTAATTATTAGCAACAATAACAAAATCATGGTCAGCAAGACGACCAGTCACCACAAGCAGCACCCGTTCACGAGCATAACGCAAAGATCAGCCATTACCCCCCTCGCCATATTTGAGGGAAAGAGGTAACCCGATCCCCAACGCTACCGCAAGCAGTGACATCTACGGGAGCATGACGAACTTGCTGCCGGTTACTCAGGCAAGAATAGAATTATCAATTGTCGAGGTCGCTAGCTAACCATAATGCCATACAACTCCTCATAAAAAAAAAAAATTGTTATGGGTAGAACATGTCAATAACTATTACTTAGTCAATAAAAATATATATATCAATAATTATATGAACCCATATAACCTGTCTCTAGGTACAATTCTGGAGAAAGAACATAAACATTGTCTTGAGTTAATCACAGCGACCAACTATTTTTGTCATTTAAATAGTCGTTGATGGAATAGTAAGCCTTTAAACACAGGTTGGACTTTATTTGAGCTTTAAACGCATCAAAAGGCAAATCTAGCAAAGCAGAGGGAAGCTTGTTATAAAAGTTTATACCAAGCCCAACAAATGAATTATGAACCTTATGAAGCCGGTGAAAAGGAGCACGTAGTTTGTCCTTATTTCTAGTGTTTACGGTGTGAATATCACTGTTTTTAGTGTACAAGTGTATATTTTGTCTAATATATAAGATATTGGCAAAAATGAATTGTGATGCTACCGTGAGAATACCAATTTCTTTAAAAAAGTCCCTCAACGAAACTCTGGCACCTAGCTGGTAAATTGCTCGAACAGCACGTTTTTGAAGCACAAATATATTTTGAATATCAGCAGCTTTGCCCCATAGCAAAATACCGTAGGACATAACGCTGTGAAAATAACTAAAGTAGACTAACCGAGCTGTATCGACGTCAGTGTATTGTCTTATTTTTCTGACGGCGTAGGCAGCTGAACTGAGCCTTCCTGCTAGGCTTGATATGTGTAATCCCCACTGAAGTTTGGCATCTACAGTTATGCCCAGAAAAACTGCCGAGTCTACAGTCTCAAGCACCTCTTTATTTAAGACAATGTTGGGACCCAGATTTCTAACATTCGGTAAGGCAAACTTTACACATTTAGTTTTCTTGGCATTGAGAACTAGGTTATTTGCCGTAAACCAATCCGTAACCATTGAGAGTGCACTGTTTACGTCGTCAAAATCTTGTCTATTCCTGTCTACTTTAAAAATAAGAGAAGTATCATCTGCAAACAGTACAACATCACAAATATCGTTTAAATAAAATGGTAAGTCATTGATATACACTAAAAACAAGAATGGGCCGAGTATTGAGCCTTGAGGCACACCTAATTGAACTGGTAGCCCGGACGATTTTACTCCATTAACTTCTACACATTGCAACCTATTATGTAAATAAGAATTTATTACGTTTAAAGCTTCGTTATGGACACCGTAATAAAGCAGCTTGCGCAAGAGCGTCTCATGGTGCACGCAATCAAAGGCTTTGGAGAGATCACAGAAGACTCCAATAGCATTTTGCGAGTTCTCCCATGCGTTAAATATGTGTTTCATCAGAGCAACACCCGCATCTGTAGTCGAACGACCTTTTGTAAAACCATATTGCTCATTATGAAGGAGGCTATTTAAATTAAAATGCCTTAGCAACTGCTTGAGTATCAACTTTTCGAATATTTTGCTAAATGCAGGTAAGATAGAAATAGGCCTGAAATTACGAATGTCATTTTTATTACCTGATTTAAATAATGGTATGACTTTACTACACTTCATGAGGTCAGGAAAAGTCCCTGAATCAACACATTTATTGAAAGTGACAGCTAGATAGGGGGCTACGGTGTCTATTATATTACTTAAAAGCTTAATGGAAATACCCCAGAAATCACCAGTGTTTTTAGACTTAAGTGTGTTAAAAACATTAACTACATCACGAGACGTTACATGTTCGAATCTGAATAGGTCGCTACATTTAGGCACACTACTATGCAAAAGGTTTTCAGCTTTAGACGGGGACGAATTTAGGGAGCAAGTCGTAGTTACAGGTATGTTGGCAAAAAACTCATTAAATGCCTGTGCTACGTCAGCTTCCTTATGAACTAATTGGCTGTCGACCATAATCTCAAGTTGTTTTTCTTGTTTAACTGATTTACCCGTTTCATTGTTAATGATTTTCCAAGTGGTTTTTACTTTGTTATTAGAATTTTTAATTGTACTGATTAAAAATTTCGATTTTGCAAAAGCACTAATCTTTTTAAATAATTTTGAATAGTTTTTGACATACTCTAGGAAAGGAGTATCAAACCTGTATTTTTTCAAACCATATAACTCGTATAGTCTCGATCTACTTTTGTAAATACCTGGAGTAGCCCATTGGTTAAAGCCAACAGAGGTGCCATTAATGTTAATGGTTTTGGTCTTGAAAGCAGATTGGTACTCTTTTTGCACAACATCAAAAAGGGCTTCATAAATTTCATTAGGATTCTCGTGTTGTGCTATGGAGGGTGTAATTCTACGAGCTATATTATTTTTAAACTTGTTGCAACGACTAGCTGTATATGGCCTGCATTCAAACGTATGCGACTTTTTATATAATGGCATTGGGAAGCTAGCTAATAAACCACAGTGGTCAGATGTTAAGTCTGTTAACACTAATTTATGTTTGGCATCACAACCACTAAATATATTATCAAGACATGTTGACGAAGATGCCGTGATCCGAGTAGGTTCAAAAAACAAGTTAATTAAATTAAAAGATCTGAACAGATTGAGAAGTCTAATACTTAATGGAGTAACATCTAAAATATTTATATTAAAATCTCCACATAAAATTATACTTTTTTTACTTGATTTTAACTTATTGAGTGAATCCTCCATTACCGATTCAAAACGAATGAAATCCCCAGAGGGGGGTCGATAAACGCAAATTATAACGTATCGCTCGAGTTCAACACAAGACAACTCAATAGTGCGCTCAATAGAAAGATTAACTAAATCTAAACGTTGTTTACATTTCAACTTGTTTGAAACAAGAACTAAAGATCCACCGCGAATAGCAGTTTTTCTTACAAATGCACTTTGTACAGTAAAATTATCATCATTGATAAACACTACTTCATGTTCTTTCAACCAGTGTTCAGTCAAACATAACACCTGAACATCATAGTTCTCCATAAATAAGCTTAACTCAAGCTCTTTGCCGGACAGACCCTGCATATTTTGATGAACAACATTCAACATATGCGGCTCACCCGTTGTCGCACCTAATAGTTTAAACTACTAGGCGAATCAAAAGTAGTGTTAGTACCACTACTAACAGTAGTCAAATATGACTTCGACATACTACTTATGTCTGGGTTTATATAAGCTAATAGCCTTGCTATTTTAAGTCTAAACCTAATTGGCAGATACACTGTATTCCTTGTCGATTTTAACTTATCAACAAAACTGTTGGTGTCAAAAAATATAAGTTTTTCACTGTAGTGACTTACTAAGAACTGCATATGATTATTTAACATATGTATATAATTATTTTTTCTATTAGATAATCTCTCAAAATATGGGAAAGCACACAAAATAATTTTGTTACAATTAATCCTTAAAATCTCAGTAACACTATCAGTGATATCTTCTTTTTTGACCTGTGAACTATTACCTACAAATACAGTTATGTTGGTATTACAATCATATTGATTTCCTGTAATATAGCTTCGTCCAAGTCCCCAGGCTCTAAACTATCTCCATAATTATCATTCATCACGGTTTGGCCGTGAAGCCGTAACGGACAGACAAACTTACTATGGCAATTATATTATTAGTATGGAAAATTCTTCTAATAACCTAATATAGATAATAGAATAGGTAATCAAAACTTAATATTTTTTTACTTCTTTTCTCATAATTGTTAAGTTCTTGAGATTTTCCCTTTGTTGGTGATAATTTAAATAAGGGTCATCACGGCACGGCATGGCACGACAAGGGATTTTAGTAAGCGCATATGATTTGAGACATTATTTTATCATAGTTAGCGTTCACAATTCGGGACGCTACGGCATGCCAGAACGTGCAGTGCCGCCAGTGCGGCCGTTTAGTAGAGATGTTAAATATAACCATCAACCATTAAAATTAACAAATACCTAAAATTAACTATGATATTCAATAAACAAATTTTTTTTTTTACAAGCGTATAGCTTGTAAAAAAATATTATCAACTTATTTTTTACCTAACTATACCTATTCGTATAGTTTGGTTTTACAAATTTTGTTGTAAGTATATTTTAATTTAGAGTAGGTGTAGGATTTATTTTTAAGTTTTAAATTGTAGTCATGTTTAAAATAAAAAGATTAAGATTGTTATTCCGTATTTTATTTTATACTTTTCCCGTGGTTTCACATGCGTTCCCGTAAAAACCTATCCTTTGTCCTTTTCTGATAGGTAGGTATGCAAAATTCCGTGATGATCGATTGTGTAGTTAAGGCGTCAGAAGCAGGGAGGTAGTTCTAACTACCGCCGTATCTATTATACGGGAATCCGACGTTATATTCATTTACTTAACAAAACGTCACCGTCCTATTTCCTGACACCTTCCTTCCGTCCTTTGACCTGAAAAGACCCTGCAAAAATATTTTTATATGGGGCCCCATAACGGCTAGCTACGCCACTGCGTAAAAACTGAAAGCGTAACAAATAAACACTCACTTTCGCATTTTATGCGGCTTCACCTGAGGTGTCATAGGAATAGGTACTGCCGCATAGGAACCTCATATGGGAACACATGTCCTTCATGATGATGCGTAACAAACAGAGAAACTCATATTCTCATTTATTTATAAAATATTTAGAACGTCATTGAAGTAACGATAATAATACATAGATTCGAATTTTATTTCAAAATTCATAACCCTAGAAATCGTATCTTATTCCTTGCGCAATAAGTTTGAACTTGCATGTAAAAGCAAACTTCGGCAGGTAAAGGTAATTCTGTTAAAGTTAACTAAGTTCAACCTTATTATTTTGGTAACAAGATCGTGTCACGGACTAAACGTTAATCTCAAACACAGCGGACTGACAAGAGGCTTTTTGTAGGTATGATTGATTAAAACTTCACACGCGTTTGTTCTCTAGGATCTATATTTTTTTCCAAATTTCAAGCCGATTGTGTCATGGGTTTTCAACATTCAATTTCGTAATAAATACTTAGAATTGAAGAGCTAGGAACACACAAAAACAAGTGACCCCCAGCAGCGCCAGCCTACCAGTAAGTAGATAACAAGACCTGGAAAAAGTAAATAAAAACTGCGTGAAATAAAATAAAAAAGTGTTTTTCTCACATCAGGTTACCTACCTGTCTACTTAACATTATTCATCGAGAGCGTGAAATTTCGCTACGTACTGGTTTTAATATATGAGTAAGTAACACCTACTTAATACTTACCTACAGGTATTTCCAACAAATATGTAAAAATGAAGAAATTAAATAAAAAAAACATGATTATATTCTATTCAAGCATCAATCCGTTATGCTTAATTTTCTTATCACATAGTATCTTATTCTTTATCACGATGCGCATTCGCATACACCGTCACTTACGTACTGCAGCAGGAAATATTACAAGTAAGAACGGACAAAAAGCTAAATATCTCTTTCACACGATTCTCGCTGTTGTCGCTCATAACGCGTTCAAGGTCAAGGTGGGGTAACTTGATGTGCTGGCGACTGTACATAAATGACGTATCGACGGTTACAATGCACCAAATGACCTTATTTGTTGACGACAGAACTATATTGTTTACCGATAATGACAGAACTGATTTAAAACTTACCAATAGCACCCTAACATCAACTAGGCTTGATGAAAATGGCCTGAAAATAAACACAGAAAAACAAAAGTAATGACTTATAAACCGCGAGTAAAACCTGATACTAAATTAATTATATCTTACCATTTATATATTTATATACCCAGCATAGAAGAAGTCGAAATAACCAATATTATATTGATAGCAAAGTAAATTGGAAGTCACATAGAGAGCACGTTTGTAAAAGACTAAGTCACAGCTCTGATACTGTTAATCAGTATATGCATACTGATGAGTAATGTTACTAATTTGCCTATCATAGATATGTTGCTTCAGTCATACGCTATGGTATCATTTTCTGTGACAACTCGGTAGAAAACGACCGTGCTTTTAGTGCTTAAAAATGCTGCATGAACTGGATGTGCAAAATTCACCACGCAGATTCATGCAGTCCACATTTCAGAATGTTAAAATATTGACCCTTCCTAATGTACATAAAATGAATGAAACTATAATGTTCACAAAATCAAATCCAAACTCATTTAAATTTTGCACTAGAGCTTGACACAAAGCCAGTGAAACAAAGCTTTTGCACCAAAGCATTTTTTGTATGGGCCCATGTTTAATTTTCCACGTGTTTTCAGAACTATGAGCGATATATTTATTACCTACGCTCATCACCTTAAAAAAACTACATGTAAATAATATCTAACACCATAGAACGAGCAATTCTTGTATAGATATATAAGCATATTTATAATCTGAATCTCGAAAACGGCTCTATAGGATTTTCATGAAATTTAGTATGCGAGTGGTTTAGGAAGCGATAAATCGATCTAGCTAGGTTTCATTTTTAGATAACGTCATCTAGATATTATTATATATTTATTAGACCAAAAAGATTACACAAAGTCTTAGCTACATAAACTTATGCTTAAGAATAAATCAGTTACAATTGCGTCTAATTGTTAGCATCTATTGCCAAACAAGGTTAATTTTTTACTTTTATTTATTTATTCCGTTTTGGGCTACAATATAATCCATCTTGTTAGTGAAAAGAATAACTTATAACTAATGTTAGTAATAGAAAACACTAGCCACACCAGAAACACATAAAGAATTAAGTGACCGAAGGATGTTAAGCAAGAGATCAGCTACCTAGTCCATCCTCCTCACAAAATGCCTCAGAAAAGAGAAATAAAGACTCTGTCACTTTTTCCAGGATACTATTGTTACTGACCCGCTTTCTGTGCATCAGTGAAGCGACTTTTTTGCGTATGAATGCGCGGAAATCGTCAGTTCGGTTTTGCCAAAAAATCTCTGATGCACTATAGAAACGGGGCAGTCCCAAGAGCTTCCTAAAACATCATTATATTGGATGCGTAAGGGATCTAGCAATCTTTTGTAGCTGACCCGTAGATCCACGCATACAAAGCCTGACAGAAAGCCTTGAACAAGGCGATCTTGACTTGGTCACCGTAACGGGAGAATCTATGGACCAACATATTACCTCGGAACGCTAGTGCCCTACGTTCCTTCGCAATGTCTACATTATCCTTAAAGTCGTCGGTAAGCATGTGCCACAAGTACTTAAATTATTCCACTTTATTAATGCACATGTCATTTAGGGTGAAATTAGGTGAATAGTTACGGCACTTACCGGCTGCCTTAAAGACCATGTATTGACGCTTTCTGACATTATAAGCCAGGCCATACGCACCAGCGTACTTCTCGCAGATCTTCAGCATATCTATCATAGATCCCTCAGTCAGGTACAGTCTCTGTAAAACCTCAAGCTGCTTTATCGTAGTTTTTGGTGCATCACTATTGTAACTTGACCTGTTTGTAATTTGACATAAATATTATATAAACCACGGAAGTGATCTAAGTGGCAGAGCCTAAAGGATGCCTGTGTCCAGCAGTGAAATGATGATGATGATTTTACAAACTTACTCTTAATGTATTGCATGACAATTTGATATATTGTAAATTAATAATGATATATGAAACCGAACAGATAGCATTAATTTTGTATGCATCAATAGCGGGACATAGCAGAATGAACTGTTACTAACACAATATGTTATATGTTTTTGAATTTGAATATTTTATTAACTCGAAATCGCGAACAAAATTATCTACTCACTAAACGATAAATTATCATTTGCCACTTTACTCGTCTCAAAGCCTTTATCATCTTTAGGCAATTCCATATCCATAAACTCAAGCTCAATATCCTGCAGTGTCCTGTCTTTGGTTTCTGGTAAAATATAGTACAAACACACCAAAGAAGCAACTGCAATAATCAAATAAACTGCAAATGTTCCATGAATTTCTAAAGTATGCAACATTATTCCTGTTGATTCAAATAAAACTATGGTTGAAATAGTACAGAATATACCCGAAACACTGGGTCCTAAACCTTTATATTCTATTGGAAATAATTCTCCTATCAGCACCATGGATACTGGTATAACACCAATATAACATATTATATTGTATATTATTAAAAGCAAAGCATAATACCGGTTGGTTAACGACCAACCAATGTGAATAATTCCGTGGCAAAGTAATAAGTGAAAGATACAAAATAAACTGAGCAGTATACATGATAAGTTACCTGTCTGTAACAACAAAGCACGCCTTTTAAATATTCTGACAATATAACTTGAGCTCAGTAACGCTAGGATTTTCATTACTAAGTAATAAGCTTTGAACTCGTCCCATGTCACAAAAATGCGCATGTGAACCACATAAGCTGTCAAAAAATAGTTTCCGCATACCTGGGTTAGAGGTATTAACATTAATACTACTGTGAATGGTTTTAAAAACTCTTTACACTTCATTGCTTGCAGGTTCCTCATCAATAACCCCGAATTCTTCAAAATCTTCACATTTCTCAACTCCTGTTGTGCTGTTATCAACTCCTTTAATTCTCTTTTTGATTCTGTATCTTTTCCTCTTAACCACTCGAATGACGTCACGCATTCCTCAGAGCGGCCTTTGTAAGCCAGCCACGATGGGCTTTCTGGCAAGGCTTTTGTTCCTAGCGCCGCTAAAGCAGATGGAATGGATGCTAGAAAAGCTATTTGTCTCCAGGATAAGGTGAAACCAAGTTCATGGCAGATTAACTCACCAATGCTGGTTGCTGTAATTTGCAAGATAATAAAGAATCCTCTGCGTTTTGGATGGCTGTATTCTCCTGCCAAAATACTGCAGATGTACAGACCTCCAAAACAAAGACCCTGGATTGCTCTCCCAGCTATGAGGGTTTGGACGTTAGGAGACAGAACAATGATGATCCATCCGAGGAATATGATGAGGTTCATGGTGACGTTTATGAATCTTCGTCCGTAGAGCTGCATTAATGGCGGGAGGATTAGAAAGCTTATTCCACCTGTCATAATGTATGCTGCCCCTGTAAACAGTAAAATATAAACATATCATTTTTTTATAGATAATATTGCAATAACCACGACATAATATGGTATTTTACCGACAATTTGACTCTGACTGATTTGGTTAAAGAGGAAGCGTTGGAGAAAGTTCGTTAAATTCAAATTTTCTAACGTTTTTTGCATTTTGCGGGTCAGTGTCAGGTTGTGTGTTGATTAGAATTTAATTCGCGACCGTAACAAAAAATGACTCTACAGAATTATAACCATTAAACTCGTCAATACAACCCTCTAAGTTCATTTAATCCCATTGAATTAGTTTTCATCAAATAGTCATTTAATAAGATTAAATGTCAATCACGAAATACGTTTCGTTTCTCCATCGTAAACTTGGCTTATTAGTGGAATCGCACGAATTAACTCGCTCAAATAATTATTAGTAAGTGAATCGATAATTACAGAAATTCTGGACTTGGTTTTGATTTAACTTTTCTTTGTTTCCTCAAAACGTGCCAGTTACGTCGTACGAATTTCTGAAATTCTCGATCCACCTACAAATAAACATAGGCAGATTTTTTTTTAATTATCTCTAGTAAACCTTTACCCTTCTGGGAAACAAAGCGTGCATAAATGATATTCAAGATTTTGATTATTGGAAATACAAAAAGAAAACACAAATTCATGTAGATGACGTCGCTACTAACCAATCCAAGAGGCTTCTGTCATAGTAGCATGTATTTCAGTTCCATTCCTGGTGTCACTGCCCATGATGGCTGGAATTAGGACCGCGGGAAAGTTCAGCACGAATCCAATGGCCAGGTGGTGCAAGATCAGAGGCACCATCACACACCACTGAAATTTTGAAACATGGTAATCACTTTATTCTGTGTCTCTTGTAAACAGGCTGGCTGGGACATCGACACACAACCTGTTACAATAGATTCTATACATAATTTTAAAACGTTTTTTTTTATAATACTTTGCAGGCAAAGTAATATTAAAAAAAACCGTTTGCGTTCATCATTCTACCGTCCAACTTCTTTCATCATCTTCATTCTCCCCCAAGTGGGTTCAGGCTGCGGCAGAGGAGGAGTGCCGGTACTCCTGAGTAGCGCTCTTCCCTTCCGTGGTCTGGACGGGGCCACCACCGTTTGATGGCGGACGCGGTGGGGCCGCAGGGGAAGAAGAGTGTCGGTATAGCATTGGCCGCTCTCCCTATCTCTTGCGGCCGAAAAGTTGTAGGCGGCGGGGCCACTATGCAGACCCATCGCAGGGGGACCAAGGGTGCCAGACACGGAGTCGTATGGGGCCCTTATGTTTTTTTGTTCCTGGGGTGGTCACGGCGTGCCATGTGTCCTGGTGCGCCGGTGATAGGGTTATTCCACTCCGAGGAGGGTCCGGTGACGGAAAGCTGCGACGGGTTCGCAGACGATTTGCGCGTTTCCGTGTTCCCGCCTCAAGCGGCACTGGAGCTCACCGTGGACTTTTAGTGGGTTACAGTCCCACATAACTGCGTTACCTCCCCGTGGTAGCACAGTAGGCATTTCTCCACGTTAAAAAAAAAAATGCCCGGGTCGACGGCGCGTTGTGTTCCACGCGCGCCGTCAGAGATGTCAGCAACAACTGGTGGGGTCCGCAAGGGCCGATGCCTGTCAGGGGTGCGGGTTGCTCGAAAGAGATACCGTGGCCCCTGGCACACAGGCAACTGAGGGAACACGGGTTGGTTTTTTTAGTCAATAAATGTCTGACACGCCCTCCAGCTCCACCCAGAGCGGGAGAAGTTGTTTGATGATTTCCCACACTCAAAAAAAAAAAATCATCTTCATTCTTCTTCTTGAGTGCAGTGGTGGCTCAGTGGTAACGGCTGTGGCAACTTGTGGGTCATGGTTTCGGAACCAGACAGGCGCTTTACTTCGTGTAAATTACTTGACCACCACTGCTCTCAAAACGGTGAAGGAAAACATCGTGGCGAAAGCGGCATATCCTAAAATCAATAATTAGAATTCATGTGATATCTGCGAACTCGCACGAGGTCCATGTGGTGTATTATGGCCAAGAGGAGGTCTGTGACCCAGCTGCGGGAACATTATAGGCTGGTAATGCATATTCTATTTATAAAAGTCAACGCAATGACATAGGCCAAGGATGAAAAACCGTTATGGTAAGTAAAGTAAGCATCGCATACAAATGTGAACATTGTTTGTGTGACGCTATTGTTAATTTACGAATAAAACGCTTACCGCTATTCACTGTAACGAATATAAATATTAGGATCATTTTAATAGGGTTCAAATTTGTTTGAAACGCTAACATTACTTGGAAAAGTCAAAATGCGATCGGTAAATCTTGCTTCCATCTTTTCTCTCGAGATTAGTACATTCGCTGTTTAAAAAAATAATAAAGACCCAAATTTTTTCAAGAGTACGAACAGCTGTATCTCTCTACATATATTTTAGGAAACGTCATTTTACAGGCGCTTTTACAGCAGTCATGAATATTAAATAGAAAGAAAGAAAAAGTATTTATTATGACTCTCATAAGAATATTACAGGCTAAACACAATATACGTGGTGGAAAAATCAATGGGCCCTGAAGGGCCATTTGATTCCTTAAGATAGATTAATTTACTTAAAGGCTTTATTTTTAAAGAAATAAAACTGCTGTCACAGATTTCTCGACAAGCTTACCAAAACTGGGAATCGAACAAGGTGAAAATACGGTCAATGTTAAAGATAAAATTTCTCCAAGTAACATTAGGTCTTACACTCGTCTGTCGTAAAAATAAACAATCAGGTCAGATTTTCCTATAATGTTTGGTGCGGAATCAAAAGATTGGTTTTTGTGCACGCTTGTGAAGGACATCTGAATACGGAAAAATACATTGGAATACTAGATCTTCTGCAAAACGAATGAAAATTTTTACCGGAAAAGGAACGAAATAAAGTAATTTTTCAAAAAGGCGGTGCTCCTGCTAACAATAATAGAATATTATTTTACGATGAAATGGCCTGCAATAAGTCTAGAGCTGACGCCTGTGGACTATTATTTAAGGGCCATCTAAAAAATGTTACTTACAAAAACTCTTATGAGATTGTAGAAGAGCTAAGGGTTGAGGTAGAAAATTTTATTGGGATCATACACCACAACACTTTGCAGGAGGCTACACAAAGTGAATTTCAAAAAAGACTGTGTATCCATAACGAGGGGACTCATTTCGAACAACTTATCAGTTAAATTATTTGTAAGTAAAAATAGGTACGTTCCAATTTCAAAATGTCCTTCCACATTGTTTGCGAGCCAATTTAATTTATCGTGTCTCATTAAAAATGGATCTGTGTCCGGGAACTTTCTCGAGCTTTGATTTTTTACGATTTCAAGTGTCGCCTGAAACCGGGCGACTCGTACGATTCACGTCAAATGGCATTAATGGATGAAGGCCCTTCTAAGGCAACCATGTATCGTTGGTATAACGAATTCAAGCACGGTCGACTAACTTTGGGGCATGAAGAAAAAAGTGGTCGCCCTTTGACG
Organism: Polymixis lichenea; assembly: GCA_949091785.1. Taxonomy (NCBI): domain Eukaryota; kingdom Metazoa; phylum Arthropoda; class Insecta; order Lepidoptera; family Noctuidae; genus Polymixis; species Polymixis lichenea. Next base: position 20,441,360 of record OX420951.1, on the reverse strand, counting down.
GCTGTTACGGAAGAAAACGTGCTAGCAGTAAAAAATGTAATCCATGACAATAGGCGAGTTACGTATCGCCTTCACGAAATTCTACACATGCATCTTCGCGTGAGGAGGATAGTTTCACGCTGGGTGCCGCACAGCCTCAGCGATGCTCAGAAGCAGACTCGGGTGGAATGTTGCCGAAAAACATTTGAAGCAGGCTCGTCTTGGCGTGATTACGACATCATTACAGGTGATGAGGCTTGGATATAACAATACGATCCAGAAACGAATCGCCAGTCGACGGTTTGGATGTATCAAAACGAATCAACGCCTACCAAAGGGAAGCGATCTAGAAGCGGGGGCAGATTTTGATCGCGAGCTTTTTCAGTTTGACTGGCTACTTGGTGTCAATTCCTTTACGGAACCAAAGAAGCATCTACACTGAATGGTATACTACCAAATGCTTGGCAGAAGTTTTCTCTGTTGTGAGCAACAAGCGACCAAACAAAACCCAAAACTAAAAAATCAGCTCAGAGGGATATAATTTTCGTCGCAAGAAGATGCGCTGTCAGCATAGGCTATTAACGAGGTATCTGCGGTGGACTGGATAAAGTGTTTCGAATCAATCAAGAGAGAATTGTTGAAGACTTGCGTGGTAAACGCTATAAGATACTAGAAGCAGTCAACAAATTGAGTTGGAAAACCAAAGAGCCACTCAATATGTTCATGCTAACATATTTAAAAGATGAAGAAACTAACAAATTATATAGCATCGAAACTGTTGGGATGTAATGTGGAAATACTACTGCTAAAGTCCACAAAACTGGTACCTCAATTTAAAAGATGCCAGGCGTATGGCCATACCCAAAAGTACTGTTTCAAAGACTACTTCACTACTACTTCACTATTCTAAGATATTCAAAAGAGTCTGCGCTCAAGCTAAATCTAAATTAATAAGTAACGAAATTAATATTTCTAAAAATAAAATAAAAGCTGTGTGGCAGGTAATTAACAAAGAAACTGGAAACACACAACAGCGAGATCAGAATGAGTTAGCTCCAAAAATTGATAATGAAACCATTTCAGATAAGTTAAAAGTTGCTGAGACTCTAGAAAATTTCTTTACCAACATCCCAATAGAGGTTACGAAATCTCTACCCTCATCATCTGTATTAGCTGAATCTCTTCTTAAAGAAAACTTCAGTAAGGACATTCCAAATTTTGAATTCAAACCCATTTCTATTGCCACAATTAAAACAGCATTCAAAAGTCTTAATTTAAAAAACACTGAAGACTTATGGGGGATTTCCGTTAAGGTTCTTGAAGGTATCATTGACACAATTGCCCCTGTCCTAACAGGCATATTTAATCAATGTTTAGACAGCGGTACGTTTCCTGACTTAATGAAACATAGTAAAGTAGTACCAGTTTTTAAATCGGGTAGTAAGAGTGATCCCTCTAATTATAGACCTATATCTGTGCTTCCAGCAATGAGCAAAATTTATGAAAAAGTCATGCTAGACCAGATGTCACATTTTAACTCAAATGGGATTTTACATAGTCGACAGTTTGGTTTCACGAAAGGTAGGTCGACGACTGACGCGGGAGTAAAACTCGTCAGTCACATTTTGGAATCCTGGGAGAAGTCCCAGGATGCAATTGGCATTTTCTGTGACCTCTCAAAAGCGTTTGACTGCGTTGATCACAACACACTCATCTGTAAATTACACCACTACGGAATTCGTGGACGAGCTGCTGATCTTGTACTTTCCTATTTATCAAACAGGCAGTAAAAAGTAAATGTTAACGGGGCAACGTCCTCGGGGTCTCTAGTTAAGATGGGCGTGCCTCAAGGTTCAATTCTTGGCCCTTTTATTTCTAGTTTATATTAATAACCTTCCTTACCTAATGGCAAACTTCTCGGAAATAATTTTATTCGCTGATGACACCTCTCTTATTTTTATAATAGGTAGAAAAGATACGGATGTCTTACATGTCAACGATAGTCTAGCTGTTCTCTCGAAATGGTTTGCGGCTAATAATCTTTTACTCAATGCAAACAAAACTAAATGTCTTAAGTTCAGCTGCCTACGCAGTAAGAAAAATAAGGCAGTTGACTGATGTAGCCACAGCTAGGTTAGTATACTTTGCTTATTTTCACAGTATTATGTCTTATGGCGTTCTGCTGTGGGGATCGGCAGCTGACGTGGATTCAGTTTTCTTTTTACAAAAAAGGGCAATCCGCGCAATCTATAAAATGGGGCCTCGCGAGTCTCTTAGAAACAAATTCAATGAAATTGATATACTAACTCTGCCTTCTCTTTATATCCTAGAAAATATCTTGTATGTTCGCAAAAATTTAGGTCTTTTCAAAAAAAGATGCGACTTCCATAATCTAAATACACGTAGTAAAGATGAAATTGTGATTCCAAAATTTAGATTAACTAAAACTAGCAAGTCATTTCTAATAAACAGTATCCGCTTCTATAACAAGTTGCCAAAGTCGGTTACAGAACTTAGCGATGGAAAGTTTAAAACTCACATCAAACGTGTCCTTATCAAAAAAGTATATTATAAGATAAAAGACTACGTTGAAGACAGGGAAGTTTGGCATTAATTCCTTCTGCACATGTGGCTTCCCTGGTACCTCATTAACAGCATAACTTTGTGAGAGTCTATTAACTGCTTCCAAATTACAATGTTAATTTTAATATTTTTATTTTTTACACTTTCTGACATATTCTCGTCATTTTTGACATTATACAACACTTGTAATATCGAGTATTTATTAGTGTTTCTCATGGAAATCATATCACTTGGTTTTAATAGTTTGATTTTACTTATGTAAGCGATGTACGCTTCAAATATCACCTATTTATTAGTGATTCTCATGAAAATCATGTCACTTTGTTTAAATAGGTTGATCTTACTAATGTAGATTCTTTTACATATTGTGAATGGGAAAACATTGTAGGCCTTACAGACTAGATTTATAGACGATTTTCTATTCTTTATTTTCATTCCTCTAAGTACTTGGTACTTATTGACAGGCCTGCACTGTCCTCCCATACCTATTATCACTGTAATTTGAAAACATTGTAAAACCCAATTATTTTTAAAAGAGTAACCGTGGAGTTTCTTGCCGGCTCTTCTCCATAGGAAGCGACAAATTGGAACCGTGCACCTAGCTTCTGACGTTTCATAAGTGCCCTTGCAGGTTTATGTGAAATAAAATATTTTGAGTTTGATTTTGAAAGATCCGAGGTATATAAAGTGCAGAGGTAAACATCTCGCTAAGGATTGCAGAAAATCAAAAGAACACTGTGGAGCTCCAAATCCGGCTAACTACATGGGATGTATCGTAGCTAAATAAATTCAGCAGATTCGAAACAAAAAATCGAAAGGCAATAATAAAACCCCTCAACAAAATACAACTACTGGAAGAGTTGAAAGGCCTTCCAGTACTTGTACTGGTAAATAAAGTCAAAGCACAATAAAAACTGCAACTAAAAACGTCTCTTATGCTCAATTAGCTACAAGAGGCATAGCGAAGACACCTTTGGCTGATATGGACAGTGACAAAAAGTTAAAGTTAATGTCATCAAATGTTGAGAGATAGAAAAAAATTAAAATAACAACAAATCAGCTATTTCTAATGTAAGCCAAAAAAATTAATACTACACTGAAGCTTATGGCGTGGAACTCAAACTTTTTTTTTTTTTTCATTAGACAAAGAAAAAAAATATGTTTTCCTGCTAACAGAAACTTACTTCACAAAGCAATCTTATAATCAGTGAATTCGAGCCCGCCATTAGGTACCCAATGGCGGGCTCGAACTCACTGATGGACCTGGCTATAAAACATGCTGTCTCACCGGGTATCGTGTCTGACAGAGATAGTATCAGAAATGAGCAGGTAGAAGCTAGTCTACACGCACAACATTATTGAGTGAGATGCAGGATGATTTGTGGTACTGTTGTACTATAAATGGTCTTAATTTTTTTAAATAGTACAGTCCTTTGGAAGATCGGGTTTTATAAATAAACCACTGCATAAATCAATGACCAATAAAGTTTATTATATTCTCTATATTTGATCTTTCTCATCTTGGTTTTTCAGATTTTACACTTCTTTTATTACTTAAATACGCCAAAAGTTAGGTTAATTTAGCAAGAAAAATTCATCTTTGTTGGCTCCTAACTTTTTATTGGTTTTTTATTTTAGTATTCTGTTTCCGCACGGATAATATTAATAATGAGACAAAACTAGAACATGTTTAATTTTTGATGCAAATTGTCGAACAGTGGAGTAATACACTTCCGAAGTTTGTATGGGAAAAATGTGGACTAGGTTCATCTTAAATTTAAAAGGTACAAAGTATACCATGCACTTTAGCAAGACAATTCTGCAAGAGGCGGTATCTAGTACCATTATTATAAAAGAAAACCTTCAGGGGTATGAAAAATTTAAATATGAAGAGATAGAGATCCAATCAGTAGCAATTCGCCTACAAACCAGAAAATATCATGTAACAGTATCTGCTATCTACTGTCTAACACGGTATATGATTTAAAAATACCACTTTATGAGCAGCATGAAGCAGATTTATCTTAGGAAGTGACTTCAATGCTTGAAATACGTATTGTGGCTCCAGACTAACAACTACTAAAGGAAAAGAACTACTGAGCGCCATAAAGTATCTGAAATGTAATGTCGTATCAACTCGAAAGCCTACTGGCCAATGGATCCATATAAAATTCCGGACTTAATAGATTTTTTCGTAATCAAGGATCTATCAACTGTTTATACAAAATTGGATCAAAGCTATGACATGAACACCGATCACTCTGCAATTAATTTAGAATTTAGTTTGGAGAAAAAAGTCTCATTCTTGTTGATTAAGTGTACAGATTGGATGGGTTTCAAGATCAGATTGAATGATGAAATTGACCTTAGAGTCCCATTAAAACACCCGAACACCTAAACATTGAAGTAGAGAATTTCATAATGCACATACAGCAAGCAGCGTGGGAAAATACACCTGACTTCATAAAAAGAACGACGGGAAATACCCTACAGAGATACCCTTCAGAATCGAGCAGCTCATTATTGAAAAAAGAAGGCAGAGAAAAAAGTGGCATCAATCTAGGTGCCCTGATAACAAACGAAAACTAAATAACCTGACAAGAAAACTGAGAAGACTAATTCAGAACTTTGAAGATGACTCAACCAAGCTTTTCTTATTGTCTCTATTAGGGCGACACGCACTCCTATTCATGAACCCTAAGACAAGGGAAAACAAAAAAATGAAACTTACTTCTCGAACCAAAAACGTGTCCATTTTAATTTTAGTTTATTCCATACGTCCATCCAAACAGTGTACATAAAGTTGACTGGTGTAAATTAATTAATGTTAAACAATATAAAATTGTTTTAATTACTATGCTAATATTGGTTTAAAAATTAAAGCGAACATATAGGGCTGACCCTAACTCGTGGGTAATGGAAATAACTAAGTATTTAGTATCTAATAATGTTGTTGTTACAATAAACAACCGACTTCCAAAAAAAACACTATAAAGTTTAAAAACTTTAGTCTTGGAAGTCGGTGGCTAAAAATTAATCAAACAAAACCACCAAAGCCACTACTGAAAGTTAAGTGAATTGATTTGATTTTTTTGGAAGTCGCTTGTTTTTTTTTCTAAAACCAAGGTTATTACACACTAAATATCTACTTATATCCATTACCAAGAATGATTAAACATTACCAACGAGATAGGGTCAGCCCTATTTGTTCTGTTTTGGCATAATAATTATAACAATTGTAACAGTCGATCAAGATAATACCTATTATTTCTTTTTTCGTTAATTGATTTTTTGAACCAATATTATCTTTATCGTTATCGTATTAATTATTTTGTTTTTAATAAATAACTGATTACCAATCCACACTGCCACCCGCTTCCACGGCCAACTCCCTCAGAGAGACGGTCTGTGCCCAGCAGTGGGAATATTATAGGCTGAATAAGATAAATGACTGATTAACCCATGGAAACTTGAAGCAGTAATGTTCACGAAAAGAGAGGCGGCGCACGTGAGGGAGAGGCAGTATATGCTCCCTCACGGCCCTAGTAGCCGCAGGAGACGCCCTGGGCTTTGGGAATCCCAGGCTGATTCCCAGCCCCCGTAGGCGTGGGCTTGCGAATGGCGAGTAATGGCTAGCTCGCTGTTCGGTAAGGACCAAGCCCGGGTCGACGGAGCGTTGTGGTCCACGCGCGCCTCAAAGAAATGTCAGCACCAACTGGTGGGGTCCACTACGGTCGATGCCTGCTAGGGGTGCGAGTTGTTCGAAAGAGATACCGTGGCCTCTGGTACAAAGGCAACTGAGGGAACACGGGTGGGTTTTAGTCAGTACAAGTCTGACACGCCCTCCTGCTCCACCCAGAGCGGGAGAAGTTATTTGATGATTACCCACCGAAAAAAAAGAACCCGTGCCATCGTACTACCGGGATAAAAAGTATCCTTTTTCCCATTAAATCCGGGTTATTAACTATCTGAGTCCCAAAGAACAAAGGCAAGGAAATTGTTGATGGAATTATTAAGCGTCTACTATAATGTCACCGTGATAGATGCCGCCGGTGAATTAATTTACTGAGTTGATATCTAATTATCAAAGTCTAAAAAACGTCGAAATTAATGAAAACTGAATTGACTAGTTTATTAACGATAAAAAATTGTCATGGCTTTGTTTTCTTTTTTCTGGATTGACTTATGACTTTGGGCTAAGATGAACTTTTAATATTGCCATGAAATGAAAATCTTGGGCAATTTACATGAAATGCACTGCTTTACGTATTATAAAAAATATATTTCTACACCAGAATACAAATGTGAAAAAAAATTGTCATTTTATATTTGCCCATCGATTTGGCGTGTTTTTCTACTTTATCGAAACCGGTCAACTAAGTCAACCGTCAAATTTTAAGTATTTCTGGCGACAAGTTTACTACAAGATAGTGACTACCGTCATTGCATAAAACTGTTTAAAAAGTACCTATCGCTAACAGCAAATGTAGCCATTGTTCTTTTTAAACGAGCTATATGTTGCGCTTCTACCATAAATATCATGATTTACAATTGGCAAGTTTCAATAACATATAAGTATGTCAATTACATTGGTCACGAAATATGAATACATAATTTTAATGTATTATGAGTATTATTATTTTTGTTTTTAGATTTTGGAAGATGACCATGTTTAAAAAGCATGTAGAGATCTTGGAATGGCTGCAGTTAACAATAACTTGCAAAGAGAAGCTTCTGGCAGTGAAGAAACTAAATAAAGGTAGAAAAGCTAGCTATAAAGAGCATACAAATATGTGCCTTTTATGTGGCTGGTAAACAATTCAAAGACAGAGTGACAAATATTATTTACTTTCCTGTCTGAGGAATGAATATTAAACAATACACTTACTTATTTTTTATTTTTTTTATCTGTACGTGCCTATGACCTACCCCTCACCATTCACCTGCTCGAGAAATCGCGGCACAGCGGACAGAGCTCCGGCGGGATCTCATGGCCACATGGAGAGTGCGATTATCGCAACCCAGTGCTGGCCATGCCACGATTGCGGCGGTAAGTCCCCTCTTTGAGGAGTGGCTTGAGAGGCGGCACGGCGTCCTCACCTTCCGCCTGACGCAGGTCCTCACTGGATACGGTTGTTTCGGGAGTTTCCTGTTTCGGATAAGGCGGGAGGAAACGCCCGGGTGTTTCCACTGCAAAGATTGCCCTGAGAACACGCTGGAGCATACGGTGGAGGTCTTGTGCGGAGAACCGCCGTGTGCTTGTGGAGGCGATCGGCGGCGGCGATTTCTCGCGTCCGGCCGTGGTCCAGGTCATGGTACGGAGCGAGAGTGCGTAGGTAGCCGTCGCCTCCTGCGAATCAGTGATGCTCTCGAAGAGGGAGGCAGTGCTGAGGGAGAGGTAGTATATGCACCTTCACGACCCTAGCCTCTGCAGGAAACGCCTTGGGCGTCGGGAATCCCAGGGTGATTCCCGGCCGGTACGGCTTGCGGACAGCGAGTAATCGGTAGCTCGCTGTCCGGAAGGGACCAAGTCCGGGTCGACAGCGCGTTGCGTTCCACGCGCACCTCAAAGAGATGTCAGCACCAACTGAAGGGCCGATGCCTGCCAGGGTTGCGGGTTGTTCGAAAGTGATACCGTGGGCCCTGGCACACAGGCAACTGAGGAAACACGGGTGGATTTTAGTCAGTAAAAGTCTGACACGCCCTCCTGCTCCACCCAGAGCGGGAGAAGTTATTTGATGAATTGCCACCCTCAAAAAAAAAAACCATTCACCTGCTGAAGATCTCCCATCTGGATATGCCTTACCTGCCCCTGCTACCTAGCCTTGGGTAATCAGTAAGTCTTTAAACTGACTCCGGACCCAGGGTGACCGAAGCAAGGACAACCTGTTCAGGTGGAGGTTTTTCTTTTTCGATAAGGGTCTGTTGTTGACAAGAAAGAACCCCTAGAACTTCAAACTGCATTGTCTTTAATTCCTGACTTCCTATAAAAGTATAACTGAAGACACAACTGGTTAGGAATTCAAACGTATGGGTTTGAATTCCTGAACAGTTTTAACATTATATATTTTTCATAGACAGACGCTAAATAAAAGTCAACAAAAATTTGTTCGGCTTATTACCCATTTACTTTGATCAGAAAGCCATAAGTACGATAATACCATCGTTTTCTTTTTAATTGGTCTATAATATAGTATTGATTCTAATTTATTTGTATAGATATTAATATAATTTAAAAAGTACCGGTCTTAAAATAATAACATGTATAAGTATTTAAAAAGAACATAATTATAGGGCAACAAAAAATTCGTTCGCATCGTTGGCAGCGGGATGAGATAGTAATGTTGATGCTTTGGCCAAAAATAGACCAGCAGAGTCAACCAGCCGCTTGGCAATGTATCGGAAAACTACGCGGGTCAGGTCCTATAGTTTCAACCCAAAACGGCTCGAACATTTAGGTTCCAATAAGATTGGAATATTGGAGCCGTTTGAGGTTTTCCGCACCTGCAGCCTCCCCAGCACAACCCGACGTTCTAGGACGATGGGATGGCAGAAGAGTGTCGACTCATGTTGCACCCCACATCAAAGGCCAACCAAAAATCCAAGGCATTATGGTCATTCCGTCTGGTCTCTTCCCATCGTCGCGTGCCAAACCATTGGGTTCTAGAACAGCTGGGACAGCCGCAGCAATCTCTGTGGCGGAGACAAGAGCACGACGGATGATGTCATTGATGCTGGCGTGCCGTGCTACCCGGCCTGGGATCCTACTGCAGGATAAGCCATGGTGCCCGAGGTAGTCAACACCTTCACCGCGTTGGCAGAGATACAGAGCCAAGCAAGAAGCGCCCAGCCACAGGCAAGTAACGAGCTAGAAGGTCAGACGGCCTCGCGAGTGTCTTAGAAATAAATTCAACGAAATTGATGTACCTACTAACTCTCCCTTCTCTTTATATCTTATTAGCTGCGCCCCGCGGTTTCACCCGCGTAAGTTTCGATTCCGTGGGCATATCGGGATAAAAAGTAACTGCTATAGGGAACAGCTATGTAATCAAGTTTCATCGCAATCGGTTTTTACGTGAAGAAGTAAAAAACACATTATGTAATATACTAACACAAACTTTCACAATTAGAGTAGAATTTGTTTAATGGAGACACAGTAAGAACATCTTTCACAGCTAATATTTCATTTACTTAAACTTAATGGATAGAGAAAATAAAAATGGAGAACATAAATAAATTAATCATGACTGTTCCGCAGTCGGGTTAAAAAGAAAGAAAATAATAATGAAATGTAAATAGCCATAAATAATAATTGCAAGGCTTCGCTGTAAACTATATTTGATTTCCAATTCGTTTCAAGCAAAATTAATTGATTCTACAGAGATCTCACGCGAGACAAGCTAACGTATGTTAAGTTGCCAATGGGAGAAGCATTTGTTTCATAAGTCGCTGCCAACCAGTGAAAATGTTTGTTCCTGGGATTTATTCATAGTTATTGCAAATGATACTTTAACCGGAACTGAGGCCTCTTAAATGATATAGGCAAATCAGTCAGTGTCATTGGAATACGCGAAATGTGTGCGATCTATCCGGCTGCGGGACCGGTGATGATGGTGGCTACAACGACATTGTCTCGAATTTCTTTGATTAAAACTCTTGTGCCAGCCATCACACAGGCTTGGAGGGCTTAAATTTCTTAATAACATTACACAGGCTTTTTAATTATTTTAATATAATTACGGGGATTCCAAATTTTAACTTTAGTACGTGTGGCGGCAGACCAGATGGATTTAAATTGTTTCTAAATTCTTAAGGGTAGTGTAGTGTCCTCGATGTTGCATACTGTGTCGATGGACTTGTCTCCTGGTAGTTTTTGTAGTATAATATAATTAAGCCTTGTCGATATTGGCACGTTTTCCCTTGGCGATAACAGGAAGTGTTTGCCTAAAATCTCCAGCAAAGATAAAAGTCACCCCTCCCATCACAGCACTTGAGTTACGATGGTCTTTTATTGACCGGTTTATGCACTGCTTCAACATAAGCAGTATGGCTAATGGTACGTTCGTCCCATATTATGAGAGACGTATTTCGTAATAAGATTCCCAAAGGGCCTTATTTTCGAATTGAGCATACTGACTGTTGCTCTAAAAACACAGTCAAAGGCAATTTGAATGTCGAGTGGCCAGTTTTCCTGTTATGTAAAAGAGTTGAGGAAATTCCGGAAGCAGCAACTGCTAATGTTGTTTTTCCGAATTGCCGTACTTTAGCTCATATCATATTAGCAAAGAAAGTTTTACCAGTTCCACCAGGAGCGTCCACAAAACACATTTCTCCACGATGATTTTCTACGCTTTTAATTATCGCATCATAAGCAATTTTTTCTGTTTGGGAGCTTGTGGCTATGTAATATTAGCCGCACGGGTTGATCGATCAGGTTGATAATAAAATTCACTACATGTAGTTCAGGGAAGGGGTAAAAAGGGCGCGCGTCAGTATTATGTAACATGTCGTCGCCTTCTTCAATGTCCCATTCACTCACCGCACAGACTTCATTCACTCTTCTTCCTTGGTCCAGTCTATCTCTCTGTGAATTGCGCTCCTGCAGGAAATCAGGATGGCAACCAACCGATTGACCTTTAAAGTTCAAGTTCGCGAACAAATTCGCAAAAACCTGACAGTATCATTACATCGGTAATGTTACCTCATTGTTCGTCTTATTTGTTATTAGTAAACTCGTTAATTTATGTATACCTATTATTTTATTTGTGCTTTTAAAGTTAGGTATAAATATCACTTTTACTTTTAGTGTAAATAGGTTTTTTGCGTTTACATTTAAAATATAAATTGCTCTTATTGCACCTACCACTGTTTCTCTGCATCACCCAAAGGTTGACTGGTAAAAAATACCTAGAGCAACAAAGTCCCCCTCTGTATACATTGTGCTTAAAGTGTTAAATTAGGTCACTGCAGGGATCCAGCAGGATATCAGCGTCAGGTACATTTGCCTGACACATGCTGAGCTGGACTCCCACTTTTGCACTCCACCGCACGTTATTTAATTTGAATGTAAAATTTTGTCATAGCTTAAAGGGTCACTACACTTATGTCATCCTATTTTCATGTAATTAGTTTTAATCTCATCGTGCTTTGTTTGTTGTGTTATGTGTTTTTTTATGCACAAAATTAACGATTTATCTATCTATCTTAAATTATACTTTGACCTTGAGCTAGTCTAGCTTAGCTTTTGGAATCGACAACTGATTCCATCTTTGTGACCGACCGATCCTTTGACAATACATACAAACGTGATATTAAATAGCTTATACTTTTTCTCAAGAACTACGCTAATAATTGCAAAACGATTTTTACAATTCGACTAATAGTTTTAAGCAAATTCATCCTCCATATAATACTATAGTATAGGCTATAGACTAACGTAAACCTAGTTCACCAAGGCCGGGTACCGTTGGACCGGTGGCGGGGCCCCGGTTGCGGGGTTCGGGCCTGTTAGACTACAATTTCCTGCAGGTCTCCGCCACCGAATAGCTCATTTCCGAGCCGTTCCACCGATGTGAGCGATCGACTGTAGTGGCACCATGATAAAGAGTGATGGCCGGGTATTCTCGCTGGATTTTATATATTATGATTGAATTTGATTTTCTATTATTTATTCTGCAGGTAATTGATGAATTTGTTACTGTTTACTTTTCTGGCGAGGTCGATTGTCCAAAAAACAAAAAAAAAAAGTTTTTTTGTCACTACATACACACATAAACACATACACACCACAATAATATCACCACCAAAACAACCATAACTACACCTTAATCATTTATCTTACCAATGTGATGTGATGTTCTAATAATGTTCCCACTGTTGGGTCACACCGCCTTCACTCTTGGAGAGAAAGTTAGTAGATGTCACATGTTTTCGAAGTTCTAGGATATGCCGCTTGTTCGAGCGCCTCCAACCACTCGGCAATCTTCGGCTGCTGTCATGAGATAGTGGAAGGCGGCAGGCGGCAGCGAGAGGAGCGGCGTGCGGGACGCGGGCCGTCGAGCAGTGGCTCGACGGCCCGCGTTCCGCACGCCGCTCGCTACCGATTAGAGGTGGTCAAACTGTATCATTTTTGCAATTGGAACATTTGCATCTCGATCACTGAAATGATCCGAAACACAGATATGTTTCATTTGGCTCATTTGGATCATCGGCGGAAGAACATAATTTAACATTATATGCAAAAAACGACCGTATAGTATTTGATACGTAAGCGCCTTAGTGGTCATTTTTACGTGCATGGATAATGACAACGAAAATCGTGAGAGAGTGTGAGAGTATGAGTGATACACATCTCATTTAGTATCTCTTTCTGACTTGTATAGATTGTGATTCACCCGCTCACTGGCGACTCGCGAGTCAATAGTTAAGTAAATCAGTGTGTCTCAGTCTCCCTCTCTCGCTCGCTCACTGCTCACGGAGCAGCCTCGCGAGCGACGCGTCTTGCGGACGGAATGAGCACAGGAAAGTAATGTTTCAGATCGAAATGATGCGTTTGAAACGTTTTTACTGAACCAATCTTTTGAATTACTTCAATAATGAGTCGTTTCCGTAAAGAGTTACACACCTCTACTACCGATCTTGGATAACGGCACGCGCTTCATACGCTTACCAATATCGAGTTTTAATGTACCTATCTAAATTATATCTATTTTAAATTACAGTCCATTGCCTTTGAGTTTTAATCCTTAGTTAGGGCCCTAACACCGGTTTCCTCACGATGTTTTCCTTCACCGTTTTGAGAGCTGTGGTGACGAAATTTACACAAAATAAAGCGCCCGTCTTTGTTCGAACCTACGTTCTACAATTCGTAAGTCGGAGCCGAGCTCCTTGTAAACGCCGGATTTATAAAGAGTTGTCAGAAAAT